>JAPJYX010000007.1:18206558-19483117 GCA_030503985.1 Himalopsyche tibetana
ATGACTAGCTTTACTTCCTTTAACTACATCAAGTCAAGAAATTCGGTTATTATTATACTTGCAACCATTTGAGATAACCCATTTTTTGGCTGAAATTCCAGTATGTCAAGTCGGGTACTTCATATGGTACATGAAATGTCGTGTAAATCAATGAATATTTTATAGCGAAAGTGTATTTTAAGCAGGGTTATGGGGTTTTGTGCCGAGTCGCAATTTTTTTACGACTAAGATCCATTTAAAAAAAATAGTCAATAATGTGTATTTAAACCACAACAGTCCATAGTGTAACCACCAATGTGTAGCTCTTAGACAAGAGCTTAGCTGCGTGTAAAATTCAAAGGCTGCGCGGGCCAATCCAACAAATGCGCAGCATAATTTTTCACATTTGATATAAAAAATAGTGTTTTTTTTGTTTTGATTTGCATAGTAAATAAAATTATCATTTGATAATTTATAATTAATTTTTTTCTAATGTGTGTATTAATAAAAAAAAATAAGAAATAATAGAAATCAAAAATTCAATAACACAATTTATAAATTTATTTACATAAAATCTAGCTTTTTACATCGTTCCTCAGAACTAATCCTTTTATTATTTCCTACATTAAGATCATTTTATTTTTCTTATAAAATATAAGAATTCAATTCTAGTTGAATTATCTAAATGTTTAATTTTTAATTTATTTCAGTCAAGTAAGGTATAGTTGTACTGAAGTGCGCGCCGACCCGGAAAGAGTGCGTGGGGGTTTTCAAACCGCTACGCGGCCCTACGCGCGCGCAGCTTAGAGGGAACTTTGATTGTAATCCTTAGTTCTGACAATATCACTACTTGTTATAGTTGGATGAATAACTATGTCCATGACAGCATGAAAAAAAGTTTTCGAAAGATTCATTAAAAAATAGCAAATGTAATATTTAAAGAAGATAAAAACTGTTTGTCAATTTTCACAATAATATATTATCTTGCTTCTTAAATAAATGTAGTATAAATGTGCGTATCGCATTCCAAGAAGCCATACATTTCACTTGTTAGCCAAGCTTAGTAGGTGAGATTGGCAAAATTTCACTCGTGCTTTATGCATAGTTAATGGAATGAACAGTATTACAGAGGGTTGTTAGATAAAAAATGAAATGACACCCCCTCCTCCCGAGCCTTCCGCGACTCCCTTCATATTTGATAAAGACATCTTAAACAGTGGTAATAAACACTTATTGCTAGTAATATAAATATTATGGTTTCTCCCATAATTTATATCAGTTTATCATGGGCCCATTTGAGGTGAATTGAGCCATGTGGTGTTTTAGAAAAAAATAATTTAGATGCCTTGTCATATTCTGCACGTACCGTTAGAGTTAAGTAACCTCAGTTAATACACTTTACAATAGTGTTATCTTCGTAAATAAAAATATGCAATCCACCAAAACACCAAGTAAAGACATGATTGTACTTAAAAGTACAAGAAAAAGTTTTACCGTTTTACTAGTTGGATGGCTCACTTCGCCTTTCAAGGGCTCAAATATAAATAAATACACCATCATTTTGATTATTGATTATATTGTTGAGCTGTTGACAAAATTCAAGTCTATTTCGTTGACGGTGCTATAAGATAATATATTTTTTATTCATTGACGATTCAAGAAAATAAGTTTCGTGTTTTTTTTTGTCCGGGGTTTTCGTACACCTTACATGACAATAACTAAAGTAATAAACAATACCTAATAAAAAAATATAAGCTACATAAGAATGCCTTAAAAGACGACATTCAAAACAAAACAATGAATTCCATATTTTATATCAAATCATTGACGTGTGTTACTTAACTTGTATCTAATATAGGATGGCTCACTTTGACTTTCAAGGGCTCAAATAAAAGATGTTTTGAATTGAAAGAAATATTACGTCGTTATACTGACAGAAAATGATGAATCAAAAAACACAAAATCTATCTGAATTCATAACTCAAAACGTCAATTACTCAGTTGCTCAACCTCTCTTTTTTCAAAAACATCAGGATTAGAAGGGTGGTGTTAGGACAAGCCTAATGATTAGCAAATTGCACTCGTTACGCCTTATTTGTAGCATAAGATGGAAAGGAGGGGGGAATTCAAGAAATTAAATACATACATCCATTTCTTGAAACAAAAATCCATAAACCAATTTATAAAAACTGTCCGTACTGGCATTTAATCCGGTGACCTCCGTAACTGAAGCCAACGATGTAGATCACTCGACCACGAAGGCAGCATTAGAATTAAGTTATTTATTTAATGTGAATTACAGAAATACCGATATTGCTATATTTGTCCGGTATTAAAATCCCTAACGCACGCTCTTGAAACAGCAAGATAATTTTTTTAATCAGCTGTCAAATTTAGTATATATGTAAGCAGACCGGGATAACTAATAATATAGTGTTGCCTACAAGTTGAGTCCTTAAAATGTTGAAAACAACTGGTTTAAAGATTGCAAGGTGTCGGATATGCGACGTCTTCATTCGACCGGAAATGTGATGCTGCGACAACGTCAAGTATGTTTACTTTTGTGCCGTGTTCTCCAGAGCCTTTTCAGCTTCTTTACATATGAACCATCGAGAGTTGAAGTGAGCCAACTAGTAACAATCAATATGCACAATCACGTCTTTGCTCAGTGTTTTGGTGAATTACATATTTTTATTTTACAGAGATAACACTAATGCTATGTGTATTATTAACTTTTCCTGTTCTAAGCTCAAGAAATGCGACCCCAATACCCACATTTTCTTAAATATCTATTTTAATATGGGTGATACAATGTTTATAATTGAAGTATTCTTATATCATAGTTTTTTAGACCTTTTTTAGAAGAAAAAAAAAATTCAATTGCTAGTTCCGTCTCTGTTAAATAAAACAAAAAAGAAAAAAATCAACTAAATAAAAAAGATCCTCAAGGTAGAACAAAAAACGGATTGATGTGAACAAAGTAAAGATAATAATTTATGTATCCTCGAATACTATTCTCATAAAAAAACACAATATTTTACTGACATCGATGCCTCATTTTATATAAATACGCGATAACGCGATAAGCGGTCGCTCGTAAAACAGCATTTGCAATGATTGGTTGGTTAAATCTCGTCAGTTGCTATTACATATGTGTACTGGGATGACGTCTTTTTTACGCGCAACTTAAAATATGACTATTTATTAAAAAAAAACACGGATTTTTATAAAAAAAAAATGTATGAGGAATGATGCAGACAGATATTTTAAAGCTCTCAGATTATTTTTTTTTGAAATTCATAAAAATAAGGACAATAATGAGGAAACCATTAAGGGGGGGGTAAAGGACCCCCATCGGATTTTGGGTATTTTTCTAGTCTCCGAGCCGCGAGAGTTAACTGAGGTTACTTCACTTTTACGATACTTTAAGACGTGTAGAATATTATAGCACACCTATTTTGTTCTTAAATACCACTTGGCTTACTACACCTCTAATGGGCCCAAATGTATACCGTCACATATCTTAAGGCATTTAAATTTTGTGTAACATTATTATTATAACCATTGTCAGGTCCACAGCGCAGTGGTAAACTTCGTTCCGCGACAGTTCTCACGGGTTCGGACCCCAGTACGAACAGCATTTTTTCAATCGATCTGCTTAAGTTTGTGATGTCTTTTTATTGAAATTGAATATATTTTTTGGTTACGGATATGTTTCTTTTTATCTTATCAAGAATCAGACAACTTTTACGAAGGAAGAGAAGAACGCATAAATACAGAAATCAGAATAGTTTATTTTACATATTGAAGCTTTGTTTATTAGAGTTTGTGATTGGATGCCCTAATGGGTACATCATTACTATCTCTGAAACAGAGAGATTGCGTGACTGAGTAACAAATAGTTTTCGTAGAAGAATATAATATACTGCACTAGGAGTTAATTTTCTTCAAATAATGAACATATCTTCCTTGTTTTTACTTGATATTTCGGCAACAAGCGAACAAACGATGTCGAGCGAAAACAGACATCAACTATTTTTTATAATTCTTGTGAAATTATTTAGTAATATTTAACTAATTTTATCATTTAAAAATAGTTATCTTGTATAAAAACCAATTCTTTTTTATCACTGGTCATGTCATATCTATATAAATAGCAAAACAATAAAATTAAGCCATGCTTTTTTTGGTAGACGTCTAAAAAGAATCAAAAAAGCCTGGCTTCACATAATATCTTCATTAATTAATTCGCCACGCAGGGCATATGCAAATCGCCCGAGCAGGTTGCAAGTGCGGGGGGCGGCCGTCTGATTTTTTCCGCGGGCAATTCGTTCGCAATTAGTTTACGGCGGCACGTTCGGGCGCGGGCGCAGCATGTGGCCGCTGGAATAAAAACGGACACGGACGCCGATGTTTTTTTTATTTTTCGGACGACGCGGCGAATAAGAAAAAATAGCACGCGACGCCCTGGCGGCCATTTTGACGACAGGCCACAACATGGCGAATATACCTGCCCAAAATATTTATATTATATTTGAAAAGATTACGCCAGCGTTCATTAAAACCATAAATTTAATAAATACGTAGCTAATAGCTAAACAAAATTAGCCTTTATATATATATTTTATCATGTCCGCTCCCAATGTGAACCATGTGGACTCCTAGTGGAGTTTATCTCAGCAGAAGTGTTTCTACAAGAACCGCTTGTTACTCAGTTGCTCAACTCCTCTTTTTCCAAAGAGAGTAGGAATAGAAGGAAAGGGCCAAGACAGGACTAGTGGCTAGATAATCGCTCTTGATACGCCCCGTTCATAGGATAGGATGGGTGGGAGGGGGGAATTCAAGATATCGTATACATCCATGCCTTTGAACAGAAATTCATAAATCGATTCAAAAATCAATTTATAAAACTGTCCGTAATGGGATTCGAACCCGTGACCTCCGCAGGCGGCAAACGGCCTTTGTATATACCTGCATTTTTTTTTACAATCAGACTTATGGCAAATGATTTCATAGCAAACACTCAATAAGACTGGTCATAATATCGTTGTAGTCCTGGCAGAATCTGGTAAGTAACAATTTGATAATTCTTAGTAAAGATCAAATGAAAAATTAAAGTATTTATGATAAAGCATCTAACCGCAATATTTTATGTTACATACATAGATAATTATAATATCAAAATATTTAAATGGAAAAATGTTTTTATTGATTTAAAAAAAGAAACAAAATTTCATTGGTAAATGCACTCATGTTTCAAGAATCGTATTGTGGACTTACCTCATTTTCTCAGTATCAAAATATTTACAGCATATTGGAATCAAAACATATTGAATTAACAAACTATTAGCATTTACTAGGGCTAAAACAAAAACTGGTTTTCGAATATTTCCCTAAACCTGATTTTCAAAGTTTCACTAAAAATATATTATTTACTTAAAATCATTTTTTTTGCTACATAGATGTCTAAAATATACCTAATATACCGTCGGTACACTGACAGAATGCTATAATTTAAAAAAAAACCTTTGTTTTAAGATAATCGTCATTTTCGATAATTATTAAATTTAAACACATGAATACCAAACGTACACAAGTGTCCGGAACATATGCAAGCGAACACGGATGTCACGGAAGACATTTAAAAAATCAAATACTTGGTATTCTAATAAAATATAAGCAATATTTTGATGAATATGTGTATTGCCATCTATACTGAGTCAATATAGGTTTTTAAAATATCGAATTCGAGTGTATATTAGGCAAAATATTCTTCTTAAAAACACGCAGTATCTTTGGAACATATTAATGATTTATTTGTGTGGTATTCAAACGGTTAAATGTATTTTTGTCAAAAATAAATTATAACGGAACTGACTTGATTTATATAATGTAAAAAAATAAGAATATGACTGAACTTGTTTTTCATAATATACAGTGTGTTAAAATCTATGTATCTGCATTTATAACTCAAAACGGCCTGTTTTTGAATTAACGCTTTTTGCCAGTATACTGAGGAATATTAACAGCTACAGTAGACTTATTGGAATGTTTTCTGATGGAGTTCCAAGTAAAACTAAGTTAATACTTTCGATGGTTTCGACGGTAACTTTGTGGAAGTTCATTTTAATAGAAAATTTAAATTAATTTTGATTATTCCACGTATTGTGATACTAACTGTGACACGTGTTTCGCCTCTTTCAGAGGCATCTTCAGACTTACTATCGCAAAGTTTGCTTAAGTAATGAAGCAAGATTGATTCTAGCATTTTAAAATTATGAAATTACAAAATGGAGTTTTTGGGTTTTTTTCCTTTTAAGAGGAGCAAGGAGGGGGTGTAGAATCGAAATAAAGCAAACAAATAATGATGCTTCATTACTTAGGCATACTTTGCGATAGTAAGTCTGAAGATGCCTCTGAAAGAAGCGAAACACGTGTCACAGTTAGTAACGCAATACGTGAAATAATCAAAGTTAATTTAAATTTTCTATTAAAACTAAGTTAATTGATAATTTTATTATATTTCATAGAGAGAACACTTGTCCGAATTCCCATGATGTATAGCCTATATATATCACCTTCTGGTTTACACGTGCGTTTCTATTTAATTTAAAAATAAACCAATTCGTTAAAAAAAATCATTATGGTCGACAGCATTTGTTTGCCGTCTGCCTCATTACGAAAATTCACGTACCTAGTTGTGGTCGGAATATAATATTATGCATATAATCTCACAAGCTACATAGTAACAATCTTTATGGAGCATACACTATCAGATATTTTGTGAGGATCTTTCCGTTGCAGGTCCTCCTATTTCATTCATTGAGTGTACTGTGTACTAGCAATGATTCTTAACGTTTTTACATCCACGAACTACAAAAAAAAAACAAAAAATGTTTTGGGGACCATCAACGTAGCAACACAGTATGCAGATGTTAAGATTCAGAGCATATTCTCTGGGATTATTCGATTATGTCTATAGAAGGAGGTATATCGTTCTCATAATGTAAAAATAAACATGACGCTCCTATCGGACATCCAGATCTTGCTTCATCTACAGAAAAATTCTGTCACTTCAAAAAATTTTCTACTTCATTTGGAGAAAAAGTTTATCTATCCTTTCTCTCATCATTTAATCCCTTATCAAATATGTTACCAAAAGATTATTACTGCCGTTAATTAATTACTTTGTTATTTATAGTTATTCCAATTTTATTTTACTTACCTTTGCTAATATTTATTTTTTGTTTATTGTTGCTAATTAATTAATGCGATATAAAACATACAACTCAAGTGTATCATTAAGGAGATTTTATCTTCGGTGTAATACAAAAAGAAATAAAGTTTAACGAATAAAAAAATACGTTAAAAATGAGTCTCTAAAACATCTGTTAGAGTGACATAGTTTTCAACCTTTTTGAACCCGTGCCCCTTTTTTCAGTGGCCTTCATACCTCTACAAATAATTTTTTCGAGACTCGGGGATTGAATGATTTTAAAATAGTTTTAAATTCTTTCAACATTTTGCTAGCAGTTTGAAAGAATTTATCAAATTCTCAAAATAAAAACACGTGAGGCCTGTTCTTTTTAGATTTTCCCGAATTTTCCCGTGCAATCCCTCCCCCCCCTCTCCCAAAACTTTACTGTGGCTTCACTTAAATTATTTTTTCCCTGTGACTCCCGGTTGAGAAACCGTGTGTTAGACCAACCTTGTATTTAGTTGGTCCAATAATTTGATTCTCATCTTTGCATTTGTGTTCATACTCTCTCTCTCTCTCTCTCTCTCTCTCTCTCTTCTATTTCTACATAAGTGTTGGAATAGTCAAATGGAAAACTTGTAATTCGGGATCTTTTTTCATATTAAAATAAACGCGAACGAGTGACTCGTTCGCTGTACAGATTATCTTGATTCGATTCGTTTATTCGCGAATATGCAACTACAACATCAGTCCCGTTCACCGTTTAGGAGGAGTCCTTGTAAAAGACAGTCAGAGACATTTGTATTTCTGTTTTATACATAACATGTGGCAAAAAATATCGAATACATTGTTACTTCACTTGGCTTTGAAATTACTGTTGCGGATCGTGACAATCTGTAAGTTTGTGTCCATCTTTACGAAATGTTTGTATGTTTGTCTTAACACGGCCATTTAAAACAGGTAGAGTGCTACCACTTCTGTTTCACGTTTTCCTAATTAGTTTCAAGCCTTCCGCCGCACAGGTAGTCGCCATGTAAACTGTACGACTTGTCACACACGTAACGTACGAGAAGCATAAACACAGAGCATAATACCTCATCAAGTGTAATGTTTTGCTCCACCAGTAATTCTCAAAAAGTCGCATTTAGTTGTGAGAAAAAAAAAATGTTTGAGAAACTCAGGTTTTCATTTTTATTTAAATATGTAAAAAATTACGCTTTTGTTATACTCTGTTGGTTATATTAGGTTATCTAATTAATCTTTAATGTAATCTTGCAATTTTTTGCTTTAACAGTGATTCTCAAAAAGTTGCATTTAGATGTGAGAAAAAAAAATGTTTGAGAAACTCTATGTGAAAAATTGCCGAGTGTGTGATCGAGTGGTCATCATCGTTGGCTACCGCTGCGGAGGGCACGGGTTCGAATCCCAGTACGGGCAGTTTTATAAGTTGATTTTTCAATCGATTTATGAATTTCTGTTCAATGGCATGGATGTATGTGATGTTTTGAATTCCCCCCTCCCAGCCATCCTATCCTATGAACAGGGCGTATTGAGAGCGATTAGTTAACCACCAGTCCGGTCCTAGCACTATCCTTCTATTCTTACTCTCTTTGGAAAAAGAGAGGTTGAGCAACTGAGTAACAAGCAGTTCTCGTAGAAACATTTCTGTTGAGATAAACTCCATTAGGAGTCCATATCCTCCATATTGGGAGCGGACATGATAAAAAAATAAAAAATAAATGAAAAATTACGCTGTCGTTATACTCTGTTGGTTATATTAGGTTATTTCATACATTTTTGCGTATTTTGCGCATATCTTTAAAATATAAAAGGTTTTCGAACGTTATTAAATAGTTTTCAACTGTCGTTGGATGCATATCTAGTCTTTAAAAAACACTATTAATCTTGGACCTGCTCATGCAATGCAATCTTCGGGTTAGTTCCCGATTCCCGACCCGATGACTGCATTATATTATGAGCGATCGCCCAAGGAGCTGGATGAGCATAGGGACGCCAAAATTTTAACATATTTTATGTTTAAATTTGAATCGTTCAAACTATGTACATTCTCACAAATTTTGTCACTAACGACCCGGGTTTCGCCTTTCGGCATCTTCAGGCATTCAAGTGCACGGATGAACTTGAACTGACTTGAAAATTTGTGAGAATGTACATAGTTTGAACGATTCAAATTTAATATTGAAATTCCACCAAGCACCTTCAGTCGAAATCTTAAATTATATTTTATGTTTGTTTACATACCGGTGGCGATTGGTGTTTTTTTTTAATTATTTAACTAGCTTTAATCCGAATTATTATTTTACCCAAAGAACTTGACTTTTAAAAATATACATCTACAAAAATATTCCACTTCAAAAGGTACATCCACACTATGTGCGTCGAGTATGAACACGAAAACATTTAACGTAATTTCTTTGTTACGAAAATTGAAATCTCTACTAGCAGCGCTGTTGACAAACGCGTGTGTGACACGCCATTTTGGAAAAGAAGGTCGTTTTTAACATTTATAATATAAACCAATTTAAAATAGCATCTGGGAACATTATTCTTTTTCGTGATTAGCTATAAATTATACGTCTGGTAAATAATGCGATCGTAGACGGTACGGCGTGAGTGACGTGCAGTCGGTTACCATATCACGAAATTTAATCTCGAAATATAGAAATATGGCTGTACGAGATTTTTTAATAAAGATATTATGAATGATAAATGTTTTTCGCTATTTTAATTAATATTATTGTGAAAGTGAGCTTGAATGTGGCTTTTAATATTGATAACATTTTACGAATCAAAAATAAAAAAGTGAATTGATTAATGTTGCAATTAAGACGAAGTGTAAAAGCTTGACTTATGAAGGTGACATCTGACATCTATTGATGATTGTAATAAGTAATTGAAATTCACATAAATATTATTTAAACGGCCAGTAGCTTCTTAGAATGTTCATTACGTGATATGAAATAATATCGACTGTGGAAAGAAAAAAGGACGTAACCTTCAATTTTTCAAAACAGCTTTTTTCGATAATCACAATGTTTACAGCTTGAAACACATTTTATCAAAAGGATGGAAGCTGAAAATGCCGAATAAGTATCTAAATTTAGCTTTTAAGTTTGAAAAAGATGACCTTGTAAAAAATTAAAACCAAGAAAAAACACTGAAATAAAAGTTTTTCCGAGACAATTTTTTAAATTAATATTAGGTTATGTCAATTAAACACCCGTTTAGAAGTATCCGTGCACTTCAAAGTTGTGTATAATTCATAATTTGCATATGGCCCAAAATCATCAAAACACGTTTTTAGCGCCTCCTGTAAAATTTGATATGTGTGGGTTACGTCCTTTTTCCTTTCCACAGTCGATATGTCAGAGCAGGAGTGGACTGTAGGGGGCTCTAAGGGTCTCCCGTGAGCCCTTTGCTAAAGTAAGAAAAACTATTCTCTGATTAACAGTAATTTCAGTAAACGGTTTATATGTGTTATGAAACAAAAGAAATTGATGAATTCGGAAATTTTTCGTAAAATAAAGTTATTTCGAGTGTATGCTCAAATATATTTTCGTTTTTTTGATATGTATATCAATATATTTTTACATAATAAAAGTATGTATATAAAGTAACATTTGATCGTATACGAGTGATAAAAAATCCACCCCTTTTCCGGAACACCGCGAATAGCTCCCATGTTAACATTTTGAAAGCCCACCGCTGTATCAGAGTAATAATATAAATACCTTATTTTAGTATAACTTTTATGCAGTGGCAGATTAAGCACTTTGGAGGCCCCAGGCGCAAAATATTTTTATAAATGCTTTTTGACATTCTTTTTAAAAGAATATTTAAAGCTAAAATTAAAAATGAACTCGGTAAATGAACCATAATGTAATCTTCAGAAGGAAAAATGGACGCATCAAATGCGTTATGATATCCTTAAATTTTGGTTGGTAAAATCAGTTACTGTTTTTAATAAAAGTAGTAATTAAAAGACTGATTTAGAATAATTTGAGTATCTGTTATAATAATTATTCTGAGTCTTCTATTCGAAATGTTGCTTGATACTACAATGATGGCTCTATTTTAAATCATAGCCCATCACGTGAAAACACGGTTCCGGGACTCAACGCTCGGTTAGCTTATCACGTAAAAACACGGCTCCGGGATCCAACGTGTTAAGATTCCTCAGCCCTCGACTTCAGTCGTATATAATATTTCGTGTAAAAATATTTATACTTTTAGTGGATCGTGCTATTTCAAAATCGTGTAAAAAAAATGAATGTACACACATTTATAATTTAAATAGAAGCTACAGAATGAATAGACAAGCAAAATGCAGTAGAAAGATTAACTGACAGCAGTAATTGAAAACATAATAGGAGGAACAGATGATTTATTGATTATTTTGCTGGTTTAAGACTTGCCGCAGCAACTTTTACTACGTTATGAAAAATCAATCAGTTGTTCACCATTAATTTGACAAATGTATTATTTAAAATACTTCCTCGGGCTACGAAATGTTTGACAACTTGAGTAGCGTTCTATTATGATTGTATCGAAGATGTTTAAAACAGCTGACTAAATTTAACCAAGGTCAAAAAGGCTAAATTAAAAATAAATGTTTTTTCTATCGTCTACTATTTATTTTATTTAGTATCTTGTCACCAGTTTACTAGCAGAAGGCGATATGTCAAAAAAACCTTGAAATTTTAACATTTCTATTTAATCACATAAATTAATAATTATTTTTCTTAACCTCTCAAAAATTCGATAAAGATTAAAGAATTCAATTCACATATTTAAAAACTTTAAGTTATTTAAAGTGTTTTTCTTGCCAATAATAACATTAATCGGAATCGACTTATAGTACCTTCTGCTAGTATAACAACGGTACTACATTTTTTCAAAACATTATTATAAAGAAAAACCGTTGATTTCACTACTATATTCTTGTCCGTTAAATGAGGCTATTGGCAAACCATGCTCATTCCAAAATGGTTAAAAAAAAATCTTGAATTTCACTTTGTAAAACAATATACATTTTAAAAGTATTTTTAGTTTTCTATTTTATCATTTTTGAGTGGTTCACCTACTTCATAATCTATTCCCAACCTAAATTATCGATGAATTCGTTGGAAATGTACTAAAATATCATTTTCACTATTAAATTTAGGTATGAATACTTTTATTACCATTGCGTAACTACTAACTACATAGATGTGAAATATTTTCATAATGAAGTTTAACCTTTTAAAAGCGGTTAATAATATAGAAAACAATATCCGTACGCGGCACCTTTTTGGCGAATATGTTAAAACCATTTTTGACCATGAATATAAATTGTAATTATTTTTACCCGCACTTCCTCATTTGCAATCAGCACTCACTACAAGTAATTACAATTAAACAGCGTGGAAGCTTTTTAATTTACCGTCAATCATGTATTTTGATACAATATTACTATTTTGAAATGGATAAAACTATCGACGCACAAATAAAATTATCGACGACGGCCACCATTTTGTTGACGTATTTGGTAGGGTACCACAAAAAATATATTATAACGTGTATGATTATTTTTTCTTATAAATCCAATAAATGAGATTGGTAATTATACAGTACCATATTCATGTAATTTGAGCTGTAAAACAGCTATAAAAGCTGTGATATAAAACTCTAGTTGTCACGGGTGATATAGCAGCTATCCGCGTACGGTCTTTGTCGGGCCGGGCTGCTATAGCAGTCATCCGCGGTCTAAAGGTTAAAGATGTTCGCGAAGGAGCTAAAACATAGTTAAACAAGAGTGAAATAATACCATATGTTGAGTTTTATTTTATATAATGTTAGATTTATAAATTTAATTACAGAGTGTGGCAGTCTGCAACGACAACCATAATTAAGACAAATTATTCAATGGCTTATTTATAAAAAACATTTGTGTAATTTTACTGAGCTTGATAGAATCAAGCTTAGTCAAATTTTCAAAACGTTTTAGTTAAATTGAGCATTTTTTTTATTTTATTCTAATAAAATTTATCAGTAAAAAATAAACAGGGAGCCAGTGGCGTGCTTAGACAGTGGCCTCTTATTTTTTTTCAATAAAATTTTCATCTTAACCAAAACACAGTATTTATTTTTGAAAACATTATTAAGCGCCAACAAGACATTAAATTTTATTTTATTTTAGTTTGTATAGCAACTGTCATATAGAAAATTTAACTGAAATATTTTGAACATCTTATTAAACTAGATTTTTTCAATTACATGAGTGTTTGTGGACCGCTACTTGCTTTTCTTGATTTTGAATAAAGACACATTTTTGATCGACGCCCTGGTGACCAAACATAACAACGCACATAGAATGTTCAATATTTTCCGTCAATATTTTGCGTACAACATTTTTCTATAACAATATGTTGTCCTTTCAAAATTATATCCACACGATTTTTTTTTAATAGTCTTGCACTGGAAAGTGACAAATCCAAGGTTAGAAAATTGGTAAAAATGTAATGTCTGCGGCGATGTTTGAATAATGTTATATATAGAGAATTTTGCTTACTTAAATATTAATTAACTCCCAGAGACGAGAGCTTTTTGTCGATATTTTTTTAAAGCCATATTGAAGTCACGGATAACTTTTATTCCTAACAAAAAACGCAAAGTCGTTGTATAGAAACCCTGCATGACTATAGGGTCATGCTCATCCTTTTATTAACGTGTAATATTGAGTACGGACAGTAGTAAAGACGAACGTGACCGTATGGGCACGCATACATTTGGGGTTGAAATATAGCTAAACGTGAATTTTTTTTAAATATTTACAGTTTGACCTCTTTAGATCAAAATAATTTCAATAGAAATATTTTAGCAAAAGAACTGTAAATAATTTGATGTTTGAATAAAAAAAAACTAACAGATTCAAAAAGTCCATTGAAAAAAACGGAAATTCAAAAAAATCCCATGTGCTTTTGGTAGCCGTTTCTGTCCCCTCGGCTGATGACTTACTGAAGTCTGTACCGTTCTTTACCAAATATAAGTGAAAGCAAAGATATTCAGGTAGAAAAAGGATGAATAATGGGATCAATAAACAACAGTGTTTACTGTGACCATATGGTCACGCTCGTCTTTGGACGGTTAATAAGTGCATACGTAGATTACTTTTACTACCACGACCGCTTTTTCTTAGTAAAAATTTTGTCTACGAGAACTGCTTGTTACTCAGTAGCTCAGCACTATTTTTTCAAAGACAGTAGAGATAGAATAATAGAGCAAGGACAGAACGAGTGGTTAACTTATCGCTTTTTCTCCGCCCCACTATTTTTGGATTCTACGGATACGATGGATTCTCTTTTAATGAAAATGTGGTGTTTAAATAGGGTGTTAACTCCGTGAGATCCGTAACGGAAGTCAACTACGTTGACCACTGCGATACGGACCATAAATATGGATACTATAGTAGCATTAAATCCGGAAAGATAATTTCCAATAAATCCAGATTAACCGCGCAAATCAAACTGGTTTTTGTTTTTTTTTTAATCAGGCAATACACCGGGTTTGGTTTAAGCCATGTTGGAAGCCCTACTCCTATATTATTAAAGCTTATCTCAACAGTTTTCTTACGAAAACTGCTTGTTACTCTTCTCTATTTTTTTAAACGAGTAGCTGACTTACACTTGACAAGTGGTTGGATAATTGCTCTTGCTACGTTCCGTTATTTTAGGATTGGAAAAATGTAGGACTTGCCTTCGAACAGAAATCGATTAACCGATTGAATATTAATTTCGTGATATATTTATGTTATTTAAAAAAACATTTATTTTAATATCAAATGAATTTTAATTAATGTGAAAACATCATCATCATCAGTGTCATTTCATCTTTATACGAGGAACTATGAAGCCAAACTCCAATCTCCCTTTCATCTAAGGTTAAATATATTTTTTTTCTAATTTAGATGTGAACCCATTTCATTTAATTAATTTTATTTACTTTTTTTTAGAATGCTTTGAATTTGTCTGTAGTTTTTTGTTTTTTTGTACATTTGATTAAGAAAAAGAAAGGAATGGGGAGAGAAAAGGTAACATATATAGAAAAAGTGGAAGGAAGGTACTGCAACGTTCCCTCTAAGCTGCGCGCGTGCGCGGCCGCGCAGCAGTTGAGAAGTCCCCGCGCACTCATTCCGGGTTGGCGCGCACTACAAGACAGTTGCTTAATTGATATTTGATCGGTCCGCGCAGCCTCCACGCAGCCTTTGAAATTTCCGCGCATCTAATCCTTCGACTTAGAGGGAACGTTGGAAGGGAGCAAAGGTAACAATTTAGAGTAGGGTAATCCGATGTGTTTTTTTCACCAGCCGTGTGATTGCGGCAACCAGGCATGTCAGTGGTGGGATCGGAGGGGAGCTAGGGCGGTTTTAGGAGGAGGATTTTCCTTGGCCGCGCTATGTCAGTGTGGGGGTACTCAATGTAGTCGTTGAGTAAGACTTTGATGGTGTCATTTGGGTGGTCCGTCATGTCACAGTAGAATTTTTTCGACAGCTTTACGACTTGATCGAGAATGAGAAAACAGTGGCGGATTATTCTATAAGCAAAAGAGGCGCGGGTTTGGGGCTTCCGAATATTAAGGACATCAAAAATGGCTTATATTATATAAACCTATATATGTTTTGTTAAGATTTTTATTATTTTACATGGAATTTTCAAACGTTTTTATGTTACCTGAAAAACAGGGCATCCAAACTTAATTACGCCTAGGACCTCCCATGTATTTAATCCACCACCGTGTGAAAGTAACAGAATTCTATTTTAAAAAGTTTGTATTCTCTGTCAGTACTTTTCAAAGATTAAATTAATTTTCGATTAGATGATTTTAAATTATAGTTTAGCTCCCCATAGAACTCTGTTGGGCTACAATATTGTATTTTTGAATTAAAATAAAGTATTAATATGCCCGGATGGTAGTGGTAACAAATTTAACATATAAAATATATACACTAAATATAATCTTACGTAACCTACACTCTTTTTCGATAATCACAATCTATCAAACTTGATACACGTTTTATCAAAAGGATGCAAGCTGCAAATGCCGAATTAATATCAAAATTTAGCTTTTATTTAGTTTGAAAAACATGCGCTTGTAAAAAATTAAAACCAAGAAAAAAAGACTGAAATAAAGTTTTTTCTTAGACAATTTCTTTGATTAATATTTGACTATGTCAATTAAACACCAGTTTAGAAGTCTCCGTGCACTTCAAGGTTGTATATCGACTGTGGAAAGGAAAAAGGACGTAACACTCAATTTTCCAAAACAAGCTTTTTTCGATAATCACAATGTATACAACTTGACACACATTCTATCAAAAGATGGAAGCTGAAAATGCCAAAAAGGTATCTTAATTTAGCTTTTATGTTTGAAAAAGATGACCTTGTAAAAAATTAAAACCAAGAAAAAACACTGAAATAAAAGTTTTTCCGAGACAATTTCTTTAATTAATATTAGGTTATGTCAATTAAACACCAGTTTAGAAGTATCCGTGCACTTCAAGGTTGTGTATAATTCATAATTTGCATATGCCACAAAATCATCAAAACACGTTTTTAGCGCCTCCTGTATAATTTGATATGTGTGGGCTACGTCCTTTTTCCTTTCCACGGTCGATATAATTCATAATTTGCATATGCGCCAAAATTTGAAATGTGTGGGTTTCGTCTTTTTTTCTTTCCATAGTTGATATGTATTTTGTTATATTTTCAACAAAATCAAACTTCACTTGTACCAGTGAAATGTTAAAACCATCCAGTCCAGAGGTGCAATTATTTGTAACCCTTTTTTTAAATACAAAAGTTGATCACAAAATCAAACAAATTGGCTATCCCTGCTGTATACGAGTGCATGTATGTAAATTCAATACGTAGCTGTACGTCATGCCACAAAAATATTTCAATAGGTTTTTTTTAGGCGGGACGTTAATTTGTTTTTTGTCCGGCTACCGACGGGCCGGCATACTTTGTCGAGTAACCAGTAAAACAAAAGTATTAAATAATATTATTATACCGCGTATAAAATATTGAGTCCATCAATAAACGTCACGGAGCGTCAGTCGCGGTACATATAATTGGATTTCTTTCGAATTCAATTCACAACATCTTGGCCATTGGCCGTGAACAGGTTAAGCGTAGGGATCACAATACCGGTACTCGATCACCGAAAATTTGATACCGGTATTACGAATGTTTTCCAACAGGACGTAACTCACAATTTTTTATTATTATAATTAGTCGGGTTCTTCAATATAAGACTACATATTGATGCCACTGCATGCCAGGCTGAGTTAAGATGATCTGGTGGTATAATATCGACTGTGGAAAGGAAAAAGAACGAAACTCACACAAAAAAAAAATACAAGAGACACAAAAAAGGTTCTTTGATGATTTTGGGCCAAAGACAAATTATGAAATATACACAACCTTGAAGTGTACGGCAACTGATAAAATTGTATTTTATTATCTTAGCCTAATATTAATTTAATAAATTGATCTAGAAAAACTTTTTTTTAAGTCTTTTTTCCTGATAGCAACTTTTATAGGCCTTTCTTTTTTCAAATTTAAAAGTTAAGTCTAGATACTAATTTGGCATTTTCAACATACATCCTTTTGATATTATACGTGTATAAAATTGTATACATTGTGATTATCGAAAAAAAGCTGTTTTTAAAAAAACTGTGGGTTACATCCTTTTTCTTTTCCACAGTCGATATGTAAGTTAAACTAAAATTATTGAAAAAAATCAATTAGGAATCGGAGTCGGCTTTTATTTAAAAGCTGGAGTCGTTTTTTTTTAATCCGACTACACAGTCCTGGAAAAAGCGATTTATTTCTATGAACTACCATCTTATAGGACAATGCTTCCCAACCAGTGGACCGCGGCCCCTTAGGGGGCCGTAGGATTTCTTGCTGGGGCCGCGAAATTCAGTAGAAAGTACAAAAATCTATATATTTAAGTCTATCAAATCGGTTTTTCCCATTTTGGGGGCCGCCGGATTCGATTGGATACAAATTGGATTCTGGTGGAAAAGTACCAAATTGCAGATTTCAAATTCCTCGGTGAGCTAAAAAAAAACGAGTTACGGAGACAGTTGAGGAGGGCCGCGGATTCTTTTTTTTTTTTGATTTAGGGGGCCGTGGAACGAAAAAGGTTGTGAAGCACTGCTATAGGATATGAAGCAGTTGACAAAATAATTATTTCAGAAAACAAATAAATCTGATAAATCAATCACTAAAATGAAAAAAAAACTTGTCCACTTAAATAAAAAGAGGTCGCCATTTTTATTACAAGCGGATTGATAATAGCTTCATGATTAATAAAGAACATTTAGAACTTCGACTGAAGGTGCTTGATCTGACTAAGTGCATTCGTGCACTTGATAAAACCAGAAGATGCCGAAAGACAAAACCCGGGTTGTTATCGACAAAATTTATGGAAGTGCACAGAATAAAAATAATTCAATTTAATAAAGAACAGTTAATGTAACTTTTTTCAAAAACAATCGATTCTTCTTAATTTTAATTAATGTCTCAAAAACGAAATAAATTCTGTGAACTCGCAAATATTTCCCGTTTTAAAGAATAACTATAACGTCGTTTAGTGGCACAATTTTTAAAATGAATTATTCAAATAAATTAAATAAAGACAAGGTATTAAATGCGTTTTGTATTTATGATAACTGATTGATTGCTCGCTTGATTAAATATGAAACGATTCTCTGCCAATTCATGGAAAATTATTTAAAATGAATTCATACATATTCAATTCTGTTTAATTACATATACTGTATTAAATCATATAAATTAATAATATTCTACAATCTTTGGAAAATTCCAAGGAAGCCAACTCAAGGTATATCTTCTTTTATTGGTACGCGCGTTGTGTGACGGTCATACGTTTCTCTTAAGTTTTAAAAAAACTAACCAACTGTTTATTACGTCCAAAATGATAAATATACAACAATGGACCTGGCATAGACGTGTACTGCAGATGTCCCAATAAAGCCTTAGCTACGACGAAGCAACAAACTGTTTTCTGATTTAGACTATTAAGGAAGACCAGCATTGTGGTCGAGTGTTAATGACGTTGACTTAAAACAAAGAGGTCACGGGTTCCAATCCAAGTACGGACAGTTTCTTTAAATTGATATTTCAATCGATGTATGGATTTCTGTCCGAAGGCATGGATGTAGGCATGGAAGGCATTTTTCTAAAAATACCAGTTTATAGTGATAGTGCTTAGCTAACCACTAGTCCTGTCCTAGTCCTGTCCTAGTCCTACCTCCACTCTCTTTAGATATAGAGAGGTTGAGCAACTGAGTTACATACAGTTTTCGTATAAGAAAATATATCTGAGATACCTTCATTGGGAGGCCATATGCTACATTGGAAAAGGACACGGATTACTGTATTTTTTATTTCATGATCAATAAAAGTGTATATCTAAAAATATTACTTTATTTTGAAATTCTGAATGTGGTTGTTTAACAAAAAAATTCCCTCCCCTGTTTTAGAGCCTTGAATCTCACAAAGTTCCAATCTGGCTCTCATACGCAGTGGCGGAATAAGCACACGAGAGACCCCAGGCGCAATAAAATTTAGAGGCCATGTTTATCGAATAACATGTAAACATCAGAAAATTCCATGTAATATAGTGAAAATATATTAAAATTTCAACAAAAAGTTTATGAGTTATATTGGTTATTTTCGATGCCCCTAAATTCGGATGCTCTGAGCGCGCGCCTCATCCGCTTATGGAGTAATCCGCCACTGCTCATGTTACATTAAATTTCTCCAACTTCTGAGTAAAATTATACAAATAAAATGTTTTTTTTCAATAAAAACATATTTTGTACACTGTAGACGAAACTTTATTCACTGATACACTGATGAAATACAACCAACTCAGTAAGTGTGTGCATGTATTTACGAATACATGTTTAATATGCAACACATAGATGAGTAATTATTTTTTTGATACCGTCTGTCAGATAAGGTCATCTAATAAAACATTAGAAGAACCGCTCTTGTGTTTCGTAAAATGTTGTAGAGAAAAATAATAATAAGGTACGAGTTGCGACTCAATAATGTCTTCCCAAACTGTGGGAAAACACAATATTGCCCAAATTTAGATTTTCATCAATATCAACGCATATTAAAAAGACTAAAGTTTTACTAGGCAACTCTAGAATAGAGTCTAAAAAAATCAAATCAACCTTAATACTTGCTAAATCTAATACATAAAAATGAATGATTGTTTTTTTATTATTTCATGCGTTATCACACCGCTCATCCGATTACAATAAAACTTTGACAAACTTTTTGCTTGCACTTGCGCAAAGTTTATAGGCATATTATAATTAACTTACAGTAGGTATTATATATAAAAAAAATCAATGTTTGTATGTCTACCATATCTTTAATACAACTTATATAATGCGAAGGTTATAGGCGTAGTACAATTAAATTACAGTAGGTGGCGCGTGTGTCGTACAATAAACAATCGGCAGCAAACGTCAAACAGACAGAAAAAGAAGACATGCATTTCAATAAACACAATTAAAACAAATACTGTCTTTTTTTTAGTGGTATTGCAAGGCTTGCCGGGAACCAGCTAGTTATTAATAAAATTTATATAAAGTAGATTCTATTCATTCAATGCAAATATAGTTTGAAAATCTGTATGCCTAGAGAACCTCTGTATATTATGGAAGGGAATTAAAAAAAACGTAAAAATAATCAGTCTTTCATTTATTGAATCTACGTTTTGAGAAGAACTAGTTTGCAATAATAATCATAAAATCACTGACCAAAGCTTCGAATGATGTCCAATAAAAAAAAATACGAATTAAAATTTATGATAAAATAGTTGTCCTCTTTAAGAACTTAAATATACAAGTTTGTACGAATTTTGAGTTATCTATAGTGCACATCCATAGTATTATTTTTTTATAAAAATTACTACACTACGACGATCTCGAGACAAGACAATTTTATGCCTCGGTTCACGAGACATGAAAAAAGCTAAGATCTTAGAATCTCTAGTTTGTACACTCTCATATAATCTAGTTATGTCGCATTCAATCATTTTCAGTTTGATATACTCTAAATCCATTTTGTAACACGCATAATATATTTGTACACGAGTTATTTTTTCTTTCATGATTCCCAGAAACAAAAAATTTGATCCGAATAACGAATTTTCATTAACAAGAAATTCAACAACACAAGAAAGTAATAACAAAGAAAAGGCTTCATTAGATCCTTACTCATTAGACGTGTCGGAAATTTCTATCAATGAAAGTAATTTATATTCAATCTCTCATAAAAGTCTATAGTATTTTTTTAACTGACTTATAACGTAGTTTTTGGATAATTTATTTATTGGGTATTTCATTATTCTCTTTTTTACACGACTTTTTATATCAAAATACTGGTATTTTTTTCAAATAATGGGTTTTTTTCAATTCAAGATTTTATTATTTTATTTACACGGTTTTTTGTATACGGTATTTACCGTGTAAAAAAAGAGTTGAATGGATATAAAAAATGCATATCTGTGCACTTTTTTTGCAAACTAATGAACACACTTTAATATATTAAAAAATAGGTTTCTCGATAGTGGTTAATGAAACTTCCACAGAATAAATTTATTATCTTAAATACATTATATAAAACATAATTTTCTTTTGACAATCACTGAGAATTAAATACAGGTAGGCTTGGACAATGGCTTGAGTTAGACGTGACGTGGTTGGAAAAGAATCGACCATTCGTAAAATGATGTCACCGAGGTTGGCCTCTGCCGACCATTAAATGAATGGATATATTGTTTTTGTTTGGGGAAAAACGTTTTTCGGCACCGTACAAAGATCATTGCCGAATTTTGCGGTTTTGTATTTTTTTCCTTCAATAATTGCATTATTATAAACATACGAGATATACTATTATATTATATATGCAGAACTTTAATAATCCAAACGGATGATACTTACATTCTTTTATTTTGTATGTAATTTATTTAAAAATTAAATAATACAGTCACGTCGGTTTGAAAATAAATAATAGGACCTGGATAGTCTCTCTTAACTTAATACTTAACAAATTTATCTTAAGTTCTAAAGGACATAGCTTAAAACCAGCGGTGGGCTGCCAATATGCTAACAAGGGGCTCGCTTAATCTCAAACGAACCCGTGACCTGTTCGAGTGTCAACCTCGATGGCTTAGAAAAAAGTAGGTTTATCAAGATAAAAGGTTTTTTTGTGTATAAAAAAATAGTTTCAATATTCAAAACAGTTTTACCAATTGTATATGATGTCTTTTTTAAAATCTTAACAGTAATACCAACCGACGCGACGCTGTTATTATACCATACGCTATAAATATATTCTTTATTTCGCAGCTGTCATTTTGATATTAAAAATGAAAAAAAACTGTGATAGTGGATATAATCATAGCTCTCGGCCATGT
The DNA here is from genome assembly GCA_030503985.1 of Himalopsyche tibetana. NCBI lineage: Eukaryota > Metazoa > Arthropoda > Insecta > Trichoptera > Rhyacophilidae > Himalopsyche > Himalopsyche tibetana. The sequence continues at coordinate 18,229,264 of JAPJYX010000007.1, forward strand.
TTGCCAACACATAAAAACTTATGTGGTATCAGTCTGAGATGCAAACAAGTTTCTTCGGTAAAATATTAGATAAATATATATATATTTTTAATTTGATTATATGATAGTGTAGATATTTCTACTGATATACAAAGATTCATTACTTGTTAATATATTCAAATGTTCAGTTTTAGTAATTCGCAAAAAGAAGGCTTCAAAATTAGTCTACTTCTTGGACTTCCCAAGTGCTTTATCCATCAATTAATATAACCGAACATATAATCAGCAAACGAATAAGGCATTTATTTTAATCACATAAGCGATAATTTAATTATTTTTAATATTTGAAGTTTTTTAAATACATGTTTTATTTTCCTTCTATTTTAGGGGGTACAAAACGCAATTTTTCCTATCATAATTGGAATAAATAACTATTTGACATAATTAACTGATGAAGAAAATTGTTGTGTTATGTTATCTAAATATATAAATGAATATACATTACTGGTGGAAAAAGTGATTAACTTAAAAGAGATAACTGAAAAGATAGATGTTTTTTTAATATACATGTGTATATTAGCTTTTAACTATTGTCAGTTATTGGTTATAAAATCCATTTTTTCAACAACAAAATAATTCGGTGACAAACTGTTGAGACATCAATCGTTTCAGTCATACCAACGTACAACACAAACATATTGAAAGCAACGGCAATTCGAAATTTGAATAAATAACACAATATTTAAATTAAGCCGCCATTTTAGGGACCAATAAAATGGCGGACGTGTGTTTGTTTCAGATAAACAGTTTTAAAAAATGTTTTTCCAATATGTAAATATTTCTCGTAGAAAATTTTATATGTCGAAATTCAATTTTTGCTTTGGATATATTTTATTGGCAATTTGAATAGTGTGTAAATGAGTGCATTAGAAGCAAAGGCAGCTTTCTACCAAAAAAACATTTCGGAAAAAATCCCATTTTTTTAAAATGCAGTTATGTTTAATGCTGAGTTACTACACTATTAAGCTATACTATTAAGCTATTTAAATTATTTATATCGATAATGCTGCATTTGCCAGCAATTTTTCAAGATTGCTATTTTTGCCAGGAAACTAGCCGCCATTTTAATAATGTTTATAATGTCATTTTAAAAGTTTTGGTTTTTTTGTATAAAATTTATTTATCACTTGGTGGAATGGCATTATAATAAAAATAATAAATAAAAAATATGTGGAAAAAGTATTAAAAATGTTTTATTATTTTTATTATAAAATTTATTGACAAATAATGAGAAAAAATATTTTTTAACAATTTTTTTGCACTACAAATATTGTTTCACCATGTGCATAGTGAGCTTTTATGTATTTCTGCATTCATAGGTTGTTTTTCCATTCTATCTAAGATTGCTACCTTTGCTTCTGTATGCCTCAAATGTGGTACCAAAACTGTCGGTTCATCGAGGGCTTAGGGTTAAAAGGACTTTACTACAAACATGTGTTATATGTAATCATATTTATTTAACAAAATTATATCTTACACACAATAAATAACCATTTACAAAATACGTTTGAGTATATCTAAAAATCAAATTATAACGTTAGAAACACAAATTTAAATTACCTGTTAAACTTAAGTGAACTAAAAATTATGTTTATGTAGATAGGCCTATGTGATCCTAAGCCTCAGCTATATAACTGCATAATTTTGACGATTAAGAAAAGAAGCCGGTATAATAAATAACTTTGTGTATTTAAATGGTTTCGTTTTTTAATTTATTTGACTTTGTACCCTAATTATGATAAAATTCAAAAAAGGAATTCAGTGTTATCAAAAAAATAATGACTGTTCAAAGGGCGTTTAATCTACAAAATTCAAATAGTTGTTCTTTCGTTCCATTTTTAAAATCTTTAATAAAAAATACCGAACTTTATTTACACACACACAAAGTAATATTTAATCCACAAACACATTCAAATAATCTACCTTGTATATTCCATCGACTGTGGCACGTTCAAATTTGGAACACGAATAGCAGTCAAACAACCGTAGAGGAAAGTCATAGTAGGTGACCGCTGCAAATGATACAATACTTTTTTCGTAAACATGAAAAGCGTTTTCAAGAAAAAATCGTCAATATTGCAAGAACATTTATCTAGAATTTGGGTTCATTTGAAAAGCAAGACAAATCACAATATTACTGAAAAAAGTACTTTTTGAGTTGTTAAAAATAAATTGTGTTCTTACAATGTTGGCGACAAAATTTACCAACACATATATACAAAACATACGATTAAGCTTGAGTAGAGGTAGCCAAAATAAATTTCTTACTATAATTTATATAAAAGGATATGAAATCAATTTCGTACCGATTTTTAATTCACGAACAACTGTTATCCTTATTTCTGTTCCCCATTCATAACCCTAAGAACGTTTTTGATTTCTTTGTTAAAGGTTATAATTTATTCATTAATTTAAATATGTTTACTGTTATTACTGGGTGATAACGCATTATATTTAAAATGAATAAAAGACTCGTTTTCACTTATTCCACATTTATGTATTAGAAGGGGGCCGGTTTTTCTCACCACGAGCATTTTCAACTGACGTATATTTTTTATCAGTTGAATTTTTTTTTAACATTGCTATTTATTTATACAATATTCAAACCACATTTGCGAATTCTGACGAAAAAATGAAGGTTACAAATGAATAACATATTTTTTCCCATCGTCATACTGATATAAGATACGGCCCATCCAATTTAAGAGGTTTACCAAACTAAATATCAATAATTTTTTTGATTCCAGAAATTAATGGAATCCATATTGTTCACATTTTTTCTAATATATGTATTTTTGAGAAAAATACATATGTTAGATTATAATTCAATGTTAACGAAGCACTCATCTGCCCTGATTAGTTATACGAAAAGAATAAAGAATGTTCGATATTTGAATTTGAATAGTGGCTCCTCCCACCAGTCACGCAACTCGTTTTTATTTTAATAAAAATACCTCATGTGTGTATGTGTTCTTTTATATATATAATGTACAGTGGCTTACTAAGCGGAAAATCATAGGGTACGTACAATAGCTACTTCCTGGTATTGGAATTTGGTCTAAATAAATTAAAAATAATTCTCATTAAACATCATATCGTGAATTGACAGAAAACAATATTATATATCTAAAAAAAATTGTGAGAAAAAATGTAGATTGCAGAATATTTGCTACATATTCTCTATTTATAGTAAAAAAAGATATAGTTTTAGCTTTTGCCATAAAATATGCAAAATAGTTAATTCTAGTCAAAAGAAGAGATTAATATTTTAACAGAATTTAAAAAATGCTTAGTATTTGACAGGTTTACAAAATATTTAAAATAAGTTTAATCAAAACATTTTATTCCTATTTTATTGCTGGTCCAATAGTGTAATGGGCAACGATCTTGAGAGTTTTTCCTATTCGGTTGCAGGCCCATAGGTGCGTATCCCGAGAAGACAATTTTTTATATAGATTTTTTTCAATCGATTTATGGATTTGTGTGATGTATTTTAGAATTACTTGACACTTGTTCGATTCTATAACTAAGGTGCGACCAAATCTGACAATAAACTTACGATCAGTTATTTCGAGAGCTACAGTCGTAACACTTGCCGAGAGTATATGATAATACATTTTTTGTACAGTATCGTATACTATACGTTTACATCTTTATTTATAGCCTCTTAACATGTTGGTATTTTACTTTACCATAAAGTGGATTGAAAAAAGAAAAGTTATTAAAATAAAAATGAAGGATTAACATTAAAATAAATTGTACTCTTTTTGATTTATTCAGAGGGTATATTTTATTTGTATATGCGTAGAATTTATATGCTTTATCTCTAGGGTTTTGTTTATCTTCTAGCCATGTCTGTCCATTCTTGCTTTCCTAAAAAAAGTTGGTGCTGCGTCTGAAATATCACTAGTTCAAAAAGTATTTTCAAGTTATCTCATTGTGTCAGAATGACGTCATGTTGTATTTCTATACACCGACATACTTCTCTAAAAATCCAATGAATTTCATTAAAAAATAAATAACACTTATGCAATTACATACAGTTGAATCTAAATCAACAAGACATACGTATAAGCTACTTTATAAACTGGATGACATCGATGTAGGGTAGATGAAAATGAAACATATTATCATCGACGCAAGAATGTCAAAACTTACTTTTGATTGATAGCTGACAATAAGAATAATACAGTCACAAATATATTTAAAAAGAGTGAAAGAAGTTTTTAAGATGTTTAATATTATAAATTATAAAAATTCTGCACGATACGATAAGCGTGTTTAAACGATATACCAGAAATTATTAACAATTCTATATTGATCTCCCCTAAATTTTATATAAAAACTAATAACAGTAACATCTTTTGGATTGCTTATTTCATCAATAACTGTCACTATCTATCCAGAAACATTAATTATAACTTTACAAATAATCAAATCAAGAAAACAATTAATTTTCAACCATGGAATACTAAACGTCAAAATAGATTACCAGATTAGATTTGTGCCAAATGTTGAGATATGAATATTCAAATGATTTTTTATATTTCAAGTATAGTCAAGAGTTTTCGTTAAAAATTCTAGTAGGCTTAGAGTTCACTGTGTAATGTGTAAAAAAGTACTCTTTTGTAATTATTTTACAGTCGTACCAAGACTTGTTTGTCAATTTTATCACCTGATTTAAAAAGCGATCTGTAATTGATTGGATTGGCATTCTTCGTTGAACTCTATTGTAATGCAAGTTCGTTCGTGAAATATCTCAAAAGTTTCACAGCAAGGTAGGAAATCATTCTAACTCAACGATCTCTTATCTCCACCACTAAGACGAGACACTGCCTAAGAATTGCTTTGGACCGACAGCAGTTCTGCACGACGACCCACCAAAGATCTTATGTTTTGTCATAAATTAACAATTTTAGAACTTATTATCATGAAAATGACTCTCTTTGGTTGACTTCTTTGTGTACTGTATGTGTGTATGTATGTATGCGCATGTGTGTGTGCATGTACGGATATAGTATGGGGGAAGCATATAGATTGTGATTTTCAAAATAATGCATATGGAGTTCCCGTGAACTTCTTATCTCTGTAGTGATCATACCCTTCCGTCTGCAACGATGGTAATGGAATACAATTTTTCAAAAACATTAGCGATGAAGGAAGGACACTAGAAGAACCTTGACGCTAACGCGTCCTGTTTCTTAAAGTTCCATAAATTTGGTATCCAAAAAAGTATAAAAATAACATAAAAATACATAAAGTATTTAGTTCTACAAATATTTATTATTTTACAGTTGATAGCTATTTCAGCGTATGTCTTCAGTATGACTATATGATCTGTCATGTTAATTTCTTTTCGAATTCACCTGGAGTGACCGAATGAAAATTGTTCGTAATTTAAAATGATTTGAAATTTTTTCGTGTTCTACGCCACTGATAATTAATATAATGAAAATACAGGATGTATACGAATTATTGTTTATGAATTTATGAATAATTAAAGTTTCGATAGTGATGTTACTCGGGGTAATGATGGAATTTAATATGACAGGTAATTATGCTCAAGATATTCGAATACTCCTCAGAGTGATAATACAATAGAAAAACAAATAGGCGTATGTATAAAACACTATTAAAGCTGCAATATTTTTTATATTGTGAATATTTGTTTTTTTATAAAATATGTAGATTCCGTAAAAAAATCATTTGGAATTGCATTGCTGTTTATTTTTTCTTAACTTGCAAGATAAAGATTTAATTATATTGAAGCTATGTGAGTTTTTTATGCTCCCGGAATCAACTTACAACTCCAATCTTGATTACTTGCAAAAAAAGCATTGCAAATGTTGGGCTTTATCATCCGTACCACCAGAGCCTTTTCGGGAGTTAAAATTCTAATATTAATGTACAACGCTTTGGTTCAAATCAGACTTGAGAGTGGGTCAATTGTTTGGGCCCCAAGATGCTCGAAATATACCCTTATGGTGGAGAAGATTCAGAAGAATTTTTTGAAACTTCTCTATATGAGGGTGTATGGATATTACCCATGGCTTTATCCAACTGACTTTCTCTTAGGCATGCTTAACTTCAATAGCTTGAACGTTCGAAGAGAAATGTATCTGGCCATATATTTCTTTCGACTTATACGAGGCCAAAATGAGAATTCCACCATTCTTGAGAATGTGAATCTAAATGTTCCTGATTATTTTTTGAGAAATCGTGGACATGAATTGTTTGTTCTCCCAAGGTGTAGAACCAGCCTGCCAATGGGGATGCCACTGGGGAGAGTTTTAACGGTGTTCAACAATATTGCTTCGGATGTCGACATATTCCACGTAGACGTGGGTGAGTTCCGACGAATACTATTTTTTATGTATTAAAGTAGAGTTCGTCGGAGCTTACTCAGTTGACTTCCTTGCCACTTTTTTTTTTTACTGCTTTTAACTCATTCGCATCGGGGCATTTTTGCGAAATTTTGCAAAAAATTAGGTACTTTTGAAAAAATAGTATAACTTTAAAACTATTCGACATTCAAAAAAATAATTTGGACACCAGTTGTGCAACACTTTGTTGCATAATACTTTATATATTTTAGCCTGCTTTTATTAGCGATACTCATCTTTTGTATTTTTTAATATAGAAAATCGGGTATTTGACATAGAATTATATATTTCATCGAAAACGTAATAAATAACAAGTCAAATAAACATTTACTCCTGTTTATTTTATTTCAAAACAAAATTAGAAAACATAAAAGCCTATTATAAGCCTACAATTGCTTATATTTTGGTGGCCTATTTTTTAAAGTTTTATTTTAACTGTCTGCTGATTTTTCATCGCCGAAATCACCGAATAAAAAAAATATTTGTGCATATATTTTAATATTTTATTTTTTAAATGATGCATCAATCATTTGTTACGCCATCTGCATAGAGAATCTAAAACATTTGTCGCATTGGATGTATATATTTCAACGCGTAAGTCAGACCGGCGAAAAGACTCGTATACGAGTCATCCGTAACCAATGTATTAAATTATACTATTTTTTTCTCCATTGTAAAAGTTTTAAATTTATAATTTGTCAACCTTGTACAATGCTAATTAAATAAATAATTATTTTTAAAAAATGTCGAGAACGTGGAGCAGCAGTTATAGTCTTTGGCTTCAGTGACGGATGTCATGGGTTCAAATCCCAGTTCGAACAGCATTTTTTCAATAAATTTATCATTTCTATGTTTGTGATGTCTAAAAATGTTATTTTTCCATTCCAACCGTAAATAAACGAGGTGTAGCGAGAGCGATTAGGTAACCACTAGTCTTAGCTTAGCCTTAACTTTCAATAAAAAGAGAGGTTCAGTTACTGAGGAATAAACAGTTTTCGTGTAAAAAAACTTCTAATGAGATACATTTTTCGGATGACATACGCTCCACATTGGAAGCGGGCATGGATTTAAAAAAAAACTACACTCTTTGTATGTATCTGTAATCTTACTGTTGATGCACAATGCTTAAGCAAAAAAAGCCTTTGTGTGTATAAAAGAGAGAAAGAGAAAGGGGACGAGTATTAAGCGAGTTTTGACACGTGTTGTATAATGTTACACTTAACATATTATAATACGATGAATCTGGATGATGGTAAATTGTTGTAAAAAAACTTTCCTATTCAAAAAGAAATATATTTATTTTTATTATGTAGTCGGAGTCAGTCAATTTCTGGCGACTCCGACTCCGCTGAATAAACCTACCGTGAATTCTGCTTAGCAACCCTGATACAAATTTACGACTTCATTTTTATATGTTTTAATCGTATAGACCAGGGGTGGGGAACCTTTTCTTACCTAAGGCCGCATTCATTTTTCTGATTCGATACAAGGCCGCAGTAAACATTGACTAGGGAATATTTGGCCGGAAACAGGAATTTACGGTCAGAATATGTCAGGAATTTACATTCATTTAGAGAATAACAGAATCGGCTAGAAGGCCGCACCAGAGTAGCCAAAAGGCCACAGGTTCCCCACGCCTGGTATAGACATTAATTAGTATCACAAATATGTTTTACAATGAAAAAAAACTTTGTGTACAAATATGGAATTAAATTTTACATACTTAATGGAAAATTGACTTTGTGAATTATTATATTGACTACAAACAGTCGAAAAAAAACAATTTTCTCGTTTAGTTCTTCGTGCTAATTTTCTGCACTGTTATTGTTATAAATAAAATAGTGATGCTAATAATATCGACAAACCTACTTAACCTAAATAATAAAAATAAAAAACAGTGTTTTTTTTCTAATTGTGTATTTAAATAGTAAAAATATTTATGCAGAATAATTTATTTTTAAATTCCCTATAGAATTTTTGATTCGGCAGTTCTAATATGGCGGGAGGGTACTATTTCAAACACGACCCAGTGGCTTTCAACATGTGCCTAAATATAATAAAATCTCGATGTCTTTTATTCATATTTTGTAACTTTATCTGTAAATTACTTTCTAATTTCTATTACAAATTGTTTGTTACTCCCTCAATATTTTTATTTGGCTAATAGCCTTGTATTATTGTCGGCTCCTATGGCACAGTGGTTAGCGTTGTGATTATCGATTTCTGCTCGGAGGCATGGGTGTTTGTGATGTCTAAAAATTTCCTCCCATCCTTTCTGATTCTTTAATAATTGGATATTGAATAATAGGGAGATTTGGTAACTATTAGTCCTGTCCTTGCCTTATCCTTATATCCCTACTACTCTCTTTGGCCAAGAAAGGTTGAGCGATTAAGTAACAGTTCTCGTTGAAAAAAAATCTGTTCAGATACCTTCATTAGGAGGCTATATGCTCCACATTATGAGCGAACATGGATTAAAAAAATGTATATTCCTATCAGCTGAAACCGGTACTAAACATATTAAATAAATGTCAAATTATAGCAAAAAAGTATTTTTAAGCTGTTTTACTTAAAATAACTCGATGTTAACATGTCGAATTGAAAAAGCCTTTATTTCAATTTTTTAACTATACCACACAATGGGTATTGATTTTTTTAACCATGTCCTCTGCTTATGTGGAGCATTTGGATTTCTAGTGAAGCTTAACAGAAATAGTTCTACCAGAATCGCTTTTTAATAAGTTTTTTTTTATTTTTTTAGATGATAGTACGGATAGAAGGATGCGGCTAAGACAGGTCTAGGGGTTAGGTAATCGATTTAAAAATCAATTTTTGAAACAGTCTTTACTGGCATTTGAACTCGTGAGCACTGCATTCGAAAACAACGAAGTTGAGCATCTGACAGCGGACCCATCTGAGTGTGTAGAACATTTTTTTAATAAAGCACATTAATTTTCAACGTTTCAAAGAAAACTGGTTGTAGGTTATTCACATTTTTTTATTGAGAATAAAGTACAGATATATATTTTTAAAATTTATCATCATAGTCTCCATGTGAGTTTACAATAAAAACCCCTGTCCTGTTCACGTGGGAAACAGGCTTATAGATGTTATCTTGGATGGAGGTAGGTGGTTTTGGGCGGAATTGAAGTGGGCGTAGGTGGATTGGTATGCTCGGCCAATACAAAAAGGCACGCCATCAAAAAAACAATGTCATGGGTTCAGAATGCCCAGATATAATATGGTTTTTTTTATTATTATTTTGAGGTCCATGAAATTATTCGTGGTGTACGTCGGATGGAATAAATAACATACGGACTTATTAACCAGCTTAAATTAGGACAAAGAATACCTGCTCTAGATTCTAAGAGAGAGTTTTAATCAAATATAATATTTATTTGTTTTTACCATGTCCGCTCCCAATGTGGATCAAATATTCGTTAATTTTGCACGTGTCTCAACTTTTGTCAGTTTTGAGCTATTTTTGATGTAATCAATTCATAATTTAAATACACACATATTCCTTTAACTCGTATCCCAAAAAAATGTCATGTTTCATATGCCATGTAGATCGTGTTCGGCCGGTCGACCCCAAAACAAAATTTGGTCGATCCCGAAAGCTTCATGCACTTCAATAAACACAATAAAAACACAAACACTTTCTTTCTTTGAGTTGCATTGCAACGATTGCCGGGAACCAGCTGGTATAATAAAACGACTGTGGAAAGGAAAAGGGACTTAACCCACACATATCAAATTTTACAGGAGGCGCTAAAAACGTGTTTTGATGATTTTGTGACATATGCAAATTATGAATTATACACAACCTTGAAATGCACGGATACTTCTAATCTAGTGCTTAATTGACATAATCTAATATTAATTAAATAAATTGTCTCGGAAAAACCTTTATTTCAGTGTTTTTTCTTGGTTTTAATTTTTTACAAGGTCATCTTTTTCAAATTCAAAAGCTAAATTTAGATACTAATTCGGCATTTTCAGCTTCCATACTTTTGATAGAATGTGTGTCAAGCTGTATACAATGTGATTATCGAAAAAAAAGCTGTTTTGGAGAATTGAGGGTTACGTCCTTTTTCCTTTCCACAGTCGATATAATATATTCACATCAATTGAAAATACTCGTGATGAGAGAAACCATTGCTGATCGTAACAAATAAGCGTGTAATTAACATAAAAGAATGTTTTATTTTTTGTAAATAATATAAAAAAATTATATTGAATCATAAAATAAAAACAATTTCATTTTAAGTATAATATAACTAACTTTGCGATAGTTTCGTTAGGAATAATAAACTGACAGTTTATAATCTGTCACTTAATGACGCAAACATCGAATAGAACACGTTTGAATTCTTTAATAGAAAATCATTTGTTTTAAACATTTGACAGATGTCAAAGAATTTTCATTTATCTAATTTTACCAGGCGTTCAGCGGCATTTTTTCAGTAGCACAAAAGATGGCGAGGCTTGTTTCCCATAAAAGGATTAAAAATAAATTTAAAAAGATTTTGACTACCTTGAAAAACATGACAAAATGAAGTGTGGTATAACAGTGTACCTATGTTCAGATAAAACTAAATATTTCTGACGATTGTACTTATATATGTAATTGCTATTTTTTCATATTTTAAAAGAGGTCTACGAAATAAATTGTATATCGACCAACGAAATAATATCATATATTTGTACAATAACGATGTTATATAATTCTTTTTTCGAATTAATAAACCTATTTTTATATTTTTTTACAGACATTTTTTGTAAAATTTGCAGTTGTATATAATTCTAGCATTCTCTAAGCTTAAAATAAACCTGAATTGTCTACTTAAACAAAATAATAAAAATTATTACAACTTGTATTCATAAAATATTAATTCTTATTCGATCAATATACTGTTTATTTTGATTGTTCTAGGAAAAAGTTAATAAATTAAAAAATAAAAATTGTTTAAACAATATAAAAGATATTTAATGTCAGCTCTAAAATAATATATCAAACAATTAGTGGTTTCTGTTTATTTAAAAATTAGTAATACCGACAGATAAAACATTAAAAATATTTGCATATTATTTTAGTGTTGTCAACACTTTTGCTTAAGAAGCAAATGGTTTTACTGTGATTAACTATTTGTATATCAAGCTTTCAAATAAAGTCATCATTCCTGTATTCCATTGGCTATTTTACCCAACTATTGAATTTTGCGAACATACAATTGTTGGTTGGTTCACACCTTCCGAGACTTAAGCTTAAAAAGTTTAAAAAAAATCAAACTATACACATTTAAGCCTGCAAATGTCGCCTTTAAGCTTATGCCGTAAATATAGTATTTCTTGTGAATTAAAATACATTTTCATTATTTACTGTTTATTATACTCAGTGGCGGATTAAGCACTTTGGAAGTCCTAGGCGCAATAAATTTTGTAGACCCTGTTTTTCGAATGACATAAAAGGGCTCCAAAACTCTTCGTGAATAATAATGAAATTTGAAATTAAAATATAAGAGTGTTGCTTTCTTTGAGGCCCCCAAGATTTAGAGGCTCCGAGCGCGCGCCTCTTACGCTTATGGGGTAATCCGCCACTGATTATACTTAGTAAGAACGATAGCCGGCCGCGAAGTTGAGTGTCTAGGGTTTAAATTCCAGTTACAGACAGTTTTTATAGATTAATTCTTGAATCCATTTCAATTTAGTCTAGCCATATTATATTATTAATTAAAAAAATGAGCTTAGAACACGATAGTGATCTTTGACAGTGGTTTTAACTAGGGCTTTCAATCCCGGGATCCCGGATCTCGAAATTCTGTCCAATTTTCTGATCCCGAAAGCCCGGGATTGTGATAGTACTAATTCCGGGATTTCGAAATTGATAGTAATTAGCGCTAAATTCTCGAACGAAATTGAAATCTGCGTGAAACCTTAAAAATAAGCTTTCCACATTTTGTTTATTTTTGGAAATCGATTGGAAACCGGGTTTCTGAAATCGGACAGTGACAGATGTTTTTTGAAATCTGCGAAAGACCTAAATAAATAAGCTCACAATTCCCAGGATTTGAAGCAAAAATTTTTGAAATCCCGAATTTTCAATCCTGGTATTGGAAAAAATTGTAAATCCCGGGATAACAAAAAGTATCCGGGATTCAATGCCCTAGTATTAACAAGTATAAAATGATAATTTCACACTACCCAACTATTTTTTTGATGTATGACGTGCAGTGGTGTAGTGCTAAAAAGTGACGGGGCGCTGTAGATTTTGATCGAGCCGGCCCCATTATACCACTGATGTAGTGATGTATGCTTTCGGCATAATCAGACAATTAAATGCACATTTGAACTTAGTCAGTTTTACACAATTTTAACCATTCAAATTCAAAAAGTTAAAAAAAAAAAAATTATTCGATGTGATAATTTTCGTTTGAGTATGTTCTCGGAAAAGAAAGCTTCATTTTTTTGCCAAGTAAATATCAATCTAATAAAAACAACAGCTGTAAGCATTGATATCTTAAGCACTCTTGTTTATCGACTGTTCGATGTTTTCGTCTGAAAGTATTTTGTATCAACCAATTCGATATTTAGTCTCGGATAACCAACCCTTTATAAACCACCCCTAAATTTCATATAAGTACAGCGTACATATCGAAGTAGTATTTTCAGTAAATAATAGTAGACTGGCTGGTTGCATGTCTTGGCCATTGGAAAAGAACTGCCTCGGCTCTGAAAGGGCTGTTTTAAAAGAAAAACCCCATACCTAGTATTACATTGAATAAAGTTTTCGAATTATTACACACGATAGCAATTTCATAGCGTGTGTAACATTTACATACCGTGCTATGACATATTCAAACAGTTCGTCACCAAGATTGTAATTGGCTTATTCTATAGTAGGTATATAACCTGTGTCCAGTTGGCTAGAGCTTGCTCTACCGATCACGCAGGTCTGCGTTCGATTCCCAGTCAGATCACAGTGAATTTGAGAGTTATTCAATTCACATTATTTCCTCGCCTCCCATCTATATATTAATAGTCGATAAAATAATCACTCGCTTTTCACTTTTTGCTTTTCACTTTTTACTTTTCACTTTTCACAAATGTGTGCGTACTGATGTCCTGGGGTCTTTTTATTCTTTTACGAAATGTATTTGTTAGCGTATTTGAAAATTAGTTGAATAAAATATATATACTACGAAAAATGATTGTTAGCAAACTTGAACATTATTCCAAATATTAAATAATTTGCAATTTAAAAACTGCAGGGCTGTCGATATATGCGCCGAGGTCGATTTATGGTACTATGAAAAATGATTGTTAGCAAACTTGAACATTATTCCAAAGATTTAATAATTTACGAAATTTCTGCTACTACGAAAAATGGTTGTTAGCAAACTTCAACATTATTCCAAAAATTAAATAATTTACGAAATTTCTGCTACTACGAAAAATGGTTGTTAGCAAACTTGAACATTATTCCAAATATTAAATAATTTACAATTAAAAAACTGCAGGGCTGTCGATATATGCGCAAAATTAAATAATTTACGAAATTTCTGCTCCTACGAAAAATGGTTGTTGGCAAACTTGGACATTAATCCAAATATTAAATAATTTACGAAATTTCTGCTCCTACGAAAAATGGTTGTTAGCAAACTTGAACATTATTCCAAAAATTAAATAATTTACGAAATTTCTGCTCCTACGAAAAATGGTTGTTAGCAAACTTGGACATTATTCCAAATATTAAATAATTTACGAAATTTCTGCTCCTACGAAAAATGGTTCTTAGCGAACTTGAACATTATTTCAAAAATTCAATAATTTACGAAATTTCTGCTACTACGAAAAATGGTTGTTAGCAAACTTGAACATTATTCCAAATATTAAATATTTTACGAAATTTATTCTACTACGAAAAATGGTTGTTAGCAAACTTGAACATTATTCCAAAAATTCAATAATTTACGAAATTTCTGCTACTACGAAAAATGGTTGTTAGCAAACTTAAACTTTATTCCAAAAATTGAATATTTTACGAAATTTATGCTGCTACGAAAAATGGTTGTTAGCAAACTTAAACATTATTCCAAAAATTAAATATTTTACGAAATTTCTGCTACTACGAAAATTGGTTGTTAGCAAACTTGAACATTATTCCAAAAGTTCAATAATTTACGAAATTTCGGCTACTACGAAAAATTGTTGTTAGCAAACTTAAACTTTATTCCAAAAATTGAATATTTTACGAAATTTATGCTACTACGAAAAATGGTTGTTAGCAAACTTAAAAATTATTCCAAAAATTCAATAATTTACGAAATTTCTGCTACTACGAAAAATGGTTGTTAGCAAACTTAAACTTTATTCCAAAAATTCAATAATTTACGAAATTTCGGCTACTACGAAAAATGGTTGTTAGCAAAATTAAACTTTATTTCAAAAATTGAATATTTTACGAAATTTATGCTACTACGAAAAATGGTTGTTAGCAAACTTGAACATTATTCCAAATATTAAATAATTTACGAAATTTCTGCTCCTACGAAAAATGGTTGTTAGCAAACTTGAACATTATTCCAAAAATTCAATAATTTACGAAATTTCTGCTACTACGAAAAATGGTTGTGAGCAAACTTGAACATTATTCCAAAAATTAAATATTTTACGAAATTTATTCTACTACGAAAAATGGTTGTTAGCAAACTTAAACATTATTCCAAAAATTAAATATTTTACGAAATTTATGCTACTACGAAAAATGGTTGTTAGCAAACTTAAAAATTATTCCAAAAATTGAATATTTTACGAAATTTATGCTACTACGAAAAATGGTTGTTAGCAAACTTGAACATTATTCCAAATATTAAATAATTTACGAAATTTCTGCTCCTACGAAAAATGGTTGTTAGCAAACTTGAACATTATTCCAAAAATTCAATAATTTACGAAATTTCTGCTACTACGAAAAATGGTTGTGAGCAAACTTAAACATTATTCCAAAAATTAAATATTTTACGAAATTTATTCTACTACGAAAAATGGTTGTTAGCAAACTTAAACATTATTCCAAAAATTAAATATTTTACGAAATTTATGCTACTACGAAAAATGGTTGTTAGCAAACTTGAACATTATTCCAAATATTAAATAATTTACGAAATTTATTCTACTACGAAAAATGGTTGTGAGCAAACTTAAACATTATTCCAAAAATTAAATATTTTACGAAATTTATTCTACTACGAAAAATGGTTGTGAGCAAACTTAAACATTATTCCAAAAATTAAATATTTTACGAAATTTATGCTACTACGAAAAATGGTTGTTAGCAAACTTAAAAATTATTCCAAAAATTCAATAATTTACGAAATTTCTGCTACTACGAAAAATGGTTGTTAGCAAACTTAAAAATTATTCCAAAAATTCAATAATTTACGAAATTTCTGCTACTACGAAAAATGGTTGTTAGCAAAATTAAACTTTATTTCAAAAATTGAATATTTTACGAAATTTATGCTACTACGAAAAATGGTAGTTAGCAAACTTGAACATTATTCCAAATATTAAATAATTTACGAAATTTCTGCTCCTACGAAAAATGGTTGTTAGCAAACTTGAACATTATTCCAAAAATTCAATAATTTACGAAATTTCTGCTACTACGAAAAATGGTTGTGAGCAAACTTAAACATTATTCCAAAAATTAAATATTTTACGAAATTTATTCTACTACGAAAAATGGTTGTTAGCAAACTTAAACATTATTCCAAAAATTAAATATTTTACGAAATTTATGCTACTACGAAAAATGGTTGTTAGCAAACTTGAACATTATTCCAAATATTAAATAATTTACGAAATTTCTGCTCCTACGAAAAATGGTTGTTAGCAAACTTGAACATTATTCCAAAAATTCAATAATTTACGAAATTTCTGCTACTACGAAAAATGGTTGTGAGCAAACTTAAACTTTATTCCAAAAATTGAATATTTTACGAAATTTATGCTACTACGAAAAATGGTTGTTAGCAAACTTAAACATTATTCCAAATATTAAATAATTTACGAAATTTATTCTACTACGAAAAATGGTTGTTAGTAAACTTAAACATTATTCCAAAAATTAAATATTTTACGAAATTTCTGCTACTACGAAAAATGGTTGTTAGCAAACTTGAACATTATTCCAAATATTAAATAATTTACGAAATTTCTGCTCCTACGAAAAATGGTTGTTAGCAAACTTGAACATTATTCTAAAAATTAAGTAATTTCCGAAGTTTCTGCTACTAAGAAAAATTGTTGTTAGCAAACTTAAACATTATTCCAAATATTAAATAATTTACGAAATTTCTGCTAACTATAAAAATAAAATAAATTAAAATAAAATAAAATTAAATAAAATAAAATAAATTAAAATAAATTAAAATTAAATTAAATTAAATTAAATTAAATTAAATAAAATGAATTAAAATAAAATAAATTAAACTAAATAAAATCAAACACAATGCAGCAAAAATCTCCCGTTGCTGGGCAACGGGCTTACAGCTAGTCCTTCTGATTCTTTAATAACTGTGTGTAGCGATTAGTCAACCACTAGTCTTGTCCTAGACTTATTCTTCTATTCTTGCTCTTACCCAAAAAAGTAAATCGTTCAAATTAAGTACTATGTACATTCACACAAGTTTTGTTACTAACGACCAGGATTTCGCTTTTCGGCATCTTTAGGCGAAACCCGAGTCGTTAGTGACAAAACTTGTATGAATGTACATAATTTGAAAGATTCAAATTTACAGTTAATGGTATTCATTGTCACTTGTGTTTTGCCAAATATTCACACTTTCTAGTTTCTATTCACACAGATCTTTGTAGTTTTCGGGTCACGACTTGTTGGAAAAGCAATGGTTCTATAGCCGATACAAGCTGGTGGTTGGCTTACAGGGGCCCGTCGGTGCCTTGCTCTGCCGACTCTGTCATTATGTGTTATTATTGAAATTGCAACGGGCGGCGTCAACACATTAAAACTTCCTACCATACTTACCAACCCGACATACCTATCTACAACATTTTACCTAACTATATTTAACAACTTATAAAAGATGAATCTTTTTAAACGAACGAGTCATTTGAGTCAATCGAGTCACCTCTATTCGACTGTCAAACGGTCAATAAATGAATCAAATCGTGCTAAAGAATCGACATATTATCTATCATTACATAACAGTAGTGGCGGATTATCCTATTAGCAAATGAGGCGCGCGCTTGGGGCCTCCGAATCTTAGGGGCCTCAAAAATAGCTTATTTAATTTAAGCCATATTATACTTTTTGTTCAGATTTTTATATATATATTTTTACTATTTTACTTGGAATTTTCTGTCTCCAAAAAACAGGGCCCCCAAATTTCATTGCGCCTGAGACCTCCCATGTGCTTAATCTTCCACTGCATAACACAGCAGTCGTGTCTAGGTTATCGAATCCCGGGATCCCGTCCAATTTCGGGATTGAGAAAATAAAGCACGGAAAAGCTAAAGAAATTATGTCACACTGTTATTTTTAGTAAATACGTACATTTTTTGAAATTCACACGAAATTGTTTCTAAAAAAAATCTCCATGCTTTTAAAATCGCCGACCGAAAATTGTCTCGATCCCGAATCCCAATTACACACGATAATTATACACGATTTTCAATGTTTGTATGGCAAACATACAAACATTGATTTTTATATATAAGACCTACTGTAAGTTAATTTTACTATGCCTATAACCTTTCAGGAAGTGCAAGCAAAGAGTTTGTCAAAGTTTTATTTCGATCGGATGAGCGGTGTGGCAACGCATAAAGTAGGAACAAACAAACGTTCATTTTTATATATAAGATACACGATTAAAACTATTTACCAAACGTCAGTTAAAATTCGATCCATCAGAATTGATTGAGTCGAAATCTTAAAATGTAAAATTTTTCAAAAAATATTTACACATAGTGACAGATTTTTGGTATCAAATCAAGTCAATAATTTTGACAGAAACATGATGAATCAGCTACATATCGACTGTGGAAAGGAAAAAGGACGTAACCCACACATATCAAATTTAACAGGAGACGCTGAAAACGTGTTTTGATGATTTTGTGACATATGCAAATTATGAATTATACACAACCCTGAAGTGCACGGAGACTTCTAAACTGGTGTTTAATTGACATAATCTAATATTAATTAAAGAAATTGTCTAGGAAAAACCTTTGTTTCAATCTTTTTTCTTGGTTTTAATTTTTTACAAGGTCATTTTTTGAATGTTTAAAGCTAAATTTAGATACTAATTCGGCATTTGCAGCTTGCATCCTTTTGATAGAACGTGCATCAAGTTTCATACATTGTGATTATCGAAAAAAACCTGTTTTGAAGAAATTGTGGGTTAAGTCCTTTTTCCTTTCCACAGTCGATATAATGACAACACTCTTGTCAAACTAAATACTTTTCTACATATTTTTATAGTTATTTTTTGTATGAGCAGTGTGGCAGCGCATAAAGTACGAACAAACAAACATTTTATTTTGTAATATTAGATGAAATGCACTTTTTTTTTTACTTACTAATCTAAGCCTCATATGTAGGGAAGGAAGTATTAAAGTTTTGCTCTGGCCAATCACAGTTTTTTTTTAAAAAACCAAAGTGATTTTAATTGTAAAATTCCGTTCCGCTGGTTACCAGGGCAGCATAAAATATGATCGTATATTTTTTTTAGAATTCATAGCGTCATTGACGTTCTTTTGTCAGCTGAGTGACGTAACTGTGCAAATCGTGCGTCATTTTTTGACAAGAAAAGATTTATTCTTACTTCTTCAAAGGCTTCTTTTCTTCTTCAATAATTCACAAAGGCAAATGGAGATGTATTAGGGCATGCGAGTGTAAGAGGAGATAGTAACGTAACCAAATTTCGTACGTTGAGTGCAGTCAAACTTGTTTTGTTATATAAACACATGGTATTTTAAACTTCTACGCAATTATAAATCTCAAACATCTGTTTTTCCATCAGATCCCTTTTATATATGCATACTTAATTTTGTTAAAACCCCGGGTAAGTGTCACGTCCCGACCATGTCATGTCCGTTTTTCTTGGTGCTCTCCTCTTATATCTGCTTTCATTCGATACACATTAACCTTTTGAGGGTTTCTTAACCACAAGAATAGCTTTTTTTTAAATTAAAATGTACATATTATTAGCACATTATAAATCACAGTCACAATTCCCGGGACATTTTCCAAAAAAGTCCCGGGACTTAAGACAGCAAAATATCCGACAAGTCCCGGGACGTCTCGACACAGAATCCTTATTTGGCACTCATTATTATTTATATTTACATATTGTTTTGATTTTTTGATTAGTAGCCATTTTTCTACGTACAATGTGTTAACTTTTTTATTATTATTATTATTACAGTGTTTGATGATACAAAAAGATTTGTTTTAATAGTTAAACAAAGTCACATTTTTTTTTAAATAGTTCTGTACTGAAAAAAATAATTAAACAATAAACCATGAGAGATAGCTCACCTGGCTTGGATCAGTTTACCTTCCAAGTAAAATCGTACCTGATTTAGTCAACGGGCAATTTTTCTATTTGGCGATTGTGACTTTTTGCAGCGTCTTTTGTGACAGAGAAAAAATGAGCGCTTACTTCAAGCGCATAAGTTTATTTTATGTATGTATTAGGAAGTAGACATACTAAACTTTACTCATATTGTATTGTATAATGTTTCCTAAGCTATGCCCGCTACTAACGTGGAGCATATGAATCCCTAATGGAGGATATCTCAACAGAAGTGTTTCTACAAAAAAAATAATGTTAATCAGTTGTTTAATCTTTTTTTTTCGAAGAGACTAGAGATCGCAAGATGGAGCTGAAATAGGGCTAAAGGTAAGCTTTTTCTTCGCTCTGATTTTAGGATTGGAGGCATGAAGGCATGAAGGCATGGGTGTTTTTTATGTCAAAAAATTACCTCCTGCCTTTCTGATTCTAAAATAACGGGATGTGGTGAGAGAGATTAGCTAACAACTAATCCTACATTGGCCTTATAATTTGTATCCCCACTTTCTTCGAAAAAAAAGAGGTTGAGTAACTGACTGACAAGTAGTTCTCGTTGTAAGCCTTCTGTTGATACACTTGTATTAGGATTAGCTCTATCCTTTCTATCTCATACGCCAGGGGTTCTTAACCTATTGCGGTGACGGGCGCACTTGAGATTTTGGAGAAAAGTGGCGGGCGCAGGCCGGATTTTTAAAAAACCAGATTTGCATACATAGTATTAAAAAGTAGTATATATTTATGTATTAATTTTATTATTGTTCCCTTAGCTGCTTTCAAATAACATGGATATGGTTATATTTTTTCGAATTCAATAAATCTATTAAAAATAATTTTATTAAAAAATATAATGGCTTTTTTAAATTTTATCTGATACTTTGCCGAGCGCACAAAAAATATTAAAATATTAACTAGCTTAAAACAAATAAACATCAATTGTTTTATCAAATGAGAAGCAAACATTCAAAAAGTGATTTGGCACACAAATACAGAGCTTGGAAAATGATGATTTGGGTCCTTTTAGGTGTTCAATGTCAATACTAACTAAGTGAAAAGGCATTACATTAATAAAAACGCAATATTCCTTTGTAATTAATCAGTTAACAATGCTCGCAATGAGCGAAACCGGTCCTGACATTTTTAAATAATGTGGAATAAAGTACAAAGTAATATTGTGTGTTTATTAAAATTATGGTTTGAGTGATAGAAAAATCAAAGCAATTTTTATAGGAAAAAATATTTTTTGAACAGTTATTGTGATTTCCATTTATAAATTTTATTATGAACTATCAGTACTGATTAGGGTATCCAACCCCGAAGCCTTTTTCCAATCCCGGGATTTCGGGATTGGGATTTTCTCATCGAGGAATTTGAAATTCTCAATTCGCTATACTTTTTCCCCGGATTATCTCCAAATCTCGTTTTTTTTTTAGCTCACCGAGGAAATTGAAGACCTCGATTTGGTATACTTTTTCCCAGGATTATCTCCAAACCTCGTTTTTTATTTTCAACTTTTGTCAATTTTCGGGATTTGCCCAAAATTTCTCAATCCCGAAATCCCGGGATCGCAGCCGTATCAATCCCGGAATTTTGGGATCAGAAAATTGAACGGGATCCCGGGATTACGGGATTGGATGCCCTAGTACTGATATTTAACTGCATTTTTCAAAACTTGTGATAAATCAATTTTTGAATGTTTGCTCCTCATTGATATAACAAAATAAATATATTTTTTTTCGATATATTAAAAAAGTTTGACCAAAGGTTTATGTTATTTCTTTCCTTTATAAATATACGTCTGTATTATATACTTTGAAAAGTTAACGTTAGTTTATTCAATTGAATCTTTCCAGCAAAAACAGGTTTTCTTAGATCACTATTGGGCACATCATCCGCTATAAATCAATGATGCTTATCTATAATTTTATCGATCTCTGCTTTCATTGGTGCACAATCCGACCAATCAAGTGCATCCGATAAAAAGCCGGCTGCACTCCAACGTACTGTCGGCATCGGCGAATAAAAAAACCCGAAGCAATCCCAGTCGATTTTTTATGCCTGAAATCTCCCATAAATAATAATCCATAATGACAATAATCACGTGTAATTTGTTTTTTCTTCGATATTCCACGAGATCGCCTCTTCCTTTCTCGCTCCCGCGCTGTGGGATTCATCAGGGGCTGTCAAGTGGTGGATTTTATTCTTGGTACCACGCATGTACCATATTTAGCTTCGTATAATATAAATACTATTCAGAAAGATATTATCAAATAAACTTCTCAACTTCGTTGTTGGTAAATAAAAGGTTGAGTTGTAGTCAATTGAGTGACGCTGTTGCTCATCGAACCCAAATACAAAGAGTTTCACAAATTTATTTTTTAAACAATTCACATGTTCAACTGTTTTTGAAAATATGCAAAGTAGAGAAATTTTCTATTCCAAGGGTGGGAAACCTTTTCATTTCTGAAGGCCACATTTATCTGATTCAATATAAGGATACAGTATTAAGGGACAGACATTAAGATTTATTTATTATATACACTAATTGTTGGTTTTTACTTTGTTAATGATAATTCATACCTAATTGGTTTTTGTTGTAATAGTTTTCATTGCTAAGTGGTCTTCAACTTTTTATTTATGGTTTATTTTCTTTGTATTTTGCTTCAATTCCTTTGCTAGGTTGTAATACCAATTGTTTGTCATACCTTGTTTTTATCACTTAACTTTTGTATAAATACCACTGTTTTATTGTTTTTCTTATCAGTTGTCAATGCTCATCATGAGCGAAACCGGTCCTGATCTAATAAATTTTACGTGGAAAAAGTACTAAAAATGTTTTATTATTTTTTTATTATAATGCCATTCCACCAAGTATTGACAGTGAACACCTTAAAAGTGATAAGGATACAGAAAAAAGAAAACGTTGACACCCCCTCTCCATAAACTAAATATTTTGAATTCGCAATGTCAATTAGTCGAAACGCAATTTGGCAAAAATAAAACCTGAAAAAAAAATGGCGCAAGTCAAAAAGCCGCAGGTTACCCACCACTGTTCTAGTCCCATCTTTTTATCTTTCTTCTCTCCACGTAAAATAAATTGAGCGAGTGACTAACAATCAGTACACGTAGATAAAATTCTGTTGTGATAAGCTCAAACATGGGAATTCGGAAAAGATTAATAGTTAGGATCAGATAGAAGGGAGGTCATCGATGCTTTTCGACACAAATTAATAAATCAATTTAATGAATTTCCGTTTATATTTAGGAGCTTGAAGATATATATATATATTTATATGATTATTAATAATTTAATGCTATTCTCTCGTAAACAGCTCGCATTTTGAACGGTGTGTATACTCAAAACGTGATTGTGTTGGGTATTTCAGACCGTTCAAAATAAGTGCTCTGCTCGCGGAAATAACATTACTGGTGTTCTTTAGTTTTATGATAGTCACGAAATCGTATACTACTATTTTTTCTGTAAAAACTTTTATATTTCATTCTTAAAAAATATTAAATTAAATTTCGTTTTGTCATCCTTAATTTACGTGTACTTGTTTGAAGAAAAAAAATTAAAAACGTTTTCAAACGTGTAACAAACGGCTTGACTCTATCCAGATTGTCAAAAAAAAAAAACGAAACGTCAAAAAATAATGGAAGTTTATCATAGCAAAATGAGCAACACATACCGCCAGGAGTGTGCATTCAAGTAATTATTATGTTATCTGAGTAAAACAATAGATTTCCTTTTTTTTCACGTCGAGACAATTTGTTTTCATAATACATTATAGTCGAGATAAACCAACGTAAATTTTTCACAATAAAATTATTTATTACGAATTCGACCCAGCCATTTTGATTCAAGTTTGAATTAAGAACCTCTGTTGCTACGCGGCCATGTATTTATAAAGTCTCCTATAAAATATGCCTGGTTCGAAACATACGTCGACAGAAACAAACCTGTTCCGTGCCTATAAAAAGCAAAAAGTACCGGATTATTCCCTCGACATGTCGCTGTTGGTGAAACTTTATACTTGCTTGACGAATCGCCGATCCGAGTGTTCCAAACCTATACTTATGATAAATTGGTACCGCCGAGCAAGAGTTCTACTGCTTATATTATGAGTAGGTAATTTTATTTTTCATTGCGTAGAGCCGGCTGGATAATAAAGTATTAAAATGCTCGGGTCGGTTATGTAGGATGTTGAAGGTATTCTCAAAATATTTCATTGACAACTTCCACTCTTAATAATAATAATCTTATATCCAATAGATGTTCAGTTTATTATTTTTACTACTGTCAAATATTCGGTCGCAAATTTTTATTTTTTTATTACAATAGCTTTTGATCAGTTTAAACATTTAATTATTGATGAAGGGTGTTTAAGTGGGGTCTATGGCACAGTGGTTAAAGTCGTTGGCTTCCATTCCAAGCCAAACCTAGAACGAATTCTAGTACAAACAGCATTATTTCTTGAGCGACTGAGTAACAAACAGTTCTCGTAGAAAAACTCTAATCGTACTGGGATTTGAACCTGTTAGATTCGCCACAAAAGCCATGAATGTTAACCACTGTTTTTTTTATATTGAATAAGCCTGGCAATGATTAGTTGAAAATGATCAAATGCTTATTATTTTGATAATTATAATAATAATAAGTTAATATGTACCTACAACCTACACATTGTGTTTTTTTTATATTTAAAAATAATCTTATTTTTAATCCATGTCCACTTTCAATGTGGAGCATATGACTTCTTAATGGAGGTATCTCAACGAAAGTTTTTCTTAAAGAACTGTTTATTACTCTCTTTTTCAAAGTAAGGATAGAAGGATAAGGCTAGTACAGGACTAGTGATTAATTAATCGCTTTCGCTACGTCCAGTTATTAAAGTATCGGAAGGAGTGGGAGTGGACATCACAAACACCCATGCCTTCGAACAGAAATCGATTAAAAAATGCTGTTCATACTGGGATTTGAACCCGTAAGATTCGGCACGGTAGCCCGCATCGTTAACCGCAACGCCATGGTCAAACATTGAAGGTAAACTTCATTATAAGCACAGCAATAATTAATAGAAAACAATACATCATAATAACTTTTACTTCAGTGGTATGATTTATATTTTAGATAGAACTTCTTCATTCATAGTATTAAAATCAAAAAAGGATCTCTGATGTAAAAAGTTACCGAACCTTCGGGATGGATAGATACAATTTGATAGGTCGCGGTAGTTATTATTTGTGGGCAGACCTCGACAAAATAATGTTAAACAAAAACATCCCCGGGCCAAGACCGCTTCGATTGTTATTTCTCATCGAACAGATAATATTGTAATCATGAATATGTGTTGTTCTTTTATGAATTTCGTTTGATATTATTAACATTTCGGTTTGATGGACGCAAATGAAACAAAACGTGACGTCTTGAATTGCCCTATCAAAATGGCCTCCACATTATAATAAAAATAAAACAATGAAGCGTCTGATAGAATACAATGATGGGAGAATACAAAATGATAGGTTAGTTGAGGCACGGAACACACCTACTCGAGTTATTTTGAATAGTTTTTTTTTTACTAATGTTTTGTATCTTATATAATATTTATGCATACACTTTATTTATGTTGTATAATAGGGCTTATACAAAAACCGCCTATTGAAAAAACCGGATAATACAATATTTTATTAAAAGAACAAAATAAATGCTCAGAGATTAAATCAATTTTTGCTCAGAATTCAAGTAAACTTTTGATCTAAATAAAATTCAATTTTTGGTCGGAATAAAAATATGAACAGTCAGAGTAAAAACATTATACGGTCAGATTTTTATAACCATTTTAGTTAGGTTAGGTTAAGTTTTTTAAAATTGTGGCTATTTTATATAAATTCTGACCATTAATTATTTATTCTGCCCTCTGTAATTCTGACCGATACATTATGACCATTTAATATAAATTCTGACCAATGTATTAAAAATTATGACCGGTTAAATACGAGCCTTTTATAAATAAATTTCAGTCATAAAAAAATGATAATTCGATTATTAAAATAGCGAAATAGGTTTAATTTTTTTTATCTTTGTTGATTTATTTTATGAAACATCGAGCGGTGAAGTGAGCCAATTAGTAAAATGGTAAAACTTTTTTCTTGTATTTTAAAGTACAATCACGTCTTTATTGTTATTCTATTGCAATGTGTATTGATTGAGTTTACAAACTTTACTTTTACGATATTTTAAGACAGTTGAAATATGACAACGAATCTCACTTTTTTTTCGTTCTAACAAAAGGATGCAAGCTGCAAATGCCGAATAAGTATCTAAATTTAGTTTTTAAGTTTGAAAAAAGATGAGCTTGTGATCATTGAAACCAATAAAAAAGACTGAAAAAACGGTTTTTCCTAGACAATTTTTTAAATTAATATTAAATTATGTCAATTAAATACTAGTTTAGAAGTCTCCGTGTACTTCAAGGTTGTGTATATTTCATAATTTGCATATTTCCCAAAATCATCAAAACACGTTTTTCATGCGTCCTGTAAAATTTGCTAAGTGTGGGTTACGTCCTTTTTCCTTTTCACAGTCGATATATAGATAAAAAAAAATCAAATGCTACATGTATTCTATTATTTATGTGGAAGTAATGTAAGCACGTCGAGGATAAATTCACAGAGGTTAGTTCCCCCGGCCGTCCAAAGCCACAACAGGTGAGCCATTATTTTCACATCATCCCACCAGGAACACAGCATCCGCGAGGCTTTGTGTAAGGGAGAAAAAAATACCTCTATAAATGGATTCGCGCCTGGTACCAGTACATGTTTGTTTGCCTTTCAAAGCACACTTTTAACGGTGGACAAAAGATTCGCGGGTATAATTAATGGATCTTCTTACACAACAGAAAAATATAATTGTAATTTATTTTCGACGTTCAACTGTATCTTAAAATTAAACTTTGTTTTTAATACAGTAAATTTAAAGGTGTTTTGCTTAATTAAAATGTCAACGTCAAACATTATTTATTATGTATACATATCGCTACCTTAAAGTAACAATTTGATAAATCAAAAATACGAGATAATTAAACATTCAGTGGCGGATTACCCCATAAGCGCAAGAAGCGTGCGCTTGGGGCCTCCAAATTTTAAGGGCCTCAAAAATAGCATCAATTATAGACATCCCTTTATTTTAATTTCAGTTTTCAGTATTCATTATTATTCTACGAAGAGTTTCGCAACACTTTTATGTTATTCGAAAAAAGGGACTCCAAAATTTATTGCGCCTAAGGCCTCCAAAGTGCTTAATCCGCCACTGTAAACATTCAGTATTTTATTCAGTTTCTTTTACTATTCATCATCAGCGTTGGGCTTCCAATATCTTAACAAGGGGTTCGGTAAATCTTCTCCATTTTTTTTTATCCATCTCCGCTTCCAATGTCAACATATGGCCTCCTAAGAAGGTATCAACAAAAGTTTTTCTTTCTGCGAGACTTGTTTGTTACTTAGTCGCTCAACCTCTCTTTTCTAAAGAGAGAAGTTAGGATAGAATGATAAAGCTAAGACAGGACTAGTGATTAACTAATCGCTCACATAACGCTTAGTTGAATTGAAGGATCGAAAGAGTGGGAGGGAATTTTCAGGTATCACAAACACGCATGCTTTCGAACAGAAAATTGATAAATCGATCGAAAAAATGAACATTTCGTACTGGGACTCGCACCCCTGAGGTCCAGCACGGAAGTCCATAACGCTTAGTAAAAAAATGAATGAGTTTGTTTCATATTAAAATTTAACCATCTACAGAAATTGCATTTATGTGCCGATTTGATCTAAGACGAATGATTTTATTATCTTAACAAGCCCATCCATGTGTTCATGATAAAAGATAATTGTTGATTTTCTACTTACTTTGATGATGCATACAAGTTAAAGGTTAATAATACCAATAATTATATAAGTAAGATTTGTCTTTCAAATGGGACATTTTTTTTCTTAAATTAACATACTTCAGTGTTTTACTATAAAGGCTTTTCTTTCAGCTATCAACTGGCATACTTATCTTAAAATTTACTTTCTATTTTATCTCACTTTTGCTTTATGGTAACGATATCAATACATGAAAGCAAACAAATTGCAATAAATAGCTTGTAAATTTTGTATGGCCCATACTCTTAAAATAGTTAAATTTGAATCGTTTAAACTATGTAAATTCTCACAGATTTTGTCACTAACGACCCGGGTTTCGCCTTTCGGCATCTTCAGGTATTCAAGTGCACGGATGAACTTAAACTGACGTTTAGTAAATGAAAGTTTCGTGTTTATATAAGAAATAAATGCATCACTGAGTCCAAAGCCATTGCTGGCGAAAAGGATAAGCTCGTGGGAATGCCAACATAATACTAAATGTCAGTTCAAGTTCATCCGTGCACTTGAATACCTGAAGATGCCGAAAGGCGAAACCCGGGTCGTTAGTGACAAAATCTGTGAGAATGTACATAGTTTGAACGATTCAAATTTAATATTAAAATTCCACCAAGCACCTTCAGTCGAAATCTTCTTTTACATTTTATAATAATATTTACATTTTTGTATATTTTTATTTATATATATAGTTATCCCACTGATGCTTCAAAGTTGGAGGACAATTTTAATAATTATAACAGTAAAATTGGGATTTTTGATGGGCATATAATTAACTGATCAACGTCGCTGGCTTCAGTTACGCAGTTCACGGGCTCGAATCTTAATACGGACAGTTTTATATATTAATTATTCAAGCGATTTATGAATTTCTATGTAAAGGCATGGATGTATATAATGTCTCAAATTCCCTTTTTTAAACCATTTTTATCCTATAAACGGGGCGTAGAGCAATTAGCTAACTAACATTTCTGCCATAACTCTATTCTTCTATCTTTTCTACTCTCTTAAAAAAGAGAGGTTAAACAACTGAGTAACATACAGTTTTCGTAATAACACTTCTGTTGAGATAAAATCTATAATGAGTCTACATTTTGAGCGAAGATGGTTAACATCTTTAATATATCAGTGTGTCATTATGTTAGTTTAATTTTCAGCAATCGATCAGTATACATATTTCAAAATAGACGTTCTTCATTTTATTTCACTTTCTAGTAGCAATATTTGCTACAAATATTTCTAAGTACTTTTTGATAGACATTCAATCAC
Organism: Himalopsyche tibetana; assembly: GCA_030503985.1. Classification (NCBI taxonomy): domain Eukaryota; kingdom Metazoa; phylum Arthropoda; class Insecta; order Trichoptera; family Rhyacophilidae; genus Himalopsyche; species Himalopsyche tibetana. Next base: position 18,258,467 of record JAPJYX010000007.1, read on the forward strand.
ATTTGAGTTGTTCACTTTGAATTTTTTGCGGGAACACTTTTTGTAGTAATTCCACATTACATTATTTATAACACCAATCTTGATTATACTGTTAAAATGTGGAATGAGTGTTTATATTATTTGTTTCTTATTTTTGTAAATATGTACAATATGTTAACGATTTATGTTTAGAAAATTTGTCTATATCGAAAATGATGCTATTATTTATTGATTTTAACTTTGTTATAGAAAACCTTTCAAAATAAAATTCACCTGTTATCAATAACGTTCATACTACGAAAATGAATAACATTTTTAAAAACAACGAAACTGAAATGTAGCTTAAGCTTAAGTTATAAGCTTAGAGTAAAAAGCTCTTTGTTTCCAAAATACAAAATAACATATTTAAACAAAACTTAAAAACTGATTATTGTGTTCCCAAGCTCTCAAACGAGAAATTCAGTAATAGCAGTGACATTGATTTCCAACAAGATTTTCGAAATCTTCTGGATATGTTATACCGAAATAACATTTTCACTGGTATTTAAGTGAAGTCGTAGCCAAACATATTTTTATTAGCACATACATATTTCTGTTATCTAAAATATGTTTGCATGGGCGTCATTTTAGATATCTATTTTCGACTTTGAAATGTCTCCCTGTGTGACAGCTGTCAAAATAAACCATATACCATAATAATTTATATTATAATTGTCTATAAGCATAAACTGCTATCGTAGATGATAAAATAATTGTATTTTCACTCTAGAATTAGTAATTAATTTTACTCGCATTGTTTGCATGCAATAAAATCAAATAACGTTCGTTTGGACGCAACACTGACCAACATAAGCTGAACGGGTAACGTTTCTGTGACCCTTTGTGTGTTTAAAAACATGTTCTGGAACATAGTTACTAACATTGCGTAGATGTTTAGGATCATGTCCCGGGACCTTTGTTCCTAGGTGTATGGGCCCCAATATGAACCTCTACTCTAGGATGTTGTAAAACAAATTTACATTGTGAAGTTGTGAGTATTGTACTCTACGCCGAGGATATGTTAGCAGTCTATATTATAAACGCCCTCATCCATAATAAAAACGTATCGAAACTAAAATTGACTGTTTAATATGCGCGCCGTTGAAACATGTTCGTTTTTATTGGACAGAACACCGAGTAAGGAGGGTTACAGAACAATAGACATGAATTATTAATATCTTGTTCCAGGAAAGGTTAAGTTGTTTTGTATTGTTTCATACTCCAGCGTACGTATTTATCTATATATTTTGATATTTCGTATACTTCTCATGACCTTAAGGCCGGCTTTATTAGGTTATCGACTTTTCATGGGCTAATAATGGATGATGGAGAGCTGTGCTTACTTAATCAACGACCTACTTTTAAAAACAAAGGTATGTATGTATATCGACTGTGTAAAAAGAAAAGGCAGTGGCGGATAAAACCGCTGGGAGGCCCGAGGCGCAATTTAATTTAATTACTAAAACTTAATTGAAAATATTATATGGGTTTTATAGAATATACTTTATTTTAGGACCCCTCAGATTGGAGGCCCCAAGCGCGCGCCTCTTGCGCTTATGGGTTAATCCGCCACTGGGAAAAGGACGTAACCGACACATGAAAAAATTACACTAGACACAAAAACGTATTTTGATAATTTTGGGCCAAAGGCAAATTATTAAATATACACAACCTTTAAGTGCACGGAGATTGATAGAAAAATGAGGATTAAATCTCAAAAAAAATGTAACGTTAGTTTGTCATTTTCATAAAAAAATGAAATTTTAAAAACCTTGTTATTTGAAACAAACATCATAGTATAAAAAAAATCATAGCAAATAAATTGAACAAATTATTATTTATCGACTGTGGAAAGGAAAAAAGACGTAACCCATACATAAAAAAAATACAAGAGACACAATAAACGTTTTTTGATGATTTTAGGCTAAATTCAAATTATGAAATATACACCACATTGAAGTGGACGGAGACTGATAAACTGGTTCCATGTTGACTTTATCTAATATTCATTTGAATAATTTTTAAAAAAAATCTTTTTTCATGCTTTTTTCATGCCGCAAAGATTGCGACTCTTGTTTTTTTTTTAAAAAATAAAAGCTAAATTATTAAATTAATTAATATACGTAGTCTTTTATGAAGAACTGGACATAAATTTCTTTTAAAGATAGTAATTTTTGACTCGTGTAATGTGTGTTAGAATCTAATAAACATTTTTTTAACATTTAACAATTTGATAACTTTGACATTCCAATTGTTATGCGCTAGCTATTCAAAACCCCCTCCATTTATAATATTTCCTAAAAAAAAAACTCTTCTATACAGGAATTAGTTATTTTCCAAAACTATTTTTATATAAATCAAATTACAATTAATATATTGTCGCAATGATTCCGTGTTAACTTTAAATGAAATAAATAAACACAGTCCACATAAGTTTATAGGCAATAAAAATTCCTGTAATATATTTATCCTTCGTCCCTTCCTTTAAGGATATGAAAAAAAAATATAGCTGCTTTGATTTCGATATTTTTTTTCCGAGGAAAATTTTCCCACATAAAAAATATTTTTATTGACTGTCCGCTATAAAAACGCCATAAAATTCCGACACAGGGGCCATCAAATATCCCTGTTCGACCCTTCCTGTTAGTTATTTGAAGAAAATGCACGAATTCAGGTCCGGATTCATTTCACATATTAAAAACACGATTTTAATAGTAAATATACATATAAATAATTTACAGCGATATTGATTTTTTTGCATTTTAGTCACATAAAATACCAATGACAAAACCTAGGCAATATAATAAAAGGATAATCTTAAATCAAAAAATTTGGGCATGTAGCCGAGTGGTCAATGTAAATACAGACCCAGTAAGGACTCTCACTTTTGTTTACACAATTTATGAATTCGTTTTCTAAAACTGGATGCTAGTGATGTCATAATTTCTTCCCACTCATCCGATCTTTTAAACCGGGCATATCTCAGAGATTAGCCAACCACTAGTCCTTTCAAAGCTTTTTTACCATATTTTTATTTCCAACGTGGAGCACACGTACTCTTAATGGAGGTATTTCAACATTAAATTTTCGATGAGAACTGTTTGTTACACAGTTACTTATTTTTTATCCCGAATAGAGTAGAGATAACAAAATATAGCTAAGGTAGAACTACTTGTTAACTAATCGTTTTCAAACGTTCCGGAAACTATTTTTGAATCGGAAGGGTGGGAATTTTCAAATCCAAAAATTTCTCTATTCCGGGATTATTACTATCACAATCCCGGGATTTCAAGATCTGGGATCCCAGGATTGGAAGCTGTAGTTCTGATCGATATTCATATTAAACTTTAGAAGAAAAACATGACACTTCAAGTATTTGTTGAATAAATTTACAAAAAACAACAAGACGACATTTTGTATACTATTAACTATTCAGATAATTCACTGTGCATTTTTCAAGACTCGCATTATGTAGTTAACCATTATTCCAATTTTGAAATTCCCGCCACTCCCCTGTTCAGTCTTGGCGCTAAAGTTGTGAAGAGAAAAGTTGGGGTAAGTCCCGCGGGACGGTCAATTGAACCGTTTATTGTGCCGGCCGACAGGGTGAAATGGCCCTATAACCTCTCGCCCTCTCTGGAACATAAATCACATTACTGATCTTGTCGCATTTTTATACAGTAACTCTGATTTTTCACGACGGCCCGCGCTGTTTTATTTTGAAATGTTATTTTAATACCTAGATACACCACTGTCAATTACCACGTCAAATTATTCGATATTTTACCATTTAATATTTCTATATGTTTGTTATATATTTTTACTAAAAAACTTTATTATTATTTAAATGTTGTTTCAACTTTATTCCATATAATAATAATTTATACACTTTATAATAAATCACTTAATCTTATTAAATCAAAATAATATCGATGTGAGTATTGAGGAGTTTCTACTAAGCTGTTAGACCTTTCGATTTGAACTCTTAGTTTAAGCTGAAGAGAAGGAATCGGATTTTGGTTTATTCCGTTGAAAGGTTTATTGTTACAAGTATGTCATAGAGAATTAATATAGCATAGAGTTAGATGTTGTGTATACATAACATGTTCATACAAACTCATAAGAAAAGGATATTTATTTTTTGAAATATTTGCAATTCATTCAACTTTTGATTTTCTATTTTAAATTTTTTGAAAACGTTTATTATCATATCACGACTTTATAACAGTTCAAAAAAAGTCGAGTGGTCAACATCGTTGGCTTCAGTTACGTAGGTCACGTGTTCAAATACCAGTATGGACAGTTTTTATAAATCTTGAATTCCCTTCCCAACTATTCTATTTTAAAAACGGGCGTAGCGATCATCTAACCACTAGTTCTGTCATAGCCGTATCCATTTTACCTCTTCTTTCTTAGAAAAAGAGAGGTTGAGCTACTGAGTAACAAGTAGTTTTCGTACAAAAAATTCTGTTGAGATACCTCTATTATTAGACCACTTGCTCCACACTGGGAGCGGACATGGATTAAAAAATAGAAATTTTTCCAATTCGTTGGACATTTGAACCCACTAATATTTCAATTAAATACATTTTATATAATATTGTATATAGGTATAATTCAACTGTAGAAAAGATAAATGACGTAACCCACACATAACAAATTTTACAGGAGACACAATAAACGTTTTTTGTTAATTTTATGCCAAATGCCAATTATTAAATATACACGAACTTGAAGTACGCGGATACTGATAAACTGGTTCTCAATTGACTTTATCTAATATTAATTCAACTAATATTATTAAAAAAAAAGTATTTTTTCACCGGCCCTTATTTTTTCAAACACAAAAGCTAAATTAATATACTTATTCGGCATTTTTAACTAACATCCTTTTAATAGAACTTGTATCAAGTTGCTATACATTGTGAATATTAACCAAAGCGGTTTTGAAAAAATTTGAGTGTTACGTATTTGTTCCTTTCCATAGTCGATTATTATATAAAAATATTCTACTGCAATAACATCGACTGAGGAAAGGAAAAAGGACGTAACTCATAGTTTTTTCAAAACAGGTTTTTTTTCGATAATCACAGTGTACCAAACTTGATACACGTTCTATCAAAAGATGCAAGCTGCAAATGTCAAATTCTAAATTAAGCTTTTATGTTTGAAAAAGATGACCTTTTAAAAAATTAAAACAAAGAAAAAAGACTGAAATAAAAGTTTTCCTAAGCAATTTCTTTAATTAATATGAGATAATGTCAATTAAACACCAGTTTAAAAGTCTCCGTGCACTTCAAGGTTGTGTATAATTCATAATTTGCATATGGCCCAAAATCATCACAACACGTTTTTTGCGCGGGTTACGTTTTTTTTTCTTTTCCACAGTCGATATTATTAACTTCGTTTTTTAAACACTTCACCCTTCTTGGAAAAAGAGTCTCAAGGCATGACACTTCCCCTATGACTCTTACTTACTTACTTGTGAGACTTCATAATAGCAAAAGTCCACTCGGAAAATGTCACTAGAAAGTTAACTGACCACAATATCAAAGGGGAGATATAAAAATTCACACAAAAAAGCTTTTCCTAAATAAATAGAAAGGATTCAAGAAAAAGGATAACACACTCAGTGAAGTAGGAAAGGTGAAAGTTGAGGTGAAATTAATTTACTGTAGACAATATTATTTTAAGTCTAAAGAATAATGGTTAAAATTAAATTTCTTGGATGATTATTTTACATATAGTTTATTGATTCTATCTACCTCAAAAGGTAGAATTTTTCAAAGTTTGATGAAAGTATCCCAGTACGAACATGATGATTGTAATGTCAAAAATTCTGTCGCCACCATTTCAATAAAAACATAACAGGGCGTAGCGAGAGTGATCAGTTAATCACTAGTCCTGTCCTAGTTATATCCGTCTATTCCTACTCTCTTTGAACAAGAGTAGTAGAGCAACTGAGTAACAAAACTCTAGGAGGCCATATGCTATATATTGGGAGCGAACATGGATAAAAAAAACGCATTGAATTGATTGAAAATACTGTCGTTTTTGTATTTTTTCAGATTGATTACTATGGACCGGCATCAACTCAAGATATGACAGTTTTTTATTGGAAAATTCGATGAGTTGCGATTAATTTGCTCTTCTCTGCGTTATAATAATAAATGTAACATACTTCGACAACTTACAATTTATATTCATCGACAGTAATTATTTATGTACCTATTTCAAGCCTTAATCAAACGCCACTGGCCTTCCCCGTTTCCGTTCGTGTACCTGTCGACAGACCCAGCAGTGGCGAGTCAGGAACCAAGTGTCCAGGAAGTGACGTCACACGCGCACCCCCGGGAATCCCGGCTAGACAAATTACCTTCTTAACTGAGTATAAGGACAACCCTATTCGAATAATGTCTGAGGAGGACTCTATTTCTGATTTGAGAAGAAAAAAGAACTATTATATCTTGGCCTATGTTTGATACATTTTTTTGTGTTATACGAAACATTGTTAATATGCAGTGGTGTTATATAACGGCCAGTTTTTACAATTAAAAAATAAATAATAAAAGAGACACTCAATTCTTGTTTCAAAGCAACGGGCGGACGACTAAGAATGACTACGCGGTTGGCATATTTGACATTGTTGCTATATACTATACAGTGGAACCCCCAATTACACTACCCCGAATTACGCGATGGATTGAAATATTCGCCGCAAATCCCCCAATTGCACGGTCGCATTCCATTGTCGTTACTACGAGACGGTCGCCTGTGCCGCGCATACAGTCAAACGTTGGCTAGCGTCTGTGTATTCAACACGTGCCAGGCTATACACGTTTAGCGAGCGACTGTCTATATGTGGGATTTTGGCGCGCTTTGCATTTTATCACTTGGTAACTTTTTTTTTGCAAAACTAAGGGAAATCTTTTTGGAAGAAAACCAAATCCTTAATAATGTATGAAATTCACACCCCCAATTACACTTCCCCAAATAACAATGTCTCGAGTTTCGTGTAAATGGGGGTTTTACTGTTCTAATATTTATGTAAACATACATATAAAAGGGTTATGTTTTTTCGTTATAAGTATTTAAACATTTTATTCAATCTTTACAGGGTCGCTGAGAAGAAAAAGTCTTTTGTATTGTCTCGTCTTAATTATAAAGGTAAGAGATCTTTGAGATTTAATGACTCCCTACCTCGCTGTGAAACTTTTGAGAAATTCCAATAGTTGGTATTTTTAAGTCTCAATGGAGCAGAGTGTTGAGTACATTCTAGAGATATTAAGATAGGTGTCAAATAACATTAATTTAATTATAATTTTAACATTAAACCTTATGAAACATAAGTTATGATAGCTTGCCAGAATATTCAAAGCTATCCATAACGTATTTTGTATAGTTTGTACGAGGATTCATGTTTTAGTTGATTTCTCGCACTATGCCAGTATATCGGATGCATGCGTCAGCTTGATTAACACAAGATATTTTTGAAAGAGAACGTTCACAATTTTTTTCTACAAGTCCGATACACTATTTTCTCACTGTGCTTTTCTAGGTCAGACCTTCCCAAACTATGTGCCGCCGCATATTACTACGTCCCCACAATCAGTGGTGGATTACCTTATAAGCAAATGAGGTGCGCGTTTGAGGCCTCCGACTCTTATGGCCTCAAAAATAGGTTTTATAATATAACCCGTATAATTTTTGTTCAGATTTTTATATAATTTTACTATTAAACTTGGTTTTTTCTGACGTTATCTGTATTTTCAATTTTTTTTCCGCCTGGGGCCTCTCGTGTGCTTAATCCGCCATTACCCACATTATAATATCGCCCGCTGTGGTTTATTTTATTAGAGCTTCGCCCTGATCAGTTTGAGTTCGAGTTCCAGGAGTGTCAATAGTAAATTCATTTTTTTTATTTGGATATCACTAACTTATTAGCTTCGTGTACTTTAATGTTCTCAAACCAAATAAGGTTTTTTGTGCCTCCTAAGATATGCCTTGTGTGGGTAACCTTCTTTTACTTTTTTACAGTTTACCCTAACACGGGAGAACAAAAAATATTTTTCCAGGATATTTTAGAATTTAATAGGGCACAGTTAAATAGTTAACCAATTTAAATTGAGCAGGTAGATCTGACAAATTCCCCACTCTTGTATCCTACATTCAAATAAGCCAAACTCCAGCAAACAAAATACTATTGTGCACTCAAGTGCCTGAAAATTCCAAAAGGCGAAACTCGGGTCGTTAGTGACAAAACTTGTCTGAATGTACATAATTTGAACGAATAAAATTTAATATTGTGATATTTTGAATATTGCTTTTTATTCATTTTGTCAAAACAGATTATTTGCAGCTGTCTGACTAACGATCTGGACGGTGGATAAATCAAACAAAGCTTTTAGAATGTAATACACATAATCAAGCCATTCACATAATTAATGCACAAAACAAATATCAATCAATAAACGTTGCTAAGACATTTACAAGATGTTTATCACTTTTTTCAAAGTAAGTAGTAGGAAAAGAAGGATAAGGCTAGAGCAGGACTAGTGGTTGGCTAATCGCTATTGCTACACCCAGTTATTGATCCCAGGATCAGAAGGATGGGAGGAGAGGAAATTATGTGAATTGACATCACAAACACCCAGTGTTCGATCAGAACTTTGAATTCTCAAATTCACTGTGATCTGACCGGGAATCGAACCCAGACCTGCTTGATCGGTAGAGCAAGCTCTAACCATCTGGGCCACAGCAGGCGACATTATATATACATACTCACAATATTTTCTACAGTTGATATAGTAAAACTATCCTCACTGCGTGAAGTCATAAATGAACGACACATCAGATTGAGACACCGGTACGTGAAAAAGATTGAGAAACACTTACACAGGGCACATATCTCAAAATTACATTCTGTCACTAATTACATTGTTAGTAATCAATCATTCCATGTATTCGTTCGGCATTTGCGCTCACTTCAAACAGTTCTAAGATGCCTTATTTATGTTTAACAATGCATTGCTTACTATGGATAATAACTAGCCACAGAGGGTAACAGTTCAAAGGTGATACTGTATCTCGTCGAAGTTGGCTTTTAAACTTAGAAATAAGAAATGTCGCACGGTGGGTTGGTACTATCATACTAAGACAGAACGGTCCCCGGGGGCCAGCGCCCGCTTGCAGTCGCACCGCCCTACAGCGCCCCCTTTGAAGGGGCTAACCCTCGTCCAAAAATGCGATTCAAGACACACATGTTACAAATGAACCGTAAGGGTTTGAAGCTTTATAACTGTTATATCTGACTTTGGTTACGGGTCTGATTAATGATGTGTTTGGGATGTTTTTATTGCAGCTATCTTACAATGAGTCAGAATAGTGTGAGCTCGAATGTCGTCAAAAACTGACGAAAACATTACAGAAACTGCAATCTCTGCAATCTTTCGATATAAGTTCATAAAATTATTGAAAATAAAATAATTTAGCCATCGTTAAAAAGCGCTGGGACCATGGCACAGTGGTCAACGTCGTTGGCTTCCTTGCCATACCTCTTGGTTTCGGATCTCAGTACGAACAGAATTTATTCAATCAATTCAAATCGATGTCTGTTTGAAGGCATGGATTCTTGTGATGTATAAAAACTCCTCATCAGTATTACAATTCTAAAAAGACGAGTGATTAGCAAACCGCTTGTCCTGTCTTGCCTTATTCTTTCTATTCCTAATACTCTGTACAAAAAAGAGAGTTTGAGTGACTGAATAAAAAACAGTTCTCGTAGAAAAAACTCCTATTGATATACCCAGTGGTGTAGTGGGGCCAAGTCGGCGACCTGGCACCTGAAAATGAGCCAGGGCGCCGCCCTGCCACCTTTTTGACTTGTAACATATTTTTTAAGGACATGTACTTATATTTAAAATACTGTTCATAGAATTTAAAAGCAGTACATCAAAATTGATATATCTGACATATTTTACGAAAATAAAATAAATAAATGTACACATGTAACGTGAAGAATTACCATAGGATCTAAGCGTTGATCAGTTTTTTTCTTATTGATTTTATTGTTGAAACCTGTGGTTTTTTAACTTCGGAAGGATATATAAAAAAAAAACAAAAAATAGGGAAGAAACCAATGATCGACCTGGGACCTATTTATTTACCACTTCGCCACTGGATATACCCCTAATATGAGACCATATGCTCTATATTGCGAGCGTACATGGATTTTAAAAGAATGTTTAATATTTTGAAAGTCAAAAATTAGAGATTTTTTTTTTGAATAATTTATTGTAAGTGACCACTCGAATTTATTTGCTTTTTAATGAGATTGCATATTAGTATCATTTATTTGTAAAACATAATAAAAAATAATAATTATAGTAAATAATATTCTGTATCTTTATCTGTAAATTCTGTTCATACCAACATTTTTTTACATCCTTATAATTGAACTTTTTCTGTATTCTATTTTCTTATCAGTCGATAATGCCCGTCATGATCAAAACCAGCCCAAAACATATACAATAAAAGTGGAATTAGTACAAAAGAATGTTTTATTATGTTGAATACAAATATGTATCACAGGCATAAGACAAAATTAATTAAATCAATGCATTTTTTCCAGTTAAACCTTCGGCCGTGTATCTATTACAGCTGAAGCTTAAACGCATTGACGACTCGGCTATGATACAGGTATCATTTAAAATGTAAATAAAAATATTATTTTATATGGCAGTAATTGTGACGTAAGTGTTTAAAAAGGCACCGAGCCCCAGTTTACGCTTTCAGAGCAAACATTTAAGGGAAAAATGCAAATAAGTAAAGAGGGTGTTTGTTCTATCCTTAAAACATAATTTACCAAAGAGCTTAGAAAGGTGTCACGACACCGGATAATCCAGAATCAAATTAGCCTTAGACTTTCCTGAGAAATATGTAATATTTAAAAAAAAATCTACACTTTTGATCTTTGATGGAAAAACCCTATAATATTTGTTGAAAGAATATGGTATTAAGAAAAACATGCTACTTTCCAATTATTTTTATATTATATATCGGCTGTGGAAAGGAAAAAGGCCGTAACCCACAATTTTCCAAAACAGCTTTTTTTCGATAATCGCAATTTATACAACTTGACACACATTCTATCAAAAGTATGGAAGCTGAAAATGCTGAATAAGTATCTAAATTTAGCTTTTATGTTTGAAAAAGATGACCTTGTAAAAAATTTAAACCAAGAAAAAACACTAAAATAAAAGTTTTTCTGAGACAATATCTTTAATTAATATTAGGTTATGTTAATTAAACACCATTTTAGAAGTATCCGTGCACTTTAAGGTTGTGTATAATTCATAATTTGCATATATCACTAAATCATCAAAACACGTTTTTAGCGCCTCCTGTAAAATTTGATGTGTGTGGGTCACGTCCTTTTTCCTTTCCACAGTCGATATTATCGTTGCTCTTTCAAAATCCGTTATGCGTTTTTTTCAAAACATTGTTATAGACTCAAAGCATGTTAAAATACAATACGAATTACAATGTCTGTCCTCAACAAAATTGACATACTATACCTGATTGACAAATATCCTGACAAGTATTTTCTTTGCATAATCGTTCAAATAAGCAAATCGCATCTTAATACACAGATATCACTAATATTACTTTTTCCCATTTTCTCGAAACTATTAAAAGTTGTTTAAGCCAGTTTTGATAGTAAGCGCTTCATATATACAAATTTTCTTATATGGAATTATTTAAGCTCATCTCGAATTTTCGATTCGGTTAGTAATAGGGCATCCAATTCCGCACCCATTTTGTGATCCCGAGATATACAATTTTTTCCGTAACCTGGGATTGAGCATACACTTTAAAAACGTTGTTTGAGATTCTTCGAGAATTTCGGGATACAAAATTTGTCGCCCGCTGTGGTCTAGTTGGTTAGACCTTGCTCTAACGATCAGGTGGGTCTGGGTTCGATTCCCGGTAATTTCAAATTGGATTTTTTTTTAATTTCAATTTGAGATCTAAGACATGGGTGTTAATGAAGTTAATTCTCCTTGAGTTAATCTCATGTGACTTTCAAAAATTCTCATCGAGTATATGATCTTTCAACTTCAAAATATTTGACGCATTGGCGTAAGCTGTAATGTCAAATATTTTTTTCTAAAAAAAAAAAAACAATTACATATATCTGATGTGGGTGTTTGGGATCTCGGGATTGATAACTGGAAAAAAAGATAGAAATTGAGAAAAATTTAAATTGTCTACAAAAGAAGGTGAAACACTTTTTTTAGGTCGCTGGTGGATTTGAAGAATGTTGCACTTCTTATTTTTAATACAGAAATCCGGGATTAGTTCTATCAAAACCCTGGGATTTACTTAGTTCCTAAGTAGAACAAGACACAGGTAAGAGTGATTAGCTGACAACTAGTCTATTACTAATCTCATTTTTTAATGCTAATTTTTTTACGTCAAAAAAATTGAACGGCCCAATAAAAACTCCTGGTGATATTCTTCATTGTGATTCCTATGCTCCACACTGTAATCGCGAATGGTTTCAAAAAAATCCTTATCACACAGATAAAATGTATATTTCCAATACGCCCCTGAAGTGTCAGACTTTTTAAGCACAGGAGGAAATTAAAAAATGTTTTAGATAAACATATCAAATGCCGAGGCGTCAAGGAGACATATTTTTTATTTTCGTAGTAGCAAACGCTCCTCGTAATTATTACATAACAATATAATTCGCTTACTGAAAAAACATGTTATCAGTTGTTACCACTTGCGATGTGTAGTGAATTATAGATTAAACAGTTGAATATGGAATACTTTTAGGGTGTTCACTGTCAATACTTGGTGGAAAGGCATTATATTAATAAAAACACAATAATCCTTTGTACTTCATTCCACTTTATTTAATATGTCAGGACCAGTTTCGCTCATTACGAGCATTGTCAACTGATTGAAAAGTTATACACAACAATTGGCATTGTTAAATTATATTTCTTATCAGTTGACAATGCTCGCAATGAGCGAAACCAGTCCTGACATATTAAATAAAGTGGAATGAAGTTCAAAGGATTATTGTGTTTTTATGAATATGGAATAAATTCAATGAAATATTAATATATTTTGAGGGTAATTAAATAATTGACCAATAGTTTTTAAACTTAATTAAATGTGTGTTACGGCGAAAGAATTATTCCGTACATAAATTATCCTCAAAATAAAACCCCACACTTATTATTCCTGTATATATTAAATATATTTTTTTACTTTCATGACCGCTGCCAATGTAAAGCTATTGCCTCCTCATCGAGGAATCACAACGTCTTTAAACGTATTTTAGGACTATCGGTAAACTAATCGAGTATCATTCAATTGTTCTAATTATCGCATATAATTAATTGAGTACAAGACTGATAAAAAATGCAACCTTACTCTGAGCACTGCGAATAGTTTTGAGATTAAGTGAGTCACTTGTTCACCTATCGGCAGCTCACCGCTGAATGCCTTAAGCTGTCCTTTTCAAGTGTCTATACAGAAATAAAGTTTATCCAGTGAATTTTTGATTTTTTTCTTTTTTTCATGGCGACTATAAATAGTTTTTTAAGACATTGATTTCTGAACACAATAATCTTTTGTACTTCATTCCACTTTATTTAATATGTCAGGACCGGTTTCGCTCATTGCGAGCATTGTCAACTGATAAGAAATATAATTTAACAATCCTATTTATACAAAATTGAAAAGTTATACACAACAATTGGCATTGAAAAGAAATTGCCAATTACATTAAAGTGATTCTAAAATAACACAAAATTAAAATGTTCAACACATCTAACATATAATTAAAAATTCATCCCAGATTAATAAATTCAGAATGCGATTGAAAGTAATTACAAACATAATTAAAATTTGGGAAATTTTTGACATATCCTGACATATTAAATAAAGTGGAATGAAGTACAAAGGATTATTGTGTTTTTATTAATATAATGCCTTTCCACCAAGTATTGACAGTGAACACCCTAAAAGTGATTGATTTCTGATACGGTAAATTTTAATAAAAAAAAAATTATGAAGGTATCCATTAAGAGATTTGAACCTTTCACTGAGTTAACAAATATGACAAAATACAGATATTCTTATATCACTTGACTAGTGGCATTGATATTTTTATTTTATTTTTTTAAGCTACAATAAAAGTAAATTTTCGTAGTTGACTTAATGCTTGACCAGAAATAGCACTTTAAAACAATCGCTGAATTAAATGAAACGGAGGCAATACTTCTTTCGATTCCCCCTTAAGAGCTTTCGTTCAGTACTTATTCTAAAAACACTTGCTCTTTTAAAACGGCTGCAGCCCGAGCCTTCAAAGCAGGGGTTGCAAAGAATCACACTACTAATGGAAAACCCTCAAGCAATTTAAATGTTCATAAAACTGTATGATTATTTTTACAAATTATAGCTTAAAATGTATATTAATAAAAACACAATAATCCTTTGTACTTCATTCCACTTTATTTAATATGTCAGCTATAATAGCAAATAAAGTGGAATGAAGTACAAAGGATTATTGTGTTTTTATTAATATAATGCCTTTCCACCAAGTATTGACAGTGAACACCCTAAAAGTGATAAAATGTATATCATTTATTTAAAACCATTTTTGTTATAAAATATAAAATAACTTAGATTATTCCACGTATTATGCTACAAACTGTGACACGTGTTTCGCCTCTTTCAGAGGCATCCTCAGACAGACATACTTTCACGAATGCTCGCTTAAGTACGTACCATGTTTTGTTGTTAGAAATGGTTGCTATTGTGTACAGACAAATAGTTGCAGGAAATTGATCACAAAGAATTTATGACGAAGTCAAATTATTTCTTACACGAAAAATTTTTCCCACTTTCGATTTATGTATGGAACTTTGCTTAAGAAAAATAAAATACAAATGTAGCAGCTATGACGAGAAGGCTATATTTGTAAATAATTAATTATACATGTAATTAAGTATATTAAAATAAATCATTTTGTCTTCGACACTTACCCCCTACCCCCTTTTTAAACGATTTTTGGTTTCGTGTTATGTTTTTCACAATAAAAAATTAACGAATTCGCGAAAGTATATTCTCACACCAGGGATGAAGATTATTCATTTACAGAGAGGCTTCAAGCATATAATCTTTCGTTTGAAATTGTCATTAAAACCTGATTTTAAATAGCAAACCCTTCGGCTACAAGACTAACAAAATCGTTTTACACGACGGAAAACTGTGTAATAATGTATTTTAGTTAATTCATGTTCGCTCCCAATGTTGAGCATATGGCATCCTAATGGAGGTATCCCAATAGAGGTTTTTCTACTCAGTCACTCAATCTCCCTTTTTTAAAGAGAGTAGCAAGAATAGAAGGCCATTACAGGACTAGTGGTTAACTTATCGCTCTCGCTACGCTACGCCCAGTTATTTAAGAACTGGAAATGGTGGGAGGGAATTTTCAGACATCACAAATACTCATGCCTTCGAACATAAATCGATTGATCAATCTAAAGTACTGTATGCAATGGTACTCCAATTCGTGAGATCTCGCTCCGAAGCCCACAGCGCTAACTGCTGCGCCATAAGGCCCGGCGGAAATAATTTATAGTGTAAAAAATAGTAGTTAACTTTCTTAATCACTTTAAGAAAGCCACATGCTCTACATTGGAAACGAACATAAAATAATAAAATAATAATTCTTTTAGCGTTACATTTTTAGCTAGAATATCTTCGATACATCAGCATGAAGTTAATAATCCTCCCCAAGCTTGTTTGCGTTCCCTGTAAGTGGAGCAGTTTCCAAAAATAAGGGTGCACAAGTTTTCATTTGAAATATGCGTTGTCCGGCATATAATATGCCGCAGCGGCCATGTAAATTACACTTGGCGAAGCGTTTGCACAATGTGTCTCTGACCATCTCAAGACAGGTTTATTGCCGTGGAATGAGACATGGCTGGGAAGTGTGGTAGGTGGCGCTGGCCGCGGCGTGAAAAGCGGTAACACTTGCTTCGCGAAGGGGTTTGGCTGTAGGGTTCTTAAACTACGCCGTAAAAGCTCAACCAAAGCACTGGCAAATAAATAATTTCCGCTTGCAGATTGGTTGAGACAATTTCAGTATCAGTTTACACCAGGGCTTTGTTGTTATTAAAAAACTGGGACTCCGTCTACAAACTCCAGCGTTTAAAAACGATACGACTCCAAAAAAATAAACTAGCCTCTACTAATTCAACATTTTTTTATACCGTCAGGAACGGCTTTGCTCATGACAAACATTTGAGATAAGAATGTACATTAATACAGTGCTATTTATACCTAACGATTATTATTGTATTTTTTTTATACATGTCTTCTCCCAATGTGGAACATACAACCTCTTAATGAAGGTATATCAACAGATTTTTTTTTCTACGAGAACTGTTTGTTACTCAGTCGCTCAACCTCTCTCTTTCCAAAGAGAGTAGTAGAGATAGAAGGACAGGGCAAGGGCAGGACTAGTGATTATCTAATAGTTCTCACAACGCTCAGTTTTTGAAGGATAGGAAGGGTGGGAGGGAAATTAAGACATCACAAACACCCATGCCTTCGAACAGAAATCGGTAAAACGATCGAAAAACTTCTGTTCTTACTGGGACTCGAACTCGTGAGATCCGGAACGGAAGTCAACAACACTAACGATTGCACAATAGGACTCGACATATTAAGTTGCACGACTATAACTTTAAAACAAAAATAGGTTATTTTTTCTAATATACTCCAAGTAATTTTTACGGGGTAAATTTTTAAAATGTAAACAAGGGTATGATCTTCTTTTCAATTTATTGTCATATTTCTTAAATTTAATAAACAAAACTGTTCTAATACTTTCAATGGAAGCGGTAACTTTGCGGAAGTTCATTTTAATATAAAATTCAAAATAACTTAGATTATTCCACGTATTGTGCATCTCATTAGTTTATCATTTCTCAACGAAAATCTCATTTGTATTACCATTATTGTTTGTTTGTTTTTCTATCATCTTCTCCTTGCCAATCATGCGTACTTAAACAAGCACTTGTGAAAGTAAGATTGTTTGAGGATGCCTCTGAAAGACGCGAAACACGTGTCACAGTTTGTAGCACAATACGTGAAATAATCTAAGTTATTTTATGTTTTATATTAAAACTGTCCTAAATTCAGAATATTTTTTATAACTGAAAGAAAATAAGTTTATCTCTGAAATTTTGAAAAGCTCCGCTTCGCATTGCAACACATGTGTATTATATTTTATAATACGTACCTTTTCACACACTTGGCCGATGGGATTCTCGAGTTTTAAGCTCCATACTTTAATGTAGTCAAGCAAGCACCTTCGGGGGAAAGAGATATGCTATACACACACCCACGTTTAATTTATACACACGCATATCGAGGCTTCAAAGTTATGCACTAACACACGGGCGATTAGGGCGCGACAAAGTCCTCAGGCAAAGTCCAAGAGCTTTACGTTTTAACTACATAATAACAACGCTTTCGAGCTTTTTACTCGATACAAAAATGTGAAACATTTATTATTATAAGTATGATTTATAATATCAACTAATGGTCATCGTTGATTCAACTTCAAGTATCACATTTATTATTTTTTTAATCTATGTCTGCTTCCATGTACAAATGTCATGGAAAAAGAAAAGTCAGTATACACCATTAAAACTGTACATATTTATCAATAGGAAACAACATAAATGGTCAAAGTTTAAATCAATTTTTGGTCATAATTCAAATAAACTTTTGGTAAGAATAAAAATACAATACGGTTCCCGGTAAATTGCTCGAATAACAAGATAATTAATTTGTTTCCGTTTGTTCTGTCCGTTTGTTCTGTTTTAGCCCTAGTCTTGTATGTTTTCTGGAAATATATAGAAACAGTTTGAGTAACCAATTAATAAGCAGTTCTCGTAGAAACACTTCTGTTAAGATAAACTCCATTAAAAGATCATATGTTCCGCATTTGGAGCGAACACGGTTAAAATAAATACTTACGGAAATTATTTGTAATTCGATCAATTTCCATTCGAGCAATTTACCGGCTCCCATACAATACGGACAGATTTTTATAACCATTTTAGTAGGTTCCCGGTAAATTGCTCGAATGCAATTGCTCGAATGCAAATTGCTCGAATGCAATTCCTCGAATGGAAATTGCTCGAATAACAAGTTCCTCGAATAATCAATTCCTCGAACGTGAAATGCCCGAATTTTTTTATAAAAGTTTCATAAAAGCTTAAACATTAATTATTCATTCTTTAAAAAAATATTTATGCAAGACGGGAAATAAAAAATGAAATCAAAAAAGAGTCATAATAAAAAATAAAAACCATAGTGTATATGTGTCAACCATAGATGTGGAAATTCCAATTGAGTTTAATTGTATTTCTTATCAGTTGACAATGCTCACCATGAGCGAAACCGGTCCTGATCCAATAAATTTTATGTGGAAAAAGTACTAAAAATGTTTTATTATTTTTATTATAATGCCATTCCACCAAGTATTGACAGTGAACACCTTAAAAGTGATGTATATAATATATCACTTTTAAGGTGTTCACTGTCAATACTTGGTGGAATGGCATTATAATAAAAATAATAAAACATTTTTAGTACTTTTTCCACATAAAATTTATTAGATCAGGACCGGTTTCGCTCATGATGAGCTGACAATGCTCATCATGAGCGAAACCGGTCCTGATCTAATAAATTTTATGTGGAAAAAGTACTAAAAATGTTTTATTATTTTTATTATATAATATATAATGTAGAATTTAAATACATTGATACTTTTTAAACTTATTTTAAGCAAACAATCTATAGTGGTAAGTAAATCTAATCAATCAAATGTGCTTGGCTAAAAGTTCCAACAAGCTTAAAATCGAAAAGATCTTTGTAATGTTTTGTCGCATCGTGTTGATTTTACGTGATTTAAAATTATTAGAATATCTGAAACAAATAATATTAGTTAAAAATACTAAATATTTATCAAACTACTATATTTTTTTTATCTTTTATGCTCGTTTCTAATAAATAAACTACCATGAGTATATCGTGACATCCACAATAGTTGATATTATTGTAGTATGCCATGTTTTTTTTCGTTTTTAACCCTGCTATCCTTGCACATCCGGTACGTGTAGGTTAAGGGAAAACAAGTAAAAGGAAGGGAGGGTCGGTCCAGCCACTAATTGTTAAGCTCTTCTAGTGGCGAGCTTTTGCGGTCGACTTGGTGAAATATATTTCTGGAGCCGATTGTAGCGACATCTATGGGGCTTTTTAGAGTGCCTCTGAAAGGGATAAATAAAACAAAATTTAAGTAATAAATGTTAATAAATTTCAGCTTAATTTATTTGGACTAACTTTGTACGTATGTGAAATAATCTTCTCGCCACTTTGTATTATTATACAATGTTGACAGTAAATTATAATATTATATCTGTAATTTTCATTTCTTATTAGTCCCTTGTTCAATCAGTGGCGGATTACGCACATTGGAGGCCCCGGCTGCAATATATTTTGGATGCCCTGTCATTCGATCTATAGGCAAAATACATAGGCTTTTTAAAGGGCTTTTTTACAATATAACGCGGTGAAACGGCGTTCCGGCACCATTTTTCTTGTCATTTTTTATGTTGCAAATAAATATTCACAAAATGATATTTTTACGTTACCCGTAACATATAAAACAATACTAGGTTCATCGACTTACTCTGTGACCACACCCCGTGATTTAGTGTCACGCGGATTCCATATCCATCAGATTTGTCTCTTTTGCTCATCGTTGGATCGGCTTTGAAGTTTTTCGATCCTTAAAAATACTTTGATCGGTGGTAACTTAGAGTAAGACAAGGCTGCCGTGACGAATCTCACAGGTTCGAGTCCCAAAACGAACAGTATTTTTTTCAATCGTTTCTAAAATTTTAATTTATCAACTTTTTAAAGGCATGTGTGTTTGTGACGTCTAAAAAAGTTCTTTATTGCCTTCTAATTCTTAAATTAACGGGGAAAAGCGAGAGAGATTAGTAATTCTCCAGTCTTGACCTAGACGTATACGTCTATCTTTAATATCTTCGAAAAAAAAAGTTCAGTAACTGAGTAACGAACATTTCTTATAGAAAAAAAACTGTTTGAAGTAATATGTTTCACATGGATTTAAAAAAAAACAAAAAAAAATGTTACTCGAAGGCATGGATTTATGTCCTCTCTTTAAATCCTTCTCTTATCCATCCTATCTGGGGCGTAGAAAAAGCGATAAGCTAACTACTAGTTCTGTCCTAGCTCACTGCTTCTATCCCAACTATCTTTGAAAAAGAGAGGTTGAGAAACTGACTAATAAACAGTTTAGGAGTCTATATGCTTCACATTGGGAGCGGACATGGATTTAAAAAAATATCTTAATAACAATATATTTCTGTCTGTCGAGCAATATCAAAAAGCTTTATATCGCTGATAATATTATCTAAAATGACAATATGGCGTTGTAAATCGAATGAAGAAATGGATTTGATTTTAGGATAAATGATATTTTTTTATATATTATAAAACAAATTTAATACAATTCTATTGAATTCATATAGCTTTTGAATTCCTACAGCGTCATTATATATAATTAAAAATAATTACTGGCAACGGCAACCCTTCGTGCAAAGAAACGTAACGTGGCTACAAAACATATACGTTCTTAATATGTTGCTATTAATGTAAATTATGATGTTATTAGAGCAATTATTTTGCGATTTTCTTAATTGGCTCTAATTGGAGCTACTGCATTTTTAACAGCTTTCTGTCAACACTGTGAAAGATTTTTGGCTTCACGTAATACCTGAATTTAATATCTGCTATATTTTCATACTATTAAATTTATAATTTAGAAAGGCACATTGGTACACGCATTTTTAAGGCTTGTATTTATCTGGTAATTTTTCAAATAAACTTTTGGAAAGTAATTATATTAAATGGTATGTACAGACACGCTACGTAGCATGTTACGCAGCCTCCTTGAAACCACAGCTCGTCCACATTATTACCATTGAATTTTGAAACGAAAATGTTAGTAGTTTTGGTTCCATAGCTCTCTTTTTTGACTGTCACGTTTTGGCCTACATCATTTGTGATGAAGTAATTTTTCACAATTTTGAAGCGTTGTTCTAGCGTAAATTTATTCGTACTGAAATGGCAAATTAACCTGAGCACACATCAACTATCAGCTGTCAAATTGGCTGTCGCCATAAAAGTTGTTGTTAACTCTAAAAACACCCTATATAAAGAAAATTCAGTTATTATATTATTGATCTGTAACATACTTTAGCGTCAAGACAAGTTTTATGATGACAACCAATTCTTAAATAATCTAATCTTATCCAGCGGTGGGCTGGTAATATGTTAACAAGGGGCTCGGTAAATCTCAGCCATAATGTCTTCATACCATGGATGATGCATATGACGTGGCTCGCTGGCTTTTTTGCGGCCCGTTGTTTGCCTTTGTTGCTCCTTACATTTTATAATTCTTCTGTTTCGTATTGTAATTTATAAGAAATAGCAGTTAGGTGTTAATTTGATCATAAACGAATGATTTTCTTAACTTAACAAGGGGCTCGCCGGCCACTCCGAATTTTAACAAGGGGCTCGGGCGAGCCCTCTTCCAGCCCACCCCTGATCTTATCACATTTTTATAATCACGGTTTTTGACCGAATAAATATTAAATACTGACCTTGATATCTTTATACAGAAATAACACAACATTTATACCGACCAAATTTTATTAATATTTTACTGAAAATTATTAATCGCAATACCGATATTATTGAAACCGGAATTTCGGAATTTATTGTGTTTTTTCAATTCCCAGAAACCGGTTTTTTTAATGCAAAAAACGGCTATTTCAATATTGGAAATCAGCCAAAACCTAATGTTAAATGTAAATAAATCATCATATTATATTAATGTATTTTTGTAAAAATTTTCGCGATGAATTGAAATATTTTAAAGCTGCAAAATAATTAAAAACGATGTTGGCCGTCGCGCTAAATTTATCCTGTGCTGTTTACGTCCTTTTTTATTTCTACAGTCGAATTCTAATATATGAAGTAATTTAAAGTGAATATTCTGATAACTTTTTCAAAATTCAGTAGAAATTTCTCCGTCCCGAAATATAACACTATTTAAAAAACCTTTACGAAGACATGTATAATGAAAATTTGTAACATCGCTTTTTAAAAAATAAAACAGTATTTCATCCTCCCAGCTTTCGCACCTTGCAGGAAATGGACGCTGCATCCGGACAGGAAGTGTGCGCAAAAAATGTGCGTGCGGCGATCACAAAGAAAGCTTTACTTACCTACGTTTATAGAGTCCGACGTTTGTAACTGATCCATAAGCCAACTGAAAACAAATTATTCTAACCATTTATGTTTAAAACCAAATTCTTTTTTACCCAGTTATATTAATTATGACTGTCATGATTTATAAACCGGATAATTATCTGAGTATGCATATAATTAACAACCAGCCTGCCAATGATGATACCATTAAATATACTTTTCTGATTCTTTAATGATATCAATTCTTTAGATGAGAACATATCTTAGGTATGCTGCCAGAAAACGTTAAGTTAAAAATTATGCGTTTTTTAGTTATGAATGCAGATCGATAGAATTAAACAGCTGTCCAAATTTTGGTCGTTTGTTGGTTATTTATTTTTCTTATTGTCTACTACCTGGCTTCATTTCTGTTTTCTTCAAGATATGATATGCATGGATATTTGTGATGTCTGGAAATTCCCATACACCCTTCCAATCAGTGGCTGCCAGTCAATGTGGCATTGGATCAATGCGCCTCTTGTATATGCAAGGGGTGGTTATATTTCATCACAACCACAAATATTAAATTGTTCATGTATTTATTGTCAAAAATTAATTGAAATAGAATGTTCTAAATTATTTATTTATAGGCAGTAAAAGACATTAAGAATTTAAAATGAGTGAATGGTATAAATGTTATGTTTGAATATTATTTCATGAAATATAACCTCCCCTGCATATACAATGGGTGCATTCATCCAATGCCACATTGACCGGCCGCCACTGCTTCCAATCCTTCAATTACTGGGCGTAGTGAAAGCGATTAGTTAATAAAAACACAATATTCCTTTGTACTTTATTCCACTTTATTTAAAAATTAATTATTGTTAGTAAAATAAAGTGGAATAAATTACAAAGGAATATTGTGTTTCTATTAATATAATGCCTTTCCACCAAGTATTGACAGTGAACACCTTAAAAGAAACCGATTGGTTAGCTGCTACTTTCTTTGGGAGCGGACATGGATAAAAAAAATGTAAACGATTTTTTCTATTGTGTTATAAATAATATAAACTGAAATATTTTATTTTAGAAAACACAATAAAGAGGGTGTGTTAAATATTTTGTTAAACTAAATATATATTTATTGTCATATCCGTTATAAAGTTTTTTTTTTCGAAAAAATTACTATGATTTCATTTCGTTACAAAATGTTTCATAAATAACCGTATCTCATAATAAAATATCTGAAATAACATGCATTTATAAAAACTGATATAAAAAAATAACAATAGCTTGAAAAACATACAAGCTACAGTGAGACGAATAATTTACAAGTTATTATATGAATTGTGGACAATTTTCAATATTCATTATTTTTTTAAAATTAAAAACTTCTTGTCGAAAAATCCATTTTTTGAATTTATTAGTTAAATTGTCTAGATTTAGAAATATTCCCAGTAAAATAATTTTGAGAATTAGAAAATGTCAAAATATTACAACCATTGATCATAATATATAATTTTTAAGACATCAACATGAATGTCATATTATTACAATTTCAGATTTTGTATTCAATTTTGTTCTTATTCCAAATTAATTTGATTTGAATGTTATGTCATTTAGGACGACGATATGAATGTTTAATCATTTAAATAATAAAAAGTAATTATTCTTGTTACAAAGAGTTTCTCTAAGTTTTGTAATTACAAAACTTTTTGTGTATACAAAACTTACTATGTATTATTAAGAAAGTGAAGAAGTCTCTCTGTATTGCAAAGTCATAAAAATGTCTCTGCGAGAGCTTTTCAAGATTCAAATTTGGAACGGTGACATGTTTTGATGCGAGAAAGAGACAGCCGAGCGACATAAGTGAGACAGAAGAGGGTAGATGCTCGGCTCCTATCAATCACCAAAGCTTTTTTGAATTTAATAAAATAAAATTTGTATTTTGTCGACGGGTGGATGGCGCTCAAATCGCGCAACCCGTTGCGGGATATGACGCCAGGGCAGGAATGGTTACACTGCAACAAAATCTATTTAAATGTACAATGATCGCTGAAAACTCTTTGGTATAATGTCTTTTTCGATATTCACTACCAATTAGGGCATCCAATCCCGGGATTCTGTTCAATTTTCTGATCCCGAAATCCCGGGATTGGTACGGCTGTGATCCCGGGATTTTGGGATTGAGAATTTCAGATTCCTCGATGAGCTAAAAAAAACGAGGTTTTGTGACATTCTGGGAAAAAGCATAGCAAATAGAGGATTTCAAATTCCTTGGTGAGCTAAAAAAAAAAACAAGATTCTATCTCAATCTGGGAAAAAGTATACCAAATCGAGGTTTTCAAATTTCTCGGCGAGCTAAAAAAAAAACAAAGTTCTGTGAGAATCGGGGAAAAATTATAGCGAATTGAGAATTTCGAATTCCTCGGTGAGCAAATCCCAATCCTGGGACTGAAAATTAGTCAATCCCGAAATCCCGGGATTGGAAAAAGGCTTCGGGATTAGATACCTTACTACTAATCAATAAGTGGTGAAAAGGAAAATTGGAAAAAAAATAAAACACACTTTTTTACTAATTTCAGAATTATTAATTACTATCAGGAACGGTTTAGCTCATCACGAGTATTTAATCAGCTTTAAATGTGCTTTTTTGTAATTCTATATAATACGTAGTTTGTTAATTAAAAAACTGAAAACCAAACATTAAAGATAGAGAAAAATCGAGATAGACTATATCATAATCAGCACAACTATTAAGCTCGGCGTCTCATAAATAATTAAGCCAATGATAAGTGAAGTGAAACTAATTTAAGATTTCGACTGAAGGTGCTTGGTGGAATTTCAATATTAAATTTGAATCGTTCAAACTATGTACATTCTCACAGATTTTGTCACTAACGACCCGGGTTGCGCTTGCGCTTGAATGCCTGAAGATGCCTATACATAGTTTGAACGATTCAAATTTGAAGTGAAACTAAAGAAAAACTGAATGTGGTAATTTAGGAATAAATAAGTTTTATATATACTTGTATATACTATCGATACTTGTAAAGTATCGTAAAAATGAAGTGTTTTTTTCCGTAAAAAAACGTCAAGCAATGACGTGATTGTTATATCAGTTTGCTACTTGGCTTACTTCACTTTTCAAGTGCTCGATTATAAAATAGGTATATTTCATTACAATACGCCGCAAATGACAATACTGGACTTTTTATATACATGATATTATTACTTAATTATTAAGAAAACAATTTATTTAAATAGTTGTCGTGCAAAAACTTACCAGTTCGAGCCTGGTGGAGGCAGATCAGCTTCGCATGGCAGTCGTGCACTACATCTGTCGTTCTTTTCCCCACCGTCTTCTTCCATCTTCTATCCTTTTACTTCACAATACTTCTTTCGTCTTTTCATGTAATTTTTTTCGTGGCAATTTCACTTTAGTGCCTATACACGTCACATTCTAATAACGGAATAAAAATATTACACATATTATATCGCAACGATCGCTTTGTTATTTTATTTAATGAAATAATATTTTTATGTTTAACAGCTCACATATTATTTGATATATATTATCGAATGTGGGAAGGAAAAAGGACGTAACCCACACATACCAAATTGTACAGGAGATACGAAAAACGTTTTTGGATGATCTTGGGCCAAAAGCAAATTATGAAAAATACACAGCCTTGAAATGTATGGAAACTTTTTAACTCGTTTTTAGTTGACTTTACTGGTATAAATTAAATATTTTTTACAAAAAAAACTTTTATTTAAGTCTTTTTTCCTGATCGCAATTTTCTTCATTTTTCAAACATAAAAAGCTAAATTTAGAAGCCAATTTGACATTTTCAGCTTATATCCTTTTGATATAACGTTTATCAAGTTATATATATAGTGAATATTTAAAAAAAGCTGTGGGTTACGTCCTTTTTCTTTTCTACAGTCACTATGTTATAAACAATTGAACTTAAATGTTTTTCATCATATGGGCCCATTACAGGTGAAGTAAAAGCCAAGTGGTATTTTAGAAAGAAAAAAATTAGATGCGTTGTAATATTTTACACGTCTTAAAGTATCGTAAAAGTGAAGTAACCTTAGTTAATACACATTGAAACAGTGATAACTATGTAAAATAAAAACATGCAATCCACCAAAGCACCAAGTAAAGACGTGATGGTACTTAAAATTCCAAGAGAATGTTTAACTATTTTACTAGTAAGCTCATTTGACCTCTAGTGGGCTCATATATTTGACACTCATCAAAAATAAAATATTTGTTTGTACTAATTCCCACTTTTATTTAATAAGATCAGGACCGTTTTCGCTCATGACGAGCATTATCAACTGATAAGAGAATACAAGTTGATCAAGAGAATCAGCTAATAGTGCTCGCCATGAGCGAAACCAGTCCTGATGTTATCAAATAAAAGTGAGAATTAGTACAAATTAGTATTTTATTTTTTTAATACAATGTCTTTCCACCAAGTATTTACAATGAACTCCCTAAAAGTGGTCATATAGTGTACACACTTCAATATAGCAATATCACATTATTATTGTTGAAGAAATTCATTAATCTTCCCATCCATCTTATCCTTAAAACAGAGCGTAGCTAGAGCGATTAGCTTACCACTAGTCCTGCCCTAGCCCTATCGTTATCTTAGTAACAGCAGTTCTCGTTGACAAACTTATGTTGAGATACCTACTTTATGAGTTCATATGCTTTACATTTTGACTGGACATGTATTTAATATACACCTAATCCTTTTTTTTACGCCACTTTCTGCGCGTAAAAAAACTCATATAATTTGATAAATCGGTTCCAAATCCGCGTAAAAAATAAATAAATTCTGTAAAAAAAGGATTGGGTAAATATATATATAAAGAATTAGGTCAGGATTTATATATACCTGATCGTTTTCACTACGCTCCATTTTAAGGATTAGATAGGTGAGAAGGAATTTCAGACAACGTAGAAAACCATGCCTTCGCACACAAAAACAAAAATCGATTTAAAAAAACAATTTATGAAAGTTGTAATATTTTAAAAGAATGTTATTTTCTATCATTTCTACCCTGCTGCCTTAAAGCTATGTTCCCTTAATATTATATGGTAACACTACAGAATCAAAATCTTTGTGTACGTATACGAAATAAGATCACAGATCATCCCCAGGCGTTAACTAATTTTGATATATTGTTCGAAGCAAGGTTTTTAACAACAAATAAAAAAAAATACAAAGAAATGAGTTTTGCGAGATCCAGATCACCGGCCTTTGAACAAATCGGAACGATCCATCATGTTTTGCATCTCCTGACTGCGCTTGTCAGGGGTTTGATTGCGAGGGTAGCATGATATGGGTAACTAAATCAGCGAATCGATGATACTTTTTGATTTACAATGCATGTGAACTTGCTTCGTCTTTCATAGATATGTGTTTTTTTTTATTTATTATTTAATTTTTTGAATGAAAGTTGAGTTTTTAAAATTAGTTGTAAAACCCTGAGCGCTGCTGCTTTAACAGAAAAATTCATCACGGAAAATTCCATGTCGTAACGTAATGTGTAATTAAATAAACTTTTGGACAGTATTTAATATTGATAGTTAATATTCATTATCTATATAAAACAAATAATCGATACTTATCTTATTAATCTTTATTTTAATTTAACTTCAAGACTAGTTTTACATTAACAACCTTACCTAACCTAACCACGTTTTTATAATCAGAGCTATTGACTTAATTTAAAAGAAAGACTAAACATAATATTTATACTTGCCAAATATTAGATTTAGACTAACCATTTGCTTAATATACTACTTACCACCTAACTATTACAATACTTATATATATACCTGCCGCCTGTGTGGTCGAGTGGTCAACGTTGTTGACTTCGGCTACGGAGGGCCCGGGTTCAAATCCCGGTACGGACAGTTTTATAAATTGATTTTTCAACCGATTTATGAATTTCTGTTCAAAGGCATGGATGTATGTGATGTCTTGAATTTCCCCCTCTCACCTATCCTATCCTATGAACGGGGCGTATCGAGAGCGATTAACTTACCACTAATCCTTTCCTAGCCCTATCCTTCTACTCCTACTCTCTTTGGAAAAAGAGAGGTTGAGCAACTGAGTAACAAGCAGTTTTCGTAGAAACAATTCTGTTGAGATAAACTCCATTAGGAGTCCATATGCTCCACATTGGGAGCGGACATGGTTTAAAAATATATATTTTATTAAAAAAATTTAAAGTTACAAAACTTTTAATGGCCGTTAACTCTGTGCATTTAAATATTCCCAATGCTTGAAATACTTTTTCGTAATATTTTTCGTAATTTCACATATTTTTTAGAATAATTTTAAACGAAGATATATTAAATAATACACAAGATGCTAAATATTTTGGAATTTTTAAATCACATGAGATCAACTCGAATAGAAAAGACATCAAAAATTCCTAAGATTTAAAATATTAGAATTAAACAATCTTAATTCAATATAGAAATTGGCAGTACGCCCAGACCGTCAACCGCTTAAACACCAAACAGAATTCATTGACTGATTTTAGAATAATACATTTAAAATCACCCAACGTTTTGGAACCATTGCAGGTCTTCTTTCAGGGGTTGTAATGAAACAATCTGTTTTAATTTTAGTATCAACTACTACCCAAAAAATATTCTTTCCTGAAGATAAAAACCGAATATACCGTTATAAATGAAAGTGCGTCTGCAAGATCTACTCGCTCTTGATAAGACGTTATTATTTTTTTATGACCTGTTATAAGCTGATAAAAACGCACATCGTCGCAAATATTGCAAGAACACATATCTTGACTTTGGGTAAATTTGACAGGAGAAACAAAAGCGATATATTTGTTTATATGTACAAAAAATTGCCAATGATGTAAAAGATAGTTGTGTTGTCAAAAATGAGTTACTTACAGAAGTGTTCTTACAATATTAGCAAAGACATGTGTATGTTGAGTGACATTATATTACTACTTCTTAATATTTAAAAAAATATTTTTTTGTTTGTTTTTATTCTATATTTATTTAATATAATATGTTCCATATTAAATAAATGTAGAATATGCCTACAAACTTCGCGCAAGTGCAAGCAAAAAGTTTGTAAAAGTTTTATTGCAATCGGATGAGCGGTGTGGCAACGCATAAAATACGAAAAAAAACAATCACACCTAACGCACTGAACACATTTAAACGTAATTTCAAAATGTAGACCACACGATTTGACAGATTTGAAATATTCCATTTTTAATACAAACAATCGAACGTCAAATTTGAATTGCCTGAATGCTATCTGACCGGCAGTCGACGGTTGACAGTTGAATTGCATGAACGGTAGACACATAAGTATTGATTTTTATATATAAGACATACTGTAAGCTAATTTTAATATACCTATAACCTTCCCGGAAGTGCAAGCAAAAAGTTTGTCAAAGTTTTATTGCAATCGGATCAGCGGTTTGGCAACCTATAGAGTACGAACCAAGAAATATTATTTTTAATTTATAAGATAAAGCTTGTCTACCAAGTATTGATAGTGAACACATTAAAAGTTGTTTATACAAGCTATTCACGTGATATAACAATTTACTGTTGTAACACAATAATATCAATAATTATTGCTTTTTACTGTTAGGTATGGGATCCCCATGAGAATCCCTGTCGTATGGCAATGCTGACAAAAAGTTGATTCACAATAGCAAATGATGTACGATGCAAAACGTCTGACACGTTATTTGTTGGTAATGTGCAGAGGAAATTGGTTCGGTAGCATTTCGAATGAGTAACAAAAAAAAAACTCGACTCGAGAAATTAACATAGCCCGCAATAGCTTTTAGTAATATGTCGAACACATCGAGTTAAGCTTGTGATGCTCTTTCGTCTTTTTGCAGCCATGTCTCTCATTTGTTTTTAAAAACAAAACAAATCGTAATTCATTGTTTTGTCTTTGGTACAATTGGATACACCAGCTGAAGGAAGCAGTTATCCGTTACAATGAGCTGTAAATTTTTGTTTGCTTTAATAAAATAATATATAGTGTTACTCAACGCTTGAGTTCTGCCAGTACTGCTTTACTGTTGCGAATCATGGTACCTGACAAAGACTCAGAAAAACCGTACACTGAGCTTCGAAAACAGATGCTTGCATCGGATAATGGGGGTGAGGTGGTTTGATTTGAGAGGAATTCAGAGATAAGGCAGCGTACAAGACAGCGTCCCGTCACGTCAGTGGTTATGGAGAGACGTTTGAACTGGCTGGGTCACGTGCTGCGGATGCCTCCGGAAAACTTTAATCTTGCCTGCCTCTTCTTTCAACCGGTGGGATTCCAGCGTCCCGGACGTCCGTCAAGTGCTATCCATAGGATGTACTCGTCGGAACTGAGGGATACTGGCATGTCATGGTAGGAAGCAAGGTAATTGGCGGGAGACAGGGAAACATGGAGGTGCCGCGTGGCGGCCAAATGCTCCACATAGGGAGCATACATGGCCAAAGTTATCTGCAGTGATGAAGTGGGGCGAGGTCGTTTGGGGTCGGCGCTCTCACACGTTTTTCGCAACTTAAAGAGAACAATGAGTCTGTATGTTTATATTATCCTAAAAAAACATTAAATAATAAACAACTTTATATATTTAATGTTAAACTTAAATGTTGATTGAAGAAGAAGCAATTGACATAATATTGTTTGATTATCGTGTAGCTGAGAATGAAAAATAGAGTAATCAACCAAAAATACGAAAAACAGTTTTTTTTAGACACACGATAACGTTGTCTTACTTCAAGACATCGAATTTTTAATCTTTAATAAATTGTATACATTTCCAAACATTTTTGTCTGTAGCAACTTTTCATTTCAAATTCATCTGTGCATTAGGATGCTTGAAGACGTTAAAAGACGAAAACCGGATCGTTAGTGACATTGTGCGCTTAAGCGATTAAAGTTTTAGTACTTCTTAATTCAGTTTTGAATTTCTTTTTTTTAATAATTGTTATTTGATATTGTTACATTTTTTATCATCTCATATCTATCTTTAAATCACTATCCACATACTTAAATTTGCCTCGCAAGTACATCGCGTGTTAACCAATTTTCTTTCATTATTTTAAATATTGAAAACACAACAACAAAAAAATGTGATACAAAAATATATCATAGAAAAGAACGTGATAACATTTTAATGGCACCAACTTTCCACATGCAATCTTATGTAATTTGACACAGATAAACTATATTAAATTTGTAAGCTTAAAAAAATGCTAAATTTTATGTACGTAATACCACGTAGTAAAATGTGTTTATTTTTGCGGCTTAAACGTGCCTATTGGCATTTTTACTTATTATGTAATTCTAGAAGAATAAAATTAGTAGTAATTGAATTACTTGCCTTTTAATAGCCGCCTTTGTGGTCGAGTGGTCAACATTGTTGGCTTCGGCTACGGAG
The DNA here is from genome assembly GCA_030503985.1 of Himalopsyche tibetana. Classification (NCBI taxonomy): domain Eukaryota; kingdom Metazoa; phylum Arthropoda; class Insecta; order Trichoptera; family Rhyacophilidae; genus Himalopsyche; species Himalopsyche tibetana. The sequence goes on from JAPJYX010000007.1 coordinate 18,290,345, forward strand.
GGCCCGGGCTCAAATCCCGGTACGGACAGTTTTATAAATTGATTTTTCAATCGATTTATGAATTTCTGTTCAAAGGCATGGATGTATGTGATCTCTTGAATTACCCCTCTCACCCATCCTATCCTATGAACGGGGCGTATCGATAGCGATTAGCTTACAACTAATCCTTTCCTAGCCCTATCCTTCTATCCCTACTCTCTTTGGAAAAAGAGAGGTTGAGCAACTGATTTAACAAGCAGTTCTCGTAGAAACACTTATGTTGAGATAAACTCCATTAGGAGTCTATATGCTCCACATTGGGAGCGGACATAAAAAATATTATTATACTTTGTGTTTTATGAAGTAATAGTACATACATAGATAATTGTGTAATTTCGTTTTTTTGGGAGGGGGGGGCGTTAGATAATTTTGGATAATTTATTTCTGCTAAAGGGGGCGATTATTTCAATATGTTAAGATAAACTCCATTAGGAGTCCATATGCTCCACATTGGGAGCGGACATGGCTTAAAAAATATATATTATAAGCTAGAGTAATAAATTTAATAAGTAAATAATTTCGTAACTGTTTAATTATATAGGTTTTTAATTTGAATTTTATATAAATAAATGAATATAATATACACAGAGGTGGGCTGCCGGTACATTAATAAAGCATCTCAGTGCTATTTTTGTTGTAATCTGGGGAGGAGGTGATTTTTTTATTATTTTTATACACAATAATTATGGAAGCTTTCTTATGTTACTACAATAGTTGTATTATATACCAAAACGCAATTCAGCTTAGTAATTAATATAATTAGCTGGAAAAATATTTACTCATATGAGATTGTAAGAGTGAAAAAGTACACACTACAAATTATGATATTTGTTTATGTATATTAATAACTGTTATGAAATAAAGAGTGTTGAAATTTTTCGTCATTCTGACTAGGGCATATAATCCCGGACATTTTTTACATATTCCTAATTTTAATACAAAAAATATCTAACATCACAGCTTAAGGCCAACGCATTTTTTAAACGACAATTGCTTGAAATTAATATTTCAAAAAAAAATAATTAAAAAATCTTATCTCGTCATAAAAAAATAAATAATCGTAAATATTTTTGTTGTAGAAAATTATGGGGATTTAAGTATTATACAAAACTATGTACATCAAAATTGTTGAGATTTAATTTATTATTAAATTTGGTAATTAATCGGAAAGTTTTTATATTTCAAATTTGATTTTTGTTATAAGTTATAGTGTATTTCAAAATCTAGGGAACGGTGTTTGTGTGATTCCGGTAATATGCGGTCGCCACATCAATCGGGATTGAATGCCCTAATTCTGACGCTCCGATCTAAAATCTAATTATCGAGCCGACTCAGCGGCTTCCGAACCCAACTCTCTCCCTTCATTATTATTAATTTTACTATAAAAACAAAGCAACAACAACCGGGTCAAAAATAATAACAGGAAAAAACTCCGGCCGTCAGACTATCGAAGTATCTAATGATATTTGCGGTTCGCTCTGTATCTAGTATATCCCAAATCAGAATCCGTCGATGGCAGGTTTGTTTGTACTACAGAGTCGAAGCTAGTAGAAATTATATTAGGTATCATATTTTTTATGTTAATAATTGAATGGTGATAACTATCAATCGAGGATATTATTTGCAAGCCCGACTCGTTCCAAAATGGATGAAAAATTAATCTTGAATTTCATTTTGTAAAACAATACACATTTAAAAAGCATTTTTAGTGTTATACTTTTCTCGAATGATATTTTGTGTATTATCAACCCAAATTTGAGACTGCTTAGTAAAAATATCTTTAAAATATATTTTTATTTACTTAATTACATTATTGGTTCATCTTTCACATTTTTTTAAGCGAGCCGGGTTTGCAAATAAAACTATCAATTATTAGTAGAAAGTCATTGTTCGTATATAGAATACTTAACTAGTGATATTATTATCTAATATTTGTATTGCTTTTTATGAAATGTCTTTTAGTGTTTTCACTGTTAATACTAAGTGAAGAGGCATCCTCAGACAGTCTTACTTTCGCAAATGCTTTTTTAAGTACGAATGATTTTAATTTTACTATTCTAATATATTTTAAAAATAAAAATAAAATAAAAACAGAAGGCAAGGAGCGGGGAGCCGGTAAATTGCTCGAATGGCAATTGCTCGAATTACAAATTATTTGAATTGCTTGGTTGTTTAAACGATTTTTCACGACTTTTTCTACGAATTTCATTTTTATCTTGTGCGACACTTGTTCAAAGATTTATTTTAACCGTGTTCGCTCCAAATGCGGAACATATGATCTTTTAATGGAGTTTATCTCAACAGAAGTGTTTCTACGAGAACTGCTTATTAATTAGTAACTCAAACTGTTTCTATATATTTCCAGAAAACATAGAAGACTAGGGCTAAGACAGAACAAACGGAAACAAATTGATTATCTTGTTATTCGAGCAATTTCCATTCGAGCAATTTACCGGGAACCCAAGAAGGAAATGGTAGAAAAACAAACAAACAATAATGGTAATACAAAAGACATTTACGTTAACACTTAACTACACACTTAACTATGACACACTTAACTATTTTTTTACATGATTTTCACCAAAAATAAAAAATACGGTTTTTTTTAACCGAATTATTTGTAGATACAGAAACGAATAACGGATTTCTTAATAAAAATATATTAAACAAAACAAGACACTTATAACAAAAAAATGCCTCATTTGATCCCACTTGACACATTAAACGTCCCAGACATTCCTAAAAATTAAATTAATTTACGTCTAGTCTCTCATCAAAGCCCCTGTATATTATCGAAAAGCGATGAATTGTACTATTTTTTTCTTAATTAATATGCATGTTTTATAAAATATTTTGAGTAATTTATTTATATGGACTTCATTATTATAATGTTTTCAATTCGGGGAACCTCTCTTTAACTTTATTATGAAATCTTTCAATTTTTTACGTGGTTTTTTGTGGAACGTATCTAACGTGTAAAAACAGAGTTGAGTGTACTCGACTTGAAGCTTGTAGTATGTTCCTGTTAAATGAAGCCCGCTTGGACACAGGACCGGAATTGTGTACACAATAGCACTGTTTAATATTCCGTACAAGAATGTGAGATGGCTTGACCGATTGCGGCACTGCATTATTCGAAAGCGTCAGGCAATCGTAATTTTTACTAGTCGGCCTGCTTATTTGCAATCATTAATCATCATCTCTGAACCAAAGGAAAGGCTGCGCGAAGACCAGGGAGAAGGCCGCGGAAGAGCGGCGGGGGCAGAAGGCACAGTTTCAAATTTAAGGAAACAACCCTTTTTTTATTTCCCTCCTTTTCCACGTCGCGCCACTGTTAACCTCTCGCGGCTGGACAATGTCTGTAAATATTTTTAAAAAAACATGTATAATTCCTGCACTCGAATATGTCATGTATTTAATTTAAAAATAATTTTGAGATACATAATTGTATGTACATACTTGATAACTTTTTCAACTTCTCGCCAGCGAGTTTGGTCAAAATTTACGAGATATATATAGTCTGTGGCAGCCATCGAGTTAAATAGTGATCAGTGCTTAGACGATCGACATACATTATTAGGAATTATTTTCTTATTAAATACGGTAGTTATTAGGAAAGTTTTAAGGTTTAAAACAGCGGGGGGCTGCCAATACGTTAACATGGAGCTCGCTTGGTGGGGAAGGAGAGAATATTTGTATCACTTATATGCATTTATATGCAATATTTCAAAAAGCAATTGATTGTTACTTAATACATTTATAAAATATAACAATATACAATTTACCGCTAACTTATCAATGTAAATGGCTTAAAATGTACTATTGTGTATAATGAAGCTGTCGTAGATAATATATAAGTCAGAAATTGCAGTTATATACTAATTTGATCTAAGAATATTGTTTTTTCTTAAATTCACAACGCGCTCGCTGACCTTAGTAAAAATTTAACAAGGGGTTCATGCGAACCCCCCCCCCCTCCTTCGAGCTCATTCTTGTACAAGAATATACCTTATCGACTGTGGAAAGGAGAAAGGACGTAACGTTTTTTCAAAACAGCTTTTTTTCGATAATCACAATGTATTCAACATGGTACACACGTTCCATTAAAAGGATCTAAGCTGCAAATGCCGAATTAGTATCTAAATATAGCTTTTAAGTTTGAAAAAAGATGAGCTTGTGAAAATTGAAACCAAGAAAAAAGACTGAAAAAACAGTTTTTCCAAGACAATTTCTTAAATTAATATTACATTATGTCAATTAAACACCAGTTTAGAAATCTCCGTGTACTTCAAGGCTGTGTGTTTTTCATAATTTGCACATGGCCCAAAATCATCAAAACACGTTTTTCATGCGCCCTGTAAAATTTTCTATGTGTGGGTTACGTCTTTTTTTCTTTCAACAGTCGTTATGTAAGAAAATGTGTGTTTACCAAGTCTACGCTAAATATAACGGTGTTTTTTCTAGCGTTTTAATCAGATAGGCAGTTTAAATGTTGAATGGTCCTCGAAGTGTTAAGGCAGTATTTTTTTTTACATAACTCTTGGTGTGTAGGTATATATTATGCGCGCGGATTTTTGTTTTCTCTTCGCTGTACTTTTATTATTATTATTATTTTATTTTTACTTTTTCGCTCTTGGTGCTGGCTTGTTGTTTTGTACTGTGATGCCACAGTGGCGTCACCTATTCACAAAACATAAAATAAAAGGCAGCGACTTTGTCAAAACATATATTTCCTGTACAAAACATATTTTCCGCATACCGCCTGTGTGCTCAACGTCATTGGCTTCGGTTACGGAAGTCACGGGCTTGTATCCCAGTACGGACAGTTTTATAAATTGATCAATTTATGAATTTCTGTTTGATAGCATGGATGTATGTGATGTCTTGAATTCCCCCCTCTCACCCATTCTATTCTATATATCATATCCTAGAGCGATTAGCTAATCACTAGTCCTGTCCTAGCCATAACCTTCTATCCCTACTCTCTTTGGAAAAAGAGAGGTTGAGCAACTGAGTAAAAAGCAGTTCTCGTAGAAACACTTATATTGAAATAAACTCCATTAGGAGTCCATATGCTCCACATTGGGAGTGGACATGGTCAAAAAAATACATACTTTCAGAGTGAAAATAATACACTGTTTTTGAAAGTAAAATCAGAATATACATTTTTGATACTTTTTAGATAAGTATGCCAAAAGTTCGTATCATTTTTTTATCCATGTCAGCTCCCAATGTGAAGCATATGGCCTAGTAACCGAGGTATCTCAACAGAAGTTTTTTTTTCTACGAGAACTGTTTGTTACTCAATCGTTCAACTTCTCTTTTTCAAAGAAAGAAGTAGGGATAGAAGGAGAAGGCTAGGAAAGGACTAGTAATTAACAAATCGCTCTCGCTATGCCCAGATATTATAATGGAAAAAGTGGGTGGGGGAGGGGGGATTTTTAGACATCACAAACACACATGCCTTCGAACAATGTTGTTCGTACTGGAACTCGAACCCGTGCTTTCCCGTGTGACTCAAACCTAAAATTTAAAATTATTTAAACTAATTTCCATACAGCTTTGACGGTGTTCAACAATATTGCTTCGGATGTCAACATATTCCACGTAGACGTGGGTGAGTTCCGACGAATACTATTTTTAATGTATTAAAGTAGAGTTCGTCGGAGCTAACTCAGTTGACTTCTTTGCCATTTTTTTTCTACTGCTTTTAATATTAAATTGTACTATTTTTTTTTCTCCATTGTAAAAGTTTTAAATTAATAATTTGTCAACCTTGTGCAATGTTAATTAAATAAATACATAAATAACTCAAAAATATTTTAATACGTAAGTTAGTTCCTTTTTGCTTAACTCAACCCAACTGTGGACAGATACACCCGCCGCCACTGGGTTGTTTTGCATGAGGACCGCTATTTTTAATAATAGCTGTTGGTAGATACAATGGATAGAATATAATTCAGACTTTCTTGCGCGAAAAGAAAGAATAACAAACCGTTTTGAATATTATAGTCTCGCTCTGAGGAGAGAATTTATCAATACGCCAGCCGAGAGATGAAAAACTAAAAAGTTTTGCCAACTTTTGTCTACTATTTTATGTGAATAACAATGATTTTTGATTTCCAACGGAATTAATTACGTAAAAATAAGCTTGATAAATTAATAAAACATTTAATATGTTTATTTTAATATATACGCAAGGACGGCTACATTCCGCGGTGGGCTGCCAACACGGTTACAATGGGTCCGTATAATCTCAGAGCTATTCGCGCTGTTCCAGTGGAAAGACTTATTTTAAATAAAAAATAATAAATACGAAACGAAGATGGAAAAAATATTTTTTTATTAACAAACATGTATATGCTAATTTTTGCCGCTGGCTGCGTGGTCAAGGGGTCAACATCGTAAATTTTAGCCATTTACATTGATACGTTTACATATAATGCTACATATTATAGTAATTTAAGTAACAATCGAATACTTATTTAGGAGTGATAAAAAAATCACTCCTTCCCCAGAACACCGGAAATTGCTTTGAGATTAAGCGAGACTCTTGTTAGCGTATCGGCAGCCCACCGCTGCCTACAACTGAATATGTGCCTTAAACTCTGTAGTGGAGCGATGAGCAGGAACACGGAGCAGTGGAGCAACAAGTGTTTGGCCGGAGAAGGAGCGGTGTCGGAGCACGGAAATTTGTTGTGCTCCACTGCTCCGATGTATATAACATATATTTTAGTTTTAATCAAAATTGATTTTCAATATATGGTAAATTCAATATTTTATGTTTTTTTTAACCCTGGTATCATATGATACGAAGGCAAACCTGACAGGCGATGCCTAACCTCACTTTTTATATTTCTGCTTGGTCTACTTCACTAAAATCACGAAAGTGGTTGCTCCATATCCCTGCCTTAAACAAACCGAAAGAGCTTTTAAAGTAAATAAATAAATAAATAGGTAGAAAACTTTAACTAGCTTTCCGTCTTTGAAATCTACATTTTTATCCATTACAAAAAAAAAACGAAAGGTTCTCTAACGTTTAAGAAATTCTTCGCCACAAGAAAAACTTGTAAAATCTTCTTATATCGCTGTGACAGTGGTTATGTTGGTACTTCTATTGGATACCGTTCCGGTAGAACCGCCGCGAAGTTATGCACAAGTTAAATTAAAATTAAAAATTCTGCATAATAATTCTTTCGCAATTTACATTTTCAGCGCGCTGTATTTTAAAACAGGAGATGCGAGACCTATTTTTGTTGGAATTAATCTTCAGACAAAAAAAAAAGTGGCACACTACGCAATGGTATTTATTTTTTTAAGAAGTAGATTAACTGCTGCAGAATAAATTTACTTGTAACAATATTTATAAAGTGTTTTTATTGATGAATCTAGAGCAGTGTTGGGGAACCTGCGTCCTTTTAACTACTCTGATGCGACCTTTTGACATGAGTCAATTAAAAAAAAACTAAATCTTAATATTTTTCTAATAAATACACAATTTTATAATGCAATATATTCACTTTGATCAAAAAAAATGTCAAAAGTTGTCAAAGTTATCGTTACTGCGGCCTAATGATATAAATGTTAATAATATGTTGAATATGATAAATGAATATGGCCTTTATAAATTTAAAGGATCCTTACCTTTGATTTAGGGCATACTGCTAAAAATTCTTCTTCTTTGGCCATGTTCGCTCCATATGTGGAGCATATAGCCGCCACGCGGCACCTCCATGTTTCCCTGTCTTCCGCCAATAGCTGAGTTTAATGTGGCTCCAGCCATTCCTAAACGAATGGCGAGCTCGTTTTTTGTACTACCGTCTTCGGGGATATGTACGCCGAGGTATTTGAAGCTGTCAATCTTCTCGATGATCTGTCCCGCGCTGGTAAGGGTCCTATCAGAGTCATGACAGGTTCGGTTACACATCACATTGCGACCAATGTGACCTGAGTTAGTTCCTAACCCATCAATAGTCTCCTAGATGTCTTCAATGGATTTATCGAATATGATAGCATCATCGGCATATTCAAGGTCACACAGCTTCAGACCGGGACCAACAGCTACACCTCGATCAGGCGGAATTGACCTGCGAAGTATGAAGTCAAAGATATTAAGTCAAAATATTACTAGAGTGAAGTTTTTGGATAGATTTAGTTAACTCATTTCTTTGCATGTTAGTGTAATTTTTCCGAATCTGCATAGTACAATTCTTTTAAAATATCATATGAGAGTATTACTTGCAAACACAACCGATTCCGTAATGGTTAAAAAATTAAACTTAAATTTCATTTCGAAAAACAACGTACATTTTAAAAGTATTTTTAGTCTTACTATAGATTCTACTGCTATTGTTATCACATTTGGTGCGGCCACGAGACGTTTCCTTAGGACCGCCGATGCTTATAATGCGGCCACAATGAAATCTAACGTGAGAACCACTGCTATAGAATGATATTTTGGATGTTGTCAAGCCATGCTTGAGACAATTTATTTTTATCTACTAAATTACATTCATGGTTCATGTTTCAACAACTTTAGAATGAGCCGGGCTTGCAAGTAATACCCTCATATGTTTTGTAATGATTATTTTTTTGTTGCAGACACAGTTAGTTTTTTTAAGGAGGTATATGAAAATTAGTTTTTCTGCAATACCTGTTTGTAACTCAGTTTCCCAACCACTCGTATTTTTGAAGAAATTATTAGAAAATAAAAGATAGGGCTAGAACAAATCCCGAGTCCCGCATTGCCTCTGAAAATCCCGACATAATAAAAAAAATATATGTACAAAAATTTACGGATATAGTTGAAGATATAAGTTTAATTTGTGTAGACATCCTGGCATACCACCTTTTATAAACAAAACTTTGATTACAATTGTAATGACAATTTTTTTTTCGAGCAAAAATGGTTAACATTTTGAAACAAACTAAGAGTTCTGATAAAGACTTGTGATATGTCTGTAAAAATTAGATAATTTCTGAAATTGATTTTTTTCCTAGCGGTGACATTGTGGAATCCGAGAACATCTTCGGCCGATGATGCAATAGCACGTTTGATACAGCACCAGTCCGCCTCAATGCGATCGGACCCGGATATAGGTCCCTCCCTCCCTCCCTGACGAAGACTCAGAAAAACCGTATACCTTACCGTACCTTCGAGAACAGATGCTTGCGTCGGATGATGGGGGTGAGGTGGTTTAATTTTGTGAGGAATTCAGAGATAAGGGAGCGTACAAGACAGCGACCCGTCACGTCAGTGGTTATGGAGAGACGTTGGAACTGGCTGGGTCACGTGCTGCGGATGCCTCCAGAAAGCCTCAATCCTGCCTGCCTCTTCTTTCGACCGGTGGGATTCCGGCGTCCTGGACGTCCGTCGGGTACTATCCATAGGATGTACTCGGCGGAACTGAGGGATGCTGGCATGTCATGGGAGGAAGCAAAGCTATTGGCGGGAGACAGGGAAACATGGAGGTGCCGCGTGGCGGCCATATGCTCCACATAGGGAGCGAACATGGCCAAAGAAGAAGACATTGTGGATGTTCATATGTGATATAAAATTAAATTTGATAACTTTGTTACTTCACTTATATGACACGTCTTTCGCCTCTTTGAGAAGCATCATCAGACGGACATCGTGGCATTTACAAATAAACTAAAAATATACAAATTCTTATGTTTTAAATTATAAATTAAAAGATAAAACTGCAAAATAAATCTTATTGTATTTAATCAATATATATATAATAACTACTGTGATTCCTGCAGATTATTAAGTGACATACATATATATTGTAAATTTTCTCTTTTTTGTGCATGATATGTAGCAATTAACATATTTTTTAATCCATTTCCGCTTCCAATGTGGAGCATACGGTTTCCTAATGGATGTGTCTCAACAGAACTTTACTCAAGTTAGATTACTTCTGTACAATCTACTGTAGATTACTCAGTCGCTCAACCTTTTTTTCCAAAGACACTAGTAGGGATAGAAGAATAAGGCTACGGCAGGACTAGTGGTTAACTAATCGCTCTTACTACGCCCAGTTATTGAAAGATCAGAAAAGGTGGGAGAGAATTTTTATACATCAAAAACACCCATGCTTTGGAACAAAAATTGATTGAAAAAATATGAGCTTTCTCTACCGGTCTGGGTTCGATTCCCAGTCGGATCACAGTGAATTTGAGGATTATTCAATTCATTGTTGTGATCGAAGACTGGGTTGTCAATTCACATCATTTCCTCTCCTCCCATCCTTCTGATCCTTTAATAACTGGGTGTAGCAATAGCGATTAGCCAAACACTAGTCCTGTTTTAGCCTTATCCTTCTTTCCCTACTACTCACTTTGAAAAAAAGGTGAGGTTGAGCGACCGAGTAACGAACAGTTCTCGTTGAAAAAACTTCTGTCGAGATACCTACATTAGAAGGCCATATGCTTCACAATAAAAAATATATATATTTCTACAATTCTACCGTAGTTTTTTTTATATACTTTTTTTTGATAGTTCTAAATAGAATGTCCCGGTCTGTGATTTTGGGAATCTCGCAACCCTTATCAAGACCATCGCCAATGATTTTGGCAACATAATTATTTATTACGCAGCTTATACCCAGTGTAATAATTAAAACAATAGTTATGTAACTACATGGTTAAAGGGGTTCAAGACGGGAAAAAAACAAAGTTTCCAAAACAATAAAACTTTCCGGATAGAATAAAACAAAAGTTTCTGACGAATTAAGAGAAAAGTTTTTTGATGAAACGGAACAAAGTTGGCGTCACAAAACAAATACTTGGAGTTGGATGATTCATTTATTTTTGGAATCTCTTTTCAAGGAAAACTGTCACCACAGAAGCAAACGTTTTTTTTTATAAAACTTTAGCGAAATCTGACTACGCCCCTGAACTTTATAAAATTATTTTATAATACCTATTAAGTAAATCATAACTCTATTATTTCATTAAGATTTCCTAAAAAATCATACAATATATAAACCTAGTTATTAGTTAATTCAGTAGCCGCTCAAAACTTGTGTCACAATTCGATTCGATGTGTAATATTTCTGATGTGATAACTGTTCTTCCTTCTATATTGGGTAAAATGATGTTTATTGAGATTTATTATTTAATCAATACTTAGTAATAAAAATAGCATTGTATTCACACATAGTAAACATCACGCTTTCTTAATATTTTTTTAACAAAAGTTTGATTGATAATTTTGTGTAAATGACACATTATTGTCACTTTTTAAAACAATGGCAATACCCAAGTGGTATTTAATCATTTTATTATTTTGTGTGCTTAAAACATATTATGTATTTTTCTCAACCCTTCCCATTCTTATCTCAAAACAAGTAACAGCGATAAGTCTTCTTCTTGTCGTTTCCTATTATAATCCTTATATGCTTACTGTATCCGTAAAAAGATGTTGAGTGATTTTATAACAATTAGTTCTCGTAAAACAACTTTTTTTAAGATGCTTTATTTTTAGTCCATATGCTCTCTATCGGGAACAGAAATGGTTGAAGTGACGTATTATAGACACTTATTTTACGAATAAAAGTTTTGTGTTATAAATATAAATACCTTTTTTCTAGTATTATATTCATTTTTTATTTAGATTAGTTATAAGAAGGATGATGAGTTTTTTTCATAACTCTAATCACAGTTATAGTAAAGAGCAAACAAGATATTTTATTTCGAGAAACATTAATTTTACAATATTTTTTTTGTTATTATAGTTGGGTAATTTGTTTTTGTCATCTACCGAATACACGACGGTTAGTAAAACAAAGGCGGCAATTATCATAATCTTTAAATGTAGACTGATCAATTAAAATAATAATATAGACAAAACATCTAAAAAGTGTAATATCAAATATTGTTATCAGTACTGCCTTTCTATATAATTTTCATTTTTTGTTGAAATCTGTTTGATAACTTTAATTAACTGCTTCGTTTTTCATACAAAATAACAACTGCCGCTTTTGTTACAATATATATTTTAGTCCTTAAAAAATATTTTATTTTCAACATTAACTAACTACAATAGGGTAAAAATAGCAACGTATTTTGTTCTACAGTTTTTATATTTATAAGTCGATAGCTATTTCGGCTTTGCCGAAATTGATGGATAGTTCTGACGATGGCGAAAGCCGAAATAGCTATCAACTAATTAATATAAAAACTGTAGAACTAAATACGTTGCTATTTTTACCCTAGTATAATGGAGTTCTACCAGTGGCGGTTCGTGACCTAAAATCTTGGGTGGGCTAAAAAAAAGTTTAGCATTGTATACTATCTACGAAATTGTGCATGTTTCCACTTCACCATATACATTATGGTCATGTTTGGTACTCATTATTATATTTAAATAGAAGACCATATGCATGGAGGTATTGCACTCAAAGCGTTAAGCGGCCGAATTGCTGTTCATTTTTTTTTAGCCATCTAAAGTTTTTTTCTACACATTTTGGGTGAAAAATGCAGGTCGGGCTTAACCCACCTAGCCCAGTACCTAGAACTGCCACTGAGTTCTACCATGTCAATCAATTAACTAACTACGATATGCTGAATTGTCAACTCTAAACGATGACATATCTAACATATTTTTGATAAAACATGAAAACTTCCTTCTTTGTTTCCATAGCAATCATATAAATAATGTATTACCTCAGTTTTTTGTATGTAGGTAAATTCTAATTCAAAATAATTGAATATTTTCTTTGAATGAGATTGCTTCATTTGTAACGTTTTTTATCGTTATTATTTATATAAAATACAATAAAAAGTTTCGAATAAAAAAATATTTCAATACGAGACGTACACCATCTTGCGTTATAGCATTATTTCTCCGAAACAGATGGCGTCACGTATAAGTTTAAAAAAAAAATCGAATCGAATATTTTTCGAATTCAAAATAGGAACACTCAATTTTTCATTCGAAGCCTCACCTTACGCAGAGAGCGAGAGGAAAACGTTCGCCGCATTGTGAATATATAACTCGGCCTCTGTCTGCGGCGGGTGCGCGGGGGAGGTGCGCGGCGGCGCGGCTCCGCCCACCCAGCGACGCCCCGGCGCGCGATTGGCGGAAACCCTCACCACGTGACCGGCGGAGCGCTCGCCAGGAAAAACCGTCGGCAAAAAGAGCGACTATCCGGCGCGGCCAGTCGATCGCCGTATCTCTGTCGGCCTCACGAATCCGGCACGCCGAATCCGACAATTCGACAACACGGCAAGCCCACGCGGAGGCCTCCCTTCAAAGTTTCGACTGACATTTAAACACGTGTAATTACGTCAAAACAAAAAAAATAAACACATTGTGATTAAAACAGTAAATTATAAACAGTCCTCATTAAAAACAAAACATAACTATTTTCTTTATTAAGAATTTTAAAAAAATATATATTCAATAAAGTTGGCACACCACTGGTTGCCTTTCATGTAATAAAAAAACAGTCATATTGGTTTTGTTTTAAATTAATAATTTGTCTACTGTTTTGAAAGTTATATTTTAAATTCAGTGTTAGCTAGTAGGAACAGTGGTAATAATTTTGAAATATAAATATTTGTAGAAAATAAAACACTAATATAAGATTGATCAAATTTGAATAAACATTTGGATAGAAATAATAATCAACTGAATTTAAATAAAAAAAAAAACATAATCAACAAACATTAATTAACTGATAAAGTAAAAAAATGGTACCTGCCTTTTAACCTTTAAAAAATTGTTTATGGACATTTGCATATTAGGTAGGTACCAAAGTAAAAAAATCGACGTTGAAAAAAAATGTATTTTTCATGAATAATAAAAGTGCAAAACTAAACGCTTCGAATAATTTTTCATGTTGAAAGTAAGGAGTTATTAAGTGTTTTTTTTTATTATTATTTTATGGTAGGTATTTTTTGATTAACTTAATCGGATACCCAATACCGTTACGTTACTACGAAATTCGACATCAAGGATTTTTTAAATTGTTTTCTCTGAAATTTATTATTTTATTAATAGCTTTTAATTTATAATGAAATAAATATTCGTCATTGTTTATTTTACTTATTTCAAAAACAAAAGAATTAAAATTTACAAACATTAACATATTAATACTTTCGATGGTTTCGGTGGTAACTTTGTGGAAGTTCATTTTAATAGAACATTTTAATTAACTTTGATTATTCCACGTATTGTGTTACTAATTTACTTAAGCAAACTTTGCGAGAGTAAGTCTGAAGATGCCTCTGAAAGAGGCGAAACACGTGTCACAGTTAGTAGCACAATACGTGGAATAATCAAAGTTAATTTAAATTTTCTATTAACATATTAATTAATTTAAAAAAAACACGACTGAGAAAGTTTAAACACAGTTTCATACGCAATACAATTTAATTTTAAGTGCTTCTGAAGTACAACAATTAGCTTATTACTTAAGTTATAGAACCACTCCAATTTTCAACCCTTTAAGCATATTTTCCGTTAGATTCGTTATATTTTAGTATTTTTTTTAAACTTTGGCATTGATTTTAATACAATCAACAATATAAAAAAAATACACGGTTAATGATACAAAAAAACATCAAATTAGGAAAAAAGAAAGACAAAACTTATTTAATAGGGTGATCGCCTAAGCTTTCGTATTTCCGTCGAATAGTGTGAATTTTCACCGAGTAATAAATCCACTATTTAAATATTATATCATCGGTATACTGGTAAAAGGCTATAAGTAAAAAAAAACCTTGCTTTAAGACAAGTTATTGTCATTTTCAATCATCATGAATTTTTAACATCTCTATTTACACACTTTTACTACTTCTTGACGTTCTAAAACTTCATAAAATTCGGCAATAATTAATAAATTTGATTCACACATTTAAAAGGTTTGAGTTATTTATAGTTTTTTGATTGCTAAAAATGTTCAAATTATGTAAAAACACAGTAATACAAAGTGCTAAAATCTATTTATCTCTACATTCATAACTCAAAACAGCCGGCTTTTTACTAAACACCTTCTGCCAGTATACTAACAAATTATATGCATTATGATGTATACATTTGCGAAATCATATTGCGTTTTGTCAAGTAATCATTATGATCAAAACTATATAAACCTTTAATGAATATTTTGAAACACTCCAAATAGTAAGGGTCTATCCTCAAAAAAAGGCTTTTAGTCTAAGGTTGTAAGCCGTCAGAAAGTACATGTTTTATTTAACCTTACGTATTTTATTTTATAAATTTACTACTGACATGAGCGTTCAACTTTTTCAGTATTCAAGATTCATATTATATGAAAGTATAAACTTAAATAATAATAAATGTAAAAACATCAGTACATATCAACCTAATTTGTTTGTTGTGATCTTCAAATCAAATTTAATATATATGTCACTTAAAGCACCACACAAAAATCTGCAAGCCGACATTATAAGAGCTTTCCAGTTATTCTTGGTGAGCTTTTGCCGTAGCATATTGACTTGAATACGTTAGGCTGATTTCAACGCACGGTTTGATACGATTTACGGTTACTTAACCCTTTGTTCCTTAACGTTATTGTAATATTGTTACTCCTCCAAAGTGAGCCTTCATCAAAAATAACTTTAAAAAAAACTTTGACTGTTCACTTCGAGTTTAATAAATCACTCTTTAATTTTAGTTAACCGTCAGGCTGACAATAGCTTATGATATTGTAAAGTTTTCGTTGACATATTTAAAAAGAGTATATATTTCAATCGTCAAGTTTATCAGTCAGACATTTCCAGATAACCTTTTTTGACACAGTAGGAAATGCAATATTTAAATTTCCAAAGTAAATCAAATATTATTGATTCGTGTCCGACCTATTTTAAATTTATCAAGAAGTGGTTTTTATTATATTTAGTAATATTCTTCCACTTACCCGGACAATATCAACATTAAGTTTAATTCATTAGTAGTTTATCAGTAACAATGTTTTTGAGTAGCACGAAATTTGCTCATACACTTGCATTATTCAACATCAATGTCATGTTATTTGAATTGTCTGCCTAATGGATTGTGCTATCGATCTATACGATTCATATTTAGATCAATTACTAGATACCTATCAAATGTATTTAGATATATACCGCGTCGTTATAACTATATATGATAATTTAGGTTATGCGGCTACGTATATCATTACAATACTTGATTGTTATGTATTATAGTATAAACTTTTTATTCTAATTTATTCCAATCATTTAGTAAAATTATCCTGCACTTAAAATACCAATACAAAGACAGTAATATGAACTTTACACTTGTATTCCGATGGCCGGAAGTTGAATACTTGTAACTTGTAACCTAGAATCTTATTTAAGTTGACAACTCATAACTAGTTATTTCGATGTTTTAGTTCAACAGTGCTACAACTAAAATTTGGTAGTTTTGAGATATGGCTGAACAAAGTTTTTCCGTATCTAAGCTGAGTTGTATAAAAGTGATGATTATTGTTCATGTCATCTTTTACGTTAATCAATTAGTCGTTTATGTCAATTAAAATCAAAATGATAACAACTTTGACAAAACAGTAAAACGATATTTCATGTTGTCTTCATAGTATTAAACTGAGAGAAGATTGTTTATATTTCTTTATTTTCATATGCAAACATCTGCCTACCGAAAGAAAACTAGTATTTTTGACTAGTTTTACTTTTGTGGGGAGAAGAAATGTATTTCAATATTTTGAGTAAGATAACTCAATACATAAAATTTTGTCTTACCATTCTATGGAATTGGGCCATTGATATATATCGTTTAGTACATTTTCGTCCATAACTTTTAACTTTTTAAACGTATTAATATTTTCATACAAATAATACGATTGCTTCAATCATCCAACGAAGTTTTTTTCTGATTTGATTATTTTCAATGCTTTTCAATGTCCATCTTGTACAGTAGTAAAAATAGTGGTTACAATTTGTAAACTTTAACCCAAATTAAAATTCGTAAGAACTTTTGACCATCGATTTGTAAAAATAAAACACAATTGTTGTAAAAATTCCACTTCTTTTTAAAATTATCAAAACTGATTACGCTTATTTCTTTTATCACCAACTGATGAAAAATAAATTTAAACCATAGCTATTTATACGTTAGCATTATAAAGTTTTATAAAATTAATTCATATCAACCTATATATTGTGGAATTACGTACTCTTTTTATAAATACTATATAGTGGATTTCTACCAAGATTTGAGGGCTAACATAGAAAATAATATTCTGCTGCCATTTGTTAAATTTAAACGAAATAACACAATTGAGGTATACATTGAGAAAAAGTAAACTAAAATCATTCATTTTTCAATTTTCCTGTAAATCAATGTTCGACAATTTTTATCAACTATCCAACAACGTTTGTTTAGAAAATTGTATCGATTTTATTTCAATTAAAATTATCAAACAAAAAACGAAAACAATGAGACAAAAAAAATGTTTTTTCAATAGAAAAAAAATAATCATACAAAGCTATTATTTTACACAAAAGCATTTAACTGTTCATTACAAAAAGATTAATGGAAATTTCATATCGATTTAAAAAAAAAACTTCAATACAATAATTCGGTATAATTAAATTTGCTTCAACGTTTCAAAGCATGGTAATATTCCACTGTGTTGTTTTGTTTAAATATAACAGAAATAAATCTTTCACTTAATACTAAAAATATTTTTTTACCAAGCCCTAGTATTAGATGAAAATTTCTCTTAGAAGAAAATAATCATGTACTCTTTTTGCTTTTAGTAGACCTAAATGCAGCACGCAGATACTTATTAGTTTACGAGTTAGTTACGTATTTTGTTCCTTAATACATCTTATATTTGACTTTACGATTTTACTGTTTGTAATAGCTTTGATTATGCCATCGTAACAATATCTTCATAGGTAAGATTCATTATCAACATTTTATTAAAATCAAAGAATTATAAAAGATTGACCGAAAAGTTTATTAGTACATATAATATAATATACATTTTACTTATCATATTTGTGTTATTGAAACGTTTCCGTTTGACCGACAGAAATTTTTGTCTCCCACGAGAGCTTTTTCAAAACGTATTGAATAAAAAATATTCATGCATGATTAAGGTAGAAATATTAGTAAAAAAATCACACGTACAAATCTATGGATTCATTGAAAAATCAACGGATGGTTGTGTTTATTTCAAACAAGCTAAATAAACCGAATTGAGTTTTAAAAAATAAATACTTTTTTTTACTTATTCTACGTGTATTTAATACGACCCCGACAGGCTTAGTTTATATCGACAGTGGAAAGGAAAAAAGATTTAACTTACAGTTTAATCAAAACAGTTTTTTTATGCTTAGCTTAAAACACGTTCTATCAAAAGGATGTAAGCTGCCATATTAGTATCTAAATTTAGCTTTAAATTTTGAAAAAAAGAAAGGCATTTGAAATTTGCAACTATAAAAAAAGTTTTCTTCAACATTGTATAACACTAAAATTAGATTAAGTCTATTAAACGCTAGCTTATAAGTCTCCGTGCACTTAAGGGATGTGTATATTTCACAATTTACCTTTGACCCAAACGTTTATTGTGTCTCCTGTAGAGTTTTTTATGTGTGGGTTACGTTATTTTTCCTTTTCACAATCAACATTATTGTGCATTAATGTAGAATTAGTATGAAAAATGTTTTTTTTATTTATATATAATCCTTTTTCCAGCAAGTATTGATAGTCGACACTTTAAAAGTGAACGATTGAAGTCTGTAGAACGATGTTTTTGAATTCGTAGTGATTTTACTGATGTTTTATATATTGAAATCTATCTTTCGGAAAGTATTTTACCTGCTGCCAATCATATGAACATTGAATTCTAGTATTTTTTGTTATTTTCACTATTTTTTAGTTACAAAAAGCTTCTATTATAGTATATTCGAAGGAGGTACAGATTTTATTCAAGTAGGACGTCATCCTTCAAAATATCACCGGAATATAATTCCATACGAATAAAATAACGTAAAATAAATAAGCGCTTGCGTGGTATAGGTTTTACATGGATTCACGCTCGCATAAAAATCTATATAATAAATACAATAATTCTAGGTTACAATTCTCCAGTGGATATGATTAGCATCTCGGTCCGTTGGCTCGGCTGGCACGCGATGTTTTTCACAAAGCGGCGGACGCTTTTGAAGGCTTGCAAGGATTCGTCGGAGCTTTTCAAGGCCCGCCCCCGCCTCCGAAAGCTCCCGCCTACTTCTGAAACGCACAAAAAACATAATTTCTATAATATAACAGGTTTATAACATACGCCCAAATCTTTATAATACGGCTTTGTGTTATTATTAGCATATACAACCGAAGCTTTCGCAGTTTGGTCGTCTATCTCAGTATTGCAATGAAGACTACATATTTCATGTTATCTTTTACTTAGAAATGAATTACTTAAATAAAAACTATACTTTCTACATGAACTGTATTCACTTTATATGAAATATATCACAAACCAAATATAATAATAGATTTTTTTATAATAGGGAATTTTTAGCTATGGAGCGATGGGTAATCAAAAGAATAATATCTCCATATAAAGCATATTTTTTTTTCGTAGTTTAGTATGAAAATTGAAAATTAATGAATTTTAAATAATTAATTTGCGTTTTTACTGATATTTAAGTAAGTATTTAGTTATTTCAATTTATTGATTTTATTTTATAACAGGAGTTAAAAACAATACAATATTTATTGCATTTATTTGAAATTGCCTTACATTACTGCATTGTAAAATGTTATCAAAAACATTTTTTTTTTTCATTTTTAAGTGCATCTAATTAAGCAATGGAAATTGTATGATAATATATCATTAAATTATTAAAAAGGAAATGAACTAATTATTTACAAAACGTAATTGGATAATGTCTAAGCGATAATTTAACATTTGTAAAGTTTAAAAACTTTCTAAGTTTTTAAATTTTTTGATAGAAAGGTTTGTGTGGATTCTTCGGGGTCTTCGTGGCATATTGAGTTGAAAATTGGATAAATTTCAAATATTTATTTACTCCTTTTATTGAGTGGAGAGATATCCCTGTTTATAAAATAGCATGCTGTAAAAATCATAAAACCTGTAGCTTTGCCGGTAATAAAATAAACTTTCCCCTTTTCGCACGCTTTTGCGGAAGCCCTCACTAAAGCTTTCGGCGTAGCGCTGCACACTTGCGGCGTAGCGAGCGCCAGTCAAAAGTTCCGGCGGGGGCTCGTAGGCCGTAGCTCGCAGCTCGTCGAACGCGTCCTGAATTCTAATTGACGCGACGCCGGCGGCTGATCCGACGCCGCACGTCGCCGGGAAATTCAAACCTCAGTTTACATTTTCTCACTCGGTTAATTGGCGATAATTCCACCCCTTTACAGTGGCAATACCGCCGGCGGGGCCATTGTCACGTCTATTAACATATTTTGCGCCAGAGAGATAATATCAACATAATGTGCGTTTCCTCTTTACAGAATTTGCCGTCGTTATTAACCAGGATGATTGTGCTGACGGAGAACAAATTGTGACTACGAGTTCGTGAGTGTTATTGGATTTTTTATGACAGAACAAAATGCCGAGATAACTCAAACACGTCTTCGGCAATTCAAGTGATATTAACAATGAAAAACAAGTGATGTTTAACATAAAAAAAACTGTGAGCCGACTTAATTAACAATCTGCATTAAAACAGTGTATAGAATATTTAATAAACAGTGTATTTTGAAAGTAAGTTAGTCACAATACGACAATGCAAGAGATATGCAACTCGGCACCGATGCCTTTAGAGGTTAACCCTCTGGCTCGTAAAATAAAATGCGAAGACTTTTCAACGGGAAACCTTAGAGGTCCACCGATAATGTCGCAAGATGAACTTGTCGAGGACGATTTCGTTTCAATGAAACCGAGATCGCCTTTGAGTTCGGGCGTCCAGCCAGAGCCGGGATTCTGGTTGGCGTCCGTCGCCGGCTCTCAAGGCGGATGCACGGAGACCGGTTTTATAAACAGTCAGCCTTCTATGGCCGAGTTTATGACCGCGCTTCCGCCTCTGCCTCAGGGTCTGAGGGGAGGCTTGTCGCCTTCAAGATCGCCGCCTGCGATGTATCAGCATCCTCATCCTCATCAGCCGCCCGGATCGCCGGGACTTCCTGTGCCGGAGTATCCTTGGATGAAGGAGAAGAAAACTACGAGAAAAAGCAGTCAACAAGGTGAGTGATACATTTATCTGTGAAATTGTATTTGCATTAGGTAATATCATGACAAAGCAAAGATTTTTTAAGCCCGTACACAATTTTTTAAGAAATATGATAATACATTCGTTCTCCAGAATCTTGTATTACAACACTTTAATTTTTAATACAAGCAAATAAAAGGCGAATCAAGCAGTGACTTTTTGTATAGTCTCATTCGCTTAACGTCGATTTTAATATTATCAAATAATGCCCAAAACCTTTTTTAAACTTTTCAATCACAATATACTTGCTTCTATTGTTAATTAAAGCTTTCGTTTTAATTAAATCCAAAGGCTTAGCCAACTTATATTAGGTACAAGTAAAGTAACACACGTCAATGATTTGATATAAAATATGGAATTCATTGTTTTGTTTTGAATGTCGTCTTTTAAGGCATTCTTATGTAGCTCAAATTTTTTTATTGGGTATTGTTTATTACTTTAGTTATTGTCATTTAAGGTGTACGAAAACCCCAGACAAAAAAAAACACGAAACTTATTTTCCTGAATCGTCAATGAATAAAAAATATATTATCTAATAGCACCGTCAACGAAATAGACTTGAATTTTGTCAACAGCTCAACAATATAATCAATAATCAAAATGATGGTGTATTTATTTATACTTGAGCCCTTGAGAGGTGAAGTGAGACAGCAAGTAAAATGGTAAAACTTTATTTTTGGACTTTAAAGTACAATCACGACATTACATGATGTTTTGGTGGATTGCATATTTTTATTTTACGGAGACAGCATTACTGCAATGTGTATTTACTGATATTTCTTCACTTTTACAATACTTTAAGACGTGTAGAATATTACAACTCATCTCATTTATTTTTCACTAAAATACCACTTGGCCCACTTCACCTCTAATGAACCTATATTGCATTAATTCGCTATGATGTTATGTCAGAAATTATAACATTGACTAGATTGATGCTAAAGGTTTAAATTTGTGCTACATGAATGTGAGTCTTAACGAAATAGATATTTTTATTTAATTTAAAATGTAATATTATTTACTACGTTTTTTTTAAATAAATTTAGAAAAGCTTTGTCGCGCAAAACAGTTTCTAAATAATTATTGTTTTGTACACGTTGGAACCCGGAGCCGTCTTTTCACGTGATAAGCTAGCCGAGCGTTAAGTCCCGGAACCGTGTTTTCACGTGATGGGCTATGCTTTAAAATAAAGCCATCATTGTGGTATCAAGCAGCATTTTGTATAGAAGACTCAGTATAATCATTATAACAGATACTCAAACTATTCTAAATAAGTCTTTTAATTATTACTTTTATTAAAAATAGTAACTGATTTTACCAACCAAAATTTAAGGATATCATAACGCATTTGATGCGTCAATTTGTTCCTTTGAAGATCACATGATGGTGCAGTCACTGAGCTCATTTTCAATTTTAGCTTTAATTACTCCATAAAAAAGAATGTCAAAAGCATTTCTTAACATTTTTTGTTACTAATAGCAGCAAGAAAAAATAAATAACAACAATTGTACCTGCAAGTTGGGCGCCAAACAAAAAATGGAGTAAGACTCGGTACATCTGCAAACATTGTAATATGGCTCTCTATATCAGACAATTCTTTCAATAATACCATACATTATTGAATAGTTATAGTCTTTCAAACAACCACAAAAAGTTTCATTTAATTTTACTTTGTGGTTTAACAGATATAGTCTTTTTAGTAAGTCATTAAGAAAAATGCAATTCTTTAAAAATAAACCGGGCACACGAGACAATATAACTTTATTTAGGCCGTGGCCGAAAGTGTTAACAAAACAATACACAAGTTTAAATTGAGTACAATTTTATTATTATAATGAAGGGTTTTACTTTATATATGATGTTTAAAAGCTGCAAACATTTTATACCAAACGTATTATGACAATTACAATGGACTTGATGAAAGAGAATTGACGAACGTACGTCATAGGTTTGGTTTTATGATGTGATTCCCAAATGTCCATATTTACCCGCCGGAAAACGCTTATTTGAGAAAATTGTTTCCAACGAATTCATACATAGAGCAGCGTTCACTTCATTTTTGTTTCGAGCCTTTAAATTGCTTTTGTGTCGTATCAAAATTTCAATGTATCTCGCCGAGAGGAAGTCGGCCATTTGGAATAGTTTGAATCTATATTAAAATTATTTCCATAGACAATGGAGCTTAGTTTCGAATATCAAACCGCATTGTGGTAACGTGTATTCTTTTTTCGAACATTAAAATTCTGTTTTTTGAAATTATCTTCGTACCAAATCATTTTCAAGCGCATTTTTTTCTTTCTTTACAAAACAATCAGACATTGTTTTGTTGTTTGTGCAACAATATTTTCAAATGTATTTTTTCTCTATTATTGTATTTCAGACCATTTTTGAAAAAACAGTTATATTATCTTTATTAATTATGATGCATTACTTAAATAAGTATCGTTCAACTGTATATTATATATAAATTTAAAACTAAATATATAGTACTGTTTTAGATCAGCGATTCCAAATGCCGATGCTGTCATTTTAAAATAAAGCTTATTTATTGGCAAAACAATTAATATTACTAAAATTTGACTGTCAATCCTCCGTTTAAACTGTTTTCCATCAAACTTGATTTTCCTTAAAATACCATTTGACTCACTTCACTTTTTATGGGCTCAATTATTACTTTATTAATCATATTTATGAAAGAAATGATTACTATACACATGAATTATCTGATTGTAAACATATGTATATTGACTGTGGAAACGATAAGGTCGTAAACCACGGTTATTTCAAACAGCATTTTTTGATAATTACAATGTATAGATACACTTTCTATCAAAAGGATGTAAGCTGAAAATGCCGATATTTTTTTCAGTCTGAAACCGAATCGCTTTTCTTTTGAAAAAAGAAGGGCATGTGGAATTTGCGATCAAGAAAAAAGGCTATCATATAAAATCAATTAAAAACCAGTTTATCAGTCTCCATGCACTTCAAGACTGTATATTTCATAATTTGCATTAAGTTTAAGATCATCAAAAAACGTTTTTTTGTCTCCTGTAAAATATGTTATGTGTGAGGTTATTTCCTTTTTCATTTCCAAAGTCGATATTTTAGCTAGACGGAAATAATTAATTTAAAATCGGAGTAGGAATCGGGGTCGTTTTTATTACTCGACTCCACAACCTTACTTATCATTCACACAATCATATAAAATGATTTATTGATCTACATTATTGTACCTGTGTACAACGACAAACCTTGTAGCATGGTTTGTTATTCATGATTCCCAAAGGTAAGAAACTGATATCAATTTAGTTTTGTCTTGTGGTGGTACTTAGTCGTGTTTACAAGGGACTTAGACGTCCTACTGTTTGGCCACAAGCTGTGAGATGACGCCTTTAACAATCCGTTAACTTACTTAAACGATTGCCTACTGTTTTGACCTACTAAAATAATCCTTGTATTCACTCTGTAAACTCAAGAAGTTATCATGTTGCTTAGTGATTAACTCATACTTTATGATATAATTACTTATTTTACTATAATCAATCATAGATATTTGATTAAAATAAATACATAAGAAATAAATCTGGTGCTAAGTTTATTTACAATTCAAATACTATTTTTTTACATCGTTTTAATAGTATAGTTCAAAGTTTTTGGATATTTATTCTGTTTGAAGTAAATGTTGATGGATTTATGAAATTGAATATAAATGAACTTTACACATCGCCGGTATTATGAGTAAAGCCACTAAGTAAATAATACCATTTATAATATCAACTGTGGAAAGAAAAAAGGACGTAACCCACAGTTTTTTGTCGATTAACACAATTTAACTAACTTGATACAAATTCCATCAAAAGGATGTAAGCTGCAAACGTTGAATTAGTAACAAAATTTAGCTTTTAAGTTTGAATAAAGGTGGGCTTGTAAACATTGAAACCAAGAAAAAAGACTGAAAAAAAAGTTTTTTCTAGATAATTTATTAAATTAATATTAGATTATGTCAATTTAACACCAGTTTAGAAGTCTCCATGCACTTCGAAGTTGTGTTTATTTCATAATTTGCATACGACCGAAAGTCTTGTGTTGGTTACGTCCCTTTTCCTTTTCACAGTCGATATACATTCAATGTTTTTGATTGAATTATCATTTAGTTTTTAAAATAATATTACAAATGGCGAAAAACAGTTGTTTATCTAAATGTGTAACTATATACAAAAACTGGCTAGTAATTCGTTTCATAAAACAATAAAAAGATACTAGATATTATTATTTATATCATGCTATTTTTTTAAATTGTAAATGCGTTTAAATTTAAAAAATTGACTAAAGACATTTGGATAGTTCAAATATTCACTTGTACAAATTTGTCTCAAATGACCTGGGTTTCTCTTCTATGCATCTGTACTCTGTAGGTTGTCAAATGGACTTGAAATACTACCGTGTGTAAAAAAATATTATTAAACATTTAAAATTTCAACAAATCAACTTTACAATGCGAACGTTTATAGTATAACTGTCCGTTAACAGTATACAATATAGATGTTTTCAAAAAAAAATTTATACATCATTTGAATAGACCGTTAAATTTATATAAGTTATTAAGTAAAGTGTTGAACAGTTGGCTAAAGTACTAAATTGATAAAACTAAAAATAAACAAATGTACTTCTACAAAACTTCATTATATCTTTTTGAGGAATAAATGAAAGAACACTGTTGTCAACATGGAAAAGAAATTACAATGTTTTTAGTATATTCTTGTCTGAGAAAGATGTTTCATTTTGTGATATTTTATTTTTCAATTATTTTAAACACGCGTCAATCGTCAACTTTTGAAGCTAAATAAGATAAATGGATAAGTTTGCAGTAAAAAAAAAACAGTTTGCTAATTAGAGATAACAAAAAATGACACTGCCTGACCTTTTATAAACGGATGATCTTCAAAAATATACATTTGTGCACATCAATGTGAATGTTTTTAGTTCGTTTTTTTTTATTGAGCTAAAATTATACATGCAATAAACAAAGCAAGCTTAAAGTGTATTTATTTTTATTTAGCAAGCAACGTTTTGAAGTTATATATTGCATTATAAATTTGTCAATACCAGTTTATTTTTGACGTATTGCTATAAAGCTCTTTATGGTTCTAATGAAGGTAATGAAACTTTGTAAATAATGTTAAAATTTCAAAAAACAGAATATAAACATAACAATGAAATCAGGACTGTTAAGTCGTGAAGAAAAGCAGACCACACTCCGACTCTGACATTTTCAAATGGTCCGCTTCCGTTTTTTTAAATATCTTCTAAAACTTAAAGAGACGGGGTCGCCCGTTTTCGACGACTCCGACTCAACAACTCTAGAAAAAATGTTTCTTAGCAACATGAACTACAAAGTGTTTCAATGACGAGAGAATCAAAAGTTTAGTATTTTTTTATACTAAAGGAAATGTGACAACGTGAACGGGAAACTCTAGAATACAACACCTAACCATACTAAACAATACTTAAGTCGCCCACTGTGGCTAGTTGGTAAGAGGTTACTCTACAGATCAGGCGGGTCTAGGTTTAATTCCCGTTAGTTCAATGTTAAATCATGTTTTTTTTAATTTAAATTTAAGACCTAAAACATGGGTGTTTTTGAAGTCGATTATCCTTAATTGATCTCGAGCTTTTTTTTATTCATGTCCGTTCTC
The DNA here is from genome assembly GCA_030503985.1 of Himalopsyche tibetana. NCBI lineage: Eukaryota > Metazoa > Arthropoda > Insecta > Trichoptera > Rhyacophilidae > Himalopsyche > Himalopsyche tibetana. Next base: position 18,317,317 of record JAPJYX010000007.1, read on the forward strand.
AATGTAGATAGATTATATGGCCTCCGTATAGATGTATCTCAACAGATTTTTTTCTACAAGAACTGTTTGTTATTTAGTCGCTCAACTTCTCCTTCAATGAGAGTAGTAGGGGAAGAAGGATAAGCCTAGAATAGGACTAGTGGTTAGCTAATCGCTTTCACTACACCCAGATATTTTAGAATCGGAAAGTGTGGAAGGGAATTTCAGGACATCACAAACACCCATGCTTTCGAACAGAAATCGACCGATTTTATTTTTTCTCGAGTTACTGACAAAAATTTTCATCGAGTTTATCTCGTATGATCTTAAAACTTAAATAAATATTTGGGACAATGACATTAACTGTAATGAAAAATATTTTTTACTTGTTTAATCAAAAAATATATATAAAAAAATTGAGTTAGCCATTCAAACATTTTGTTTGCTAGACTAATTTAAAATCTTAATTTTACTCGTCTTAACATTCTTGAAACCGTCAGATGGTACATTCTGCCACCTGACTACTGATATCTTAAATATTTTATTTTTAAAGATTTATTTTACTAATAACATCACTAAATATGTTTTTTTATTTAACTAGCCGGTTCCCGGCAAGCGTTGCAATGCCACTCAAAGATAGAAAGTGTTTGTGCTTTAATTGTGTTTATGCACTTCATGTTTTTTTTTTCTGTCTGTTTGACATTTGACGTTTGCTGCCGATTATCTATAGTACGACACACGCGCCACCTACTATAAGTTAGTTGTAGCGCAAGTGCAATTATACGTTGTCAAAATGAACTGTATGGCAGACAGACAAACATTTATTTGTACATATAAGACCTACTGTAAGTTAATTTTACTATGCCTATAGCCACCGGTGTGGTTGAGTGGTCAACGTCGTTGGCTTCGGCTACTGAGGTCGCGGATTTGAATCCCAGTACGGACAGTTTTATAAATTGATTTTTCAATCGATTTATGAATTTCTGTTCGAAGGCATGGTTGTATGTGATGTCTTGAATTCTTCCTCTCACCCTATCCTATAAACGGGGTGTATGGAGAGCGACTAGCTAACCACTAGTCCTGTCCTAGCCTTTTCTTTCTATTCCTACTCTCTTTGAAAAAAGAGAGGTTGAGCAACTGAGTAACAAGCAGTTCTCGTAGAAACAATTCTGTTGAGATAAACTCCATTAAGAGTCTGTATGCTCCACATTGGGAGCGGAAATGGTAAAAAAAAACTTTCCCGGAAGTGCAAGCAAAAAGTTTGTTAAAAATTTATTGCAATTGGATAAGCGGTGTACAACAACGCATAAAGTATGAACAAACGAACATTCATTTTATATGTTAGATATAATTCAAAATATTTTTCTCCTTGACTCACGAACATGAATGGAAAAAAAAACATGATACTTTTTATTAACCTTATAAACGCGAACAATTCAATATAATTTCACGGATAAGCGCATATAATCTAAACAGTGTTAAAGATTTTTGACCCTGCCTACAATGGCGCCCTGCTGTGCACTGCGGGGTGGCCACCTTGCCTACTGAGTCATGATTGTATTTGAAATATATTATTTCTTACATAATACGTTCAACATCGAGAAGAGAAAAACTATTATCTATTTTACAAAAGGATTCCAACTATTTTAGCGCCACCGGACTTTTTTTCAGAAGCGTTCTATTTAGACGTTTATAATATGGTTATGGGAAGCTTTCAATTCTTCATATTAAAAAAAATAAAGCTGTTTATTGCTTAGATAATATTGAATATAAAGGTTTTGGTTTTTTTACCATGTCCGTCACCAATGTGTAACATATATACTCCTTATGGAGTTTATTTCAACAGAATTGTTTCAACGATAACTGCTTGTTGCAGAAAAAATTTAGATTGTATGTATTTGTATCCATGTCATTGAATATCTTTTAGTTTTACATCGTTTTATCACCCAGCAACTGATCTAGCGGTGGGCTGCAAATACGTTAATACTAATACAATTCTAGGTATTCTGGGGAAGGAGTGATTTTTTTTATCACTCCTATGCAATTATATGCAATAATTAAATAAGAAATCGATTATTACTAAATACACTTATAATATGTAACAATATGCATTTTACCGTAAACTTATTAATGTAAATAGCTGAAAATGTTCTACTGTGTATACTGAAGCTGTTGTAGATAATATATAAGTCAGAAATCGCTGTTATATACTAACTTGATCTGAGAATATTTTTTCTCATAGATTAACAAGGGACTCGCCGGCCTTAGTAAAATTTAACAAGGGGCTCACGCGAGCCTCTTCGAGCCCGCTCCAGCCCACCCATTAGTTTATCTCAACAGAATTGTTTCTACGGTAACTGCTTATCGCAGAGAAATATTTTAGTATATGTATTTGTACGAGTGTACTGTGTGGGCGAGTGGTCAACGTTGTTGGCTTCTACTACGGAGGGCCCGGGTTCAAATCCCGGTACGGACAGTAAAACTATTTTGGCATAAATGTATTTTGATGCTGTTTGATTTATTTGGCATACTTAACTAAAAAATGTAAAAAATGCAAAATGTGAGTTTTAATTCTAAGCGCTACAATTGTACATATTATATGTAAATGCGGCATTTATTTTAAATTTGAGTATTTCAATATATCATTTTAATTTTTTACCTTATCTTAAAATCGCCTTTTTCACTTTATCTCACTGTTGCTTTATGGTAGCGTTGTTCTGTTCTTCAGTCTTTTCTCGAAAGTTTTACAAACAAAATACTTAAATAAGCAATCGATTGTTACTTAATACACTTAAAACGTGTAACGATATAAAATTTACTGTAAATTCATCAATCTAAATGGCTAAAAATGTACTACTATGTATACTAAGTCAAAAATTGCAGTTATATACTAATTTGATCTAAGAGTATCGTTTTCTCTTAAATTAACAAGGGGCTCGCTGGCCTTACGCAAATTTAACAAGGGGCTCGCGCGAGCCCCTCTGAGCCCCCTCCGGCCCACCCCAGGTTTTGTAGACAAAAAATAAATATTAAGACTATCTCAAATATTTTTCACGCGAAGAAACATACTCTTTTGAAAGTTGGTACCAATCCCGGGATCCCGTTCAATTTTCTGATCCCGAAATTCCGGGATTGGGATGGCCGCGATTTCGGGATTGAGAATTTTTGAGCAAATTCTCGAAATTTACACGAAATTGGTAAATTAAAGATTTCAAATTCGTCGCTGAGCTAAAAAAAAAAAAACGAGTTCTTGTGAGATTCTGGGAAAAAGTATACCAAATCGGAGATTTCAAATTCTTCGGTGAGCTAAAAAAAAAAAAAAAAACGAGTTTCCGTGAGATTCCGGGAAAAAGTATAGCAAATTGAGGATTTCAAATTCCTCGGCGAGAAAATCTCAATCCCGGGATGCCGGGATTCAAAATAAATCAATCCCGGGATTGGAAAAAGGCTTCGGGATTGGATACCCTAGCTCGTACATATTTAAAATAATAAAATTGCACAGGGATGAATGAACCTTTTGGTGCAAATGGAAAAGCTTGGTATGACACATTTTTTTAATAAAAATGTAACGTTCATCCTTTGTGTGCTCTCGTGTGAACATGAGTAAAATAATAATACTAATATGTAAAAATACACGATGCATCAAACTCTATGACAGTGACCGAACGCTAAAATATTTGCTACAAATACGTCATGCGTTTTTTATTGGGGTTCAAATCTGACGGTTCATGTATTTATATGAAATGATATACTCGAGGGACAAATTGAATAACAATTGATATGTTTGCCATCGTTTGCAAATTATTTTTTCCAATAATATTCGCCAACATTTTTCACGCTTAAAGGAATGAAAAAAAAGAGAGGTTGAGCAACTGAGTAACAAGCAGTTCTCGTAGAAACACTTATTTTGAGATAAACTCCATTAGAAATCCATACGCTCCACATTGGGAGTGGACATGGTAAAAAAAAGGAATGTTTTTAATGCTAGTAGTTAGTTGTTTTACGAAAATAACTAAGCAATTCAACAACTACACCCAATTCTTTTTTTACGAGTTACATTGGTTTGAAAAACTGGCACGTAAAAAAAACATGGCATAAAATTTTGCTCTTGAAATTTGGGCAAAAAAGTTTTTTTTTATAAATTTCCCGATTATTATTACATCGGATTTGTTTTTATAATCTGACGGTTAATTATTTCTCTTTCCAATAACGGATGGACTTCTGGCGTGCATTTATTTATTAGATTTAATACATATTAAACTCTGTGTTTGGATCAAATTTATGGCCATAACGTAAGCTATTTTACGAATTCAATAAATGTATTTTAACAAAATTAAGAACAAAGTCATCAATCCAAGATTTTGTTATTAACTATAGTTAATGTTGGTTATGTTAAAAGTAGTTTATCAGACATATTTTCTTCGTTATACAATAAATGAACCCGTATCTTTATTAATATTAAATAAAATTTTTGATATCTTAATGTTTTGATGGCAGAAAAATACATCATTCTTATTTTATACTTTAATTTTGAAGTATCCATAGAGTGATCCGTCCATAGACGATATAAAGTATAGACTGTCGCTCATTATCATATGAAAGAAAAAGCGGTCTCCCCACAATAACGTTGGGGAAAATAAATTATATACCTATCGATTTGGGACAAATTTCAAAACAAAATTATCTTACTCTCGACAGCATAAGTGTCTCAAATTCATGCAATTGTAAACGCAGTCTTCAAACAATGGTGTCGACAAATCGATGACTATTGTTCTTCTTTTCTGTAAGGGGTTATTATATTCGAAATAACTTTACTGTTTCCTTTTAACAGTGTAGGCATTTCACTGGCTGTTGGTCAGTCACCAACCACTGGATTTAGAATCATGAATTTGAAATAAACTAAAATTTTACTTTATTTTGCAACATCATATTGGGAATAAGATATTCTTGATTCCTCTTTAGATTTAACGAAATAATAGATCAAACTCTACCGCCACGGTGGATTCTCAATATACGGATGGATACAATACTTAATATTGTTGAAACTAAATGGCTGAGCAAGTCACTTTTTCTTCATATTTTTATCTTTTTGTAACACAATAGTGCAAGAATAAAAGATTTTATATAGATATTTATTTTATCAAGCACAATAATGTATGGTTAAAAATCATTCACGAGCATTTCTGTTTGGGCTGTTACGGATTAATTTTTACTGAAACACTATTTTTATGTTTGTTCAATTTTTATTCGAATAACATAATTATTTTTTTACACTTTACATAAATCACTTATCTTATAATCAAAATGTATACGACGTGAGTTTCAAGAAGTCTCTACTAAGTCTTGACGAGTGTTCGATATGAACGTTGAATTTAACTGAAGTGGAAGGAATCAATTTATAATTATTTGTCCGTTGAAAAGTTATTGTTGCATTACAATTATATACAATATAGAGTGAAATCGAATAGAACGAACTTTAATAATGTTATGTCAGGGGCAATCAACATTTCACAGTGGTTGATTTAGCGTATCCATAACAGGGCCATAAATGTGAGGGGTGGAATCCTTTTTTCTGTCGATAGCAATGTAGAAGGCGGTTATAAAACATTGGCAGCATATACACAAATGGTGGTGTGAGATATTACGAGAAAAATTGTTACTTATCTTGATCATTATTGTGTTATAGAAGGCGGCCGTGAAACAGCGGCTTTCGAATATATAACGGGTGGTGTTGGAACGATCAACGACCAACTTGTATTTTTTTATTCATTGATTTATAAACTTGATACTTGATAACATGCAAGATTTTGATACAAGAAAATGTACTGGATAAGACGAAAGCGTATACGGATAGGGTGACTAGAAACTTTTATGAGTATTGGTTCCTTTGCACAGAGGTCAACATTGTTGCCCGTTGTCTTCCGTGCCAGATCTCACAATTTTTGATCTTATTACGAAAAGCATTTTTACAATCAATTTCTGTTCAAAGGCATAAATGTTGGTGATGTGTAAAAATACCTATCTTTCTAATAAAAATAATAAAAGATTTTTAGTACTTTTTCCACATAAAATTTATTAGATCAGGACCGGTTTCGCTCATCGCGAGCATTGATAATGCTCGCGATGAGCTAAACCGGTCCTGATCTAATAAATTTTATGTGGAAAAAGTACTAAAAATCTTTTATTATTTTTATTAGAATGCCTTTCCACCAAGTATTGACAGTAAACACCTTAAAAGTGACCTATCCTTCTATTACTGGTCATATTATTGAAATAAAAAATTCATATAGTATAATCATTATACAATTATTAGAAAGAAATTTTCTACTGTTTCGTGTAACACACATAATATTTTTTTTTTAAACCATGTCCGCTCCCACTGTGGAGCATATGGACTCCTAATGGAGTTTATCTCAACAGAAGTGTTTCTACGAGAACTGCTTGTTACTCAGTTGCTCAACCTCTCTTTTTCCAAAGAGAGTAGGGATAGAAGGATTGGGCTAGGACAGGATTAGTGGTAAGCTAATCGCTGTCGATACGCCCCGTTCATAGGATAGGAAAGGTGAGAGGGGGGAATTCAAGACATCACATACATCCATGCCTTTAAAACAGAAATTCATAAATCGATTGAAAAATCAATTTATAAAACTGTCCGTACCGGGATTTGAACCCGGGCCCTCTGTAGCCGAAGCCAACACCGTTGACCACTCGACCACACAGGCACAGGATAATAATTACCAGTAAGTTATTGAAATCTATACCAGAAGTTGCGACAAAATTATGTTACAATAAGTGAAGACCCCAATATTGATTTTATTTAACCCCCTTTGATGTCTGTATGAATCTATCAATTCACTCGAGGAAAACGACATCAAACGTTATACGTTTTAAGAATTTACGAAGGACTTTAAGTTCAATTAAAATATCTTATCGATTAACTATAATAAATCACACGAATTTTATACATAAAACACAATTTTTTAACCACAAATGTGTCCACAGAAAGTTGAATTGTTAAGAATTGATCGCAAATATTATACAAATTTCTCGTGCAGGCAGAAAATTGATGATATGGACAATTTCACCTACCTTCCTGTTATGACTTAACTCATACTATAACCCACTCCAATTATTTCATAAAATATAATCATCTAGCACAGTGGAGGAGAACCTCCGCCCTCTTGGTTACTCTGATGCGGCATTTTGACTTGATCGGCCAATTCTGTTATTGTTTGTTAATCTGTAAATCCTTGGCATTTTTGGTTCGAATTTTTTTCAGCTTAAAAAAGGGTCCCACGCTGGTAATTTCGTGAAATTCACAAGTTTCTGGGTTTTAGAAATTGCCATGAAATTGCTTAAAAAATCCCATGATTTGAAAATCACCGACCAAAAATTACCCTAGTGTCAACGTTGAATCATGTGGATAAATGAATGTGGCATTCAGAAATGAAAAGGTTCCCCACCCCTGATCTAGCCTGTTAATACACCTTTTTAATTATTTTATATACAAAATTTTATCAAAGTAATATGCGTAGAGCGCTGTATACTTAAATATATGATTGAACAAAATCAGTCTTGATGTTTTTAAATAAAAGTGTAAGTAGTGCAAATGAATATTGTGTGTTTTTTTTTTTAATAATTCACTGTTATTATATTTATCAAGATGACAATAATCTGCGATTGTGTGTCGCCCAAAATAGCGAAACAGCCCTTAGGGGGGGGGGGTTCAATAATTCGGTGTCACCTCATCAGTCAATGTCAGCCCTCCTCCAGGAACATGTGATCAAAAAGAGATTCACTAACAGGAGAAGCGCTAGGCTATAGCAACCAGACAAACAACCCAAACAAACAATGAACGAAAGAATAATATTCCGCTACATCGGGTGGTGTGTGCTTCTTTGTCATTGTTTACCGCGAGGACAAACAGGACATTTTGTCAACGGTCAGGACATGTTTATTGAGATCTTGTCTTTTGAGCCCGGTTCATAGATATTTACAGTAGCCAGGGCCGGCGCCACCATACAGGCAAAATAAGCAACCGCCTAGGGCGCAAACCATTAGGGGGCGCACAAATGGAATATTAAAATTATTTTTATGTAAAAAAAGTAAGACAGTATCTTATTTTCTGAAAAAGACGGTATGATTAAAAAAAAAAGAGGTTGAGGAACAGAGTAACAAACAGTTCATGTATGAAAACTTCTGTTAAGGCATTAGGAGGTCATATGCTCCACATTGGGAGCGGACATGATTATATAAAAAAATACTATTTCTAATGATCCCGAATTGTTTTTTTTTATTTCGAAAAAAAAAGGACGATTTGTTAAAAAGGGGCGCGCCAATAGCCGTTGCCTAGGGCGTCAAATAATCTCGCGCCGGCACTGACCGTAGCACGTCGTATTATTACAAACAGTTTTCGAACAACATGCTGCATTTGAAATGTAGAATACACCGTATACATAAAAAAATGCTTGATTTTTTACACGATTTTGAAATAACACGGTCCACTAAAACGAATAAATACTACAGTGTTAAACAAATTATTTTTTCTAACACGAATGCTAGAAACAAAAACACAGAAGCGGTTAACGGATTTACTAGTAACAATAAATTCAACAACAAAAGATAGTAATACCAAACAAAGTTAAGCAGCTAAGTCTAGCGATGAAGGCAATTTATGTTTAGTCCCTCATAAAAGTCACCGTATAAACTCAATTAACGATGAGTAATATTATTTTTTATTAATTAAAATATACATACTATGAATAATAATTTGTGTAATTTACTTATTGGTTATTCGTTATTATCTGTCATTACACGATTTTCTATACCACATTGTTATTATTTTTCACATAACACTTTTTTTTAATATTCAGGGAACCTATCTTCAAATACTTTCGATGGAATCGGCGGTAACTTTGTGGAAGTTCAATTGAATATATAAAGTTAAAAATAACTTATTACTAATAACTAAAAAATATATATATTTTTCTAGCCACTCCTTACTTCCCGTTTTTATTTTTACAATTTTTTTAATCCATGTCCGCTCCCAATGTGGAGCATATGGCCTCCCAATAGAGGTATCTTAACAGAAGTTTTTTCTACGAGAGGTGTTTGTTACTCAGTCGCTCAACCTCACTTTTTGAGTAGGGAAGACTAGTAGGGAAAGAAGGATAAGGCTAGAACAGGACTAGTGGTTGGCTAATCGCTATTGTTACACCCAATTATTAGAGAACCAGAAGGATGGGTGGAGAGGAAATTAATTGAATTGACATCACAAACACCCAGTCTTCGATTACAACATTGAATTGAATAAATCTCAAATTCACTGTGATCTGACCGGGAATCGAACCCAGATCTGCGTGATCGGTAGAGCAAGCAAGCTAAGAATAGTAAAATTAAAATCATTCGTACTTAAACAAGCATTGTGAAAGTAAGACTGTCTGAGGATGCCTCTGAAAGAGTGTGAAACACGTGTCACAGTTTGTACGTGGAATAATTGATGTTATTTTTAATTTTATACTATCTCCAAATATTTAATTAATCAAATCACTTGTTTTAGTCGCGTTTTTTGTGGAACGAATAAAAAAGAGTTGAGTTGAAAGAGCAACGTTTAATTTAATGTTGTTTTTGGCTATATTTCTTGATAATTTTGTAACGGCGATATCTGAAATCTAGAAAATTACAATTTGCAGTCGAAACGCACACCTTGGCACAATCTATCATTCAAGATCTATTATATAATGCCACGTTTTATGACTACATTTAAAAAATTATAAAGTTCTTGTGCAGCTATTTTACTTTGTAATTTGTACAAAACTTTCCGACTGCTCTGTTACACGCCACGATGGAAAAATAAAATTACGCTTTCACGCGGGTGAAATTAGCATTGCTGGAATTAAGTTTTTTCCAGCACGCCATTGGTTGATTTTGCTCACGAAATTGTGTGTAATATGTTTTATCATATTTTATATCTGAATCTGATATGCGCATTCCGCACGCAATGCAGGCTATAAAAAAAATAGTTTGAACGTCGTTATTAAGTATATTAGTCGTGGTATACATTCGAAAAATACAAAGAATTATACATAGCGTACATCAATTTACAGACAGTTTTTTTAATTGAGAAAATATCGTAAAATTGGCATCGATCCATTAAACGATATGTCAAAAATGTTTAATTTTGAGTTAATATATTACCCATTATATTCGAAAACTTCTTTTTTACAACTCCACAAATGTACAGCTTGAAAAAATGCTAGTTTCTTCACGGGAAGCAGATAGATGTTTATAGAAATGATATATGACATATAGAAATAAAGAAATATATACAATCCTTTCTTACAAAAAGATTTTCTTATTATAGATTTGGCATTATTATGCCAAATTTTCAATTGGGAAACGATTTGTAGATTTGTCAACAAAATCACAGATCATTAATCAATCGACCACGGTGACAAACTACTTATTAATAACCTTCGGGTACCTATGGGGTGCATTCACATTGCAAAATTCTTTTTATTTCAACCATTGATTGAGGTCAATCAAAGCAATGCAAATATTTTGGAAATGTATCTGTGGTCACTTTGTACCCCACCGCTTCTCGACCCTATTTTCAACGTTTCGATACTCGAGTGTTAAGAAAAAAAACGGTGGTTGTTCATTAATTTTATTTTTGAATTCATTTCAAAACAAATTGCCTCCTGATGAAGGTACACAAGTTGGTTGTTGAGTATCCCACCACCACCCGTTATGGGTATCCAGCCGCATTTTTACGACCGCCTTCTATAACGCAATGGGAAAAGAATTTATTCCTCATATTGTTGGCCTGATACAGAGCTGCACGAAGAGAGTTTGGATAGTCAAGGCTGAGATAAAAGAGGACTAGCGGTTAGCTAATCGCTCTCGCTACGCCGCGTTATTTTAGGATTGGAAGGTTGACAGGAAATTATTAGAAATCACAAAACTACATGCCTTCGAACGAAAATTTAATAAATCGGTTGAAAAAATGCTGTTCGTAATGAGATTTGAACTCGTGAGATCTGTGTTATGTATACACAACATCAACCTCTGTGCTATGTTAATTCTCTATGACATAACTTGTAACAATAAACCTTTGAACAGATTAAACCAATATCCAATTCCTTCTCTTCAGTTCAAATTGAGTGTTCAAATCTAAATGTCTAACAGCTTAGTAGAAACTCCTCAATACTCACATCGATATTATTTTGATTTAATAAGATTTAGGTTATTTATTATAAAGTGTATAAACTATGTTATAGAATAAAGTTGAAACAACATTGAATTAAAAAAAAACCATAACATCTTGTACAGAAGCCAACGATGTTGACCACTGCACTACGGACCCAACATGCTTATTAATTAGATAATCCATAAATATTTACAATAAAACTACATAGATGAAAGGAAGCGCCTTTTATATGTATTTTAAATAAATCCACTGTTAGATTCAGACCACACACAAATCTTCTCGAATGGGTTACAATTAATCTGCTTTATCATCATCAGCCGTCACGTTTACAGAGAAGCAGATATTGTTTAAAAAAAATTACGTAGCACGGTAGGCGACTTATCTGTGCTTAACGTTTGTCAGACCATGACTAGCGTTTTTATGAATTACTCACAACTTGCTTCAAAGCCGTTCGAATATCATAAAAGATTTTTTAGAGGTTTTTTCAATCAAATAATTTACACTAATATTTCAGTTGTTGCCACACAATGGCGACACGCGGAGCCCACGTGAATTCTTGTGATACTTGTATACTTAGTTTATTGATGAAAATTATTATGAAAATGTCTGCTTTTCATGTCCGCTTCCAATGTGGATCATTTGTATACCTAATGAAGTTTATCGTAACAAAAGTGCTTCAACGAGAACGGCTTGGTACTCAGTCTCAAAGTACTTTTGTCTCAATCGCTCTCACTATAATCCGTTTTTGAGGAGAGGGTTGGTGAGGGGAGGGTTATTTGAGACAACACATACATCTATGCCTTAGAACATAAATTCATATATCAATTGAAAAATTACGTTATGTGAAAAATTTAATGGTTTGACTTGCGCATGCAGATCGAAGTATTTAAACACGCTCTTTCGTCTAAAAAAACAAGCTCACCCATGTAATATTTATGTATTTAGATATTTAAAGAAGCAATACGAACTGAGTCAATTTCGTTGGAAATTATTACTGGCAGATAGATACCTATAAAACGATTTTTAGCTGTACAGATTTCTTATGTCTACATCTACCGAAAAACGATTAACGACTAAAGTTTTTTGAGCTATTTTTTTGTTTATTCTTTCGTTTTACTGTCTAATTACACGTCTGATTGATATTCTAAAAAATCGATTATCTCAAATCAAGATTTTTGTCTTGACGTGTTCTGGCAATAATAAACAGACGATTGTCTAATTTGTTGATTTCCCTTAAACTGATGACTAAATTTGATGAATTTTTCGTCTAAGGACATTGGTAAAATTGAAATTATTTTACCCGTGTCGTTTTCGCAGCTAAATGTGTAGTTTCCACAAATTCGCAGTTTCGGTGGGCGGAATTGATCCGGGCTAATGCACATTGCAAACAGGACGTGCGTGACCGAGCCAATATCAAAGCGGAGCTCTGTCTGGGTGGGCGGGGCGCGTATGATTCCACCGCCTACCCTCGATGCTCGCCTTCTCTCACTTTACCGTAACACAACTGCATATCAATTGTTTTTCTAGCAAAACACATATTAAATATATGTATACAATTATCATATTGCAATCGTCTATCATGTCCACTTGAAATGCAATAAGGTGGGAGGAAATTTGGATGGAGGACCTTATGACTATGATGGAAGGTCTTTACCTGTCTATCTGTAATTTAAACATTCAATAAGAATCTTTTTTTATTGAAATGTTTTTAAAAAAATGGTAAAATTTCTTAAACGGAAAGATAGACGCAAAAAACGTGTTTTGATGATTTTGGGCCACATGCAAATAATGAAATATACACAACCTTGACGTGCACGGAGACTTCTAAACTGGTGTTTAATTGACATAATCTAATATTAATTAAAGAAATTGTGTAAGAAAAATCTTTATTTTAGTCTTTTTTCTTGGTTTCAATAGTCACAATCTCATCTTTTTTCAAACTTAAAAACTAAATTTAGATACTAATTCGGCATTTTTAGTTTACATCCTTTTGACAGAACGTGTATCAAGTTCGATACATTGTGATTATCGAAAAAAAAACCTGTTTTGAAAAAACTGTGGGTTACGTCCTTTTTCCTTTCCACAGTCGATACAATTGAGGAGCGAACATTCAAAAAGTGATTTGTCACACAAATACAGAACTTGGGAAATGATGATTTGAGTGTTGAAAAAATCACGAATTCCTATTGAATGTGTCAACTTTATGATTTAATTTTTATAAGTAAACCTTTTTTTGAACCTTAATTGTGATTTCCATTCATTTTTTTATTGTGTACTATCATAACTGATTATTAAACGACATTTTTCAAAATTTGTGACAAATCACTTTTTGAATGTTTGCTCTTCAATTATATTTTCTAATTTTAATATGATCAACTAATTAATGCATTCAAGAAAATTTGTAGTACTAGAAATATTTTTGCATTTTTACAGCTTTTTTAAATATGAGAACTTAGTAAGTCACGTCGTATTTCAGGAAAAAATGCGTTTGATGAGCTATAACCAGTGGTGTAGTACTAACTTAGAAATACTGGGAACGCAGTGATGCAATTTCCGCATCAACAAGTTCCCAACAAATTATTATAGAACATATTTTATTATTTTTACGTAAAAATTAGAATTTATCGCAAAATTTCCAAATGGTCAAGACTGTAGGACCGTCGACCTCACGCACCTCCACCCCACTACACTACGGACTGTAACTGTGTGTTGAAAATGCGTCAAATAACCAAGTGGTTAATTGGATACAATTTATGCGCTGATTGGAAATGAATATATTCTTATATGTCGTGAATATATTGACAACTCGGCTTAAAATTTGATTCACGTGTGTTATCAAACAGACTTCTATAATTGAAACAAAAAAAAGGAATAGTTTTAATATTTTGTATTATTTTAGAGCGTTTATGAACACGTGCCTTGGATTACCGTGGCAGTTATTTTGTTAATGAATATTGCATGTAACCTTAATCATTTGTATGATATCAAATTTAGGCATGGCAATAACATGTATATCTGTCTTTCATCTTCCACGTGCTTCAAAATATAATCAACTACTAATCTTGTTATTTAGTTACACGTGCAACTAAACATAATCTATGATTATTTAAATATTTTTATTTGGCTGATTTCCGTATTTTCCGGTGTTTTATTTTATTAAAAATAAAGCGTAATCATGAATACTATCATTGTAATCGTGGCAGCATGTGTTGGTTATTAATTTATGCAATAGTCTTGGGAGTTTATCAATCAAATTTTTGTGTGTGCGTAAATTTATTGTGTACCATAATCCATGTGTACAATTATTCAAATTTAATTATATATAAATTCAATTAAAAAAGTATTAATTGATATATACAATTGTCAATATGGTGAAACGATTTCATTTTCATTTCAAATAGAGTTGACAATGCACCAAAATAACTAAGGAACAGTGTTTTTTACCATGTTACGCTGTGGAACGGCGTTCCGGCACCTTTTTTCTTGGAATTTTTAATGTTTTAAATCAATAATAGATTTTTTTTATTTTTATTTTGCTTTAACTCATCGTAGCACCTTTGACACTTTTCAATCTTTTAAAATACGTTGATCGGTCGTCATTCAGATGAAAACGAGGCTTCCATGACGGATCTCACAGATTCCAGTCTCAGTACATATATCATTTTCTTCAATCGATTTCTGTTCGGAAGGCATAGGTGTCTGTGGTATAAAAAAAAATTCTCCCACCCTTCCAATCCTAAAATATATGGGGCAAAGCGAAAGCGATTAGTTGACTACTAGTTATGTCTTAGCCGTGTACTTGTGTTTTATTCTCTTTAAAAAAAGAAGTTGAAAAACTGAGTAACGAACAGTTCTAGTAAAAAAACATATATATTGACAAAATCCATTTTTACCCGCCAACGTCGAAGTATTCAATACATATGCGACTCACGGGTAAGACGATGGCGTTAAGGGTTAAGGTGCGATAATATCCACATTGGGAACGGACATTGTTTTTTTTTAATTAATTAACATTGCACACGGTTGACGTATTATAAATTTAAAACTTTTACAATGAAGAGAGAAAAAAATACAATTTAATATTAAAAGCAGCAGAAAAAATGGCAAGGAAGTCAACTGAGTAAGCTCCGAGGAACTTTACTTTAATACGTAAAAAATAGTATTCAAAGCAGTATTGTTGAACACCGTTAAAGCTCTCCCCAGTGACATCCCCATTGTCAGGCTAGTTCTACACCTTGGGAGAACAAACAATTCATGTCCACTATTTCTCAAAAAATAATCAGGAACATTCAGATTCACATTCTCAAGAAAAGTGGAATTCTCATTTTGGCCTCGTATAAGTCGAAAGAAATATATGGCCAGGTACATTTCTCTTCGAACGTTCAAACTATTAAAGTTAAGCATGCCTAAGAGAAAGTCAGTTGGATAAAGCTATGGGTAATTAATTATACACCCTTATATAGAGAAGTCTCAAAAATTTCTTCTGAATCTTCTATAAAGTCTATACTATTCGCATGAAGTAAGTACCAACACATGCTGCCACGATAACAATGATAGTAATCATGATTACGCTTTATTTTTAGCAATATAAAACACCGATTTAACGGAAATCAGCCAAATCAAAATATTGAAATAATTATAGATTATGTTTAGTTGCACGTGTAACTCAATACCAGATTAGTAGTTGATTATATTTTGAAACACGTGGAAGATGAAAGATAGGTAGACATGTAATGTTTTTGCCATGTTTAAATTTGATATACAAATAATTAAGGTTACATGCAATATTCATTTACAAAATAACTGGCTCGGTAATCCAAGGCACGTGTTCATAAATGCTCTGAAATAGTGCAAAATATTAAGGCTATTTCTTTTTTTGTGTTTCAATAATAATAGCCTGTCCGATAACACACGTTGAATGGTTTTATATTTTGAATTTAATCAATTTAAAGTTACACTGACATTGCACTGTTTACTTTAGTTTCATAATTACCACGTTTTAAAATACAATGTCACAATACCAAGGAGCACTTATTTTGTCGATTGATTTGTTCCGAGGAACTTCTAGCTTTATAAGATACACCAACTTTACTTATCGAATGATTTCAACTAAAGGGTCATTAAAAATATCCACACATTTCTTTAAATATTGATAGTGCCGAAACTACGTGCAATCGGAGCAGGCAAACCCTGTACCAGTAAATCTAGAGAGGCGGCCAAATGCCTAAGCGCCTTAGCAGAGGCGGATTAACCTTTAAGCAAATGAGTCGCGCGTCTCAAAAATAGATAGAAAAAAAACCAATATAATTTTTGTTCAGATTTTTATACTGTTTACTATTTAACTAGGGACGTTCCGTAGGCATTGGCGAGAAGGCACTTGCCTAGGGGCGGCAGGGGAGGCATATGAAAGAGAGGCAAATGATCACATTTATTTTTAAATGACAACTTTTTTGATACACGAATTTGGCATAAAATAAATATAATGCTTCAATGTGTTTGATAACAAATAACTAAAAATACATTTGGTAATAATATATAGTAATGAAATTTACTGATATTGGCAGCTTTGGCGTAAATATAAATAGGCGAGCGGAAATGACGTCATGAAAGCGTTTTTTTTTAGTAAGTAGATAAATAGAGTATTCAAATTTCTATATTTGTTTATATATTCCTAGACTAATGGGAAATAATGACAAATGACACCTAACTTGTATGGTTTTATTCGATCCACGTGTAAAACTAGTAAGGGCGCTATTTTAAACTCTGTCTAGGGGCGGCACATAGCCTAGGAACGTCACTGCTGAAGTTTATATGTTTTCGGAAAACAGATCCTTCAAATTTTATTGCGCCTGAGGCCTCTTATTTGCTTAATCCGCTTAGTAATATTATAAGAAGGGTAGTAAAATACAATCTTGCCTCGGTAGCCAACTGTTACTATGTATGTATATAATTATTTGAAATAGTAAAAGATTCAACTATTATAGGAGTACATTTTAGCAATTTATGGATGGAATCTGGTGAAATCTTACTGATTGGATTAAATCGTTTAAGTTCCTCTTTTAAGATAGTATTCTCAACACTGTTGTTATCTAAAGATTCTTTTCAATTCAGATTTAAAGAGACAAAATTTAAGAATTTATAAGTTACAAAAAAATGTCTGAATACAGTAAAAAAATAAATATATACTGACTTTATCTAGGTGAATTGAAATTATGCCATTATAATGCTGTATTTGTTTGATCTGATAACATTATTTATTTCATGCAAAAATGTCAAACACGTGCTGACAAAAATTGTTTTTTTGTAAATATATTTTTAATTATAATAACAAAACAAAACAATTATTTGAGCCGCTACACGTGTGGCTCTGTGTAAAAACCATTACGTAACAATATTATTGAAATTATATTTAAACACGTTTTATTTCATATCATGCAAGGTTGTTTAAAATAATTAATTTGATTGATATTACGTTATTGGCTACAATTTTAAATACTCATTATTGTATTAAATTTTTTACAACGATTTCAAAACAAGCTTTAAACCAATAATAATGAATGAATTTTTAATTAATTCATCTCACGTTCAATCCATATTTGATACTATTTAATGTCGATAAATAAATAACAATTTAATGAAAGCCAATGTAAAGATTCGTTTCTGATGAATAATTTTTAATATCGAGTGTTCGTTGAATGTTTTAAAATATTCACTAAATTTACCGTTGAAAAATTACGCAATATTTTGAATTGATTTTTCCCCATTTATTGTATAGTTATCATAAAAATATTGAAGTTTGAAATACGTCAATATGACAGTAATGGTTCTATCATGATCATTGAAATTAGAAGAAAAAATGTCGTCGATTTGTTTTTAATTACATTATCAATTTAAAATTATGATGCGGTTTTATTTATTTTTTCACTCCAAATGTCAGAAAAAAAATAATTGATAGTTTATGGAGTTACCAGCATTTTATTTTATGAGTGATATTGTTGCCATCATGATTCGGCGTAGCCCGACTAAAGCATTCTTTTTTTTAACTACGTAAGTGAGTATTGTACTTATTGTTATTATTTAATATAATTTAAAAAAAACAATAAAAAAAAAATCGCTATTTTAAATCAATCGTTTTTTGTGATATTTTGAAAACCGGATTAAACAGAGTTTTTATAGGAAAATTACCGGCTTATTTAAAAGTCGGTTTTTTATGAGCCCTTATTACATCCCAACGTCCAATAATTATGTTTATCACATATAATTAATTATATTGATAGATTTCTTTCTACCAATCATATCATAAAAAAACGGACGTAGCCAGAGCAATTACTTAACCACAAGTCTTGTCCTATTCTTCGATTTATATTTTCTCTAAAAAAGCAACTGAGCAACAATCATTTGTCGTAGAAAAACTTCTGCTATATAATATTTTCTCAATAATGGGAGCAGACATGGATAAAAAAAATTGAGCATCACATTGATACTTCTTAATAATATATAACATATCTTAGTAGATGGTTTCTTATTTAAATGCTTACCTATATTTTTATTTTATTTAATATTTCATACCTACCATAATATGTCAAATTGTTGACACTTTAGTGTCAACTATAAACCTCATATATTGAAATTTATACAATTAAAATTTTCTTTATTTTTAAGTACGACTGTATTATAAATAAGCTCGTATTTAACCGGCTGAATTTAAATACAGTTTCGGTCATAATTTTTATCACATTAGTCTGAATTTATATTAAATGGTCATAATATATTGGTCAGTGTACAGAGGGCAGAACAAATAATTAATAGTAAAAATTTATATAAAATAGTCATAATTTAAATGAAATTACAAATAAACCTAACCTGACCAAAATGGTTATAAAATCTTACCGTATAATATATATATTTTCCATATCCGCTCCCTATACGGAGCATAAGGTCACCACGAAGTTTCTCCAAGATTCTCTATCCCCAGCCAATCTTTTTGTTTCCTCCCAGGTCATTCAAGCGTCCCGTAACTCCGCTGAGTACATCCTGTGGGTGGTCATCAGTGGCCTTCCACAATTCCGACTAAAAATTGAATTTTATTCAGACCGAATGTTTATTTAAATTCCGACCAAAAATTGATTTAAACTCTGGCCATTTATTTTGTTCCCATTATAATATATTGAAATCGTTCCGAAAAATGGATTTAACGTCTTACGTGCGCGTCCCACAGTTTTCAACCAGCGTCGGTCTAAGCATCGCATGCCCGGGAGCCATTTCGGCCCCAGACACGAACGAATCAAGCTCAATCATATTATTACAAGAAAACATTATCAAAACTTTATACTTATGTATATACCGACAGACGCGATCGACGCCATGTTTTTACATTCTCGGAAAGGGGAGAAATTGTTTTGTTTTTTTTTTTGTAACGATTTCAGAACTGTTTTAATATTACGCAGGTAAATTATACGACTGTAATATTGTATAATGTTTGATAATTGATACCTTTACAATAATTTGTCTGGATAAAATAATCTCTTGCTACAATATATATTAAACATTCTTACGTAATAATTGTATACTTACAATTTAGACGTGTGCATTATATTATATTTTACATAATATTTCATAGACAATAGACATGACAGAAAATAAAAATTAAACGAAGTTTAATGAATAGAACTTTATTATATTATTATTTACGTAAATTGATATGCCAAGTTTTTTTTATGTGAAAAGAAAGTACAATATTTGTTACAGACAAGTTTTTTTACGCACAACATAAATAATATCTTTGTTCACTTTTAAGTCTGTTAACTGTCAATACTTGGAAAAGAACTATTCAAAAAATAATATACTAATTTGTATTTATTCTAATTTTATTATGTGAAAAATGTGTCATTGTTGTTGGGCAATACAAAAAAGGTTGATATTTTTCATCAGGCCACTAGCGCAGTATCAACATTGTTGGATTTCGAAACGGATTTTATGGGTACGAATCCCAGTGCGAACAGCACTTTTTCAATCAATTTATCGAAGGTATGGATATTTGTGATGTTTTAATGTTCCTCTCTCCCACCACTCCAATCCTAAAATAACGGGGTGTAGCGAGAATGATGAGCCAACCACTGGTTCTGTCCTAGCCATATTCTTTATATCCCTACTCTCTTCGAAAAAAAGATAAGTTAAGATAAGCTAAGTTACAATTATTTCTTTCAGAAAAACACTTCTGTTGAGATGTCTTCATTAGGAGGGCATATGCTCAACATTAAGAGCATAAACTATTATTTTCAAATAAAATCATATTTTTACTACTGCAGGTGAAATAAGAAAAAATAGTAAAATAAATTAACTTATTTTTGTTTGGTATAATTTTAGCCGCCTATGTGGTTAAGTGGTAAACGTCGTTGGCTTCGGCTACGGAGGTCACAGGTTCGAATCTCAGTACGGACAGTTTTCTAAATTTTTTTTTCAATCGATTTATGAATTTCTGTTCGAAGGCATGGATGTATGTGATGTCTTGAATTCCCTCTCCCACCCATCCTATCTTATGGATGGGGCACATCGAGAGCGATTAGCTAACCACTAGTCCTGTTTTAACCCTATCCTTCTATTCCTACTCTCTTCGGAAAAAGAGAGGTTGAGTAACAAGCATTTCTCGTAGAAACACTTCTGTTGAGATAAACTCCATTAGGAGTTCATATGCTCCACATTGGGAGCGGACATGTTATAAAAAAAATATATATATAGTAACATAAATGTCAAAAATATTATTATTTAAGGGGTCTTTCATCGTTTTCTCTTGGGCACACTTCTGCCATAAATAAATACCAAACAATATGATTTATATTTTACCAATATTCATAAATAAACTAGCAATCAAAACAAACACATAAATTTTATTAACACATTGTTCGCAGTAAATCATAAAATCTGCAAAGTAATGTTGAAAAAAAAAAAAACACATAAATTACCTTATTAGTGAAATCTTCACGCGCCAATTTGGTGGTAACAAAAACGGACCTGTTTCGGCGGTCGAACCAATCAGACCCCAAATTTATGATCATTTTTCAAAAATAAATCAATTGTTTTTGACAGCGCCCGGTCCTTGGATCATCCGCCGTAGCGGACCGCAAACATGTGAAAAAAAATGATAATGTATTGCATTAAAAAAAGTATAACTTTAAAAAAAAAACCTGAACGAAGCAGGTTTAGGTTTCCTAAAGGGGCGAGGCCAATTTACAAATTCGCTCAATTATAGACGATTTTTTCTATCGTAAATAAAATATTTACAAAAAAAAAACATCCTGATTCAATAAGATTCACAAGCCTTTAGACTAGCCTTTCCCAACATCGTTCATCTGCGATTCAAATTGAAGGGGAAACATATCGCAGCTAAGATAAAATTAATAAAATAACAAGTAAAGACAAAAATCATTTTTTAATAATATGAAATACACTATAGGTAGCAATTAGTGCAGGGGTGGGCTTGAGGGGGCTCGGAGGGGCTCACGCGATCCCCTTGTTAAATTTTACTAAGGCCAGCGAGCCCCTTGTTAATTTAAGAAAAAACAATATTCTCAGATCAAATTAGTTCATAACTACAATTTCTTACTTATATATTATCTAAGATAGCTTCAGTATAAACAGTAGCTCATTTTTACCCATTTACATTGATAAGTTTACGGTAAATTGCATATTGTTACATATTATAAGTGTTTCAAGTAACAATCGATTGTTTATTTAAGTATTGCACAGATTTGCATAGGAGCAATAAAAAAATTCACTCCTTCCCCAGAACGCCGAGATTTGCTTTGAGATTAAGCGAGCCGCTTAATCTCAAAGCAATCTTAACGTATTGGCAGCCCACCGCTGAATTAGTGTATCCAATTCCGTACCCTTTTTGTAATCCCAGTATTTTGGGATTGACAATTTTCATAATCCTGGGATCCGTGTATAAATTGGGATTCGGGATCGAGAAAATTTTTGCCTTTTTTTGATTTTTCAAACAATTTCATGTTGATTTAAAAAAACCCAGGCATTTGCGGATTTCCCAAAACTACCAGCGTGAGAGCTTTTCTTTTTTAAGCTCTTATTTAAAGCCCAGGATTTTTTTAGACCTCGCTTAATTTGTGTTTTTAAATTTAAATTTGAGACTTAAGGCATTGGTGTTTGTGATGTCAATTTACCTCGAGTCGATCTTGAGTTACATACAATAAATTTTCACCGAGTTTTTCTCGTATTATCTTTCAACACTAAAATATTTGGCGCATTGGCATTAGCTGTAATGCTAAATATTTTTTAAAATTTATTAAATAACACTCTGCGTTGTTATTTTACATGAATTAAAAAACGTATTAATTTTATTTTATCGAAACTCTGCATACATATTATATTATGTTCAAATAATGAAAGTGAAAACGCTTCGACGGCACCACAAACAGCATGAGCGATTTGCAAAATCACCAAACACTTTTCAAATAATTGACCCCACGTGGAGTCATTCTTTTACTTACCACATTCAGGTAGCCAAAGCTTAAGAAAAAAAAAGCACGTATTGTCTGGGTATTTACCGACGCTATGCCAGGTAAAGTTCACTAATTGCTGTAAAAATCTTCCGACAATGCGTTCATTATGCAAGGATATTTAGAAGGACGCCGCGATTCAAGGCTCCATTCTGACTACAAAGGAGTCAATGTAGAAAAGTATAGAGTGGCCTTCTTGAGGATATCAATGACGTTAATTTTTTTCAACATGGTAAGCCGATTATAATAAATACTTTATTACTTTTCTAACTATCTTAAGAATCTGATTGACATTTTTTGCGCTTAACTTTTCAGTCTCTGAGTATAAAGCAAGCATTTACATTCAGTAAATTAATTATCTGTTAAAATATTTATGGTTTTAATACGCCTGTTTAAATAATAATTAGTAGGGTCGAAGAGGTGAAGTAGGTCAAGTAGTAAAATGATTAAACTTTTCTCTTGGACTTGTACAATCACGTCTTTATTTGGTGAATTGCATATTTTTATTTTACCGAAGTAACACTATTGAAATGTGTTTAAACTGAGGTTACTTCACTTTTACAATATTTTAAAACGTGTATAATATTATAACGCATCTAATTTTTTTTTCTAAAATACTACCTGGGTCACTTTATCTTCTATTCTCTATTTTCTATTTTTTTATATATATTTTTACATAAAATCTCGTTAATTTTTAAAATTTCCATCGCTTTCAAAACAATATTCCACGATATAGAAATATGTAATGATTACCACAAACAGTAGTTTTTATTTATTATTGTCGAATCGTCTTCTTCTGTGAATGCCTTTAAAAAGACTTAATACATTTGTTTTTTTTTTATTAATTTTACTTTATTATCAAAGCAGCCTTGAAAAAGCACATATAAATCGTCATGTCACTAAAAAACGATATTTCAACCTTTCAATATTTGCCGCATACAATGTTCTTTTGTTCCAAGTCAATATTATTTGTTTTAAGTAACAAATATTTTTTCTTATTCTATTTTTAAACAAAATCAAAATAACAGCTTTTATTAATCGATAAACAAAACAATTAAATAATTAACACAAGCAAAATAAAATATTATTATATGTACACACCAGAATCAATCACATTTTAATATTCTGATCCATCAATTTATCGCTAATTAAGATTAATTATTTTTCGTATGCTTATATTGAGTTGTGGAATACATAATTTTTAACGGGAACAAATTAATGGTCAGAATTTTAATCAATTTTTGGTCAGAATAAAAATATTATACGGTCAAAATATCTTATAAAAGTTTTGGTTAGGGTTGGTTATTTTTTAATTTCGTTTAAATTATGACTATTTATTCCACGGGTTTCCAACTTATGGGTCGCCAACTTTTTTCAATTTTGGATTTGATCAACGCAACTAAAATTACCTTATTGAAGAAGAAAAAAATGCCCTTTTCAATTGCATCGGAGCCGCGGGTCACATGGCTTTTATAAAAAGGAGTTGCCACCCGAAAAAGGTTTGGGAACCACTATGATTTATTATGACCATTTAGTATAAATTCTGACTGGAAAAATACGAACCATTTTTAACACTTATTAAATGAAAAATTGCGCGTATTGTATACACGTATTCATATCGATTGTGGAAAGGAAAAAGGACGTAACCCACACATGAAATTTTACAGAAGGCGCTAAAAATGTGTTTTGATGATTTTGTGTCATATGCAAATTATGAATTGTACACAACCTTGAAGTGCACGGATACTTCTAAACTGGTGTTTAATTGACATAACCTAATATTAATTAAAGAAATTGTCTCGGAAAAACCTTTATTTCTATGTTTTTACTTGGTTTTAATTTTTTACAAGGTCATCTTTTTCAAACTTAAAAGCTAAATTTAGATACTTATTCGGCATTTTCAGTCTCCATCCTTTTGACAGAATGTGTGTCAAGTTGTATACATTGTGATTATCGAAAAAAAGCTGTTTTGGAAAATTGAGGGCTACGTTCTTTTTCCTTTCTACAGTCGATATATTTATATAACGAGCTGTGATAAGAAACCAAACTTAAATAATATTGTATATATATATATCTTAAAAATAGCAACTCTATATTGTTTATCATACAATTTACTTCAATGGTTACACAGTCATACAACTCGGGCGAGTCAAAAGTGAAAGTGATTTATCGTTTCGAGCGAAGGAAACCGAGTTTACACTGTTCGTTTTTTTCGCTGTTTTCCATTGTTGTTGACCGACCAACTAATTTACGGTTCGATATATAATTTGAACGGTTGCTTATGCCTTTAAAAGAGTAATATATTATTATATCCTGCGGCCATGCACGGCTTTGGATAATAAGAATGAATACACAAGTGTCTATGTACACATCGCGAATACGGTATACAATTTAAAACAAGTTCACTCACTTTTACTCAATCAATATGAACGAGGATTTTTTTATTGATGTAACAACTATTGTGAATTAATTAATTGAACTAATTCGCCGTTCATGTACTTCTCAATATCGACTGTGGAAAGGAAAAAGGACTTAACGCTCAGTTTTTACAAAACAGCTATTTTCCGATAATCGTAATGTATACCTGTTGATACACGTTCTATCAAAAGGATGTTAGCTGAAAATGCCGAATTAGTATAAAATTTCATCTTTTAAATTTGAAAGTAAAGCCTTTGGAAATTGAAATCAGGAAAAAAGACTGGAAAAAATATTAAATTAATATCAGATAGAGTCTAGAGATAAGCCAGTTTATCAGTCTCTATGCACTTCAAGGTTGTGTATATTTCATAATTTGCATTTTTGGGTTTTTTTTGGGTCCTATGGCGCAGCGGTTAGCGTGTTGGGTGTTCGAGTCCCAGCACGAATAGCATTTTTTCAATCGATTTATCGATTTCTGTTCAAAGGTATATGTGTTTGTGATGTCTAAAAATTCCCTCCCACCATTCCTGAGCCTTTCATAATTGGGTATAGCGAGAGCAATTGGCTTCCTGTCCTAGCCTTATCCTTTTATAAGCGACTGAGTAACAAACAGTTCTCGTAAAAAAATCTGTTTAGATACGTCCGTCAGGGGGCCATGTGCTCCAAATTGGGAGTAGACATGGATACAAAAAAAACATATTCTTCGTACAGAGTAATGAATATTTAGAAATTATAAAAAGTTTTTTTATAAATGTAATTATGAAAAATATTTCGTTACAAAAATACCACATAATATATTTACTTAAATAAAGAAATTATATTCCATGTCATGAACTGAAACTGATGTTTACTTTATTTCACTAATTATTTTTTTATAAATATTTGGCGTTACAGCTAATTGCCAATGTGTCGAATATTTTAAAGTTTAAAAATAGGAATATTTTATAAGTCACTCGAGAAGAAATTGACATCACAAACACCTACGTTTTAGGTCTCAAATTTGAATTGAAAAAAAATCTAAATTTGACATTGGCCTTACCGAGAATCGAACTAAGACCCGCGTGATCGGTGGAGTGAGCTCTAACCAACTATACCACATTTTGTTTATTTTGTACCTACTATAGTTCAAAAAATCTAAGTTTTACGGATCTATTCTTCATTAATAATTATTCTTACCGAAACATATACCTGCAGGTCCAAGAAATTGGCGCCAATTCCCAGACCCTCTGCTCTTCAACTTAATGGCCTAATCAATCCACGAGAGCAAGCCGTCGATTCGATTATTACTTCATTTCCTCAAGTGATTTATCATACATGCAAAAAAAAAAAAATCCTACTATTTCATACAATTTTGGTAGTCCAGGACGAAGCGGCGTTTCTCTCAATGAGATTAATTGGTTAAAATTATAGCTGAACGAATTTTTCATAATTGGAAATTATAGTTAAAATATTTTTTAAATGGTTTTAGTAAATAATTACCATCTCTATAGTTCATTAATTTTTATCGAATATTATCTAGTTGTACTGCAAAGAAGTAATGTATTGCAATTAATAATAAGCTAAGCATAATATAAATATATTATTTTAATTAATTAATGGGTTACAGCTTTCGGGTCTCGTCAGTATTTTGTTTCATGTAATAATTTAAAACTAAATGAGTATTTAAAATAAATTATTGTAACTTATAATTATTTACTGTAATTACATATATTTTATTTGTACCAGATGATTCAATTCAAATTTAAAATAATAATTATTATCTACATTTTTTGTTACTTGTGAAATAGAAAAGGTAAAAATATCATAGACATTCAAATATTTTAATTAACATAAAATATTAATATCAATATTGTTCATAATCACTGCAACTAACCATTGAAGTCTAAACGTAATATCGCACCTCCGCGATAAAACTGTCATAAATCAATTCGCCATTTTTTAAATGAATGTTAATTGATTCTAAAAATGTCTTTTTAAAAGGAAACAAATTAAATGGTCAGAATTTAAATCAATTTTTGGTCAGAATAGAAGTATGAAAGGTCAGAATAAAAATATATACGGTCAGAATATTTTATAACCATTTTGGTTAAATTAGATTAGGTTAGGCTTTTTTTTAATTTCATTTATATTACGACTATTTATTCTGACCGATATATTATGACCATTTAATATAAATTTTGACCAATGTAATATAAATTCTGACCGAAAAATACGAGTCTTTTTAAAATATCTTTTCAGTAGTTAGTCAACTTATCGCTATCAGACCAAAGTAGCAATACAATTGTGTGGTGACTTGAGGTCGCCGAAATTGAAAATTTGGTCACATTTTTTAATATTTTTTCGGGAGCTTTGTATAATAAACGAATATCAAACCTAACAATAAAAGCCGCTCTAGAATTGTGTATGTTTTTAATTTATCTAATATCAAAATCAAATAATATGCCAAAACTGTCGTTTTTGAGTTGTGATATTTTTTAAGCAATTGTGCAAGTTATGTAGAACGCTCAAACGAACGTTACCATTTTGCGAGGTGGTCAAAATATATTTTTTAAACGCAATAATTTTTTAACGCAATAACATTTTTTTGTAATTGTTGTACAATCAAATTATTTTTTCTCTATTGAAAAATATTTTCTGTAGCTTAGATGGACGCTCTCTTGTGCTCATCCCATTTGGCTGGGGTGTTCGCAGGCTCGAATCCCCATTTAAACAATTAAAGAAATCAAATAATGAATTTGTGCCCAAAGGCATAGGTGCTTGTGATTTTTACATTCAATCCCACCTGTCTGATACTAAAGACGGGGGGCAAATTAATTGTTTTCTACCTTAATATTGCTATCCTTACCATTTTCTAAATTCAGAAGTTGAAAGACTGACTAATAAGCAGTTCTCACAAAAACGTCTTCTATTCTATCTCGACATGGTCCACATTGGAAGCCGACAGGTTCAATATTATGTATACAGTTATATCTAATTATTTTATATGCCAATATCTTTACAGCTATTGGAGACAATGAACATGTTGTTAATAATAATTAATCATTGTGAAGCCTGGTAACCTAATGTTAAATGTAAGAGATTTATGAAGTTCTTTCCAGTGGCGTATATTAAACATTCCATGACAAAATTTAAACTTTTATATATTGGAAATAGTGAAATCATGCATTTACCGATAATTAAAGCAGTTATAAACAAATAAATAACATTAAAAAAATATGTATTATTTGGGATATTTAATTTTTTAGATTTACATCAGTTGCGTAACTTGAAATTTAAGGTGAACGTCACGCAAGGTTTCCCCGCGCAATTTGTTATATTGAGTATGTAGGAATTCAGGCCCTCCTTTTCCTGGGTTCTCATGTATCGTATAATTCTATATTAGGTCATCTCAAACAATTTTATAAAAATATGTGATAGTGTCTGCACAATTAAAATTAGATTTTAGCTCATTTTCAATACCAAAATACCGGTGTTTTTGCATTTAAAAAAAACGATAATTCGGTATTGAACAAACAGTTTGAATACCGGGATTTCGATTTGGGTAATACCGGTATTGCAGTCAATGGCGGATTACCCTATAAGTGAATGAGGCGCGCGCTTGGGGCCTCAGAATCTTAGGGGCCTTCAAAATAGCTTATATAATAATACCCAGTGGTGTTGTGGAGCCAGGTCGGGCCAGGACGGTAAACTGGCACCTGAAAATGAGCCAGGGCGTGCCGCCATGACACCTTTTTGACTTGTTACTTATTTTTTAAGTAATTTTAACGCTTTTTCTATTGATTTAATTGTTAAAACTTGTAATTTTTTAACTTCAGACGGATATAAAAAAAATAGGAAAGAAATCAATGACCGACCAGCTACCTATTTATTTAATTCCACACCACTGATAATACCCATATACTTTTGTTCAGTTTTTAATATATTTTTATTATTTTGTACGAATTTTTTAACGTTTTTAAATTGTCAAGAAAAACAAGGCTTTTCTTGTGCTTAATCTGACACTGATTGAATTTCCTACACTAAAGTATCTTCCTAAATTAATAATTTTATAAAAAATAATCAAGGTAGTTTGTAAAAAAATACAAGCAGAAATGAAGTAATATTTATTGATAAGTTAGTATTTTTTTTAGCATTGCATCGAAATGAATAACTATTTGTCAGTTAAAAGCACCCCACTGTGCCAGGGCCATGCATCAAGCCGAAAACACCAAGTGGCCATGTAGTAGCTACTGCATCGCGACAGGCGAGACTAAACCTCTAATACCCCGCTAATACTTACACTTTACGAGAGTTTTCGACGGGTACAACTTGCCCTTGGTACAACTCACCCCGTTTCACCCATCGTGTCCCTTGTTTGTAGGGCTTTCCGCCATTCAGACCCGCACTCCTGAAATTAAAATAGCTTTATTACCACGACCACAGTTATTGTTGTAATATGACGATGTTAGATATTTTCATTACCAAAATAAATATGTCATATCGACCTATAATCAACGTTCCTTCTAAGTTGAGATACATTTTCTGAGATACATTTGAGATACATTTTTGATATACATTTGATATACATATTTGAGATAAATTCTTTGAGATACATTTTCTGCGCATCTTACAAGATGCGCAGAAAATGCAAAGACTACGTGGGCCAATCCAAAAAATGTGCGAAATAATTTAACATATTTGATATAAAAAAAATATTTGCATAATAAATTATATAGTCAGTGGTGGATTACTTTATAAGTGTACGAGGCTTTTTAGAGACCTCAAAAATATCTTATTCTATATTACCCATATACTTTTTATTTGTTTGTATTACATAATATGAAATATTCTGACATTTTTATGTTGTCCGAAAAACAGGGCCTCCAAATTTGATTGCATCTAGGGCCTCTCGTGTGCTTAATATGCCACTGTGGTTAGTAAATAGTAATATATGGTCAATACCTGACTACTATCAGTTCTCTGGAACAGCGTTTCTTAACTGGGGCTCGCGTGAAATTAACAATAACAAGTCAAAACGCTAAAATGCACAGGCCTTAAAAATGATCAGACAAATTAGATAACGCTCTAAAAACTTTGTCACTTACACGCCTTAAGTGATATTGAACCATTATTGACTTAAACGCAATTTTTCGGATTATTTCGCTTAAGTTCTTTTGCCTATTATGGATTGATATATGATTACC
The DNA here is from genome assembly GCA_030503985.1 of Himalopsyche tibetana. Lineage (NCBI taxonomy): Eukaryota > Metazoa > Arthropoda > Insecta > Trichoptera > Rhyacophilidae > Himalopsyche > Himalopsyche tibetana. The sequence continues at coordinate 18,347,619 of JAPJYX010000007.1, forward strand.
TTATAATGCAACTTAATTCAAATGAATTTTATTTATTGCATTCATTATTAAACTTTTGAACACTTTTTAGGTGATCATTGTGATAATTTTATCCACCAAAATATGTAATTCACTTGTGTTTCACTTGATTGTAACACCGACAACCTGACTTTTAAAATAAACAACTAACATAAAAGGGCTTACAAGTAACGCCACTACCACGAGCTGATTCACCAAAATATGTTATCAGAGTGTTTCACTTGATTGCGACACCAACAACCTGACCTTTTAATTAAACAACCAATATAAATGGGCTTAGAAGTAACGCCACTACCAGCAGCTACGAATTGTCTGGTGTGAAATATTATGTGTACAAAACATGAAGTACTGATAATTTCTTTCAAATCAACAGATTCTCTGTTTTACTATTCGCATATCAATTTATGTTTATTTATACTTCAATTGTATAAAACGAAAAGTTTTCATAGAATAGAAGACAAGTTGTTTATATACAACAAATAAACAAACAAACTTCACCAATCCGGACATTTTCATTTCGTGAGCTTTGGCAGAGAGGTGTTTGTTGAATTGACCCCTGCGGGCAAAAGACAGAGAGTCTTGCGGCCTGCGGGCATCGTCTGTAACCAGCCTCCTGCCCATAAATTACTCTTGGCCGCCGCCCACACACCGCTTTCCACTTTTCCGCCTACCCGGTTCCGCGCCGCCTCTACAGGTCTTCAATACTCGAACGGTTTTTGGAAAGTAAAAAGTCTGTATTCTAACAATTCTAGACGGACGTAATTAAAGTATTTCGATACACCTCGGACGATGATAGCTCTTGAGAACTGACTGTTTAGTGAATTCTCAATAATTTACCACCGATTCGATAACAATATTATGAATAATATTAAACAAAAATAATGTAGGCGTTTTATACTGTAATTTTTTTTTTTTTTTTTTAATATTTGATATCCTACAATATATATTTCATCTAAATCTTTTTCTTGTTCTGATAATAGGTAAGATTCATTTCTTATTATATGATCTAAATGTTCAATTTCTTATTTGGTTTGATGATTTAGGATTATTCTTGTCTTAAATTTAGTTATTTGAATAGTTGTTATTTTGTGCGTGCTCCTCCACACCTTAACAATGTCTTTTTTTATTATTATGATCTTTAATTTTCGTCAAAGAACATTATCTCGGCATTATCTGTTACTGTGATAATATTTTTTGCCTCGTCCTTAACGAATTATTATACATATATATTTTGTTTGAAGAATACACAATTACAACTATTCATTCTTCCTCATGCAGTGATTAACCAGTTTTAGAGTCGAAATCCTTGCATTCATGTTCATAGTAAAGGCGTGCTACCCCACAAGTGGACTCTGTGACTAAAACCCGATCGGGAAATTGTTTACATTATGACGACAAGTGCGGCTTGGTTTTTTTTTTTAATTGACCAAGGGATGTTAATGCATGTATTACTTGAAGAGAAGTATTATATAGTAAATGCACCATTTTAAAAGGAATATTAAATTACATTATAATATAACTGTGTCTCGTTAGTCTAAGCGTATTTTTAATACACGTTTAATATGCACTTTTCTACAGAAATGTAACTATTTTTAGTATTTTTTGATATTTAATGATGACAGTTGTTTTGGTTTATTTTTTGTATCCATGTCCGCTCCCAATGTGGAGCATATGGCTTCCTAATGGAGGTATTTCGACAGAAGTTTTTTCTACGACAACTGTTTATTACTCAGTCGCTCAACCTTACTTTTTTCCAAAGTGAGTAATAGAGAAAGAATGGTAAGGCTAGAACAGGACTATTGGTTAACTAATCGCTTTTGCTACTCCCAGTTATTGAAACTTCACAAGGATGGGAGGAGAGGAAATCATTTGAATTGACATCACAAACACCCAGTCTTTGATCACAACTTTGAATTGAATAACATTCAAATTCACTGTGATCTTACCGGGAATCGAACGCAGACATGCGTGATCGGTAGAGCAAGCTTTAACCAACTGGGCCACAGCAGGTGACGGCACAGATGGTTTACAGTGATGGATTATATTCAACTTATTTTCTCCACATAACATACGTTCAACAACAAACTACTGCATTAAAAAAAAAAACATGTTTTTTGACCAAAGAACAATATTGGGAGATAGAGAATCGGTTTAAAAAAGTAATAATGAAGACTTTATAATTAAATTATACAACCGATCAATTCTGTTAAGAAAAAATAGTACTTTTCGTCACTACTTAATTTTAAACGAGAACTATTACGAGGGATTGAATATAAATTGCTTGAAACGTCTAGGTCTAATGTATCAGAATCCAATGAAACTTTTTGTTTGTTATTACTGTCTTGAGTAGTAATGCGTTTCTGTATTTTTATTTTCTGGGAATCGTGTTATATGATATGGTAATATGGTATAAGTAATTTTTAGTAAGCCTTGCTATTTTGGAACCGTGTAAAACAAAGTAAAGTGTGTGTAGAATTTTGGGTCTCTATTTCCGCTGAGCCTTCATGCATTGCACGACTCTGCTACGAGGTGGCTACGCTGCTACAAACCCTATTATAGTGGATTGTTACTTTTACTTTAAACATATTTTTTCTCAATAAATATCTCGATAAAACGATGTATCAAAGAAATTATTACAAACTTAATGATCTATCGCAACGATTTTCTAAATCTTTGCATTAGTAATATATTTAACAAACAAAGTAGTCGTTCCTTCGCATGTCTATGTTAGTTACCCCTCGTTGAGAAAAAAGAAAGGTGTTGGATATTTCTGCAATAATCATTTGGCGGATTGCGGTGGGATTAATAATGAACACGTTGCAGTAAAGGCATCTGTCAATTATTAATTTGACGTCATCAGTAAAATTTATTACAAGCTTCATTGCAGTACTCAAGAAAGAGCATACATTAGTTGATCCCGTAGCGAGTTGTTATGCTGTTACTAAGACATCAAATCCCGGAACCTTTTTTTATTCTCGAAATTTCGGGATTCACCATTTTTCTAATCCCGCGATCACTCACTATAAAATCATGGTGGAATTTGGCATTTGAGATTGAGAGATTGTAGGTCACTTTCCGATTTTAAAACGTCAGGAATTTGCGGAAATCTCAAAATGAAAAGTGTGGGACCTCTTTTAAGCTATTTCGCAGATTTCAAAAAACTTTGCGTGGTTGTTTTTCTTATTGTTTTTTAACCTCAAGTTCGAAATTCTTGGATTATTTTTATCACAATCATGGGATAACTAACGACCCGGGTTTCGACTTTCAGCATCTTAAGAGTTCAAGTACGCGGATGGATTTAAACCGACAATCAATGACAAAACTTGTAAAAATGTACATAATTTGAACGATTCAAATACATAATATACAGTGGAACCCCCAATTACACTACGCTGAATTACGCGCTAGATTGAAATATTCGCTACAAAGCCCCAATTGCACTGTCGCATTCCATTCTCGTTGCTACGAGACGGTCGTCGGCGGCGCATACAGTCAAATGTTTGCTAGCGTCTGTGTATTCAACACATGCCAGGCTATACACGTATAGCTGGGTGGATTTTGGCGTCTTTGAACTAAATATTTCGTCCTAAGGGAAATCTTAGTTTTGCATTTTTTGCGGAAAAAACCAAATCCCAAATTTTGTATGAGATTCACACCCCAAATACACTACCCCGAATCACACTGCCCCGACTTTAGTGTAAATGGGAGTTTTACTGTTCTTATAAAAATGCAATACATTATTCAGTACAAATAAAATAAAATTATAAAATAATATTTGCACCACCGCTGCAACGAATGTCCTAAGGATATAGGACATTCTTATAAAACCTAGTTACTAATAAGGATATAGGAAACAGGGAAATTCTTAAACGGCTAATGAATCCTCGTGTCATAAAACAATTTGCAACCATTAGTCCCCCCTCATTGTTGTGCAGAAACATTTAATCTACGAGATAAATGTACCTCCGTGTTTTGTCAAATTGCTCTTTACGGCATTATTTACCAAAAGACCAATATCGAGTTATATTTTTCTATCCATGCCATATATCCATACCGTCATATTGAAAATTTTCAATGCCAAATTGTATCGATGGATTAAAATAATATTTCATTTATTTTTTAACAAAATTTTCTTTTTATTGATTATATTTTGGTGTGGCGACGTTTATGTCGTGTATTATGGCGCAGTGGTTAGCGTTGTGGACTTCGGTGCCGGATCTCACAAGTTCTAGTCTCGATTTTATCGATTTCTGTTCGAAGTCATAGGTGTTTGTTACGTCTAAAAAAAATTCTTTCACCATTCCGATCGTTACCTGGGCGTAGCGATAGTGATTAGTTAACTTCTAGTTTCGTTCTAGATTTATCGTTCTATCTTTATTACCCTATTTTAAAAAAAAAAGTTGAGTGGCTGAGTAACAAACAGTTCTCAAACCAATACATTGATTTTAACATTAAAATTTTATTTTAGTCTAAAGAGAGGTTATCAAAAAACCAGTTCTGGTATAAATCACCACTCAATATATAATATATAACAATATAATTACTACTTAAATGGCTTTTAAAAAAAAATGGTTTATGAAAATAGTCTGTAAGAATTTATGATAACGTACTAAGTAATCGGAAGGATTTCTATCACAATTCCTGACAAGCGTAGCATAAGATTTCTTAGTTATAGAAGTCATTACTCTCAGTTTTAATTTTACAATTGGTAAATTCGCTATAAAAAAATGTATTTACCAAAAAAAGACAGACAATATTTAGACAGTTTCATTAACTTTTCCGGTTCTAAGCTCAAGAAATGCGACCCCAATACCAACATTTTCTTAAATATCTATTTTAATACGGGTGATACAATGTTTATAATTAATGTATTCTTATATCATAGTTTTTGGACCTTTTGTAGTTAAGCGATAAGCGCCCGCGATAACGATCGTTTGTAAGATAGCTGCGCTACACGCGTCAGTTGTAATTTCATATGTGTGCTGGGATGACGTCTTTTTTAAGCGCAACTTAAAATATGATTATTTATTAAAAAACCACGGATTTTTATAAAAAAAAATGTATGAGGAATGATGCAGAAAGATATTTTAAAGCCCTTAGACTTGAAATTCATAAGAATAAGGCCAATAATGAGGAAACAACCCCCCATCGGCAGAGAAGTATTTTTATAGTCTCCGAGCCGCGAGAGTTAAGGTGTAAATTGATAGTAGTTGGTGATGACGTTAACGAAACGAGACGAAAACATTCAACCCGGAAAACCTCAACAAATCGAAAATATCAAATATTCTTAGCCCATAAATCTCCCCTAGTTCCTCCGATGGCATCATCATCCCTTCGTAGAATGGCGCAGCGGAGAGGAGCTCCCTCGCCGACGAAGACTAATGATGGAATGCACTAATAGCTTGGCATGGCGACCCTGCACCCCCCGGGACTTTAATGGATGACAGACACGACACTATTACGATCAGCTGTTTACTGAATAGCCTGCGGGGGCCATGACCGCCAAATAAACGATAAGAGTTATTGAGGTGATATAGATACATCTCAATGTTATGACGTATGATTTAATTGTAAACGGAAATTTAGGAAGAATTTTAATAAATGTTATGGCAAAAAAAAACCTACATCAAATAATGCTCGTTTATATTATGTATTGACTTGGCATTTACTTGGTAGAACTCCATTATAATAGGGTAAAAATAGCAACGTATTTAGTTCTATAGTTTTTATATTTATGGGTTGATAACTATTTCTGCTTATTAATGATTAAACTTACATTTTTCTCAGCTATATATACTGGTTCCGTGTATCTCTGTAATGTGTATCTCTTCGGAGCCAGTATATACAGCTGAGAAAAATGTAAGTTTAATCATAGTTTTGACAGTGGCGGAAGCCGAAATAGCTATCGACCAATAAATGTAAAAACTGTAGAACTAAATACGTTGCTATTTTTACCGTATTACTCGTTGATATTATTATAATGAATATCATTAAACATACATCAATATTCTAAAACAAATATAGATTATTCTACTATGACTGTAGTATTAAAAATATTACAGCCTCGCTTAGATTTTGATGTCTCTACAATACACTAAAAAATTGAAGTATATTATATTATGTTACACATCGAAACATTTCATTAAAACTCTTTTATAAGAAGCTGATAAAAATCCTTTTTGACAGAGAGGAAGAAAGTACATGCATGCTGTCAATAGATTACTAGCTGTCAACTAATCGTGCTTCTCTGCACCTGCTTTATCGAACATAAGTTGTGTTGTAAGTTGTAAAATATAAATTCACCTCAAACATCTATGTCTTTTAACGAAAATTCATAAATAGATTTGGATATCAATATAATAATTTAATAATCCTGAAATTCTCATGACTATTAATTTACATGCTCCCAATTTATTCTTACGTGGGCGAAACAATGAGCAAAAACTTTTATTTCTTAAAACTTATATCTCGCTTAGGAGGTATGAGTCACCAGTTCCAAGGGCCGTTCGATTAATCAACGCATTGCCTAGAGAAGTGGACATTTTTAGTGATGGTATTTGTGAACTGTTTGATAATTTTTTCTATTGTATTTCTTGATTTTTTATGTTGAATTTGATGTACTGTGTATTTTTATTTTATATTTTGTCTTATTATATTTTTCAAATGCATGGCGAATTGGCGTCAACTGTTATGTCGTGTACTGTAATTTTAATTTTTAACAATAAATAAATAAAATAATACAATATTATCACTTGACCGCCATTTATTGTTGTATTTGTGTTTTTTTTTTATTTTCACATAAAATAAAAATGTTTTACATATATTTATTTTAATTTATAAACACACAGCATTGGCAACTATGATAAAGATGATTTCCCATACACTTTTTTTATACGCCGGGTATTTTTGTGATCTTTGAGAGTTTAAAAGTTTATTGAATTTGAAGTCTCCATATTTCCTTTTAAGTAAAAGAGCCGTTTAAGAACCAGCTTTCAATTATTAGGGTAATCTTTTTACTGATACTTAAAAACAAATAAACAAACGTTCTAAAAAAGTCGTAGCAGCATAACTCGTAGCTCGCAGACCAAGATAGTAGCGTAGCATTTATCGTAGCAGGTAAGTCAAAAAAGTGAAATTCTTTACTCTCAGTTGTGAAAGATAGTTGGTCCAGCAGAAACGTTTAATAAACGTGGTAAAAGTTGCTCGCACAGGGGTAGTTTGCGAGTAGGGAGTAGTAAAAAAGGTTCAAGAATAATTCGTCGTCAGACAGTTTGTCTTTATAATATAAAATATAACAGTAACAAATAAACATGTGTATATGGCTAAAATGTACAAAATTATATTATAAGTAAAATAATATGTTTGCTTCAAATGAAAAAAAAAGTGCTGATTATATCAAAAAAAATGTATTTTTCATCTTGGCTGCCTTAATAAATCTCTTCCACTTCACATTGTCCTGCACCTTCTTTCGCCAGTCGCTGACCTCCAGCACTGACAGGTCCTGTTACATCCCATTCATTCAAGTCTTGATCTTCCAACGGTTCTTCTTTTCTCAGGAGTAGTTAATAGGAGTCATTTTCTTGGTTTACATTCATCAATGCGTAATAAATGTCAAGCTCACCGTTAACGCTGAGTTTTAACAAATCTGATAATGTCTGGTTCACCTTAAACGATTTTAAACTCATGTTTTTATCAATGCATACAGGCAGCGCTGGACTGCAAATAGATTTTCAAGGCACTCGCTTTATATCAAAGCAATTCTCTGTGTTCTGGGGTAACAGTGAATTTTTTTATCACTTCGATGAAATTATATGCAATACTTTAATGAGCAATCGATTGTTACTTAATACGCTTATAATATGCAATTTACCCAAAGCTTTTCAATATTAATGGCCAAAAATGTACGATTGTGTATACTGAAGCTGTCCTAGATAATATAAAAGTCATAAATTGCAGTTATGTACTCATTTGATCTGGGAATATTCTTTTATCTTAAATTAACAAGGGGCTCGTCGGCCTTAGTAAAATTTAACAAGAGCCTCTCCGAGTCCCCTCCAGCTCACTTCTGCATACAGGACTGAAAATCAAAATTAAAAACAGTAAAATTAAATAAAACATTTCTTGTTTACAAAAAAACATATTTAAGATTCCGACCGAAAGTGCTTGGTGCTCAGTTCAAGTTCATCCATGATCTTGAACGCCTGAAGATGCCTAAAGGCGAAACCTGGGTCGTTAGTGACAAAATATGTGTGAATTTACATAAATTTAACGATTCAAATCATAGGTTATACTGTTCTACGCGCGAACTGTCTGAGGTGCATAAAAATAGGGTAAACATACTGTAAAAGTTTGGGGTAGCTTCTACGGGAGCTTTTTATCAGCTGATAGCGCGGTCGCTTCCGTTTACAACGATTTGATAATGTAATGTTTCTACCACCACAAACTTGCACCTACAAACTCTTTTATTTCTGCACTTTTCTTTACATGTTTTTTTCCTCGAATATAGAAAGTTTATCTTGTCTAGTACTTGCCCTTGAAGGAACACATAAACGTCGAACGTTTTCATAAGAAAGCCAAGAGTACAGGCAATAGTTTACGACTTGATCATGAAGGTTTAAAATCATCATCAAGAATATATTTAGGTTATAATGATGTGTAGTTTTGATTTTATCCTAATTGTTGAATACGCTGCACAAAACCCTCTTTCTTCAATAGATTTACTCTTCATCTGTAAAAATGTCTTCACCATGAAGATCGTTGGATGATTGTTGGTGGCTTAAGAAAGAGCTACTAAGTTAACTAGCTAATCGCTACCGTTTTTGAGCAAATAAATAGATGACAGATATTTATATAATTTAAGATTTTGACTGAAGGTGCTTGGTGAAATTTCAATATTAAATTTGAATCGTTAAAATGATGTACATTCACACAAATTTTGTCACTAACAACCCGGGATTCGCCTTTCGGCATCTTAAGGTGTTCAAGTTCACGGATGAACTTGAACTGGCGCTTAGTAAATGAATGTTTCGTGTTTATATAAGAAATAAATGTATCATTAAGTTTAAAGCCATTGCTGGCGAAAAAGATTAGCCCATGGGAATGCCCACAGATTTGATTGGCGAGTAGTTTTAAGAATTATATTTATTTTTGTTTGTTGGAAAACGTTTTTTGATTATATTTATATAGGGTATAAAAGTGGAGAACCCGGCATATGTAGCTGTTGACATGGGTCTTTGTGATGTATCTAAAAATTTGCTTCTACCTTTCCGATTCTTTTATAACTGGGCGTAGTGAGAGCGATTAAATAACTACTGGTCCTGTCTTAGACTTATCCTTCTATTTTTACTACTCTCACTGAAAAGGAAAGGTTGAGCGACTGAGTGAGAAACAGTTCTCGTATAAAAACTTATGTTGAGATACCTCCATTAGGAAGTCATATACTAATATACATTAGGAATGGACATGGATTTAGGTGTATAATAATAAATTAATATTTTTTGCAATATATCTACTACATCCTCAAAAGTTTCCTTGTAAATGTGTTTTAATTTTTCAGACAAATCTTCAACTGGCAAGTGAGCAATCGTGTATTTAAAAAGATAATAGTACGACAACATATTTAAAACAATATATGACCCCTTTATAATTGATTATAATATTTCAAACTGATTATTTTTAAGTACATTTAACTGTTAAAGTTAATCACTTTTTTTAAAATCCTTGCAATTATTTGAATTTGCTTAAAACTGCTGGTCTTCGAAATACGACTAGAATAACGTAATGTTAATCAGTATTAGTTGATAGAGGGCCTTTCAGGGATTTGAATTTTTGATTACGTAAAGGTATTGATTGACAAGAGGCTTTCCCTGTCGCGGCAATCATTGGAAACACTTTGTTTTAAAATTGCGTGTTTAAATATTAAATGAGTGAGCTGTTTTCTAAATTTAAAAATGTATCCATTGAACGGTTTCCTATCGCAGTGCGCGACACTAAATCATACTTTATTTTCGTGGAGACAACCCAACCAACATTGAGATAAAAACCGATTTAAAATAATGGATGGGAACGATTTCAAATTTCATTAAATTCCATTCATTTATTTCGAACGATTGCCATAACAAAACACGTTAAATCCCCGCTCACTTTCCGTTATCTTTATTAAAAAAAAAACGAAAAGAGAAAAAAACTAATCAACCGGAAACTGGTTCTGTTGGAAAACCAATTTTGTGAAAGTGAAGGAAATGAAATGGGACATAGTTATTCTTAGGGTTAAAATAAAACCGATAAACCGACTCTGCGATCAACTATGCAAAGCTGCGGCTTATTGGTTTATTTTTAAGATAAAAAAAAATAGATAGACGGCATTAAATATTTGGCTAAACTATGTATTGAGTTAATCATATAAATTATTAAAATATCACATATTTTTAGTGTAGTACTCTTTGAGTAAATATATAGATCATTCTGTACGCATAATCTTCCACTCATAGATAACTCCTGACAAAGAATATTCCGTATTTTTTAATATTCTTATTACACAAGTTGTTTTTTTATAATGTGTAAATGCGCCAAGTATTTTTCAGAATAAAAATAAGCAAACGCTTAAATCATCATATATATATAGAAACAGTTTATCATTTTATACATTTTTTTACATTCAACTACCAATACATATAATATTATAATAAAAAAATATGTTATATTTAAACTGTTAAAATGTACGGAAGTATCGGTGTTAGGAGTTTTTTGTACGGAAGTTTCGTGTTCTGAATAATCCGTTCACCATTATTTCTTACATTTTTCTGAATATGTGTTTTTAAAAATATGTCCCTAATGAATCGTATGGACTACAACAAGACTCATTGTACGGTGTCATCAGTGCCGGCGCGAAGTTATTTGGCGCCCTAGGCAACAGTTATTGGTGACCCCCCTTTTTAACGAATTGTCCATTTTTTTCGAAATAATGAAAATAAATCCATTCGGAATGAGATATTTGTTTTATATATTCATGTCCGCTCCCAATGTGGAACATATGGCATCCTAATGGAGGTATCTTAACAGAAGTTTTTCTACGTGAACTGTTTTTTATTCAGTCGCTCAACCTCTCTTTTTGAATCATATAGGATACGATACCTAATTACGACAAACAATTATAAACATCACAATAAAATATGATGTACTTTTATTTATTATTAATATATGAGTAAATGTATTTTTTTAATACTCCATTTATGCGCCCCCTAATGATTTGCGCTCTAGGCGTTTGCCTGTTTTGCCTGTATGGTGGCGCCGGCCCTGGGTGTCATAGCAGTCTTAAGTTCCAAGCAGTGTTGTAGAAAAAAAAGCAAAAAAAATCGGGCCGTTGAATCCCAGCCTCTCCTAACAAATCGTATGGCGGTTATACGTAGATCAACTCTAAATTTCAATTTATGAGCTTATTTTTCGTTGAATATAACATGTGTATTTGAAAGATTTCTTGTACGGATATTCTTAGATTCTTTGGTGTTATTAATTTACAATTTACGATACATCGGAAGGGTCATATATGCAAATTAAGTAATGATTGTAAGAAATAAAGCGAATGGTAAGAAATGCGATTTGTGGTAAAACAAATAAAATTTAACTTCCCACTATTAAATATCACAGTTATATAAAACATTAATTATAAATTACATAAAACAACAGTAACAAGTGGAATTCATATTATATACGATTTTGACGCCTATTTTGATATTTTGAAATAAATACTGCGTCTTATCATATAATAATGGCAATATACCAAGTAAATGATGATTTAATCAATAATAATATTTAAAAAATAATGAGGTGAAATGTGCTACCCTAGTTTGACTTACTGGTTTTTGATTACTGATATGACTTGAGAAATCCTATGAAAAGATTGAGTAACGAACCAGTGTGCACAAATAAATTTTGAGATTAATTATTAATTGATTAAAATCCCAATAATGACGTTGATTTTTTTAATGAACTATCCAACCTCATATTCTGTATTGAAATATTGTAAAAAAAATAATTTTAATAAAATGATTTGCCTTCTTTGTTTGCTTTTGTTCTCCGGGATTTTTATAAAAAAACCTTAGAAAATGTGATTTTTTCTTATTTTGAAAAAGATGTAATTGAAAAAATATATAATTACAATATAAATATGTATTTCCTACAATATAACAGAAACAAATGGTTTCATAATGATGTGATATTACTTTGAACATTATGAATCCGGACCGCTCATCTGAAAAAAAGTACCTGTTTTCAACTCCATAGCATGGCTTTCACTATAGGAGGCTTTGACGGTGTTCAACTGAAAGAGATAAAATGTAGAATACGATAGAAAAAAGCTTTTAATCACATAACTTATCGCTTTCTATAGGTTAGCTAAAAAGTCTTTCAGCTTAAAAAATAGTAATTTATCATTTGCTAAAATTAGTAAAATATGTTGGCTTATAACACAAATAATTATCTCAACAAAGAGACGCATTTGTCCACGCCTGTGTTATATATTTAACCGGCTCCGTAACGCAGTGGTAAACGGCATTGGTTTCGAATCCCAATACGAATAACATTTTTTCAATCCATTTCTGTTCAAAGATATGGATATTTGTGATGTCTAAAACTCCGCCCAAAAAGCATTGTGATTAGATAACTGCTAATCCTGTTCTAATCCTATATTCTTATTCTTTGAAAAATGATAGATTGAGCAACTGAGTAACAACAAGTTCTGTTGAGATACCTCCATTAGAAGACCATATACTCCACATTGAGATTGGACATAGGTTGAATATAAATATATATTTTTTAATTGAACACAATGAGGAAATTTTAGTGGAAGTATTTAATTATAAAATACTACCTTTTAATTATTTTTTTTATAAAATACGTAGGGACGAAAAATAAGTATCGTTTTAAAAGAATGAAAACTTAATAATGGAGGTGACATTTATGTGTTCTAATAATATCCTAAATGAACTTATCAATACAAGCGAGCGTTCCCGCTTTTAAAAAGGCAATATTTTCCGAACACCCGCAAATACCGACACTTCCGGCGGCGAGAGGAGAGCGGCTAAAGAAAAATGCGCGGGAATTTTTCCACGGATAATAAGAAACCAAACGGTGGCGTTAGTTGTAGTAAAACCGGGGCGTTAGTCGTAGACATTGGCACGGTTAATACTCGTAATTCGTTATCAGTAACGGATGCCGAGCTGCGCGGTGGCAGCGGGTGGGGATTAGAAGGGGTCTAAGCGTAAAGCTTAGGTGACAGTGTGAAATATATTACAAGACTTAATATATGTGAGATTTCATATCAAAAAGATGAATAAGGAATAAATTACACAGCTTAATAGTTTTCTTTTGCCGACTAGAAGTTTATTTAATATTTATTTCTAATTAAATAGTAATCAATGATTCAATCTTTTAAAAAAAATGAAGTTAAATTTTAAGTAAATCTAAATCCAGGTGAAATTGAACAAATCGTTTGAACCAGGGCTGTAGAACTGAGATATATGATGTTTAAGACAGGGTCATAAAATAAAAATCGGTTTCAATTTTATTTTCTGTATTTACTGATCAATAAAGTCATAAAATATATCGGCATATTCATCGCAATGATTCGTAAAAAAATAACTTTCTATCAACTTGGCAATAATATTACGCAAAAGGAACAAACTCAATTGAACGTTTTGAATCGTTAAGTTTGAGATAGATTCAACTGTTCAGGTTTGAAGTCATCTTTTGGCTTTAAAAAAATGAAACTTCCACTTGACACTTTATTTAAGGGTGAGTGCAATGGTCTACAGAGAAACCTATTATTAAAACAAACCGTTAAGCGATATTACGATTTACTATTACATCATTTACTTGGCTTTAAATCTCCAATAAAAGCTAAAAAAAACAAAAAGGTTATGTTTATTTTAATGTATTTGATATTGTATACATTTAACAAATTTCTCATAAATACTCATAAATAGTGCGTTTTGGTTGAGATGCATTGTTTTATTAAAAAAAATAAAAGGCCGCTGTTTACCCACACCACTGGCTCCCTGTTTATTATTTTACAGATAAATGTTATCGGAATATAATAATAAAAAATGCTCAACTCAAATGGTATGCTTTGAAAATCCTGTTAAGCTAGATTTCATCAATGAAGTAAATAAGTTACTTAACTATTTGTTTTGATTAAAGGTGTCACTGTAGACTAGCAATAATCTTTTTTTTTTCACCTGGGCTGCATGCCAGTTTTCTCTGCATATTGTGGGCCGCAGCATAGTGTTAGTCTTACGCAAAAATACCACATACGAAACATAATATAGTGACACAAAAATACAAATGTATCCAAAATACTCAATCGTTTACATATGTTTTGCAAACAATTACATAAAATCTGAATGGGCCACAGGATGAGTATCGCTGTTTTAGTCTATTACACTCGCCGTTAATGCTAATGCCGAAATAAATTCAAAATGAAAAGTTAAAACAACTTGCTTTTCGTAAAATATTAATTTCAATTCATCAATTCTCATCATGCCGTCGCTCCTTTATACCCAGTAAAGCGGTTTTCTCAGCAATCGTGTATCTTAGCATAAGCAATAGATTGTATTCGTTGATAAAAATTCATTTTGTTAAGAAATGACGCTCGCGCAGAGGTGTGGTAGAAAATGCGGCTTAGACGATCGCCTGAGATAACCACCGGCCTATTTGCGTATGTTTTAGACACGCTCTGGGAGCTTTATTCTTAGTAAATGTGTATGCGCTTTCACAGGAAATTATCGCGCTCGAGGGTGCATTAGAGCTTTCACCCGAGTGGAGATTACAACATGTCATTGAAGATAGCGCATAAGAAAAATAGACTGCACCAAATGCCAATGTTTATGTTTTTTATTATTTATTTTATCAAACTGCATTCAAAAAAGTAGACATAGAGATAATGTAAAACAAATCAAATCATTGTGTTACACGACAATTGTGTGGCTATAAAGCAAAACGTACTATTTTCAAAACTTGAACTTTTCAGTAGAATCAAATACTATAACAAATAACACAAACAAAATAACGTTTCCATAAAAATATGATTTTCAATTTGAAAACGACAGTCTTTTAGACATTTTATATTCAAACTAATTTGATCAGTCGATTCCTTATGCTTGAATTATCCTATCTGCATACCCAACTCAATATAGCTCATTTTGGAAATAGTACGCTATGCATTACAAAATGTCCCACAATTACAAAATATAATTCAACAGCTTTTTTGTCATCACGGCATCATTAGAACTACATATATACAAAAGGGAATTTGCTGAATTATATTGCGATACTGTAAACGCTGATAAGCTATATTTTATAAATCTGTTTTCTAAATACATATTTACTTCAATTATATTTGAATTTTTTACACGATATAAGATTGTAGAAAATAACAATTCTGAAATATAACATCTACTTAATGTTAAGCTCATTTTTGTTTCTTCCAAAACATTTAGTGACTATATGCCTGCTACTGACTTTATGCCAAAATTTTGAACACATGAATTCGTATCAACAAGACTGGGAGTATGAGATGAATTCGTTTTTGTTTCATTTTTACTCCAAATATTGTCTATTCTCACTAATCAGTTAAAAGATCGTTGAGACGGTAAGAGAAAGTTAAATAACTTGTAAAAAAACACTCATTTCAAAAATGGTATCAAACTCATAATATTCAATTTTGATATTGTTTAGACAAGTATTACAAAAAAGAAATACATCACTATAAAAATCAAAAAATATTTTAGTATTCAAATTTACTTTAAACACTATCAAAACAACTGCCAACGATCATTATCGGTGTCTAAGCTCACATTTTTAAATACATACATAGTAATATTATATGGTAAGAAACAACCAATCAGTTTATCAGCATTTTTTATGATGTAATAATATATTTCATATCTTATAAAAAAGTGCTACTTTTCATTTACGATAGATATTCATATTGATTTTTAACCTTTTTTATAATTACGAAAAATTGTGCTACTGTGGTTTTTTTCAGATTTTTTCAAGACTCGATATTTGGAGAATATAACTTATTATTTTAGGCTCGTCAAATATTCTGTTCGTATATATTATATCGACTGTGGAAAGGAAAAAGAACTTAACCCTCAATTTTACAAAACAGCTTTTTTTCAATAATCACAATGTATACAACTTGACACACATTCTATCAAAAAGATGGAAGCTGAAAATGCCGAATAAGTATCTAAATTTAGCTTTTAAGTTTGAAAAAGATGGCCTTGTAAAAAATTAAAACCAATAGAGAATACTGAAATAAAGGTTTTTCCGAAACAATTTCTTTAATTAATATTAGGTTATGTCAATTAAACACCAGTTTAGAAGTATCCGTGCACTTCAAGGTTGTGTATAATTCATAATTTGCATATGTCACAAAATCATCAAAACACGTTTTTAGCGCCTCTGTAAAATTTTATATGTGTGGGTTACGTCCTTTTTCCTTTGCACAGTCGATATTATAATGTAGTTTCTACATGTTTAGAACAATCTGTGACATAGTATCATTACTTTATTTCTCTATTTTTTAATGATAAAGCTCTCCGTTCACGAACCAGCTTTTGTGCGTTTGCAGGTTGTATCGGGAAAAGCTTAAATGACTCTTAACTAAATATACATGACGTACGATTCACAAATTCGCGCAAAGAAACCAACTCTCGTTTCCGCGACAACTGTAAGCGCCACCGCTTCACCGCTGAAGATTTACTGCTTCCATCGCCAAGACGTGCAGTGGCGTCGAGAACATTCGACACTAGATATCGCAATCCCGGTATTTATGATGTTCATACAATACCGAAAAATTTGTTTCGTAAATGCGAAATACAAATCTGGCAGTTTTGAAAAATAATTAAAATCTAACTTTTAATGTACACTTTAATCAAATATTTCGTGACGAATTGCAGTATTTTAAATCTACTAATAGCTGTATCAATATCATGACATCTTATGAAAATATGTCAGGTTTCAGAATTGATGATCCTTTGAATGATTACTTATTATTATTAAAAATACCTGTTTATGATTATGATATATATATGAGTATAGCAGACAAATTCAACGCATATTTACTATTTTTAAAAATGAAAGAATAATATAATAAAAGTTTGAGGAGTCGGGTCAGTAGCGCAGTGGTTAATTCCGTTGGTTTTCGTGATGGTTCTCACAGACTCGAATACGAGTAAAGACAGCATTTTTTTCAATCGATTTCTGTTCGAAGGCATGGATGTTTTTGATGTCTGGAAATTCTTTCACACCCTACCAATTCTAAAATTGCGAAGCATGGTACGAAGCGATTAACTAACCAATAGTCCTCTCATTAAAGAAAAGGAGAGGTTTATTAGTTGAATAACAAGTAGTAATCGTAGAAAAAGTCCTGTTGAGATACTTTTATTATGAGTTCATATGTTTCACACTGGGAACGAACCAAGATTTGTAAAAAAGTCATTACTTTGCCATCATATTAAATAACTGAAAAATTAGTCGAATAAATAACTCTTATAATTTATAATAATATTGAAGCAATTTTAAATCTAATATATAAAAATGAATGTTGGTACTTTATGCGTTGCCGCAACGCTCATCCGATTGCAATAAAAATTTGACAAACTTTTTTCTTGCACTTCCGGGAAGGTTATTATAGGCATAGTAAAATTAGCTTACAGTTGGTCTTATATATAAAAATATTTTTTTTTATGTCTGCCGTACACTTCATTTTGACAACGTCTGCTTGCACTTGCGCGAAGATTATAGTACAATTAACTTACAGTAGGTGGCGCGTGTGTCGTGCCATAGACAATCGGCAGCAAACGTCAAACGTCAAACAGACAGAAAAAGAAAACATACACATTCTTTCTTTGATTGGCATTGCAACGCTTGCCGGGAAGCGGCTAGTACTAAATAATAATTATCTTTAACTACTTTGTTTTCATTCTTTTTTAAGAATCATAACTGTTACTGTTGATAATAATTCACCGTATAGAGAGTATAATGTACGATTAAAACTTCGAATAATTTTATATTAAAAAAGTCGAAAAACCACAAATAATAGAAGTGTTTATAAGGAACACAATAACACTACGTCACTGTGATTAAGGGACGTCCCCACTCTTTCTAAAGACCTACTTGGGAACCGCGAGCAAGCACGAACGAATTTCTTTTCGGCAATTTACCACCAAACAGATAATAAAACGCTTTTAATGCGGCCCCGCGGTGGGGCCCTCTTTAAATTTAAAATACTGAGACTAACTTCTCGGTTTCAAAGATGTAGGGGGCGACTCTCCCCCTTCTTATCTAAATGCACCTATTGAGGATTATTTTTTTTAAGAACCATTATCGTTCGGAAGCTAAGAAATGTTCGAATGGATTTATTTATTCGCAAAGATTCGGTGCGATCGGTTTTCGTAAATTATTCGATGCTATTTGTTACTATTTTATTTTTGTTTTCAAGCCAGGCTCTCACTAGCAAATTTATTTTTATTGACTCTAAGCCAGACGAAACTGTTGGTATTCCATGTCAATAAAAGAACCACTATAGATCAGATATGCCATAATTTTATTTTTATAATAAAAGAACGGCTTCATTCAACTAGTAATAAAACAAAAAAACAGTTATTTATATCAACTATCTACATTTAAGATATTGGAATATTTATGATTTATATTTTCATTATTTCTTATAATAGTTTTTCATTAACGATTAAAAGTTATTAATGTTAAAATACGTACTAAGCCAAGTAAAAACAAAGGGTATTCAATAAAATTAATTACCTTAAAGATATATTATCTATCACTTTTAGGGTGTTCACTGTCAATACTTGGTAGAAAGGCATTACATCAATAAAAACATAATATCCCTTTGTATTTTATTTCACTTAATTTAATACGTCAAGACCGTTCATTGTTAATGGTTGTTTACACCTTTGATTTCAATTTAATTTTGTATAAATAGCACTGTTAATATATTTTTCCTATAAATTTACAAAGCTCACAATGAGTGAAACCGGTCCTGACCTATTATATAAAGTGGAATAAAGTACAAAGGAGTGTTGTTTTTTAATAATATATTATATATGTTTAAAAGGTTTCCATTTTATTTATTGGCAAATTTCTACTGAAAAAAAGATTTTGTGACTTGTGATACACAATTTAAAAAAAAATGTGCGCTTGTTGGATCATCGATGTGTTTATTTCTAAGTATTATATCAATGGTAATCAATGTAAATAGCATGGCTGTGAAATCGGAGTCAAAGTTGGATAATTATCAATTGTTTTATATATATTATGTATACAAACCGCTAGAGTAAAAAGAGACACCACTGCATGCTACTAAGCTAAAAACAAGTAATCTTTCTAATAAATTAATAGTTTTTGTGAGATCACAAAAAATCAGGGAAACAATTTCTCAATTCTTTATTAAGATATTGTATTGATGTGAAGATTTAATACTTCTTTCACTTAAGAAGATGTAATTCGTTAATGCATATAGAATTAGTAAGTCAAGTATATTCGAAAATGAGAAAAAGAACAGGAAATGATTAAAAAATTGAAGACCATTTCAATGTAGGATTTTTTTTCACTATTTTATAATCCGAATTCAGAGTCGAAGTAGGATGAAAGTCAGTGAGTGTTACCACTCAGTTATGTGTTAATAAAATATCAAATAAGAATAAGATTAAACAACAGGATATTAAAACATCACATTATTGTCAGTCGAGCATTTTTGCGATTGTCTGCCGAGGTGTTGAAAATAGTCTGCCTATTTTGAGAACCAATAAAAACATTCAAAACTACACAAAAGTTGTGTGAAGCGAGCTTTCATTCAGGCTTCCGGTTGTGTAAAGTGCATTGAAAAAGCTTCACAAAGGCATAAAGATCGACTGCTGACTACCTGGAAGTGCGCCAGTCATTCATTGGTTTGTTTGGAAAGTTCCGGATATTGATTTTCAATTTTCTTCCACTTACAAACGCATAAATGGGTCAAGAGCTTTGCAACAATACAAGAAGCTCTCCGGCAAAGACTTGTTTTTATTTACTCACGGAATCACTCAATGTAAAGATTCATCGTCTCCCAATTTTATGTCTTACTATCTTTATTTAAATTCAGTGAAGACTTTTATAGTAAATTGTTTCTGGTGACTTTTTATATCGTATAGTTAATAACAAGGTTATAAAGTAGGAGTTCAAAGTCGTGGAATCAAGTGTTTTTTCTTTTGTGAAAGTCAGAAAAATATTACAACAACGACCTATTTTAAAAAATACATATTTAATGACGTATATTCAAACCACAATAGTCAATAATGTTGCCACTGCATTGGAGGCTGACTAAATATGATACATACATATTTGTAAGTAAAAGGTAAATTATTGAAAAAATCCATTCGGATTTGGAGTAGTTTTGTTTTTACAAGACTCCACAACTTTGGTAAATAATCACTTTTGCCCATATATTTTAATTAAAGTTTGAAATGTGTTTTATTTAATTAACTCTTTTATTTTACTTACCTCTTAAAAGTGTCAATATTTATTAATTTATCATGAATAAACAGTACAAAATACACATCCTCTATAAGTATTTGTATACGATGCGTTATTATTAACACGTGTACAACCCAAAATTCACGGAACAAATCAAATTGAGGCATATTGAATATGCACAATAAAACAAGATATACATTGTACTGAAGCTTACGCATTATCAAGAAAAACACAGCCTTATTGAAGTGAATTCGCGTAAATGGAAATATTACTAAACGTTACTTTGTTAAACTCTGGATCCTCAAATTAATTATCATTATGAAAACAACGAGGATTAATATAGTCATAATCCGTTTTTCGTTTACAATCATTTTGTAAGCTTTATTTTAATGTTTCCTAACATCTTTCACACACAGACGAGTTCATTCCCCTTTCCGGTTCCGCCCCCTCCACATTTTCAACCTCCCTCTCACTTCACGCCCTCCCCCCCCTAAACAAAACCTCTTTCCTGTCTTTCACCGGATCACATTGACGGAGCCTTTTGTACAGTCATCATAGAATAATGCTACTTTAAAATGAACCGGTAAATCTTTTTATTGATCACATTTTAACAAAGGTGAAATTACTGCATTTTTTACGATACCAGTCGAACATCTACCGAAAGTAAACCATTTAAAATTAATCATATTTACAATTGATTATCGCAAGGTTTTCTGTGTTTTGGGATTTTTTCATGGCCGAAAAGTGGTAACACAAATTCGTTAAAACGTTTTACATTTCTACTCGTAACTGTGTTTTCAGACTATAATTTAAATTATTTTTTTCAACATACAGACTAAACAAATTTTTTTAGTAATAGGGTCGATTTATCACTTAATGAATAATAAAACTGAGACTTTGATCCACCTTTACTTGATACCTTCCAATAAGGATACATTTTCGGTTTGATCGGTGGATAATTTAATTTCAAAATTAATATTGTCAAGATTTTGCCTAATGAAAATACTTATTCTGCTTATATTGCTGAAGAATTTGGACGCCGTATGACGTATTTCAAATATATGTATGTTTACGAAGTCTAGTTTGTCAGGCATCTTGACATTCTGTCTGATTCTGTTAAACAATAATTTTACCAATAAAACCAATCACTGCCTTGATTCAGATAAGAATTAAGTTCATTTGTTATCTGTGTTCAACGTCTTTAGATTGATACACAAGCTTATTATAGAGTACGTTGCATAAATTTGATGCATGCTGGATGGGATTTAAAAAACTCAGTCATCTCAATTATTTTTTGTTTTAAATAGAAAATCAGAATTAAAAAAATTAAAGCAATCTACAGAAGATGTTTTATTCTACTGGCAGTTATTATCAATAATACATATTATGACAACCATGTTATTATTATACATATATTAATCAAAGACTGTCTGAAACAAAGAGAACGTTTTGACTTTTATATTAAATAGTATTAATAATTTAGCTGAACATTTCTGTTTCTTTAATTATTTTTATTTCTTAACTTTTATCAAACTTACAATAATATTTTTTAGATGTACACTATCAATAGTGGTAAGGCATTAATTATACTCAAAAAATATTGGTTTATTGTAATTCTTTATATAAAAATGTAATGCCAAATTTTTATTTTATCACTTTTATAACGAATATTTTAAGAAATACGTTAATAAAAGACCATTTTAGGCGATTGAAATTAAAAAATCAAATGTTGATTGTGCTTCAACATTGGATAGTTAGATGTATTTATTTACCCATGTCAGCTCCAAATTTCGATTTTTAGCCATCGTAAGTAAAATAGTCGATTAATGAGACTAACAGACTCGCTCAAATTCAGTTTTTAAAAACAAATGAAATATCATAATATTAGAATACTAATTCAAAATAACAGTATTGAATATTTAACGTCACTAAAAACCTGGTAGATTATATGCAATTTATTAAGGGACAAAATGTTATCGTATTATCAAGACTGTTGTAAGTTTTAATAAAGAAAGTGTGTTTTTTCTGTTCAGAAAAAGTGGATCTACTCTTTTATGATCCCGAGTGATTCAACGCTCCTCAACAATCAGGCAACCATGCATTTGGATTCGATTGAAAAATCAGTCTGCAATTCGTTTGCTTCAACGCGCATCAGAGTATAAAATCAATCAATCTGCTTCTTGGAAGCCAAGACCACCAGATATACTTGACTTATGTAACACACAGTTTATTTTTATTCTAAGCATTTAAAATTTTATTTCACTTTTATTCAGATGTGTGCCAAAACACTCAAAACAGTGTAGAAATAAAACTCTTCCAACCAATGTCGAAAGATCGTCAAATTTTATTATGATCATTCCATACCGGACATTTTTGGTGATCCCGTGAATTTGTTATTTATAAACATTTAATCCAGAAATTTCAGGATCACGGTTAAGATAAAAAAAATATAAGATTTATATTTAAGATTAAATAGTTTACAGATATAATATATAATATATGAGAGATATTTACGCTTATTGTGGAATAATAGAGAAATTAGTTAGTTTAGTTTAGTTTGAAAACGATTTCAAACCAGTTATGAAGACAATATTTTGAATGTCAAAAGCAGGGCTGTGGAGTCAGGTATAAAAGACGACGTCAACTCTAGTTTCACAATAAATAAAAACGACTCCAAAGAAATATTTCAATCATTTCATTTTTACTTTTACATATTCATACCATCAGATCAATTACCTAGCATGCAGTAGCATAACCATGGACTACTGTGGTTTGAATACACATGTATGAATATTTTTTTGAAAAATGTGTTTAGACATTAAGATTTTTCCAACTCTAACTCCGGACAAAACCACTGACTCCACGACTCCCGACTGCAACTACAGGTCAAACAACAGCAGCGAAAATGAGGATGAGTCAATTTTAATTTTGTTCCAAATTTTATTTAATGTTTTGTTGTTTTAAAAAGAAAATGTTTAAAAAAAATCTCAACGTATTATATTATGTACTTAATACAATTTTGTAAGTAATCTTGAAATAGATTTTTTTTACAAGGATTTTCCAAATTGCATATTTTTATTCAATACCTTCATTAACACTTTTTTTATTGAACAGGAAGCTTTCGTATGATTTCGTAACAATTATTTTGCTTTTTTATGCGGTTTTCATTTACGTAGATTTTTGAATAACGTATCTACCGCGTTTACCTTTTTATTCATTTCCAAATTGCATCTTTTTAGTCAATACTTTCATTAACGCGTTTTTCATTGAACAGGAAGCTGTCGTATGATTTTGTACCAATTCTTTTGCTTTTTTATACGTTTTCCACTTACGTAGATTTGTGAATAACGTATCTACCGCGTTAAACGGAGAATCGGTGTATAGTATTTTTTATTAAAATATTTCATATAGACCGATAGTTATTAGATATCGTACAAAGGAAAAACTATGTAAAATATTTTGTAGATGCGTTACTTATACGGCAAAAGTTGTCGGTTACATAACATGTCTTGTCTTTTCATGTCATGTAGGCTCCCAATGTGGAGCATATGGCCTCCTAATGGATGTATCTCAACATATTTTTTTACACAAGAACTGTTTGTTACTCAGTCACTCATCCTCTTTTATTCTAAGAAAGTAGTAGTAATATAAGGATAAGGCTATAACAGGACTAGTGGTTAGCTAATCGTATTCGTTACACCCAATTATTTAAGGATCGGAAGGGGTGGGAGGGAATTTTCAGACATTACAATCGAAAAAATCCCGTGAAGTCTGGCACGGAAGCCCACAACTCTAACCTATTAGACTAGAACAAATTTAGAAACTTTTTAGATCAGATTTTAGAGTTTGTATTCAGTATGTTTGATGTACATTGTTAATATTTGAATTCCAGCAGGTTGGCATTTCCGTATTCTTTTACAATCCACACGAATTGATCTCGAAACATCTCGAATTCTAAAACAAAATGCAGTCAAACACTCACACATAAAAAAAGTATACCAAACCGGCGGATTCAGCTGTTACCAATCCTACATACACGTAATATATTATTCGCGTGTATTAGTGTACGTCTCACAGACACACACCGGCTCGGAGGAAAGCGGTCCCCCGTCCCGCGGTCATTAGAGCCCCTCGCCCTGAGGCTGTGCCCCTTCCTCCGTGGCTCCCTACTCGGGCCCTGCTCCACCGCCTGCCCCCCAGCGACCCCCCCCTAAAATACTGCCAGAACGATCGGTAGATCACAGTAACCGTATATCAACGAACTTTGTGGCCAGAATGGATATTTTCTATCAACATAATAATATTATATTAGATAAGTTTTTAAGCTTGGCCAAAAAAGATTTACCTGCAGCGTTGGATAAGTTTCAACAATTTTTGATTCAGAACTTATCAGGATCTATCATTTGGATCAGCTGTATATAAAAAAATATATTTGTACAACTCAATACTTTGTTATTTTCACCTTTTTATCAAGTAATGTTATGATTGTTCTTAACAGTCCAATAGAAAATTTTAACCATTTTACTACTTGGCTCACTTTACTTCTTGATAGCTCAATTGTAAAGCAGCCAACTGATTTCTGACAAATTCTACTTCACAGCTTCGGTTTTTTATTCTAATAAAAAACAAATTTTAGAAGAAAGTTCACGTAACATGATTGTACGAAACGTGTTCATTTATTTTACTAGTATTTTGAAATTCTGATGTATCATTCTCGCATTTATTGTTTTCTTGCATTCATTGTCTTCGGAGAACATTAAAAAACGATAATTTTTAACTCTGAAGTAGTAGACTAGTAGACAATTGTAAGAATTTATATATTCGTATGCTGGGTTCGAATCCGGCTAACAAACAGCATTTTTTCGATCGATTTATCGATTCCTGTTCGAAGTCATGAGTGTTTGTGATATCCTTTGGCTTGGAATTTCTCTCCCACTTTTGCCACCCTTCAGTAATTGGGTGTAGCGTGAGCGATTACTAAACCACTAGTTTTACCCTCTTCTATCTCCACTTCTTTCATTAGAAAAGAAAGGTTGAGTCAATGAGTAACAAACAGTTCTCGTATTAAAACTTATATTGAGATACCGAGGGTTAAAAGCGAACATGGATAAAATATACAAATGTATGTTGAGAAGATGATACAAGTTAAAACAAATTAATATTTGTTACAGAATTTATAAAACGTCGGTTTTTTTTTAAATCCATGTCCGCTCCCAATGTGGAGTATATGGTCTCTTAATGGAGGTATCTTAACAGAAGTTTTTTTCTACGAGAACTGTTTGTTACTCAGTCGCTCAATCTCACTTTACTCAAAGTGAGTAGTAGGAAAAGAAGGATATGGCTAGAACAGGACTGGTGGTTGGCTAATCGCTATTGCAACACCCAATTACTATAGGATCAGAAGGATGGGAGGAGAGGAAATGATGTTAATTTACATCACAAACACCCAGTCTTCGATCACAACTTTGAATTGAATAATTCTCAAATTCACTGTGATCTGACCGGGAATCGAACCCAGACCTGCGTGATCGGTAGAGCAAGCTCTAACCAACTGGACCACAGCAGGCGACGTCGGTTTTTACTTGCATGAAAATAATGCTCAAGCCAAAATTGTTTCAATTTTTATTTGTTTAACTAAATAAACAAATGTTTCAATAAATAAATAAATATTCGAGTTGTCTCTTATGGTCAGCCTGCTCGGGCATTATTTCGATATCCTTCCGCATTACTACAGTCGTGTCGCTCTCGGAAAAAATCTGAAAACGAATCGAGAAAAAATATATGGAATAAATCCGTTAACCGCAAAGAAAAAAAATACGCTAGATCCGGGACTTAATATCGCGTGAGGACAGTTGAAAAAATGTACGCTTTTTTTGGCCCATCGGTCTGAATAGAATTGTTTTTTTTTCGGCCATTTTTATTAAGTGACTTATTGCTTTGTTGTCTCATTTTAATGTAGATATGAATAATATCTTTGGGTCAACACTATTGTGATCATAAAGAGACTATGTCGGTGTGAAATTAGATGGAGACTTCCATAGTGCGTTTCATTTTTTAAAGCATTTTTGCTTCCTTTACGGGACGAGGCTTGAAGTCTTAAAGTACACATGATTCCGATTTTTATATGTAAAGCCGAATCACCCAAATGTTTTGCACAACATTTTTTGATGATCTTGTGCCAAAGGCAAATTATGAAATATATCCAACTTTGAAGTGCGTTAAGTCTAATAAACTGGTTTTTAATTGACTTTATTTGATATTAAAAAAAAAAAAACTTTTTATATGTCTTTTTAACTGATCACAATTCCTACAGGCCTTATTTTTTCAAATTTAAAGCTACATAAGATTCGACACTTTCTGCTTACATCCTTTTAATAAATCTTGTAAATTTTAGACAATTTTTTTATTATTTTTAAAGGACTTTTTCTCTCATTTAAATATTTAGGTTCTGGTTTCTGTTTTCATGTTATGTTCATGCATGTTTTCTTAAGAGAACATTATTTAACCAGTGGTGTAGTGGGGCCAGGTCCTGCCACCTTTTTGATTTGTAACTTATTTTTCAAGTACATAAATATATATTTAACATACTGTTCATAAAATTTAAAAGCATTGTGTAAAAATGGATCTACCCGACGGATTTTACAAAAAAAAAACAATAAATGTACATGTAACGTGAAAAAATACTACCCCTCTTTCTTGAAAAAAATAGTTTTTTTTATTGATTTTACTGTTAAAACTTGTTTAGATTCGGACAGATATAAAAAAAAAACAAAAAAGATAGGGAAAATCAATTACCGACCTGGTACTAGGGTATCCAATCCCGAAGCCTTTTTTCAATCCCGGGATTTCGAGATTGGGATTTTCTCACCGAGGATTTTGAAATCCTCAATTCGCTATACTTTTTCACCGGATTATCTCCAAACTTCGTTTTTTTTTTTAGCTCACCGATGAATATGAAATTCTCGATTTGCCAATTTTGTGTAAATTTTCGTGATTTGCTCAAACTTCCTCAATCCCGAAATCCTTAGATCGCAGCCGTATCAATTCCGAAATTTTGGGATCAGAAAATTGAACGGGATCTCGAATCCCGGGATTGGATGCCCTACCTGGTACCTATTTATTTACCACTACACCACTGCTTAAGACATAGCACCAAATAAAATATTCCATCGTTTTCACCACATTTTTTTTCAACAAACAAAGCTAAGCAAAAATTTAAATTTTCTTTGAACTAAATAAACATATCTATGTATAATATAAGAAAAACACTTCTTTGAAAAATCAACTTCTTTAAAACTGCTAAGCATTTGTTTCAAATAGCAGTTGTTGAAAGTTATTTATACTTACTGAAAACTTTTCGAGTAAGCAAGAAATATGAGAATTTTTCTTTTAAAATTGTGAAGCAACGTTTGAATGCTTTGAAACTAAAATATATTTTTAAAAAAATGAAACTGCAATGTCTCGGAGATTCTTTTGGTATCATCGACATGCATGATTTTTGTATTATTAAATTACTATTTAAAAATAGTGTGCTTAATGGCAACGTGAATATAACCATTCAGTAATTAATTAACTTTAGTTTACATGTAGTATTTTATACGTGCTCTCTTGAGGTGAAGTGAGTCAACTAGTGAAATGTTATAACCTTTTCTTAGTCTTTTTAGTACAATTACGTCTTTATTTGGTGTTTTGTTGGATTATATATTTTTATTTTACGTTATTAACACTACTGATATGAGTATTAAGTATGGTTACTTCACCTTAACGACGTATAGAATATTACAACGCATCTATTTTTTTAAAAAACTATCACTCGGCTCACTTCACCTCTAACGGGCTCATACTTCAATTAACATGTAGACACAATTTTCACCAGGGTAACAATCTGAAAAATAAATCATAGTTTTAAAATTTCGCTTCAAGTAAAAATCTGTCGTTCAAGCCAATCTTTGTACCGCCAAATATTTGTCACTTTTGAACCAAATTAAATTGTTTCGAAGATTAAAAAAAACATTCTTTTTTGATCAGCTTTTAAAATATTAATGTTTTTAGAAGTTAAAATAGTATTTTTTGTCACTTTCCTAAAATGCAGCTGAGTGCATTATAATTTACTTAATACTATTTAAAAAAAAATGGCTGATAGTGAACTGTGTCAAGCTATGTTATATCAGTTGTTAATGTTTGCAGTAAAAATTACTTTATATCGAGCAATAACTAAATCACCAATTGCCAATTGATCCAGAATGCAAGCCCTAATTGCAGGGGTGGGCTGGATGGGACTCGGAGGGGCTCGCCCGTGCCTCTTGTTGAATTTTACTAAGACCGGCGAGCCCTTTGTTAACTTATGAGAAAATAATATTCTCACATCGAATTAGTATAAAACTGCATTTTTAAATTTATAGATTATCTACGACAGCGTCAGAATGAATACACATTAGTATATTTTTAGCTATTTAAATTGATAAGCTTACGGTAAATAACATATTTTACATGTATTAAGTAACAATCGATAGCTTATTTAAGTATTACATATAATTACATAGGAGCTACAAGTAAATTCACTCTTTCCTCAGGATAATAAAAAATGCTTGGAGATTAAGCGAGCCCCTTGTTAACGTATTGGCAGCCCACCGCTGCCTAACTATAATTAAAAACACACTCAAACAAACGGGAGGAAATTGCGGTTAACTTCGCAACATTTTGGATATTTATTTTGGACGCGTTAAATGTGCATTTTGGTGAAGGTTTTCATTCTGGAGTGTTTGCTATCTCAGAGTTAAAAAAAAAAGAAAAACGATTCGAAAGAAAATATCTTTTCGTTTCCATTCTATCTTTTTCTTCAAAACAACTTTTGTGGCTTCTTTTACAAAGGTTGCAGTTTGCGTCTCGGCGTTTTGGAATAGTGAATAAGCACAAAGTTCTCTTACAATTGTATTCAAGTCTTTGTGTACGACTATGAATGTAAACTCTTGGTAATATTATATATTCTAAGTGTAAATATTCAAAAAAAAACCTGCAATTTTATACTATCATAAACCAACGTTAGAAATTTTATTTCCAGTGCACTTTTATCACTATATAATTAAACACGCTCCGCGAAAGATATAATGTAAAAAAACAAAACTTGTATTTAAAGATTGGGTATCGTATTTTAGTGACATGACTCCATGCATTTATTGGTATGTAAATTTGGAAATAAACATAATGCTAATTTAACATAGTCAACCGAGATCGTTGATGCGAAAATAATTGTACATCGAAAGAAAACAGAATTTCTTTTACTTAGTTCAATCGTCAAGCTTGTATTGCTGTGTACGAAGATCGGCATCGAAATATATTTTCTTGGAAAAATGCTCTTTGTCTAATGTATTATTTAAAAATAAAAAGAATTATTACGACATTGAAATGGGATACAATAGTTTTATATTAGTCTACGACTCACTCTTTCAATTATATTTCTATACTTTCCCACAAAGTGTAAAGCCAAATTTTAATCTTGTATCAATGAATGATAACAAACCCATTTGCACTGACTAGTGATAAAAATCATTTAAACAAAGAATAATACACAAATACAAAAGAAATTAAATAATATAGCATTTACTATTGTAATAAGGTGAAAAAATAATCATACCCGTGCAGTCAAAATGTCATTTTTTTGGTTTTCTACTTAAATAATTTTGAGTATTTACTTGTACATATATATCACAACCAGGCTTCAATTTCTAAAGAATATTACAATATTAAAAAAGTGACAAACGTTAGTTAAAGCCGAAAATCATCAATTATCATGTTTATATATCTTTTAATGCCTTTCCACCAAGGATAACGATAGACTGTTTCAAATGTACATTTACAAGAGTATTTTTATTATGAGAACATGTAAATGACATGCAACATACATGAATATTAGTAAGCTCCTTGCAAATGTACGCTGGTAAAAAAATATCGATTTCCTTTCCTTCTAACGTCATAATTCACCCTCTTAGCGCCGTTCCTTGAAATTGTGTCATCTGCACTGCACAAAGCACACAGCATTGCGCAGTGACGTACTATTTCAATAAACACGCAATAGGTGTAATTATTTACGTTTTCTTTACAAGTAATGCGTGAAATTTTTCTCATTTTTATTTTCTCTCTTACAGTAAAAAAAATTCAATGACTACAACCTTCATTCGCAAGTAAAAACGAAATTTAATTAAATTTTGAATCGTTCAAATTGTATAATTCACTTATTACTTAGGCTCAGCTTCTCGCCTCTCGGGGTACTCAGACATACAGTGTACAGCAGCGATCAGAAAAGTGGTAGTCCGCAAGAGAATTTCAGTGGTCCGCAGGGTAATGTAGAATTTTTTAACATTTTTTAAAATTTACAGCTAACTATCAAAAAAATAAATGACACGAATGAAATCATCTCTATCTCGTAAGACTTGGTGAATATAAAAAAAAATATTTAGATTATTAAAGAAAGAGATTTTTGTGTGAAAAATATTCTAGATGGTTCGCGAAGTTTAAAATTATGAATTTAGTGGTCCTCGATGTTCTAAAGTTTGCAAACCACTGGTGTATAGATTAAACTTTTACTGAATTATATATTCAAATTCACGAATGTACTTAAGCATATGAATGTGTACAAATTTTACGAATTCACATTTGTTACTGAAATTCCATTACGCGCCATCTATTTCTGTTTTCAAATTTTACATATTTACTACAATTTATATTCAACTGATTTCAATGCAGAACGACCAGGATTCACTGACGTAAATAATTATCTCACAGAATTGACAAGGATTAGTGAATGATTGCATGATGCAAATATGATGCAATCTTCGAGACGGATTTCAACGAAACCCACCTAAATGCGAAAAAACCCACCTGCGTTATGATACTTAAAGAAATACTGTACATCATAATGTACTAGTGTTTATTTGTCGACGCCACTGCGTCATCTCATTTTTAATACGCCACCGCATCGTGGCCATTTTTCCAACAGAGTATTTGCATAAAACTATGATTAAATAATGTGTACGTGGGACGGGCCGGCACTTTAAATGCAGATAAGCTTAAGGGAGGGGGGGCAATACTTTTGTTTGAGGTCGCTTTCAAAGACGCTTTTTGACGTGCAAGCATTTTTGCAAACTTTTAACAAGCGACATAGCACACATTTTAGAAAGCTCTCGCATAGTAAGACATATTGAAACACCAAGCATTTTAATTGGTAACATTAAACATGTATACATTGAATTTTCATTTACGTGGTAAAACTCAGGCGTGGGCTGGAAGAGCCTCGGAAGGGCTCACGAGAGTCCCTTGTTAAATTTTACTAAGGTTGGCGTGCCCCATGTTAATTTAAAAGAAGACAATATTCTTTTCGCCGCAATTTCTCACTTATATATTATCTACGGTAGGTTCAATATGCACAGTAGTACATTTTTAAGATTTCGGTAAATTCCATATTGTTACATATTATAAGCAATGGTGTAGTGGGGCCAGGTCAGCGACCTGGTACCTGAAAATGAGCCTTTTTCACCTTTGTCACCTTTTTGACTTGTAACTTCATTTTCAAGTACATACATATATTCAAACTCTACATAAAATTTAAAAGCATTATATCAAAATCGATCTACCCGACGGAATTTAAAAAAAAATGTTCACATGTAATCTGAAGAAATATCCCCCCTCTTTCTAGAAAAAAATACTTGCGCGTTTTTTTTATTGATTTAATTGTTAAAACTTGTGTTATTTTAACTTCGGCCGGACATAAAAAAACAACAAAAAAATAGGGAAGAAATCAATGACAGACCTGGTACCTATTTATTTACTAGTACAACACTGATTATAAGTGTAATAAGTAACAATTGGTTGGTTATTTAAGTATTGCATATAGTTTCATAGGAGTGATAAAAAAATCACTCTTTCCCCAGAACACCGAGAATTGCTTTGAGATTACGCGAGCCCATTGTTAACGTATTGGCAGCCCAACGCTGGAAGAACTTCATTTAAATAAGGTGAAAAGCAACAAATTATTCATCTCTTTAAAATTATACACAATGTTGCAGGAATGATATCATTCAAGTCACTATTTCAATTCTCGTATACGTCAGTAACAGCTTGGCTCAGTGCGACAACCTCACTGCTTAGTTACTCGTAATAATGATTCTAATTGCTATGCCTAGTATCTCTTCAGAATGATCAAGACGCAAGCTAATATCTGTCGTAAGATCTTGCTTTATAATAAAGCCAAATTTCACAATAGACTGGGTGCATTTTTACAAAAGAAAACGGTATGTAATACAAATAATACATCCATTTTTATCTTATGCACAGTTTTCATTGAATTGTACACTTTATTGTTTTGTATTTAAGGGTGAATGTAGCGGTCTACAGTGACATCTATAATTAAGAAAAATAATTATGTGACAAACACTTGTGTAATTGATAAAATCTAGCTAAATAAAAAAAATTACCGTACATATAGTTCTGACGATGGCGAAAGCCGAAATAGCTATCAACTCATAAAAATTATTAAAAACTGTAGAACTAAAATACTTTGATATTTTTAACCTGTAATAATGGAGTTCTACCAAGTAAATGCCAAATCAATTAATTAATTAATTACCGTACTTATTTTTCTATCGAAAAAATGACCAGAAAGCCAGTCAAACAGTGACCACTTACTTTTTAAATAAATAATCAAATCTAAATCAGAGAAAAATCAACGTTTATAAAATCAAATACTTTAATACACAAATATAAAGTTAATTAAATGTTGAACTAGTAACTGTTCATCTGAGAGTTTTTCTTATCAATAATAATTTCATTTAATAAGCAAACTTTTATGTATGTCCTTTTTAAATTTTCAGAGATCCTTTTTTCTTCAAAGTTAAAAACTAAATTAAGAAGCTAATTATTATAAACATCCATTTTTTATATATAATTCGGGATTGATTAATTTTCAGTCCCGGGATTGAATTTGAAAACCTCGATTTGGTATACTTTTACCCAGATTGTCACAGAACCTTGTTTTATTTTTTTTAGCTCACCGAGGGATTTGAAAACCTCGATTTGGTATACTTTTTCCCAGATTGTAACAGAACAGAAGCATTTTGATTGCAGCCGTATCAATCCCGGAATTTCGGGATCAGAAAATTGAACGGGATCCCGAATCCCGGGATTGGATGCCTTAGTTGTATACATTGTAGATGTAGAAAAAACTGAGGGTTAGTTTTTTTTACTTGACCACAGTCGAAATGCTTTCATTGTTCAAAATAAATAATTTTATCAGATAAATGTTATATTGTATTTAGTTAGAAGCACAAATATTCAACATCAATTTACTCAATAGTAGTCCATTATTTTACGTTTTTAGCAGACTAAACGTTAATTTAGAGAAATAGTTGTTTTATTAATCATAACACATTAAAAGTAATCAGTACAATGTGATAGATAGTGTTGTTAAACTTTTTCTGTCACCAGCTTACAACAACAAAAATTTAAAATCAACACAACCAAAATTGATACATTTTTCACCATTTCATATGCCGTTTTTGTCTGAGCGTGTAATAGATTAATAAAACAGCAAAAAGATCACACATGAAAAATGGCATCTTCATTTGACGTGGCTCAGGCATCCATGAGATTTCAGTCAGTTATTTCATTATTTTAATATGCCGTGTGGAATTATTTTTTTATGTTTCACCCAAAGATCTGTAAGCCGAGATCGCCGCTCGCGATACGGTCTGTAATTCTGCGGCACCGACACCTGCTCGCTCCGTGTAAGTCAGCCCACCCGCGTGGAACCGCGCAATTTTCATGCCAGCAACGTGGAAATTGACTAAACAGTAATTCTCGAAGGTGAAAAACGATTATGGTTTTAGTACTATTAAACTTTGGTGGGTGACTTTAACCGAAAACACTTATAATATTTACATAAGTTTGTATGTTTCAATGATCGTAGAATCTGCCAATTCCAAACTTTTTCAAGTCATCAAGTTAAAACAAAAATTGGTCTTTAAGTTGACAGTTATTTTGGAATCTTTTATCTCAGTGATCAATCCGGTATCCCAAAAGCTCACATCCAAAAATAATTGTAAATTCCGAAACTCTCCTAAATTCTCAAGCACTTAAAGAGCAAACATTCAAAAAGTGTTTTGTCACACAAATGCAGAACTTGGCAAATGATGAAAAACATGTCATTTGATAACGTAGCTCAAGTTCTTATTTTTTTTTATTAAAATAAACTGTTTATAGAATGAATTTCAATCCAGGTATTTTTTTTTGATCTAGAACTCTTGGATTAGCTAATTTTCAGGTATTAAATTTGAACAAAACACTTTTTGCATGAAACCTGTGAACAAAACACTATTAAATTAAATTATTGTGGCACGATATTATGGTCAATCAATCCCGGGTTTGAACAATTGTAAATCCCGAAATCCTGGGCTCACAAAAAATGTCAGGGTTCTTAATAAGTTAAGTAAGGAAGCCAAATGCTCCACATTGGGAATGGACATATTGTAGCTTAGAAAAAATGCTTAACAAAAAGCGGCACCTTTTTTTAAAAAAAACACTGATTTTTTCTATTGCTTGATTAATATTCATTGCGCTTATATTATCATATCAAAACTGTATTGTTGAACATGCCTACAAAGTGTTCATGATAATTTTTGTCCTGATATGAACACCATTGTTTCGATTTGCAAGTCAAAGACTTGTTTTAATAAATAATGCAATTAAGCATTAACGTAATTGGCAACGCGTTTCAAACATGATGTTTAAATAATTATGTTCAGATTGTATTTATTAAGCAAAAGATAATGTTGTAATTATCCATAAAATATGCACTTATCAGATTCGATCGACGATGATAACAGACACACACGATTTAGAGAATTAAAAATGTTCATGTTATTCATATACAACGTGGTGTCATGCAAAGCAGCGAAGTCAGACAAACATTTTTTTTAAATGCTACACTAAGAGTTATAATTAAGACAGAATCAAAAGTGTATGTTTTACCATTTACTTGTTTTAAATAACATCTTTTACCGAGGTAAATAAAAAATAAAATGGGCATGTCAAACATGCGGCCCGCCGGCATATTTTCTGCGATACTACAATTCTGATCGCAATACCGGACGAATATATCAATACCGGTTAAAATAGTTTAAATAAGGCAAAAAAGTACAACCAATTGATATTTCCATACTGTATCTCCATAATATATTTATTTAATTGTTTCTGATACACTCCTGTCAATAATTCTAGGACGATAAATCAACCCATAATCAGCAAAAGAACTTAAGAAACACAATTCTGTAAATTTCGTTTTAAGTCAATTACTGTTCAATATCACATAAGGCGTCAGTGGCAAAAAAAAATATGGTCTGTGCATTTAGTGTTTTGACTTGGTATCGTTTGTTCTACATGAACTCCGACTGAGAAACACTGATATAGATAACTAAAAGTAGTCAGACAATTTTATTATAATATCAGAATAGACAATAGACAACTAACTGCACTGAAGAAATTAAAAAAAATCGTCTATAAAACTTATAAATTTGTCGGTTACGATTTTCTACCTATTACGGGACGAAATGCTTCTGTTACGATAAAAGTGATATACTGAGTTGTTAGTCTATAGTGGAAGACAGTGTTTACAACGTACGCTCGAAATATTCGAGCCACGGACGCTAGAGATGTGGTAATATTCAACTGTAATATACATTAATGTTCTAGTCAAATTAATTTAAATATGTACAGAGTCAATTGAAGTATCTTATTTTGAATACTAATAGCATTCATAGTCATAATCCAAACGCCACGTCGAAATTTTGATGTCTTTTACAATGAAAAAGTAAAGAAAATTTACTTTTGGTTATTTTCCATTTTAATTCAGAGTAATTTTAAACTTTGACTCTCGTAAGGCTTAAACTTTTCGACGTCTGTTTTAAGCGGTACATCCCAGGAACAGATTGTCGACGCACCAGAGTCGCGCCGCGGCGTCCCACCCTCAAAGTGCGTAATATTTATTATGTTTACTAACACTTCGTCGAAATAAATAATAATTGTTTTATTTTATCGGACAAACGTCGCTAAACTTGATTTGTTGTTCATGATTTGAAGTATTTATTAAATATTACAAACCTAAATATGTAATATAATATATTATATTATCACAAAAAAATAACAGTAAATAACTTTTGTTATAAACGTATCTATGACACGTTATATCGTTAGATTCGATGCCGGACTCACGAGCTCGAATCCCAGTACCAACAGCGTTTTTCAATCGATTTTTCGATTTCCGTTCGAATGTATGTATATCGGTGATGTCTAAAAATGCTTTCTCTACCATTCCAAAGTGATAAGTCAATCACTAGTTTTGTCCTAGCCTTATCCTTTCTATCCTAACGCTTGTAAAAAATATTGAGATACCTCTATTAGAAGGCCATATGCCAGCGATTTCCAACCTGGGAGGCGAGCCTCCCTGGGGAGGAGTAGACTATAGTAAATGGAGGCGGAAACAGTCCAAAATATTTATTTACCTTTTGAAACGTGTATTTATTATTATATGAAATAAAGGATGGGGAGGCGTGAAGATATTTTTTTCTTCGAAGGGTGGCGTAGTAATATAAAATTTGGAAACCACTGCCATATGCTCGACATTGGGAATGGATATGGATGGAAAAAAAATAAACGTATCTGTGAAATCATCTCACGCATACACCTATATTACTGCGTTGGTTTGCTTGTTTTAGATTTTAGACATGCGTCACCGACTGTACTAACTCGTGTAAACAATATTTTTTTTCTATATGAAAGTGTTTATTATTCATGTCATTCACATGTTGAAGAACTAACTGACAAAGAACTGATTTCCGAATCTGTGTAGTTTGATGGAACTAACCTATAAAAGTAAGATAGCAACTGCCACGTGCCATATCCATGCTATTAGTACTGCACTACATTCACTCTGTCTTTCTCAGTCAGCTTGCGCTGTCCCACATAACACTTACATTATTACAAACGAATATCTAGCGCCGGCATGCAGCCACCCAGGTTATAATTCGTCACCCACAGATTTAAAAATTGATTTTTTTATTATATTTTATTAATACCAATTAAATCTATGGAATGTTGGAAAATTTGAAAGGGCCAAAACCTTCGAGTGGGCCACGAGTTAGACATGTCTGCTCTATACGACATATTTAAATGAATTATTAGAATAATCTGTGAATGTTTTGAGCTATTAATGATTCACATATTTGATCAACAATATCAGTTTTTTTTTTTATATATATTCTTTGAATAATTTATTCTTATGAACAATTACGACTATAAGACTTTTCAGTGAATTGTTGGGGTTAGCTAAGAGCCTACTTACAAGGGGTTGCATTTTTTCCGCTCTCTAAAATCGCGGGAAAAGAAAATAATAAAATGGTGAACGGCTGCTTCCAGAATACAACTTTTGTTATTAAGCTCTTCAAAATATTAACTAGAGACTTAATATGGTTTTCAATTATCGTTCATATCATTCGTCAATACATAGTGAATAGAATATAAGTTATAAAAGATTGAATATAATGATTAAAATGAAACAATATGTTGCCATTATATAACAATACTTTCCAATGACGTTCAGAATGAAACATGTTTCTAAACGTCAGGCGATTAAAATACGAATCACATCTGTATTATTTTTTTTTTACAGAAAATTATAAATATTTTCTGAATAATGTGCAATATGCGCTAAAATTACAATGATGTATATTGTTCTGAAACTAATACTTGTTTTGTTTATATTACAAGCATAATCATATAATCAAGCAAAAATCACGAAGTCATAATTTAGTGTACGCTCTATTTAATGTAAGCGTGTTTAGGATGTGGTTTTATTAATTTTGATATTTGCAAATATTAAATATTATATTGCCAAGTCTTTGGTCGAATTCTCAACGTCGTGAGCTTCAGTTGAAGTGCTTCCAAGCTCAAGGCCCATTGCGTAAAATTTCATAAACTGATTTTACCATCGATCTATGGATTTCTGTTCGAAAGCATTGATGTCTGCGAAAGCCAAAATTTCCTCCCACCATCTTATCCAAGCTGAACGCACGAGTGATTAGCTATCCGCTAGACTCAGTTGTTGCTCTATATCTTATGCTGTTGTTTTATTTTGTTATCGAAGAACATGTGTGTTTTGATAATATGATTTCTTTCATCACCACTCCGTATAGTCGTGGTTAAAGCACGTTTTCGGGGACTTAAAAAAATTGATATCTAACGAGTGTGTTCTTTAGTGACTATGTTCAATATGCCTTGAACTTATCTCAAACGGTTTAAAATTTGATGCATCAAAAAAAATATTTATCACATTTGATCTTTCAAAATCTAAATTGATCTTACAATGGATAAATTACCAGCTCTAACGACGGCTAGTTCTACATTTTTCACATTAACAATCATATTTAACAAAGAACTTAAAATAAATTTATGAAATGAAGTAACTCGAATTCTATTAACAGCTCACATTGATTACGATTAAAAAATATACACAAGGTCAAATAGACACTGAAACAAGATAGAAAATTATAATTTATTACCTATTTTGTGTAAAACATTAAACTGTTTCATTTTGTCATTTCTAGCTCTACCGCCACACGCAAAAGAGCAAAAAAAGAAACGACCAAAAATAACGCGGTCGAAATTCGTAATCCAATTTCGGAAAGGACTGCAGCAATGTCCATCACAAATTCGAAATTCATTAGGGAGGAACGGCAATGCCTCCGGCTGGCAACACAAAACGACTAAAAAATACGCTTGCATTTACGAACAGACTGTCGATGTATAACTGCGACATCTGTCGAAGAATATGTACAACCAATAATTTGTCATCGAGGATTTTCTGTCACAGAAAATTTACGGTATAAATATGTTATTAATATACACAGATCATTTAAATTGAGGACATTGTTATGTTTTAAACTCTTGAAACAACAGACTGAATGATGGAAATAATACCTCTGGTTCACAATCCTTTTTTGCGTGTTTCTGTTACAGTAGTGTACTGTTAAATTAAACCGTCCTTTTCACAGTTCAGTTCTGCATCGAACTGAAATCGTAAGGTCAGTAGTTTTTAATTGATCGTTGTTTCGTTACTTTCCTGAAAATATTTATGAAATATCTCTTATCTTATTCACTTTCATCTACTCACCACTTCTTGTACATGTCAATCATTTTTTTCACAGAGCGTTGCAAACATTTGACTATAGAATTACGTACATATTAAGAAAACAGTCAAAATTCCCATCAAATCAACACAAATCAACAATTTAAATATCTTCAGATATTCTATTATAATACATATTATTATATCGACTGTGGAAAGGAAAAAGGACGTAACCCACACATATCAAATTTTACAGGAGGCGCTAAAAACGTGTTTTGATGATTTTGTGATATATGCAAATTATGAATTATACACAACCTTGAAGTGCACGGATACTTCTAAATTGGTGTTTAATTGACATAATCTAATATTAATTAAAGAAATTGTCTCGGAAAAACCTTTATTTCAGTTTTTTTCTTGGTTTTAATTTTTTACAAGGTCATCTTTTTCAAACTTAAAATCTAAATTTAGATACTAATTCGGCATTTTCAGCACCCATCATTTTGATAGAATGTGTGTCAAGTAGTATACATTGTGATTATCGAAAAAAATCTGTTTTGGAAAATTGAGGGTTACGTCCTTTTTCCTTTCCACAGTCAATATATATACACCGGTAAACTCGCCGATGTTTGTGTAAAGACGAAACTTAAGTAAATACAAAAAAATAATTTCGTGAAATCTCTTTTTCAATACGACATTTTTATCGTAGATCTATTTCATTATTGCCA
The DNA here is from genome assembly GCA_030503985.1 of Himalopsyche tibetana. Taxonomy (NCBI): domain Eukaryota; kingdom Metazoa; phylum Arthropoda; class Insecta; order Trichoptera; family Rhyacophilidae; genus Himalopsyche; species Himalopsyche tibetana. Next base: position 18,388,068 of record JAPJYX010000007.1, read on the forward strand.
TTTTATTTTGGTTTTTCATGTGTCATCTTATAAAACAAATCTCACAACACGAGAGAGAACGGGCAAATAATGGGCTTGTGAAAAACAATCTCAATACACCATTTTTTTATTTAGAATTATTTTTTGCCTATACTGCCTAAATTTGCCGTAAATCTTTTTAAAACCAAATCATTCGTCAGATTATCAATCAAATCAGCTAATCATTTGAAACGAATTGTGCAGTTCTTACTTCTTAACATGGTAAAATGATCAATACTCATTAAAAAAGTATTCAAAAGTAGACCCATCGCTAGTGCTTATTTCGTATTCATCAAACAATGGAAAAGTAAACAGTTTTTTATGACATCGGTTATTCGGTAATTTGGTAATGCATTTATTTGTATTATTAAAACGTATTTGAAAGAAATATGTCACAGGGTTAAAACTCACCAGGGGCTACAAGGCTTGTTGTCATCAGTCATTCGCCATTCGTCAGAAGTCGCGTCCATTCATATTCATTTATTCGTCCATATTTATTTCGTACCATTTATATTAAAAATGACGTGTCTATTGCAGAAAGAAAGCGCTGGGGCCGGCATTAAATTTGCTACAGCGTCTCGGGGCCATTTCGCTGACATTTTTCTCGTTTCTTTAGAACTTTATTCTTTGTCCGACATTTTAAATTGTATACATCTGCAAATGGCGGGTGCTTCAGAGCGTTCTCTGCGCTCACAGAACTTTTATATTTTCATTAGCACATAACTGGGAATTGCACGTTTTTGAAAAATCACGACGGCGAAAAGAGATTTATAATTATTTAAAGAATATATGTGACATCTTAGAAATAATAAAATAATACATTTAAATATATTTATTTACATCACTGCAAAACGTATAGAAATAAAATTTATTGTCAAACTTTTATATGTACTATTGAATATTCCTTTTCATAATCATTTACAAACCTTTGACGGTAGAAAATAACTAATGCTAACAACGATGTATGCTTCGTTTTTAATTTGTTTTAAGAAATACGCACTAGTTTATATCTATTTTCTATCTTATGTTTCTTTGTTACATATATGTTAACAATTTTAACAGGCGAGTTTTTTATAAATTCTCTTAATTTCATATTACCGAACTTCAACTGTCAAACAAGGATGGATAATATTTTAAAACGATATTTGTTTGAATTAATAATTAGGCAATGACGTTTGAGTAATAAATGTGACTGATTCGTTCAGAACAGAAGTATAAAACTCAATTACAGTTTTCAATTAAAAAAAAATGAAATTTAATGACGTTAAAATATTCTTTATAAAAGGGAAAAACTAAGACACTTTTTTTACTGTAAATGTCACATTGCAAACTTACTATCGATAATTGAAGCATTTTTACTTTTAGGATGTTCACTGTCAATACTTGGTGGAAAACATTATATAAAGAAAAACACAATATTCTTTTGTACTTAGTTCAACTTTTATTTATCAACGTCAGGACTGGTTTCGCTTTTGGCAAGCAATGTCAACTGATTTAAATGTAATCAGTTGACAATGCTCGCCATGAGCGAAATCGGTTCTTATCTTGATAAATAAAAGTGGAAATAAGTACAAAGGAATATTGTGTGTTTTATAGATAAAAATATTTTTAAATTTATTCTGTGAAAAGTAGCAACTGATAACTAATTAATAAGTTTCAAAATAATTTGAATTGATCTTTGACTGTTAATTCAGTTCTTTGACTAATTGAACATATAATACAATACAAAACAATTAATAAGATACTTACAATTTACTTTGTAAAATAGCGATCGAATCGTTTCCTAAACACGTGTATGCATTTTAGGGAAGAATTCTTGATGTTCATCTTCCCGTCGACATTCTCAATATATGACCAAACGCGGTGCAAATGGGACCAAATAGTACGTTCACGCTTTTTCTTAGAAGTCCATTGGCGTTCTGAAGTAAATATTAAATTAAAGTCTGACCAAAAGAAGCGATTTATCAATTTTCATTTTGATGTAATGAAACAACGATAACATAAAAAACACATGTTTAGATATGAACGAGAAAAGACTAATACTCAAACTATTCTTATATAATAAAAATAATAAAACATTTTTAGTACTTTTTCCACATAAAATTTATTAGATCAGGACCGGTTTCGCTCATGATGAGCATTGTCAACTGATAATAAAAACAATAAAACAGTGATATTTATACAAAAGTTAAGTGATAAAAACAAGATATGACAAACAATTGGTATTACAACCTAGCAAAAGAATTGAAGAAAAATACAAGGAAAATAAACTATAAATAAAAACTTGAAGACCACTTAGCAATGAAAACTATTACAACAAAAACCAATTAGGTATGAATTATCATTAACAAAGTAAAAACCAACAATTAGTGTATATAATAAATAAATCTTAATGTCTGTCAACCAAATATTCTTATATATAGGATTTTCTTGCGACCGCTTGGATCAACAGCTCTAGAGCATTACCATTTAATTTTATAAGAATACTTTTATTTACTACCCAGTTTTATCGAAGATAGATAGTAGCAAAAGCCGCAGACCTTGCGTCAAGTAAAATCTATTATATATAGCCCATCGATTAACAGTTATCTTAAAATTTGAATGTTCAATAAGGACAGTTGGCCTAGAAATATCGTGTGCAAATTACACGTCACGACTAAATCATCCAATCCCGGACTTTTTTGTGATCCCGGGATCGCCAAATTTTCCAATCCCGGGATTGAATATTCAACATAAAATCGCGTATCAATTCGGGATTCGGGGTCGAGAAATTTTTCATCGGCGCTTTTTCAAAAAAAATTTGTCGATTTCAAAATCCCAGGACGTAACACACAGTTTTTTCATAATAGCTTTTTTCAGTAATCACAATATATACAACTTGATACACGTTCTATCAGATGGATGTTAGCTGAAAATGCCGAATAATTATTTTTATTTAGCTTTTAAGTTTGAAAAAGAAGGCTCTACGAAAATTGCGATCATGAAAAAAGACTTAAAAAAAGGTTTTTTTTTTAAAAAATACTAAATTAATATTACATAACGTCAATTAAAAACCTGTTTATTAGTCTCCGTGTACGTCAAGGTTGTGTATATTTCATAATTCGCCTTTGGCTCAAAATCATTACAAAACGTTTTTTGTGTCTCCTGTAAAATTTATAAGTGTCCATTTTCCTTTCCACACTCAAATTTAAATTTAAAAGTTTACCAATAATACAAAAGATAGATGGAGAAAATGTTACTTTTTGAGTTGTTAAAAATGTGTTCTTACAATATTGGCGACGAAACGTTGCTTTGAAAACTAGTAAATATTGCCTTCAACTATTATTCGTTATTGACTAAGATTTGTATCATTTGACAAAACATAGCTGAAAATACGATACGTCACTGTATTCTTGTCCCATATAAGACAGATCGTTACAAACGCCGCTCCTAATGTTCGATCATTTGTAACTAGACCCTACTGTTCCATACAGTAACGGACATATTACGTTATATCGTTTTCTCCGGTCATATCATGTAGATATGTTATACGGAACGGGCATTTTTCAAAGATTTTTCCACATCTGACATATCGTGCAAAGGACGCTGTCGTTGAAGCCAAAATGCTAATGTCGAGAGTGCGTCTGAAGTGGATGACATCTTTTTGATACAGTTATGAATTGCGCATTGCGAAATATAACGATTTATTTCATATTAAATTATAATATTAAAGACATGATGCGAATGGGTTTTAAAGAACTATTTATTACAATACGGCTCTACTTAAACAAATTAGATTATTGCATATCGACTGTGGAAAGGAAAAGGGACGTAAACTACACATAACAAATTCTAAAGAAAACACAAAAAACGTGTTTGAGTGATTTTGGAACAAAGGCAAATTATGAAATATACACAACCTGGAAGACCATGGAGACTGATAAACTGGTTTTTAATAGACGTTATCTAACATAAATTTATTATTTTTTTCAAAAGAAACCATTTTTAACGTATTTTTTCCTGATCGCAATTTTGAAAGGCCTTTCTTTTTTCAAACTTAAAAGCTAAATTTAGATACCAATTCAGCATTTTCAGCTTACGTCCTTTTGATAGAACGTCTATCAAGTTGTTTATATTGTGATTTTTGAGAAAAAGCTGTTTAAGAAAAACTGTGGGCTACGTTTTTTTCCTTTCCACAGTCGATATACATATATATAATAGTCTTTGAAAAATACAATTTAATGTTTGGTAGCATATCACTTTATATGGTGAACCGCTTTGTTGCGATAAAAACGTTCATATATTTTATTTAGTATTCTTAGAAATAAACAGTTTAGCAGGAATAATCTATGTGCGGATAATTCGTGTACGGAAGAATCATCTAACCATTTTTGATAGTACATATATTGAAAGTTTATGTTTTTATGTTGGATGAAAGCTATCATAGTTTGAAAAAAATCATGTTAAAGACGGCAGAGGATTGAGAAGAATGATAATTAGTCATATCTTTGAAATTCAAAAAAACACTCAGAGATAAACAATTTAATTGTTATTAAATAAAAAAAATGGGTGGAATATCAATTAATGTCAATCAAATTACTGATATACATTAATTATAAATAAGAGACTAGAAATAATCCATTCTCCTCTGGTTTATATATTGTTTTATCTCGTTCAATAAATACATAGTAAATATTAATACTTCACTAAGTTGCAAATAGAGTTATTAAAAGAAAATTACTTTACTAAAAATTATATATTAATTTTATTCCATTAGCGTTTTAGTTTAAAACGATCAAATCCATTCACAATATCACTGTCGAATGATTGTTTTTATTTTATCGTATTGATTTGATTTAAACGTTGATATCATGGTTCAACATAAAACTTGAGTGAAATCATAAAAAATAATAACAAATATTTTTACTTGTTAAAATATTTAACATGGACATTAGAATAATTGCATGTACAAAACACAGTGGTATGTCTACATACAAAATGCTGAAATTTACTTGAAATTCCTTCAGTAACTATTTTGTAGAAGCAAGTAATATTTCTTTTAATATCGTAATATATTTTTGTATACATATAAACATGTCATATTCCATTAAAAATGCCAAGAAAGAATTGCCTTCCTTTGTCGGAAAGTTTCCTTCGACGAATAAAACGACATACCTACCCAACCCCTTCAAGACAAATGTCATTTTTCATCGCCGACATTTTCATAATATTTAATAATTCATCTTTTTCGTGTTCATATCTCGTCAACTTACAACTCTGCTTGGATATGAATTCCAGAAGTGGTTAACATTTTATTGAATGGAATGAATTAACGTACAAAAAATCAAGAATTTTTTGGTGTTCAATGATAACGTCCTACTTGGCTACGCCGTCAAGTTTTCGTCAATTCTCTGAACGGCCATTACTGTTTTTTATTTTTTTCAATGAATTGATTTACTAAAAAGGAAAAAAAACATAGCATTTCAGATGACGCCCTTTTTTCATGCATAGAAAAAAATTAATACAGATTTTTTAAAACAATTCGAATCATGTATAAACTGGAAAAAAAGATACATAATTATTGTATCCAGTAAGTACATATTTGTAAGTTTTAATCAGCTTGCAACTTTCCCAACCGGAAACTCAATCAAAGAAAGCAAAGTACAAGTATTGAGGAGCAAAATTTGATGTCATGCTGTTTAAATCTCAAAAAACAACAGCGTAATATTCCTGTGAAATTTGATATTGGTACTGGTATAATCAAAAACGGATTTATATCCAAAAGCATGGATGCCCAGTGATAGATTATCATAAAAGCAAGCGCGCGCTTGGGACCTCATAGCTTATAATATATAACCCATATACTTATTGTTCTGATTTTAATTATTTCACATAGAATTTTCTATCGTTTTTTTTTATCCGAATAACAGGGCCTCCAAATTTCATTGCACCTATGGCCTCTCGTGTGGTTAATCCGCTAGTGTGGATGTCTGATTATTATATTTATTTAGACATATTATTTTTTAGAAAAGAGGATAGAGGGAACGATAAGTTTACTATGTATCTTTTTGACTATTTTGGTTCAGAAAAAAGAGTATGAACCCACTGGGAAATATCTGTTTTTAAACAATCATTTAGTAAACCGCTTTTTTACAGATAGGAAATGGGCATAGTTTTTAAAATCTTGTGTTTTTTATCTTTTCTGCTTCTAATGTGGTATGCGGTACATATATATATGTATATTCATATTACAGCATCTTAATGAAGTTGTTTTACGTCAGCTGGCATAAGTTCGACCCTTTAACTGGGAATAGGAAACACAAATCTTTAAAACAATCAAAGTAGCTATTTTTTAATTATCAGTTTGAGGACTTAAGTTCGTGGGCAAGCAATCGAATTAGATGAATACCCAGGACTACTGAACACACTACAAAAGCAGCTTGTAGTGTTCCATTGAAATATAGTTCAACTGTAAAAATAATCTTACAGACACCGAATTGTCTACACCTGTTTTGAATAAACGCAGTCCAGAGTTAAAGATCACCGCTTTCTCGCCTTTGAGCCCAAGATTCGTTTGCCCGAAGCACCTCATTAATTACAGAACGTATGGGAAACGAAGTTACGGCACGCATCTGAGAAATCGAATAAAATAATATGTTTATATTTTTTGTTTCAAATCCATAATCTGTTGATGAGTTGTGACGGATTTCTTAATTGAACTCTGGTGATTTGATTAAGTTCTACGAAAATGATTAATCATAAAGATATTTTTATTGCAACACATCAATTTAATTGATCATCCATGATAGTCTATCGTTGGCGAACCATTTTTTATAAACAACATAATTAGGACAACACATACGTTTTGATTTATACAAGGTTTTTGTTGTACACAATCGGATATGAATTTGTATCATTACCGTTGTGTTACTATCGTTTAGTGTCCGTTTCCAATGTGGAGAACATAGCTTCCTAATGGAGGATTTCAATATAAGTTTTTTTCGAGAACTGTTTGTTACTGAATTGTTCAACTTCTTTCTTTTTTCAAAAAGACTATGGATAGAAGAACAGGGGTAAGACAAAACTAGAGGTCAATTAATCGCTCTCGTTTTACCTCATTTATTTTAAGATTGGAAAGGGCGGGAGGATGTTTTTTTAGATATCACAGACACCTCTGCCGTCGAATAGAAATATATTGAAGAAAATTCTGTTCGTGCTGGGACTCAAATTTGTGAGATTCGTTACGGAAGTCTCGTCTTTCTCTGAGTGACCACCTATCATCGGAAATATTAAAGGACTGAAAAATATCACAGGTGCTACGACGAGTTAAAGCAAAATAATAATAAAACAACGAAGATTGATTTGAAACATTCAAAATGCGAAGAAAAAAGGAGCCGGGACCCCGTTCCACCGCATTACATGAAAAACAGTACTGCTGTTGTTTATTATGAATTTATTGAAAACATTCACTTTGATACAATATGACTACAGCATAATTTGTGTAATAATATTTTTACATTACAGGCTATATAAAAAATCAAATTATCAACTGTGAAAACGATTTTTCATTCAAATTGTTATCTTTAGGGTTTTAAATGACATGACTCATCTAAGTAACCAACTTTCTGTTGAAATCAAAGATAAAGCTTATCTTCGCTATAGGTTACAAACATAATATTCTGTTGGTGCGCCATCAAATTAACGTTTAATCGAAATTAATAGATTATAGTGCCAAAATTATCGATGTTTCATAAAGCACTAATTGAATTATTTACAAACCATCGTCTTTGAATCCAATTATCTCGAAATATGTTTTTACCATTTGTCCATTGTAGTTTGAAAGCAGTTATTTAATTTTCAACAGATAATTTTGTTATTTCCGATGGTAGAAGTTGACTTTAATTATCACGGTTAAATTCTTGTCCCGGTGGTATATATATATTTATTTTTAATGGGGAAACAGGACTAAAAAGACCAACTAATAAAATCATCCAATCGACTGCGCACGTAAGGAAAAAAATACAATCACGACACTATTCTTAATTAAAGATCTAAAACGCTTTTCTTTTGGCGTCTATTGCTGCATTTTTTACACCCGGATGTGCCCGCAGGGCCACTGCAGACTGCGACAGCCCTTCTCAAAGAGTGGTTCGAAATTGTTTTAATATTCTATAAAACGTATCTATTCCATTTCATTGTGAATTATTTATCTATGGGCTTAAAAACATAAATAAGTTGTCAAATACTTGATTGATTTTTGATAATTTTAAATCATCCTGATTTAGCATCTCAATTGAAGTTAATTTTATCTATGAACGATTTTAGTCAACCTTTCAATATTTCTCTTCTTTGTATTTAAGAGGGAACATGTTGGGTTATAATAGGACCAGTGGTTATCTGATCACTTTCTCAACGTACTTATTTAAGGAACGAATATTAAAGGATGGCAAAATCACAGATACAAATACCTTTTAAATACAAATCCGTATGCTGTTTGAAAAAGCCAATATATGAGTGTTTCTAAAGAACATTATCAACGATAGCATAGATTATTCGCCAATGGGACCGTAATAATACAACTCTTAATAAAAATCGATACTTATCGTTTCGTAAACTAAATACTTTTATCTTTCCAATTCTTTTCATCTTTGTTACATTTAAATATCTTGTAGTGTTAATATTTATTATATAAACATATTACCTCTTTGATTGTCGTATCTTAACAATTATAATTAATATATTTGTGGTATCAAACAACAGTATAAGACTGACCCATCTACAATTAAAAATATATACATTTAGCAAATAAAATCTTATTTACAATTAACTATCGTTTCAAAGCGATTGAGATGCAGCGACGTCACGAGACAGTGTGAGATGATAAATGAGGTCCATAAAAAGGCGCGACTGGAAAGTACAGAGGGTAGCAGGGAGGCGACTCAAGCGGCCGTGACTTTTTACATTCCCCTCTTCCATATTAATGCTATTTACGTTTATTATGTAGCGCATTCCGCTCAAAGTGTTGCCAGTGAGAAAATTTAATCGCTGCCTCCAGAGGAAAAAACCGTAGACTTCCCATACATATAAACTGCTTCCAACAACTTAACTTTCTTTTACTATATGTTTTATTAAAGTACACATTTCAAAAATGTCCATTCCCGGGGAAGACCATTTAGCTCCTTATATTATGGAATCTTACCAGACTTTTATGCGAGAACTGCTCATCAGTAAGTTGTTGAAATTCTCTTATAGGATATAGAATTTTTTCAAACAAGATAAGATAGCAACAAGTAGTTAGTTTATTGATCTCTACTGTTATGATCCATGTTTCATGATCAGAGAGTAAAAGCAATGAAAACAATCACATATTTTTCCAAAACACAAATATATGAATGCGAGTGATTATTATTTGTCTATGCACTAAACAAAGTGTATAGGAAGTGATTTATTGATAGTCATTTTCTAGTCGGACCATTTTATCATTTCATTAACGATTAACTTACTACAAATTCTGTTGAAAAATGTTGTCAAAAATGATCATATTTATGCTATACATAAGATGCTGAAATTGTTTTAAATGAACAAAATAAAATATATTTAGAATAGTTAGATATAGAACGATTGATAAAGGTTTACTAAACAGTTTTTCATTATATTTTTATAAAAAACAACTCACTCGACTGAACTCTTTATTAATAAAATATAAACGTTGTTTTAGACTGTTGCTTAAACGTTTTAAGTAACAATCCACCGATATATTATGACACCCAAATATCGCTGTTGATACTATATAAACGTAGAGCTTCAATCCATCTACGAGGGCGTCCGAAAAGTTTCCGTGCTTTCGGCGTAGCAGATCGTAGACCGACGAGTGACGCCAATCTGACGCACTGACGAATCGTTTCCAAACGCTGACGCAGCAAAAAATGAGACGAGCTTTCGGTAGCAAAGCAGGCATTGTTTTGTTCGACCAGCGTTATTGGGAATTTCATTATAATTTATGCGCAGGATTTCGGCGAACACCTCTTGTTTGCGTTGAGCTTTTTATACCCACAGGAATTTAACTCGTCGCTAGTTCACAACAACACACACAGGTAATCGTTAAATTAGTTAGTTATGTATAGGATATAAAAAAGCTTAACAAAAAAATACTAATGCTGTAAATTGTACCACAGGAGTTTTGTTATTCTAAGAACTATGTAGGCATAAGCTTACTTTATAAATAATATTTTACTAAATCTATACATTAGTATCATAAAATATTAGGCAACAGAGTTTTACATCAACATTCTTGGGTGTAGCTTAGTTCTGAAACAGTTTTTTTTGTGATTTAAATCGAATAAGGGTTTTAAAGTATAATTAACAAATTCAAAATTTGCTTCGACATTTTACACAACACTACAGGCAACAAACAGATGCTAAAACCTCTGGGTATGTTGACTTTTTTTTTAAACGTATTTTACTTACTCTATTATAAAACCTGTATTAGTAATATATGTGAAAGTTATTTAAATATATTTAAAAAAAAAACAATCCTATGACCTTATACAAAAAATATAAATTCATAACAGACACATAGACAAGACAAATATATTACACATAAGTAAGCTGTTCAGCTTTGCTGCAAGCCATGGTTTTACATCTTTACATACGATACTTATTCCATTATTATAACAGCAGAATTTCAAATGGTTTCCATTAGTATCTCACAAATCTGTTGGTATAACCTTAATTGAGTATTTACATTTGTAATTGAATTGGATTGTATTAATACACATATATTCCCAGATATATAACAAAAGGTTAAACATCTTTTATTAAATAATAATATAATATATAAATAAAGCTCCATTACAACTCACAAAATTGACAAAAACTGGTCGTGAGTCGTGACAGTAAAAAGTAGAATATCTGCATACAAATTTCGTTTTCACTCAAATATTATATTGACATTAAACCCTTCGTATGAGATGACGACAAAAAGTAACTTAATTATTTTTTAATTTTAACGCATACAAGTGACATATCGTGTTCCTTCTTTAATCCATGACTAAAATCTATCCTTAGTTAGCTATGAGATAAATGATTCTTGTTAGTCATAAGATGGTAAACATGAAGTTATGTTACTGTCGCTTCATAAATTACACCCACTGAAAAAAACAAACACATTAAAGTCACTATTTTATTATGTGTGGTGAAATGTTTATTAATTAATATAACAATAGCTTCTGAATCTGTATCGCCACCACTAGGGTATCCAATCCCGAAGCCTTTTTCCAATCCCGGGATTTCGGGATTGAATTATTTTGAATCCCGGGATCCCGGGATTGAGACTTTCTCACCGAGGAATTTGAAATCCTCAATTTGCTATACTTTTTCCCAGAATCTCACAGAAACTCGTTTTTTTTTTTTTTTAGCTCACCGAGGAATTTGAAATCCCCGATTTGGTATACTTTTTCCCAGAATCTCACAGAAACTCGTTTTTTTTATTTTTTTTAGCTCACCGAAGAATTTGAAATCCCCGATTTGCCAATTTCGTGTAAATTTCGAGAATTTGCTAGAAATTTCTCAATCCCGAAGTCCCGGGATCGCGGCTATCTCAATCCCGGAATTTCGGGATCAGAAAATTGAACGGGATCCCGGATCCCGGGATTGGATGCCCTAGCCACCACCTGCTACAAATTACTAACCTTTACCGGAGAGTTCTCGTAAAAAACATTATTAAATAAGCACTTATAAAAATATTGACAGAAAAATCTTGGGATTAATAACTGTTAACATATGAATCAATTATGTGGAGTATTCGGAGTTTACTTAATTATTTAACTTCCACAAAAAATTCAATCTAGTACATTTGATGCGTAAAAATAGCAAATTACATACAAACGTTTAAATTTAATATATAATGTTTACAGAAGCAATTTTCGGAGGGTCGCGATCGAAATATTTCCAAATGCATTCCTTGGATCGCCTCCATTGAGTCAGAGATCATCCCCCGATATCTCAACCCCGACCCGCGGAGCACTGTTCAATAGCGGCAGCCTTTAGACAGCAGTTTAAATTACTAATTTCCTCTTACTTTCTTTGCGGAAGTGTTTGCATAACCGGGACCTCCCCAGCCGGTCCTCGGTGACTGGCGAGAGGCGACGCATCCCCTGTCGAAGTAAGCCAAGGGCGGCTTCTGCAAGTCACCTTCCACCGGTCGATACTTTGATTATTTTGATGTTATCATCATCGGCTGGCGAGGGGTGTGGTCGAAGGGGTGCTCCATCCCCAGATCGGATTATCATCGTCAGTTTTATAAATTAAGTCTTCAAATTTAAAACTCTTCATCAATTATTCTTTAATTAAATATTTATCGTTGTTTTACAGAATTCATTATTACATAAATAAAACATCTTTAATACTAATTAAGTAAGCTATAAAATTCTTACATTCTTCTACGTGATTTAGAAATAAAAATATTAAGTGGTTAACAAAATGAAATAGAATATCAATTTTTCCAAAATATTTTTTTTTAAACCATGTCCGCTCCCAATGTGGAGCATATGGACTCCTAATGGAGTTTATCTCAACAGAAGTGTTTCTACGAGAACTGCTTGTTACTCAGTTGCTCAACCTCTCTTTTTCCAAGGAGAGTAGGGATGTAAGGATTGGGCTAGGACAGGATTAGTGGTAAGCTAATCGCTGTCGATACGCCCCATTCATAGGATAGGGAAGGTGAGAGGGGGGAATTCAAGACATCACATACATCCATGCCTTTGAACAGAAATTCATAAATCGATTGAAAAATCAATTTATAAAACTGTCCGTACCGGGATTATGTTTTTACTTTTAAAAATATTCGTTCATTCTTAGTGCTAATAAAATACTCTTCCAAAACTCATTGACATATCGACCTGCAATCGGCAGAGCAACGTTAGCGACAATTCATAAATTTCACAGGAATGGTCAGATTTTAATCACAACAAAAGATTTATTTCACTTCTCGTAATAAGTTCGCAAAAATAATTCCTTAAATTCGGTTTATAATATTCGGTCAATTAAAGTTTGTGCTTATTAAAAGAAAAAGTTAAAAAACTGGTTTCTGTTAAATCTGTGAATTTTCGCTAACGATTTTCTGGCGATCACGGGTCGATGTCACCAGCATACTTTTATTCCACTGCCAAACTTCTATCATCTCAAAATATATTAAATTTCCATATGCAACTATATTCTCCTAAGCTAATGAAAAATTTGCCGATAAATATATTCTAATAAACGAATACTTATTTGTATATATGATGTATATAAACAGTTATTTTAAACTTAAATGGTTTCATAAAATCACACCTTTTGAAACTGAAGGACTGTGAGACAAATACTTTTTATCGGCTTGTTTGCGAACGAGTTTGAAGTGTGGTATGGGTCAGAAATATTACACGTGGAATTTGATACCAACCTCAAACAAAGCGCGATTTTTCATATATATTTTTAATAACTTATTATACAATAACGGTTCTATTATACTATGCAAATATTAAATCAGATTTTTGTTTGCTTTTAAAGACTACACATAATGGTTTTATATTAAACATTGACATAGTTGTTAATATTAATGTATTTATATATCTCGCTCTTTAATATTAAATGTATTATATTTAAATGCAAATAAAATTGTATATTACCAAATATACCCGATTGTCAATTTACTTGACATGGCTTAACTTAATAATAACTTTTATCAGAGTTAAAATGAATTTAAAGAGAAAAAAACAACAATAAAAGACTTAAATTTGAATCGTTCAAACTATGTACATTCTCACAGATTTTTTCACTAACGGCCCGGGTTTCGCCTTTCGGCATCTTCAGGCATTCAAGTGCACGGATGAACTTGAACTGACGTTAAGTAAATGAAAGTTTCGTGTTTATATAAGATATAAATGCATCACTGAGTCCAAAGCCATTGCTGGCGAAAAGGATGAGCTCATGGGAATGCCAACAGATTTGAGTAGTGAGTAGTTTCAAGAATTATATAGTTTCAAGAATTATCAAGTTCATCCGTGCACTTGAATATGCCTGAAGATGTCGAAAGGCGAAACCCGGGTCGTTAGTGACAAAATCTGTGAGAATGTACATAGTTTGAACGATTCAAATTTAATATTGAAATTCCACCAAGCACCTTCAGTCGAAATCTTAAATTAATAAAAGACTTGTTAAAGATTTTATATCGTTGGAAACCTTCTAATTCTTCGTATTTCAAAAGGTACAAATTTTCAGGAGACACATAAATGTACTTTATTCTAGTGCTACCGCTATCGATATTAATCGTTATAAAACACCACCTGAATGTTTTGGTCCTCAATATATTTAAGGATGTTTATAAGTAATGAAGCAAGTACGCTTTCATCCATGCCATCATCTCCTTTATTATTAACATAGCACATGACTATATTATTTACCAACGTTTTTGTATTAGGTTGAATAAAGCATGAAACATTTTTTTTAATATGATTTAAAAGATTATGTATGCATTGAAATTTTGAATTCACTTCATCAAAAAACGCAAAACTGACAAAAGGTACGTGTTTCTAGAAAATTGACAACATGTTTAATTAGAAAAAAACAACTACGTTTGACTTGCCAGGGCTTAAACTTAAAACTTTCTGATCCAGGGGTGGGCTTGGAGGGGCTCGCGCGAGCGCCTTGTTAAATTTTACAAAGGCCGGCGAGCCCCTTGTTAATTTAAGAGAAAACGATATTCTCAGATCGAATAAGTACATAACTGCAATTTCTGACTTACATATTATCTACGACAGCTTCAGTATACACAGCAGTACATTTTAAGCCATTAAGATTGATAAGTTTACGGTATATTGCATATGTTTACATCAATTGGTTATTTAAGTATTGCATAGGAGTAATAAAAAAAATACTCCTTCCTAATGTGTTGGCAGCCCACCGCTGTTCTGATCGCTATCTCAACTTTTGTCGCTAGGATTTAAATCTAAAACAAAATAAAACCATAGAAAATTTAAATTAACTTTGATTATTCCACGTATTGTGTTACTAACTGTGACACGTGTTTCGCCTTCAGACTTACTATCGCAAAGTTTGCTTAAGTAATGAATTAAGTTGCTTAAGTAATGAATTAAGAAGTTAAAATGAATTTCCACAAAGTTACCGCCGAAACCATCGAAAGTATTAAAATAAAACCAATTTCCAATAATACAAAAGTAAATTTATATTTTGCATTTAGATCGACATCGTGGAAACTTTCAGATTGCGTATTGAATCTGGCATCAAACGTATTATACCTGAAAGTTGATCAATTCAATTTTTAAAAATTGAAAGCAATATTTATTTTTTTATTTATCCGAAAAATCCCCACAAAACCCTTTTCAAATATTTCGCGCGTAATGTTTTTGTTTGACGTATGGATGCGGCGTGGGTACTCATCAGTTGTCAGGGCGGGCGGCAGGCAGGGGCCAGAGGGCAGAGAGCGGCGAGGATCGGCTACACGCCGGACGCTCGCGGCAAGCGGATATTGATATGGCTGACTTGCCATTTTTAGCCTTGCAACCGAAACTCCCGGACCACCACATACTACACCGGCAACCTTACACGGCGTATATTGTTTACAGCCCATTCACCTCACCAGGACCGAATCACTTTCATCACAACAGGCAATAAAACTCAATTGGGAAGTTTGCCGTGCTCAGAGACGTCACAGATTTTTTTTCTATTAATTTTAAACGTAAATTGTTTATTTCTAACTTTTAAAACGAACTTTGTATGGCTTTGCATATCCAGTGATTGTTCATTGTTTAAAATCAAAATTACAGTACACGGCATTATAGCTGACGCCAGTTCACCATGCACTTGACAAATATAATTAAAATATCGAAAAAAAACAGTAGATAATAACATAATGCAACAGCACATGATAATAATCAATACATTAAAGTATTTGGGACATGCAAAATCAATGAATATAAAAGTAAAACATAACAAACAGTTCGCAAATATTGTCACTAAAAATGTCCACTTCTCTAGGCAATGAGTTGATCAGTCGAACAGCCGTTGGAACCGGCGACAATATCGACTGTGGAAGGAAAAAATAACGTAATCCACACATATTTTTTTTACAATAGACACAAAAATATGTTTTTCTGATAATTTTGAACCAAACGCAAATCATAAAATTTACACAACATTTGTTATTGCCACATATACACTATTCCAATCTTTAAAATAACTGGCGTAACGAGAGCGATCAGATAACCACAAGTCTTGCCTCAACTTAGGGGTGGGCTCGGAGGGGCTCGCGCAAGCCCCTTGTTAGATTTTACTACGGCTGGCGAGCCCCTTGTTAATTTAAGAGAAAAAAATATTCTCAAATCAAATTAGTACATAACTACAATTTCTGACATATATATTATCTACGACAGCTTCAATATACACATTAGTACAGTTTCAGCCATTTGCATTGATTAGTTTATGCCGCCTGAGTGGTTGAGTGTTCAACGTTGTTGGCTTCGGCTACGGAGGGCCCGGGTTCAAATCCCAGTACGGACAGTTTTATAAATTGATTTTTCAATCGATTTATGAATTTCTGTTCAAAGGCATGGATGTATGTGATGTCTTGAATTCCCCCCTCTCACCTATCCTATCCTATGAACGGGGCGTATCGAGAGCGATTAGCTTACCACTAATCCTGTCCTAGCCCTATCCTTCTATCCCTACTCTCTTTAGAAAAAGAGAGGTTGAGCAACTGAGTAACAAGCAGTTCTCGTAGAAACACTTCTGTTGAGATAAACTCCATTAGGAGTCCATACGCTTCCACATTGGAAGCGGACATGGTTAAAAAAAAAAGTTTATGGTAAACTGCATATTGTTGCATATTATAAGTGTATTAAGTAACAATCGTTTGATAATTAAGGTATTGCATAGAAGCGATAAATTGCTTTGAGATTAACTCTCCTTGCTATGAGTTCTCTCTAAGCTGCGCGCGTGGGCGGCCGCGCAGCAGTTGGGAAGCCCCCACGCACTCATTCGGGGTTGGCGCACACTAGTTTTTCAATTAATATTTGATTGGTCCGCGCAGCTAACCCTTCGGCTTAGAGGGAACATTGATTTTGAGTGATCATGAATTGTAAAAATATAACACTAAGTAGTACTTGTCAAGTTGTTTACCTTAGTACGTACCTGCAATCTGTTGGTAGGCCTGTTTCGAGTATCTCATGGTTAAATTCGTGGATTACATAAATGCGTGTAATTTCGACAAAAATAACCTTCCTAACTCTTTGAGACATTGTTGTTTTGCTCCAAGTGTGTAATTATTTCCAATGTTACGTTCTCGAATAACATCACGTGGAATCGTACACCACAACAATAGAAATGATATTTACCGACATTAATTATCGTTGCGTAGTGAATAATGACCTCATCTTTTGACACATTCACAGATTTACTCACCAGAAAATTTTCTAAATCTCTGAAGGTATAATACGTTTTGTTGATACATTCACTTTGCTCCACATATGAAAAATCTTTTTCAGTAGATGTTTGTGTTCACAGATGGCGGTAATATTTTTAAATGGCGTCCGTGTAATTTTAAACGTCAAATTTAAATTATCGCTGCTTGAAACTGTTGATCAAAAGACATGTTTGTTAAAACAACGACGTTGAAACCATAATTGTTAGAAAACATTATATTTGTCATACTCTTCTATTCAGTTTGATTTCTTTTCGTGTGCAACATCTAATTAAAAAATAAATTGATGATTTTACGTTTCAAAGAAACGTTCTGAAACAGGCCAAATACATTTTCTATCTATCTGCGCTCCCGGGCTTCTAATTGAGTTTATCTCAATAGAAGTTTATCTACGAGTAATGCTTGGTACTCAGTTTGCTATACCTCTTTTTTTAAAGACAGTAGGTATAGAAGGATATGGCTATGGCAAGACTCTGTTTCTTTCGGATCGTATAGGTGAGGCGGGGAGGATTTTAAACATCACAAATATCCATTTATTATAACAGAAATTCATTAACCGAATGAAAAAATAATTTATAAACATAAATAATTTACTCACCAATTATTGTGAATTATGTTTTTTAAGAACACATTTCCGATTTCATATATGTTCATAGAATAACAGTTGATAAAAAATACTGCAAAAATTGAATTCTGTCAACAATGTAATGTGAATTTAGTCGTATAATATGCGTATAAAAACAACAAAATGATTTAAATAAAAATCAATCAAGTCTCACCTTTTTTGTTGCCGTATCAACAGTTTCGATGGCTTTTCATAAATCAATAAATAAAAAATTGACAATCACGAATCAAATGACATTTTAAAATTTGCAATGTTCGAATGGGACATCATTCTTGATTCAAATACGATATGGCTTATAACGCTGAAAATTTACGGTCGCTCGTTCAAAAAACGAACTCTCATAGCCCTCTAGTTAACAAATCGAAAGCTGTCTTACTTTCAGGGTAAAACGTCTCTCAAACTGGCAACACTGCTCTGTCTTCAGCTCGCTTACATACTTGCATGAATATTTGAAAGGACGCTTTTCTTCTAAATGTGATGTCTATAATGTTTGTTCACAAACTGAAACTTGATAAACTTTCTCAAAGGCTTATTGTCTCCGGTTTGAGCGGAGACTTTTCTCAGGGTCGTTACTCAGACAAAAAGAGAGATGGGAACTTTTGAATTAATTTTCGTGGTAAAAAGGTTTTTTGTGCGACACGTTCTAATTTCAATTGTATTATTATTTTTATTTCATGCCATACTTTCTCGTCATACTTAAAATGCATATAATTATGTATGCTATCCACAAATTTACCATTGCTAAATTTTACAAACATTTACCGATATTTTTTTGTGTTTCATAATTTACCACAATTTTTAATTCTGTAGAAAATATTTTAATTAATTAACTAATATTATCATTGTTTTGGATTATTTATATATAACCAACCTACTACGTCACTAACTCTCGAAAAGGGACATAAGTTAATGTTCACTTTAAAAAAAAATTGGCACGTTTGGAATAGTTTTTCATAAATTAAAAAGTTTTTTAATATGTTTAATACGATATTATGATTATAAATTAAAACAAAGATTTAGCTTGACCATTGATTGATAGATATGTCTTGTTAAAAGGAAAGGTTGAGTAAGTTTAATCGAAGCTTTGTCGCTTGGTAATGAACTAGCTTGGTTAAATTCAAAAACCAAAACACTCATTTGTACTAATTCCTTATTTTTTTAAACAATCAGGACCGGTTTCGCACATGACGTCTATTTTAAACTGTTAAAGAAAATACATTAATACAGTAGTATTTATACTAAACCAAGTATAATAAGAGTGTTACAATTAATTGATAATAAAAATATGAATGGAATTTACAGATTAGGATACAAAATATGAATAAGTGACATTTAATTGAATATAAATAAAATGTTTATTACCGCTAACAAATAAATGGTACTAATATTCAACCGCACCAAAGAACAAATAAGTTAGAGGTGTCACTAATAGGGTCTCCAATCCCGGGATCCCGAAATCCTGGGATTGCGATAGTACTAATCTAGGGATTTCAAAATCGCAGAGAAAAAATATTTCTGAATCCCAAATTATACACGATTTTATGTTGAATGTTTAAATTTTAAAATATTTCTAGCTATCAATTTTTTTTTTATAATATAATTTTTAATATTATAATTAATTAATGAAATTGATAATAAACGACAATGAAACTGATTCCGGGTAAGCTGTTTGTTAACTTTTCGTTACTCAGTCGCTCAATCTCTCTTTATAAGGATACAGCGAGGACAGGACTAGTGGTTAACTAATCACTCCAGCTACGCCTAGTTGTTACAAGATCTGAATGGTGAGAGGGAATTTTTAGACACCACAAACACACATGTCTTTGAACATAAATTGAAAAAATGCTATTCATACTAGGACTCAGACAAAAGGAAGAAGTATACTTTTTCATATCCAATGACCACGAGGATTCAACTTGGTCAAAGAAACTTTACCGTGAAGACCTTATTCAAGCAGACATTTTTAGATTTCCAGAACAGAGCTTGAGCTCAGCCAAGAGTTTGTATTTGAGTATTATTCGTAAATTTTGGTCGTGTTTGCGATATATGTAGACATAGGGGGATACATAAAAGAATTATGGTAATAAAACGATCATGTTATCCAGCCCTGGACGATATATCCACGATGAAACGACAATGTCAGTACAATAGTCTACTGAGACGCCCTCGTCCCAGATCGTTAGACGAGAGACAGAGTTATCCATCTCTCCCCATAACAACCTGGTTTGGTATAATTCGGACTCTTTGTTATAGGTACAGTTACATGGAAAAGGTATCAAAGCAATATTAATGAAACACGCGGTACAATCAAAGGAAGGGTGGGGTTCCACCGATTTATTTTACAAAAACATATATTTAAATTCACAACAATAAATTTGGAAGAGCCTAGCTAGCGTACAGTTATATGCTACAGAGAAAAACAACAAACGAAATAGATTAATTAAACTACAGTGAAAATCGGCCATGCGACCCTATAAGAGATAGGGCCGCATGGACGAGTGCCCATGTGACCCGGTTTCGACGATCCTCGCAGAGAAAGTTCATTATGTTACATAGTTATATAAAAAGAACAAGCGAATGATTAGCTGAGTTTACATTTAGTTGAGTTAACAATTTGTGCGCCATTGCGCAACAAAACAAAAGAAAGGTTGAAGAAACGAAATTAATTAGTATGCTTGGTACTTGAGTCCTGAGGGGAAGTAGAAATTTCTGTTAGCGTCGTGACGCGACGGACTAACAACTTGACCTTGAATAGGCTGGAACATGTATTTTATAATTTTTAATCGTGTCTTAGTGACACTTTCCCTTTGGCTGATAACATACGTTTAGTTAGCAGAAACAAAAAATATATTCAAATGAATCTTATATCGACTCGGACACTTCTGCAGGCGTCCGAGCCGCATTCTTACCCTACAATACACATAATCAATTTATTTTAATTTTTGCTACAGGGGTCGGCTGAAAATCTGGAAAGTAGATACACACAACGCATGTCAATAGTGAATATTTCTGTAAGATTATACTTATGGTTGGTGAGGTTCTCTGCTTTCCTTATAATCAGCCTTACTCCGATACATTCGGAGACACTTACCTCTATTTGGTTACGTGTAGGTATAAGAATAAACAAAACAATACAAAAATTACTATCAAGGCTTAATATAATGAATTTTTAATTCCGTTTATAATGTGCAGTGGGATTTCTTTCGTATGGCAAACGAGACAAGTATTGTTAAAAAAAAAAACAAACAGGAACACGTATGATTTCGACAGTGGTTTAATTACTATTTTTCTTAACCTAGATTCTTATCCCTACCTACACCTAAGTTTCGGGAAGGCATGTTCGTAAAGATTTGTACCGGTTTCTCTAAACCGGTTTCGTGGCGTTACTATAAAAATAGTGCTCGGTCTCGAAACTCGAGCGATATTAGAATATCTGCGGCCGCACTCGTTGAATTGAGTCCTCCTTCTCCTCCACTTAAGTGTATCTTATAGTTAGGAAGCTAAGGCAGGCGATCGCAGACCGACGTCCGCTTATTTGAAACCTACGCGGCGGCTTTTACAGGCCTTACCTGTGGTCCAGCGTCCGCTGGGACCGGCCGCAGCGTTGCAGATCATCCGATCTGACAGACTTAATTTGTCAGGCGTATACTCGCGTATTGGGGTCAGGGGTCGAACCTGACTTCCTTTCGGCGGGACGCCGCGATCATGGACCTGCTGAAAACAACTATTGAGCCGTGCTCTATTTCACCTAGACAAACGGATGGCCGGGGTGGAAAACGGTCCTCTGCCAGAGGGCCGTTTCCGATATGGCAGCCCACCTCAGAAGTGAACGATATGTCCATATCGTTATCCATTTGGCCGATGGATTTGGTTATTGCTTAATTAAGGCGGTCGTCTATTGACCGGTGAGAGTCGCACTGACAGGATGACGTCTGTCAGTGAGAGGCGTCGTAACGCAGAGGAATTTACACGTCTGTCATATCTCAGCCTCCGAGCGCGCATGCAGTCGCGAGGCATTGTGCCATCCGCCTGTCTCCGGTGGGGAGCACCTATTCATCGACGTCATGACTACACTAGGATGGAGACACCAAACCTTGAGCAGTCACGTTCGACTCTCTACGCCACTGTCTGACCGGCGATTATGTTTCTAATCTGATGTCTCCACCTCGCAAGCCCACCCGCGAGAGATGACAGTTTTTAGTGCGGCGAGGTGGATCGTACCTTCGTCCGCCAGCCCGAGCTTATACATAATTATTAGTTAGACCAAAGATCCTTTCTCCGCCCTGTAGGCAAGTCCGGAGAATATTTACTTGTTTTCCTTTTAAACAAACATATTGGTGGTTATTATCAATCTTACTGAAGTTATTGTTCTCTCGCGGATGCCTCGCCCTTAATTTTAACAATTACATGTTAGCCCAGCACTAGCAAGACGATCCTTAATCCGATCGCTGTTTTAATACAATAATTACAATACAGCCCTAAGCTAGGCACATGTGTCGTGTCCAGTCATACTACCGGCAATCTGTTAGCAATATGATTTCTTTTCATTTAGTTGCGGCGAAAGAGTGTTCTAGTTAATTATTAAGAGAAAATATTCAAACAAAAAAAAAAAAAATCCTAATACAGTCATAAAGAAACGTATTCGAATGTGGTTGTTGAGCAAATTATTCTCATTTAGTTGCGGCGAAAGAGTGTTCTAGTTAATTATTAAAAGA
Organism: Himalopsyche tibetana; assembly: GCA_030503985.1. Lineage (NCBI taxonomy): Eukaryota > Metazoa > Arthropoda > Insecta > Trichoptera > Rhyacophilidae > Himalopsyche > Himalopsyche tibetana. The sequence goes on from JAPJYX010000007.1 coordinate 18,410,881, forward strand.
AAATATTCAGACAAAAAAAAAATCCTAATACAGTCATAAAGAAACGTATTCGAATGTGGTTGTTGAGCAAATTATTCTCATTTAGTTGCGGCGAAAGAGTGTTCTAGTTAATTATTAAAAGAAAATATTCAGAAAAAAAAATCCTAATACAGTCATAAAGAAACGTATTCGAATGTGGTTATCGCGCAGGAAGCGCCCACGTTTAATTATTAAAAGGAAGATTTCAAATGGTTACTGAGAGAAATATTCTGATTTCGCTTATGAAAAGAAAAGTTTCGAATTTAGTTGTTGAGGAAGATATTCTAATGTAGTGTTTGCGAAAAGAAGTGCTCACGCTTAACCATCGAAAGAAAACATTCAATTAGTCACCGAGAAAGAAACACTAGAATTTAGCCATAAAAAGGAAGGTATTCGTATTTAGTAATAAAAAAAATTATTCTACTTTAGTTGCTGCGGAAAGAAGTGTCCACGTCTAGTTATTAAAAGAAAATATAAAATAGAAAAAAAATACTACTTGGGCTATGAAAAGAAAAATATCCGCATTTAGTTATTTGTGGAAGATATGCTAATGTAGTGATTGCGAACAGAGGTGCTCACGTTTAGTTATCAAAAGAAAATATTCAGATAGTTATAAAAAAAAACCATTCTAATTTGGCTATGAAAAGAAACGTATTTGAATTCAGTTATTGCTGAAGGAAGCGTCCGAGTTTAGTTATTAAAAAGAAATTATTCACTTAGTTATTGAGAAAATTATTCTAACGTAATGATTGCGAAAAGAAGTGATCACGTTTTGTTATCAAAAGAAATTATTCAGATAGTAAAATAAACACTCTAATTTGGCTATGAAAAGAAACGTATTTGAATTCAGTTATTGCTGAAGGAAGCGTCCGAGTTTAGTTATTAAAAAGAAATTATTCACTTAGTTATTGAGAAAATTATTCTAACGTAATGATTGCGAAAAGAAGTGATCACGTTTTGTTATCAAAAGAAATTATTCAGATAGTAAAATAAACACTCTAATTTGGCTATGAAAAGAAACGTATTTGAATTCAGTTATTGCTGAAGGAAGCGTCCGAGTTTAGTTATTAAAAAGAAATTATTCACTTAGTTATTGAGAAAATTATTCTAACGTAATGATTGCGAAAAGAAGTGATCACGTTTTGTTATCAAAAGAAATTATTCAGATAGTAAAATAAACACTCTAATTTGGCTATGAAAAGGAAACGTATTTGAATTCAGTTATTGCTGAAGGAAGCGTCCGAGTTTAGTTATTAAAAAGAAATTATTCACTTAGTTATTGAGAAAATTATTCTAACGTAATGATTGCGAAAAGAAGTTTGTTTCCGTTCGCGGTTCGATCGCACAGTATGTAAAACCAGACACTCCACTTACATTAGACTTTCGGGGGGGAGTCAGACTTCCGTCTACCCGTGCAGCCCCGAAAGTCGACATATAGATAGTCACAGATAAAAACAATTACAGTAGATAGCAAGAAGAAATAAACACAGGACAAATTATATGAGTAACACTAGAGCTGGTTAGACCTTCCGTTACCCGCGCCGCAGATCTACTTCTCCGACCGCTGAAACGAACTGGTGATTTGAGAAAAACATGATGTGAATTGTTTATCAATCTTGCTTTGGAAAGCATTACATTTATGCACGATTTTATCGCAAAAAGGCCGCAAAGATACAGCCCTTTGCGTGAATGAGGTGAAAACGCGAAATCTCGCGAGTTACTTACGCGGCTACATACGTAGTCCGCTTTCAAGCATCTAGACCTGGTTTGCTCCCTAATATCTAGGAACACTGGTTCGGAGATAAGGGAGAAACATATTTAAATCAACGTATTAGTTTTTCACAAACCTTGGAGATGACCTCGGAGTACTGGATGGCGGCGCGGCAACGGAGACCTTGACACGGGATCTTAATACACTCACATCACATTTATTCAGAGTCTAGTGGATAACCTTAATATATATATATAACCACAATATTAACCATAACCATAATAACCCATCTGAGTTACACAGCGTAAATCGTTACCGATCTAAGAGTTTGTTTACACGTGGTGGCGTGGCGTCTGCCACGCCACCATAAAAAAAAAATACGTCTGCACTCTGCAAGCGATAGTCAAAGAAGAGAGAGTTTTTACCACTGCATCGCTGCGCTGTCCTTTTCTTCCGGTATTTCGGTGTTGCCAATCCACAAAGCGCGTTTGGCCTACCTATATTCTGTTTTCCCCACTTTCTCGAAGATTAACTACACTTTAAACTGATTATTATTAGCTTCTATCTCTTCTACTAGAGTTTTTAATTTATACGACAGTTGTAACTTTGCGATTCTGGTATGAAAACGTTGAAAGATGTCGTAGCCCGATTAACTGAACTGTGACACTACGATACCACAGCACTGTCTCGGAATATAGTGTACGAAGTATGTATAAGTTCGTTTTGAGGGATAAATAGTGTTTTGTAAGCAGGGCGAAGCTTGCATGACGAAGTTTCAAACGCTATTTAATTATGACGCAGATGAGAGAGTTTCCGCTTGTTTCCAACTGAAACAACCGGTCTTTAAACCGTGTGGAATTCTGGACCACCAAATATTTCCTTTACAAAACACAAATTATGTATGTAACGAAATACTGAGTTTGATTTGGTAAACTATTTAATATCAGACGAGACATTTCATAACAGCTGTAGTTTGTTCAGTAAAAAAATATTTTAAAATCGGGTATATAGAAAACCTTTTAAAACTCAATTGATAATTTTATCTAACATTCGTCAGTTTATTTTGAAAACATAATATTAATTTAAGTTAGTGTACAACGCAAGACGTGAGTTTGTTGATATTTTTTACTTAGGCTTCGAGCCCCATGTTAAATAAAAAAAAAACAATATTCAAATGTCATTTCAGTACTTAACTGCTATTTAAGAAATATATAACATTTTCTACGTCGGGTTGGTTATTAATTTTGAAAGATGGAACTGTAGCGAAAAGGTTAATACATATTTTAGAACTTTTCACTGGTAAGTTCTGTGTGTGTGTTCTACACAAAGATCCGATGAACGGATTGACGTAACATTGGTGATGAATTCTATAAGGTGACGTATCTGTCAGAATTATTTTCAAATTGAGAACATCTACAGCTAGTTGGTTCTCTCAATATGTGCGAAATATAAAGCTATTTTGTTTCATTTCAATGATGTGCCGGGTGACTCTTAGTTTGAGAACACGTACAGATGGTGATGGCGACATATTTGGGAACAAAATTCTTGAAGCAGTTAACCTTTCTTATCCTAACCACTTTAGTTTTATGTACTGATATCTTTGATGTACCTCATCAAAATTAATATTGGCCGAAGCGCACAGCTAATGAACATAATAACAAGGAAATGCTGCCATCATAAAAGTTATTTCTTGGGTATGGCAACATCTTTTCCTCGGCGATTATTTACGGTATATTTAATTACTGAATTCAATCAATTGGTCATATTGTATTCAGGGGCTTACTGGATGAGGGCTCGACGCAAGAGCCTTGTTAATTTTGAATTAAGAAAAACAATATTTTTAGATCGATGATTTATATGATATATAAATATGCATTACGATTTAATTTAATAATGTATTTTGACAATTTTCTGGCATATATTTTCTCTACCATAATTTTAGTAAAACATGTAATTGGTGCGAAAATAAAACTATTTAATTTTAAATTAATCTAGAAACACTATTGATATTAATTACTTTACGGTACATTATATAAGTATATAAATTAACATTCAATTGCTTTCACACTTTTATAATACTGTAATAGTGGAAACGAAATCTACCCTTTCTCCGGAACACCGCGAATAACTATATGATTAAGCAAGGCCCTTATTAACGTATTGGCAGCCCACCGCTGATTACATCTACTAAGACAATTCACTTACAGCACATATAAAGAATTGACTAAGAATGATTTATTTTGGAAACTAGATTTTGTTTATTGTAATAAAATTTTAGAAAATTGTGTAAAATCGATCAAAACATATTTGACTAGATCCGAAGTTTTGTTATGAAATATATTTTAAGCATATGGCCTTCATTTTTTAAACCAATCTGTATTTTTAATGAAAACAAATTTATTTTACGGCCACAAGATTTTCTCAGGAAAAAGTATGCCAAATGACACTTCGTTGACAAAATGGTTTATTTTGTTACTTCGTGACTTAATGTCTTTGGAACGCGAATTTGCGCACATACCCATTTAAATACTATCATATTTCTTTGTTTCATTTAAACATTTGAATGAATATATTTTATATTGATTGTGCATAAAGTCATATTTAGAATTTTTTACAAATTCTATGTGCGCGACGGTTAGCCGTGCCGGATTTCACGTGTTCAAGTCCCAGTACGATCAGCATTTTTCGATCAATTTCTGTTTGAAGGCATGGGTGTTTGTGATGTCTAAAAAATTCCTTCCCACCCTTACGATCCTTCAATAATTGGGCGTAGCGAGAGTGATTAGTTAACTACTAGTCTTATCCTTCTGTCCCTATTACTCACCTACTTAGTAACAAACAGTTCTCGTAGAAATACTTATCTTGAGATATCTCCATTAGGAGGCCATATGCTACCGCATTCATATATCGGGAGCGGATATGGATTAAAAAATGATAAATCTTCAAAAGTTTTTTCATGTCAGACAATTCTCACTGTATATTCGAATCATAAGTTTTTGCATGGATGTGTGTTTATTTTTAAAATCTTCCAAGCATACCCACTATAATATAATATATTTAAAAAAAAAACTCTGATTCTCGTTGAGACATCATTCTCAGTGAACCATAGACAAAGATGAAAAAATAATGTGACGTCAATAAATCCGCCATTTTATTTCATCGCGTCACGCTTCATTTGTCACAAAGATAGGCACTAAAATTGGCGGGAAAATAGGACGAGAACAAAAAATAATGTGGCCTCAGTCAAACACGCGCAACATAACCTCACTCATGTATGAAATAATATTAATCAATAATTTTCACGCGAGATGATTTTTTATGTTGCCATCGGCTTAGGGGAAATACATATTTTCCTTTTTATAACAAGATTTATTTTTCCCCTTCCGGGATTCAGTATTTATTTCGTTATTGTTTCGTGCAATACAAAAAAGGCCATCAAAATACTAATTCGAAATTTGAGCAGTTGTTTGTTGTTTCAATTGCAGAGACCAACCACTAGATAGATACTTTCAATCATCTTCTGTATCTCACTTCATTCATGATGAAAAATGATATGGTCCTATAACGCAAATATAAGCGAGGATGTATTTTTAATATAATGATTAAAACTGTCATATATTTGCATATCTTAAAACAGAATTATTCATATTTCCTACTGTAATTTGGAAATTCTTTTCAATGCCAATTGTTTATTACACCTTTTATTACAATTTGTTGATTATGCTTTCCATGAGCGAAACCGGTCTTGATCTTGGTAAATAACAGTTGAAATAAGTAAAAAGGAATATTTTGTTTTTCTTAATAAAATGCCTTTCCAACGTGTATTGACAGTGAACACGTGAATAATTATAGCCTACATGCATATTAATCAACAAAAGTTTGACTATTATTTATCTCAACTATGAGTAAATCAGACTTAATTAGTTGTAGTATTGGGGTGGCTATGTGCAAATATGCGACATATAATATAATTATATTGATTGGAACCAAATCGTATTTTATTTGTATCTTGAATTTTGTTACAAAAAATGCTGGCAACGAGTGTGTATTTGAAAGCATATTTTGTGGTAACTTTAAATATTATTTTGTTCATGTGAATTTTTTCATTGCGCCCTTAAACAAACCGCTTATCACATTGATGTCTTAGTGCAAAAATATTGTACACCCAGTTTTTATCGAAGTTGTGTTCACAAATACAAATAATGTTCTATTGCAATATATCTTTATGCTGTCAAATAATTTCATGCGAGTCATGAGAAAATATGTCCACTTCAACAATATTTAGCATGCAAAAGACTGTTTGAATTCCATGTTCATAAAACATGCATAACTGGATATATGTAGGTAGAATCAGTGGCGGATTATCATATAAGTAAATAAGATGCGCGCTTGGGACCACCGAATCTAAGTCTTCAAAAATAGCTTATATGTATATTGTAACAGGGCTTCCAAATTTTATTGCGCCTTCCCGTGTTCTTCATCTACCACTGGGTACAATATCTTTTCATTAAAACAACGAGTCATGTTGGTAGGTTCAAATATTTGACAATAGCCAATTCTTTGTACGAAATAAATCCTACGTTCATGAAGGACTTAAATCCAAACAATCAATACATAAATAAAGTCATTCTTATCAAACAAAGACAAAAGTTTCTTACTAAAATAACAAAAAACAAGCCGGTGGTAAACATGCGGCTCGCGGTACACCCTGTGCCATCTGACACGTCATCAATCAGCCAGCAGTCACTACTGTCCACGGCTGACAGTTAAGCTACGCTGTCTCGCTCGCGCCAATTCTCCCTCCCTGTCTATCATTCTCCCTTTTCTTTGCGCCCTGTTTTTCCTGGCGATCATCTTTATTTTGCAAGATGTGATTTTGGCAGAAAGAAGCGCCATTCGGATGAAAGAACTGATCTGTATTTTGCCAGTTGGTCTGCCATTATAAATACTTTTGATTTTTTTTAATTCAGTTCATTTATTTAAAAGATTTTACGTTTATTTTATTATTTGTTTTTTATCGTTCATTACCAACAGATTTCAGTGTTTTTTTTTAATTTTGGATTTTTTTTTCAAAGAAAATCATTTTTTTTTTTTATTTAACCAAGGCTGTGAATTCTAATAATAAAAAACGATTCCGAATTGATTGTTTGCAATTATTTTCATTTGACTTACATATATGCAGTGCTTTTTTTGAAAAAAAAATGCCGGAATTCACTGCTTGTCATTTTTTTTTCTAATTCATGTCCGTTTCCAATGTGGACCATATGTTTTAATGTTGGAAGTTTTTTAACAGAAGTTTTTGTACGAGAACTGCTTGTAATTTAGTTTCTCAACCTCTCTTTTTTCGAATTTTTCAGCCAAAGTGTGTAATTTTCTATCAAACGCATTTTCAATGATATTTATTTGATAATTCATAAGTAGCTCAATTTTTCTTCGTTGTTAATACTTTTTAGCGAAATAATGGCTTAAAAAATATATTTTCAATCGTCTATTTTTCGGTCTAAAAAATGAAAAGTTTTCAAAGCAATGTAAAAATATTTTTTTGCAAATATTGATTTGAAACATTATAAACGCCCAGAAAAAGGTCCCGGAACACCGTTCCACCGCGGTACATGGGGAAAAAGCACTGGAATATAAATGTCTACCATCTAGCATGCAATGGCAACCCTATGGAATATTGTGGTTTGCATACACATCAATATATATTATATGTTTTAAAAAAGTATAGAAAAGACTCTGTAGAAAAAGCCCAACTCCACGACTCCTGGATCCAACTCCGACGCCATTTTTCATAATAAAGTACGCTATTTGAACAGAACTAATTTGCTGGCAACAACAGCAAGTAAAAGAACCCCTTATTCATTAGTTTACAAAAAAAATGCACTGGAACCAACTGAGATGTTCCTAAAATTATTTAAAAAATCATCGATCGATTGGTGTCCCTACCAGAGACATTTTATTTACCCATAATTTTATAAAATTTAAAATACCATGTATAATATGTTTAATAGTATCTTTATTGTGAAGAATTATCAAATTAATTTTTCATACGTATGTCTGCCTTCAATTATATATCCAGTTATTTTTGTTATTACAAAAATAATATGGCCATGTAAATTGTAAGCATGGAAGCAGTCACTAAAACGTTTATATTGTCAATTCTTTTTTGTCTGAATAAGCTATTGTCACCAAAGCTGACCGATGATTATTTTTCTTTTTAATAAAAAATAATTACTTCCCAACACTTATTCCTGTGGGATCCAAGACATCTCTTTGTACAGCTTTTAGTTATACAATATAATAATAGGAGGACAAGAAATAAGTCGCGTATTTTATGACCTGCCGTACAAGTGCAGTTGGTGAAGTAAGCACGCCAGTGAGTTTTTTTTTGCGTATGCCTATTTTTTGATATTATTGATGAGTAAAAATATCTTTATGATTGTTTAGGGTAAAATTTCCATACTAGAAATTGACGAAAAAAATATCAGTCACTGCATGTTGCTTTTTTTCGACCAGGGCTTGAATGCCAGCAAAGCAACTAATGCAACAATACGTATATGTCAATTTTGGTTTCAATAATTCAAATCGGGCAATAGAAATCTAAAAAATAAACCTAAATCTGGACGACCATCCAAATTTAAAGATGATAAGTTAAAATCTCTGGTTGAGTCCGATCAGGAGTGGGCTGAAGAGGGCTCGAAGGGTCTCGCGCTAGCCCTTTGTTAAGTTTTTCTAAGGCTGGCGAGCCCTTTATTAATTTAAGAGAAAACAATATTCTCAGATCAAATGAGTACATAAAAGCAATTTCTGACTTATATATTATATTTTATATAATTTCTGACTTATATCTAGGACAGCTTCAGTATAAACAGTAGTACATTTTTGGTCATTTACATTGATAAGTTTACGGTAAATTGTATATGAGGAGCAAACATTCAAAAAGTGTTTTGTCACAAATTTTGAAAAATGGCGTTTTATATCAATTCTGATAGCCCATAATAAAACCTATGAATGGAAATCAAAATTAGTGTTCAAAAAGGTTTTTTTTCATATTAAAATGAAATCATAAAGTTGACACATTCATACAAACCGTCACTTTTGCAACACTTAAATCATCATTCTCCAAGCTTTGTATTTGTGTGACAAAACACTTTTTGAATGTTTGCTCCTCATATTGTTACATATTATATTATAAGTGTATTAACAATCAATAGCTTATTTAAGTATGGCATATAATTCCATCGGAGTGATAAAAAAAACTCACTGCTTCCCCAGAACACCGATAATTTCTTTGAGATTAAGCGAGCCTCTTTTTAACATATTGGCAGCCCACCGCTTAGTCCTATCCTCGATTAACAATTGGAAAGACTCAACCTTCATGATCAACTACGCAGTTAAATTTAAAACGCATTGGCAAACGCCTAAGTTTGTTTGACAGAAAGGGTTTAATTCTGCACCATGATAGCATTATCACTCATAAAGCAAGAATGACCCAAGAAAAAAAACAGGAGTTAAACTGAGAGTTTCTGCCACACTCTCCATATTTCCCAGACCTTGCTCCGTCTGATTATTTTTTATTCAGATTTCTACACATTACACTCGAAATGGAAAACGTTTTCATAACGTAACATAGGGTTTCCCAAGCTTATTGTGCAATGGAACACTTTGCAAATCTAGAAATGTTACCGGAACACAGCTCATTTTTTTGATCGGGTAATTCGAAGTAAGAATATTGAAAAAATATATGTTATTAACTCATTTATTATTTATTTATAAATATTTTTTAAACATGTTAAACAGAAATATGACAACACAAAGCTATCAGTGATTAAAAATATCCGCCTGTGTCTAGATATTTAATCAGTAGAGATTTTTCATCACTCGATTTTTAATATTAAGTAGTAGATGGTTAAATGTGTTGCAGCGTATATTACCATTGCAAATTCCTCCGGAACACCTTTTTAGGACCCATGAAACATAGTTTGGGAAACCCTGACGTAACAGATCTCTAATACCACTTAAATGAGTATTTTGAATCTAAGCCGTAAAGTCTTTTAAAACATGGAGTTAAAAAACTGCAGATAAAGTGGGGAATTATATTTTATAAAAATATTTAAGAGATATAAGCTTATAGATTATTTATAAAATGCGTGACTTCTTTCTGTTCTCCCTATATTTAATATTATATTCCAGAGTAAGTTTCATACGCAGCCGAAAATAAGAACTGTATTATTTAAAGATTCGTAACCTTTCGAATATTATTTTTTTCATGTACCCAGCTTACCTTTTGTAGTTCGTGGCTTATTTCACAAAGCGGATTCACGATTTTTTCTCACGAACAAGTTCCACTGTTGCCAGTCGCTTCCTCTAAAACAGAAAACACGAAACACTGCTCACTTACTACATACATAATAATACAGACACACACCGATACCGCAATGTGACCTCGCCGACTCGAAAGAAAATGGAGGTCCAGCCAAGACGATTAACTTTTCAAAGAGAAACATTTTTATAAACCACGGACTTGATCGTAGTACTATTGGTCATATAAATTTTGAGAAGAAAGAGTTTTTAACGCCACCTGTGATTCAAAAGTGGAAGCAATCATTTTCAGTCAAAATGTGCGGAGTGGTTAAATAATTTATTTGTTTTTTTAATCGATTGATTGCTTATCTAGATATCTCATAAATTTTTTTGTATTCAACACGCTTGAGACAAGTTATTTCGTCAATAACTTATTAATTTAATTGTTGCAAATTATAGCCGGCGTGCTAGGTAATTAATAATAATTATCTACGGCAGCTAAAAGGTTAAATGCTGCTTTAGTATGCTTCCCACCCTTACATATGTTTCAATAATTGGGTATAGCGAGAGTGATTAGATAGCCACTAGTCTTGTAATAACCATATCATTCTATCCCTACTACTCTCTTTGAATAAGGGAGGTTGAGCAACTGAGTAACAAACAGTTCTTGTAGAACAAAATTCCGTTGAGATACCTCAATTAGGAGGCCATATGGGAGCGGATATGGATAAGAAAAAAATCGTATTCTACATTATGTCAACTGTCTTCTGTCGCACAAGGAAAAACGGACAAACAATTAGTTTGTAAGCAATCGATATGCTATTCTTGTCACTCATAATCAACTCAAATTTTCAATATATGCTCTAGTTTGATAAACAATACAATTTTTTACAATATTAATAGTTAATATGACCGAAAATAATTTAATTTAATATGTTATTTCAATGCTGATAACGCAATAATCATAAAAACACTTTTTTCAAACTTTAATTTAATTTTACATAAAGTTTTTTTGGATCTTGCCAATTTCATCATGAAAAAAATACAACGTACAATTTTACTAAATATTGAAATACATAAAATGAATATTTAGTTAATTTTACCAACTGTTATCCCGGTTTCAAATACTTGATTGAAGATAGTCACTGAAGTCGATGAAATTGAAGTGTGCCATTCCCGGATGGATAGAAAATAAAGTTAGGTTAGGTTACGACTTTTACAAACGTCAGATTCGTATCTTATTAACTGTTTTAAGTTGAAAAAACAATAGAGAAATAATTTCGTACTTTTTTAATGTTGGTAACAAAAATACCACAATTCGTTATATATGAAATGTTTTTTTCTAATATCTTAGTTATAATATTATTTACATCCTTCAACGAGAAAATTTGCAACATCTTGAGTATATAAAAATATCTGACAATATTACCATGACACTTTGGTATATTTATAAACGGTACTTTGTATGTATGTATATAGCGTGCCGAAAGTGTTGACTAGAAACGACCATAATTTCTATTTGGACTCTCATATCGCTCCTCGCCAGTTCTATTGAAATACCTGCTCCAAAACGACAGGTACAACTGTGATAGTGTTCTTTACGTGTGGCATTACGGGTAGGGATTGTAAACAGTTTTCTCTCGTTCTTATCGTCACATTTATTTGCATAATAATATTTTAGTATGTGTCTTTTAATGTGTTAATTATCAATTCTAGGTCGAAAGGCTATTACAATCTTTTGTACTAATTTCTGTGTTCATGGCCGGTTTCCATCATGACAAGCATATTCAACTGATCAGTAAAATGCTGGTAATTTATTTATTTATTTTATTCTACATGAACATTGCAAAAGATTTGTTGAGAGCCGGTTTCGCTCATGACAAGATTTCCAACTGATCATTTAACTGTAAATTTTGTTTTACATGAACTTTGCAAAAAATATGTTCAGGGCCGGTTTCGCTCATAACAATCATTTTCAAATGATCAGTAAAATGCTGGTCATTTATTTTATTTTGCATAAACATTGCAAATATTATATTATGTGTTACCTATATTTATCTAAGACAGTTTCAGTATACACAATAGTACATTTTTGGCCATTTACATTGATAAGTTTACGTTAAATTGCATATTGTTACATATCATAAGTTTTTTAACAATTGATTGCTTATTTAAGTATTGCATATAATTCCATCGGAATGATAAAAAGCTCACTTCTTTCCCCAAAACCGAGAATTGATTTGAGATTACGCGAGCAGCTTGATAATGTATTGGCAGCCCATCGGTACATTAGTTCTGTTTTATTGTACTCAGCTTATAATGTATGTATGTACTGTATGTTTTATTGTAACAGCAATGCATCACAAGGCAAATGGTTTCAACTAAATCTGTTTCTTTTCGGATAGCGCTCTCATACCAACGTTTATCCGACTGCGCACCAAGCGATGACCCGGCGACGAATGTTCTGAGCGAACCCGGACTCTCACACAAATGGTGGACCGACTATAATACACCACTATTTATCATTCGTTTTATTCAATAAGTATTATTTTCTTAGCTACCGGACGGCTTCTTTTCAACTGAAGCGTAAACGATTACATTTTATATTATCAAAGGCAGTATTTACATACAACGTCGAGTTGGGACGCCGCTTACAAGGCAGATAGTTATTGTTTATTTCTTTTCTCGCCGTACAAAACATGTTATAAGTAACAAATAATACGCTGATTTATTTGTTTTAATGATTACATTTTTATTATTATAATTAAACAAAGAAGTAATTTAAATAAATAATAAAAAAAACCGATTTAACGAGAGCTTAACTGTGAAGTTTAATCTGCTTCTCGTTAAACCAAAAAAGAAATCAAGAATATCCCGTTCCCCATAAGATGTTGCAAATTTATCGAACGCCTCAAAGTTATCCTCATCTCCAAAACAAATATTAGCAATCTTTTAGCTTTAGGTTGACTACATTAGTTCCGATTTCTGACAGCGGCCAAGTTATAATAGTAGATCGATTCCAGAAAATACTTGTCGAAACAAAATGGGAAACCTAAGGAGTTTTCCATTTTTAAAACTCAATTCCTTACTGAGCAGTTTATCGGCATGGTTGATACATAAGATACATTATATATTTTTTAGTTGAACAATAATGTTTATAATGTGTAATAAGCACATTTTTAAACGTTCACCTAACCGTGGATTTGTAGTCAATAGTTTGAATTACCCCCAATATGCTCTTACATGCATCGCTTTTGTCATTTTTTTTATTGTATGTAACGTTGTCGTTCCTTTTCATCTACCGGCAAAAAATGGCTTGCCAAAAGTACTTTTCTAACTTCTTTCTATTAACCATTTTCTACTTTCTACAAATGAAAGGTTAAGTAACTGAAATAGTAAAACAATTTCGTATATACTTCTTTATTAAAAACAAGAGTTATTCTCATACCTGATACATTGATATTCAATTTTGAACCAAAATTAAAAATTGTACAATTTTGACACAGCTTATTTTATAATTTCAATATTCGACACTCAAAATGAAGCGCTATTCAAATCGCAGAGGTTAAAAAATTACTACTGTCTACTAGCTTGGATATGGTATTGAAAAATACTATATATGAATGCTCACAAATAAAATTTAAAAAAAAAGCATAGTTGGCAATAGAAGACTAATGCCACCATGTGAGCTTGGCTTCCATTCAGCTCTGACAAGTTAAGCCCAGAGGCGGAGGTCTGTTCGACTTAAAAAATATTTTACTTCATTATTATTTTAAGCTATCTCTATGTTTTAATAATTAGACGAATTCAGCAGTCGCTTTACTGTGTTTTTGATATAACAGGGAGCAGGGCAGGGCTTGCTAAGTTTCCTGACCTCGGAACTCTTCGCGTCAACAGTCAACGTGGAAACCACGTCACCTACGCTCAATAAACATTCGAGGGCTTAGAATCACAGGGGTCTAACTACAAAAATGCGTGTTTTGAGATAAGCTCGAATTTGGCAATTTTATAATCGCATTATTAAGTCAAACAAATTAGTACCTCGTACATATAACCTGTTACAACAGCGAATTCTAACCTGGGAGGCGCTGACTATTGTAAAAGGAGGAGCGAATAGTCAGCAAAATATTTATTTACCTTTTAAAACGTAACATATGAAATAAAGGATGGGGATGCGCGAAGATATTTTTTTCTTCAAAGGGAGGCGTAGTAACATAAAGTTTGGAAACCACCGGCTTACAAGATACGGTTGGGTATATCTAAAAATAAAATTATAGCATTAGAAGCACAAAAGTAAAATCACCTATGCTATACTTTAGTGAACTTCAAACTATATTTTTGTAGATAGGCCTCTGTGATCTTAAGCTCTAGCATTGTTCATATGTTCTATGATTCGTTAGCTTAAAGCCACATACTATACTGTATATTATTACGGTATATACCTAGTTTTTAAATATCTAATTATTTTAAGAGTTAACAAACTTTTTAATTAGAGTAAATTTAGTGCCACAGATTTATATATTGTTTCGTTATCTGTAATTTTTTTTCATTGCGAATTGTTTATTACACCCTTATAATTTAATTTTGTTTTGTACATATACCTTTAATATTGTATTCTCTTATCAGCTGATAACGCTCATGAGAGAAAGTGGAATTAGTTCAAACGAGTGTTTAATTCTTTGCAATGATGCATTGTAAAAAATAAATTATTTATATTGCTTTATTTTAGATATACATTAGTTATTTGTAATATAGTTCACATATGTAATTATACATGTGAAATGGTTACTCTCGGCCCCACTGGCCAAACTCTTTGAAGGCTTCCACGCTCCGCGGCATTTGTGATGCTGCGTCATCGCCATCGTCCGCCGCCTCTGAACCATAGATACCTACCGCCATATTATCTATGTCGTGTATTTTCTTTTTACACTGCCAGATATTATTGTTGGTATTGTTAAACTAATGAATAATTGAAATACAAGAAAACCATTTTGAAAAAGCTTGACTATGACCCTGCGTCAGTTTATAAAGAATTGGAAGATTTAAATTTTAATATATTTGGGCCCATTAGGGTGAAGTGAGTCAAATGATATTTTAGAAAAAAAAATTAGATGCGTTGTAATATTCTACACGTCATAAAGTATCGTAAAAGTGAAGTAACCTCAGTTAATACACATTGAAATAGTGTTATATCCCTAAAATAAAAATATGCAATCCACCAAAACACCAAATAAAGTTATTGTAGGATCAGATCGAAAAAATGCTGTTCAAACTGATACGCGAACCTGTGAGATCCGGCACGGAAGCCAACAACGCTAACCGCTGCGCTATAGGGTCCGACTAAAATTGTGCAATTATTTTTCATTTAACTTTTTTTTTTGAACACTTTATATACGGTGCTAAAAATTATAATAAAAATAGTAATAAAAAACCAAGTGAAAAAACATGTTTTAACACTTTCCGCCCATTGATAGACGGTAAAAACCCAGGACGTATATTTAAAAAAAACAAAACATGTTTTTCACTTGGTTCCTAAAAAGCCAGAAAAATATATCGGAATTATTGTTTAGCACCTTAGGGGGAGTGTTAAAGAGCAATCGTAAAAAAACTAAATTCTTTTACGAACTGTCAATTTTAAGCAATTACAGTGTTAATTTAATATTATATGTCCATTTCAATAAAACGTCCGCCGAGTCTATCCAAAATAAAAATATTTTCAACGCAGTAACAAACTGACCGAATAATAAGTTTATATTATTTTTAATACAAAAACTTCAATCTTAAGTCAGCTATAAAATTCCCAGAAACCGCTTCTTTGTGATTTATATTTGGAAGGTTAAAAGAATATTTTGTTTGAAACAAAAATAATAAAAAAAACACACAAATCCAGTTGGTTACAATTCTCTGAAGATCATGCCTAAAGGATTGGTTTCCATTCAAGAAGCGAAGGTTGCTCTTTACTCATCAGTCAAAATTCATCATCACCAATGCATTTAATATATTGATTAATGATCTTTATGAGCAAGGGGAATAACTCGCATTGATCATTTGAGAAAAGAAGCTATGAATAATATACATAAGTCATTTCCTGTCCATATTATTTTTTACGCATTTTTTCTTAATCTTCCTTTACTATAATATGTTCATACTAAGTATTTGATCCGTTATTAATTAAGTCAGTTTGTCCTTCGAGTTATTTTGTTTAGTATTGAAATTATACATTACAAAAAAATGTTTTATACAATAGTTAGCTTGTTTCGAAATGCTACACATTATTAAAAGACATTATGGTTATTTTTTTATTTCTAACTTTAAAAATATAACAATATTTTGTGTATTAATTTCATAATCCTATAATAAATTACAGGAACAGTTTTACATAAAAAGCGAAATTGCTGTTGAAAATATTGGAAAGTATTGAATGATTTTTTTATAACCAATTTTTAAAATAATAATTCTTTAAGGCTTCTATTTATCTGGTCAGTATATGAAGCCATGAGAGATCAAGTAAACCAAGTGATATTATATGAAAACAATGTTAGATGTGTTATATTATATAAATTTCTTAAAGTATTGTTAAGTGAAGTGAGCTAAGTAAAAACATACTTTCATAGTGTTATATATCTAAAATAAAAAAATGCAATCCACCAAAAGATCAAGTAAAGACGAGATTGTATGTTAGTTAAAAGTAGGGTTATGGAGCCGGAGTCGGATGAACCGGAGAAAAATGATTTATTGATATTGAAAAAATATTATTTTATTCATCATATTGATTGGTGAAATCTACTAGAATTAGTCTAGTATCTAGAATAATCTGATGGTATACAGACAGTGGATTAACCTATAAGCGAATGAGGCGCACGCCTGGAGCCTCCGAATCTTAGAGGCCTCGAAAATAGTTTATATTGTATAGCCCGTACACTTTTTGTACAGATTTTAATGTATATGTATTATTTTACATGACATTTTTGTTGTATGCGAAAAACAGGGCCTCTAATTTTTACTGCGCCTGGGGTGTCTCATGTGGTTGATCCACCACTGTATACAGATATGTTAGATAAACGGAAATATTAAAATTCAGAGTTTTTTATTTAAGCTCTTAGTCGGAGTCGTCTTTTTTACCGACTCTACAGTTCTGATTAAAGATGCGATAGAAAATACATTTATTTATCCAAATATGGGTTATGTAAACTGTATATTCATTCTCAAAGATTTTTTCACAATCGTCACCAAAAGATTTCGAAACAATTAAAAGTGTGAGACTTTTCGCTGTACAAAGACATAGAATTTTCACTGATTTTATCGTTATTCCTGGTCACATATTTAATTTTAAAAACGTAGATAGCTTACACAGCGTATAATAATAAGTCTATTCGTATTTTAACTTGTTTTCTACAATCTGTCATCTTTCATCAAAATAACTGTGAGATATTTTTTATAAATAAAATAATGACTGTATACGTAAAAAAACTTTATAAAAACTTCATAAATAAAGCTGGTTTTACACTATACATTATAATAAGTATTATCCGGGCCTTGATTGTCCGGTATGTATTTCTACATTGCTGAGTCTATGGAACAATGGTCAACGTCGTTAGCTTCTATGCCGAACCTTATGGGTCTCGAATCCTAGTCCAGACAGTATTTTTTTAATCGATTTCTGCTCGAATGCATTAATTTATATGATGTACCGTGTAAAAAAAGAGTTAAGTGTATATCAACAAAACATTCATATTAAATGTATTTTTCCCCTGACTAATATGCTGGAGGGGGCTCACAGGGGCTCGAGCGATCCCTTTGCTAAATTTAACTACGGCCGGCGAGCCCCATGTTAATTTTAAATAATGCAATATTCTCAGAGCATACTAGTATATAACTGCAATTTTTGACTTGTATATTATCTACGACAGCTTCAGTATACACAGTAGTACATTTTTAGCCATCTAGATTGATAAGTTTACGGTAAATTTCATATTGTTACATAAGTGTATTAAGTAACAATCGACTGCTTATTAACGTATTGCATGTAATTGCATAGGAGTATTAAACAAAGTCACTCCTTCCCCAGAACACCGAGAATTGCTTTGCGACTAAACGAGCTCCTTGTTAACGAATTTCCAGCCCACCGCTGGATCCAGATATATCATTATATGGACTACTCTCATTACCCATTAACCAGGACAATCGAGATTCTACTGCATATATATTTCAGGAGAAACATAAACATTCTGTTTCATCAATTTTGAATTATAGTAATTATAAAAGTGTTAGACTATCTTCTTTCTAGAAGTAATGAGTTAATTTAAAGATCCTATCGTCAGTAAAAAAAATATACTCAAAAAAATAAGTTAAACATTTGGCAGTTATGTGTTTTTTAAAACTGTGATTGTGTTCATGTTAATATAACTGGAATGAAAGAATTCTTGATTTTTTTCCATCTTGGGCATATAATTTCTAGCCATGCAACCAACCCTACCAAACATAAGTTCAAGAAAAAGAAATTATACGATCCATGAAATTAAAAATATGTCTTAAGGGTAATTAGCTTTAACTTCTGCGAAGTGCCCCCTTACCTATCTACGAGAAATATGACCGCTTTTTATAGACTAGAAAATGTTTACTTTATATCCAAATGAACTTTATTATGAGGGTGCGGTGAATCGAGTAATTATTCCGCCTGTTACTAAAAATAATGAAGATGTCTCTATTTAAAACAATTATTATTGCTTTGCAGTGAGTAAAATTTTGTCATAAGTGAAAATACATCTAATGGTAAATTGTTTATTCTTCACAATGAAGCATTAACTGTAATTTTACGTATATTTGTTTACGTTTTTTAAGCCGTTACTGTCATAAATTAAAACAATCACTACCATTGTATTGCATAAAAAAATACAAAAGTTTTAACTGAACACAGTCTATGTTTCTTTGCCCGGTATATGGATTTTTCCATCAGCTGTTTTTTATTATGGCTTGTATTTTTCTGGTCAGAATTTATATTAACCTTTAGAGGAGTATGGACGTACATGTACGTCGGCGCCATTTTTCTGTAAATGTGTATGTAAGTACTTTAAACTCAACACAGGAGTGTATGTCTGTAAGCATATATATGCACTAAGTATGAATTACTTATATTCATTGAGAAAAAGTCACAAAATTGTCATATTAAGAAATGGCAGTAAATTAAAGTAAGGAATAGATCTATTCACTCCTCTAAATGTTAAATGGTCATAATATATCGATCAGAATAAATAGTCTTAAATTAAATGAAATTGAAATAAAAACTTAACCTAACCTACTAAGCAAAATTGTTATTAAATATTCTGACCGAATAATATTTTTATTCTGACCGTTCATATTTGTATTCTGACCAAAAATTGATTTAAATTCTGACCATTTAATTTGTTTCCTTTTATTATTATTATCGATGGTTCCGGCGGTAACTCTGTGAAAGTTTATTTTTAATGTTAAATTATACTTGGTAACTGTGATACTTCACTAGACGCGAACCGCGCATACTTTCTGGTATTCGGATCTTATAAATCAGCGATTCTCAACCTGTTCAACCCATTCAGATTTTATGTGGTGCCTAAAACAATCATAGTCACAAGATACTTTCTTAAACATCTAGTATCGTTTGCAAAAAAATACATAAACGAATGATGATGTCTTTTGCATACATTTGTATTTTTGTGTACTTACATTTATATTATTAGGTATATTTACGTAGCACTATTAATTAATTGCGGCCCACGTAATTTAACAACAACCGGAATGCTATAGATGGTGAATAGAAATGGTAACATCAATGCGTTTGGATTCCAATCCATAAATCGTTAAACAATATCATATTGACATAAAAAAATTAAGTGAATCCAAGATTTTCTAAATTGTTTAATAAACATCTTATAATTAATTTAATCGTCTCATTATTTTAATCAATTAACCCTGCTGTTAGCCCCTATCCAAATACGCTACTGATTATAAGTAGAGTGTATGCAAATAAGCCAAGAGTGTGCGGGGCGAGGGTGGTTTCGGATTTCATCCCTAAGCTAAGAACTAACCGTTCGTTTTATAAATATTTGCGGAGATTTCCGGTGTCCATATTTTATTTTCCGGCAGTGGGGAGATGGGGCGGGAGAGGGTGGTTCCGTCGAACCGAGAAAATGTCATACGAAAAGAGAAAATTATTCATTTTCTTCTTTCGCTCCACAGAGCAATCTTGACTCGGCAAAGAATTGAAATAAAGCAAGGTGCAATGGGAATCAAGCGAGTGTGAAAAACATTTAAAGATATTTATATGACCGTCATAATGAAAGAAACTATTTGAGAGGCACAAGTAAGATTGTTTTCAGTGATCTTTTTGGTATTTATTTGATATGAAATTTTTATATCCACGTCCTCCCTCAATGATGAGCATAACCGATGACTTAGTTCAATAGTGCTACAACTACAAATTCTTAGTTTTGAGATATGGCTGTCCAAAGTTTTGAGCCAACTAAACTGAGTTTTAAATTAATAAAAACACAATATTCTTTTGTACTTTATTCCACTTTATTTTAAAAAATGTCAGAACCGGGTTTGCTCATTGCGAGCATTGTCAACTGATGACAATGCTCGCAATGAGCGAAACCGGCCCTGACCATTTTTAAATAAAGTGGAATAAAATTCAAAGAAATATTGTGTTTTTATTTATATAATGCCTATCCACTAGGACTTCCAGTTTACAGTTTTCCAAAACCGGTTATAAAAACCGTTCTTTTTGCTTAAATTGCGACATTCGAAAACCGGTTTTAAATATATTTTTTATTATTTAAATAAAAACGTTAATATTTTGACATGATTTTGGCATGGTTTCAAATAAAACGAGATGAAATAAATATGTATGTTATACATAGTTTAATATTCAGTATACAATGCATACATACTACTATTATTAAAAATCCTGGAATGCGGCTCGATTCGATCATCACTAAGTGAACGATCAGTGAACGCTTTGTGTTTTCTTAAATCATATGTTCTGAAGATTGACACAAAATAATTTCTATGTATATATTAAACGAAATATATAAGATTTTTTTTTCGCTATTTTGATTAAATTATCAATTTTTGGTGAAACTAATAAAACCGGATTAAACCGGTTTTCGAGCAACATTGACATTCGAAAACCGTTTTTTTTCAAAAGTCGGTTTTTGTATAAGCCCTACTTTCCACCAAGTATTGACAGTGAACACCCTAAAAGTAAGTTATGAATAGTGATAAGTATTATTTGTCTCATCTTTTTAGTCAGTCATTTAGTTATTTATCTCAATTCAATTCAAACCTATTGCAACGATATTTCAAGTTGTTTTTATATGGATCTGAGAGATTGTTTATATTTCTCTATACTGAGAGAACACTAGCAGTGTTTTATAGTTGTACTTTTGTAAGCCTATAGAAGAGATTGCGCCGGGTCATATGGCGCAAAGGTTAGCGTTAGAATTCATAAAAAAGTACATCGGCCAAAACATGTATTGGCCGTGTTTCATACTGAACGCCTCAATTGTTTAAGCGACTGGGTTTATTTATATTAAAACTGGCAGAATGCAGATTAATTAATCAATTTAATATGTGTACGCATATTGAAATCTTCGAATGATTTTACTTAACATAAATTGAAAATAAGAAATTAGTTGATATTTCATTTAATGTGCATTATTTTCAAACAACACTACATTCAACGAAACGAGAATTCTAGCGCATAAATTATGTAATCCCCGCAGAGATAAAAACAAAATAAACACCCATTGCGGCTGCACCCCAGTAGGTTTCTTCTAGAATCTATGCTCAAAGATACACCGCGTCCAAAAAAAAATAAGCCTAAGTTTTTTTATTTAAATTTTTAACACTTATGATTTCGCTATGGTGGCATCTATCAGTGATAAAAAGTATTAATTAATATTATTCAACTTAATATATAATATATTCACATATTATTAAATAAATAAATATATTTTTTTACTTACTCTCTACTGCATATAACGGAAAGGGCAAAAGTCGCTTTTTTTAAATGTGAATTATTTTAAAAAAAGTTTATTTTCAATTAAAATTCCATCTTTTGTTTAAAAACTTTTTCTTTTTAATTAATCAATGTCCGTACCCAATTTGGAGAATATAGCTTCCTAATGGAGGTATTTCAACAGAAGTTTTTTTTAAAAGAGAACTATTTGTTACACAGTCGCTCAACCTCTTTTTTTCAAAGTGAGTAGTAGGGAAAGGAGGATAAGGCTAGAACAGGACTAGTGGTTAACTATTCGTTATTGCTACACCCAGTTATTGAAGTATCAGAAGGATGGGAGGAGAGGAAATAATGTGAATTGACATCACAAACACCCAGTCTTCGGTCACAACTTTGAGTTGAATACTTTCTTTTATTGGGCATTCCTTACTTAATAATAGCAGGGATGGCTTGAAAGTAATCGAATCAACAACAAAAAAATCCTTTTTTTTCGCTTCGAATCAAATGTCTATTGTGTTAACTGATCTATTGAAACTTATGAACAAATGTATTATTATTTTGAATGTAATGGCTTAATAAAATATTTGACTTTTAATACTTGTGGGGTACTACTTCGAATAGAAAGAGTATCATGTTTTTCATACATTCTGTACAAAGAATATGACCTACACATTTGTCTTTTGGGGGGGGATAGGGGACGCCTTATCTATAAAAGGGGGTTCTCATTTCCCTAACTGTAAACCAAATTTAATTGTCCGTACATTTTTTAAAGCACGGCGCTAAATAGGCCCGACCGTCAAACTTTTGTTTTACGCGAATCTCTATCGAGCGTCCTTAACAATAGGGCGACCATTTTTTTTCAACTATTTAACCTGATCTGTGCCGTGCGGTGTTAATATGGCCATGCATGGAGGGCCGTGATCTTCTTTCAAACAGTAAAACCTAATAGATATGTTCTTTTTGGACATTTAATAATAGTACATCACAAACACTTTCCGCCATGATTCATCGAAAAACGTTTCAAAAACGGAAATTACCGCCAAGGAAATATAGCCTTGCAAGCAACAAATTTGAATCTTATCAATCATATCTCGATCAAAAACCTTTTTTTTAAATCGATGTATTAAAGATTGCAGAACAATGTCTTTTAAGTTTAACTATCACACTATGATTCCAAGAGATGTCACTATATGCATGATATTTTAAAATTATTAAATACGTTCTTTGTGGCCTTTAAACCGCGTCTCAAGTATTGCGTCTTAACACGTCCGCGGCAGAGAACTGGTTAACTGATTAAATCTAGATCGGGTGCAAAGAATTTTCCAAGGATATATCCTGGTGCAAAGGATATTTCACTTCCAATTAATTCCAGGGAAAAAAATACAAACAACCCACATTCGGCGTTCGATCGCTTTTTTATAATTGTTAAAACGAGAGCCCACAAAGTTTTCAATTACTCAGCAAGGCTAACACAATTCTGTAAAATTCATGGCTGTAGAGTCGGAGTTGTAAAAAACGTATGACTCCGACTCTGGGTTGGGCTGGAGGTGGCTCAGAGGGGCTCGCACAAGCCTCTTGTTAAATTTTACAAAGGCGGGCGATCCGCTTGTTAATTTAAGAAAAATCAATATTCACAGATCAAATTAGTATATAACCCAAATTTCTAACTTATATATTATATACGACAGCTTTTGTATACACAGTAGTACATTTTTAGCCATTTAAATTTAGTTTACGGTAAATTGCATATCGTTACATACATATTATGAGTGTATTAAGTAACAATCGATTGCTTATTTAAGTATTTAATATAATTGCATAGGAGCGATAGAAACATTCACTACTTCCCCAGAACACCGATAACTGCATTCAGATTAAGCGAGCCCTTTGTTTACGTATTGGCATCCGACCGCTGCAGTCCGATTCCTCTTTTCAAATAAAATTAAAATACAAAACGTTTTGCATTTTAGTAGATATTAAAATAAACACAGCATATGTAACTAAAAATCTGTCATATTTATATCGGAGTTGGTCCAATTGTAAATTCCAGAGTAGGAGGCGCGGGCACAGCCTTGGTAGAAATGTTAAAGAAGTATGTATTTAGTTGAATGATATTATATGATGACTATACAAAACAAGACATCACATACATCAATGCCTTCGAACAGAAATTCATAAATCGATTGAAAAATCAATTTATAAAACTTTTCGTACTGGGGTTCGAACCAGGGACTTTCGTAACCGAAGCCAATGACGTTGTCCACTGGACCACACAGGCGGCAATAATTAATTAAATTCAATCAATAGAATTATTTTAGTCGAAAGAAATAGTTAATTCTTATAAATAATAATACTATCTTGTTTGTTTAATGTGTGGTCACACTACTTTTTTTCTGTTTGTGCAGTACATTTTAATGTATAGCTGGTGAATATTCGCTCGATAAGTTGCCAACTCTCTAATAAGTCAGGTCCCAAAAGGGAAATTATAACGTTCACTTTTTTGACATTCTATAATACTTATTGCCAACCTATTGCAAAATAAAAAATAAAAAAACATTTAAAGTTTTATAGCTCGAGAGAATCTTTTATTATTCAAATTAAAATATATAAGGTCACTGATTTAAGATATTTTGGGAGAAAAAAAATCAAATCCACTATAAATATTATCAACTGTGGAAAGGAAAAGGGACGTAACCAACAAATTTTTCAAAACAGCTTTTTTTTATAATCACAATGTATCAAACTTGATACGCGTTCTATCAAAAGAATGTAAGCTGCAAATACCGAATTAGTATCTAAATTTAACTTTTACGTTTGAAAAAAGATGAGCTTGTCAAAATTGAAACCAAGTAAAAAGACTGAACAAGAGAAAATTTCTTTAATTAATATTAGATTATGTCAATTAAACACCATTTTTGAAGTCACCGTGCACTTCAAGGTTATGTATATTTCATAATTTGTACATGGCCCAAAATCATCGAAACACGTTTTTTGTCCCTCCTATTAAATTTGCTATGTGTGGGTTACGTCCTTTTTTTCTTTCCACAGTCGATATATATATCGACTCAAACTCGTTTTCAAACTTAAAAGCTTAATTTAGATATTACTTTGGCATTTTCAGCTTACATCCTTTTGATAGAACGTGTATCAAGCTTGATACATTGTGTTTATTGAAAAAAATCTGTTTTAAAAAAACTTTTTCCTCTCTACAGTCAATATGCTTTTGTTCTAGAATAAAAAAAAAATTTCAAACAATGTGCGAAGTAGTATCATCTGTTATGTTTTCATACTTCTTCAACCATCCTTTCCTTGCTACTAAAAAAGGGAATACAGACTCTGATAAACTATCATTAAGTTCTTTCCAGAATCCATCTTTTTTTACTCTCTTTTAAGATTCAATAACTAACAATCAGTTCTCATACAATATGTCGAGTGGAGAGGCTTCATTATAATTTCAGACTTTTTCATCTATCATATCCACTTCCAACGTAACGCGTTTGGGCTACTAATAGAGCTTATATTAATAGTAATTGTTTTACCTACTGCTTGTAAATATAATAATATAACGTTATCTTAAACTGAAATTTGATTATATATAATAGAAACAATACGGATTTATTAAGAGCTTGTAATAATTAAGATTTTCAATAAAAATATTGCTTTCTCAACGAGGTGCGCGATTTTCACATTTTTTCCACCAAATAACTAACTACCAACGAGTTCAAGAGAAGAGTGACTCTAGACCGCAGACTGACAGCCGCCCACTTAATCCGCCCTTAATTGATGTGTCATTCAGCCAGCCTTCCACCCACACCTGCCTCGGGAAGACGATAGACGGACTAATCCACCAGCTCCAGGAGTTAGAGTTTTATCATAACACTGACGTGAGGGTCTTGCCTTGTATCAATACATTTTATTATACAAGTTTGCACTGAAAGCATATCTTCGCGTATGTTTAGTTAAAAATATTTTACTAAAAAGCTTTTTTGTAAATTACACCAACCACATTTAATAGTAGGCTGTTTTTATTACTATTTTCTTTTTTTTTTTTTACTCCGACTTTAGATTTTTCTGTTCTTTTAAGCCACCTTTAATCAGTAACGACTTACCA
This sequence comes from Himalopsyche tibetana, assembly GCA_030503985.1. Taxonomy (NCBI): domain Eukaryota; kingdom Metazoa; phylum Arthropoda; class Insecta; order Trichoptera; family Rhyacophilidae; genus Himalopsyche; species Himalopsyche tibetana. Next base: position 18,437,023 of record JAPJYX010000007.1, read on the forward strand.
AATTGTCGTATACAAAATAGTATTAAATGCTCTTAGCCTTTTAACTGCCGTATAGAATTAATAGTAATTACCTAGGACACCGGCTTTAATTTGCAACTATTAATTTAATTAGTTATTGACGAGATAACTCGTCTCTGGCGTGTTGAGCACGAAAAATTTTACAAGATATCTCGTCTGTGGCAGCCATCGAGTTAAAAGGAACGTTAGTCATCAAAGCTTTCATATTTTAGAAACTTATAGAAGATATAATTATAAGCAGGCTAATTTTTCTTAATGTCATGTTCAATTGTTATTTATTTCATGGCGAATTCTTGGTAGCATTTTAAAACACTATATATTTTGACAACCATGAAATTTTAAAAAAAAAACGCGTCTTAAATGACATACAGACGCTATATTGACTTTATTGTCATAGCTGCTTGTTCTAGTATTTTAGTCTATGATATCATTTGACATTTCTATTAAAAATGGCCGAAATTTTCTTCGGCATACAAATTCTAAAATCGAATAATGAATCAAGCAGAGGTTTTATGTTGTGATTTATTTCTTGTCAAACCCTAACCCATAATTGTTTTCAATGTTTATTTCTCTCCAAATTGAAATTTAAATAAGAATAAATGGTTATTTTAGATATCATTAGTTGGATTCTTTCATTTTCAAAGAACTGTCAACATTCATATAATTATTGTACTATACAACAAATATGTTGACGTAGTTCAATATTTTGCCACGTGACTTTGTAAAATAAACATCATCATAATAAAATATGTATTACTTTTTTATGTCAGACATCTATGATCAATTATATGCCTGTTATGATTCAGGAGGTATGGACGATATGTTATAAAAGTATTTATACCAAGTAGATTTAGTATTTTACCGACGATACACTAAACATCGTACACCTAAGTACGCAGGGGTTGATAAAATAAATTGAATTTTGTTTCACCTCGATACGTACGAGCGCCAAAAAATATCTATGAAAGGTATTTATTCAATTTAGGTGTCTCCCGATTTCTCCTCTCCTGCAATAACTTTAAAGCGGGCGTCCCGGCGCGGTACCCAATATCGATAGGCAATCGTCTCAGCGTGATATTATTATTCGGGGTAAGGTGGCACTAATAAAAAGGAAGCCGTTCGGGCGAAAGGGAACACTGGAAGGTATTTAAAGAGTCATACCGCACTTCTTTTTTCCTCCGATGTTCATTTATTATTTTTCCGACAGGGCGGTCGGGAAGAATACGCGAATTTAAATAGGTGGATTTTTACATTTCACACAAAAACAACCGCTGTGGTCTAGTTGGTAATACCTTCCTTTACCAGTCAAGCGGGTCTGGAGCTACGTTCCCTCTAAGCTGCGCGCGTGCGCGGCCGCGCAGCAGTTGAGAAGTCCCCGCGCACTCATTCCGGGTTGGCGCGCACTACAAGACAGTTGCTCAATTGATATTTGATCGGTCCGCGCAGCCTCCAAGCAGCCTCCGCGCAGCCTTTGAAATTTCCGCGCATCTAAACCTTCGGCTTAGAGGAAACGTTGGTCTGGAGTCTGGACTCGATTCCCGATAAGGTCAATGTCAAATTTAGATCTTTCAATTTAAATTTGAGACTTAAGGCATGGAATGCTTGTGATGTCAATTTACCTCGAGCTTTTCTCGTATGATCTTTTAACTTAAAAAATATTAGGCGCATTGGCACTAACAGTAATGCTTAATATTTTTTTGAAATACAAAAAAAACATTTAAAAAAATATTGAATTCATAGAAAAATTAAAGATTCATTCCCTGAATTTAAAAATCGTATTATTTTAAAAAATAGCGAAAATCGCGTAAAAAAAATACGCCATGAAGTAAATTACTACTCATCGATATTTAATTACCTACGGGAACTTTTATAAAAGGACTGGACACAAATTTGCTTTTTTCGCAAAAAAAAAATTAGGAAATCTATTTGCCGCTTCTATTTTTTTTGTTTCTGGGAATCGCGTTAAGCAAATGATTCGTGTAAAAATATAGTATTCGTTGTTTTTAGTACTCCGTGTAAAAACGAGTGTATATTATAATTCTTTGATTTAGATTATCAAACATATTTTACAATTAATTTTCTTCGATATTCTGAGTAGATGATTTTTGTCACACTGTGCTATTACAAATGCAGTTTTGTCGTTGTATATTAAGCACATAATGATAACAATCATTTTTATAGAATGCTTTTTTAGAAACGAAAACGTTAAAAGAGCAAAATAAATTCTTTTAATTATACTTTTATTGACACTCGCGCCCTTAATCATTCTGTACATTATTTCATCTTTAAGGGGTTGCACCTCGAAAAACCTTTTCCGGAAAAAACGAGAGGGGGTCCCGTGTACTTTTGGCGGGGGTGCCGTTTATGGTTGTTCGGATTTTAAAGGAGTCTTAACTTTTTCCCCTTTATCGTTTCATTTTCGCGATTCAAGAATTTACGGCTGAATTCCTATAAATATTTACAGAATGCGCGATGAGTTGGCCAGGATAGGCGGCGTTCGTAATTATTTCAACCATATACAAACCTTCTCTTTCTCTGGTAATAGTACTTAGGTTGAAGAATTAAAACTATATATACTAAAGAGAAAACGCAGCATGTTATATCACTATGTAAAAAAAAATCCCAAATTTAATTATGTTTATAATCACTATCAGTCACCACTTGAAATTTATTAATCTTTGATGATTTTGAATTATATGTTAGAGGTGTTGAACATTTTAATTTTAGCCTAATTATAGAATCACTTATACTGTAATTTGTAACTTCTTCTGAAATGTTAATTGTTGTTACACATTTTCTTTTCAATTTATGTTTGTATGAATAGCTCTGTTTAAATATATTTCTTATCAGTTGACAATGCTCACAATGAGCGAAACCGGTTCTGACCTTTTAAATAAAGCGGAATAAAGTACAAAGGTTGTGTTTTTATTAAAGAGAAAACGTTTGAAAAAACATAACATCTTCTAATTTAAGATTTCAACTGAAGGTGGTTGGTGGAATTTCAATCAGTCAGTTCTAGTTCATCCGTGCACTTGAGTGCTTGAAGATGCCGAAAGGTGAAACCCGGGTCGTTAGTGACAAAATCTGTGTGAATAACATCTTCTCTTTTTAACGTATGTTTTTTTTATGGAACCTGTCAAAAATATGATTAATTCTTGGGCGAAGGTAGATAAGTTATATACAATTTTTGATGATCATTTGAATATTGCTGTTCCTATTATAACAAAATTGGTAATTTGGAAGTGTTTGACTAATGAGCTGGACGGTCAATATACCCCTCTAAATATTCTCACAAATCATGTGTACATTTTTCTTAATGTTTACATATAAATCTTAAAGTTAAATGGTAAATGGTAAAGGTAACAAAATAAGCACTTTGATAATGTATTTGGTATTTACCTACCCACTCAAAATTTTGAGCAATGGGTAACATAAAATTGAGCACTACCATCTCACGACACCTAATGTCTGCGAGGAAAAAGCACTTGAATTTCCATGATTCTCTCATAAAAACCTATTACCCCTATCAGCAGCCAACCCCCATCTCCCCATCCGCTACGTTCGAAAAACACTTATCAACACTCCTCAGATATAATAATATATTATATCGACGATATTGTAACAAAACTTGCTAACTCCAGTAATATTTTCTACACTTATTATCAATCTTAGTCAGTATTTAAATATTTAAAAAAAAAAATTGACATTACAGCTTACGCTAATGCGTCAAATATTTGAAAGTTTTTAAGTTGAAAGATCGTACAAGATATTATCGGTGAGAAATTTTTGTAAGTCACATGAGATTAACTCAAGGAGAATTGACGTCACAAACACCCATGTCTTAGATCTCAATTGAAAAATTGAAAAAATCCAATTTGACATTGACCTTACCGGGAATCGAACCCAGACCCACCTGATCGGTAGAGCAAGCTCTAACCAACTAGACCACAGCGGGCGACATGATCCTATTTTAACATAATATCACATACCAAATTTTACAGAAGGCGCAAAAAACGTGTTATGATGATTTTGGGTCATAGGCAAATTATGCAATATACACAAATTTAAAGTGTACGAAGACTTGTAAACTGGTGTTTAATTGACATAATAATTTAATAAATTGTTTAAGAATAACCTTTTTTTAAGTCTGTTTTACTGTTTGCAATTTTGACAGACCCAACTTTTTTTAAACTTAAAAGTAAAATTTAGATACTAATTCGGCATTTGCAGCTTACGTCCTTTTGATAGAACTTGTACCAAATTGTATACACTGTGATTATCGAAAAAAAGCTGTTTTGAAAAAAATGTGGGTTACATCCTTTTTCCTTTCTACAGTCGATATGTATATTAATAATGGTATTATTCAAATTACTGATTTCCATCCTGGGAGGCGCGCCTCGATCTTATAAAGAAATACAATGTTATATTTGTATAAATAACACTGTAAAATTTTATCAGTTGATAATGCTCATCATGAGCGAAACTGGTCCTGATATTTTAAAATAAAAGTGGAATTAGTAAAAAAAAATATTTTATTTTTTTAATACTATTTGTTTGTTTGTCTCGTATGCGTTCCTAATAGCGTTCATCCGATTGCGATGAAATTATGGTGAATTGTCGTGCAGACGCTCGCGAAGGTTTATGAATCATTGGGGGGCTGCCAATACGTTAAATGTGAATATGCATATTTTAAAGCACTTCAATAAACAGAATTAAAACAAACACGGGTACTAGTGTATTATATAAAACACTTTTTTACTTTTTTCTCGAAACTCTACTGGGTGGGGTTACAAGTTTTGACGCTATACGTACAACTCATATTTTATTGAATGCTACATTCGAAGTAATATTTACGACGCGAACATATTTTCCGGAGTTATCTGTGCTTTCTCGAGGGTGAAATTTGTGTGTTTCTTTTTTTTATTTTGTATGTGCAATTTTAAAATATGTTCCAGAAAGCGGCGCGCACTCAATGTGAGAGGGAGTCGGGGTAAAACGGTGACAAAGTACCGTAGTATATATTCTTCGTGCTCGGATGTTGAGTATATTTTTCGCAAGATTCCGAATTATGGTTATTACTTATGAAATGTTGACGGGGCTTTTGCGGAGTGGAAGAGTTTTACTACTTCTTTCAAAAAAGTGATATTTTACAGCGTTTATTTCAAGTGTTTTCGATTATTTGGCAGAGATTGTCACTAGGGTTTCCAGTTTCGGGGTCCGGGATTCTCTAAATATCGGGATTTCAGGAATCACTCTAAAATACAAAATAACTTTTACTTCCATATTTAAAAATATATAAAACTGTCCGCCAGTGTAACTCAATGTATTTTATTCCATACTTTTCTATAATACAACGTAAAAAATATAAGGCTATTATTTGCAAACCAGTCTCGTTAAAAATTGGTAAAAGATGGACCATGAACAGGGCCAGCGCCACCATACAGGTGAATTAGGCAACCGCGTAGGGCGCAAACCATTAGGGGGCGCATAAATGGAGTATTCAAAATATTTTTATATACTTTTATAATAAGGTTTATTTTATTTTTGACGTATGTATTTTTTCGTTGTCATTATGTATCGTATTCTACATATAATTCGAAAAAGAGAGGTTACGTGACTGAGTTACAAACAGATCACGTAGAAAAACTTATGTTGAGATACTTCACTTAAGAGACCATATGCTTCACATTGGGAGCGGACATGGCTACATAAAAACATATTTATATGATCCCGAGCTATTTTTTCATTATTTCGAAAAAAGGGGTGCCCTAATAATCGTTGCCTAGTGCGCCAAATAACCTCGTGCCGGCACTGACCATGAATATAATTTAATGAATAAAAATTATGTTTTTAAGTATTTAGAAAGCTGTCTCAAACCTGGCTTGATAACATACAAAATATCATTCAAAAATAATTTAAAACTAAAAATGCTTTTAAAATGTATGTTCATGTATAGATTTACAAAATGAAATTCAATTCATTTCGGAACGAGCCTGGTTTGCAAATATTAGCCTCATATGTGAGCTCTGGTCTCATCACTCTCTCTCATATTTTGCAAAAACCATACACAGAACATTTTTTTGCATAATTTTAAATATCTGTCGCCATGGCTGATATGTTATATTTTTTATATTAAAGTTATTTAATGTATCAAAATAAAAACATTTAATTACTCTTTTTTTCAATTCGGGAATTCCGAAATTCCGATATCATAAAAAGGTTCCGGGATTGGATGCCCTTACAAGACGGATGATAAAAGTGACATAATCACTTATTCATTGTTTCTTCTTGAAATGTATTTCCTCTGAAATGTCAAACGTTGTTGAATTATTACTATTTAGTATTTTACTTAATACCGCAAATCACTGCGAATATTATTTTACAATAGATTGTTATTAAATATTAATTAGATTTATAATTATTGGAATAAATTTATCAGAATGTTTTTATATCTAGTGAAAATATCAGCTTATGCCTTCATCATAACTGTGTTTAAACTTACATTTACTAAGAGGTAAACAATTTATCTCCGAATTCACTATAACATCCTAATTTATATTTGCAAATTATAGTGTTAATAAATTGACTTTAGTGTTCCTTTGAATGCTAACAAATATGGTATTATTAAAAGCTAATTAGTTTAAATTTAAGTGATTATTTATATCCAGTAAATACAATAATTAATTATTTAATTAAAGGCATGCTGTTGCCAATAATTAATTTCCCCACGAACACGTACGGAAGTCAAATAGCAAATTGCACTTATAAAATAATGAAAGCGTTCATATATCTTCCAGTTAGGAATAGTTTATTAGACTTACTTGCACCCAGTCCTGGTTAATGAATGTTCAGGTCAGCCGTTGCGGCTTCAATTCCATTACTTACAATTCAACCCCTTTCCTTTACTTCACTTGGGAGAGTAAGCTGGTTAGCTTAACTATCTCTAAGTGATAAAAGATATATATTTACAAGCTTAGATTATAAATCATACAAGGCTATTTATTTCTCAAGTGGAATTATTGTACCATGTTCACTTGAATAAAAAAAACACATCACACAATCTTAGTAAAATAATGCCTGCCTATTTTAAACAAAATATGTTCATGTCTGAGCCACTTAATTTATTAAACAACTTTATAATCGATTCTAAAATATTGAGGCATCCACAATCCAACTCAGCCAAGTTATAATTTTGCCGATGTACACTTTTTTTTATTAATTTCGGTACGAAATTATAAAACATACAATTCAATACATCACTTTTAAGGTGTTCACTCTCAATACTTGGCGGAAAGGCATTATAGTAAGAAAAACACAATATAACTTTGTACTTAATCTCCACTTTAATTTATCAAGGTTGTTTATTACACCTTTTTTTGTATAAACAGCAGTGTTAAATTGTATTTTTTATCAGTTGACAATGCTCGCCATGAGCGAAACCGGTCGTGATATTGGTAAATAAAAGTGGAAATTAAGGACAAAGGAGTATTGTGTTTTTTCTTAATTCAATATTTATTTCAGTCTCAAAACCGTTCTACAAGTGTATAAAAAACATCTTTATATAATGATTTTACTTTAAAAGTAATCGAATCAAAGACACCTTGTTATAAAACTGGCCAAGTCAATGAGAGCAAATCAGATCGCAGAATTTGAATCAGCTGGCTGTCATTTCTATTTTTTAATTTTCTATAACACTTAACTTTGAATCGTTCAAACTATGTACATTCTCACAGATTTTGCTAATCACTTAATTTCGGAAGAACACGTGTTCAATCAGGAACAAGGGATAAAAATGTTACACCCAAATACGGACAGTCATAAGCTCTTTTTCCAGGAAATTTTTGGAAATAAATATAGCACAGCTGCATAGTCTTCCGATTTTAAATGAAATGTTAAACCTTCCGGCATCTCCACTTCTATACCCTATATAATCATAAAATCATAAAACCTTTGCCGACTAACAAATAATATAATTCATGAAACTACTTACTACTCAAATCTGTTGGTATTCCCACGAGCTTATCCTTTTCGCCAGCAATGGCTTTGGACTCAGTGATGCATTTATTTCTTATATAAACACGAAACTTTCATTTACTAAGCGTCAGTTCAAGTTCATCCGTGCACTTGAATGCCTGAAGATGCCGAAAGGCGAAACCCGGGTCGTTAGTGACAAAATCTGTGAGAATGTACATAGTTTGAACGATTCAAATTTAATATTGAAATTCCACCAAGCACCTTCAGTCGAAATTTTAAATTAAACACTTAACGTTTAATGTCTGAGTTTTAGGTTTTTATTGAAGTTACATTGCATTAAAATGTCGTTAAACAGTAGTCATACAAACTTTTGGCTTTCCATAAAAATTAAGTTATACTGACTTGGCCGTGTTTGATATTGGACGCCTAAACTGGACTAAAGTATAAAGTAAAACATGATTGAACAATTTAGTTTAGATTTAGTTGTTTTTAACTATAATGAATTTATTACATTGGACTGGAAATTGTAACTCACTAAATACTCAATTGATTGAATTGGTAAAACTCCATTATTATTAGGCAAAAAGTAGCAAACTATTAATTTAAACACAAAGTATAGTTATTTTGGTATCGCGCCATCATCAAAACAAATGATGTTGAACGTTGATAACGAATCGCTTAAAATTAACTGCAACTAAAACACGATGTATTCACAATAAAATGTTCGTACCTGGAATTCGTTGCCCTAACTAAAGCTTCAAACCTTTAATATTATCAATATGTTATTAAAAATCTTAAAGATTAAACTTGTAATGGCTTCTTAACGACGGTTGACCAATAATCATAGCACAGTTTAAATTCCCGAAATAATAAAATTACAAATAAGTCATGGTATCCACATTTGAAGCAATTTAGGAGATTACATTAAAATAATCGTAAATCGCACAATTCTGCCTCACCGCTCCACTTATCAAGTGGCTAATTTACCTCAAAGATCATTGAAGTAAGGGATGCCGCGTTAGGAAAGGGGTGTGCAATGTTCTCCCCTGCAACTCGCGTGGACACTGTCCAACAACCCTTTCAAACCCTTTCTTTTCACACCCCCAGCGGTCATTTCACTATGAACGGTTCGTGGATTAACCGCACAATAAAAAATATAATAAACATCGGGAGGCTTCAATCGCGGACAATAAGTTTGTATTTATCAGTCGTTTCATATTCGTTAATTACTTTTCTAGAGTAGGGAATCGTCATTTATAATTACATACACTATAGTACACTATTATGTATTTTTTAATTCATCAAATATGTTTAATTATACCGATGCAATATTATGAGCCCTTGAAAAGTGAAGTGTAATAGTAAAACTTTTGGAGAGTGTTTTTGTAGATTGCATATTTTAATTTTGTGAAGAAACACTAATGTAGTGTGTTTTTACTAAACTCACTACACATATACGAATATTAAAATAACAATTGGGTCACTTCACTTATCAGGGGCTCATATCTACTTGAATATTTACCTGATTGTCATAAAGTATTGTTGTGTTCATAGAAATTTATTATATTACTGAAAAAATGCTTTAAAATCAATGTTAATGAATAAAATAATATGACCGGTTATTTCGATACTCCTGTTTAAAGATTTATTTCGTTGAAAGTTGAGATAGCAAAGTGAATATATTTAATTTTTAAGCAACGGTAGATAAAAATGTCAATTTTTGGTAAATCGAACGGAACACTTATCTTTTTTTGTCGATTCGTAATCAAATTTAATTTTAATAAACTTTATAATAATAAATTTGCATGATATTTCGTTTTATTTCAAATAAAGGCGATAACCGCTCTCACACAGGGAGAAAATATACAACATATTCTTTAAACCCATTGCCCCACTTTACTAATTAATAAAAACACAATATTCCTTTGTACATTATTCCTCTTCCATGCGAGCATTGTCAAATGCTTGCAATGAGCGAAACCAGTCCTGACCTTTTAAATAAAGTGGAATAAAGTACAAAGTAATATTGTGTTTTTATTAATATAATGCCTTTCTACCATGTATTGACAGTGAACACCCTAAAACTGACTACTTTACTCAAATAAATTCATTTTTAAAAGACATTTCTCGTCAAAATAGCAGCATCGCAACCTCAGTTTTTTCCTGCGAAACTATAATATATAACATTGATTTTCCCGATCCATGAATATCTCACATGCCGAATTACAAGGCTTCCCCGCCAATGCAGGGAAATGTGGGACCCGGAGTGCAACCGTAGGACAAGGAAGCAATAATGTATGTGCGAACGCCACCCCGGGCTATCGTCCTCTCGCCACATTATGCGCGAGTGACCCGAGTCCGGTAACCCCCGGACACTCACGACCCTGTCCGGGGAGCCCAGTACAACTTTGCACATTTTCCCGCCCGTAATCGCGACTTCCGGTCTTACCGCGTGGACTTGGCACAAAACGGCCATGTACGAACGATTTCATCTGTGAATTCCGGTGCTTTTTTCACGCAGTTAGATTGCCGAAAGAATTTAGTATGATTGCGTATAAAGCTTAATTTTTAGAATATGATAATTATAATGTGTTTAATTCTGGCATATTAATAATCTTCGGTGGAAAGATAGTATATCGTCTTAATTTTAACATAGTGTAAATCAGTTTACCTTAAGTGTTCAGGAGACAGTAAAAACTAAACAATCAACTTACAGAACCAAATTCTTATACTTTTGTTTTTTGTAGTAGAATTGTATTTACTATTCCTCCTTATTCTTTTGAAAAAGTATTAATTATTTTTTATATATACTTAATGTAGAGGACTTACATGATATTAGAATTGATAAATATAAGAAGAAATACGTTATATTGTGTGTTTTGCTTTTTGACACCTTCCGCTTGCAAATTTGATATCAAACGAATGAAATGAATGAAATTATAAATAAGCTGACGATAAGATACATACGGTATTCATTTAATAAAGTATTTAAATAATACGATTTACAAATTAAGACAATCTTGCTTTGACAAGGTTTCCATGTCTTGTGAAATTATTTAATAAGACAACTCTCATATCATTGATAATTTTCTATAACCTCCCATCTCAAAAATTACAAATTCAGGAGACATATAAATGTATGAACTTTATTCTACCGCTGTTGCTATCGCTTTCTATCACTATAAAACGCCATTTGAATTTGTTTTTTCTCAATATCTTTGGAGAAGTTAATTAGAAAAGAACCAAAGACGTTTCCATCCATGCCACCTTCTCCTTCGTGCTAAACTTAGTACGTGACCACATAATTTGCCAAATATTTAAATAAGTAATGAGTATCACTTTAAAGATACATAATAGATAGATTTAACTGTCACTTAAGCTCGAATCGAATATTCGTTTCATTGTGATAATCTTACTTAACACACTCGATGCAGACTTTGATAGCCTAGGCAGTATAGCATGCTGATTTTAAAATATTATTTTTATTCGCGAATTTTTGGAATGCGTACCATTGTAGTGTCTAGACATTTTTAGTACAGAACTTAGGCACCTCCATAAAGAAGTATTTACACTTGATATGTTTCGAAGATTTTTGTAAATATATTAATTGCATGTTCACTTCACGCAACAATGAAATAATAATAAGTTCACTTCAAATCGTTAGGCGCCCGTGCTTTAATAATTCCACCGACACGCTAGGCGTGTAGTTAGCACCCAACGAGTTAAAGACAAAGCTAAATTTTCAACACATTTATTCAAAAAATCGCTCCTTGAAAGAACTCCTTTGATTACTTTCTCGGAAGCTCAGATATAATCATTATACTATATGTAAAAGCCGTTTTGGCTATGACCTAGGCTGCATTTAAACCAAAGCGCTCGTAAAACGGCCATCGGAGGCTTGACCCCACCACATTATACGATTCGAGATCGTGTCCCATGGGTGTAAGTTATGGGGATGAGGGCGTATCATGTTCCCAGCGTGTGAAACAACGACATGTGCGAATTATGTCCGCATGTGGAGGCGTAAAGATTGTTTGTAATAATTGTAGTGTCTTTAAACACTTAACAAAATGATCGTTCACAATGTGTTTAATAATAAAAATGGACGTAGCTCAGACACAATTTTAGATCTAACCTTAAGACTAGATTTTTCAGTTACCAACAACTTACTGGCAAAAAGGTGGGTGTAGCGGTTTACCGTAACGCCTTTATTTTAGACAAATTATTAAGTGACTTATTATTGACATTTGCGAATATTTGTGTATTGATAAAGTCCAGCTTTAAATGATTTTCAAAACATCTCAGTTGAATTAAGTATCCCTTGGGTGTATACTTTTGAAAATAGCTTGAATTTGCAGAGTTATAACATAAAGTTTGTATTGCGTGATTGATGATTCTATTGCATCATCCAATAATCATATGTAAACACTTCAAAATTGGTTCGTCTCATTCTTCGGTCTGTAAAGTGAAGTTGATTGAAATTATACTACAGATTAATAAAACCTCTTGGGCATATTTGGATTAACCAGTGGCCTATTTTTTCAATATATAATGGTTAATCGCATCTCAACCAAAACGCACTATTTATTTTTGAAAAAATCATTAATATTAACAATAACTTTTTATTTTTTTAACTATTCTTCATTTAACCGTTACTATTTAAGCATTTTATTAGATATGAATTTAAAATAAAATCTGAAAAAATTATAATCGAAAAAAGCAGGGAAAGAAAGGATAGGGTAATCGCTCTCACTTTTTCAGGATTGGGAGGAAATATGTACACTTCACAGAGATGCATTTGATCGATTCAAAGAAATGCTCCTTGCACTGGGATTGTAACATTTGTAACCCGTGAGATCTTCAATTTAAGCCAACGACTTTAACCAGTGCTCTACGTACCCGTGCATACACCCAGTAGCAGATTACGCCATAAGCAAATGGCAAATCCGAATCTTACGGCCCTCAAAAATAGCTTTTATAATATAACTCATTTACTGTTTGTATATTTTTACTTGTAATTTTCTGACATTTTTATACTATCCGTAAAACAGGGCCTCCAAATTTTATTGAGCCTGTAGCCTCCACCAATATTAAAGAATATAAGGTGATTTTCATACAGCTTACACTTGTTAAAGCAAACGGCCGTCATGATATATAATATCCAGTAAAACTTAACTGTGTATTTTCAACGAGGGTCAACCGACGTCCAGAACCCTATCGCGAATGGAGCGCGAGGGGCCAGTAAGCACTGGGCTTGCCGGGACATGTCCGAGAATCCCCACTGGGTGTGACCACTCCACAAACTAATCTACATCAATTTCGCTAACTCTCCGCACTTAATTATCTTTGATAAATGAATTGTACACCGTTTGTACGAATGTTTCCATTATCGCCTACCCACTACCCCTATCCGTTGGGGTCCCTTTTTAGCATGTTTGTAGTATGTTACCGTATGCACTTAATACGATTTCTGTGCAATTAAATTTTAAATCTTATAATTAATATTTTTTTTCCATATCCGCTGTCTAGTCGTAGCATATGGCCACCACATGGTTCCTCAATGCAGTGGCTGATTAAGCGCACGAGAGGCCCCGGGCGTAATAAAATTTGGAGGCCCTGTTTTTTCAGATAACACAAAAATGTTCAAAAAAAATCCGTGCAAAATTAAAAAATATATTAAAATATACAAAAGGTATTTTGGTTAAATAACATAAGCTATTTTTGAGGCCCCTAAAATTTGGAGCCCCCAAGCACGCGCCTCGTTCGCTTGTTGGGTAATCCGCCACTGCAGTCCAATATCATTGCGACCCGGAACTCCGCTGAGTACATCTTATGGATGGTCATCTGTGGCCTTCCACGACGGCGAAATTCATCCGGTTGGTAGAAGAGAGCTTTTTTTAAACATCCAACCCAGGTTTATCATCGCTTCTTCACTTTGGATGTAATTAAGGGCTGGTTAATCCGTTCCCTTATCTCCATGTTTCTGACGGAGTCATACCAACGCACTTTTAGTATTCGGCACAGGCAACTGTTTTCAATGTACAGTATAGGTTACTTTATGCTTTTGTAAAGTGAAAGATGTAATGCATGCGTTGAACAATAAAAAACATACAAAACGTACCGTTTTAATTTTTTTAAATCTATAGCTGTATACAGTGGGTCCTTTACATCGTAAGTCGAGGAATACTTAAATTTCGGTTTATATTCAATGAACAAATTGTGCTCACAGTTTCATATCATGGGATATGTATGAAGATCAGCCTTTCTAACATACATATATTACAAATGGTTTATTAAACCTTACGCCCTTATAAGTTTCACTTGTCTTAGTAGAAATAATCCGTTGTAATATAATATATTTTATCAGTTTAAAATGCTCGTGGAAAGCAAAACCCAAACTGATTCTAACATTACAAATAAATGTAGAATTAGTACAAAAGAGTGTTTTAATTTTTAATGTAGCTTTGCCGTTTAAATAAATATTTATTATTTTTAAATAAGTCAGACTTGATTGGATCTTTGTCAGTGGCGGATAAAGCACTTTGGAGGCCCTGTTTTTCGAATGACATAAAAGTGCTGCAAAACTCTTTGTAGAACAATAATGAATATTAAAAACTGAAATTAAAATATAAGGATTTATATAATTTATGCTATTTTTGAATTCCGTAATATTTGGAGGCCCCAAGCGCGCGCCTCTTGCGCTTATGGGGTAATCCACCACTGATCTTTGTACTGTTTCAAAAAAGCTTCTTCGTAATTAAGGGTCATTAAATAATTATCAGTAGTATTTACATTTCGATTCTCAAAACCGGTATTTTGCACTTTCGAAACCGGTATTGAATTTCTTACTCTCATTATAAAACATTTCGTTTCTTTTCTGGCCATTGCAGTTAATTTAATATAGGTTGTGTTTTTAATTTGACGGCATTACCCACAACTTTTACCCCTTAGTATAAATTTCACCCCAGTCGGGGCACTTAGCTGCGAGTTTTCAAATATAAATCAGAAAATTCACCCGCGAAGTAGTTTCCGCGTGCAGTATGCAGTTTAAGATACCATTATAATAATATAAATGCATGTATTTCCATTATTCAGACGTCATACGCTGCATCTGGCATGTCGGTGTAAGTACGTGTATAAATAATTTGGCAAATAATGTAGAATTTCTTCTTGCATTCAATTTATGAGGAATGCATTCAAAATAACACGCATATTTATTTGTGTAGTGAAATTATGCACTGCGAGAAACTTCGTAACGCCAACAGTCGACCGCGAGATTTGAGATTTGTCTTGAGTGTAGAGAGCAGAGATCTGTTATACGATAAGAAGGTTCCAAGTAGAGTCTCCAATCCCGAAATCCCGTCTAATTTTGTGTATAAATCTCGGGATATCGGGATTGAGTTATTTGAAAGTTATTTAAGCAAGCCAATAATTATTTTTTTTGAAATCCGCCAGCGAGCTAAATAGTCTCATTTTTTTTTCAATTTCGATAAATCCATAAATTCCTGGCTTTTTTAAAGCAGCAGAAAATTTGAAATGCGCCAGCGAGATAAAAAAAATGTGTTCAGTTTCTTTTGACTATTTTCCCATTGATAGATTTCGGGATCCCACGAAAAATTGTAAATCCCGAAATTCCGGGATCATAAAAAAGGATCCAGAATTGGATGCACTAGCTCCGAGCTCAAGTGGTTGTTGAATACCTGATGCATTGTGGATTAGTTAGTCAAAATATATCAGGATACAAACTACGAATATTACAATAAATCCATTCTTCTTTTATTATTTGGTAAAACTACACAATTATATCAAAAGTTGAGAACAAATGAGAGGTTTAAACAAAAATTGAGCAATCTCTTTTTTCATTTCTCCGATATTTGAATCCTCTAATTTGGAAAGAATGAAAACTATTTTTTTATATATGTAAATAAATATATATAAAACTTTTTTATTTAGAAAGATTAGGTTGTTTGATTAGAGTTAGTAAAGAAATGCTTACTTCAAATTAAATTTACTCAAAACTCGGCTTTTGGACTTTGTTTTTTGATCCCCTCAAATATAATACTTGAAATTATTTACAAAATTATTGTTTGAAAATATATGAGATTACAGCTGACACAAACGCGATTTGCTAAAAAACATTTTTAAACAGTTTGTATACTAGTTAGTTGTTCCACCAACACCCACTATAAAATGCAAAAATTAGTAAAAAAAAAAAAGAAACAAATTTAATGATCCTATATTTTTCATTTCACTTAACCAGAAAAAATATTACAATTCGTGTTTATAACCTAATTCAACTAACGTCTTGCCACAATTATAGAGAGTATAATATCATATTTTTATATATGTAATTCAATAACGTATCTAAATATTATAACACTATTACGAAATCTTCAATCAATCACAGTGAACAAAAAATAATGACAGATTTGAACCGAAATGTAATGCTACAATAATTTAAGTTTTTTTTTTGAATATTCAAAACATCTTTATTCCATGCTTCGCCAAGTGAACACTATTTTTAATTTCGGCTTGTCAAACTTTTACTTATATCGTCGAAAATTGGTCGACATTCAGTTCGGTCTGACAAAAAGGGTATTTTAAAATAAAACCAAGATTTGTCGGTCGAACTATTTATGTGACACGTTCTTCCCACACGGTTTTGGGCCGGCAAAAACAACCACCGAAGCGTTAATTACCTCTTGGTACATCCAACAACTCTCCCGCCTTGGCAATATCTAAGGAAAACAATATTACAACAGCTATGAAAAAGACGAAAAATAAAAATCGAGCGTTTGATGTGAATTTCAAAATCAGGTGGGCAGCGTGCCATATATTTATTGATATCTTTATAACAAGAGGATATATTTGTAACAGTTTTTTTTTGAGAAATCCTTTAAGCTCAGTGTTCTTAGACTTACTCTTAGGAAGTGATTCCCAAACTTTTTCATGCCATAGCTCCCTATATCTAAAAAAATAATCCACGGACTCCTTGAAAAATTGAAAAAAAATAATTTTAGTAGTCAATTTATTTGGCGTTAATTATTACCACTTATACCACATTTGTATATTTAGTAGGATATTACTAATAAACAATTTCAAAAAAACTACATGTACATATATGTAGCTTACAAAAACAATTTAATGAGATGCATACGGTTGCATGTTTTTTACAAAACAAATCAATGTTTGATTCAATTTCAGAAATAAATTTATTGCTTACTCGCTCTCAGGGACTCTCAGGGATAGTAGTATGTAGTCATAAAGAGAATAAGGCTTACCAAAACTTTTTTTACAAAAGGTGAAAGTTTTTTCTGTCGCCTTATCAAAAAATCTTAAATACGTTTTTCATTAAATTCAGTTTAAAGCAAAATAACTGAAAATTGTCGTGGACCCCCAAAGTAGGGACGTCCCGTGGACATAGGCGAGTAGCCAGTTGCCTAGGGGCGGCAAGTCCTAGGGAGCGGCAAATGATCACAGTTTTTTTTCTTAATGACTGAATATTTTTGAAATACGATTTTGATTAAGAATAAATATGATACCTCAATGCCTTTGTTAAAAAAAAGTGAAGAGAAAAACATTTTCAATGACAATAATATTATGACCGATGGCTTAACAGTAGTTGAATTGGTCGCAAAAATCGTATTTAAATATGAGTTTACCAATCTCAGCACTATAGGCGGCAATTAATGTTATTTCAAAAAAAAAAAATAGTAAGTGCGCTATTTAAAACTCTGCCATGGGGCGGCACATAGCCTAGGAACGTCACTGGAAAACCTGGAATCTACAGCCCCCAATTTAAGAAGCTCTGATCTAAAAGAAGGTTTTTTTCGTTTTGAAATGTTACATTCGTTTATATGTAATATAATAAGACCGAATTCTAGAACCGTCATTAAGGTATGCTTAAAAAATATAGGCACAACAGCTTAAAAAAAATTAACGTCAACACACAAACTAAGTTATATATTATTTTCTTGTGAATATTACGTGAAATCATTCCGTCACTTAAGGTTTTTTCTTAGAATAAGGGGTTACCAATGTTGTTACTTTATTTACACCCCGTGGTATCAGATTTTGTAACAATGGGGAGGCCGCATGTGAAATACCCAAAACCGTGCTATGTCATTTCATAAAACTACTAATTTTGTAAATTGTGATACATATATTTTATCTCCACTGTTTCTAGAAAAATAAACCATGATTGCTTTATGTGTGAGTAATCCACAATAAAAAATTACAAAATGAATTCGATCACGAAATATAATATTGTGTTTTCCCGTCTCAATTTTGATTTATAATAAAGTCTTCTTTTTATATTATTATCAGATCAATCTGGATTTATTCACTTAATCTATACAATTTGTTGATATTGTTTTCTATGATCCATTTATTCTAAATTTATGTTGTTATTATGTATTCTTTTCGTCATTATGCGCATAAGCTGTCAAAAATTAAATCAAACTGAAGCAATATTTAGTGTTCCTTGTTAGTTTGAAATAAAAGAACAATCAAATATTTTAAATTTATTTGACGTACATAGTATTCGAATATGGAATAGATAGAATCTGTATTCATGATTGACCGCTGAGAAAAAGATTCTATGCTCGGAGGAAATCCGCATCTGTCAACGAGTGGCAACATTTTTTCAAACAATTTTATCGTATGACGCCATTATAGTTTCCATTCTCGTTGAGTGAGTTAACTTGTCAGCCAAAAAGAATGAGAAAAAATAATTGTATCGTTTCGCTTTCAAATCGGTCACAGAGACGTCAACCGTCTGTTGAGAGATGAACATGTCTCCCCTGACTTGGATATGTAAATAATGATTGATGTCTTCCCAGCCAAAATATTCAGATAGCAGCGTGCGCACGTGTAGGGCGGTGTATGTTGTTTAGCATAAGTATTCTCGCTGATTTTTTACGTTTCAAAAATACAATTTTACTATTGATGATTCATGATATACTATTTGCCACGCTTGAGTAGTACTGTGGCAAAGAAGTGAAATAAAAAATCTACAGTAAATATGCTTTACTACATGCTGCTTTTTACAATGCAGTTCTCTAGGAAATTTAATTATAAATATAAAAAAATGATAAATTATCATTTATAGGAATCAGAGAAACCAATAATTTATGCGAAATATGAATATAGTATCAGTATGAAAAAGTCAACGTAACAATGGCAAATAGAATTTCTTAGAATAAAACCATAGAGCAAATTTGAAATATGACGACGAATTTTCGTAAACACATTTCGTAATTCGCATACATTATCATTTCCTTTAGGGATTCTGAAGTCTCGGGGTTTTCAAAGTCCCGGGACTCGAGGCGTGATAAAGTCAAAGTCCCGGGACTCGAGATTTTGAATTGTATTCAAATTAAATATTTGTATGTATGTATTAGATACATACATGTCTTATACGCCTTTTGAAAGATCGCACTAGTAAAAATCGCGTTTCTTAATACAATGTTTAATAATTATTATTTTTCTTATGTAATGGATATGTGCAATGCTTACGGCTAATTTTTACCAAGAAGGGATGATAACGGTACACGCAAGGAAAAAATATCAAAGAATTCGACCGCCATCAGGAGTAAATTTATGACCGTAACTTCACAATACAGCTTTTAGACATTTTTTGTCCGATCGCGACATTGGTACTTCTGTATAATAGTGAAAAAACATTTTTACATAAAACAATATCAGGTATGAACATTTAATTTTATTATTTTTTAATTTGCTTTTACTACAATTATATAACAATATATAAACACATGGTATTCGAAACTTCTACGACATTATAAATCCCAAAAATCTGTTTTTATATCAGATCCTTTTTATATATGTATAATAAATTTTGTTTAAAACACCAGGTTTTAATCCTTTAGCCTGAATATAATGCATTTTTTCAAAACTGATCCCGAGAATAGACACCAAAGTCCCGGAACATTTTTCAAAAAAGTCCCGGGACTTAAGATAGCAAAAAACCTGAAAAGTCCCGGGACGTCTCGACACAGAATCCCTAGTTTCCTTGATTGCCACGTTGAATTATTTGATATTTTTCTTTCTAGAGAATTGCATTGTTTTCCGTAAGATTTAGCTAGTTTTCGGGAAGAAAAAGAATATAATGTAGTAACATATTTACCAAAACTACTACAGAATCGATCAATTCCGTAAATAAATTTAAAGTATATTTTTTTGTACCTGTCGACTGATATGCACGTTTACTTTAGAATCCTGACGATGTCGAAATTTATATATTTTTTATATATTGCATAATTATTGTGTAATGCTTAAACGATCAGAAAAAATTTTCGAAAGATTATCACTAATAAATTATTAATTATCTTACAAATTGATAAATGATAATATATCTCACAGTATTTGGAAAGCCATTAGTATGTGCTGCCATCTGTAGGTCGGTAAAAAAAACAGCGACGGATCATGTTATTATGTATTCTGTATCTACGATGAAGTTTTTTGCCGTCGTGGGTACAGAACTGGTTGCATCAGAGGGCCGGGGGTTGGTGGAGTTGTATTTTAGGGTTGTTTGATTGACAGGAGCCCAACCGGCGCTGCAAACCCGCCATTGGACAGACGGGCCTGTCAATCAAAAGCGCGGTCTGCCTGCGGAAAAGCAACACCCAAAATCAGGGACAAAACAAACTGCACAAGTAAAACGTTATTGAAAATCAATATTATAAATCTTTAATTAAAAAATATATCATATTTAATGAATTAAGTGGGTGCTTGACTTCATTTTTTTATAGTTTTACTTTAGTTAATGTGTTGAATAATTATGTGATATTTCTAGAATATAATATCGACTGTGGGAAGGAAAACGGACGTAACCCACACATATCAAATTTTACAGGAAGCGCTAAAAACGTGTTTTGATGATTTTGTGACATATGCAAATTATGAATTATACACAACCTTGAAGTGCACGGACACTTCTAAACTGATGTTTAATTGACATAACCTAATATTAATTAAAGAAATTGTCTCGGAAAAACCTTTATTTCAGTGTTTTTTCTTGGTTTTAATTTTTTACGATGTCATCTTTTTCAAACTTAAAAGCTAAATTTTGATACTTATTCGGCATTTTCAGTTTCCATCCTTTTGATAGAATGTGTGTCAAGTTGTATACATTGTGATTATCGAAAAAAAGCTGTTTTGGAAAATTGATGGTTACGTCCTTTTTCCTTTCCACAGTTGACTAAATGTACTAAAAGATTTTACCCTTTATTTTTGTAAATTCATAAAAAACTATCTTTTTAGAGTCTAATAATTCTTATATAGGTATCGTTATTAAAAATGTAATATATATATAATGTATCGTGTTTATATAAACCACAAGTTTTGATTAACAACACGAAACTTTATCATTAATCTACATACTATACACCTTGAGTCGAAACCTTAAATTATATCAATATTGCTTTTACAGCAAGATTGACTGAACTCTAGTAAATTAGAATTAAAGTTATAAAATCATAAAACCTTTTGCGACAAACAAATAAATGTAATTCGTAAAATTACTTACTACTCAAATCTGTAACAACTAACTGTTAGTGACAAAACCTGTGTGAATGCACATAATTTGATCGATTCAAATTTGATATTGAAATTCCACCAAGCACCTTGAGTCGGAATCTTAAATTAAATTGCAGTTATATACTAATTTGATCGGAGAATATTGTTTTCTCTTAAATTAACAAGGGGCTCGCCGGCCATAGTCAAATTTAACAAGGGGCCTCGCGCGAGCCCCTTCGAGCCCACCCCTGCTACTACTGGATATACTCTTATATATATCTACCTACATACATGACGCGAGTTAACTCAAAAAGGTTTATCCGTAAAGTCACATCAGAAGGTCCTCGTTAAAGTTGAGGGTTTGGTAGTTTGTCGAGTAGGTATAAGTTTTCAAGTAAGAGTCAGCTAAGTGACACGTGGAGGGTGAGCGGAGGGTGGATTTTTGATCGGGGGCGCAGGGAGGGGCGCCGATATTAAATTTCACCTGGCGCGACGTCAGGTTGCTGATAGTACTTTGTCACTCTTGTATCTAATCGTTATGTACCTACTTTTCAGAACTGAATTAGGAAAAACAATGCTTTAAACCTAGTTTATTTTTCAGTATATAATATTAGAATACACTGCTCTGGTACAGTTTTTACACTCCGAATTGGACATTTTACAAATCAAATTAAAAATACAAAAAAAACAACTGAAACATTTTTTAAACAATTGGATAATTTATTAATTATGTATATTTACGCACATTTTAATAAAATACAGTTATAAATCAGTAAATTTAATTTATAAATGTTCCTGCGCTGTAGCTGTAGGTAGTTTTATATACATATTCAGTGGCGGATTAAGCAGATGGGAGGCCCCAAGCGCAATAAAATTTAGAGGCCCTGTTTTTCAGATAACATAAAAATGACAGAAAATTCTTAGTAAACATACATAAAAATCTAAACAAAAATTATATGGGATATATTATAAAAGCTATTTTTGAGACGCCTAAGATTCGGAGGCCCCAAGCGCGCGCCTCATTTGCTTATAGGATAATCCGCCACTGTACATATTCATATAATAATTTGCAGAAGTGACGAATTTCAAAGAATTATAAATATAATTACAAAAATCAACTAAATTTGTATTAATTCCAGCAGTTTATATATTATGTATGTCCAATTTGATTTGTAAAATGTCCAATGTGGAGCGTAAAAACTGTAGAATTTGGTAAATATTGATAGTTCTGAGTAAATAACAAAATAAAAAAATCAGCTTTAGCCTTTAAATGCATGATTGTCTACTTTTGAATAGAAAAATATTTGTATATACAATGGGTGGTTGTGATTGCAATAAAAATTATTTTAAAAAAATCCGATAGTTATTTTAATATATTTTTATCCAAAAACACTTCGTACTCTTGAAAAGCATTTTGTGATTAGAGGCATAAAACATGATTTTCATACAGTTTATAAAAAGGCAACTTTTTTCAACAAATTGCTTTTTCTCAGCAAACGCTACTTTTTCTGAAACCGATAATAAACAATCAATGATATAAAACAAAATATGAATTCTAGTAAAAGTTGTTTTTCCTCTTCCCTTACAATAACACCACCGGTCCATTTTCTATCTATATCGCTCGAGGCAAAACCAAAATTCAAACGTAAAATTGAATTGTCACCAAACGCCGTCATTCGAAATTATTGATTGAAAACATTGACGGGTAAATAGGTACTTGCTAACGGCAATGCGTCAAGAAAATTCCGCCCTTGAAATTAAATCATGTGTAAGCCGTTCTTCTGATTCAGACCTGTGCAGAGATGTCAGTAATACTTGTGACAGTTGAAACTGCGCCAAATAACAACGGCAGTCCAAATATTATTTGAAATGCGGGGGATGAGGGAAGTCCCCGTCCATGAGATTTCATATTCCTATTATTATTGAAGTTGGAAAACTTGGAATTGACACTTGTAGAAGGCTGCCAATGTAAATTTAAATGGCGAATGCTAAATGACGGCAAAATGTCGAAATTCTTGGCTTATTAGAGACATTAAAAAGTTACGGTCAACTGTCGTCATATTTATTATTAATAATCTATTCTATACAACTTTCAATGATAATTCAGATCACAATTATACGTCAACAATACATAGTTTAATTTACAGTTGGTTGATAGAAAATTTTAGACTTTTAAGCTGTATATAATAGTGAAAACATTTGGTAGATTATTTAAATAGAAGAGGGGTCATCTGTTATGAGCGCAGGATCACGGAGGCGTCGAAATGGGACCGATACCATTGAGAAAAAAACAATATGCAGTTAGGTACTTACATTATCCTATTTTTACATTTCAATATTTACGTAAATTTTTAAAAATCTCAACGTCAACGAATTACAAAGATCGTTTATCTGAAATTGCGTAGAAGTATGACACATTTAAGTACTAACAAAAAATAAATCGACGTCAAATGACAATTATGTTAACCCTAAGCTTGCATTAATTTAGTTTTGGAAATATTATCGGATAATATTCGAATAGTTTGCCAAATATTCGTTTGTCTGAAAATCAAAGAAGAGACGAATATATTGGAATATAGAATATTTATTTTTATTTTGCCCGCGTGCCAGAATATTTTAGACAAACAAGATTTCTTTATTGATTAAATTAACATAATTATGTTTAGAATAATTATGGTTATGTCAGACGGTCTAAGACTAGTTTTATTATAATGAAGTTAGGGCGATGCATTTCATGATTAATTTAAAACAGAACTGTTATTTGCCGCAGAAAACGGGCTTCCCCGGCGACTTCGCACTGCTTACACCAACACTCAACTACTAGAGCTGGAGAAGGAGTTCCACTTTAACAAGTACCTCTGCAGGCCGAGGAGAATAGAAATCGCAGCATCACTGGACCTCACCGAAAGACAGGTGACAAAATTTATATAATATGGATGCTAAGATTCATACTAAGGGTGCCAAAACAAGGGAATTATTTTTTAAAAAAATATACGAAATACAATCAAATGTATATATTGAAGAAGTTTATACAAATGTGGAACCAACAACCAGGGCTGACGTAAGACATTTGGTCTTCTATGGCGAGATTTTTTTATTAAGGCGCTAGTCATTTGGCCGCCTATCTTGATTTTCCATTACAGGCGGTCAACTGCCCCATTTGCACGTAGTGCTGGCACTTCCAAAAAGCCGTATTTCAACATACATACTTAAATACGTTTTTTTGTTTTTTTCGATACTCAGTATCTTCAAAATTTGGTAGAAAATTAAAAAAATAGATTGATAATTCCTCGCGGATCTAGATTACAATGTCCACTAAATGTCATTTAATTGTAATCAAGTATGAATATGTATTTTTTCAAATTATAGATTTGTTGATATTTTGCTTTTTACATTCATTACTTATTTTGTTTTATAGAGTTTGATTGATATTCTTCTAAAAGTTCATTCGAATTTTACTTTGAATTTATTTTCATTTTAATGTTTTTTAATATTTGTATGTAAAACCTTTCAGGTGAAGGTATGGTTCCAGAACAGGCGCATGAAGCACAAGCGCCAAACTTTGACGAAAGGGGACGACGGAGACGACAAAGATTCGACTACGTCAGAAGGAGGCAAAAGCTCAAAAATGTCTTCAGACAAATTTTTAGACGAAGACGGACCGAGCAGCAAAAAGAGCTGCCAAGGATGCGAAATGCCACCGGTGGGGCTGTTAGGTCACGGTGAAGAAATGCCAGACCTGAATGCAACTAGAGGCAACAACAACAACACACCGAGTGCCACGAACAACAACAACACGAATTTCAACACGAACAGCAATGGAGCATCAAGTGTCGCCAGCTCTGGCTCATTTGATAAATTAGGCGCTGAAGAAGACTCCAGATCGAACGAATCGAGTGGCCTTCACTTGGCCAGTCCTCGTTTGCCGACCACTAAGAAAGTCAAGACAGAGAACAGAAGAAGCTCTCCAAGTCTCGAGAGTATTGGCATCTGCAAAACTTCGCCCCAATCTAATAAAGATCTACATAATTCAATCGCGGCGACGAGTATCCAGGACAATATGGCACCAGGAAAAGGACTGTCTTCTATGAGCTTGACACCTTCTTCCACGCCCGGTACGCCATCTACCATGCATCCGAGTCCTCTTGGAGCTCCGCCTGGAGCACTGTATCCAAGACCATCTCCCCCGGCGGCTGCGACTAATGCAGCATCATCAGTAACCATCCAAAATATTCCCAATGCGATACCGCCTTACATAATTCGAGGTTCTCACCTTAACAACTTAAATCATTATTCTGGTACACATCCAGACTATAGAAGCGATGTGGCGGTGAGTAGAAATGGAAGCAAACAAACGCCTACCCCTCAATACCAACAAATGCACCAGAACTACAACCATGACCTTTATCACGGCGCTCAACCTGGAGTGGCAGCGATGGACACGCATAACTTTCCAAGAATTCCAGCTCACAGCAGAACTCATGAAACTTTACCTAGAGGAATGACTAGAGGAAACACTCGCCACAGTTATCCTAGTGCTGTCAATCAATCATACCATCAGCAGAACTTCGCTTACAATAACTACAAAAACCATCACGACCAGGGAACCTACCACCATGGCCTCGCCAACTATAGCCAAGCGCAGGCTTATTCTGCTGATCACGGTCCATACCATCCGAACAATCATTTTGGGTATCATTATCCCGGAGACATGACCCACGCTATGGCTGCCGGAGGAACAATTCAGCCGGAAACCCCTGCAATCACAGCGCCTTATTACAATGCCGAGCCCGTGCAGCATAAAAGCAATCAAAACGTTGACTATTCCACTAAGCATGGATACTACGAAGGAAACCCGTACAACCACACCCCGAGTCATCACCCTGAACCCGTTCCTAACAACGCGAACGTATATAATAACACTCCAAATGAGACTTTTCCACCTTCCAACCTACCACCGAACCATGTGACGAGCGTTATGACACCTCCAACTAGTGTGCAAACTGATTCTAGTGATAATTATAGTTCTTTCCACCAATTTTACGAGGCAACGCAAGTTCAGCCTACTTCGGTTGCCGGAGACAACAGCAATAGCTCTTCAGATTTTCATTTTCTAAGTAACCTAGCTAATGATTTTGCTCCAGAGTATTACAGCATTTGAGTTGAAGATTATAATGGTGTTCCTGTGGAAAGCCTTTTCATATAAACATTGCTATTATGTGACTTAATTTGGAGAATTTGGGGACTACTGCATAGTGGTGTATACATGCATAAAAAATTTACTAGAATAATAATTCTCAAATAAATTTGATAGCCATATTTTTGGATTCCTCAAAACTGAATAACAAACATGTGAGCTTTCAGAAATAAAATAATATGCTCGATATCGAGTTGATGTCGTAGTTGGGGGAAGATAAGTTACCCCGGTAACCGAGAAGAGTCATACGCTTTGTTATATTTCTTACAAGTGACTTGTCTATAGCACTGGATTAGAATTCTGGATCAGCTGCATCCATTATTCTTAATTTTCTTCCAGCCTTGGGGCAGATATCAGTGGTTTTCCATAAATTTTATTCACCAGGATGCTTACTATCATTGATGCAAATAATATACTTGTCTACCTAGCAGAGGATCACTAGTAATCCAATGCTTTCTGTTCCTTGACGAAGGTTGTGTCCCAAGAATTACATGATCACTGCCATCAAGAATCACAAACTTCCATTATTCCAAGTCAGCTTATAGTGTAAAATAAAGCTCCTGATTGAGTGCAGTTGTTCCATGGTTGTCAATTTTGAGCAAGAATACACCTGCTGAGTCCTTGATAGTGCCTCAGTTCAAATTAGCAAATAAGGCTAACAGATGTCAAAATATGTGGTTGGTACATATGCTAAGAATGTGTTTATTAAAACAAAAAAGACAGTTGCATTTATATGTAAAATTGTATATAAATGTACTATATTGTAATTTCCAAACACATAATTTTAATTAAGATTACTTGTACAAAGCTTCGATATAGAAATTTTATTTCATTATGATATGTAAATAAGTTAATATTCTTTAGTAAATGAAAATGCAAAAGCATTTTCTCTCCAGATTTTTTCATAATTATAATATAACTATTGTTGAACAAGTCTGCATTAAATTAAATTTGTACTTAGCTTATCAATATTGATAATTACACTCTTATTGATAGATTAAAACATGACCATAAACAGAAATATGAAAATATAAGCGATTTTACAAACACTTAATTTTTGCATTAAAGAATAGTGTAAGAAAAAGTAGAGATTTTCTTTATTTTATGTAGATAGCGAAAAGAAATAATATAACAAACATTTAAATATTCAATAAGTATCTACACCCTTCATAATTGAGAATATTTCCTTCACACCATGTAATTGAAGATAACAATTGCTTTATTATAAAATATTCCAATACACTACAAAATTTAAAAATAGTGGGTAATCATAATTAAGCAATATTTTTGTATTGCCACAATAATCAAACAAGCATGTGTCACTTAATTTAAATCCATTTGCAAATGTATATAAACATCAATAGTTATATGTAACTTTTAAGGTGTTCACTGTCAATACTTGGTGGAATGGCATTATAATAAAAATAATAAAACATTTTTAGTACTTTTTCCACATAAAATTTATTAGATCAGGACCGGTTTCGCTCATCGCGAGCATTATCAACTGATAAGAAAAATACATAAACAGTGATATTTATACAAAATTAAATTGAAATAAAAAGGTGTAAGCAACTATTAACAATTTAAAGGATTAGCAAATTACATTATAATTACACAAAATTAAAATGCTTAACACCCATAACAATTAAAAAATCATCATCAAAGAATAATAAATCTAAGTGGCAAACGATATCAATTATAAACACAATTAAAATTTGGGAAATTTTTACACAAAGTGAAACACTACATTACTAAAGTAAATATCCTAATGATGATTTGGTGTTTTTCCCGTTTTCAAGCAATGATGTACTTCCTTTAAATTGTTAATAGTTGCTTACACCTTTTTATTTCAATTTAATTTTGTATAAATATCACTGTTTATGTATTTTTCTTATCAGTTGATAATGCTCGCGATGAGCGAAACCGGTCCTGATCTAATAAATTTTATGTGGAAAAAGTACTAAAAATGTTTTATTATTTTTATTTAGTTATATGTAAGTGGTAATGAATTGTATTTTGGGTTAAAAACATTTTAACTTCTGCATACAGCCCAAAGTGCTGCGTCAATCAATATTTGTTTATACATCTCATTGAATGAAATAACTACTGTATAATTAATTTTGTTGCTTTTCAACTGTTTACAAAATATTCTTGAACCACTATTCACTTATAATATGTTTTTCTTTATTTAAAACTAAATGGCATTTCTAAAAAAAATTGAACTCTTATTTGACAGTTGTTTTATAAAAAAAATATCAACTAGCAAGTAACAAATTCAATACGGTATTTTCTTGGATTATAATTGTTTTATTTAAAACAAAAAAATCAGTTGCTTAATAACATAGTATTTATCAAAAATTCAAGAATACAAATACTTTCATAAAATGATATTACATCATAAGTAGGTACTTGCACATAAATTTTAAACTAATATATAAAGCAATAATTTTAAATGAAATAAACAATAAAAATTAAATAGTAAAATAAAATATTATTATATCTTTTATTATAAATTAGTTTAAGCAGTAATTTATTCATTCCTTCAAAGATGAAAATAAATATTTTATTTACAAACTTCAAATGACAATCCAAAATTATTTCACTCAGCCTTTGGTAATAAAATATACAAATCAACAAAATATCTTCTACTAGAATATTTAAATCTTTATTGAATTATTGTTTCAAGAAAGCGAATTATTGTTATATAATCTTGAAAAGACATCTTGCCAGTGTTATCGATAATCATCGTTGTTTCGTCTAGGAAGTAATGAACAAAGTCTCACTCATTCTACAACGAAGGTTTGATATCACATAAAGTTGACATATTTCATGTTAATTACCATTTCTAAAAACAGCATTTTATATAAAACAATCAATGACTGTTATTAAATCAATTGAAACCCTAAAGATGAAACCTATAACGGTTATGAAAAGGTTTTGAGTTGTTATCATCAACGACAACACGGTGTCTTTTCAGGATATAATTCATGTATATAATAACCGTGGAAGCCTAAGAACCGCTTGGGAAAATTAAAATTGCATAATATCAAATAATTAATTTGTCTTTTTAGCAGTTTTATTTAACAATGGTTTTTGATTGTCAAAAAACATTATAGATGTCTTTTTGTTATAATATATTATGGCACAAAAATTTGAAACTAATTGAAAAGAAACTAGCTGTTGGAAAGAATATAACAATGGTAATAAATCACTTATACAGTCAAATAATATTTACAATTGATTCAACAAAGTCATTTTAATATTTCAAATTATGGATTTGACATAATATGTATTCAATTGTAACGTTCAAAAGCAAAAAAACAAAATCATGCATGTCTTTTGAATCACATCTCAATATTTGTAATGATCTAGTAGTGAGAAATGGTAAATAGGCAAATTGTGATTAAATGAGATAATAATATTATGAGATAATGATTACTATGTAGGGTATATAACACACAATATGGTTGCGAAATATATAGTTTCATTTTTATTAAACTGGTTGTAAAATTATTCTTTTTTTGTCAATATTCTTTTTAGTTAACATAGATATTCAATCAGAAATTACATTATTTTTAAGATATTATATGCCTTTTATTTTAAGGTGGACATTTAAAAATATTGTACATTCATTAAAAAAAAGTGTTCTTAGACAGGTAAGTAACATTTTATTTTGATCTTTATTATGTTAGGTAATAGTGAAATAACGATTATTCATTTAGTTATTACGTTTTTATTTTGAAGTTTTGTAAATACAATAATATCTATGTTTAAATTATAATGTTTTATGTACAGTATATCGGTCTATAATATATTAATTAAAGGAAAATTTTCAACAAGCCTGCCTTTGTTATTTTTTTCAAACATTACAGCGTTTACACAGATTGCAATTAGCTTAATGCTTATAATGGTTGTCATCGTTTAGCGATAAAAATCATACTCAAATTAAATCCAATTGAGTCTTCGCTCAAAATAAATATTAATCACAAATTACTATATCTAATTTTAGTGAATATACAACAAACTAAAGTGGTTTTGTTTGGACAGTGGTGTTTTGAAGATTCAAACAAGCACTAAAATTTACAATTCATTACAATGTAAGTTTCAAATAACATAACAACATTGAATGAAATCACAATAATTTTGCAGAAAAACATTGATTAAAAATTTAAATTTCGATGGGTCATCACTTCTTCGCTTTATTTTTATTTGCAGCACGTGGACGGCGTCGTTTTGATGCTTTCTTCTTATCGATTTTGCGTTTCTGTATTGTTTTGCTCTGTGATTTTACTTTACTTAATTTTCTGGATCGTTCAGTGGCTGGCGATCTGATGGATACTTTTTTCACTTTTTTTCTTTTTAATGATTTAGTCTTTGGTGCTGTCCTCAACTGTGTCGGATTAAGAGAAAACCCTGATTTCTTTATCGATTCGTGTTGTGTAATATCCATTCTATTTTTTTTCTTTATGCCAAAAAAAATAATTTTTATAAACAGTTTTGTGTTAAAACTAAAGAAGTCAGTAAAATTTATTTCCTTGTTTTTTCCAAACTTTTGTTTTTGTTTTAAAAAAGAACTGGAATGTTCAATAATATTTTTTTTTGTTTTTATTACATCATTTGGCTGTTGGGATTTATAAATAGATTGATAGGAAAATTAAAAATGGTGAACCTTTAACTTGCAATTCACACCACTTTCTAATCTAGTTAAACTGCTAAAACCCTGAGTATTATTAATTCATTTTATCAACAATTTTGCACGTTACACTTAATTTAAAAACCACCTAAAACAATTTTTTGATAGTGTTTAACAAACAATTGGTGATGAAAGGAATTTACAGAAAAAGAAACAACGTATGAATCAGTGCCACTAAATTGAAAAGTGGCGACCAACGATAAATTCGTATGTAATAATAATCTGGGATTTTTTTTACAAAGTAATATACAATGTTACATTAACAAAATATATAACTAGACAACGATTAAAATACTTCCGGGTAACGCAGGAAAGTAGTAAACTTTTTCAAAACCAACAGCCATGAGGATTCTGAAAAAGGATTTAACAAGCTGTAACAATTCTTACAGATAAAAGAATTGTAAACGTAGGTTAATGCAGCAAATAAAGTAACGGCCAGGAAGAAGCAATAATTTGCTCATTAAATAGATATGAATTAGGCAAAAATTTATCTCTATTAATTTATAAAATTTCTTGTATATCTAATTTTAGCAATTTGTGATTTAAATATAGAATTTTGAAGTTTTTATTTATATAAAAAGTATGGTTATTTAGAAACAAATGGTTTCCGAATGAAGAAAATTCGACATTTTTTTGGCAAAAGCTAAGTAAGTATTAAGTTTAATATTCAATTAATAAGTAAGTTATATATAATAGTTTAATATTTAAGTTTAATAAGTTTCATATTCACTACAGTGAGCCAGATATTGTCAGATTTTTTAAAAATCAACACGACATATATCACGCATCGATAAATGTAAACCAACAGAATGTCTCACGTATACTACTCCTGAGGGAAGACGAAGTGTTGGAAGACTGCAACTTTGCTGGATGAATGGTGTGTCACACGACCTGGGAGTACTAGAGTCCAGTGACGAACCAGTAGGAAGGCGGAGGATCGAGTGAAGTGGAGAAGAAAATCTAATTTTTTGGTCATTAGTGCGAATCATCATAAGTCGGACCGTTTTAACTCGAAGACTACCTGTACATTACATTTTCCACCACCACTCACCATGGCTGTACACTTGGTACATTTAGTAGCCGTTTCCTACTTGGCAAAGTAACATTATGTGTGTGTTCAAATTTTTTTTTGAGATTGTTTTAAGACTATCTCAGGTGCAGTTACCCAAGACTCGACGGCTTACACTTGAGTGTGCTGAAAGTCACCATCTAAATAAATGATGGAGCTCCCATCTGTAGAGGTCTATACACTTTACGTATGACTCCGTAATATACATTTGCAAAAAGCACTATAATAGTTGGCGTGACACATGAGTCCAACAGATGGTCAGATCGACTAGATTAACTCGGTATGAGATCATATTATATAAGGCTGATTCAAGCATTATACATCTGTCACCATTGTCTTAAATAATAATATAATTTGAATACATTTCATTATAATTCACTAGCCTTACCCATAAATGTTTTAAATTACTTATTTTGTCACTAAAAGGCAATATTATTTACGACTTTATTGGATAGATCAGGGGTGGGGAACCTTTTCTTCTCAAAAGACCCCATTCATTTTTTCTGATTCAACATAAGGCCGCAGTAAACATTGACTAGGGAATCTTTGGCCGTAAACAGGAATTTACGGTCAGATTATGTCAGGAATTTATGAATTTACATAAATTTACAGAAATACAGAATTGGCCAGAAGGCCGCACCAGAGTAGCCAAAAGGCCGCAGGTTCCCCACGCCTGGGATAGACCCTTACTTTCATTAGTATGTAATATTGAAGTTTTACTCAAATAGCCTTCTGACTTGGCTTGGTCCATTTCTTGTCGTCCAATTTTATATTCTATAGAGCAGCGATTTTCAACCTGGGAGGCGCGAACAGTCCAAAATATTTATTTACCCTTTTAGACGTGTCTTTATTACTATGTGAAATATAGGATGGGGCGGCGCGAAGATACTTTTTTTCTTCAAAAGGAGGCACAGTAACAAAAAGGTTGGAAACCACTGCTATAGAGTAATTTTTGTTCTATATTAACATCAAAAATAAATATGTTTTTTAGTTAATAAGGGATGTACTGAGGAGATATTAAAAAATACAAAAAGACTTGGAAGAGACTCGTTTGCTTATTATTTTATATTTGAAAATTTTACATATTTTTTAAATTAATGTCGGAGTCAGAGTCAGGCTATTTTAAAAATGTCTAAGTTTGGGAATCAACAGTCCTGGCTATAACTGTTGTGATAAGCAATGAGATTAGATTAATATTTGTTTTATATTATAATGTTTATCGAAGATAGTTAAGTCTTGATATTTCCGAAAATATGTTATTTATTAGGATTTTTTCCAAAAATCTTTTTATAATTCAAGGCAACTATATATAAAGCATAAAAAATAATTCATAGATATTTGCTGACTGAAATTTTACTAAAGGTAGCCAGTTTAAGCACATGCTTTTTTGTGTTGTTGGGTTGTTTTGTATTTTGTTTACAAGAGAAAATGTGTGTAAATGAAAAGTGTGACGAGTTCTTCTTCATTTTAAAATATTTTAAGCGGTATTTTTTTTATTTAAACGAGAAATAATTTTAAATAAATTTCGCTTACACACTGTTTTTCTTATATTAAAGCATATGCATCTGCCCATTTGCATGTGATAGTGCCTGTTTATAAAACCGGCTAATTTTTATGCACATAAGAGCACAGTTTATTCAAGTACAGTGAAACCCCGATTCTACGTTTTCCAAGGGACCGGAAAAAATCAACGAATAATGCGGGAAACCGACAATGCGGGAAATCTTCAAATAATACCAAAAAATGTTTATTTTTCAACCAACTCATATATTTATTTGACTTTTTTAATTAAAGAATATATAAATTTATTATTTAATTGCTTAATTAATAAATACTAAGTTGCCTATTCGTAGTTGGGTATTTACATTTGAACAGACACCCACCCTTCAAACACGTTAACTTTTTTTGCTATATGTTTTTTTCAACGCCCTGAATTGTTTTCAGTTTCTCAGCTAGAAGTCTAGTTTTCTTTATTTAGGTATTTTAGTTTTGACTTTTCAGTTGGAAAAATTCGCGCAACCAGATGCGATGTAAGATTATTTATGAGTCAAAAAAGAAATTATCGACAAAAATTGTCAATCGGGATCGTAATTAGGACAGGATGATAATATTTAGATGATAGATCGAGGAAATCGGTAAATCGAGGAATTGTTATTACAAAGTCTTAGTCGAGTAAAAAATAAACGATCCATGCAATAAAATGAAGATAGCGAGAACGAAATATTGGAGTTCCACTGAAAAAAACGTAAAACGAAATACGAGACAAGACTATGTATGAGAAATATTTTACGAAAACGGTCAATCGGGATAATATTTGTGACGGGACCAAAGTATTTCAACGATAGATCGAGGAAAACGGTAAATCGGGGTAAGCGGGATTATTTAACATTGTTCTTATGGGTGTTTGGCCGGGACTATGAAAAATAAACGAATAATGCGGGAAAACGAACAATGCGAGAACGGTAGATCGGGGTTCCACTGTATATAGATTTATACTCACAGCTAAGAAAATATTAAATAACAGGTAATCGTCTGATCGGAAAAAATCTGCACTTAGCATTAATTCAAATTTGAAATGCAATATTTATATCGTTGTAATATGGCCTACTTACACTTTGTTAGCAATAACTTTATTTATTTCATGAGTGGTTCTAATAAAGACGCTGCTTTATAAAAATGTTGCTGAAAGTATTAGTAAATCATAAACAAGAAACAGATTTTATCTTGTGCTGGCAGCACCGTAGTGGCCTACGTGCGGCGTAAAGTATATTAGTCTATGGTACGGCGTTAAAAGGTGTTGAAAGTCTACTGTATATTTGTTTACACATATTTAAAGTTTGTTGTAAGATCCACACTTCTTCAAAATGACAGCAGTGGCGGAAATAACCACAGCCGATCAATTCAAAAAATGCATAAGGTACTTTAATTTTGAATTACTTAAAAAAACATCTAACAATTTTTTGACTGTCATGAAATAGGTTATGTTGAAATTCCAATTATCTTTTCGAAAATAACGCATCGGTTAAGAATTGTCGCGTTATTTTATAAAGCACAGGAAAAAACTTCATAATTTATTAATAACGACTTCTAAGAACTGTTTTTTAATGTATAACTATTCTTTGGCTACATTTTTATTCTGTTGTTTTTCAATTC
Source organism: Himalopsyche tibetana (assembly GCA_030503985.1). NCBI lineage: Eukaryota > Metazoa > Arthropoda > Insecta > Trichoptera > Rhyacophilidae > Himalopsyche > Himalopsyche tibetana. The sequence continues at coordinate 18,472,663 of JAPJYX010000007.1, forward strand.
ATTAAATTGTTTTGCGACTTAAAGCCATTTAAAAAAAACAAATCTAGATTTCGTCAATGCAGTATATACATGATTCATTTGTTATAGTCGCTACGTAATATATTACATGTTCTAGATTCATTATTTCAATGCCAAATGTGAAAGTCAAGAGGTTTTCGTAAATATGATTTAGCCTATAGGTTTTTTTTTGTTACTATATGATAAAAATGTAACATGTCGAAAAAATGATTCGCTTAAAAGTATACTACATAATACAACAATTGAATGAGCTATATTTTTCTTAATTTTACTTATAGTGAGCATCACTACACAACGCCTTGAAATAATAATACGGTCATGCTATTTTGTATGAACAGAATCTTTCATCAGTTGACTTTTCTATGGATGTATGGATTTGTAAAAGATATGGTAAAAAAAGAAAAGAAGAAAGCAGACAGTGCACTTCTGTACGACATACTGTTTTATCTTTAATTTTTATAAATTCATTTGTTTCAGCTCTGATCATCTGACTATAGTTCATTTTTCTGCATCGTGGGCTCCTCAATGTAGTCAAATAACAGACGCCATGACTGAATTGGCAAAGATGTCTGAAGTCAAATCATTTGGCACACAATTTTACACTTGCCCTGCCGAAGACCTGGATGAAATCTCTCATAAATACAAGGTATATAATCGCTCATGGTAGTCTTTCGGTAACATCAATTGACTGAGATAAAAGGTGCCCAATTAAAAAAGAAACAAAAAAATTATCTTTATGTAATATTTATTGCGGTTTATCCAAAAGTTATTATAATTGGCTGCTTTGAAATGGTTCGGTGAGAAATCAAACAACTCTAATGATAATATTTACGCTGTGAGAACTCCAAATGAATTCAAGGATTTAATGATTATTTGATTGAATAACTTTATTGACATAATTATTACATATTTATTGAAATAAAATAATATAAACAAATTGTTTTTTACATAAACATTAATATTTATTGCTACAAAAAGCGATAAAACACTATGTCAAAATCGTTATAGCACAGGGATGGTGAAACTTTTTGGGTTCGCGTGCCAAAAATCCTCGAATAGTATTTCTCGATTGTGTCTAGTGAAAAAAAATAACAAAATAAATTAAACGATTGTTGTATATCTTGGGAAACATTTAAAAAAAAAATTTAAACTTTAAAATTAGATTATTTGAACTTGAAAATCGTTCGCGTGCCATCCAAATTCCTAAACGTGCCACCTTGAGCATGCGTGCTTTAGGTTCGCCATCCCTGTACTAGCATATTTTACACTGCAAGTGTGCAAGTTATATATTCATGTATTGAAATATTTCAAGTCTGATTGTTTCCTCACACATTTAAAGCCCCTTATGCGCAGGCGACTGGTCTCCGCCAACCACGGTTGCCAGAAACTAGAAACCGCAACCGTGTTCTAACAAAGAGGTTTTTTTTCTCAATGTTTACACTCTGTTGGAATAGAATACACCTGAGTGGGAGGAACTGGTCAGTTGATGAAAAAACATCGGAAGTCCCGATGAATTTGTGGTTTACAACTGGAAACAGTTTAAATAATACAGTTATTCACTATTGTTGTACAACTAGCAGATTTAACTGTGGAATTCTTTTCAGGTTGAAGCAGTTCCTACAGTAATATTATTTAAAAAGGGTGCGGCAGTCGACAGAATCGATGGTGCCGATGTTGTAAGTCTGGCAGCCAAGATCAAAACCTTCTGTCCCAACATGCCTGATGCCAAACCCGCTGAACCGCTCGAAGAGAGATTGAAAAAATTGATAAACAAACACAAAGTCATGGTATTCATGAAAGGCAACAGAGAAACGCCCAGGTGTGGATTTAGCAAAACTCTTATGCAGATTCTTAAAGATAACGGGTATGTCTAATTTAATTATTATCTGGTTTCAACTGTGTTACACTTTCAAACAAAATACATTATGTATAAACAATATATATATATATATATATTTGTCTAAACAGGGATATTTTAATGCAAGTGGACTATCTTGCTTTCAATTCTCTTGTTATAGTATAGCTATTGCACATTGTACATGAAAAGGTATTGATGTTCAGTATCCAATTCACTTAGAAACTCTAAACCTTTAAATGCATACTGTATTGAGAAAAGTACAAACTATTGTTTATTTTTTTTGGGAAACTGAAGTCGATTTCAACATAGGTTTTCATACCCGATGGTAAAATACAAATCATTTTTCCAATTTTTCTAATTGATGTCGCAGTGGCAAGAGGTTGTTCGTTTTAATCTGCGATCAAAGAAAGGGAGCTGAAATTTTGGGTATCTTAATTTTTAGGCAATATTCAAATTCACTTTAAACTGTCGAATTTGATTTGGTCCTCTGCCATTTCACTACTAATCTTTTCAGAATGATGTTAAAATGTGCATGGGTTGACAGACTAAGGCTAATTTCAATCACTTATCTTTTCATTCCAGAGCGGAATATGAAACTTTTGACATTCTCAGCGACGAAGACGTACGTCAAGGATTAAAAACATTCTCAGATTGGCCGACATACCCTCAGGTTTATGTTCAGGGCGAACTCATCGGCGGGCTCGATATAATCAAAGAGATGGTAGCCAATGGAGAATTGGAATCTACACTCAATTCCTAATTAGCGAAAATTTGTTATCCAAATAGCTTCTGACAATTGTAGCATTTAATTTATGATTATGCGCCTGTAACTACTCTATAAGGAAATAAAACCATTTAAATATTATTCTGTGTTGTTTATTGATGCGGTTGAAAGGAAATATTAGAGAGACATTTTATTACACTGAGTGGATTCAACGTTTACTCAAAAGCTATGAAATAAATATAAATTTCAATATACATTGCATTAGACTTATTGGTTTTACTATGTTGAAAAGTGGCATCTATTAAAAATTATTCAAAATAACTGATAGAATTCAATCAAAATAAAACATTATTATTACTGATGGGTTAGTAAATACTGGTGCAATCAAAAATATTAAACAAAGCAATCCATTTAAAGTAGGTGTAAGAGAGATCTATATGCAGAACAAAACTGAAATAGGCACATAAGTATGAAATGAGTTATTTTCTAGTCGACATCTGTATTGGCTAACTAGACAATTAATAATTTATTGAAACGATTTAAAAATATTAGACGATCAATAGTGGGAAATAATTAATAAATATTGAGATGTGATCTATTTTATGAGGCCGCCGCAGACTTTTGGGCTGCGACTTGGCTTTGTAACTTCCTTTCCATTACATCACAAATAGCGTCGCGTATTTTCGACTTTTCAATTCCCAGACCTTGAATTTTCTCCATCTGTTCCGTGACGAATTCGACTTTCCTTTTGAAGTAATCTCTTGCGCTGGCGATATCCTGTAAAGTAAAAAAAATATATAAACACAAATCCCAAAATCATTTTATTTGAGCAAAGTGTACCCGAGAAAGACATATCTAAGTATTTGATTAGCAAGGTTTCGACGGGAAAGGAGTTAATAGGTTAAAAATGATTGAATACGTTTCTATAACATTTATTTCTAATATAAAATTTGGCCACGGCCATTATCGAATAATAGAGGCCTAGCAATGAAAAATATTTCATATTTCGTAAATATTTTATATATATATATATGTATTTACTACAACTTTTGAAAAAGAGTTTTTATGAATATTGATTTTATCATATTTCAAGTAGAAATGTAACAATTTTTATAATATTTTTATAATATATGTATGTATTGTTGGTGCTGAAAGCATCGCAATTATCCGGCAGTACCGTCGCATATGACAACTTACATGCTACTTTATTTATCGAATGCCGGCTGCAACAACGTTTCATACCAGACGAGGTCAAACACGTGCATACAGTACACACACACAGAGAGGTGCATCGGCAAACCTTTTTGTATTGGTGAGTCTATCCCAGATATGTAGACAAATTATTTATTTCCTTCACTCCAGATGAATATGAATATATAGTAAAAAATTTATATGATTCGTAATTATATTACAGAGGAATACATCAATTCTGAGCACCGTTAATTATATTTCTTATCAATATTGACATTATTTGAGTCGAATTGTAGTAAGTACATATTGCAGGGAGGAAAAGGTTAACCCTCCAGAGACGAGAGCTTTTTTCCGATAAAAAAAATATTTTCTAAGCCATATTGAAGTCACGGATAACTTTTATTCCTATCCAAAATTTAAAAAAAAAAAAACGCAAAGTCGTTGTATAGAAACTCCGCATGACTATATGGTCATGCTCATCCTTTTATTAGCGTGTAATATTGAGTACGGACAGTAGTAAGGACAAAAGTGACCGTATGGGCTTGCAAACATTCGGGGTTGAAATATAGCTAAACGTGATTTTTTTAAAAATATTTACAATTTGACCTCTTTAGATCAACATAATTTCAAAACAAATATATTAGCAAAATAACTGTAAATAATTTTATGTTTTTATAAAAAAATATCTAACAGTTTCAAAAAGTAAATTTAAAAAAACGGAAATTCAAAAAATCACATGTGCTTTTAGAGACCGTTCCTGTTCCCACGGCTGATGACTAACTGTAGTCCGTACCCTTCTTAAGCAAATATGAGCAAAAGCAACGATATTCAGGTAGAAAAAGTATCAATAGTGGGATCAATAGACAACGGTGTTTTGTGTGACCATATGGTGACGCTCGTCCTTGGAGGGTTAAAGCAATTACCAAAGCTTCAATAAAGGGTAATCATTAATAGAAAATTTAAATTAACTTTGATTATTCCACGTATTGTGTTACTAACTGTGACACGTGTTTCGCCTCTTTCAGAGGCATCTTCTGACTTACTATCGCAAAGTTTGCTTAAGTAATGAAGCTAGATTGATTCTAACATTTTAAAATTATTAAATTACAAAATGGAGTTTGGGTTTTTTTCCTTTTAAGGGGAGCAAGGAGGGGGGTGTAGAATCGAAATAAAGCACCCTAAAAAATTCATCCGTGGTCACAAAAGCTCTCATCATTCCATGCAATGATTAATTGATTAGTTAACATCCCTCTCACTAAAGTCAACTTTGAATTAGAGTTAAACATTATTAAACAGATAGCTGTAAATAATGGTTACAACACAGACGTAGTAGTTAACTTACTTAAGTAGTAAGCAAGTTAAACAACTCATAGTAAATAATATTTTTTCAGGAGAGAAGAAAGCAAACAATAATATTAAAAACTGGCGAAGAATTATTTATTTAGGAGACATCTCGTCAAAGATAGTTAAATTTTTGCCAGACAATATAGAACCCGCGTTTTATACAGTAAGTAATTTAGGTAAAATTTTATTGAACAGTAAAGATCGCGTAGATTCATCGTCACAGAGTGGTATCTATCGACTCTCTTGTGGAGACTGTCAAGCGTCTTATGTTGGACAGACAGGTAGAAACTTTAATATTAGAATTAAAGAATATATAAGATGTATAAAAAGTAACAATTTTTCTGAGTTTGCCAATCATTTAATAGAAAATAATCATAATTTTAATCAGATTAGTAATTTAGAAATACTCCACCGAGTAAATAAAAAGGGTTTAAAGATGAATAGTTTAGAATTTTTAGAAATTAATAAAACTCTTAACAAAAAAGAAATATTATTAAATAATATTCCTAATAGGATAGGTGGTTCGCCATTACTTACATTGTTTCCAATTAATAGAGTAATCACCAACCTATCTGATTGATTACAGCTCATTAGTTTAATAGTTGGTAATGTTTAACGTCATTAGTAGTATGATTATATTTGTTTGCTTTGTTTCGATTTTATAATCCCCTCTTTGCTTCCCTTAAAAAGGAAAAATCCCAATCTGATTGATTGCAACTCATTAGTATCATTATTTGTTTGCTTTATTTCGATTCTACACCCCCCTCCTTGCTCCCCTTAAAAGGAAAAAAAACCCCAAACGCCATTTTGTAATTTCATAATTTTAAAATGTTAGAATCAATCTTGCTTCATTACTTAAGCAAACTTTGCGATAGTAAGTCTGTAGATCCTTCTGAAAGAGGCGAAACACGTGTCACAGTTAGTAACACACTACGTGGAATAATCAAAGTTAATTTAAATTTTCTATTAAAATGAACTTCCACAAAGTTACCGCCGAAACTTTAGAAGGTAATCATTAACACTAGAGTCTGAAACCATCTGACAGTTAATTTAGTATGGCTGCCGTGTCAGTGCTGCCAATACAAAAGCATAACTCACTCAATAAATATTATTTGTAAATATTGTATTAGGTAATCCCGGAATTAATGTCGTTTTTTACAGTAAAACTCAAATTTGATTTTTTTAATTATTTATTATTTTTTTAAACAAAGTAATTACCAGTGTTGTCTACGACTCTTTGCCATCTATTTTCAATACCTAAAATTCCTTTCTCATAAAAGGTTTTGGTTTAGATTCGAAGAATAGCGATGAGTATTCGATCGTGATGTGCCGACCTTCTTGGATAATTGATCAATGGTCACCGTCGGATCTGCTTCAATTTCCGCCTTAAGGCCTGCTTCATCCACTAGACTGCGCCGTCCACTTCGAGGCTTATCTTTCAAATCGAGATTGCCCGATCAAAATTTTCTGAACCATCGTTGGCACTTTCTTATGTCCAGTATATCACCGTAAATCTCACAAATGGATTCCGTTGCTTCTGTTGCAGTTTTTTTTTGAATGAAACAAAAACAGCATGCCGCTTCTTAAATGTGTTTCCGAAGGACACGTCTCTGCCATTTTTGTAGACGGGGTAGAATTGATTTTTTTTTTGTTTAAAAGAAAAGCAAAGAATCACAAAGAAGAGAAAAATAATAACACACGTCTTTACTGGTCAACAGACCCAAACATACTGAGTCAAAGTTGCGTATTGAAAAAACAACATTAATTCCGGGATTACCTAATACATACCTAAGAATCGTAGGTAGTCTCTAATAACCGTTAGAAATACTGCTGCCTGGGGAGCGAAACAAATTCCTAAACACGAATTCATCCAAATAGGACCCGAATAAAGCCCTACTTGTGCCGAATTGGCGTTAATGTGTGTACCAGGCAGTATATGTCGAAGTATTTCTTGTTAATAATAATTATTGAGTGAGTTATGTTTTTGTATTGGCAGCACTGACACGGCGGCCATACTAAATTAAAGATTTGTAAATCGTTGCGTTGTTTTTAGCTTAGTTTGTGAAGTTTTTCGTCGAATAATTCATGACTAGCTTTAACACACAATTACCTTTTTTAAATAGCTGCGTGGGAAGTTAGGAATGTATGTTGGTGTGATTTTGGGATAAAATCTGAAAATTGGTTAAGAGTGAACTCAAACTTTTTTAATGGAAAGATGTACTACATAATCAGACAATATTTTTGTACTAACCTTTTGGGCGTAATAGCCGGTTCCAATATCAATTATAACATTTTCTGTATCAGAAATCGTCCCCGGAACATAAATAGATCCAGTAAGAGGTACTAAAATGGTTTTTCCTTTAGTCTGTGGAGTTATTTTTTCAATGCTTTCTCCAGAGTCTACGAATTTTGTCTGAGCTACTTTAAGGGTTTGTAGTGAATCTTGAAAATAGTTTAACTCCTGTAATGAAATATATTATGTGAAAGTGGGTTTTTAATACACAACAGAACAATAATTGGTAATTATAGAGTATAGCTCGTCATGTATTATTACGGCGATAAACTTCACAAACTAAACTTAAAACAACGCCACGATTTAAAGTTATTTTTTGAGAGCTTGATAATCGCCTTAAAACCACACATTATTACGAAGAACACTGATAAATTATGCGAAATACGAAATATTTTTCAGTACATCGCCTCTGTTTTCCATTATGGCGGCGCCGCCATAATGGAAAACAGAGGCGATGTACTGAAAAATATTTCGTATTTCGCATAATTTATCAGTGTTCTTCGTAATAATGTGTGGTTTTAAGGCGATTATCAAGCTCTCAAAAAATAATTTTAAATCGTGGCGTTGTTTTTAGCTTAGTTTGTGAAGTTTTTCGCCGTAATAATACATGACGAGCTATACTCTACTTTTACCCAATAATTTAATGTAATTGATTGTGAATTCGTGACTCACTTGATCGACTTGTTGTTTCAGCTGGGTTAATTGTTGCAGGCTGAGTTTGGTTAAATCAATTTGTTGCATTCCTTGCGCCGGCGCCGAAGAAATTGTATCCATTTTAAATTATTAAAGTGAAAATTGTCTGTTTAATTAAGTAAAGCTTGACAGCGATGACACTAATTATAAATTACAGCAATCAAAAAGATTTAACCCACGATGAGCGAACAAGCACGCTCTAAACGTCAAATAACTTTATATTATCTCTGAACTATATTGTCTATAGTTTGTAGCTAGTCAAAAAAAAGTAACGATAAACTATAATGTCACTTCCACGAAACTGAGTATGTACATCAAATACAAATTTTGATTTTTTTGTTAAAAGAATCTATTAATGCTTTTATGAACATGCTAAAGTCCCACCGCTTATAAGTATTGTTCTATGTAAAATGATCACGACACACCTTTCTTATTTGAATCCAAGTCGAAATGCCGTCCTCCTCTAAACAAAACATAGCATTAAAGTTTGAACGCTGATCGCTAATTCACACAGCTGCACAGCAGCTTCATATATTTATCAAATTTAATGAATACATTTTATTACTCCATTCATTAGATTGAAGTTTTTGAAGACCATGGACCCCCAAGTGAAATAAAAAATTTAGGTTTAATGCCTTAAATGGTAAATAATCATATTAAAAATGGATGTTAAAAAAAGACATTTATTCAGTATTTATTAAAATTATGAACTTTGTTTTAAAATACAAAAACATATTTTATTGAAATGGATGAATCCTGAACATTATGGCTGAGATTCACCGAGCCCCTTGTTAACTTATTCTCAGCCCACCGCTGTCTGGAGGTCTGTATGAACCACTTTGGGAACAACTGATATAAATTAATGTGGCCTTTAGAAATGAAACAGTTCCCCACCCCTGCCCCAGTGTCTATTACTGGATCGAATGTTTTCACATTTACGCTTTTAAATTTATTTGTCATACTTATTATTGAAGGCAGTGTTTATTATCCATGTCCATAACCACTTATGCCATATCTCGTTTGCATAATTTAATTTAATACATATCAGTAGCGTTTGTGAAATAAAATCTTGGGTGGGTTAAAGAAAAGTTTAGCATTGTATACTATTTACAAAATAGTGTATGTTTCCACTTCACCTTATACATTAATCTACAATCAAATTAACAAATACTACGACACTACTGCAAAGCATAAATTATTGTATAATAAAATCAAAGCTAATGTAAGAAAGAAATAATAGAATAGTTAAAACTAGACCTCAAATTCGTCTCCTTCAAAGTGAACTAACATGTACAAAAAGCCATACGGAGGAACTGTCATACAACACAACGAGATTGGTATTTGTATGTATGGGCTAATTTTATGTAGCTCCTGACGTCTGACAGAAGCCTGAAACTTTGAAGCGCAATTTTGTACGTTCAGATGACGTTTCCGTTGGCCAATGTGAATAAAATACAAAAAACATTATAATCGTGCTTGATTGCGCCCCAGTGTTAACAAAGTATTTGGGCTATATTATAGTTAGCCCGAGCCTTTGTAATTATTATTAATACGTAAGTGTCGCCAGACTGGCGTCACGTTGCTTGTTCTGTATGAAGTATGTATAGGGTTATTGCTTTTTTTATGCCGGCTCGGCTTAAAATCGTAATACAAAACACAATCGAGAGTATTATTGTAGGTAGACATACATTGTCTTATATTGACAGATGAAAATCAAAACAAAGATATTTTATTCATTTGGGAAAGGTTAGTTACGCTCATAAATGTATTTATTTTGTTCAGCGGCCAAATCACTGTTCATTTTTATTCAGCCATCTTAAGTTTTTTTTCTACACATTTTGGGTGAAAAATGCAGGTCGGGCTAAGCCCACCTAGCCCAGTACCTAGAACCGTCACTGATACATATTGACTGTGGAAAGGAAAAAGGACGTAACCCACACATATCAAATTTTACAGGAGGCGCAAAAAACGAATTTTGGCGATTTTTGGCCATATGCAAATTATGAATTATACACAACCTTGTAGTGCACGGTGACTTCTAAGCTGGTGTTTAATTGACATAACCTAATATCAATTTAAGAAATTGACCAGGAAAAACCTATATTTCAGTCTTTTTTCTTGGTTTTAATTTTTTACAAAGTCATCTTTTTCAAACTTAAAAGCTAAATTTAAATACTAATTCGGCATTTGCAGCTTGCATCCTGTTGATATAACGTGTATCAAGTTTGATACATCGTGATTATCGAAAAAAAACTGTGGGTTACGTCCTTTTTCCTTTCCACAGTCGATATAATAGTAATAGTTTTTAAATCGTTACTTTATAGCGAGTACTTATGTGACGAATCCAAAATTGTCATCATCAATAATGTAAGTGAGAAAATATTTTCCCTAAAATACAGCTACATAGTACACTACAATAAAGACGGTTTAAAAATATGTACAATTTCGCATATTTGATAGCATACGGGCGTATCAATAATATAGTTTGCTGTTATCAGCTGATATTGTAGTTTTACGAAAATGTAAATCTTTGAGGACAAGGATTGTCGACGATAAAGCTTTTTTTTTAAAATTTTAGTTTGTTTTCTGAGATAAACATTTTAAAAAACATTTATTATCTTAAAACTGCGAAACTCTAGTTACGCCCGAATATTATTAAGCATGCAATTTGGATCGATAAGCTACATGTGCTATTTATTTAAGCCTGCCCTCACGGTCTAAGAATTTTGTTTTAAACATTTTAAGATATCACAAATAAAAAAATGTTATTGTCTTTATTGTATATTGGTTACTATGTGGCTAACATCACAATTTTAAGTTATGTAATATATATATATCATAATTGTTTTTTTTATAAGTTGAATGTAGGTGTTTTTTGACAACGCATATTTTTTACAACTTCGTCATGGAAAACATCATGTAGCCGCTGTACCTCAAGTAGTTGATACGATGTACCATTTTTAAAATTCTAATTATTCGTCGTATTTCTCAAAATAGTTTAGTTTACTGTACTCAAATCACTCAAATCAAGATACGAGAATAGTAACACTGCAATGCAGTCAATTCATTCATGAAAAATATTATTTTATATTGTTCTGTGAAGCATAATAAAATGTCGAAGCTTCCAAAATAATCGGTGTATTGAATCATTAAAATATGACTGAGGATAATTAATACACAACTGATGATATACTATAAATTAAAATGAATGTCTAATTTTACACTGACGGAAGTTTATTTTCTGTCAAAAAAAGCTCGAATGCAACGTCAGCCGTCTATCCGAAATATCTCCAAGGATGACAATGTAAAGTTAATATTTTTATGGTCCATAGTCATGGAGGTGTAAAAAATAAATATATTCTACGATTTGATACACGAAGCTAATTGTTTTGAATAAATCGACCATCATCATTTCGCGGTGTCTCCTAGTCCTATTCACTAATACCATTTCAATGTCCATTAATTATCATTATGAAAGATTGTTTTAACCGTAGTTTAATCGGTGCCAAAATAAACCCCGATTCAGAATGCACGGTATATATCTTGTTTTAAATATTTCCGAATGAATCAATAAAACACTAATGTGTTAACAATAATTACCAGCTGTTGTAAGTTCCATTCACTTGATTTTTCAATGAATTATGGCGTGTACTCAAAAAAGTATTTTCTGGCAAGTTATAAATTTCAGTATGAAACCTCAAATCTTTTGGACATTGCAGATATTATATTGATTTTTCACAATTGTTTAGGGATGGGAAAATCAATTGTATTCTAATGCTGAATGGTAAAGATTTCCTTGTCTACAATGGATTTTTTTAGTTTAGTAACTATGTCCACTTGCAATGTTGAGCATACTAACCTTACTTCAACTGAATTTGAATCGTTCAAACTATGTACATTCTCACAAATTTTGTCACTAACGACCCGGGTTTCGCCTTTCGGCATCTTCAGGCATTCAAGTGCACGGATGAACTTGAACTGAAGTTCATCCGTGCACTTGAATGCCTGAAGATGCCGAAAGGCGAAACCCGGGTCGTTAGTGACAAAATTTGTGAGAATGTACATAGTTTGAACGATTCAAATTTAATATTGAAATTCCACCAAGCACCTTCAGTCGAAATCTTAAATTACTTCAACTGTTTTTTTACAAAAACTGCTCTTTACTCGGCCTCTCCTTTTATAAAAAGGAGAGGCCGAGTTTTATCAGTCACACTTCACCATTTTTAGGATTGAATTTCATATAACAACCACACCTTCAAATGCTGAAAAATAAATTTATTGGAAAGACCAATTTACCCTGAATACCAAAAGATTACATATTTATTCAGTTTACACAGGATAAAAAAATGGTTGTTTACTGTCAAGTTCTCAGCGGAAAGGCATTAAATGATGAAATTATCAGGATCATAATGCTTCTCATAAGCAAAACAGGTCCTGATCTTAATTAAAAAGTGTGGGATTAGAATGAGGTGTTATATTTTTTAATCTTAAGAATAGTACTTACCATTGAATCTATGACATCAAGGTATTTTTTATCAGTTGTTGATTTTCATTTAACTACTGGGAAGTCAGTTTATATGGGAAAAGTTGTGAGGTAGAATAAAAAAGGAAGTATTCGGTCGAAGGGCATATATTAAAAATCGTTAATGATTAGAATCCTCAGCCGGTGAACAATTCAACAACTTCGGTTATTTATTTAATAGTCCTAACGCTGTACAATATGCATATTCAAAAGAAATCCTCCCAAACATAAAATATTCAACATGTAAAGAAAAATGTGTGCTGCGATTATGAATATATGGTAAACGGATGATAAATGCAATAAATAAGTTCACCGGACACAATAAAAACATGTCTCACTGGATTGAATCCATCTGCCGCAGATAACATTCACATCCACCATATATAATATAGAATAGACCATTTTAACAATATATACTGAATATGTCGTAAGTTATTAATGCATTTTCTCATCCTATAATGTAACATGATTTTTGCTGTCTACTACAGTACAATCCTTAAGATATTAAAACACTCGGGCAGTGTAGCCATGAAATAATAACTCAAGCGGGAGGCTCTAGCTCTTCGTTGACGGGGCAGACGGCCTTGCGGATGTCTTCGATCTTCATTCATATTAAATATACTTAAATACATTTTTCGCAACAAAAACTTTGCCCCGGTGGACACACTTCACAATCAGTTCCAGAATAACATTCCATGGCCCCCTGCCCCCACCGCGACGTCTTCGGCACTTTACTTAGAAAGCGAACAACAAGAGGAAGGCCATCATAAGACAGAAGAGACCCATGGCTTCTGAGAGGGCGAATCCCAGGATGGCATATGAGAAAAGCTGTTGTTTGAGGGAGGGATTCCTGGCGTAACCGATGATGAGGGAACCGAATACTGTTCCGATTCCAGCACCTACAAAAAATACATTCAGTTAAAATTTTGTAACGGAAGACTTTGAATTATAATTCAGAAATAGCACTAATGGAGAGTAAGTTAATATATTAAGTATTTTGAGATAGTAATCAGGGATACAAATTGGAATTTACAATATAAAAATCATAAAATTAAAATGCAAATTTACCTTCGTACAGGGAAATCATAATCATGCATTAATGACTTTAAAATATGATACCATCACCAACCAACTTATCTAAAAATCTTAAACTTAGTAATATTAATTAAATGATCAAGTAATAAGCAAGGTAAACACATTTCAGTAAGACCCGGGTCAAATTGCAAACAGACCAATACAAATTGTCGTATAAGTTGCATAAATGCTGTAGTTACATTATTATAATTTGTATACACAAATGTATGTAAACCTGGGAGCAATAAAACAATTTGAATAAAGATGGTTTTGCAATTTGACTATAAATATTTCATTGATTATAAAAAGGGTAGAAAAATGTAAATTAAAGTGCAAATAATAAAAGGAATGCTATCATAAGACAAAATAGTCCCATAGCTTCAGAAAGGGCGAATCCAAGGATGGCATAGGAAAACATTTGCTGTTTGAGGGAAGGGTTGCGGGAGTATCCGAGAATCAAGCATCCAAACACCATGCCAATACCGACACCTGCAAATTTCACTTATTATCAATATTGACAAAATGGTGTTTCAAGACTTTACAGCAACAAATACGGTTAGTAATTAAATGAAGTAAATGATATTATATTATGTAATTTCTTAAGGTGTGATACTAAGGGTAGATTAATTAGAAGTTGAAATGGTTAGGATTAACATAATGAGGAAATGTAAAGGGGTATTTGAGCGCAAATGTATTTACCGGATCCTGCTACTCCGACTGTGGCTGCTCCAGCGCCAATGAATTTAGCAGCTGAGTCGATATCCCGGGTAACGGCGGATGTCTGAAGAGTACGCGCTACCAACGGGGACACGGAAAGGGGGGTCGACACCTGCTGCTGGGACAGCGGGCTGTAAAGCGCCGCGCTAAGTGGTCGGACGGATCCTGACACACATGTGTTCATCAGCTGAAAAAGGAAAATTAGATAATATTTACTTAGGCAGAAAACGTAGTACAAGTACTCACTAAAAGATAGCATATAGGTAGGTAATTGTCGGTATTGCAGAAAAAAATCATTTGTTACATAAAAAATTAACATAGTTTTTTATAAAACTTGATTTGATTTAGTATCACAATCTATGTAAAACTAAAAAGATTGTAGGTTAACTAGAATTTGACATTCAAATATTGAAGTAACTGAAAATAGCTGAATTAAAAGATGTAAAAATAATAGCAAAAAATATTTACTATTAAGTCACAAGGTAGTAAACTGATAAGGATATCTGCAAAAGAACAGCTGGAGATAAAGATAAAAAAAAAAAGTTACTGATTATGTAACTGTCATCCCTTCAGATTTTTGTTTTTTTTCTTCGGAAATATAAGTGGCATGTGGCTTCTTATTTGATTTTTGATTAATTATATATATAAGCAGACAGTATTAACATAGCTATATGAAAATTAAACTGATGATCGAAAACTGAAAGTGATAGAAATATTATGTATTTTTCGAATAATATCGATAGACTAGTAACAGTAAACATTAATAATTATTGAATAATATAATTGATGATATTTAGTAAAGGGCCAAGTCACTATCTTATCTGTTAATCATTGGGCCTTTATATTAAATAACCGAAAATTTGTGGGTGTAACATAGTGAAAACATCACTGAAAACTTTAATTGGACACCGAATGATTTATTGCATAACACTCATATGGTAAAACGATGAAAGAATATTTATGTAAGGTTCAATTAGATTTTTTACAAGTACTTACAGCGGATCTGGCAAGGGGGGTGACGAATTTAGCGGCGGCGAACATTTTGTCGGTTTTGTGTTTGGCCTTACAAACCTGCAAATGAAACAACAACATTAATAAATCATACAGCTTTCATAAAAATGTAGTTTAAAAAAGTCATATCAGTTGTCAGAGCCGATTGACCCGTTACGTAATTTGTATACGTAACTATCGGTATTGAGAAAACTCCAGTAACCCTCGGAAATTATATGACAATAGGATGTGTATGGTGATTGTTTGAGAAACAGTACGTATTTTTTGGCATACATTTCACCGTCTGTGTTATAATACAAAAAAATGGCTGATCCCAAAATTATCGAACAAAATAGTCGGCAAATTTCCTCTATCATTTATTACACAAATCTATGAAGATAACACACAAATAAGATCACAGGCACTTTAAAACAACCATAAAAGAGATTTTATAGCACTTCACCTGATCAGATGATGAGAAGTTAAACTAGAAAAATGTAGATTACTTCCAAGTCACAAAACTAGCCGACTTACCAAAGAACAGTGCAAGGAGCAGAAGACCGGCCTTTGGAATGTTCAATTTGCGAGTGAGTCGGGAACGGAACACGATAACTGTGCCGTGATTGGCCGAAAAGTCAGGGCGTTGCAGTAGTTCATTTTTTGGCCACAGTCTTGTATACGAAATTGTATGGTTGTTATCGATTTCGATGATGGCACTGCTGTCTTCTCGTGATATCACAGTCAAAATAAAGTTGATTTTCTTTTACAATATAGAAATACTCACCAATAAGATGGAGAAAAGCAATATTTAAACTATTAAGTATTTTTTTTGTACCTAAATTTGACCTCAAACGTTTTAAGTCACTTCATTCTACGAATGTTATGTAAAAAAAAATTCTAGTATTAATCTGGGAGTTACTTGACTCAACATTGTCAGATATGGCCGTCTTTATGATAAACATCTGTAAATTCAATGGTTGTGGCATAACTTTTCCTAGTTTAGGCGATCTCATTCAACATATAGAAGATACACACATAGGTAAATATCTAAACATTCTATTATTGTGACAAATTTCATTATTCGGGCTGTTATGTGATGTTATGACAATACACCTAAGTTTCAAACCCACCCCTATGACAGGGGTACACTTTATAATTATTATTGAACATACTATGCTAACCGTATATTTCCTCCGAAAGAACACATTTTGGATGAAATGACAATAAAATTACACGAAAGATATGTCGTCTTGATTTGAAACTCGTTATAAATAGATATTGCACTATTCGTAAATACTATTCCACAGCAGACAGCTGATTGCAAGGGTTGAGTTGATCGTCTTTAATAATATTGATATCCTTTGTAACAAAGTAAACATTAGCAATTTTGCACAAGTTTCCTCTACAGGAAATGATTTCCGTCTCAACATGTTCCGTTTACTTTTATTTTAACCCAATATGTTCTTAAAATCAATATGTCTAGTAGTGAAACATTCACTATCAATCTATTCTGAATCACGAAAGATGTCAAATCGTCGTATTTAAATTAACGAAGTAAATAATAGTACCGCATTTCATTTTGAATACTATGGATTCATAATGCAGTATCACTAGTATGTCATTAATCTTTCTAAATCTACTAGTAAGTCATTTACTTCCAACACTAATCACTGCACAACACACTATTGGATTGTTATACTGATAATTATGACGTCTGCATTATGATACTAAATTAATAGTTTTCATTTATAAGTGCGGAGGATACACAATAATGGTAGTATGGAATTTTCCGATTGGATTTGTGTTGGTATTTTAATATTTTTTGAATTGCATTGAAAATATAGTTTGATTTGTTACAGATTATGACCCATTAGTAATAGAACAAAAAGAAGCATCCCAGCCGTCATGTTTACCGCTAAGCTATGTGCTTCGCTTCTTTACGGAGGCCTCTCGGAGAGAGAGTCCTATCACACAAGACGTCCGCCGGAAATTAGTCTCTATTGTCAAGCCCCCGTCGGTTAGAAGTAATACACCGACTGGTATGTTGATTGATAAATATAAGTCAGATGGATTTCTTTATTAGTATATTTCATATATGATATATGATTTAAATATAGATACATTTATTTTTTTAATAAATATACCATGCAAATTCTTAAACATAAACTGGCTAAAACTGTGAATATACATAATATTAAAATTATTTTGGTGTACATATTTCCTTGATTATAATATGCATGTTTTTTCATATATTTTGGAAGTCTGTTTAATTATTGATGCCTGACAATAATGAAAATGAAGATTGAAAAATCTATGATTCAAAAAAACCATAAATCTGATGAATTTTCAGGCCGATGTCAGAAAGTACATATCGTCATTGCGCTTTCAAAATTTGTTATGTGCATATTTTTACAAAATCAGATTGTTGTATTAAAAAAATTATTATAATTCACCGCACCTGTTAAGACTAAATAACGATTATGATAGAAGGTGATCTAGAATTGCTTTACATATATGCCAATTTTGTCGAGAACAGACATTTTAATTGTACTGTATTTTAACATGTTTCTAGACTACAGTAATGTTTTGAAGAAAACAAAGCGCAACGACGATATCTAATACACCACTCTTTAATGCTTGATATTGTAATATGACTTCATTATTAAAATGAATTTGTTATGTTTTATTGCATCTTATAGTTGAAGAAATTTGGTAAAAATAATTTTGTTCTACTGAGGACATTAAGAGTGTTTTTATTATTTGTCTGATAAAATTTCCAGGCATATTTTTATGTTTAGCTAAACTAATGCTCAGATTGCGAAACACTGACATATTTAAATTTATCCCAGACTCTCTGTGGGAATGTATAGTCATATATATATGATCAAAATAGTGAGATAATTCTGAAACCGAAAATCTATATCTTTTAATCTTTACCGACTGCATGGAGTGTAAATTTTTAAAATTAATATAATGGATATACTAGACTCGAAATGAATTCATTAGAGTCATTATGCACCACAGGAAGCGAATTCGATGAAGAGGAAATGCTTAGCGGCCAATCGGAGGACAGCAACGATTCTTGGACTAACGTTGAAGAGTTTAGCTCTGAATTCATTCTGCGATATGGAAGCAGGTATAAAATTTTCAAATGTAAATAATATTACGCTACAAACCTACATCATACAAACAATAGGTAATAGAAATATGAAAAGAATTTACAGATAAAGATACAAAATATGAATAAGTGGCACTAAATTGACTATAGTTCAAATGTTTATTACCTCTTACAAATAAATGATACTAATATGCAATCCCATCAAAGAAAAATTAAGTAGAGTGGTCAGGATCAATAAATTCGAACGTATTTATAATTCTGAGAATGTTTACAATATAATTAATGAAGAAATGTGTTGAACACATTAAAAAATTCTGCGTTAGCGACAATTTTATCAAGACTTATTCTTGATGCCATTGAATGCTAAATCTCTTTTTCCACAAATGTGCATACATATAATGCCAGGCGAATCAACATAATTTTAGTAAGTAAATCGTAACACTAATTTTATTCTATTTATTCACAAATTCTCTCTTGCACAATATATTTTTCATCGATATTCAAAAAATAGTTCTTCTCTCAGACCGAATTTTTCTGTTATTTTTGAGATAGTGATGAATGTCATTTACTCAAGGTAACAGAAACTCTGAAGCTCAGCGATTGATGTTCAGTTCGATCGAAGTGAATAAAATTTATTCTTGTCGTGCGATGTAAACTTATTAACTGTGCACTCATTGTTACAATATGCACATTTTTAAGACCTTTGCATACAAAGCAGCCATTGCTGGCTCCTTTACATATAGGATATTAACATATTGTTGTTGGGTTTTTGAATGATCAGTGGAACGGTGGAGCTGTACAAGCTCGGTAAACAGGAGGTATACAACATTCACGTTATTCTGTGTGGTATTTTGAAAACCAATATTGTAAGTTCATTTTTTCGGTAAAAGTACCTTCTCTTATCATTGTCCCTTTTTTGTATTTGCATATATACAGTCGGAACTCGGTTATTACGATCACAGAAATAGCGAGATCTCGGATGTAACGAGGAAGCATTCGTTGACATTTTAGTTTATGGGTTTCTCCATACATTTATTCACTTATGTAATGAGCTACTTCTCGGGCATACCGAGCAAAAATATTTTCAAAAATCCAAACCAGTAACAACGATCTCCAGAGCTCATGATATATTGGACGAGCTAGTCGAATTTTTTGCACAGAGAACTGAGACCACCCAAGAGTCTTTTAAATTTCCCCTCAAAGCACTCGACCCATTAAGAACAATGAGAGTAAAAACAATGAAACAAGCGTCAATTTAAAATTTTATAAGAAAAGTGGATTGACAGAAAAATGTAATATGTGTGTAACGGGTGTGTAAATGAATTTCAATTGTGTATTTTTTTTGAATTGCGACTTTTTGTGCTATGTGACCGCTCCAGATACTGCATGTCTTCATGTGATTTGTTTGTAAGCATTTAAAAATACCTATTCTCTGATATCACGAATAATGCTTATAACGAGCAAATTATCAATTCTCTTGACTTGATCGCTCTAATCTTACCCGCTTTGAAAAAAGCAGGTTGGTCCATTCATAGAGTTTTTACTAAACAAGTCAAAAAATGATATCTTTAAAATACATTACTTTAGCGACATTTCAAAATATATCGCAGATGAACGATGGTTGACTTCCCTTATCTATGTACTTTACCCAATATGAAATGAATACTTTTGTGTTTCAGGATCAATACCTCAGCTGTGAGTAGTGGGATTCAGGGTAACGGTGTTTCAGAGAAACCCTTCGCCTGTCCCGTACCTGGCTGCAAAAAGAGATACAAGAATGTAAACGGTATCAAGTACCACTCAAAGAATGGTCACAAAAAGGATGGAAAGTGAGTTTAAGCATTGACAACTAATGCAATCTTTCGAATGCAGTTTGAGGCACCAATAAGTTGTTGAAATGTATATTGTTTTCAACACTAAAAAATTCCAAATTACTAAAAATTACTAACGATCACAGGGTATTATGATATTATCTGTCTTATTGTTCTTAGTACAATTCTCGCAATAGCTGAGATGAGATTCAAGGGCTGATGCGAAGGTTTTGTTTATTAGTTAATCAATCTATAGAAATATTAAAGATTTACAACATTATATTAATGCTTGTAAAGATAATGTTTACAAAGCTGCAAGATACTAATACTACATATTATATTACGTGTAGAAAAAAGGGAAATTACATGACGTGGCGTACAAATACAACTGGCGCCAAAGCACCATTCTTACATTTGGCTAATATGTTAAATGTCACGAAGAAAAAATAAATAAAAAATCGATGCTAACAGGATCTATCATTGTAAAATTTGATAATTATGAAATTTTAAAATAATTGTGAATTATTGTACATACTCATATACGTACATAGTTTTAATGAAAAAATCATGTGCGTAGATTTACTTGATCATAATACGTTTCCTAGATATGAAAGTAGAAAAAATATTATCTTACTTTATAGTTTGAATACCCCTCGTCTATGAATCCCCGGATGACAAGTCACATACGTCCTTCAAAACCAATGTCATTATAGGGGATAATGTCACTGTAAGAAAAAGTGTCTCAAAAATAGTACGGGGTTTTATAGTACGGGGTGTCATTATAGGGGGTTCTACTGTATTTCTATACATAATTTTCTCTTTGACCAATTATTTTTTGACACACCAGAGAATTGTCACTATTTAAGTGTTGTTCAGATATATTATGATTCTACGTCACTATCGAACTAATGTAGAGTTGCATTAGGCAACAGTCCAAGATCGCAATCATTATAAGCACGATGGTAATAAAATATTAAAGATATCTGCATTGCTTGAAATAAAATTTAAATGATGACAGTGTTCCAATTATTCAAATGATATAAAAGTGTGTAGTTAAAAAAAAATTACATCAATAAAACAGTGTGAATAATTATTTTGGTGGCTAGGGTCTCACTTATTATGATCTCTACTATTGTAATACTATGCTTTTCACGTATTAATGAAATTATCATTTTTGTTTGATTATTTGTGATGTATTATTCCTCTTTCTTTCCTACTGAATATTTATAATCCTTTTCCTTGTACCTTCTTCATATCCTAGGGTCACCTCTACGAAAAATCGAAAAAAGTCCAAGAGTTTTTCAAATAACTCCTCTATGTAAAAGCCCATCCTTGTCCAATGACCGGTAAATATAATGAATGTGTTTATTTTTCATTTTGAGCAATTCAGCTTTGCAACAATCTTATACGCACAAGTTTGTGTGTTACCTTTTTTCTTTATTGTAATATTCAACTATCAATAACACTTATCAAAATGATAATGCATGTAAAAATTACTACATAATTTACAATTTCGTTTTCAGAGTGAGAAAAGGTTACAAATGTCACTGCGGAAAAAGCTACAAGACTGCGCAAGGGCTCAAAAATCATTCCATCTCACAACACTTTACTTCTCAGCCTCCTTCTCCTTCACTGTCTCTCTCGCCTGCCGTAAGTCTACCTCCGCCCCCTCTGACGCCGCACACCTTGAAGCCCCTCTCTTTGCCTGTCGTGAAAGCACTTCAGGGTCTAGTCGTGGCGTCGTCTCAGAATCATCTATCGAACAACGGAAGTCAGTCCCGGCATGTCACTCAGACGATGGACGCGTCGATCGACAGCACCAAAGTAATAAGAGCAGTATTGGAAAACGCCGGCAACAAGCTCTCTAAAGAAGGAATTTCGAGCATCCCGTCGCTCACTTTACCTCGTCACTCGGTCGCCAATCTCCAAATAAGCGTACCCAACGTCATATCTGCATCCAACGGCATAAACCTAGTCCACCATTCCAAACTGGAAAGCGATCCGCGGGCAGACGGCGAGGTGAAGATGACTCAGAGCATAACTTACAAAACTCTGAGCCACAATATCAACCTCAGCGAGAACGGTATATCGCAGAATAGCACCGCATTCGGCATTCTCACGCCGGCTTCTTCTCCCAGAGCCAGTCCGAGAGAAGACAAGTCTCCCCAGTCGGTCAATCAGATGAGGGTGAGTCACTCTACCCTTACGGCGACCATCGGCGGACACACCTTGCCTCTTACGCCCCTCACCCCGTCGAGCGGAGATACTCAAAAACGCTTCACTGTACCAAATAACATGGTAATGCACTGACCTAATTAATATTTATTTTAGTTCAGGATTTAAAGATTGTCAGCTATTAGTTATTGATTGCTTTATTGGTATAATTTATGATATTGATGTTTAAACTGTTTGTTAGTTATTTTCTACCATAATACGAGCTTAATTTCTTTCGAAACTTATCCAGTTGAACCGTGAGCCATCTTATATTACAGTCAAAATCGCATGCAATGATTTTGTCATCTGTATGCTAATGTAAGATTCTGCTTTTGCCCAAATAACCATACGGCAAGTTCTGATGCCACTACACTTACTAGTCATTCAAACCTATTCAGAAATTGTGATTATTTAATAACGCTTTTTGAATGTGTAGTTGGCTGCAATAATATGTAAACAAGTAATGTGATGACGTTTGTTTCACAGATTGCGTAAAATAAACAGACACATTCGTGTTCTTGCAAGAATGACAGAATATATCCGGAGTTGAGCCACCATTATAGGTTTGGTATAATCAGTATACTGGCAGATGGTGTTAAGTCAAAAAACCTTGTTTTGAGATAATCGTTATTTTAGATTCAATCAAGATAATAAGTTCAATCCACATTTTCAAAAGTTACTTTTACCAATCTTTCAACAGAATTACCTTGATAAAAATAATAAAAGATTTTTATTACTTTTCCACATAAAATTTATTAGATCAGGACCGGTTTCGCTCATCGCGAGCATTATCAACTGTATAAAAAGTACTAAAAATCTTTTATTATTTTTATTATAATGCCTTTCCACCAAGTATTGACAGTGAACACCTTAAAAGAATTACCTTGATATATTATGTTGAAATTATGTAATAATACACAGAATATGGCCGAACTTGTTTTTTTCACAAGATACAGCGTGTTAAAATATATCCATCTGCATTAATAATTCAAAACAGCTGATGTTTGACTTAACGCTTTCTGCCAATATGCCAACAATACCATGGTACTAATTAATATCTCTATTGTTAAATGAATTCTGTCACTGATTTTTTAATGTCTTATTCAAGCTAACGTGATACCTAAACCATTTTTTATTCAGCTTAATATCTTCAATAATATAATGATTTTTTTACAAAAAAAAATGGATTTAATGAAGTATATAATTTGCAAAGACATATCAGACTATATTTGTGGCTATTATTATTGTTATGAAGATTCACAATACTATTGTGCTCTAATTTATTTATTATATATTACAACAATGGCGTAATATCGACAGTTTGTCGTACAAGAATTGATTTGAACAAAGTCACTTATGTTTACTGTCAAAAACAAGTTTGAATATTTGTTCCTACTCATTTGCAGGCAAAAATTACGTACTCTTCCAAATCGAATGCAAAAGAAAGGATTTTTTTATCAACTTCTTCTTGACAAGTTGTTCAAGTTGGTTCTTAATATAATTCAAACGTACTGTTTTATGAGATAGTGGAAACATTGTAACAATAACAGCCTTTCAAGAATTACCATAACCCTTCAAATACTCTACCACAATCTGCACAAACTTGTTTTTTTTGACAAAATTGACTCAGTTCAAACCAACAATCCACTACGACAGGAAAAATAAGTTAACAGTCACTATGCCAGTACATATAATTAATATTATTGAAAAAGATTTGAAGTAATTACTAAATTAATGTTTACAATTGTTGCAGCTGATATACATTACTACACTAAAGCTATATTTCTTATTATTGGTATGCATGCTTATTCATAAATGTTATTCAAATGACAAAAAATTTGATAAAAACCTTAAAAAATGAATTATGGTTTGTATTGCTAACAAATACAATTATTCTTAGTCATTGGCTATTACGATTTATAACTATTTTTGTGTTCTTCCGTGATATTAGAACGTTACCAAAGATGTGGACACAATGCCATTATTTGAATCCATTTTGTTTCAGTTGTGATTTAGCTATCCTTATTCAGAATACTTGAATTTAAATCCTTCCACATCATCCGCAAAGTTGTCAAACCTGCATTCTAATTTTTCATTGCAGAAAATACTATTACGGACCAATCTGTGCGATTTTCCATAATTTACTTCACAGTAAATCAAGAGAAAATACTTAATGCTTTGCTTTCCTAATATTATGTATCCAACTGCAAATGATTGATAAACCATTTTGGTGTGAAATGATGTGAAAGGATTAATTTAATTGATTTATTGCATTTGTTATAATATGTTTTCTTAAAGTCCAGAGTTCTATCGAAAAATTGTTTTTCTGTCAAATTTATTGGTAGAAAAGGTTACCTGATATTCGAGAATTGATGAAAATCCACAGCGAATAACATGACTAAAATATTCACACTTACTACCATTTCTTACTACCTTTAAAAATATATTTAATTGACAAATTTACATTACCAAATGTAACAACCAGATTAAAATTGAATTCCAAATCGAATCCAATCAGTTGAAACGGGTAAAACATCTTTGCTTTGGGGTATTCATAATTTCTCGTAAGATCGTTCGATAAAATGTGAACTTTCATCGTAAAAACAGAGTACTCTTTGTACATATAGTTAACCTACCGGAAAACTTTTATTAATTCACCTATGTCTGCATTACGCTGTCATTGTATGTGTACATTGTGGTTTTGTGTCGTGTTCATTAATGATACAATATAAATATCAATTGAATAATGAAAATAACTTGACAACATCTTACAGAACGAATCGTTGTTCTTTTCGTGACACGAAACAATACTTTTAATGTTTGCTGGCAGAATGGAGTTATATTTTAACTGTTTCAAAAAATAATTAAAAGGAATTACGGTTATCTATATTTATAATTTAACGGGCAGTGTGCCAAAAGAAAACAATCCATAATCTCGAGTGCAATTTCCAGTGTAAAACATTTCTCATTTCGATTCTAAGCGATTGTTATCGATTCTGTCTGTATAGATTTTTAATTATTTATACCGGTGCCAAAGATAGGGTTGAATTTTTTTTTTTTTAACATTTGGCTGATGAATAGGTTTTTAATAAATCAGCTCAATAAATTTGTTTCAAATGTCATGCAATACCACCAGATTATATTATTGTCTATTGTTAGTCGGGCACAAACTTACGTTTTTGTCTTTTTCTTTTTGGTATAGGTAAATTACCAATAATATACAATTTAAGTAAACGAAATTTAATACTCATAGTGATGAATTTATTTATTTTATACTAATGGTAAAGTATAATCTATCTATTTATATTTTTTGTTTATAAAATAAATAATTATATATTTACCATTCATTTTTTTTTGCATATTTGTCATACATTTGATCAAATCTGTAGTACTACTGTAACTGCATTCATAAATGACATAATTTGCTGGCTTATCGTCATACGATCGGTATAAATCAAATAATACACTATCATGATTCATTTTATTTTTCTATAGAAAGCGATGAAACAAATATCAGATTTAATAAAGGTTGCGGTAATCTATGTTTTCTCGTTGGCTGCTTGGATTAATAAACTTATTCAAAACGAAATTACGCTTAAAAAGTTTTAAATATTAGTAAGTTGACTTATGAGAGATGGTGTCGTATCATATTAGATAAATAATTAATGTTTATTATTATGGAAGGTTTTTCTTTTTCTTATATTGAGCGGTCTCTAGTTAAAAATTATATTAAGGGGGTGTGTAATATCGAAAGAAGGTTAGTAATTTTAATGATAACATGTTTGTGGACACAACGCATGACCGAGCTTTAATATTTGTTATTTTATTTGATGTTGTAAATTAAACTGTATATACATTTCTGTTAAACGTATTTACTAGAGTCTTTCCTAGTCAAATCTGCCATATTTCATATTATATTCATAAATATGTATTAAAAATATAATACTTTAGTAAATCAGATAATATTGTTTTCAGTACTGCAGGTCAAATCTCCATAAAATGAATATCAAATTAGGCCTGTAAGACGGTCATAACCAAAGAATAATACATTTTTTTTGCCCAAAATTGTCGTGAAGCAACTAGGTGACTCAAAATGGTCCGGTGATTAAGCGTTTATCAGTGGAGCATGAGCAGAATCAACTGATCACGTAATGTTTCTAAGATATCCACATGATTAGTTATTTTGTCATTTTTTTTTATTATTTTCACTTCAATTATGTACTTACATATATTATGGATTTTGTTAACCCTTTAGGCACATATACCTGAAATAGATTTTGAATAGCAGCTCGTTCATATCCAACAAATTGCAGAATGAGCAACACATGAGCAAAAAAATTGTTTTGAAAATCATTTCCAATGACTCGGAAAATAATTATGACACCAGTGATAGTCAAGTTTTTTATTTCATGTTATTACTCACAGACCAGTGATTTATCGGTGCTATATGGTTACGCTAAATAGCTCCGACCATAGTATTAAATACATATTTTTTTCACTTTTCTAACACTTGGAAATATAGTCTCGTAATAATAATAATTGTGATTAAAAAGTTTTAACAATAAAACACCTACTATCTTTTCAAATACATTTATTTTAACGAAATTGGTGAACTTTTGCGTCAAAACGGAGCATTTTTTTTCATCTTCTGTGCACGTCTTATGGGCATGAACGTTAATGTATTTTCGTACAAAATTTCAGTTCTTTAAAATATATCAATTGGTGCCTCGGTCTTCGCTGTAATGAGATGAAACCTTAGGTACACTGCAGAGCAAATTATTTTTCCATTTATTAAACTGTTATTTTAATTATCACGCCATCAAATATCCCACAGCGTACCTCATAGTGTCTTTGCATAAATCATTTTTTTTTGTCTATGATTTATACATTCAGCACAATAAATAAGAAATATGGAGATTTTGTAAAGGAAGCCATAAACACTGCCCATATTATTTGATATCTTTATATCATAAAGGTACGAAGCATTTCTTATTCAATAATTGATACGGTTATAACAGATTATGTACTAATACAAAACAGGGGTGCCACTGTTCAATGCCATCTATCAATAATGTTCCACTGTATCTCAATTCTCCACTTTCCTGCATTGAAAGTCGAAAACAAATATTTCATTTTCAAACAGAAATTAATATGTAGTTTAATAATTATTGGATTACAATCAATATCTCCTACGTTTTAAAGATTTTTTTCTTAGAATCAGCTAGGGTATTCTCAAATTTATTAGAATCTAGATCAGAAGATTTTTCTGCGGCCACTAACAGCTTCACAGAAAATAATGTCTTATTGAATATAAACTTATAAGCTTTTTTAGAAAAACTGCTATTTTTATCTCGTTTCAAAACAAAAATATAGGGCGGACAAGAGACATTTCCAAAAGACCACTGATGTTTATAATGCGGCCACAGTAAAATTTTACATGAAAGCCACTAATCTAGACACTTATTTAGGGAAGTCTCTTATACTTAAAATGATTTTTGTATTCAGTTTTTATAGTGAGTATAACTTAAATGTTATAATTGCAGCTGCATTCACTGTTGTTATAGTAAATCTGTCAATGATATTATTTCGTTTTTTTTATGTCTGGTTAATCATGTCCACTCACTAAAGGTATAAGAGAGATTGCAATGAGATAAATATGCTTTACAACATGCTACTTGACAAGCTTCATGGTTGAATAAATCATACAAGATTGATTAAAACAACAGTAGCCACAATTATTTCATTTAATAGCTGCACTTAATTAGTGTCCAGATCTTAATACGTTTGAGAATACCCCTACAGGTGTCGGAACTCTAATTATATAATATAACAGAGTTATCAACTTTGATTGTATAAATAAGTGTTGTAAATTATTTTGCCGACTATTTGAATTGAAAATCTTTACCTATTTGACAATATTGTCTCTACTATCAATGGGCAGTTTATAATTTGTATTTTTAATTTACTTCAATATTTAGATAAAGTAACAAACCTCATGTGAGACAGTTTTATTCTGTTCTTCCCATTTAAATTACTATTACAATTTGATCTCATTATATTTTTATAACAGTTGGCACCCCTTCCATGTTACATGCTTGGTGATACAAACGTTTATTACATTACCTTGTATTTATTTTTAAGTTAATTTTAAGTGCCATAAGTTTTTTTTGTAACCCGTGTGATAAATCCCGTTAAGGTACTCCAAAGCATACACTTACTATTAGAAGTTTAATCAATAAATATTGTTTATTTATAAAATCTTATGATATCTAAATATTTGAATGTCGCCCCGTGCAATGATTAGTTTTATGAAATGTATCACATTTATGATTGGTAGGGTTTAATTTTCTTTTTGTAAATGATTGTTTTCATGACCGTCCTTTAAGGTATGTAGCCAGAAAAATTGGTTGTTATAATGTATTTTAAAATAAGGTTATGTTAATTTGAAATAAGATGCTTTTCATTTTGATTAAGGAGTGTGCAAAATCCCGACTGTACGAAAGTTATTTACAATTATTATTATTCAAAGTACTTATGTTATCTTCGCCTCATTTTTAGTTTTTACAAATGCTTCTTTTCGTTTTGCTGTGGTTTTGTGTTAAGCTAGTCCTTTTTCGAGTCAATAGTAATTAATGTGATCCACATATAATGAATAATATGTGAAAATATGCATGTATATAAGGGTATTTTTTTTTTGGAATTGGCAACACTTTCCTGCACAGCCAATTTGACAGCTAACATATGATCGGTGCTCAGTTTGGTTTGCCATTTTGCCATGAATAAATAGACTTACACCAGAACAATGCTTGCAAATTTATTTTCAAAATTGGAAATTTTGTTCATCGAGGCTACGTTAATAAGCAAAATTTCCACATTCAGAGTAAAGAAAATCAACATGGCAATATCACGATGACGTTACATCCACTAAAAGTCACTATCTATGGGCTGGTGGAATCATTTTTCAAATCAGAACATTACTGTCGGTGGATAGCGCTATAGATCCATCGTTACTTACATTTTCATTCTCTAATTGAAAGGCATTAATGTGGTAGAGCTGTGGTATCAACAAACCGTGCAACGTGCTACATAGCACGCACTGCAATCAGAAAAAGTGTTGCTCATTCGAAAAAAAACACCGCTTTAACTGAATTGATTTATTCTTTATAACACTGACATATGACATGAAATTGTGGAACAAATAAGTTTGTACCATTCCCTACACTTCGCTGTAGTCAAACAAAACTTTGTCAGTAACAGCAATGGCGGTTTAAATCCGTAAATGATCATAATACCTCCCTTTATTTATGTTTTGTTCTCAGCTTACAAATCTGTTTAAATGAAACTATTTTTTTGTTTTTGTTTAAAAAAGCATTCAATGTTTGCATGTCGAAGTACACTTTTACCTCTTTTTGATTTCATTTTCAAACTGCGTGTTAATATAATAGAACAATTTCTTTATTCATTGCAAGAATTTCAGTTAATATAAAATACTTCCTTGTTAAAAAGACAATCTTGCCAATCTAATAATAAACTGTCAGTTATTTTATTACTCTCAAACGTTTCAAAGGATTTCCTACAGAGGTATCGTTTTGCATAAGCAATCTTCAATAAATTATCTTAAATTTATTGTTGTGTAGCTTATCGTTAATATTTAATTACTGATGTTGACGGGGTAAATGCTGGCATTTATTTCCCCTTTACTGATTTCATAATATCTGTATGTACATATAATTTATATATAGCATATTTATTCGTCATTATTTGATAAATACAGATATTCCTCGACTTACAGTGTCTTATGATCTTCAACACCGAGAGTAATGGAATGATTTCGATATGCAAAAAACAATTCATTAACTCTTCAGGCTCAGCAATCTGAAATCAAATTGATGGGATGTAACGTATTTTTTACGGAGACAGCAGTAAAGTTGATATTGATATTAAATAATTAACTAAATATTTTTATTCGATAAATACTTTAAAAGCTGCTGGTATTTCGTTTTTTCCAACTATCGATCAAATCAAATACGATAAAAAAATAATTACAACTCAAATTACAATCTGTTCTCAATAGTAAACAAGTTATTTGAACAAAATCGGCTAAATATTACAAATTATATGTAAAAATGTAAAATATAAAAGGGTATTGTTTTCGCGTCTGTCCGTATAGCCCTATAGTATTTCCTCATCACTGAGTCGGAGTATATCTGTATGTTAAAAAATACATTGGCGTCAAATTAATCAAATATGTGATGAAATGAATTTCATTGCGGAAAAATTATGAAGCCTTGTCGAGTATTCGGACTGCAGATTCCTAAATGTTGTGTAATTTTGATGTTTCTGTGTATAATATATATCGGCGTTTGGCAAACATTAAGAATTATATATATGATATCGATATTTTATGACGCATTATAAATGTGGGCACACGATTTATTATATCGGATCATTTTCACTTATTATTTATTAGTCGGTAACGCGATCGAAAGTGGCCGGTTGAAACGGATTATTTTTGATTTACGAAGATAAATGAATACTCAATGAATATTCTGATATTATCTCTGCACAATTTGATTATTTAATCTCGTAAATTAAAATTAATAATCATCAATTGTTCATAGTTCCAGTGTTCGTATTCTGGTTGTAAGATATACAACTGAAAATCAAAAAAAAATCCTACGTATAACTATTTTTCTATTCAGGAAAGTTGTTTCGGTGGCTTTTAAATTAACACATTTTTGTCAGGCCTTTATGCTGTCACGCTATTGGGCAATCTAGACTAAGCGTGACGAAGAACATGAATTGTTTTTACAACTCACTAACTCCCGAAGAAGACAATGTAATACTGTTTTATAAATTACTGAAAAATGGAGGAAGATTGATTTTTTCAATGGAAACTTTACTTTATATACAAGCATTTGGACATTTATTTATTTACATAAACATTGCAAAAGATTGACAAATTTTTAATTATAACTTTTACAATAAAGAAATAATTATTTAAAATTGGTAAGGAGTGGGAGTTCAACGAGTAAACTTTGACAAACTACTTTAATACATAAAAAATAGCATTCGTCTTAAGTCATCCATGTCCGCATGGAATATATCGACAGCCAAAGGAATATTGTTAAAAACTTTTAAAGCTCTCCCCATTGGCAGGCTGGTTCTACACCTTGGGAGAGCAAACAATTCATGTCCACGATTTTTCAAAAAAATTATCAGAAACATTTAGTTTCAAATTCTCAGGAATGGTGGAATTCCCTTTTTTCCTCGTATAAGCCGAAAGAAATATATAGCCTGGTACATTTCTCTACAAACGTTAAAGCTATTAATGTATAGCATGCCTAAGAGAAAGTTAGTTGGATAAAGCCATGGGTAATATTCATGCACCATCATATAGAAAACTATATAGCTATCCTATTTATTACTCTACAAAATTTTAATAAATTTCTTCATTTTGTAAAGGTTGCTGCAAATAAAATACGCCGAATCAAAATAATGTGACCCAACGTCTTCCGCCTGTCTGCCGAAGCTGTATTTTTGAGTCGCACAATAGTCGAATAATTAAAATTATTATACGTGTCCTGACAGCAATGTGTTAATTTAATTATAGCAGTTGACACTGAAATAGATCGTCAAGTCTACCGTAGTAAACAAATGATCAAACAAAAAAAAACTGGCTTACAACGTAACATGTTCACTTGTTATTTTTCAATTTTGAAATTTCAAAGACTTAATTTAGGTACGCATGTTTAAAAATCACTTCTTACTAAGAATATTTATTGGAAAAGATGTACATTGAAAATGTATTTATATGTATCTGTTGGATATTAAAAATTTTAAGACTGCCGCCTATTTATAATGTTTGTGTTTTTGGCTTTAAGTATAAAGTTAGTTAGTTAACAAAAATATATTTGCTTTGTATATATTGAATAACTCAAACATTTAATTTGGATGTGTGTTATTACATGAAATATCTTAAATACCCTGTGTTGTCTACTACTATATACTAATTAAGAATGTGAAAAGGTTTTTTTTTTATGTTTCCGTTATAAATATCTGATAAAAATTTAAGATCGTGGAAATAATATATTGGATAATTAGTTATTAAAATTTTCTGCATACATAACGTGATTGACATATTTTTCATTGTTAAAACGTATAATATCCCACTGAGACCCTAATTAATTTCAAAATTATACTTTTATTCTCTTTTGTTTTGGTAAATACCGTATTTCAAAATTTTACAAAGTATCTTTATACATTTAAGGCTATTATATTTGCAAATTCGGCTCGTACCATGAACCATGAATGTTATTTTATAAATAAAAGCAATCTCAAACCTGGCTTGATAACATACGAAATATCATTCCAAAGTATTGCAAAACTAAAAATACTAATTAAAATGTATATTATTTTACAAAATGATATTCAAGATTCATTTTTTAATCATTTTGGAACGAATCTGGTTTGCAAATAGTAGCCTACTTTTAGGTGTTCACCGTCAATTCTCGGTTGAAAGACATTATATTTATAAATATACATCAGTAATGGTTTCGATGGCCGAATTTAAGGCCTTGATGAAGGAATTCTTACAAAAAAATAGTAAGTATCTTCCCTTGATATATTGGTATTTAGGAACCCAATTAAAATATTTTCACAGGTTTTGAAAAATGCTGCCAATGCTCAATGAGTCAAATAAAATAAGTAAAATTTATGAACAATTACTCTTGGTTATTTATGAACACTATATTATCGTCTGTTTGGGCTGCAAAGCTTATATCTCTCAAATACCTAAAATGTGTTTAAAATTTTATTCACAAGAATACATAGATATACCTGGCCTGTAATTGTTGCCTGGCTTGTTCATAAATTGGTTGTCCAATTGATTTGTGCTTTAAAGCATGGATGTTTGTGATATCTAAATACCATCATTTTTCATTTTAAACTGATAATATAGTAAAATAAAAATATATTATAACCTGTGCAGTTTATTTAAATGTCGTGAAGCCATTTTTTAAAATTAATGTAACTTATAACCGTATTCTATTTTCTTCATTTGTTTTTGGGTGCTCTTAATTTGAAACCTTCAAACAGTTAATGTCTGAAAAACAACCACCATTTGTAATGTCACTTAAAACATTGTATCCGATGCATTTTATTTGGAAAATAGATGTGTTAAATTTCTAAATATTCTGCATGGAGATACGGATATGCCCCAAAATTAACAGCCTTATACTGTTAAATAATGTTACATTAATTGGGATAACTAATGTGTTTCTTTAATTTATTTAAATTAAATTATTATATTTATTGATGAAATGTAAACTTTTAAACCAAATATTCTAAGGACTGAAAGTTTTCTTGACTTGTGATGCGTTTGTTGCCTTCCGTGCAAGTCTTTGTTTATGAAATGTACAATAACTTGGACAGTATTTTTGGGAGATGATTAACATAACATAGTTGTCAGCGTTAGAATGAAACATGACATTGTTGTTTTCATCGATCCATGTCTTCGCTTAATGCATTTGTATTAAAGATAAAAAATGTATTTCTGACACTGAGCGCATTGACTGGAAATCTATAGTAATTAAAATTGCAATGTGCACAGATTAGTTTATTTTTTGCTTACGGTAAGGTCGGATGTCAGAATTATTATTTTTTCAGATACATAGAAAGATAAATCGTTGTTTTTGCAAAATATATATACATGTTGTATAATCAATGTTGAATGTAATCGATTACATGCAGTTAATATGTCAAAAAAAAAACCGAGGAATGAATGCATGCAGATTTTGTATCAAGATTCAAATTTAAAAAGTAGTTATAATTCAATAAATTTTTTTTTTTTGACATGGCTGTTTTTGGAGATGATTACAACGTATATTTCGCAAAATGACAGAGATTAAAAAAGGAAACATTTTGGTAGTTATAAGAAAAGTTTTTTTACGCCTAAATTTTTTTGACAAAACACGACAAGTGTAATCTTTTTAGAATTTTGTTCAGTAAAACAAAATTATCGGCGATCTTATATAGACAAATTAATCATTAAAGAATATCAAATATTATCTCAATTTTTGTATTTTAATATAAATTTTAGATAAACCAAAGATAATAAATGTATATTTCGATGGCCTACTTCCATAGATCGTTAAGTCAAAAAATTAATGTTTTGAGTTATATTACCCATTATATTTGAATACCTGTCTTCTATAGCTCCACAAAATAACAACTAAAAAAATGTTTGCGTATCGAAATAAATAAATATAAACAATATTCTCCCAGTTCCATATAAATACAAATCAAAATATTCTATGGTTTTGTCAACGTTGAATATAACTAAAAACTGTTTTCAACTACGATTTATCTTTTAAAACTTAACCATAAATAAAACACTCACAATAAATTCACACCTTCAGAATGTAATCTACATAATATATACGAATAGAAAAAATTAGATGTTCATCTTTGAAACTGAGAATATGATAAAACTGATATTAAGATATGACTGCAAGCAAAAAACGAATTGCTAATTTTTCCAGCGACACAGTGTGTAAAAATTGTTTGAACTGAAATGATATTGCATCTTTATAATACATTTTAGAAGAAGATGGCTAATGATAATGTATTGTTATATCATCGTAGTGTAAAACTATGTAATGTTTCATTAATTATTTCAATCAAAAGAAGAAGAAGAGTCTACAATATTCTACTGTATAATATTATATCATTGCTTTTCTCAATGACTATTAAAAAAAAGTAATTATACTCATTCCGCCTAAGGCTTATAATGAATGTCAACAATAACCAACAAAATTGTAAAAATAAAAATATATAATTGCCTATAGATACATGTCTATGCAAATAAATTAAATGTATTTTCTCTCTCGTTGGCTCTTTTAAACTTCCTTTGTGACAATTCTGAAGGCTGTCTGAAATAAAATTGAATAAAAAAAATGTTGCTTTAATTTATTTTTGTGTATAAACTATTCTACTCAACTGGAGAAAAACAGTTACTTATCCTTATTGAACTCATTACCCTCTCTACCTCAATAAAACTACTCACCTTCTCCCTCAAGTAAAAACAAAATTACACTATTATTATTAGGGATTCTGAAGTCTCGGCTCAAAGACAAGACATGAAATTTTCAACTCCCATGAAATTCTCGTGACCCTATCCTATAAGCAAATGAGCCACGCGCTTTGGGTTTACGAATTTTATTTTATTTTTAGTTGGAATTTTCTGACATTTTTATGTTATCCATAAGACAAGGCCTCAAAATTTTATTGCGGCTGGGGCCTCCCATGTGCTTAATCAGCCACTGCGGAGACTAGAATTTTTATTCAGAGGCTGTTGGTCCAAATTATGCAGTTAATAGCTTAAATAAAAATCCAATACTTAGAAAGGCAACCTTTGAAGTAAATTTGTAATGTTTTTGTATGTTAAATCGAGCATGAAATAAAAAACAATTTAGGATATGAGTTAAAGGAAATTCTGAATTCATTACATCAAAACTGACAAAAGTTGAGATACGTGCATGTAGAAAATTAACGACAATGTTTTCTGTTAGGCGTACATAATATGCTACACAGTGGAAGGGGACATGGTTTAAAAAATATATAGATTTATAAAGTCAGCAATGTGATACATACAAAATACTGATTTTAAAAGAATTTCTTAACTATTATGTATTGTAATAAGTATTTACATATTTCATTATGTAAGCATATGTTGTAATTATAATAAATTGTGGGCGAATAAATAAATTTAAAAACCATTTTAAATGTCAATATATTACTAGCTTGAATACTAATCGGTTTCAAACTTTAGGATGTAGATGCAGGAGAGGGACTGAAACAGAGTCTAAAAATAACTCACCGGTGATGATGTATTTCTGTTACACATACGTTGAATATTACATGTGACATTCTATTTTCAATCCAGTATATTATTAGACTCAATGGACTGTTGCGGGTATTTGATAATAAAAAAAACAATAACACAAGGAAATAAAAAAAATACTCAAATAAAACAATTCTTATTGTGGAAATTTAAATACAATATTTATTTATTTATCTTCAAATATACAATTAACATAGTGTATTTATTATATGGCGTTTATATTAATGTTCATATGATATAATGAAAAATCTATTTTTAATAATAATTAGCTATATATGTACATTTTATTTGCATTATATTGATTTTGAAGTAAATGTTTAAACTTTCGATATATGTGTAAAGCAATGATTTTGTTTAACAAAAACAAAAGAGAGCTGTGTTTGGAATATGAGTTTGAGTGGTTTCGCAATCTAAAAGTACTCTAGAGATGCCGAAAGACTTGAGTTAATGAGAAAATTTAACAAGTCATTGTCGTTTTCCACCTGTTTAATGGTATATGTTAGTCAAAAAGGGACCATTTGAGTTTTTTTCTATTTTTGATATATAAATGGAAGAAACATTGTAAAAAGTAGATTATTATGAAGAGAAACTGTTTTTTTGAGTATTTTAAATTACATTTGAACAGTAATGTACAGACCTAAATACGCAAAAGGGAACATCAAACTATAACTGTGTCACAATTCGAATAATATGAAGAAACATCATAAATTTAACTAGACACAAATAAAACATTCAGTTGAATTATATTTGACTATTAAAAACTACATTTATTTATTCCATGTGATAAGAATCGACGATTTCCAATGTTTTCAGGCTAATAATGATTTCCAGGTTGTTTAGTACTGTATTATTCCTCAAGACAAAATTTCCAGAACTAGTCAGAGGTGACTTCTACCACTAATTTGGCATTATAAATAGCGGAAAAAACGCAGAATATTAGGAATAATTCGTTTTTACAACATACTGAAGTCCATGTGTGCACATAAATATGAGCATTTCGATTCGCCAATTGTCACTAAAACAGGACTGTTTCCAAATATTTTTTTTCGGATTTAAGTATACACCTATCCCTCAATTTACACGGTAGATAGGTTCCTGAGAAAAACATGTAAATCGAAATTGTATATTTTTTAATGTAAAACCGTGTAAATCGAAAAGTACACGAAAAATGCATAATTTGGGTATTTTCATAAGATATAAAACACGTAATTAAAAATTATGTACTCGTTTTTTACTTACAAATATGAAGAATTAAAATTTTCAAGTTAACTTTTTTAAACCGTGTAAATCGAGGGATAGGTGTATCTAGATGTCACTGTTCAAACTCATTGACTAGTCTTTGTCATAGACTAATAGCTCTTCAAAACATCATATTATTCTTATTGTTCCCTAGTTTGTGGAAAGAATAAATAATGCATGTCGCGCTTTTTCATAAGCGTTATCAAATGCTAAAAGTTATATACAATTATTTGTTTGTTATTAAAATAATATTTTACAATTTTCCCAAGAAGTTTATTACCACCCAATTTTTCCCAGTTTAAACTCGCAAAAAACCCGGATTTTTTCCCACCTCGCATCACTAATTATGTATAAAAGAAACAAGTGGATTTTCTAGACATACATTTGTACATAAAAATCTAAAAAGAAAGAAAACAATCAAATTATTAATTTTATTATTGATTTTACGACTTTTTTACAGTTTAATACAGTTGGTGGTATTATATTCGATACATTTTATGTTCTTCTTTCCATTAAAAACGGACACGCAACTCGCTCAACATATCGTCGCCAATACTGCAAGGGTTGAATTTGGGTAAGTTTGACAGGAGTTGAAAAACAATACATACTACTGAAAAATGACAAAATTGTTACATATGCTCGGCATTGTAATAATTGATTAATGCGTTGCGCGTTGAAAATATGTGTAAATAAATGATGGGCCAATGATATGAGATCATAACAAAAAAATGAGTTACATGTTCATACAATATTGAAGACGGTAGGTAAACTCTGTCGTATGTCTGTTTCATAAATTGTTTTTATACAAAATGATTTATATCAAAGAAAATTCAATAACGATTTTTTAAACTAATAAATTTACACAATTTAATAATAAATACACTGGGTATAATATAACATAATTTGTAATTAACTTGTTATTGCCAGTTATCTCAAGGATAAAATCCATCATCAGAACACATGAATTATAATTTATATAACATCATAGAAACAGCAGTGAGAAAGTAATAGGGGGACCCGAAAGTATTCGCGTATTTTTGAGACCATATGTTTACCTCAGTTCGTGTCTGGACACGGTGACGGCAACATCTGTGTAAGTTTTTTTTTTTTGTAGAACTATGGTTTAACATTATTTTCGTGCATAAATTTTTTTTTTATTGTTAAGGGTAAGATGTCCAGACCCGAAACTAGCGAAGTTCACATCCGGCATTGTATGCTGGTTTTTTTTGATTTGGGTTGGAATGCCACAAAAACTACTAAAACGCTCAAAGATCTTTATGGTGAAGTGGTTACAGCTCGCAGATGTCAATATTGGTTTCAAAAATTTAAATCGGGCAACAGAAGTTTAATTGACGAGCCGAGATGCGGAAGGCCTTCAAATTTTGACAATGAGGCGCTGAAATCTCTAATCGAGTCGGATCCACGACAAACAATCGAGGAATTGTCGCTGAGACTCAGATCCCCATGGACCACTGTACAAACACATTTAAAACTCATCGGTAAAACGAATAGGATGGGTGTATGGGTACCGCACGCCTTGACCGAAGCCAACAAGAACGAGCGACGCAACACGTGCCTCTCCTTGCTTACAAGACAAAAAAATAGTCCCTTCTTGAATAGCGTTGTAACTGGTGACGAGAAATGGGTCGTTTACGATAATAAACGACGCAAAAAACAATGGCTTTCTCGGAAAGAAACCCCAGTTCCAACGCCTAAGCCGGGATTGACCATAAAAAAGGTCCTTTTATGCATATGGTGGGATATGAGGGGGATAATTCATTACGAATTACGAAAGGGATCGAAGATCTGCCAAAACGATGGGAAGATGTGTTGAATATTGATGGAGCTTATGTTTTATAATTTACTTGTAAATTTTTTGAAATAAATAAAATTGAAGTTTTTAAAAAAAATACGCGAATACTTTCGGGTCCACCTAATATTAACATAAAAAAAAAATGAAATCTAATTTGTTCTTTTACCATTAAATAATTACTTTATTAACTAATAAATATTATGTATTTTAATATATTATAAACCAGTCTATAATCAAGAATATTATTTATAATTTCCCTAGGAATGAAGACAGATCAATAACACGTAATAATAATTAACACAAATAAGAATAACTTTTATCGTTGCCTTCATCATAATGAAATTCACTCTTTGGTCATATAGATAATTGAACATTTATCACATTTGCAATCATTATAAAAACAAAACTGAATTTCGTAAAATAAATAAGCCATCGAGAAGTGTAGTGAGCCAAGTAGTAAAATGGTAAAACTTTTCTATAAGAATTTAAAATACAATCACGTCTTTAATTGGTGTTTTGGTGAATTGCATATTTTAATTTTAGGGAGATAACACGATTACAGTGTGTATTTATCGAGCTCACTTCACTTGTACGATACTTTAAGACATGTAGATTATTATAAGGCATCTAAATATTTACTGCTATTTATAATATTTCATGTAAGACCAAATGTTCAATATAACTTTCCAAGTGTAAGAATCATCGTTTTAACTTTGTCACTTTCGTATCGGTAATTGTTGCAAGAGATTAGCGATTTTGTTTTGGGCAGCGGTTTCTTTGACAGGACATTTGCTTTGGACAAACAGCAGAGCGCTCTCGTCTTTTTGCTCAAACGCCACAAGCGCCGCCTCCTCGTAAAATCTAAAACCAATACAAAAATGTTATTATGACTTAATGTTAAATGTTGTCAAGTAAAATATTTAAAATGAATGAATGAAGCTAATATACAGAAAATTTTCAAACTGAAATTTGGTACGGTATAGGTTAGTTTCTCATCAGCAATTGAATTCCCATTTAAATGGCATAAATTTGCAAAGAAAATTGTCAGTTCTGGGCAATGGAAAATCCTCAAATTAATCATAAGTCTCCTTTGCATCCATTAAAAAAGACATTAAGTAATTTTATTTTCATTTTACATAAAATTATTTAATATAGTAGTAAATATTTCCGGTGAGCACTCTGTTAATCCATGTCCGCTCCCAATGTGGATCATATGACCTTTTAATGGAGTTATCTCAACAGAAGTTTTTCTACGAGAACTGCTCGTTACTCAGTTGCTCAACCTCTTTTTTTCGAAGAGAGTAGCGATAGAAAGGATAGGGCAGGACAGGACTAGTGGTTGGCCAATCACTCTCACTACACTCCGTTATTTAAGGATCGGAATGGTGGGGTGAAATTCAGACATCACAAACATCCATGCGTTCGAGCAGAAATCGATTGAAAAATTCTGCTCATACTAGGAATCAAATCCGCGATGTCTGGCATGGAAACAAATGACGTTAACCACTGTGCCATGAACCCGAAAATTTCCTGTATATATTTAATTAAATGTGTCAGATTACTCACTCTGCTTTTACGTAATATTTGACTTTGATATCGTCTCTACATCTGGATAAATATTTTTGAGCTTCATTTCGTTTCACATGTTTGAGGCAAACGTCGACGAAGGGTTCGTAGCCGATGGGAGACTTTTTGGACTTGGAAAATTTGTCCAATTCCTCGTAATCTCCTGATTCTGCTAGCGTTGAAATACGCAACCACCAATACCTATAAAACAAAA
Organism: Himalopsyche tibetana; assembly: GCA_030503985.1. Classification (NCBI taxonomy): domain Eukaryota; kingdom Metazoa; phylum Arthropoda; class Insecta; order Trichoptera; family Rhyacophilidae; genus Himalopsyche; species Himalopsyche tibetana. Next base: position 18,513,965 of record JAPJYX010000007.1, read on the forward strand.
TAGATATAACAATTGATCAACGGAAAATATACAACTAAAATATTAACAATAAAAGAATTCCTGACAAGTTACCTTCTTTCGGGAATTTTGTATTCAGTCTTGAACTTCTCGGCGAGTTTTAATTCTTTTTTTATTAATAATTGATATATAGTGTCATGTACAGATGCACCTACAAAATTCCCTCCGAAAGACTCTCTGAGAGAGGCTTGCTGTCTCGTCAGTTTACGAGTGTCTTCACAAATGGCGTAGCCTGATGAAAGAGAAAGATTTATGTAAAAGCATGATTTTATTTATCAACGGATAACAAAAAAACAATCAAAACAAAATAAAAATGATTTGACCAATGCTACTTTGTATAAATTAAAATCTGTACGCAGTTGAGTGCTATTATGTAACACTTTGGAGATACAATATGAGACCACGACAAAGTAGTAAAAAGAAATTTCAAATGAAAAGAGGAATAAATCAAATTACCCAAATCATTTTTTCCTTTTTTATATGCCTCTTGCGCTGAATTTAGAGAAGCATCGTTTGATCCGGAATTCTGAAATAAAAATAAGGAGTCACATATATGTGATTGATAAGCGATATTATTTTTAATTCATTCAACAACACTTCTCTTACGTGATGTAAGATTAGGCGTTTTTATATTCACATCATGTTCTGCATTGCGAAATAATAAGATTGGGCCACAATTATTCTATCATACTCTCTCATCAAGTAATCCCAATATTGAAAACAAATGAATTCATTCAAACATTAGAATATTAAATCCAAAATCGACAAACAAACTTAATTTCAGCTTAACCAAAGGGGTATGAAATCAATGTGTTTATAGGACTAGAACTAGACTAAAACTAATTATAATATTTTAATTATTTTAATTAATTTATCTACAGTAAATTTTTCCTACATTAATGAAGACCAATTCCTCACACACTGTGTTAACTATTCACAAATGAATTATTTATAAATGTTGCATTAGCCCAACCTTATTTTGAATATGAAATAAGACCATGACTCCTTCATTCTTTCAAAAGGAAAAACAGTGAATGTTTGTTATGAATATTTTACCATCGGTTCTAATGCATCTTTGATGTGGGTGGCGGCCTGTCCTTGGAAGTCATCTTCCTGCAAGTAAACTTTCCTCAGCGCTTCTCTGCTGTGTTCGCCACAATATTTCATATATAGGCTTTGCGCTACAGGAAAATTGCGGATTGCTAGCTGAAAAAACAAAAAAAAAAACACTATCTGTGAAAACTATATTGATAAGACAACATGTAGAAAAATTGGTTTTTAATCTTAGTGACAGCAGTATTTCATGCATTGATTTTGAAATAATATATTATATTATGTACGTTGGGATCTTCTTGCTACATTTTCCTGCAATGGTAGTAGCACATTATGCACTAAATTGCTATATATTTGAAGGTTTCAATAATTGTGTGTCTGGTATAAAAAAAACAGTAGAATTTTAAAAATGCAAATACATACCTGGAAATCTGCATGACCCATTTTCTCTTTCATATGCAACAAAACAAGATAAACTAAGTCAGTGTCTCCACTTTGGGTAGCTTTTAATAGTGCGGCAATTTGTTCACCCAACTTTAAAAGGAGCGGCACCTGCTTCCTTGCCAGAGGCTCATACTCTAAAATCTGAAATGGATGTTCTTTGAAATAACTAAATAATAAATTAGATAATTTTATTTTTATTGAGGCTATATTTTACGGAATAAACATAATCCGAAGACTAATGTGATGTAAAATGATTAAATTTTAGAGATCTGGATTTTGGTCTAAGTCGACCCATTTAACTATCGATATATTTGTTTTTCTCTGCGGTCTTGAAACCATCACAATTTGTTGTTATGCGGCCCGCTAGAAGTAAAAAGTTGGGCATGCCTGGTGTAGATGGTAGCAATCCTCCATCTTTTTATTCATGACACAATCTACTCTTTGTTATGTAAAATGTCTTTGATATAGTGCTACCTTTATGGCTAAAGCTTCTCTTCCCCTATCAGCCGCTTTTAATGCAATGTCCGTATATGATACTCCTGGAACATTCCGGAGTTTATCAGCTATTTCTCTAGCAACACTTTCATTGTCTAAGTGAGGCTGGGTAACCTGCAAATCGTTAATTTAAATGAGAATGAGAATAATTAAGAGAATAAATGAGAATAATTAGGAATTATGATGATTTGATGTTCATTAACATCTACGAATCCAATTGTTTTGGCAATCTGATCTTGTTATATTCTTCTATATATGTTTATTAAATCCTACATTAAGACTTTTTTGTTGAGAGTTAACTAACTGCTTTCATAATTGACAAAAAAAATTCCTGCTGAGTAATGTTTCAAAAGGACCAATTTCCGCGAGTCCAATTGCTATTTTGTTATTTTTTTACATATGTAACATTTCAGCTCATAATAGACAAGGCGTCAGATTTTTTGAAAAATTTAAATCACTCGAGATCCATACATTCATACCTTTAGACAGAAATCCATAAATCAATTGAAAAACCATGTTTTAAAACTGTCCGCACTGGGATTCGAAACAGTGAACTCTGTAACCGAAGCTTACATCGTTAACAACTCAACCACGCAGCCGAATCTTGAATATCGGTTTGGAAAAATCTAAATTTAACATTGACCACTCCAGGACTTGAGCTAACACCCATCTGATTACTGTGGTACAGCCCTTACTCTAAACCACAGTTGCCGATGATGTGTGTTAGTGTATAATTAAAGTGGAATAATTTAAAACTACAACTGAATATTAGCTTATTGAAAGAAGTTTACGTTACCTTATAGCAGGCCCAGTGAGCTAATACTCTTGTGTGTCCTTCAGTGAGTCGTAAATATGTTGCGATATGTTTGGCGAGGCAGTGAAGCCTTCTCCATACGAGCCTGTCTAAAAGAATCCTTTCACCTAAATGTTGAACTCTTGGGTTGAAAGGTTAAGGGAAAATTAAAGTAGAATGAAAATATTACTGTTTTCCTATTAGCAATTTTACAAAGTATAACATTTCCAATCGTAATTACTATTTAAAAACAAAACATCTGCAACCAACTAAAATTATTACATAATAATTGCTGATGAATATTTGGTTATTTCATTGACCAGTAATAAATAGTATTCTATGAAAGTCCTAAGCTGATTTTATAGTGATCAAAAATATCTTGAAGTTTTTTTCCATTGAGAAATTTTACTAAAGAAAAAAGGATACTGTAAATATGTCAAGGGTATCGCGACTTTGGGGTCTCTCACTGCATTCAAGACTCGCAGCCATCGACACGTGTGCACGTAATGATCAGGATTATGATCAGGCACAAAGCCTTTACCAAACTGGGCGGCCCTTATCAGCATCTTCTGTATTTCGGGGTCGAATTCAAAAGCGGCAGCGTCTATACACTGCTGGACGGCGGTAGCTAATTGATTTTTAACAAGGCAAATGTATTCGTCGGCTCGATGACTACGTTTCTGGAATAAAATAAAAGAATTCATCAAGGTTTCACACAAATTTTGGTTAGCCCACTTCACTTATGCATCAAACCCTGAATTTATTAATCATCACAAAAACAGGGCGTCGGAAGAACCATTACCTATCCGATAATCTTTTTTTAACCGTTGAGGCTCGCCAGCCTGAAATAGATTTTCAGTCCCAAGGCCGTAACATATTTTTTTTATGGATACAGCAGTAAAATTGATATTAACCCATTAATGCCCAAAAGAAAACCACGTGCGAAAACTATTGTTTTATGTTATTTATTGAGAGTTTATGAGAAAATACACTAAAAAAACAACAAAAAAAAACAATTTTCATCGGACATAATCGATACAATGGCTTCTTTGAGTCTTGTATAGTTATTTTGTCTCTTAAAAACGTGATGGGTTGCCATTGCATTCTTTGTAAGAACTGAATTATTACACTTTTCGCGCACTCCATCAAAATCAAAATGAAAAAACTAGCGCAATTTTGACGGCTTAACGCCCATTGTACTCGCTTGAGTACAGTGCAATAAAATACAGCATAGCAAAATATATTATGTTTAAGTAGAGCCTAAGTATACATAATAATGGGAAACAATTAAAAATGTATTATTATTTATACTAAGAAATAATTCAAATATCTAACCTAAATCATCTTGTTTTAAACCAATATTTCGATGATAAACTGACATTTATCTACGCATTTTTGCCAAATTGTATTTTTTTACAGTTTATTACTATCATATGGTTTCATAATAGGCTATTACTTTTGAATTAAACAAAGAAATAATACACCATATCACGCTTGGAATAGGTGTACTCAAGCGAGTACGATGGGCAGTAATGGGTTAATATTTTAATAACTTTTTATTCAATTGACACTTTCAGAGCTACTGTAATTTCGTTTTTCAGCTAACACATCAATTAAAAGATAAATGGGCTTTTTTGTTATGAAAAACATATTTGATGACATTCAATCACTGTATAACGCCAGTGGTTGTCAAGTATCACTCAGACTGCCTAACCAGTAACTCTAGAAAGCTTTGGCCGCCGATTAATAGGCGCTAAAAAAAGCGTTCAATTTCAAAATAATCACAACTCAAGTTTGAATCTTTGTTTGAAATTGGTTAACAATCGATTGTATAAATGGAAAAAAACACAATATTCCTTTGTACTTTATTTCCACTTTATTTATAAAGGTCAGGAACGGATTCCCTTATGGCGAGCATTGTCAACTAATAAGAAATATAATTTAACCGTTATAATTAAATAATAATTTATATTTTAATAACAATGAAAAAGGTCCTGACCTTTATTAATAAAGTGGAAATAAAGTACAAAGGAATAATGTGTTTTTTTTAATATAATGCCTTTCCACCAAGTATTGACAGTGAACATGGTATAAGTATACATGGAAGATAAAACAGGGCATTGTTTTTGCGTACAGAGCACGCGTCTGTCCCTAGAGTGTTCGCCAGGGCTTATAGGGTTAAGCAAGTCCGTCTATTTGAACACAAATTGATAGATTCAAGCATGAAAGCGTAAGTTCAGAGATTTCAAATTTATACTGCGTAACAAGTAAAATAAAAGTCCATGAGTGGAAAATTACAAACCTGAAATTGCCTCGAAGCTTCTAATAAATACGATCCAGGTTCGGTGCTGTTTATTCTAAATATTTTCTGCACAACTGCAGGAACCTTCTGGACGAGTTCGTGACTCAGTCCCGATATAACACGGACACAATCCATCTCGGGTATCAAATATATGGGATAATCGTAAGAGTAGCGGATGCTCTTTCCTGATTTATTCATTATCACCATCACGTTATCCCAATGGCCTATGACAGCTTCCGTGCCGCACCTGAAAACAAAATGAAGGAGCTATTTATGATAATCTACTGTTGGACTAGTATATATTTTCAGCGTTTTCTAGTGACCCGCTTCGTTTGCAGTCTCATACCTTGAGATGTTAGCGTGGATCCGGTTAAAAAATACGTACATGCATTTACTTCTTTGACCATGGACTAATCTACAGGAAATTTTGTTTTCTAGCTATGCAAAATTACTCTTCCTTTTTTTAGCCATTTTAACTCACTAAACACTCAAACTCGAAAAAATTGGGGAGTAGCGATAGAACAATTGATTTATGAACGGGTTAGTAGTTACCTAATCGCTTTTGCTTCACCTCATTATGAGAATCAGATAGAAGGTGAGTGAGAACTAAAATATCACAGATATTGGCTATAATTTTACTTGGTTTTCAATATGTCTCTCATTGTTAATGTTATGATAATAGATATTAGCCCTTTGGTGGTAGAGGACTGCACGGGCCGAAATTTGATGAAATCACCCCGACCCGAATCTTAATACTACACTTGTTACCCGAACCCGACCTAAGAATGAATCAAATTTGTAAATTATACTATCTTTCCATACAATCCGTTTTTTTAACTTTCTAGTTTTAGTTTTTTTAGAATACAAAATATATGATAAAGAATGTTTGTCACTAAAACTTCAGTCTAAACCAGGGATGGGGAACCTTTTCTTTTATAAAGGCCACATTCATTTATCTGATTCAACATAAGGCCGCAGTCAATATTAACAATAGGGAATCTTTGAGCGGCGATTTTGAAACAATTTCATGCCAATTTCTAAGCCCAGAAATTTGCGGATTTACCCAAATGAACAGCGCAGGAGCTTTTTTTTAAGCTCTTCCAAAACTTTTCGAATTCAACATCTCAGGAATTTATGAATTTACAAAAAATAGCAGAAATGATCGATCAAGTCAAAAGGCCGCAGGTTCCCCACAACTGGTCTAATATTTATAGAAAATCAAATCAACTTTGAATGAAATCGGTGAACTTTTTTTATTATAAATGGAAATCACCATATTTTTGGCTTATCAAACGGAGGTTTCAGGACCACAATTCTATGGAGAATATAGCTTACCAAACAATCTGTTTCGGCTGTTTCAAATACTCTGTATCAATCTCGCAATACTTCGACCGAAGATCTGACGATCCCATCCAAAGGAAGCCAGAGTCTGTAAACATGGCAACGTGTCTTCCATTTTGTGAGGCAACAATCTTCAGTATTGCTGTGTAATTATTAACCATATCAGCTCTCTAAAAAAAAATTATTAAATAAAAACATTGATAAAAATCTATCTTCACACATGAAATACGGGAAGGGTATTTTTACCGATTTTGTAGTCTGGTGATTATCGATGGCTAAGGTATTATTACTATGTTATGAAGATTAGTTTAACATATTAAAACAATAAAAAAAATGCATCTATTGATGTTACAGGATTATCAGAAACTATGTAAAAAAAAATTGAATATGAATAAGGTGAACAAAATTGAAGACTTCTTAAATATTGATTTTTTACAAAGTTTGACAACCAGTCGGAAAATTATGTAGTCGTAGTTCACACTTGTCAATTATAAGATGTACACTTGTTTTCATATACCATTATTAGAAGAAAAGCCGTTACACAGTGTCATTTAATATGCCATCGATTATGAGAAGCGCCTCGAATTCAGAGACACCCAAATAGGATAAAAAAACGTGCATCTTATGATCGATAGTTCTTAAATAGTAAATTTTTGTGAAAAATATCTGTAGATTGGAGGTAAATTACATTATGTCAAAAATGGAAGTTTTTACCAATGGTTGTTCAAAGCTACTTAATGAAGTTTATGTTAGAGAATGGTTTTATTACTGTCTGTTAAGATTATTAATTTGATCATACTTAAGATATTTTTCTACAATATCATGGGAAAGAACGCCGCGGAGTATACTGTACTATGTTGATACCTCAATTTGGCCAAAACTGACATAGTGTAGTTTACCTCCAAATTACAGAGATGATACTATTATATTATATACTATTGTTTAAATGGCGTTGTTTGAATTTTCTTCTATAAAATTATACTTTTTGTGAACTTACTAACGGCGTAGCTTGCGCTTCTCCAAGTTGACAGCGGAAAACCTCTTTATCTCGGCAAACCAGCAGTCCACTCACTTGAGACGTACTACTTAACACACACCAGCAACTAGGTCTTTCAGTAGCTCCTTAAATTCAAAGCGTTTAGACATAAAATAGATTTCACAAGTAAATTGCATTATGAAATGACCATTGTAACGGGTATAACACTTACTCGGTAAGTCAGGCAGAGGTCTGACTTTAGGTTCTGCCACATTTTGTACCAGGAACATTCTGTTTGATGCTGTAATTATGGCTATCCCAGTACCATGCGGACTCGGGAAAAGCTTTGCGCTATAAACCTACAATTTTTAAAAGAAAATAAAAGATATGAAAGCTTACCTATTAATACTGTGTTTAAGGTTAATTAGTATCAACGAGCAATGAGAAAATGGTACAGTAAACTCCTGATATAATCTATGTATGAATTTGATTTATATAATATTTTTTTTTAAATATTAGCTTGCTTTCGTGTTTACGCATCATATAAATGCAAGTGTTCATGTTATAAGGATGGTGGGGGTATCAGCTGCACTAGTTTAGTCACATTGTTTTTGTGAGAGGACACGCGTCAATTTATTTGAAGCATTGATTGATGCATCGGATTGATTTTATCTCAACAAATGGACGTACAGATATCTTTTTACTTTTAGTGTAAAACAAGTAGTTAAAATTTTCAGATAATATTAAAAAAAACATATATTGGGTTATCCCCACTACCTCTCTTCATTATTAGCCAGGAAAAATGGGAGTTTACTGTTTTTAGAAGTGTACCTTCGAAGATTTGAACACTTAACTGCATAACCGAATAGAACATGCGCCCTGAGTGTTGTTTCTTAAATATATAATCCAGGGAGAGAGTTTATATTTTAAGCATTAATTTGGCGAAAGCAATGCTTAAGTCTGGAATGGGCAATCGCATTATGGCATATGGTGACAATGCAATCACTCATCTTTGTCAATCGTTGTGAGTTGGGTGTATTTATTTCTTGAGCCTGAGGTCTGTATTAAATATAATGATAAAATTACTGAAATCGTTACAATACTATATATTTTTTGTATTTTATTATTTCTTAATTGATTTGGCATTTACTTGGTAGAACTCCATTATAACAGATTAAAAATATCAAAGTATTTTAGTTCTACAGTTTTCAATAATTTTATGCATAGATAGCTATTTCGGCTTACGCCATCGTCAGAACTATCTCTGAGCACTAGTTCTGACGATGGCGATGACGATGGCGAAATAGCTATCAACGCATAAAATTATTGAAAACTGTAGAACTTAAATACATTGATATTTTTAATCTGTTTTATTATTTCTTCTAGGAAGTCTTATGCACAAAGAACAATGGTCTAATTTTGAAATTTTGTTTTTACAAGGGAGCGAAGGTTGGGTAATTTTACTGTAGTAAACGGTGCGATAACTTCAATGAAGTTAAGAAACACCGCTCTAAAGCGTCACCACTTGACTATGTAACAAGCGAGGGTTTAAACTTTTTGTAAAACAAAACCAAACATCGTAGTTTACCTTTGTGTCTCTAGCCTCTGGACCCATGCTGAATGTACGATCATAAGTACCGAACATATCGTAGACTAACACTTCTCCGCCTTCCTGAATGCACAACAACTGCTCTCCGTCTGACCATCCGAAGTAAACAATGATCCCACCATTCCACTAGAATTTAAAATTATACCTTACTTGTTGTTATATAGCAGTGATGAACCACTTGTGATCCAAAATGAGATTAACCACTACCGAGCCTAGATCGTAAATAAAGAGCTATGGTTACAGGCCGACTGTTTTTAATCTTCCAAAAATGTCATAAATCTTATCACAATCACACATTTTTTGTTTCTACTCTAATTCTACTTTTAATCATTTTTTGTTTCTAATATATTCCGGCTAAGTATGGATAGTCAAACGTTCGTAAACCAATTTCAACTAAAAATATCAAGTGTCGCGCCATTTGAGACCTCAAAAGTGCTTACATGCCGTGCGTTTAAGGCATTGACGTCGAGTACTCTACTCACGCAACGGTGCGTGCAAGGCACTGAACTGGTTAACTACTTGAATACCAAGCGGACACAGGTGTCCGGAACATATGCAAGCGAACACGGATGTCCAAGACATTTAAAAAATCAAATACTTGGTATTCTAATAGAATATAAGCAATATTTTGATGAATATGTGTAGTGCCATCTATACTGAGTCAATATAGGTTTTTCAAATATCAAAATCAAGTGTATGTTAGGCAAAATTATTAAGTATCTCTAGGACATATTAACAGCTTAACGACCGCACGTTTTTTTTATAAAATTTCACCTGGCAAAATAAAATTTGTTTTCGTAAGATGACATTTAAGGCCTTGAGAAGTGAACGATGTTTTAGGATAAAAATATTTAGATGCCTTATAATAATCTACATGTCTTAAAATATCTTACAAGTGAAGTGAGCTCGATAAATACACACTGTAATCGTGTTATCTCCCTAAAATTAAAATATGCAATTCACCAAAACACCAATTAAAGACGTGATTGTATTTTAAATTCTTATAGAAAAGTTTTACCATTTTACTACTTGGCTCACTACACTTCTCGATGGCTTATTTATTTTACGAAATTCAGTTTTGTTTTTATAATCATTGCAAATGTGATAAATGTTCAATTATCTATATGACCAAAGAGTGAATTTCATTATGCAAAAGGCAACGATAAAAGTTATTCTTATTTGTGTTAATTATTATTACGTGTTATTGATCTGTCTTCATTCCTAGGGAAATTATAAATAATATTCTTGATTATAGACTAGTTTATAATATATTAAAATGCATAATATTTATTAGTTAATAAAGTAATTATTGTAAAAGAACAAATTAGATTTCATTTTTTTTTATGTTAACAGCTTAACAACCGCACGTTTTTTTTATAAAATTTCACCTGGCAAAATAAAATTCTGGCAAAATAAAATTCACTATTATTTGTAAGCAAATTGAGATATCTTTACAAAATTCAATTTTCTTAGGTTCCAGAAACTTTGCATATACGCATATATGTGTCTGCCGGCCAGCAACCTTTGTTTTTCAAAGACTCAAATACGTGTCCACAGTCGTTAAGCTGTTAATGATTTATTTGAGCGGTATTCAAACCAAGTGACTAAATACTAACTTTACTAAGACTAATATTCTCAATATTGGATGAGATTTTTTTATTGACAAAGGTAATCTGCAGAATTTGTAGCAAAGTTTCTTTCTTAATAGAAACATTCTGACCAGCATAAGAATGAGGCGCCTGCTAAGACTTCTGGGTTCAGTTTTAGTATTTAGCTCATGATAAAACAACTCGCAGATTAAGTAAGCACATGGGGAGCCTTTTTTTAATAACGTATTACAACAAATTAAATCAAAAATACTAATTTGAATAACATAAATAGTGAGAATACATCAGTATCCGTAGAATTTTTACTTATAACAATTGTAAAATTAGTGAATCGGCTCTTTTGTTAAAAAATAGTGCATCACTGCTTTATAAGGACGATTAATAACAAATATAATTTCGGTAAAGGTCCAGATGGAAGTTGAATATTATTTGGACGTTTAATTCAAAATGGCCGTCGTATCAGTGCAGCCAATAGGAACTAACAAATGTAATATAACTAACAAATGTAATAAGCTCTTATAGCCCTTAGAAATACTTAAAAAATACTGCCTGGAGAGCGAAACTAATTTCAAAATAACGACGAATTTTTAATTAAACGTCAAATAATATACTTACATCTGGACCTTTACCATAATTTCATATGAAGGTTTCAAATGACTCTACTTACAACAATATTTGATATGTGAGTCCCTGCGCAGTTGTAGATGTGAATAACAGGCTTTGCTTGTCCTACAACCCGTACGAGCTGCTTTCTATCTCGAATCAGAGCAATGGAGCCCCCGTAAGGAGCTCCACTTATTACCATAGCATCCAAGCCACTTTCTATGGCCCAATCCATACTATACAAATCAAATTTGCTAAAATAAATCACATAAACGTGTAAGGTTAGCTATTATTGTTGTTCTCAATATATGGCATGATGTAAAATAATAATATGTGCCGAATAAAACTAACCGATAGTAGGTGTCTTTGTCTAAACAAAACCAATCAGCAATGATAACAGCCGACATTTTGACGTTATGTATTAATTGTTGCCTTCAAAATAAACAGCACGGAAACACCGCGGTGACCATTGAACTTCTACTTACAGGGTAGGTCTTTTTCAATAAGATTCATACCATTATTCATTATATTACGAACGATACTATTGATGTGACGGCGTAATGTCAGAATTGACAGATGTATTTCACATGCTCTGTCGATAAAACAGTCAACACAAGGTATTATATGTATAAAATTAAATTTTCCTTTTACTATATTAATCTATTTTTCCAGAAAATGCTTTCCCTATATTTAACATAACTAAATTTTCGGAATTTTAAAAATTTAAAGCATTATATTTTTAAAAATTAAACACAATATTTGTATAGTAATTTCACAATTTAATCAAATGATCAGTACCGGTTTTTCACAATGTGAGCAATCGTAATTAATTTTTAATCAGTCAAAATTGCTTCATATGAGCGAAGATTTTCTTCATAATTGATAAAATTGTAGAATTAATACAAAAAAATTATGCTTTATTTATTTGAATATTTTTTTACATCTGTTTATAATATTAACATTATCTCACGATGGACAATGCTTAGTGTTTGGAAAACTTTTTAGGTATGAAAAAACTATTATAAATTCAGTAATTACTCATAACCGTTATTCGGACATAATATATTTTTTTCAATAAAAATAAATATACTATACTGTATATTTATAAATATACTAGACAGCCATGGCTACCTTCTGAGAAAAATTGAGAGACAACCGCCATGGACTCCGCACTTACAGTGGCTTCGCGCTTTGGGCTAAAATATTTTAGTTTCAAAAATTTCACGAGCACTTTGTTGTAGTGACAAAAACCATAAATGCTTAAATAAAATCGAAATATGATAAATTATTTATTTATAACAAAATTTCTTATTTTATTATGCATAATCTATATTTTCGAAATAAATGGCATATTTTCCAAATCCGCTCCGCCAATCATTGGCGGATCCAAGGAGGGGGCCATGGGGAGCCATGCCCCCCCCCTGAAAAGATTTTTTTTCTCCATTTTTATACTTTATTAAAACTTTATTGTGCAATTTGATCTTTAATTGTTTAGTTTACGATGTTTTATAGAATACAAACTTAATTATGTATTGACTACTTTTATATGGATATATTATTTTTGAATCATCTTTTTTTTAATGTATTATTTTTGTATGATGTTTATTTTCTAATTGAATGGCCCCCTTCTTGGGCAATTTCTGGATCCGCCAATGCCACCAATTCACCTTATGATCAAGCACAGGAAGGCCAAAACTTTAAAACCAAAGCGACTAGGAGACAAATTAATACAGAAACTTTACAGACAAAAACGAAAATACAATATTTTGAAGATATTAAATCTGATATTCGAACAGAGTCCGGTAAATTAGGACATTCAACATGCTTTTTATGAGATATGAGAATGCAATAACAAAGTCCACGCATGGCAGAAATATTCAACTAGTGACACGTACAATGACAATAGTTTATATCATATTAATAATTTATAGCATACATATTGTATTATTGAGCCATTTTTTATTTTATTTCTCTTTTGAATAAGGAGAGCAGACTTAAAATTAAATTCCCAATTATTACACTCGGATGGAACAACCTACATATATGCGTATAAATATGATTGGACTAGATGATATATAATATCGTGGTTTACTTTGTTTAAATTTCTCGCGTATAAATCAAATTAGGGATATTATGTATTCGCAAGACTTTTTTACCACTTAGTGGTCTACCACGCAGGACTAGTATAGTCCTGTCCTTACTCTATCCTTAACTTATATCCTTTCTCCCTTCGAAAATAAGATAGATTGGACAACTTAGTAACAAGCAGTTCTCGTAGAAAAAATCTGTTTGGCCATAAGCTCAGCATTGGGAGCGGATATGGGAAAAAATACATGACAATTAATTAAATTAGGTAGAGTTCAAAGGTCGTAAAATGAAAAAAAATCTGTATTAAGTAAATATGAAAGTAGTTTCATAAAAATATAACTTTGGACATCTTAAAACGTCTGGGAGCCATTTCATATTAAACATCGGTATAATTAAGCATTGTTAGACAATAGAGAAAAACGACCTCTTTTATAATGCACCAAAAATAAATGTATTTTCGAAAAAAATAAGGGGGTAACAAAGTCTTATGTTTCATAATACAAATTAATCATGTACAGAAATTGCAGTTAGGTTAGGTTAGCTGATCTGATCTGAGACGAATGATTTTTCAACTTAACAAAGGGCTCGCAGGCCAAGCTGAAATCTAACAAGAGGCTCGTGCGAGCCCTCTTCTGCCTACCCCCTCTTTTGTATTTAACTAAATAATAAACAGATACGACAACAATATTATAACGTGTTCTGTTTATTATTGTTCTGTTAAATATATATTATGTATAATCACGTTTTGTTTAATCATGTTAGTTTTAGACATGGAATCGAATAATACAGGATTTATATTATTTAAAACATAATCTGCAATATCAGTGTTCATAGACTAGTATAATTTCAGTCAGTGTTTTTTTTACTGGTTGTGGATCACTTACTGTCTGGTTAGTTACCGCAATCAATGAGTAATGCTTACATGATATTATTACGATGCACTATTCCACGATATTTTTTATTCAAGCTTGAACTTTGGAACGGAGGTAAATTTTTACGTCATTTTTTTGTATTACTTTGAGACTGAATCGTAAAAGAAATGTAGAATGAACGGTGACTTCCGTCATTTAGCGAAGTATCAAAAGTCCAGTATTTTTTTCCCATGTAACGCGGTGGAACGGCGTTCTGGCACATTTTTTCTCTGCATTTTTAGTGTTCAAATCAGTATTCGCCAAATTTTATTTTTATTTTGCTTTGAGAACTTTTAATTGTTTCCATGGTTTGTCCCTTTTTGACATTTGTATATCCTTTAAAACGGCGTTTCTCAACCGGGAGCCATGTGACCCCCTTGGGGGCCACAGCATGCTCCAAGAAGGCCACAGAATAAAATATCAGTTTTGGGGAGCCACAACAGACTTTAGGGGGGCCACGGCCACTCAAAATATAATGAACTAAAATTTATATTAAAATCAAATATAATACAGTAGGAAAATAATACATTGCAGGAGAAATAATGTGTGTATTATACATACTTTTTACTATTTTTTCAATGATATTTAAGGATACAATAATAACTGCATGCAAAAGTAAGTGTCGACAATATTGTATTGACTATCTTGTCCACGGATTTATTTCATCACCCCATGATATTATGAAACTCGTGTGCGTTAAATATGTTTTGCTTCACTAATGCTACTATCCATTTTATACAAAACACATAGACATGAAAGAAAAGCCATTTGAATAATTCAAAAAGCTTTAAGAAGTTTCCGCAGCAAAAAAATAGGATTTATACTATTCAGTGAAAAATTAGACACTGGTTTAATTAATAGTTTCTTACGAAATTTCCAAATTAATTGCAAAGGCTAGAAAAACGCATTATATTTCCAAATCTTTGATTTTGCAATTTCAAGAGTTATGAATCAGAATGAAAATGTAATTATTCAGGTGATTCCTTCGAGCAATTCCGTTCAGTATCAAGACGTATTTATGAGATAGCAGATGATAAAAAAAACAACTAATTGAAAATCTTGCCTCGCAAATCGACTAACCTAAAACGATGTGTCAGATTTTTGATGACGACAAAATAAATTAAGCCACGAAAGGTGTAACGATTGAACAAGTAATTCAGATTTGTTATGAATAAAAGATATATCGCTTCAATTGTTAGAAAGTATTGAAATTTTATTTTGATAAATAATCATGAACTATTTTTTTGAATTCCCTGCGCGATTCATCGTCAACATTTGGCTGCAAAAAAATGGGACCTCTGTGTAAAACCCTTAATATTGTAATAAACAGTAAATTTCATAATATCCCATTGACTTCAAGAATGTCTTTTTCGAAATCATTTTTTTTAATCAGTTCGATGCAAATACCAAAACGTAATACTAAAGACCAAATTGATCATTGGCAAAGCTTTGTCCCTTCGCTTAGTGGCTAGTGTCCTTAGGGTCCTCCATGGGGCTGCAAATTCAAGTACCGCCCCAGGCGGCAGGACCCCTTCCTGCACCACTGCATATCATGCCAAAACTTCTTGCGTAGCAGGTTTTAAGTAATTGAAGCCTAACACCCAATCCATGGGAGTGGCTGGTAAAGTACGTGATACAAGATTTGTAACCTTATTCTCTTATAGAAAATTCTTCTAAGCGAATAATACAGTGCATTGATAGTCTTTACAAAAGCATACAGAACTACTTCTATAAATGCATTGCCGGTTCTGCATGGTAAACTTTTGTTAAATCTGTACATTTAAGTTCAAGGCGCAACAGCAGTGCTACATAATAGGTGTCAAGTCTCAGGTGATGAGAATTCTTTGACTGCCTCCTTCTCGACCAGACCCTTCATTCTTAAGGCCCATAGAACTGTGGTGCACAGTATTGCTACAGACGCTGCTATGCGAATTTGGTAAAATTGATGGGAAATTATTCTAAGGACAGGCAATCTTATAAATTCTTTCAAAATTTAAAAATGCGAATGGAGACCAACGCTTCGACTCCAAATTTTCGGATAGGCCAATTTATAAATAGCTATGATCACTTCACTGCCAAGCTCTTTCAGGTCGGCTGATTAGTAAAAAGCTTCAGGATGCTGATCGCATTTTTTGAGAATGTCCAAACAAAAACAACGAACGGGAAGAACTGCTCAAGATTATACGACCACAGTTGCATCTGGTGGTCTTGTTGGTCATGCCGACTTAGTTGTATCTAGGGAAAATTACAAACCATTCAAATAGTTCACGGCGTCTTATGAAAAACGAATTCAATTAATTTCATAAAAACTCTTTTGATAACGTTATTTTATTTTATTTAGCATTCTGCACCCTGCAGTGCATGCAAACTAGTTTTAAGAAATTTATGGAAAAAAATTAACACGAATAACACTGCAGAATACGCCCACGTAAGAATAGTGTGAACCATAGCGGGCTGTGATGGGTACAACGTAGGGGTACCCTAGGCATTTAAAAAAAATGTGTAAAACTATTCTGTAAACATATTTTTTTAACAAACAATTTTATTGTATTTTTTAAAAATAAATGTACCTACATTTTTTTTCATTTTTCCGAGCCCCGAGAATTTTATTACTGGGGGTAGGGGGGCCACGGAAAAATATGAGACTCAAAAGGGGGCCCACGGGCTTAAAAGGTTGAGAAACTATGCTTTAAAATACTCGATCGATGGTCCCTCAAAGGAAGATAAGTCTTTCGTGATAAATTCTTACAAGAGTAAGTTCGGATTTTGAAATAAATTATCGTGGGTAAATTGGCGAATCAATAATTTATGGTAAGTACAATATTCATTAGCCAAGATAGTAAACACAAAATATCACCTTATACGTGGTCCATCGTCCATCGTTTTTTTTCTATTTGAAAATGGAATCTATTGATTTTGACCCTGAGCGTAGTGTTTTGTTTGTAACAGACAAATAATTGGATAAGCAATTGCGCAGATGAAATAATGTCAACAATTTATTCGTAGAAGTGAAAACAAATCTTGTTTCATTTTAATAAGATTAATAATATTTTCGATCAATATGATTACAGGTGCTGAAGTCTAAGTAAATTATAGATTAATTGGTTGATAAATTAGGTCCAATCTTATCGAAATTTCAACATGTTAAATTAAATATCTATTGTATTTTATATCAAATTAATTATTGATACAATTTATTAGTCTGATAATCTATATACAACTAAGGACCGTGCATACAATATGAAGTCATGTTCTTAGGCAGAGGTCGGTAAACTTTTTACTAGACGGTTCACAATGGTTTGCCTGTGACCAATTATTTTTTATAGATGGCTGTATTTTGAGTAGTAAATTCAAAATAGATCTAATTTATCGAAAAATAAATATTATTTGTGTATGTGTTAATAAACATTATAAAAAAATATATTAATTTTTACACACTTTACCTACAATAGCTTTAATAGTAAAATAATCACAAAAAAGATAATTGAAGGAGTCCCTATAAAAAGGGTATATATAATAAATCGGCGACAAAAGTAATTTTATTGCTTGGGTCTTTGTAACAAGGCTGTGTAGTTAGAGTCGGAGTCGGGAGTCGTGGAGTCGGGTGTTTTGTGGAGCCAGAATTGGAAAAACCAAAGAAAAATAACTTAAATATATATTTTGAAAACTTATTAGTCTATTCATCATATTGATTGACAAAATCTACTAGAACTATTCTAGTAATTAGAATGATCTGATGGCACACAGATATTTTAGGTAAACCGAAATATCTTAATAAAATCGATTCAGAGTTGGAGTTGTCTTGTTTTACCCGACTCTAATATTTGAATGTACTTGGGCGGGCAACTTAGTTCCCACGAGCACCTGATTGCCGACCACTGCTCTGAGTATTATTATAACTAGTAATATTATACACAAGTGCAATCTTTCAACAGTCGCTCAACTTTCTATATGTCTTCATCGTGTATCGTGCGCAAGCGCGGGATTAAGAGATGGATTATTAAAGGGAAACAAATTAAATGGTCAGAATTTAAAATAATTTTTGGTCAGAATAAAAATATATACGGTCAGAATATTTTATAACAATTTTGTTTAAGTTAGGTTGGGTTAGATGAGGTTAGGTTTTTTTTGAATTTCATTTAAATTAAGACTTTTTATTCTGACCCATATATTATGACCGTTTATTATTAGCTCTGTTCGGGCATTCAGGAATAAATCTTTGGTTTTTTTCTATGTTTTTATTGGTAAATATTTGGTATTTTTTTAATAAAACAAGAAGACGTTAAGTGTAACAATGTCACTAATGTCAGTATTACTCCCTCTCAACATAGACAATTATTCTATAAGTACCTTTTATAAATATAGTATGTATATATTTATTGGTGAATATAATTATAAATTTATAAATTGATTATAAATTTGAAAATAATAAGTTACAGCATAAGTGTATTTAAAGTGAACATATATTTTCACTTGACAGTTACTAGTGAACTTATGTTTTTCTTCAAACCGCCATTGAAACAAAAGATGAGAGTTGTGAAATGGCCAATGAAATCATAATATAATATTCTAATAAAATATTCGATCTTCGTGTTCATGCATATTAACCCAGATATGCCCAAAAGATTTTAATAATCTGTAATATTATAATTTCAGTCAACTTCACTTCACATACCGAAGAATGACACGAACTTTTTTTTTTATGTCGGTGTTTACAAATGATTATTGGATGATGTAATAGTATCATCAATCACGCAATACAAAAAAAAAAATAACACTGCAAATTCATGTTATTTTCAAAAGTATTCACCTAACTCTGTGGGCATATCTGGTTTAAGGTTCTTTGTTTTTCCCTTCAAATGCAGATTTGCTGTAACATTTACTTGTACATATAGGCAAAATTATTCACCAAAATAAATTACCATAACTTCAACAGCCACCGTTTTTGATATAATTTCTGATTGAAAGTGAAAAGATAATTAGTTTGTTTTTTATTTCTCCCTCTTCCCCACATTACTGGTGTGTGCACTCATTAGATACGCCAGGCTAACCTGATGCAATTTGTATTGTCTGAAGTATTTTTCAACCGGATAAAGCGGCGTAGCCACCTCATCGTAGTCATGCAATGCACGAGGGCCCTGTGAAAAGGACGGCCTAAATTTCTGCATACTCAATATGGCAAATTGCGTGGGAGGGGACTTAGGTGACGTTTGCATAAGGGCCCCAAATTTTAAGCTACACCACTGATTGGATATGAAACGCACTACATATTATGTTAATGGTAACAAAATATATCGACACTTATAGCTCTGTTGACAGCAGTGACGTAACTAGAAAATCTGGCTCCATATTAAAGGGTCCGTAAGTTTTTTGTTACAAAAAATAAATGTATGCAAAGAAAAGAACTTCAACTTCAACTTATACATTTCCAGCTGTCGACGGATTGGGGACAGAAAAGTCGTTTTCTTAGAATGTAAAGCTGGCGATAGTAACAAACTAACTATTATTTTTATTTCGCACGTACAGACGAAAAGGGCCCTCATAATTTACTTTTTTGGCAGGGACTTTTTAGCCTACATTTTTGTTTTAATTTTAATTTGAGGCCCACTGGCCCAATGTCTCTTATGCATCACAATGCCCCGTTGTATGCTGGTAACGCCACTGGTTGACAAGCAAAATACAAAAATGCAAATGAACTAGGTATGTACTCTGATACTTTTCTAGAAGCAGATGAATGGAACTATTATTTCAAATCTGTTGTAAAATTAAAATCATTTTATTTTAATGGCAAACATAAATAATAATTGTTCTTATTTTGAAATTACCAAAAACGTATTGCATCAGATTTACTACAACCACGTGTACTTGTTTCATTAGTCATCTAAATTTATTTCTGTTTTCTACGGAGAATACCGACGTGTTCTAGCTTTATCATCTTTCGGCGAACGCACTACAAATTCCACCGTCATATTGGATATACCTACATAAGCAAGCGATATCTGATACGAGAATCAGTCTGTGAGAGTATTGTGGTTGATTTTGTCGGGTATTCGATCAGTCATTTTTTCGTTCTCAACTCGGTTAGGTTGTTTCCGTAGTACTGTGATAAAGTTTATTAAAAGTGAACACAACTGCAAAGTAAGGAAATATTATAATGTGAGTTGCTCATTAGATATTTGATATCAATCTGTTTATTCGTCTAGCTGTTTTGATACGATATGTAGATTATTTTACAATATCTTTTGACAGTTTATTGCGGTGTATTCATTGCAAGTTAGTAAATTTTAAAAGTTAGTTTGTCTAAAATACTATTGCATTATAGTTGGTGAATAGATGTCAACACAATAAATAACTTAATATAATAAGATGGTTATCAGTTTTTTTTAATAATATAAATATTTGATGCGTTCAGTACTGCGCCGCTAACATTAAATTACCTACACAAATGTAGTATTTTGTGCACTTTGCACTACCATTCCGTATGAACGCACAAATTATTTGTAACTACATACTGGCTTCATACAAGAATCCAACTTGAATTTCCATAGACAAAATCTGAAAAGTAAATATGTATACTTCGACTACTACATTTTATCGTAGTGACGATAATCATTTTGCGAAAGATAACGATAAATAATTATGCTGCAAGTAATTGAAATTCAATGGCGGATTACACCCCGTTGCACATGTTTGTTTTTAATGAAACTAATCGGAAGGTACCGAATTTAAATGAATAATTACCAGCTTTTTTATATCTTATTCTATTCCATCGGTATACTTACCATGGGTACCTACGAATGATTCTTACTGTCAATTATTCAAAGACGTGAAGAGCGATAAAGACATAATAAAAACAACACGACAAAGCTCCAAAAATAATTGCAATTATCATAACGAGATTTTTAACTAGATACCAAAATCTTCAAAATTAAATTTAAATGTTACCATGATTTGTAAAAATACTAATAAATATTTTTCATTCAAAAGCTCAGTGAAAATTATATTGATTTTTAAAAGACTTATCTCTAATAATTGTGCATACAAAATTATAATTACGAATCGAATCGAATTGAAAGCTTTTAGATTCTAATTCGAAAATAGTTTGCAAACCGTCAGAAGTACGCAGAAGAACAGAGCTAATGATACAATCACAACAGTGTGTGTATGATATTTATATAAAAATAATGTATGAATATTTTTGGAATTGTTTTTTAAAATATAAAAAAAGTAACCATATTATATATTCATAAACGCTGATATACACAACCATCTTGTTCTCTTTATGCATAAAAAGTGTTTGATAAAAATTTGATGGTTTGTTTACTCCTGGTTCTAACTAAGCCTCTTTCGTTAATTTTCCATAGTTATGGATAACTAGTTAATTATGGTAGATGATATTTTCCAAAAACTTTGAGAAAAATAATTCACAGTCAAAGAACAGGGTTTCCGGGCATATTTTTTAGTATTTATAGAACATGCTAGATATCACTGTTTACAAAGCTAAAGAATATTCTAGATTCAGATATTTTTTTCAGTCAACTAAAAAATATCAATATTCAATGCACGATGGACACATTGCTTGTCAAGTAAAGATTTTTTATGACTATTCCATATATCAAGGGCGTCCAACCTTTTTTACCCTGGGATCGACTTTTCAATCTTAAGTTTTTCGACTTATAACATGATATTTTATTTAGTAGGGTTTTTTCCCTTCTTCAAACTTAGAAATGTTTATTTTAAATGCGAAATACATATCATTAGATAGGTATGTGTTTACAAAATAATTCAATTTTTGTATATTTTTATATTTAAATTATATATTTTTTCGAAATTCACGGAAGCTTTCGGGATCGACCAAATTTTGTTTTGGGATTAACCGGTTGGACATCCATATTATTCACATTTAAATTTATTTACGTCCACAGTGGTATAAAGAGCCCTTAGTGATTCTAAAAAGAAAATTATAGATATATCTAAGCTTGGATTATATTCTCTTGTAGATTGTAAGAAGAAGAATTTTACAACAATATAAATAATCGAGTTAGTAGGTGTTTATTTCAGTGGCTCACTTTTCCTTTTGCACACAGATGTATATTTCATTTAATAACGTTAAAACATCTAGCGATGAAACATAATATTATATACTCATGTTAAAAAGAGGAATTGCTATGTTAGAATAATGAATTATTTAATCCTTTCTTTTTTTCAGTCTTCCGATATAAAACCAATTCAAAATGGCAACCAACGGTCAACAACCTGCAGCTTCTGAAGATGCCCCCGCGCCAACGTCCGCCTTTCATATGGAATCCTTACAACACGTAATGAAGTTTCCCGTCATAGAAGCTGCCTATAATCAGGGTGCAGGAATCTACGAAAGAGTCAAAGGTACAAACAATATAACTTGTCAGATTTCATTTCGGAAAAGTCACGAAGGAGTGATTTATAGCAAAATGCCCTTCATTTCCATCTCTATCATGTAAAAAACTGTAAACATAATCATGTAAACATATCAGAAATAGGTGCAAATCAAATTTGATTGATGGGAATGGGTAATAAACTAAATTTGGTATATTCAGTACTTTTTTTTGAAAAAATTAGGTGCTGGACTCACTTCTTGTCAAGCTTTCTACGAAAAAATAAATAATTGTGGAGCTTATGGCTTCCTTATTGAAGTATTTCAACAGAATTTTATTTACAAGAACTGTTTGTTAATCAGTTGCTCAACCTCTCTTGTTTTAAAGGGAGTAAGAATAGAAGGATATGGCTAGAACAGGACTAGTGGTTAACCGCCTACTGTGGGACGGAATTCAGGTCAAGATTTTTGGTCAAGTACGCAAACGCTACATATTTTCTATCTTGCATATTTTTTTCAATAGATTTTTTCATCGTGGAAAAACATTATTTCGTTTCAATAAGAGGACCATTCTTTGAAACTTTAACGTCAAACGCATACAGCGGGTGCAGCACATTTGTAAAAGGGTCCAAATTTTTAAAGGCTTACAGATCAGTGTTTCCCAACGTGGGACAAACAGCCAAAAGTTTCCTAGAAAAAAAACATTTTAAAACATTGCTTTTTTTAAAATATCGATTTTAAGCATTAAAAGTGCTTAGAAAAAAGGTACCGAAACTCCATTCCACTTTGTTACATGGGGAAAAAAGCCCTGAATATATTATATAGCTTTTATCAAATAAACACTATTTAAATTAGCGAAACTCACCTTTTATAATGTGAGGATATAATAAATTTAATGATTCATCTACAACTTTGTACGTTGTACTCGTTGTTTGTTGATAAAAATGTGTGATAAACATTTTTGACATCAGCAATAAACAATCAATCATTTTGACAAATCAAAAAATATTATTATCCCATATATGAGTAATTTTAATGCTATTTAGCTACCTTTGCAAAATCATTGTAGCATGACAACAATGTAAAACAATGCAAACTCAGTTTCAAATTATAGAAGCACATACTTAACATTCTTAAAATTCTATAACTCAAAACTGAGTTGCTTAACTTGATGGCTGCCACAGACTAGATATCTCGTAAAATTTTTCGTGGTCAATACGCCAGAGACGATTTATCTAATCAATAACTAACCAAATTAATAATTGCAAATTATAGCCGGCGTGCTAGGTAAATACGTACTTTTTTCAACAGCAGCGAAAAGGTTAATACATTATTTGCATAAAAATTACCGACGATATTATAAAGTAGCTGTCTTCTTATGTCTATTGAAAATTTACCTGCTAAAAATGACTTAATATGTACATACAACATATCAAAAGCTGAAGACAAGTAAAATGACATGTGTTTAGCACAGCCGAAAAGAAATCATTTCAGCTGTGGTAAAAAAAATCACTTTTAATGCTATCACTGTTGATTCTTGGCGGAAAGACAGAATAAAAAAAAAAAAAATATTCTCACTTGTGCCACATTTTTTCAGATTAGAATTGGTTTCACTCATCACGAGCATTATCAAGTCATAGGTAAAAATGTGGAATTAATTCAAAAAAGTTTTGTATTTTTCAAGTGTTTTTTTATTGATCCTAAGACAATCCTAGCAATCATTTGAAACTGCTCTTAATGCTACTGTATTACGTGGTTTACCCGTTAAGGGCTTTAACTTTTTAGCAGACGGTGAAAGGTGCAACGTTCACTACTCTTGAATTAAAGAAATTCGATTGCTAAAACTTTCCGTCAATTGTTTATAAGAAAATTACTTATTCAGTTTTTTTTCACCTATTACAGGTGCCAACTCCATGTTTAATTGGGCATTGTCTACTGCCGAAGCAACAGTGCAACGCGCTCTCATAACAGCCGCCCCCCTAGTTGAAAAATTCGAAGGCCCCATTCACACTGTAGACCAGACCTTAATGAAGGGAATCCAATCTCTAGAAGTCAAAGTTCCGATGGTGACCCAAGAGCCCCAGCAAATATATGAAAATGCCAAAGCAGCCGTCTCGGGTGCTGTCCAGCCAACAATTAGCAAGGTAAAGAAATTGATATTATGTTGTGAATGAAATGTTTTTAGATATTTATTTCATTTAGTTCAAATACCTTCATATTTAATTATGAAGCTGGTATTCTTGTAAAGAAAGAAAGCATACAATAAACAATCACAAAAATAAAAGATTTGACAAGAGCTGGACCACAATTTTAGCCAGTGGGAGCTGTAGGGCGAGTCTGATATTTGTCCCTGTGGGAGTAAGAGGGAAAGTTATCTGCGTAAGTGACTTCGATATCACTTGATTTTGTCCTTATCAGTAAACCTAATAATATGGCGTGTTTTTCATGTCCTATATTATCATATCATAATAATTTTAAATTTGACTCTAGATAAACTTGACCCATGTCGCTAGGACTGTTATCATTGCATGCATTTGAAAACTGGCCGTATATATCCTGTTACTATATGTATGATGTATTGAACTTTTTTATCGCTGATTTTTATAAATTTATTGATTGATTTAGCATAAAAAAAGGTAGAACTACATTGAAATAAGCTAAAAATAATACGGAATTAAGACGCAACAGCTATCACCTGAATCTTATGATTCTTGCAGAACTGAGTACTTTGTTATTTCTCCCTTATAATCAATAAATTGATCTGAAAATAACAAAGATAATTATTTGCATATCAATATCTACACATCTGTTTGTATATATGTTATCATGTTTCCATTATAGCTAACTTGTTATTATTATGTTGAAAGATATTAATTTTCTTAATCCCATTACTATGGTACGCCTTTTGGTTTCTATTTTGTTATACTTGCATTCTCATATTATAGATGTCGTTGTCCTATAATCCCTCTTAAGTTAAGCGTGGCTCAAACGTACAGGTGACCATTTTTTATTAGTTACACCGTTTCCAACAATTACTAACACTCGACCGCACAAAAACAATGTTAACACAAACTTTCTTTGCAGGTCTGCTCTGCGAAAACTTACGGAGAAAACAAAGCCTCCTCCCTCAAGGAACTCTCTTGGAATAAAGCAAACGAAGTTCTAGCTTCACAGTATGGGCAGATGGCCGTGATGGGTCTCGATTCGACGAGCGCCCTGGCGGAAAGACTTCTCGATTATTACTTCCCTGCCACCGAAGAAGATGAAAGCTATGGAGACAGTAAGTCGATAAATATTTGTCAAGTACTTTTAAGCGTTGTCTGAGCTTATATTATTGCCCAAATACTCATGTATATGATGTATTCTTTTAATTTTATTTGCATTATTTTCAACCTTGAATTATACAATGTCAACGGACATGCTGTCATGGCTGTGTCCTCGGATGTAAATTTATTCTCATTTTCATATTGTAAATACTGCACTTTGACCTTAATTTAACTAACTCTACAGTAATTCAATAATTGCATAAATATTAATAAACTGAAAGTCACCTCGGAATTTGACCTTTCAGGCTCGGATATCTGAATCGATTTTCAGTCCCAGGGAGGTATGATATTTTTTGACAGAGACAACGATAATGTTGATATAAATATTATTTATTATGTTTTGCAATAAATTTTTGTTCGATTTAACACTTTGAAAGTTACTGGAATTTGGTTTTCTCAGCTCCAATAAATAACATCGTGAGCCCAGCATATGAACACTTGAATACAGATTGTTTTTGTTTGAAAAACTTATTTTGTGGCATTCGGGCCAGCCATTTTATAACACCAGTATTTAAAGTATTTTTCACCAGTCAAGTATTTTTCTATTTAAAAATATCACTCGTATTGCCAAACCGCTAACTCTTCAAAGCTCCGCCCACCTCTAGCTCCTCTTTGTTTTGACCGATATTATATAAAAAATATAGGAATACCTTTCAAATATGGTAGCAGCTTGAAAAAGGTTTACAAATTATGTATATAAAAAAATTCATGGATGAAAGACAGTACAGCAATATCATTACTATGCATTTTACCTTCTGGTCGTTAATTCACCCGAAAGCATACAGACCTTTCTTTTTTCAGCAAAGTAAATATCCGTGGTATTTGTGATACAAAACTTATTAGGAACCAAAGTATTGGATTACATTATTAGCATTAAATTTAACGTTCTTAACAAAATTCTGGGGATAATGCAAAACGTTCTATTTCCAAAACTCAAACTTTTCAGTAGAGTCAAATACTATAACGAATAACTCAAATAAAATAATATTTGCATAAAAATATGATTTCCAATTTGAAAACTACAGTTTTGTAGTCATTTTATATTAAATCTAATAGGATCAGTCGATTCCTTAGGCTTTTATTACCCTATCTGCATACGTAACCCAATATCGCTCATTTTGGAAATAGTACGTTTTGCATTATAACCCCACAATTAGAAGTTCGTCAATCAAACATTAGTCTCAAATAATTAAATTTACTAACATATTATACGCTATTTATTCTAGCTCCCATCTCAGCAACCGATGATCCCGTCCTTCACACCGTGCAAACTGTCGGCAGACTTTCAAACAAAGCAGCCCGCAGGGTGTACAGAAACATCTCTTCCCAGATCAAGACCATCAAACCTCAAGATGTAAAAGAGTATGTCGCGTCCCTTATTGCCGTTTTGCAACTCACCCAATACCTGCAGCAGATCAACCAAAAGGTTCATGGAATCACACCAGCCCCTGCGTCGAATCAAAATGAAGCTACATCAAATAGCAACGACGCCAATCAGAATGATGCCGCAGAATCTGTTGAAAAGAAATCGTAATTTCAATCTATCTATACTCAACAATTACATATTAAATTGAAGACTGTATTAATTTAAAAAAAACATTTATTGGAAAATATTTCAATAACATACATATTAGGTTATGAAAATTTCCAAACAATTTGACATTTTGTAAGACTGTCTCTGTCAAGTCATTATTTCTAATAATTTAACTGCTGAAGCAATACGGAATATTTTAAAATTTCACAAAGTTTATATTTTTGTTATTTTTATTTATATTTAAATAAAATATTAAATATTAGTACTTGAAAATATTACTTGATACTCAGCCATCAGCCAGGATTTATATTATAGTAAAATTGTATACCACCCATGAACTTCTCATACCTTTTTAACTGCAGGATAGGTTAAAAATACTTTTTACGATTCTAATTTTAAGTGATGGTTCTTATTTTTTACACTCAATAGTGAAATCATAAAAAAATGTCAAAATTATTAATGCAACACAAATAAAACCA
The DNA here is from genome assembly GCA_030503985.1 of Himalopsyche tibetana. NCBI lineage: Eukaryota > Metazoa > Arthropoda > Insecta > Trichoptera > Rhyacophilidae > Himalopsyche > Himalopsyche tibetana. Next base: position 18,541,897 of record JAPJYX010000007.1, read on the forward strand.
TGAAAAAAATATTTTATTTCACATTGTTTTACTAAATTTACAGATGTAAATTTTTTTATAAATTATAAGTGAACAGAATATTTTTCTACGTAATTATAAAAAAAAAACAATTTTTGTAATAAAATTCAATTTTAAAATTTATTAATCTTTTTTTAATATTGTAACCGAATAATAGATGTCAGGTCTATGGCGCAACAGTCACCATCGTTGGCTTCCATGACAGGTCTCACAGGCTCAAGTCCCACTACGAACCGAATTTTAAAAATTCTGTTTGGAGGCATGGGTTGATTGTGACATGTAATAATTCCATCCCACCCTTCCAATCCTAAAAAAATGGAGAGTAGCGCTATCTTTCTATCCTTATTACTTTCTTCAAAAAAGGGAGGTTGAGCAACTTAGTAACCAACAGTTCTTGAAGAAAAGAACTTCTAATAAGATTCCTCCATTAGGAGCCCATATACACCACATTAGGAGCAGACATGAATAAAAAATAGAACAGGTTCTGTATTGATGTATGTTAAATTTAACAGTTATTTAGAAATTATGTAAATCCATAAATGCATAAATAAAATAAATATTAGATTTTAGATAAAAAATGAAATACCCATACATCGTTGTAATAATACGATCTTTCATTGATTGATTGAATTGGCATTTAGTTCTACAATCTTATAAAAAAAATGGTAGAACTAAATGTGTTGATATTTTTTACCTTATTACCTGATTTCTCATGTTCATATATAAATACCTATGTATATAAAAAATGTCTCGATATCAACACAAGGATGAGGTATACCAATAAAATTACATTAAAATAACTACCATTAGTTAGTCAACATAAACGCTAAATCGATGAAAGATAATATTTTATAAGAGTAAACAATTTTTTCATAAAATGTCAATTCATGGATTTGTGTTCGAATGCATAAATACATTTGATGTCAAAAGTCTTGAGGCGAATATAATCAGCCAACCGCTAGTCTTGTTCCAATCCCATCTTACAATCCCTACCCTTTCTAAATAAGAGAGAATGAACAACTGAATAACAAGCAGTTTTCATAGAAAGATTCTGTTGAGATAATCTTGATAAGGAGTTCATTTTTCTATTTGATCCATATTGATAGTTGACAGGATATCTTAAATTGTCAGATTTAAAAAAAAAGTAACTATAGTGGTTGTCCTAATCTGAGTTTTTTATGTTAACTCCTCTCTAATAACAATTCGTTACTTTTACATATTGGTACTTTATTTTGATTTGAAGGAAAAGAGTTTTTTATATAAAAATCCGGTATGTTTCATAAAAGAAAAACATGCGGTTATTTTTATCCGGTTAGGATTAGAGCTTTGCACACTATTCAAACTCGCTCAGTTATTACAGTTTCCAGTTTATATTAGCTAACGAAGACAACTATTGGATTGTGTATACTGAGTGCTCAAGTAACCATTCAATAAAAGCTCAGTATATTTTTTTGTATGGCAGTACAAACGTCTATGATCACTATTATACATTTTTTTTATTTTACAGTAATACCTCATTACACAGCATAGCAGTAAAAATTATAATTATATACATATTATTATAAAAATCCATAACTTACTTACGTAAAATCAAATATCCTTAAAAAGGCGTACATTTTCTATTTCATATTAAATTATAATATAACAGTTTCATTGTAACCGGCAAAAATTAGTACAATAGAAAAATTAATCAAATTTAATTTCAATTTATACTGTGTTTCTGACAACAATAAGCAATTGGCTTTCAGTTGGTCTGTAATTTAAAACTTCACAAAAACACATTTGCTCAAACTTTTTATAAGACTTATTGTTTGTTGATTTATTAATTATGACCATTTTGTCTTGGACAGTAAAAAATATTAAGTGGCTTCTGGAGAAACCTTTGGGTCACTTAATGCTATGTTATTTATGACAATAGTTGTAAATATAAATTTTATAGCAAATCGATTATATGCAGTGCCATTGTGCAAGGTATAATATAATACCGCATACCCCCTTATATAGTTGTAAATAGCGTTCATATTCTGGTTAAGCCAAAATATTCCACCGTAAGACAATAGATACGTTTTTTCTGTAATTAATCTTTAAAAATAATTAATTTGGCTTTTGACAGCGTCATTAATCAAAAATATTATGTAAATTATACAATATCACACAAAAAGGCATTAATGTATACTATTTGCAACTTCTGTCCTAGTTTTAAGTATTTGATGTAAGCGAAGACTCAGAAAAACCGTATACTGAGCTTCGAGAACGGATGCTTGCGTCGGATAATGGGGGTGAGGTGGTTTGATTTTGTGAGGAATTCAGAGATAAGGGAGCGTACAAGACAGCGTCCCGTCACGTCAGTGGTTATGGAGAGACGTTGGAACTGGCTGGGTCACGTGTTGCGGATGCCTCCGGAAAGCCTCAATCCTGCCTGCCTCTTCTTTCGACCGGTGGGATTCCGGCGTCCTGGACGTCCGTCAGGTACTATCCATAGGATGTACTCGGCGGAACTGAGGGATGCTGGCATGTCATGGGAGGAAGCAAAGCTATTGGCGGGAGACAGGGAAACATGGAGGTGCCGCGTGGCGGCCATATGCTCTACATAGGGAGCGAACATGGCCAAAGAAGAAGAAGATGTTAGTGAATATAGTAATTACGGTTTAAACAAATATTATTATTATAGAATTACTGAGTTTGCTTATATTTGTCAGATAATGAGGTTTTACATTTAGTGTCTATTGTTCAGATTATCGAAAACACGCCACACGCCACACGACCAGTGGCGGATTATCCCATAAGCGCAAGAGGCGGGCGCTTGGGGTCTCCAAATCTCAGGGCCTCAAAAATAGCATATATTACATGAACCCTTAAGTTTTAATTTTTATTTTCAATATTAATTATTATTCTACGAAGAGTTTTGCAGCACTTTTATGTTATTCGAAAAACAGGGCCTTCAAATTTTATTGCGCCTGGGGCCTCTAAAGTGCTTAATCCGCCACTGCACACGGCACTCAGACTCAGACGGAAAACAGTGTCTTTAAATTTAATAAAATATTAGTAATATTTCTGTTTTGCTATAAAAGTAATTGACTGCTACTTTAAGTCGTGATCGATCGTACGTAAGCCTACGTATTATTACAAAATATGAAGATGGTGACATATTTTGTTTCTGAATATTACTTTATCTATAAATAACAAAATATTAGAGGTAATAATTCATTATCGAAAAAATAAAAATAGATCATTTTATATACATACCTATAAATAGTAATATTATTAATGCAATTTTATATCGATTGTGTAAGGTTAAGCTTTTATTTTTTCTAATGATGTGATAATAGCACTCACAGGCGGTATTTCGAATGTTGAAGGCGAAGTCAAAGAAATTCATGTTATGTTAAGTTTCGACTGAGAGGTGCTTGGATGTCGGTCGGGTGTTTTTGCATATGTTTACGGTATAGGGATTGTCAGATGACTGAAACTTCTTGAAATGTGTTTACTGTTAACATTGTGTCATCATTGGTGATGGCACAAGATAAAAGTGCAATAAGTTACTACTATATCCTTTAATATTTGAGTATTTTTAAAGTAATGATTATTACTTCTCAGTGCCGTTTCATAATAATTATTACCAAGTGTTGTGTGTAACGGTATTTGGTTAGGTTTTTGACATTCCGTGTAAAGGTGACGTTGGTGAAATAGTTTTATGGTGTACAATGTGGTATTTGTGTAGATTACATTGTTTTTAATATCACTACAATTTTATCAGTGATAAATCTTGAACAAGGGTGTATGAGGACATCTTCTGAGGACCCGAATATAAATGCGGAATCTTCAAGAATCTGTCAGCTGAAGTAATGTAAGTTGACACTTTATTTGTCACTAAACTTTCAACGACACACAAACAATATAATATATTATGATATCATATATCAATATTTCTCGTAATTATGACTTTATGCACAACTAAAGTTATACAAAGTATTTCTAATATCAATCAATCGGCGACTTTTCGACTGAACCCATATAAATAGTTTCCACAATATCAATACATATTTATTTATTTCCATGTTGCCTAACACATTGCCTAGCCAATTTTCTGTAGCGAGAAGTATTACAAATAAAACAATATTTAACACTACAAACTATAAAATCTTACAAATAAAAATATACTTAAGTTATGTAGTCATACACAAAATTAAATAACCGGGAGGATCTACAAAACATCATATGAATGAATGTAACAAAGCTCTTGTGATATGCGTCTCAAGTGCTCAACGAGAAAAAAATAAAATAAAATCATCATGGGATAAAGGAACCAATATATAATACAGTAAACTATTCCTGAATATATGTATCGATAAAAGGAAAATAATTATTTGTGTAGGTACTATCGCTTTTTAAAAGATTGGAATACACATTAGAAAATCTTTATAATATTGATATTGTAAACTTTTATCTAATTTCTTTCGCGATAAACGCCAAAGTAGATATCTTAATATATACATATGTTTGTATATTTATGAAAATATCGAAATTTAATTTTTACGAACGTGTCAATTTACGAGAAAAAGCGTGAATTTTTTGGAACTTAACCCTTTTAATGCCGGAGGGCCGAAAAATCAGCCCTCCCTACCTATGCGAAAAATGCGCCGGGCCAAAGCCCTTTATGCCATGGCCGGGCCGATTTTTCAGCCCGGCATATTAATCTATCCCAACGGCCCATGTCAATCTTTTCGCAATGTAACGTGACATTATGGATAAAATCATTTTTTTCATTTGCGTGCAAATATGCGAAAAAATTTGGTGCTTTGTAAAATAATAAAATACATCCATTTTTTTCATTCAATGATTACTAATAGATTTTACTACATAATGACATAAAAATTGTTTCAAAATTAATTTGTTTTAAACTGTTTTTTAAGGGGAACTTAGTTTTATTTGTTTTAAATTTTCTTTAGTTAACGTTAATATTTTTTATCGTTGTATTATGTTTGTAAAATGCAGATAATATCTCCGAATATTGTTTCCATAGATCATAGAGAATACAAGTATTTTTTTAAGTTCCTAAAAAATGCTTTTCAATTCTGTTTTTGAAAAATTGTAAAATATTTTCTTTAAAAAACACTTGGCAATTTTAGTATATGCATAGCAAAATCTTCCGGCATTAAAAGGGTCAAGTTAATCCGCCAGCATGTTCCTCTAGATTTTTTACATCTCTTGACTTGGGCTAAGCAAAATTCTCTTAAAGTAACCTGAGAACAACCCAACAGGGGTATAAAATATCAGCAAAAACCCAGAGGTCTGAGGGAGAAAATCAATTATTAATATTGAGTGACCATTCCATTTATTAGTCAAATCCGAAAATATAACTGATCTGTAAATCCATAGCAGTATCATGTGATCGACTCTCAATTCCGATTTATAAACTCATTTTTATTGTAGGGGGCTTTGGTAGATCTCATGACCAACCTCCTATAATTATGCTAGAATTTTATACTAAAAACGCACAATAACAGACCGAACCAAATTTTTATACAAAAACTCTACTGGATATGGGGAGTTTTGATTATATGGTAAAATTTTGACCCTTAATTGCATATTGACTACGAGGTTTTTAGCGACGGTAAAAAAATAAATTCTATTCTTTGAACCAGTAACCCAATATTATAGTGATATCTTTTTTTTTTTTTTTATCTCAAAACAAGATTTGGGTGTGTTTGATCCCAAGCTTTTCAATAATTATGTATTACAACAAAATCGTGATCCAATCACTATCGGTTTTTGAACATCAACCATTATTGTGGAATTTATTTTTCAGCATGTCTTAGTGCAGGTACAACCTAATTTCTCAAATGGGCCGCATAAAAAAATATGATAGGCTCGAACCCCAAAAAAACGAAATTTAACGCACGCAAGTATAAATGTTGTATTCAATGTCGGATTATGGAATAGGAGGCCCCAGTCACAATTTAGAGGCCCTGTTTTTCGGAGAACAGGGTTTCATGTTAATATATTATAATATAATCTTTTTTAGGCCCCTTAGGTCCGGAGGCCCCAAGTGCGTGCCTCATGCACTTATGCGGTAAGACGCCACTGGTTGTATTTATAAAACCGCGTATAAGGCCGCGTAAAAAAATCAAACGGGTCGCGGGTTGTGCATCCTTGCTTTAGTTCAGATGTCTGCAGACACAAGTGAGAACAGGTAGATTGTCATGAAAATAGGATAGCAACGATTTCAAAGACAGTTGATGTCTAAACAACCGCGATTTTCCGACGCTTGCTTTAGTGCTCAGTATTAAATATTAGCTCGTGTGACACTTCTGGCAATAATTTGAAAGCATAACGCTGCTATTCTACATGGTATACCGAGAATATTGCTAAAATTATCTAGTAATATCGCTTCGATGCTAGTAACATTCGCGTGGGCGTTACCGACACGGTCCTGTGCAATTGTGCTCAAACTGCGTGAAAACGTAAGGTTACATCAAAAACAATACTGCAAAAAAGTGAAAGATGAAATGGTTTTTTTTTCACGGCTCGCTGGGTGAAAATTCGTACAGAATTGCCGTTTTTTTTTGATACGCAAGAAATATTTTCCGCTTCGAATAACTATAATAATTTATTTTACCTTGCGGTTTCGCGGATAAGAACCCGCCATACCGGAAAATAACGAAAAACGTCACAAACATAACATTCGCCCAGTAAATGACTATTTTCATTTACCACACAGTAGTGAAAATTTTAGGATATAAATGATACAGCGTTTAAATAGTTTTTTTTATTATTACTTTGATCAACGCGGTTGTACTTATAGTTGTATTCAAATGTATGTGATGTTTAATTTCTCCACCACACATCCGATCATTAAAAAAACCAACCATATCTTTACCGTCATCGAAACATTAAGGTTGAGCGACTGAACAACAACCAGTTATTGTATTAATTAACAACGTCTATTGACATGGACCATAAGGATTCCATACGCGCGTAGTATTGGTAGCGGAAATGATTAAAGTGTACTGGTTGATATATGTGGATGAGCGTGTGATATGTCATTATCCTGGATTCCAATATTACCCTTAACAATTTTCTCAGATATAGATTATATTACTAATTGTATTACTGTGAGAGCATTGTTACCGATACACCCTTCAACCAAAGTTTCAGCATCCGACTCTACGTCTTTTCTCTGGTCTGGTATTTGATAATGAATTCTTTGTAACCCTTTGTGTAAGAAGTTATTTTTTTTATAAAATCTGTGTGTATGTCGCGCTCTACTGACGTTGATTCGCGCCGAAATGGAATTTCATGCTCAATCCATGGTGGTTCAAATGAATTGCATAGTTACCGATTTGTGTACAAATATTAATATGTTAACAAAATTCTTTTGTTTATTTGCATCAAATAATGTGGCTGCCACACAATTCAATAAAAAAACATAAGAATGGTAATATATATATTAAACAACGCAACATTAAGACGCACATACGTGGCCACACTCCTTAAAGGGTTAAAAATAAATATACGTTAAAAATACATTCTTAAACAATACACGTTCTGTGAAAAACTCCTTCAATTTGATTTTCTTAGCTAAAGTTACGGTTGTTCTTAACATAACATTAAATTTTAACATCATGTACATGAATTAATATAGCACGAACGACTTAGACAAAACTACGCAATTTCCACCATAACGAAGACAATAATTACATTAGTAAAGTTTTTGAAAAAACACATCCTATTTATAACAGGTGTCTATAATTGAAATTTATTTATTCCTATTTTATAGAGAATAATATGAATGTTCTAATAAAGTAAAATAAATTTGTAAATATCGTATAACAAAAACTTTTGTATGCATTTGGGTTGATATCCATTTTGCCGGATGTAATATCACCGATAAAGTCCATCTCGAAGATTTTTTTATCACAAATAGCAGGACTGAAAATCTCTAATATTGGATTAGAAAAGATTTCATCATGTCAAGAGAATATTAATTTACAATATTAACATAAGCACGTATTTAATTTACATACAACATAAGTTTTGAAATGGTTTCATCAGTCGGGTTGACTTATTTTTCTATTTTTTAAATCCTGGTTATAAAAAAATAATCGTTGTCGTCTTTTGCTTATTCAATGCAGTTGATGATAAAAATGCCGCCCAGTACCTTCTAAAAATTAAATATTTGATACAACTGTCAAATATAAAATAAATAAATAAATGAACATCAATCATGTGTTCAAAAATGTTCGATTCTTAAAATTTCAAAATCGAAACCCGACAACTTCCAATAATTCATTTGATAAATTTAATAGTACACCCAGGAACTGTTGTTTTTAACGTTCTCTGCATTTTTCTAATAAGTGGTAAAAAATTTAGATCTAATTATATTTTGTAAACTATCAAATATCAAAAACAAATGAAGATCAATATTATTTAATACATTCAAATGTGTTCTATTCCTTGGAATCGAGCATCAAAACAGCACGGGAATCGTCGTTATTTGAAGTATTTCACCTATAGGCAAAACGATTTAATTTTTCAATTGTCAAACGTAGACTTGCTCAGAACCCAATAACAATAAATGCACGGAGATCTTTGACGTGTCCCATGTATATTATTATAATGCTATTTTATTTTACCATGATTGTAACTTTCCCTCGATTGTGCGACCTTCGCTGCCTCGCCTTGTTGCTTCGACAATACCCCGCGGTTGGCTATACACTCACCTAGCGAGGTGCGCAATGCTTGCTAATTCTGTGGCCAAAAGGCAAATTATCACCATCATCGAAGTCTGTATATTAAATACGTGATACTCATTATGTTTTAAACCGCTTATTTTAGAGTAAAAACTTAAAACGAAAACCACAGCATTCATTTTATGACAATAAGTAAAACACCATTCTTACAATTTTACTTCCGTTTTCTTATAAATAACGTAGGTAGCTGTCTTCTATAAAAACTAAAATATGTTTTTTTACCGCACAACTTCGACATTTTGTTTTCGTGTTTGGTTTGCCTCAAAAGTCATGGGCACCTATTATTATTTTTATACCAAATTATATACACAACATTATTTTTATTTTTTTATACTTAAGTCGATGCTATACTGACGCGTTCCTGCGGTGCTATTGCCGCGTGCATACATTTATTTTTAAACGTTATGAAACACTCAACACAATCACGTTTTCAGTTTGAGTTATCACTTTTCAGTTTGAGTTTGAGTTATCACCCGTGAATTGCACCGCCGGACTTAATCTCAGATAATATTATGTACTACTTAGCATTTCTCGATTAATTAAAACATAGAGTTCTTTCTCGAAATACATACTATAATTCCACGAAACAAAATTTATTTCAGAAATATTTATGTTAAATCTTATGGTCACCGAGTATGTCAAGTCATTTTATAATTTAATATGATTATTTTAAATTAAAAAATATCAAACATAGTCTTGTAAAACGTCTTGAATATCGCTAGAATAGAGAGCAACATCGTAACATTTATGTATTGCCATCGTACTATAACCAAAGATTACGGTTAATTGAATTTAGAATTAAAGTATCCCCGCGAATTATCTATTCCACTGCGAATATTATTATGTCAAATTAATCTAGTCCCTACACAATGGCTAAGTAAATCAGTGGGTTAAAAATACAGCCAATTAACATCCGCCCAAGCAAAACAATGAGACTGGTAGCGATTAATCAGCCGATTTTAAGTTTATTTGTTCAATTTATTTGGCGGGTAATTGTTGCACGACGTCTTAATTCGATTCGCGAACTTTGGCAACAATAGACAACGCCGTTATAACTTAGTTCACGGCTCGCATAGGGATTGCAATATTGGTATTACCGAAACTGGAATAACGGTATTAGTGATGTATTTTCAATACTGAGATTCCGAAAGATTTTTCCGAAGTCCCAAAATTTCTGCAAATTTCCAGGATTTTAAATTTGAAATCTTCGGAAGAGGTATAAAAAAATGGTCCCACACTGGTTATCTAGGCCATTGCTTCCCAACCTGGGATCCGCGAAAATTTTCATTCTTTCAACATTTTTTGTGAAGTATAAAAAAAAATTTGGGGTCCGCAGATTATTGTTTTCAGATTTAAGGGGTCCGTGGGATGAAAAAGGTTGCGAAGCACTGATCTAGGCAAATCAGTAAATTCCTGGGAATTCATTGAAATTCGAATTTTTATAGGAAGACAAAACAATGGTATGGGGGCCACAGAAAAAAAGACACTCAAAAAGGGTCACGGTCCCAGAGAGGTTGAGAAACACTGATATAGATTATGTGATTTGGACATAACATAATATTTAAAAATATCATAAGCTATTTTTTAATGGATACGACGATTGGTTTGCCGTAATTATTTTCTAATGTTAGATTAAAATTATTATGTATAACTGTTATTCCACTAGTTTCGTAACCACACGGAACACCTGTCACAAAATTAAACTTTCTTTCGGTCTATTTTGAATTCTATATTACCAAACAAGTTGTTTATTCCGGCTTCATGTATTATAATATAAAAGTAGCACTCTTGAAATAGACTTCCTAAAAATGGCCTTAGTCATGTTAACTAAGTCCATCCGTGTTCTTGAAGGTCGCACGGTGACGATAGGCGAAACATGGATCGTATGAAAACTTTCGATAACACCACTGAACAGTGTCTACAACTGTGCTACGCCGGTTGAGATTATCATTCGTGGCAATTAGCTAGTTCGTTTTGATAAAATCAAACATCTCGAAGGGAAATAAAGATTTTTAAGATCTACTAATTTATCAATATTATGTGACAACAAAAATTTGCACTTGTGCTGTTTCGGATTTCCCTAATTAACCGATCAAGATCATTGAATTATAAAAATAGAATTTGAAAGGTAGGAAATGCGCATAGTCGATAAATTTGCTGTACATTCACGAACAAAAGCGGCGGTACTTTTTAAAATACTTATTTTACGAACAAGGTTTTTCAAAAAAATCTTTGTTCCATTTAATGATTTGCTAGAGGTGAGTAATAAATATAATAAATTCATACACATTACTCAAAGAAAATAAATATCATTACGTACCCTTTTCAAATTACGTTTTTTTTTTAACTTTTTGCTACTCAGTCGCTCAACCTCACTTTTTTCAAAGTGAGTAGTAGGGAAAGAAGGATAAGGTTAAAACAGAACTAGTGGTTGGCTAATCGCTATTGCTACACCCAGTTATTAAAGGATCAGAAGGATGGGAGGAGAGGTAATGATGTGAATTGACATCACAAACACCCAGTCTTCGATCACAACTTTGAATTGAATAATTCTCGAATTCACTGTGACCTTTTTTCGTACATTACAAAAATCATTGTCATATTGAAAACTAAGTAAAGAGTATTTTATAAATCGTAGTTTAACTGATCTATTATTTTGTATTTCTACTACTACTAAACAAAACTGGTACATTCAGTGTAACCTAAGATAGCAAAATTACATAAGTTCTTCCAACATTTTATCGCTAACCCAAGGGACACGAAACGTTACGACGCTCCAGGTAAATTCGGCGCTTTGTGTGAAAGTTTGAAACTCTTATAGAATTTGCTTAAGCTTAGAGCGTGACGTTTCATGGCTCTCGTGCTAGAATTATATATCCGCAAACGAATCGGCGATAAATTTTGATTCAAAATTATCTCAAGGTAACATTCAATGAATAAATTTGATTTATTTTCTTATTAAATTATTTATAAATAAATTATATGTTTCTGTTAAAAAAAAACATCGCTCACCTCTTGGATATCTTTATGCCGGAATTTGAATTAATATTTTTTCTTTCAATTTACGTCCAGCCGTGGGCGAATGAATTTATTGAATACAAAATAAGTACTATCGAAAATATTTTGCTAGTTTTAATTTAGCGCCATTGTTTAAGTGCTTGCAACATTCATAAAAATGTATTCCTTTTAGTTTTGCATACACTTTTAATTGTACGGTGGTCGCCATTTTATTCGTATCGTTTCTATTTATTACCTTTCTGTTTATAGTATTCATATACCTATTTGGCTGCAGCCATGAGCAATTACTTCATAGAGGCGAATCAGTACATTTCAAGGACATTTATGAGTTACTCATTTTCAACTATCAATCGATGTAATATGTTAAAAATTTGAGGTATGACATCGTTTCAAACCCTACAAACAACTATGACTACGACTCCGATTTGAAAATTGTGACATTTCAACTGAATATTATCCGATTATTATTATTATTCAAGACACAGTATCAATTTTACCAACCAATTTGACGAATAGGCATTTAGAAATATGTATTCCGGCCGCCATACTTAGATACTGATTTTGTAGGTCGGACTTTATAAATGATTGAAACAAATGAACTAAAATTTTGGTTCCGTCAAACGCAGACACTTAAGGAAATATGTTGCCGCAGGTTTCCACCTCTGGTATGTGTGTTAATGTTAATAGGTAAAAAATATACATTATAAAACAAACCCAAATCAATTTGCTGATTCATAAAGTGTCTGAATATGAGGATATTTAACGACTGTTAGTCTAAAATATCATAAATCACTACCACAACCTATGGCCGGTGGCAATATTTTAAGTTATTTTTGAAACCCATCTACATATTTAGATAACATCGCAGTACAAACGCAGCACATTTGATAAAAAAATAAATAGGTAATTGCTCTACCTAAAAACGTAATTGGCTAAACTATGCCTGTTAAATAATATTAATATTTTATTCCAAGTCGATGTGACGACGTGTTCGATGATTTATTGTTCAATGTTCTATTTTTGAATTACTTCACAGAAACATGAAATGCGCAAGAAATAGTGCAATTTCATTTAGACATCACCTCGGAATGAATCAGGGTTGTGCAAACATGAATTATTCAACGGTATAACCTTTCCTCTATTCATGAATTCTAAAATCGTTAAGATTATTGATAATACTGCAATGTATACTAACATGAATTAAAATTTTTATTAAATTAATGGCATTTTATTGAGAATTATTAACGTTGCTGCATACGTTGAAATCGCACAAGTTTTGCGTTTTTCAATACGAATCGATAGACTTTTCTTGCAAAATACGTTGGATAAAATAATTTGTAATGGATGAAAAAGTTAAAAGTATGTTTTTAATTTATGCATTTCATTTCATCAGATTTAAGTATCTACATATCTTTAAGGCTGGGTCGATTTTAATATGTTTTAATTACTTTCTAAAAAAATCTCAATGGTGTAGTACTTGAGTACTTGAGATGGAGTTCATCGGTTTTGAATATTTTTTTGTGTCAATCAAATGTTGTCCTGTAAGAATTTATCAGTTTTAGTATTCTCCGCAATTTTGATTGAACTATTTTGCCAATATTTATTTACCTTTGACTTAATTTCTGTTCTGTGTTAAAATCAGGGCTGTGGAGTCGGGTAAAAAAGACGACTCCGATTCCAAATACATTTTAAAATCATTTCATTTAAACTTATATGTATACCATCAAATCATCTTTAGTCAGCCTAGCATAGAGTGACAACACTATGGACTATTGTGGTTTGAATACACATCATGAAATATATATTTTTTTAAATGGGTCTGAATCTTAAGATTTTTCCATCCCCCCAACTCCACGACTATACCAAATAGGAAATGGAACTGTTTGCTTCGTGTTAAACCGAACTTATCTAACTTAACTACAAAACAATTCTCATGAGATTTGAATGTTACTGGCAATAAAGCTCGATGAGTTTTAATACTATGTCAAATTTTACGATAACATACCAAACATTAATTTACTGGCTAGCCAAATTAAATTATAATGTCTACGGACGGCATTTCTCAAACTTGAAGTCAACTTCTTCTCGCAAATCATGTACGTACATGACAATGTGAACAACACTATTATAGCGAATCAAACAGACGGCATTGCGGTAACCCTAGCCTAGGTGTGTATGAACACGGCAATCTTCATGTGATTGACCTCAGCGCTCCACCTTCTTCCGCGGTGAGACCTTCTCGGTGGCTGCTCGGGCTCTCGGGTTACGCCACTGGACGCATGGGCGAGCGCTCATCGTCACGAGTTCACCGTTAACCTGAACCGTGCGGTCGGCCGGCCGGCTCCAGTTCTTCACGATATCATAAAGTGTGTTTTATTCTTTCATACATTTGGTAACAGCCTCCATGCTGAGGAAATAAGAAAATTACTCGAAACTGAAGAAGTCGTGAAATCGTTTATATATTGTGTTTTTATGCCGTTGTAAACGACCTATAAATCATTTTGGCAACGTATCTATTTATAATTATCTACACCGAATTTTAATTTTGCGTAGGAGTAACGTTCTCATTTTTCAAAAATAGAAAAAAAACAACTGAAACTTAGAAGTATTATTTTCAACTGCTTTAAACAACTCAATAATGATTTTTCATTTAATAATTTAACATCTGCTGTAAAGCAAAATAATCACATTAAAAATGGCTATTACATTTCATAAGAGCGTGTAAAAAACTGTGCAAAACAGCGTCGTGTATTCAGAATAAATAATTTACCAAAAATTTCACAAGTGAAATTTGAATTTGTACTTACATATTTTATCAGAACTATCAATCTAGATTACCTTTAATGTTCATTTTATATTATTTCCATTGTTGAATACGATGGCTTTGTGATGAAAACTAATATTATAATTCCTTATAGTGTTCTCACTGTCTGCTTCCATACCTTCAGATGAATATTACTACAAAACAAATGCATCGCGACGGAAATAAAAGTATAGATTACTGTTCCAAAACAACCACATGGCTAATTAATGTTTTGAAGTATGTAGTCTTAAAATACTGCCACTTGTTTGTATCGAACATTATTCTCGAATATGTTACTGTCATGAACATTAAACACACAAGTCATGTTCGTAAAATAGAATATTTTTACAAAAGGCTTCCGAAACATCAGTAAGAAAATGTTTATAATTAATGCCATCGAGTATACGATTTATTATTGCTTATTGATTACTAATAATACAACAATATCTCACCGTCTGAACGCAATATTTATTATGTCGTGAAAGCAATAATATTCCGAATCATTCCAGATACAGAAGAAATTATGTGAAGGGATTTTTTAAGTCGATATTTAATAGGTACCTGAATAGTTTACACAAAAATACAAAAGCAGCAATTTTGATAGCGATTTATCTGTCAAAGAAAATCTGTAGATATGTACATATATTGATTTATTGAATTTCATGATAAAAAAGATACTTTCACATATTAACGTATTTCCTAGCATTGAGCTCATGTTGACACCAAAGTTCCTCAATTTACGCTAACTCCCCTCTGGTAATAATTTTAAAAAAGTGTTCTTTTGTTTCACATTTGTTAGTATAATAAAGGTGTGTTTGTTAATCAGAACAGAATTTTCAAAATTTTGACGGTACCCTGGCAATACACTTAAAGATTCCCACGTGCATTGCAACTGTATCATAGAAATAGTTAAACAAATATAGATTGCGTTTAACACTAAAACTACGATTTTATGACGTCGAAAATTGGTGGCTTAACTTTCTAAGTCATCAAATGTCAACCTATTCAACTTTCACGCTGTTAATTGTAAACATTGTAGGTAAATTTCACAAAGAATCAACATGTAAATACATTGGACTCCCCATGTACACTGTTTCTGAATAACACGGTGCCACATCTCTTGCGTGTACTTACTCCTCAGTTATATGCGCAAAGAGGTTTTTCCTGTACACCCGAATACGTGGAAAGAAGTATTACACAGGTTTTGGATATCTTAACTGATGAAAGTGATTTCATAACAAAAGAGCGTAAACGGGTTCGTCTATTCTCTTGTATTCCGTGGAACTTATACACCTTGTTAAAGGAAAGTCCAGTGTATACTATAATAAGAAAGAAGGCGTGTTATCGAAAATTCAATAAACTCTTACCGGAGTAATCTTGATTGATTTCAATAAGTCAAACTATCTGATAAAGCCTACAGCGCGATTTTTTTTAAAGAAATCTATCTTTAAATTGACTTTCGCCTTGACCAAAAAAATGACCAATTTTTATCTTCTCAAATAAAGATTAAGCATTTTTTTTCTAACAATCTTGATCATTGGCCCAAAGCCTCACGATTCGGCAAAATTGTACGGAAAGTAATTCTAATAAATATTTTCACTGTTAAACGAGAATGTACCCACTTATTATTTAATAAATTTGTAATCATTATTCAACTTTCCCCATCGGTATATTTTGTATGTGAATTCTGAAAATAAAATTACACCAGTTAAGTGCAATAGTATTATAATAAAAAAATATTTAAATGCTGCCGTCGCTTAGCAACCATAACCATATCTTCAAATAACAAATTATGGCAAACAGCTATAATATTAACATGGACATGTGAATCTTATCAAAATAATCGTTCGGCATACAACAACGCGCTAACGACACAAAATTCATTATGTGGGTTTTTAAAGTTAATGAATGAAATACAAAAAAGTAGAATATAACAAATTCCTGCTATTATGTGATTGGGAATTCGCCGAAAACAGATTTAACAACGAATTGCATCAAAACATTTTTTTAGTCAAGTATGTCACTAACGCGGTATTACATGCCGAACAACAATTTAACTACTAACAACAAAGAATCACTCATCTACACACCTGTTTTGTATTAATTAATACAGTCATAAAATTGTATGTCTACGAAGGCTTCAGTGCATAGCAACCAAGCTGCTCTTAGGACGCGTTACGGTAAATGTTTAGAAGAATGTTCACCTGTATCAGGTGATGGCGGGTACAACCTTGAGTACCTTGGGAAGATTTTACAGCCAACGTAATATGGTACTAGAATGTTTGAATTTTAAATAAATAAATAAAAAATATTTTGTTGCATAAAAATGTATGTTAAAATAAGCCTGATGTTTGGATTGCCATGATTTGGTCTAGCGCAGGCGTGGGGAACCTGCGGCATTTTGGCTACCCTGGTGCGGCCTTCTGGCCAATTCTGAAGTTCTGTACATTTTGGATTTGAAAATTCCTGGAAGACCTAAAAAAAATGAAAGGTACCACGATGCTAATTTGGAAAAATGCGCAAATTTCTGGGCTTTAGAAATCGGTATGATTTTTTTTCTGGCGAAAGATTCCCTAGTCAATGTTAACTGCGGCCTTATGCCGAATCATAAAAATGAATGTGGCCTTTAGAGAAGAAAAGATTCCCCACCTCTGGTCTAGCGCATGTAAAACTATTAGCCGGCTCGTGTCAAAACTACAGCAGTTTCAATCATAGCGCTACATCAATGCAAACAGTAGGACCATGTTTTGAGTTATGAATGTCATTATAGGCAATATAGAATGGTAAGATATTTTTTTTATCATTTTGATTGATACGATATCGTCTTTCTGTCCTAGTGTAGTACAACATATATAAGATTTTTTTTTAAACCATGTCCGCTCCCAATGTGGGGCATATGGACTCCTAATGGAGTTTATCTCAACAGAAGTGTTTCTACGAGAACTGCTTGTTACTCAGTTGCTCAACCTCTCTTTTTCCAAAGAGAGTAGGGATAGAAGGATAGGGCTATGACAGGATTAGTGGTAAGCTAATCGCTCTCGATACGCCCCGATCATAGGATAGGATGGGTGAGAGGCGGGAATTCAAGACATCACATACATCCATGCCTTTGAACAGAAATTCATAAATCGATTGAAAAATCAATTTATAAAACTGTCCGTACCGGGATTTGAACCCGGGCCCTCCGTAGCCGAAGCCAACAAAGTTGACCACTTGACCACACAGGCGGAAGAAAATATTATTCAGCGATTAATAATTTTCTTAATCTGTATGTAATAAAAATGTATCAATTTTTCTAAAACACTAAACTGCCATTATCCTGAAACTTAAGATTTACAGATTGTCCTACTGTTTCATTGATGTATCGATATGCAGCTTAAGTTTACTAGAGATTGGATTTTTATCAACTTAAAAAATTAAACGAAAGATTTTTCCATGTGTTGAATCGAGGTTTTACTTTTTTTAAATGATTATCAGTATTTAAACATTGTTCTACATTTTTTCGAGGCCCTCCAACACACATTTTTGAGGTTAACGGTGGGTTTCGACTTCCAAGTTAAGATCACTCACCTAGATGTCAATTTGTCAACATGACCAACATCCATTTGTGTACTAAAGTCTAAAAAGGGTAACGCTCTTTGCTTAAGCTGCACTTTATGCAGCGGCGTAGCCACCTCATAACAGAGACATGCAATGCATGAGGGCCCAGCGAAAAGGGAGGCTCAAATTTCTACCCACGTTTAACTCTGTTTTACACGGTCCACTAACAATAACTTGTACTATATTTTTAGAAATTCAACTACACAAGACAAGTAATAACAGACAAAAGGTTTCATTGGATTCTTACACATTAGACCCAGACGTGTCAAGAAATTTCTAGCGATGAAAGCGATTTATGTCCGATACCTCATAAAAGTCCCCGTCTACAATCAAGTCGCCATAAATAGTATTATTTTTTCTTAATAAAAATAATCTTTATTGAGTCTACGTTAACACATTTTTTACACAATTTTCTATAACCCTATATTGTTCTTTTATCAAATAACATATATTTTTTTAAATGCAGGAATACAATCTATACATATATTATAACAGATTAAAATAACAAAGTATTTTAGCTCTACAGTTTTTAATAATTTTATTCGTTGATAGCTATTTCGGCTTGCGCCATCGTCAGAACTATGTTTAAACTAATCTTTTGCTCAGCTATATATACATATATAGCTATATATACATATATTAACAGCTGATAATGTTTGATGAGTGTTTGATTGTTGGCTGAGTGTTTGTACGTCCGTGATTTCACATTTTTTCGATGACTTCGAAAGATGCAACGGGCTTACAGCCAACTTTCCCTCTAAACTGCACGCGTGTGCGGCCGCGCACTCATTCCGGGTTGGCGCGCACTACAAGACAGTTGGTAAATTAATATTTGATCGATCCGCGCATCCTTCGCGCAGCTTTTGAAATATTCGCGCAGTTAACCTTTTGCCTTAGAGGGAATATTGCTTACAGCTTGTCTTAAATTATTCTTTTAATTCTATCATTTTTTTACACGTTTTTTATAAACGGTTTTCGTGGACCGTATCAACCGTGTAATAAAAGCGTTGAGTGTACTCAATATAATAAATTTCTGACTACGCCACTGACTTTATGTGTCTCATATTCCAGTATCCAAAATAGTACGGTTCTTAATTTCACAAAACGAATTTACATAGACCTTTTCATCTGCATCACAAATAAATGCATATTGTATCTTTTGGTTCTCTTGCACTTGATGTTTGGTGTTAAAAAAAACTGTGTTAATATTAAAATGGGCGCGATCTCTGCACCTATATGTGAACATTACAAAATATTTTCTTTTCCAATATGAAAGCGTGCTGGTCAGGGTTTACAATGTCGGACGAATATATCAACACCGGTATTTCATATAAGATATCTACCGGTACTTAAAAAAAATATATGTATACATATATAGATTCGGCAAGAACACTTTTGAAGTTAATTTTTAATATAAAATAAAATTTGAAAACTTTGTTACTTAACTCTTGCGGCTCGGAGACTAGAAAAATACTTCTCGTCCGATGGGGGTCGTTTAAGGACCTCAGTGGTTTCCTCATTATTGGCCTTATTCTTATGAATTTCAAAAAAAAAATAGTCTAAGGGCCTTAAAATATATATTTACATCATTCCTCATACATTTTTTTTTATAAAAATCCGTAGTTTTCTAATAAATAATCATATTTTAAGTTGCGCGTAAAAAAGACGTCATCCCAGCACACATATGAAATTGCAACTGACGAGCTTATTCCAGCTATCTTACAAACGATCGCTTATCGCGATTATAAACATTGTATCACCCATATTAAAATAGATATTTAAGAAAATGTGGGTATTGGGGTCGCATTTCTTGAGCTTAGAACCGAAAAAGTTAGCATCGCATGCATCAATGTCAAAGATCTCAAGTTAAAATTGACTTTGCTGAGACTTGAACTCGGACTCAACTGATCACTAGGGCAAAGCGTCTACCACTAAATCAATCTTAACATTAATAGCCGATAAGGTCTGTCTGTAAGGACGTCCGCAGTAAGGTACAGACCAATGATTTCGATTTATTCTGAACAGCACATTTTTGAAATGTTGTTCTATCCAATGGGAGCGGCTTATTTTAAGCCGGGCGTGAATGTTCTGATATCGCCACGTTTGAAAATTTGATATTTCTTGGTGTAGAGCTAAAGTATTGTATCACCATACATCATAATATTCGAATAATCAAAGACTTTAATTCGACTATTGCAAACTATGATTATAGGGCTATCGAAATGAATCGTCTGATCGTGTGAGTCGATGTGAGACTAATATTTTTTGGAGCGGATTTGATCAATTGAATCATAATGATGAATCTTTTCACGTCTGACCTTGAAAATCTGTTAGAATTCTTTAATACATTAAGAATATTCAAATTATGATATGGATATATGATAGAATAATATTTTGCTTTTTTCATACACTTGGACAAAATGTGCAACTGATTTTTTATTGAAAAATTGGATTTGATCTTTTGATTTTTATTGGAAATAATTGTTAAATAATTTAAAATCCGAAAAATAATTGTTGGCAAACTTAAACATTATTCCAAAAATTAAGTAATTTACAAAATTTCTGCTACTACGAAAGATGATTGTTAGCAAACTTTAACATTATTCCAAAAATTAAATAATTTACGAAATTTCTGCTACTACGAAAAATGGTTGTTAGCAAACTTAATCATTATTCCAACAATTAAATAATTTACGTAATTTCTGCTACTACGAAAAATGGTTGTTAGCAAACATAAACTTTATTCCAAAAATTCAATAATTTACGAAATTTCTGCTACTACGAAAAATGGTTGTTAGCAAACTTAAACATTATTCCAAAAAATCAATAATTTACGAAATTTCTGCTACTACGAAAAATGGTTGTTAGCAAACTTAAACATTATTCTAAAAAATCAATAATTTACGAAATTTCTGCTTCTACGAAAAATGGTTGTTAGCAAACTTAAACATTATTCCAAAAATTCAATAATTTCAATAATTTACGAAATTTCTGCTACTACGAAAAATGGTTGTTAGCAAACTTAAACATTATTCTAAAAAATCAATAATTTACGAAATTTCTGCTTCTACGAAAAATGGTTGTTAGCAAACTTAAACATTATTCCAAACATTAAGTAATTTAGGAAATTTCTGCTACTACGAAAAATGGTTGTTAGCAAATTTAAACATTATTCCAAAAATTCAATAATTTACGAAATTTCTGCTTCTACGAAAAATGGTTGTTAGCAAACTTAAACATTATTCCAAAAATTAAGTAATTTAGGAAATTTCTGCTACTACGAAAAATGGTTGTTAGCAAATTTAAACATTATTCCAAAAATTCAATAATTTACGAAATTTCTGCTACTACGAAAAATGGTTGTTAGCAAACTTGGACATTATTCCAAATATTAAATAATTTACGAAATTTCTGCTCCAACGAAAAATGGTTGTTAGCAAACTTGAACATTATTCCAAAAATTCAATAATTTACGAAATTTCTGCTACTACGAAAAATGGTTGTTAGCAAACTTAAACTTTATTCCAAAAATTGAATAATTTACTAAATTTCTGTTACTACGAAAAATGGTTGTTAGCAAACTTCAACATTATTCCAAAAATTAAATAATTTACGAAATTTCTGCTCCTACGAAAAATGGTTGTTAGCAAACTTGGACATTATTCCAAATATTAAATAATTTACGAAATTTCTGCTCCTACGAAAAATGGTTGTTAGCAAACTTAAACATTATTCTAAAAATTAAATATTTTTCGAAATTTCTGCTACTACGAAAAATGGTTGTTAGCAAACTTAAACATTATTCCAAATATTAAATAATTTACGAAATTTCTGCTACTACGAAAAATGGCTGTTAGCAAACTTGAACTTTATTCCAAAAATTCAATAATTTACGAAATTTCGGCTACTACGAAAATTGGTTGTTAGCAAACTTTAACTTTATTCCAAAAATTAAATATTTCACGAAATTTATGCTACTGCGAAAAATGGTTGTTAGCAAACTTGAACATTATTCCAAATATTAAATAATTTACGAAATTTCTGCTACTACGAAAAATGGTTGTTAGCAAACTTAAACTTTATTCCAAAAAATCAATATTTTACGAAATTTATGCTACTACGAAAAATGGTTGTTAGCAAACTTGAACATTATTCCAAATATTAAATCATTTACGAAATTTCGGCTACTACGAAAAATGGTTGTTATCAAACTTTTTTTTTCCAAAAATTCAATAATTCACGAAATTTCTGCTACTACGAAAAATAGTTGTCAGCAAACTTGAACATTATTCTAAAAATTAAGTAATTTACGAAGTTTCTGCTAATACGAAAAATTGTTGTTAGCAAACTTAAACATTATTCCAAATATTAAATAATTTACGAAATATCTGCTAACTATAAAAATAAAATATATTAAAATAAAATATAATTAAATTAAATTAAATTCAATAAAATAAAATAAAATAAAATAAAATAAAATAAAATAAAATGAAATGAAATAAAATAAAATAAAATACCATAAAATAAAATAACATAAAATTAAATTAAATTAAATACTATGCAACAAAAATCTCACGTTGCTGGGCAACGGGCTTACAGCTAGTATATATTAATACCGGTATTAAACAATTTAAAAAATAGCTGAAACACGAGATCCCGGTTTTGGTAATACCGATTACCGATATTGCAATCCCTAATGCTTCTATATATATATGAAGTACATAAAAATAGAACTTCTTGACAGGTAAATGTTTACCTTGGCCGTGACTTGACATAAATTTACGCGATTATGTATTTATACATGAGCCTAAAATATATCAACGATAATTACAGTATAATGCTTAGTAGATACATCTTCAAATATGGAAAATATCGTTAAGAAATACGATAGCTGTTTGTAGAAAAATTACCATTCATGTGAGATTCTTTTTACTTTACCAAAAAATTGAAAGAAAAAAATTTCTAAGTATGAATGTATATGGCTGTGGAAATATTTAAACCATATATATAGAAGTACATATTCATCAACGTACCCCGGGCGAGTACTTATATAGTAAAAATAACACTCTGATAACATACACAAGTTCTCATGACATACATACATACAATAACTGTGACAAATTGATGTGTACTTACTGTGGTTTAAAACATTGCGAAGATCATTTTTATAATCAGTGTTTAAAAAATCTGTTCGACTAAAAAATGGGGTTGTTGCAGAACATGTTACATTAAGCCCGAAATACTAATTAGTAGTTTATTATATTTTATGATTCGCAAACTTGATAAAACTGAAGTAATTGTTTGAAATTTTGGTAAATTACATTATTTCAAATTGCGTAATATAAATGTTTATTATTATGATGAGCAGCTATTATGAGGGTTGTCTATAAAGATGAAGAACGAAATTTTTCGAATTTCTTAGCTGGAGATATTTTATTTGGCAGTTATTATTGATAACCGCTAACGCCTTTAGACCGTAGAACTCTTCCACGTGAACATACATTTCTTCAGAATACATAGTACCAATGACTCATCACTAAATGATGCGAAGATGATGTCAAAATTTATCGTAATACATAAATTATTATGTTTCCAAAATCTTTTTAATTAAATTCCATAGTACAAAAATGTGATAACTTACTATTTCTTAAAATATTATCCCCCATCCTACCCAAGATAGTTTAATTTTTTTTGTACTTATGTATTTATGTACATAATATGGTATTACAAATTTACTGAGATGGTTTTTAACTAACTAATTACCAACATAATAAAATAACTTAAGCATATTTCAATGATCAAAAACTTCACTAGAATTTTTAATCAAGTTTCAGTTAAAAAAAAAGAATCTAGCAATCCTACGGACTCCCCCCTTTGAACTCTAAAATTCTCCAACAGGAGCAATCCTCCACCGCTGGGAAACCCTGCGCTAGAGTCAAAAGTGGTGTCATTTAATTAAGGTGACCTGACGTCCTCCTTTTGAAAACTTTGTCCTTCTTTGTCCTCCTCTAGAAAAAATTGTCATTCTTGTCTTCTTTTAATGACATTGTGTTTGCCGGGTACAAATGCCAACGTAGAGCGAACATTTTCCATTTGCAATATTATCTGGACAGATGAAAAATCCAGACTAGCGGTTGAAACATTGCCAGGAATGATCATAGTTAAATGTAATATAAATCAAGATTGCATATCGTTCCTGAATTTGTTGAAGTAAAATGATGATTACAACAACAAAAATACAAAGAAACGATAAATATTGTTGATTTGTGTTAGTTATATCAAGTAACTAAGTAAAATTTCAGTAGTTTTCTAAAGGTTTTTGAACATTCAATTGTTTTTTTTTTGGTAAAGTAACATTGTAACAAATCGGCGATATGATCAATAAAGAATGTTACTAAACGATTTTTTTTTATCAATTTTTACCAAAGTGTCCTCCTTTGACATTTTAAAAACCTGGTCACCTTATGTCACTGGATGCTACTAAGCCTAAAGGAATATTAAGGGTCCGAAACCATTTAAAAAAGAGAATTTGTATAATTACTTAAAATCAGGAAAGGATTTTTCAATTCTTTTTTTTAATTCATGTCCGCTCCCAATTTGGAGCCACAGCAGGCGAGATAAAATACTAATATGAAGAATTCATACCTTCAGGGGTTCACATAGTAATTTGTCAACGTAAGTACATACAGTATTAGTTAGACAAATATATTCTTAAATTAGCCTATTCATTGTATTAATTGGTGAAAAAAAATAATGCTATCATAGATTCATTTACATAAATACATTTATTGAAAACAAATGTTATGCAAATGGCCAGCTGGCGATTCCAGCGGAGAAACACAGCGTAGCCAACTGGGCCACTTCGGTTCGAAAAGTAATTTCGTTGGCCCAATAATGTGATAGGACACCACTCATTCATTCTGGCTGTCGATACCTTTTGCCGTCCATTGCAATTTGTCTTAAGGCAATTCTACTAACCTGCAAATAGCACGGTAACCGGTTTGTCCCACACTGGGCCCACATTCGAAGCCGGCAGAAATACTTTGTCCGGCTTCCAAGAATTATTTTCCATACGGAAATATTCTTGAATCATAGGAAATAACTTGAAAACGTTTTTATTGTGTAAGCATATATTTTGATGACAACAAATGAAGACATAAAATAACTTATAATATAAAACCGCGTATAAAATCAGCGGCCACATAAATTTATTGAAATGAAATGTCGGTAATAAATATCAAATTACTAGTATTATACATATTATCAATTTATTGGTTTTATTTATTAAATTATTTGAAACGATTTAAAGCCCAAAGAAATCAAATTCAATATATGACGTATATTTTAATCGGCTCCATGTCTAAACAGAACGAGTTGAAAATAATATTTTTATCGTAATGTAAATAAATTTATAATATAATTGGGCCCATTAGAGGTGAAGTGAGCCGAGTGGTATTTTAGAAAAAAAAACAGTTAGATGTTTGAATTGTTTGAATTTTGTACTTTTCCATGAGTTTTGTCGCTAACGACCCGGGTTTCGCCTTTCGGCATCTTCAGGCATTCCAAGTGCACGGATGTACTTGAACTGACGCGTAGTAAACAGTTTGTATCGTTTATAAACAAAAATATAAGTAGATCACTAAGTTAAAATGCTATTAAAATGTAAATTAGCGAAAATTGAATGTATACAATTTTCAATGGATTAAGTGGGTTTGTTATAATTATGGGGATTTTTTGAAAATATTAATGACCAGATAATAACATAGGAATGTTTAACATAAATCTAGGGTTTTATCCGACCTATTATTAATGAGTTGATTTGTTTTTAAGCCTTTAAATTAATATTTAATGATAGCAAGTGCTTGAATTATTAATAAAATGACAATTATGTAAAAGGGGTACAACAATAGAGAATTTGGTAGATAATATTGCTCGTTTAAAATTGGCAAACTGTGACTGAGCTGAGCTCGATTAATCTCTAAGATTTCTTGGTAAAATAATTTAAACTCGCCCCTGTTAGTATGTAACAAATCAATACCTGAGTCAAAATTAAACGTATGGTTTACAAAATTAAACGTACAGTTAGATGTGTTGTCATATTCTACATATCTTAAAAGTGACGAAAACTCAGTCGAGACACGTATCAGTAAAATAAAAATAATCAATCCACCAAAATACTAAATAAAGACGTGATTGTAATTAAAAAATCAAAAAAAAAGTTTTATCATTTTACTAGTTGATTCCCTTCACCTCTAGAGGGCCAAATTAATCACTGGATGGCGAAGTTGATTACCTGCATAAGATTATTATACAATTTCTAGAAATTCATATACTTATCGGTTTTTAAACTATTTAAATTTATTTACTATCCCAAATTCCACACCCCGATTAAAAACTTGATGAGTACGTATTGGAAAAAGAAAATATGAGAACATTCGTAATCAGGTGGCAATAGTAAGATCAAGAAAATCGTGTAGATAAATAATGTTTAAAAATGGCCAATATGCAGTGAATACATAATAATATATAGACATTACACACTTCTGTCGTGTTGAATTAATAAATATAAAAAACTAAAAAAAAAAATCATATTTACTTGTTCTGTTTTATCATGATCTGTTTTATTATATTCTGTTTACTCATGTTCTGTTAGTTAGTTAGTCATGTTACCATTTTAATAGGACAATCATTTTTTTTATTAGATTTGAAAAGTGCCGTATTAGATCAACGAATTTTTACTAATACTGTCTTGAATATGTTTGAAGCTTGTATGTATATTTATTATTTATATTCAATGTTTAGTCTTTATTTTTGATACTGCAGAACACTGTCGACCATATTAATTCAAGACATCACATACATCCATGCCTTCGGACAGAAATTTATAAATCAATTAATAAAACTGTCCGTACTGTGATTCGAATCCTTGACCTCCGTAACCGAAGCCAATAACGTTGACCACTCGACCACGCAAGTGGTCATAGTTGTTGGTTTATGTTGCGCAACTTACGGACACAAATCCCAGTACCCACAGTTTTGTGTTATTTTTTCAATGTATTTATGGTATTATCTTTGAAGGCATGTATGTATGTGTTCTCTATAATTCCCTTTCATCCATCCGACGCTAAAAACGAGGTGTAGCGAGAGCTATCAGCTAACCATCAGTCATGGCTTAGCCCTACTTTTCTATCGTTACTCTCTACGGCAAAAAAACTGAGTAACAAGCAGTTCTCGCAGAAAAACTTCAGTTGAGATAAACTCCATGAAGAGTTCATACACTCCACATTAGGAGCGGACATTTAAAATTGTTTTATTTTTAGTAATTTATTATACCGCGGAATAATGAGTTTTTTTTAGATCGAGCATTAGTGTTTCAAATATACCTGAAACAAAAGTGTAGAACCGGGAATGTGTTAATTGTAGGCCAAAGACAGTATAAAAGTTTGTAATAAAGTATTCTAAGACTATTTTAACAGTATCATTATTTATAAATTTTATGTGTGCGTTATTTCTGTTACCCATTATATAATATTGTATACTATAATTTCACTTATAATTATCTTATCACAGTGAAAGCAAAGTATGGTACCTAATATTGCCGAATTTGATGGGCGGTCTGTACCATTAAACTGGGATAGACAACCTTGTCGCCAATCACCTTATATTGTAAATTGCAGATAATTTTACCACTGCAAAAGTAAAGTATCTCCCCGTTACTTCTACTGGATAAAAAAAACCGCCAGGGAATATTTGTTAACCTAATTAACTAATTAATTGATAATTATAATACTGCACGTGCTAATGCGCGTTTCGATTTTTGAGTGACAATATTATAATTCGACTTTACAAATGTAAAAAAACGACGATACCCATAGTTTTTTTCCATTATCACAATGTATAGTATTTATATTTTATTCACGATCCATCAAAAGTATGTAAGCTGCAAATGCCGAATTAATATTTGAATTTAGCTTTAAAGTTTGAAAAGGCCTGTGAAAATTGTGACTAAAGGAGAATAAAACTCTGAACAAAAAAGAAATATTATTAAATAATATTCTTAATAGCACAGGTGGTTCCCCGTTACTCAAATTGTTTCCAATTAATAGAGTAATCACAAACCTAGCTGATTGATTGTAGCTCATTAGCTTAATAGTTTGTAATGTTTAACGTCATTAGTATTATGATTAAATTTGTTTGCACTGTTTCGATTTTATAATCCCCTCTTTGCTTCCCTTAAAAAGGAAAAATCCCAATCTGATTGATTACAACTCATTAGTTTAATTAGTATCATTATCTGTTTGTTTTATTTCGATTCTACACCCCCTCCTTGCTCCTCTTAAAAGGAAAAAAACCCAAACCTCCATTTTGTAATTTCATAATTTTAAAATGTTAGAATCAATCTTGCTTCATTACTTAAGCAAACTTTGCGATAGTAAGTCTGAAGATGCCTCTGAAAGAGGCGAAACACGTTTCACAGTTAGTAACACAATACGTGGAATAATCAAAGTTAATTTAAATTTCCTATTAAAATATATATATTTAATGATGTGTATTCAAACCACAATAGTCCATAGTGTTGCCACCGCATGCTAGCTGACTAAAGATGTTCTGATGGTATACAATGTATATAGATATATACGGATAGACAGAAATGAAGTCAAAGGTAAATAAATATTATGTATAGTATGCTATGGCAAAATAGTTCAATCAAAAGTGCGGAGAATACTAAACCTGATGAAATACTACAGGATAGTTAGTAGAGGATAGGACAAGTTAATTTAAATTTTCTATTAAAATGAACTTCCACAAAGTTACGCCGAAACCATCGAAAGTATAAAGGAGAGTATTCTATAAATTGTATTTACATAAATTCCAATTATTACAATGTGTTTTCATTTAAAACTTTTTTTATATTTATGTACATACTTACCAAATGACTTATTTTGTAAGCGCTTCCATAAACATAATTATGACAACAGACCTATTTTCCACGTGAAGGAATTCTGTAGTATCTTTGCAATGCTTCAAATTCACTTTCTTATAAGTACCAAAAAGCAGTGCTGTAGAGTCTGGTAATAAACAACGACTTACAATCCGGGTTTTATTCAATCATTTCCTTTTAACTTACATATTATATGCATACTATCCAATGATCTTAAGTCAGCCTAACATGCAGTGGCAACACTATGGACTTGTGGTTTGAATACACATCATTAAATTATTTAAATAAAGTCTTTTCCGGCTCCGGAAAAAATCATCCGACTATAAACACAGACACCACAGCCCTGCCAAAAATGTATATTTTTTCTTAGTATTTATTTTTTAATACAAGCTCCACGTTGGGAGTGGATAGCCTCCTAGTGGGGGTATCTCAACAGAGTTTTTCTACAAAAACTGTTCTTTTAGAAGAGAGTAGAGATATAAAGGCTAGGATAGGACATAACTAGTGTTTACTTAATCGCTGTCGCTATGCCCTGATATTTTAGGAATGTAGTCGTGACCATTTTTAGACATCACAAACATCCATGCCTTCGAACAGAAATCGATTGAAAAATGCTGTTCGTACTGGGATTTGAATCATCAGATCAGTGACGGATTCCAACGAAGTTGATAACTATTGCTACGGACCCAGGAATAGGCTGGAGGCGGCTCAGAAGGGGTCGCGCGTGCCGTTTGTTTAATTTCACTAAGGCTGCCGTACCCTTTGTTAATTTAAGAGAAAACAATATTTTCGAAACAAATTAGTACATAACTGCAATTTTCGACTTATAATTTATCTAGGACAGCTTCGGTATACACAGTAGTACATTTTTAACCATTAAGATTGATAATTTTACGGTAAATTGCATATTTTTACAAATTGTAAGTGTATTAAGTAACAATCGATTGCATATAATTGCGTAGGAGTGGTAAAAAAACTCACTCCTTTCTTAGAACACCGATAATTGCTTTAATAGAAAGCGAGCCCCTTGTTAACGCATTGGCAGCCCACCGCTGTACGGACCTGACATAAGTAACACCAGATTATCAGGAAGCGACAGTGGATTAATTTATTTTGAAATTGACCCAATTAAATTGTAATCAAAAAACATCCACCACATTCTGTTTCATAATTGAAAAAAAAAGATTGCCGACCTCTTCCGTCGAGTTGAAAAATACGTTACCAGACGCGATGTGTCTTTGATAAAATACTGAACCTTCGAATATGATAAATAAATGCCTCCGTATCATTCGGCGTACGGTAAACTTCTTGTATTTTTGTATGGGGGGAATGGAAAGTGATACAGTGAAATAATTGCACATCTGGCCGCTGGAGGTAGACAGAAATCTGTTTTATCGACGAACAATGGCGTGTCAGATTTTCTGTTGCACAATTCCGCTCATTATGCAACGCAAGCCATCGTGCCGAAGGCTTCTGCGCGAAGACTAACTGTTATGAAAAGTTAATTAGACATATCGGAGTTTGTGGATCATAACCGTTATTGAAATCTCGTCATTGCTGAATAATTTCACTTTTTATTATTTTCTGTTACGTATACGGGTTTAATCGCTAGTTCACGACATACCAACAAACGACCTCTTCGGAACTGTTGGTTTTCTCTCGCAGTTAATTGCGGATATTTTTTATCACACTAAACTTTCATGCACTGACTCAAGGCTTCGAGAAACGGTTTGTGCAGACCTCTAACTAGATAAACACCGATCTTTTTGTGTGTTACTTATTTAAAATAAAATGTTGTTTGTTTTCAAAAAACATCAAAATTTATCACTGAAAAAAAATCGTGTACCAAATATTTAATCCAGTTTTTATAAATATACTTGGTCATGGGTAGCAGATAAGCAGATTGTGTAAATCATTCGTTCTGCATACATAACTCAAAACACACAATTTTTGACTTAACGTTTTATGGCAGTATCGATGAATAATGTAAAAAAAGTGTATTTTATTTTACAGTGGTAAATCGCGGGCTGTACAAAAATACGTGTCAGGCCGCAGTGTTTCTCAACGTATTGCAAGTATTTATCTGGCAAGCTATTTATTGTATTTAGCACTGTCAAATCAGGCTATGGCGAAAGTTTTTGCATTATGGTATTCTTAAATGATACTAATAAGCAAGCTCGAACCATTCTAAATAGAAGAATAAATAATTGCGTTACTTTAACAAAGCGCATGGGATTTTTTCCCATTCTCACAGATCAACTTTTTCGTTGAATGGACGTCGACATTTTTTTACGCAAGATACCATTGTGTTTCTTTAAATTATCGTCACTAGTCGGGTCGAGATTAATCTTTTAATTAATGCTCTTAATTGAAAACGTTTGTCTGAAAAAGACAATACTAAAAACTGTCACAATTATTTTTCATGGATACCAACTTGTAACAAAATATATTGTCTTATTCCTAACTTAAATTCAATCACAATTTAGAAAATAATAATAAAAAAGATTTAACATTACAATTGTATTAAATTGAAATGCACGGAGACTTCTAAACTGGTGTTTAATTTACATAATCTAATATTAATTTAAGAAATTGTCTAAGAAAAACTTTATTTTCAATCTTTTTACTTGGTTTCAATTTTCACAAGCCCATCTTTTTTCAAACCTAAAAACTAAATTTTGATACTAATTCGTCATTTGAAGCTTACATCATTTTGATAGAACGTGTATTATGTTGGATACATTGTGATGATCGAAAAAAAGCTGTTTTGAAAAACTGTCCTTTTTCTTTTCCACAGTCGATATGTATTCCATCAGATCATCTTTAGTCAGCTAAGCATGCAATGTCAACACTATGGACTATTGTGGTTTGAATACCAGGGCTGTGGAGTCAGAGTCACGGTATTTTGGCCGGAGTCCCGACGTGAAAAATGAACGACTCGATGATGTGTATTCAAACAAAATAAGCCAAAGTGTTGCCATTTCATGCTTTGCTGACTAAGGATGATCTGATGGAATACATATATATAAGTTAAAATGAAATTATTGAAAAATCTCCTCGGAGTCGGAGTCGTTTTTTTTTACACGACTCAACAGCCCTGTTGAATACACATCATTAAAAAATATATTAATTGGTCTGAGCCGCTCGTTTTTTAAGACTCCGACTCCGCCCAAAACACCGATACTCCACGACTCCGACTCCACAGCCCTGGTTACAAGTGATCACATTTTCATTTAAATGATGAAAAATCTGAATTGTGAAAATATTATGAATTGTCGCTTACGTTGCTACGCGATACTCCCGATAAGGGCTGTAAATCTATAGCAATAAATCGATGAAAATATAATATTGTAAGTCTGCCTGTGTGGTCGAGTGGTTAACGTTGTTGGCTTCGGCAACGGAGGGCCCGGGTTCAAATCTCAGTACGGACAGTTTTTATAAATTGATTTTTCAATCGATTTATGACTTTCTTTTCAAAGGCATGGATGTATGTGATGTCTTGAATTCCCCCCTTTCACCCATCCTATCCTATGAACGGGGCGTATCGAGAGCAATTAGCTTACCACTAATCCTGTCCTAGCCATATCCTTGTATCCCTACTCTCTTTGGAAAAAGAGAGGTTGAGCAACTGAGTAACAAGCAGTTCTCGTAGAAACACTTCTGTTGATATAAACTCCATAATAAGTCCATATGCTCCATATTGGGAGCGGACATGGAAAAAAAATGCACTACTGTGTATCCTGAAGCTGTCCTAGATAAAATATAAGTCAAAAATTGCAGTTATGTACCAATTTGAATTGAAAATATTGGTTTCTCTAAAATTAACAAGGGGCTCCCCGTCTTAGTAAAATTTAACAAACGGCACGCGTGACCCCTTCTGAGCCGCCTCCAGCTCACCCCTGGGTCCGTAGCAATAGTTATCAACTTCGTTGGAATCCGTCACTGATCTGATGATTCAAATCCCAGTACGAACAGCATTTTTCAATCGATTTCTGTTCGAAGGCATGGATGTTTGTGATGTCTAAAAATGGTCACGATTACATTCCTAAAATATCAGGGCGTAGCGAGTTTAACAAAAAAAAAAAAGTTATTTTATAAAAGAAGCATATATAAATATATTTGTGATGACGTGTTATTCAATATGAAATATTGTATTGCCGCTTGAAATGGAGTCTAGTAATTAATATTCTGTCTTCATCAAGGTCTACCTGTCATCTTCATTTTTATTGTGCTCTCTTGGAAACATCTCATCGAATATATCTTGACATTGGACAAGGATAGGATGTCCATAAAGTCCCACTCAACAGCCAGTCGTGAAAAGTATTCTCAAATGTAATTTTAATACTGAAATATTTCATGCATTTGGACCATTTTCTTGGTATTTACTAAAGCAACGTTTCCTTAAGTGCATTCCGCAAAGAACTAAAAAAAAATCGTGAACGATCCCAATGTGAAGCCCGTCCATTCACAATGGAACTTACCTTTTATTTATACGAAAACTGCTCGTTACTTGGGCCTCCAATCCCGGGAACTCGTAAAATATTGTGATCCCAAAATCCCGGGATTGTGATAGTACTAATCCCGGGATTTCGGGATTGAGAACGAGAATTGCGAAATTCTCAGAAAAATTCAACCAGAGGAAAATTTTGAAATTAGCGCGAGAGCTAAATTAAATATCTCGCGTCATTTAATTTTGGGAATTCTGCAAATACCCAGGATTTCAAAATCGCCGAGCGAAAATGTTGTGGTGAATGTTATTGGAAAAATTGTCAATTCCGAGATTACAAAAAGGTTTCGGTATTGGATGCCCTAACCACAACAACTCCAGACATCCATGAACTTCACGAAACTCAAGATCAAAAGAATGGAAGAGGGGCACACCCCCAACAAAGAAGAAACAAACGGTGGAGTTTCAACTTGGTTCTGATGAAGACATAATCCGAAATAGCTTTCAAGCATATATAAAATAATATTTGTAGAACTAAAATACATTGATATTTTTTCACTTTATTACAATAGAGTTGTAATGCCAATTCAATCAATATTATCGTACATTGCATATTGTTAGTAACCTCTATCCTCAACTAAGCAAAACTGCGTATGTTTGTATTATAGAAAGAAGTCTACCGTTCTCGCTGCCTAGAAAAGTCCGCTTCTATAATATGCCTCATACTGTCAGCTAATAGCCGTAAAGTTGTCAGTCGGGTTTTTTTTCATGCGCTTGCGATTTTACTACGGTATGCAAGAGGCGTGACGCAATCACAGATCAGAAAATTAGTCATATTTATTCCGGTTTAAAAACAATTATTATTTTTCTCACCGGTAAAGCGTTCGATAATGCACGCATGTCTCAGCGGGACTACTTCACCGTGCAATTTATTCAATTATCTATTGAAAATTTCGTGTCGATGAATAATTTAATTTATCGATTTGAAAATTGAACTAGGAAGGTTGTATACAACACGATATGATATACAATTTAACTCTCATATGTATTTTTTTTAAGATTGAGGGTAATTCGGGAATCGGTGAACCATTCTGTAATTTTACCAGTATGTGATTCTGCAACGGAAACATCCAGGGAGCACAACAACAAAACAGTTCTTACTAGGGTATCCAATCCCGGAAATTCGGGATTGATTAATCTTCAATCCCGGGATCCCAGGATTGGGATTTGCTCACCGAGGAATTTGAAATCCTCAATTCGGATTACTTTTTCCCCGGATTATCTCCAAACCTTGTTTTTTTTTTGTAGCTCACCGAGGAATTTTAAAACCTCGATTTGGTATACTTTTTCCCGTATTGGATGCCCTAGTTCTTACAGACCAACTCTCCCGGCAATTTTGCGAACAGGATAACTACATCGCACATAAGGCATCCAATCCCGAACCCTCTTTGTGTTCCCGTTATTTCGAGATTAGCAATCTTCAACTACGGCATTGACCATAATATCATGCCACAATTGCTTGAGATCATTGCCGAAAAAAGTGCGTAATTAATAAGAGATTCCAGAATCTTTGTCAGCTCGAAGTGACGAATTGACAGATTCCATAATTATTCAAAAGTCAAAGACCTATTTTTTAACTACATTCTCTGAAATAGTTGCATCCACCAGTGAGTCCAAAGCTGTTGAGTTTTTTTTAATCTCTAAATCCCGGGATTAGTACTTAGACGATCCCAAGATTACGGAATCTCCGATCCCGGGATTGGAGGCCCTAATCGCACATGCCTCTGAGTGGGACGAAAAATATTCGACAAAAACGATCAATCGAGGTAAACTTTGTGACGAGATCACAATATTGAAGAAAACGATAGATATAGGGAACGATTTTTCAATACATACATACTGTATTGTTATTGTCAGTGTTTGGTCGGAATTAACATCGGAGTTTTACTGTAATTTATCTTGGAATCTCTTTTTTGCTGGTCGAGTTTTTAGCATTACTGTAAGATTCATTCATTTTGTATAAATATCACTGTTTATATTTTTTTTTTATCAGTTGATAATGCTCGCGATGAGCGAAACCGGTCCTGATCTAATAAATTTTATGTGGAAAAAGTACTAAAAATCTTTTATTATTTTTATTATAATGCCTTTCCACCAAGTATTGACAGTAAACACCTTAAAAGTGACTGTAAGATTCGTTTAAAATTATATTATCTATTGCAATAAGTTCTTCATAATAAATTTTAATAAAACGACTGGAAAGTCAAAACGACGTTAACCACACAACAAATGTTACAGGAGGTACAAAAAACAATGTTTTTATGATTTTGGATCAAAGGCGAATCATGAAATGTACACAACCTTGAAGTGCACGAAGACTAACAAACCGGTGTTTCATTGGCATAGTCTAACAATAATTTAATAAAAACCTTTTTGCAAGTCCTTCTTCCTGGTCGCAAGCTCAATTTTTTTTCAAACATATAAGCTAAATTTATATATAATACTAATTCGGCATTTGCAGCTTACATCCTTTTGATAGAATTTGTATTAAGTTGTATATATCGACTGTGGAAAGGAAAAAGGACGTAACCCACACATATCAAATTTTACAGGAGGCGCTAAAAACGTGTTTTGATGATTTTGTGACATATGCAAATTATGAATCATACACAACCTTGAAGTGCACGGATACTTCTAAACTGGCGTTTAATTGACATAACCTAATATTAATTAAAGAAATTGTCTCAGAAAAACCTTTATTTCAGTGTTTTTTCTTGGTTTTATTTTTTTACAGGGTCATCTTTTTCAAATATAAGAGCTCAATTTAGATACTTATTCGGCATTTTCAGCTTCCATCCTTTTGATAGAATGTGTGTCAAGTTGTATACATTGTGATTATCGAAAAAAAGCTGTTTTGGAAAATTGAGGGTTACGTCCTTTTTCCTTTCCACAGTCGATATGTATTGTAAATATCGAAAATCAAAGCCGATATCTCAGCCATAAGCAGGGATTGGCTAGAAGGGGTTCGCGCGATCCACTTGTTAAAATTTACCAAGGCCGGCGAGCCTCTTGTTAATTTAAAAGAAAACAATATTCTCAGATCAAATAATTATATAAATACAATTTCTGACTTATATATTATTTAAGACAGCTTTAGTATACACAGTAGTATATTTTTAGCCATTTAGGTTGATAAGTTAACGGTAAATTGCATATTGTTGCATGTTACAAGTGTATTAAGTAACAATCGATTGCTTATTTAAGTATTGCATATAATTGCATAGGAGTGATGAAAAAAACATTCCTCCCCAGAACACCGAGAATTGCTTTAAGATTTAGCAAGCCCATTGTTAACGTATTGGCAGCTCACCGCTGGCCATAAGTACAAAATAAAAAAAACATGACTTGTTTTATTTTCCCCCTGATCTGTTTTGTCATGATTTTTTTTTATCATATTCTGTTTATTTACCACCGAACCAAAATAACATAGCATAGGTTTCTAATGTTTTCAGCTGTCATTGTGTTTTATTAATTATCTATTTATCAAAAAATCTATTCTAATTGCATATAATCATATTAATAGAATGGCCGCGGGTGGTCGGCTGTGTAAAAATAGTGTCCAAGCAATAATTAGTGCCAGATGTTTTTTTACTGCCAGAAGCGTAAAATATAAAAAAAATAACACAATTTGCTTTGGTAGTATAATAATGGTTTGACCATTAAATAAATTGTCGAGTTTTAATAATATATAAGTGATCAATGTCATCGTCTTCTGATACGGTTTTTCCACTGGTTCAAATCCCAGTACGGACACTTTCTTAAACCGAATTTTCAATCGATTTATGGATTTGTGCAGATGTCTACATTTCCTCCCATCCATTTGATCTCCTAACTACTATTCTTGATGTTCATACTTCATCCTAAAACCCTTTAATCAATCCGGTACATTGAATAAATTCGGGATTGGAAACAATGCTCCGTCTAATACAAAAGGTTTGCTACGTGGAAATTCAAAAGCTGCGCGGGCCAATCCAACAAATGCGCGGCATAATTTGTCATATTTGATATAGAAAATAGTGTTTTTTTTTCAATTAAACCTCCAGAGACGAGAGCTTTTTTCCGATAAAAAAAATATTTTCTAAGCCATATTGAAGTCACGGATAACTTTTATTCCTATCCAAAATTTAAAAAAAAAAAAACGCAAAGTCGTTGTATAGAAACTCCGCATGACTATATGGTCATGCTCATCCTTTTATTACCGTGTAATATTGAGTACGGACAGTAGTAAGGACAAAAGTGACCGTATGGGCTTGCAAACATTCGGGGTTGAAATATAGCTAAACGTGATTTTTTTTTAAATATTTACAATTTGTCCTCTTTAAATCAACATAATTTCAAAACAAATATATTAGCAAAATAACTGTAAATAATTTTATGTTTTTATAAAAAAATATCTAACAGTTTCAAAAAGTAAATTAAAAAAAACGGAAATTCAAAAAATCACATGTGCTTTTAGAGACCGTTCCTGTTCTCACGGCTGATGACTAATTGTAGTCCGTACCCTTCTTAACCAAATATGAGCGAAAGCAACGATATTCAGGTAGAAAAAGTATGAATAGTGGGATCAATACACAACGGTGTTTTGTGTGACCATATGGTGACGCTCGTCCTTGGAGGGTTAATAAAAATCAAGCTCAAATTTTAAAAAATAAGCAGAATGAAACAAATAACCAGTCGCTAATAAATTTATTGACATATTTTCTAAATTTATTTACTAAAATTCTAGCTTTTACGACGTTTTGAACAACTAATCTTTGTGTTATTTATTATACTCCAATAAGATCAATGTCTTGTTCTTACTAAAGATTAAAATTTTATTGTAGTTGAATAATCTAAATGTTAAATTTATTTCGGTGAATTAGGGTTATTGCAATTTAAAACATGTATTTTTTGAATAGTTGTAATGGATTGCGCGCCAACTCGGAATGAGAACGCGGGAGTTTTCAAACTGCTGCGCGGCCGCGCGCGTGCGCAGCTTTGAGGGAACATTGATTGGAAGTAATTTCCATGTTGTGAACATTTTTTTTGCTACCTAATAATTTTGACTGTAAATACTTCTCAAAGAAGCAAAGAACGTGTCGATATTAGTTACACAACAAGTATAATATAAACAAGTGTATAGTTTTATATTTAAAATTAGCCACCACAAAGCAATATATATTTTATTCGAAACTTACTGATTCAACTTGACTGTCATCGACCCCTAGCAGCATCTTTCCATTTTATGTATGTTTTAAACATGGTCGTTAAAAAACCTTCACTCCGACCAAGTACGACACAAACAAATGATCTGATTCCGCTCTGTATTGACAAAGATGCTAAATTTCATATCCAGTCAGCGTATTTGTGTGTGCTAAAATGCATAACTTTTGATATTTAAATTTAATCAGGGTTGTTCGTTTTTTTACGACTCCGACTCTACCCAAAATATCACGACTCCACATCCCGGGTTTTTAATAACTCGAAGCATTCATTTTATATTCGTTGTCACGCTATAACATCTTCGATGCGATGAAGCAAGCATAGTTGAACCGCTGCAAGATGTCATTCGCTAGCTCAGCGCTTCCAAGTATATTTCGTCGCGGAACCCATTTTATAATGTCCAACAAGACGAAACCTGATGAAACCGTAGACCGGATTCATTCAAAGGAAAGTGGTTTGGAAGAACATAAATAGTATTATTAATTTATTAAAAAATTAAACAAAATACGTACAATCACGGAAAAAAGCGGCGTTGACAGTTAAAAAAACGCGCTTCAGGGTAAAATATCTATAAATGAAATGATTATTTTACCAAGATTAGAGTAGGTAAATATTGAGTGTGTTAAAATCCAAGCTCGTGGAAACGGGCCACCCTAACTTCTGTTTATTTTTATTAAATTGATTGAAAATTATATACATTTTAATAACGTATTTAGTTTTTTATATATGGCACACGCCGAAATAGCTATAAACCCATTTTATAAAAAAATGTAGAACTAAATACGTTGATATTTTTTTACATTATTACAATGGAGTTCTACCAAGTAAATGCCAATTAAATCCAAAATTATATATTTTTTAATCCATGTTCGCTCACAAAGTGGAGCGTGTGCCCTCGTAATGGAGGTATCACCAGAATATTTTTTACGAGAACTGTTTGTTATTCAGTCGTTCAAGCTCTTTTTTTCTAAGAGAGTAGGAATAGAAGGCTTGGACAGGACTATGCAACCCTTTCCAACAACCGCCACGGTCATACATCTTTGTCTAACAGACGTTTTCCGTGGCGTTTTGAGCTATGATTGTCTCAGGAACAATTGACCAAGACTTTGCGGCTTGCAAGTGTATAAACACAAAGTATGTGTGCGAAAAATTGCCATATAAAAATGTCCGGAAGTGCTGAGTGTAAATTTACTCTTTCATTGCGTGCAGTTTAAATAATATTTTTTTCAACTTCGTAGCGCAACCAGATTTGAGAAACGCTGCGCTTGAGGAAGAGATTGAACGTAAAATCATAATTCACTAATACTATCTCAGAATAAAATGTAACATCACCGTTAATCGTCATTATAGTGTCGTGTCGATTGGCATTCATGTCGATTAAACAAAAAGTTTTTTTTCTCGACTAAATGCCAAGGCTTACTCTTTAGTCGCTATTTCTTGGCGGTCTCGGGTGTGTGCTGGAGTTCTGCACGGGCCCGGGCTTGGCCCGTAGACCTCTACCCGGCCCAGCCCACCCACTATTCATAAAACAAAAAATAATATAGTTTAATTCAAATTGTCTCGAATATCTTCACAATAAATCCATTTGCTTTTAACGC
This sequence comes from Himalopsyche tibetana, assembly GCA_030503985.1. Lineage (NCBI taxonomy): Eukaryota > Metazoa > Arthropoda > Insecta > Trichoptera > Rhyacophilidae > Himalopsyche > Himalopsyche tibetana. The sequence goes on from JAPJYX010000007.1 coordinate 18,582,338, forward strand.
ATGGCGTCATCAGATGTATTTTTATTTCCGGAATACAAAGCTTAGAAACATATCGACTGTGGAAAGGAAAAAGGACGTAACCCACACATATCAAATTTTACAGAAGGCGCAAAAAACGTGTTTTGATGATTTTGGGCCATATGTAAATTATGAATTATACACAACCTTGAAGTGCACAGAGACTTCTAAGCCGGTGTTTAATTGACATAATCTAATATGAATTAAAGAAATTGTCTAGGAAAAACCTTTATTTCAGTCTTTTTTCTTGGTTTTAATTTTTACAATGTCATCTTTTTCAAATATAAAAGCTAAATTTAGATACTTATTCGGCATTTAAAGCTTGCATCCTTTTGATAGAACGTGTATCAAGTTTGATACATTGTGATTATCGAAAAAAAAGCTGTTTTGAAAACACTGTGGACTACGTCCTTTTTCCTTTCCACAGTCGATATAAAATTGCGTGAAGATTTGAGCTGAAGTCTAAAACAATGATTTCTTTATTTAAAAATTACAAGTTACATTATTGTATCTTTTGTCATTAAGTATCTGTGTTACGTTGTTCTTTAATGGTTGACAGTTCGTCGTGCCGGAAAACTCTTATTGAATGGTAAAATATATCTTTTCAAAAGGAATTTTAAAAATACAAAAAGAAAGATTGAAAAACAGTGTGAACTATTACAAGCAGCAACATATTTTTTTACCGTGGCAGGTTTGGTGATTCAGGATCGGCAAACCAGACAAAGTCGTGATATTTTTAGATTCTATCATTTTTTTACACAATTAATAAAAGTCACAACAATCCATCATTGAATTGGAAGCGATAATATACGTTAGTTGAGTGTTTAAGCTTACTTTTATAAGTCACGGGTCAATCAAATATCATATTATAATATGACAGTTTTCCACCAGCGTGGTCGAGTGGTCGGATTTAAATCCCAGTACGGACAGTTTTAAAAATTGATTTATGAATTTCTATTCGTATGTGATGTCTTGAATTTCCCCCTCCCACCCATCCTATCCTATGAACAGGGTTAATCAAGAGCGATTACCTAACCACTAGTCCTGTCCTAGCCCTATCCTTCTATTCCTACTCGCTTTAGAAAAAAAATAGGTTGAGCAACTGAATAACAATCAGTTTTCGTAGAAACACTTCTATTGAGAAAAACTCCATTAGAAGTCCATATGCTCCACATTGGGAGCAGACATGCTTAATAAAAAAACAGTTTTTTTTTCGGAATAAAAATTATAAATCAGTGCTTCGGTTCAAATTTGGGTAATTATGGCATTGAATCCGGGTCGGGCCCGGGTAATTTCATCAAATTTCGGCCCGTGCAGACCTCTAGTGTGTGCATACAATACATATAAGCACAAAATACATTATGGTGACAAGAAAGCCAATCATCATAAAAACTTGTATGAATTTTTAATACGAAACTGCATCAAAAAGAATAATTTGTCTCACACGTTTGGTATTATATGTTTTCACCGTTCATGGACATATCCTGTAATTTGACTTGTCGCGCAATGACTTATTTAGCTTCCGTATTAAAATAAAAAAAACTCTTTTTTGCACGTTAGATACGTTCCACAAAAAACCGTGTAAAAAAGTGATTTGTGATTGACTAAGAGGAACAGAATTGATATTTTAAATATCGGTATTTAATATTAAATATTATAGCTATCAATTATCAATCCATCACCGCTACTAAAAGCCACAAATGTAACCAATAATAAATATCAGTTTAATTTAAACTAAATTACCTTTAATAATCCCATATTTGTTATCGTTCTTAGAAACATTATGTTTAACTGGATGGCTGCCACAGACGAGATATCTCGCCGAATTTTACGTGCTCAACACGCCAGAGATGAATTACCTCATCAATAACTAATTAAATTAATAATTGTAAATTATAGCCGACGTGCTAGGTACAAATGTACTTTTTTCTACGGCAGCCAAAAGGTTAATAAATGTAGTAATATAAATTATAATGTTAGCATAAATAAGATGTATTGTGTATCTCTTCTAAGCAAGTATATTTAGCTGAGTAAATGCAGGCTTAAACATAGTTCTGACGGTGGCATATATAGCTAGCTATAAACTGATTTCGAAAAAAATATAGAACTAAATACTTTTCTATTTTTACAGTATTACAATGGAGTTCTACCAAGTAAATGCCAATTCAATCAATGAAATACCGGTGTTGGAATATTCGGCCAGTAGTGCAAACCCTGATTCCGAATGGGAACAAATTAAATGGTCAGAGCTTAAATTAATTTTTGGTCAGAATTCAAATACACTTTTGGTCAGAATAAAAATATGAATGGTCAGAACAGAATAACAATATTATACGGCTAGATTTTTATAACCATTTTGGTTAAGTTAGGTTCGGTTATGTTATGTTTTTTTTTTTTTCTATTTTACTATTTTATATAAATTCTGACCATCAATTATTTATTCTACCCTCTGTACACTGACCGATATATTGTGACCATTTAATATAAATTCTGACCAATGTGATAAAAAATATGACCGAAACTGCATTAAAATTCAGATCGCAAAAATACGAGCCATTCCGACTTCTCAATCAAGTTCTCATCTGAAACTTTTTAAAAGTGAAATTTCAAAGCGGAATTCAGACGTACAGCTCTTTACGAACGTTTCTTGACACACTTACCGTTATGCAATCAATTATTTAAGTTTCACCATAATTTTTTTTATCGATCGCTGATAATATGTTGTAAATAGCCATATAATAAACCCATAAAACAACGAGAAGCAGTGGAATAGCCACGCCCTCACATTCAAAACAGAATTGCAGAACAACTAAAAAAACATATATTAACGCCGTTATACTGGCAGAATGGATTAAGTCAAAAAACCTTGTTTTTGAGATTATCGTGATTTTCGATAAATTAATTTTTTACGTCTCTATTTATGCACGTATCGTCCAACTTCTTCGTGAAATTCGATGTTGATTAACGAATTAGACTCCGATTTGAGCTTTAAATAAAAAAACCGACCGATTTCGGATTGTTTTTTTTTTTTAAATCATTACCGTTTAACTTACATATATACTAGTTTCACTAAAAAAAATCTAGTGCACGGTCATCATTAGGGTATCCAATCCTGGACCCTTTTTGTGATCCCGGGATTTCGAGGTTGACAAATTCTCAATCCCGGGATTGAACACTCGGCATAAAATCGTGTATAAATTGGAATTCGGGATTGATTTTTGGTTGGCGATTTTGAAATCATGATTTTTAGATTTTTCAAACAATTTTTTGTCAATTCAAAAACTCATAAATTTGCGGATTTCCCAACATTACCAGCGCGACGTCCGCCATTATGCTCTTTCGTCCTTTATTTTCTCAATCCTGATTGGTACTATCGTAATCCCGGGATTTCGGGATCACACAATTGGATGGGATCCCGGGATTGGATACCCTAGTCATCATCTCACCAATCAATACATGTATAGATTAATATATTTTTTTAAAAATGGCCATAGTTGTAAAACTCCCTATTCCACTGCCCTAAATTTAACAGAAAATGGCTGAACATGTTTGTTTAAAAGACATCGTGTTAAAATGTATCTATCTGCATTCATAACTCAAAACAGCTGGTTTTTGACTTAACGTCTTCTGCCAGTATACCGACGTTATATAATATGAACATCGCTGTCGTTTTGGTTTAAGAAAACGCTAACTCTGGAATACTAGTTTTGATTAAATCTATGTCAAATATTTATGTATTCAATCAAAGAACAATAAGTATATATTTTTCAAATGTCACACAATTAATTACCTTAGTGAATAAATGACAGTAAATCTGTTTCTGGAATTCAAACGATCTTCTTATTCCATATTAAATTTATTATTTTTGTCTTTTGTACTTTGTGTTTTTAAAAATGATTTAAATTTGTATATTTTGCTAGACGATAGACATTGGGAAAATGAAAATTTTGTCCTTTTATTTATTTATTTATTTATTTAATTAACATTGTACAAGGTTGACAAATTATAAATTTAAAACTTTTACAATGGAGAAAAAAAAAATAGTATAATTTAATATTAAAAGCAGTAAAAAAAAGTGGCAAGGAAGTCAACTGAGTAAGCTCCGACGAACTCTACTTTGATACATAAAAAATAGTATTCGTCGGAACTCACCCACGTCTTCGTGGAATATGTCGACATCCGAAGCAATATTGTTGAACACCGTTAAAGCTCTCCCCAGTGGCATCCCCATTGGCAGGCTGGTTCTACACATTGTGAGAACAAACAATTCATGTCCACGATTTCTCAAAAAAAAAATCAGGAACATTTAGATTCACATTTTCAAGAATGGTGGAATTCTCATTTTGGCCTCGTATAAGTCGAAAGAAATATATGGCCAGATACGTTTCTCTTCGAACGTTCAAGCTATTGAAGTTAAGCATGCCTAAGAGAAAGTCAGTTGGATAAAGCCATGGGTAATATCCATACACCCTCATATATTAACCATGTCGACTCGGAATATAGAGTATGTAGTCTTCTAAAAGACAAAAAACGATTGCTTTTACGAGAACTGTTTGTAAACTAGTCTATGAATCTCTTCCTTTGTAAATAGTAAGGAAATAAGTAAAAAAACTAATCGTCATTTCCTCTACGCCCAATTTTTAGAATACACATAAACGTTTAAAAATAAAAATAAATCTTTCAACTAATTCTACACTTATTCTAATGTACTGAAAACGTACATCCTTAATTTCACCAAGAATTTATCGTGAACAATCCCGGGATCCGATAAATTTTGAATCCCGAAATATCGGGATCACATAATAATTCCGGTATTGGATGCCCTAGTCCTCACACTCCTACTGGACTCTTGATTTCGTAATCTCATAGCAGCTGCACAATTTTTTTTTAATTGACAGTTCCTCCGACATCGTATTTAAAATGAAGTCAAAAATCGCCTGCTAATTTTCATATTAAGAGAAAGGTTCTCAAAAGTAATTCTGTTATGTATTTAATGTTTGCTTACTGGAAAATAATTAAATATTATGTCAGACGTTCTTTCAACAATGGAGCTAAGTTAATTAAGTAATAGCCATTTCGTTCTCATTGTCTTCTGCGGAAATCATGCATTAATTAATTATAACTTTTACTGCCAACTTCCTCAGACATTATTTGATTTTAAATTACGTAGTTCCAAACAAATAGGCACTGTAAACAGACGCACTTCAATAAATAATGGAAATGTTGCAATTTTAATAATTGAACGTTCGCTTCGAAATGATAGCTAACCAGTATTTTATTAAAAATCATTGATTAGTACTATTATCTCTTTACAACGTTAATTCACTTTAACAGTGTTTGCAAGGCAAAAGTCGTTATCCACATAGAACCAATTTAACAACAGGATAACTTAATAAATTTTTCGTTATATTTATACTGTACTTATAAGTCAAAAGGGCGAAAAAACAGATACTTATTGGACATTCATACCTTATTCAATTTTGAACTAGTATCTGTCAAATGGAGAATTTAAAACAAATAAAAACTTAATGTAATTTTGATTTTGCTAACGTTTGATATTTTTTTTTCAAAAATAAATAGAGTATTTTTCTTGAGATACTATTTTTTAATGAAAAAAAATAGAAGGTCCCTGCTAAAGCACATTACTGGCCCTGTTCATTTTTTACAAATAAACTTTATTACAATATGAAAATAAGGAATGCTTAATGCTTAACTGAGATGATTTGAAAATTCTATTAAGCTATATTCTATCAATTGAACCATAGGTTCCCATTCTTTTTATAAAAGCCATGTGACTAGGCGACCCCCAAGGAATTTGAAATTCTCGATTTGCTATACTTTTTCGTTATTTTGCTGTTCAAATCCAAAATCGAAAAAAGTTGGCGACCCCCCTGAAAACCCTTCGCGACCCCCAGGTTGGGAACCCGTGAATTAAACGATTTTTTGTGTATAAGCAATTCAATAATTTCTCTTAATTAAAGGTGTCTCTATAGACCGTGACACTTACCTTTAAGCCGAATTCAAAGTTGGAGTCGTTTTATTTTGTAACGACTCCACAACCCTGATTAAAACACTAATAATTAAATTATTTTAGTTTATCTTTTTTAATATAATGTTTATTGTGGCCGTTATTTGACTATTCCACCCTGCAGACGAGACACAAGTAAGTGATTGTATACAATATGTCGTGTCCCTATAAATAATATCTTTAATTGAAGTAATTAATGATCTTAATTGAAGATGTTTTTGGAATTCGTGTCTTGAATAATGTATCCATTGATTATGTTAGTATATTGACTGTTTGACATTGTCGCGAGTTTAATAAGTCATACAATGCCATATAAGTTGATGATGTCAAAAATCATTTTACGTTAATAATTCGATTTACTTTTTAATTTCCCACCAAATCTGCTCCTGATGTAAAGCGTATGGTTTGATAATGAAGCATCATTGCATAGACTTTTTTTTAACGAGAATTGGTTTTTGATCAGTATTTTTTGAAGAGGGTAAGGATACAAAAACTTTATCGATATGTAAGTAAGTACTCACTTTTTTAGGATCGGATGAATTACAGGGAATATTGTAGAAATCAATTGAGCGCTTGAATAATCAATTTATATGAAAGTGTCCGTACCGGGATTCGAAACTGTAGACGCTGCAACCCTATAGTACGCCGTTAAGCCAATGAGCTTTGACCACTCGGCTACGGAACCTGCATTTTTATTGTACTCATTATGACAGATTCTTTATCAAAATAAAAAAAATATTCAATGAATGAATTTAAAATGTAAAATAAATAAAATATCATTTGAAGACAGATGTGCAACATCACTTCCATTCACATTCCTTCTCCGATTCGTTCATTCGGTTCATAGTGCTTCATAGAGAAAATAATTCACTCGCGGTTCAATTCTGATTTGATTCTGATCGAGTCATTTGTTTCCCGTTCTACCTAATCAGGCTAAAAATGGCATTAAAAATTACTTGCGGTTCAATATTTATCGGATTCTCCGAAAGTCATTTTTTCTTACTCACCCTGTTCTTGACAAAATAGTATTAGATTAATAATGCAAGTGTGTCTCAAAGCAGTTACAACATTTCCTATTTGGATTTATACACTTAACCGAAACCTCGTATAATAATATTATTTGATTTTTTTCTTACAAGAAATAGGCAAATAGTACTGTGGACTTGTCGCTAAGTTCTGCTTTGACTACCAAGTGTGAACACAGGTTCAACAAACCTGGCCGTATTTGGGCAAAAGGAAGTGTATGGAGTGAACATTGCCGGAAGAGTCAGCCGACGTGATGTCGCATATGGCCGGGACTTCCAATCATCAGATATCACCACTTTCCTTCTTGGGTTGCATAATTTCTATACAATACAAATGCGTATAGTGAGATACAATAATAGCTTAATCCAAAAAACATTCAAAAACTGTATAGGAGTGCAGTAAAACGTCGATATAGCGAACTAATGCGTGTGAAGAGTGTTCGAAAAAGTCAAAAGTCTGTTATATAATATCGATGGCTTAGTTCCACAGTGCTACAACTAGAAATTGGTAGATTTGAGATATGTTTTGACGCATCTAAACCGAGGTGTAAAAAATAGATCGATTTTATTTGTGTCATCTGTTTAGTGAATCATTTATCTCAGTCCAATTCAATTCTATTGCAACGTTGACAAAACCGTAAAAATATATTTCGTGTATAAAACTGAGAGAAGATTAAATTTGAATCGTTCAAATTATGTACAACTAACGACCCGGGTTTCGCTTAATATCGAAAAGACACGTGTTAAATCAGGAACAAGGGATAAAAATTTTACATCCTAATACGGACGCCCATAAGCTCTTTTTCTAGGAAATTCTAGAAATAAACAGAGCGCAGTTGAAGTCTTCCGATTTTAAATGAAATATTAAACATGCCTGGGTCCCCGCTTTTATACCGTATATCAATATAATCATAAAACCTTTTCCGACAAACAAAATAAATATAATTCTTAAAACTACTCACTACTCAAATCTGTGGGCATTCCCATGGGCTTACCCTTTTCGCCAGCAATAGCTTTAAACTCAATAATGCATTTATTTATTATATAAACACGACACATTCATTTGCTAAGCGTCAGTTCAAGTTCATCCGTGCAATTGAACGCCTGAAGATGCCGAAAGGCGAAACCCGGGTAGTTAGTGACAAAATCTGTGTGAATTTACATAATTTGAACCATTCAAATTTAATATTGAAATTCAACCAAACACCTTCAGTCGAAATCTTAAATTCTTAAATTAAATGAGAGAAGATTGTTTATATTTCTTTATTTTCATATTTAAAACATTCTTTCATAATGGGAAATTCGCAAATTCCCAGGTTTTTTAAATCTACCGTCAAGCGAAATGAGCCAACTAGCTAAAAAAAAGGTTTTTCATTTTCTTTTGTAGACTTTTATTAAATCTCTGAATGTCTGACTTTTTTCCCAGTAATCCATACCGTGATCCCAAAAACCCACATCCCTAAATAATTGTAAATCCCTAATTTTTCCAAGAATCTCAAACAATTGTAACACGATATTATGGTGAAAGATCAATCTCGGGATTGGAAAAATTGTGAATCTCGAAATCCCGGGATCACAAAAGGGTACTGGATTGGATTCCCTAGTAAATATAATTTTAAATAATTTGAGAGACTACTTCTCCATCAACTGAGTGTCTATTAAAGTCGAGCCGCAATGAAATATAACGAGATAAACGATTTTGAAGAATATTTCGTTGTAATAAAACTTATGTGTAATATTGAAACTTAACGTGAATTCACAGCGTTCTATCACACCAGCGAAACGTATTCTTGCCAGCACTATTGAATAAGTAATTACACAGTTGTAAAAGTATTTAGTTGTTACATATTATTATGTGATCTGGCGTGAGAAGCTGCACTACAATAATGCTCCGATGCTGTTAATTTTATGCAAATTAATTCATTTCGTAATCCGCTATTGTGTTCGATTGTGGCAACACTGATAATAGTTATGTTAGTAATGGGAATTTATATATGCTGACTGTACGCAACGAAGAAAATTGATAGCGGCGCGTGTTAAAGTTGGATAGTTGCTGTTCTGACTCAAAATCGTATCGGCAACATCGAGATTGAACAGGAGTTTTAAAAAGACCCCTGAAAGCAACACTGCGTGGTTACTATAAAATATCTCAGTAGTCATTTGATATTTGAGGCGTCTAGTTCCAAAATCCACCTTATTACCTTTTTCTATTTTATAAACGATTTTGACAGTTTTTTGACAGTGAAATTTGCTATTTAAAAAGATATACAATCTATTTAGTTTAAAAAAAATCGCGTAGACTCCAAATAATTTGCGCAATAACTTATTTAAAAAAAAAGAATGTTGGATTTTGTAATAGTTTTAGCAATATAGAGACTTTTGAGAATGTAATATTGCAAATGATTTTGTTAAAGCAATACAAAAAAATAACTTAGCGTACACTTTTTTTTGTTATAAAATATTATAAATGAATTACCCTTTTTGTGAAACTTCGAAAACCGGCTTAAACTTAGTTTCAAGATATACTGGAACTCGAAAACCGGTTATTTCAATAATCGGTTTTTTTAAGCCCTAATAGGCATTATTAACAGCTTAACGACCGTGGACGCGTATTTGAGTCTTTGAAAAACAAAGGTTGCTGGCCGGCGGACACATATATGCGTATAGGCGAAGTATCTGGAAGCTAAGAAAATTAAATTTTGTAAAGATATCTCAATTTGCTTACAAATTATAGTGAATTTAGTAAAATTATAATTTTTGCGAATTTTTCGCAAAATTTTATTTCGCCAGGTGAAATTTTATTTAAAAAAAACGTGCGGTCGTTAAGCTGTTTTAAGTATGCGAGTACCATTGACTGGAGATGGTGTGATAAAGTACTCTATATTTCATTATAGACGTTAGTGTTAGTCCTGATAATTCTATAATAAAAAATAATTGACTTATATTAATAATTATATCTTATAAATGAAATATTTTTTACGTTTTTGACATTTTGCATTGAGAGTAATTTTATCGATGTCTACCGCACTTCATGCAGTTGTTGGCCTATCCTGAAAGATACTAATAGCCAATTAATTATGCAGCGCCATCTTTTGGCAACTGGTGAAAAATAATATATTATGTTCGATGAGTATTAAATGTTACTTTTTTAACCTTTAATCGCCCGTGGACTTTTTGCGAAATATTTTCACGACCCGAAGCTTTTATAAAGATAATTATATCTCTAAAACTAGTCAGCCTATGTGGCTAAAACAATAAGCATTAGCAAAATAAAAGATTGTTTATAATTAACGAAAGCTTTGTTTACAATTTTTCACATTTTATATTATTATACATTAAAGTTAAAGAATTAAAACAATAAAAATTAGACAAAACTTAAAAAAATTAAACCATAAAATTACAAAAAATAGAGAATTTTCTAGATATGGAAAAAATCTGTATCCCCATTGAAATATGTTGTATGGTGTGGATAAAGCTAATTTATTACGGTCCGCCTAACACAACGCATATTTCAAGAGTCGACTTTGTAACGCAGATGTTTATATTACTCAATATGACAAAAATATTTAGCGAAACTGAAAATAAAATTATGGATCGGTATCTCAAAGTCATCATCTATGTAAGCTAATATTCATATTTTGAATACTATTATCATAAATCAGTGTAATCCGATAGCGAAATGTACCATAATCACTGGTCCTGTACGGGACTGCCGGGCGTTTAAAGGTTAATCAAACAATCAATAGTGTTACAAGTACATACAACATTGTCAATGCCTTATTTGTTGCCAGTTTAAATAATACAATTTATGAAATGTCATTATGCCAGTCGATTCGAATTTAATTAAAGATGGCCATCTAATAAATTAAATAGCCATGGGTCAATTACTCATCAACGTAATATAATGTGTTGTGCCAGTATAGATTTTCTTTGAATGATTGCATATGTATATTCGATTTTAAACTATTTAGATTTAGTTATTTGGTTTAAAGCACCTTATTTGCAATATTTTTCGATAACTAGTAAAGATGATTCCAGGGTTCAGAATCCATTTTCTGTGACCGCTAAACCCGTAGAATTTAGCGCAACTGATGAACAAAAATGTAATTAATTTACTCAGTGATTCTGATTTGAATAAAAAAAAAACAAAGATTAGTCATAAAATGATTTTTAGTTGAGTTTGTCAGAATAATCCTCTAAAGTGTTTTAACCACTTGAATACCAAGCGGACACCGGTGTCCGGAACATATGCAAGCGAACACGGATGTGCAAGACATTTAAAAAATCAAATACTTGGTATTCTAATAGAATATAAGCGATATTTTGATGAATATGTGTACTGCTATATATACTGAGTCAATATAGGTTTTTAAAGTATCGAATTCGAGTGTATATTAGGCAAAATTATTTTTCTCAAAAACACGCAATATCTCTGGGAAATATTAATGATTTATTTGCGCGGTATTCAAGCGGTTAATAACAATATTTGTCTGTATTTTAACTATTAGAAGTCACCCAACCTAAAAAAAAAGGGTTACATTGCAGAAAAAGTTTGGGAAACCCTGATGTAGCCCAACCTTATTATTTTAAAGTATACACAAGCGGTATTCGGGGTTTTAAGATTGCGATCCCTATTTTCGGTATGGTTTTTGTTACGTTGCTATGCTTGTTAGTTTGTTACATAGTCGTGAATAGTTTCATCCCAGTTGCCAGATCGGTTTGTGTATTTTCGGCCGCAAGCACCGAGCACAATGGGCCCACAAAAGGTTAATTAAGCCGGGTCAATTGGATGACCAGCTCGAAGATTGTTGACAACCTGGCCTGGCTTTTAACAGCATAATACACTTAGACAATGCACTTGCCAACCCGCCTCTATTCAAATGCACCGAAGACCTTGGCCTCATCAGCCGCATTAAGCAATTGATGTGTACTGGAGCACTTTGTCGCTAAGGTGGTATTAGATTTGATGATGATATTGGATTGAAATTGCTTCGTTCACTGGCGTACTGTATTAACGAAAGGGAATGGGAACCGACGCCTAATATTGTAAAATATTTTGACAGGAATATAATACTGACTTTTGAAGAGGGGAAAAGACAAAGTCGATATATTTTTGTCTAGTAATATTATTATTGGACAAACCGTTTGGGACGAAAAATAATTACAAACAGGGCCTTCAACTTTTACCATATCGACTGTGGAAAGGAAAAAGGACGTAACCCAAAGTTTTTTCAAAACAGCTTTTATCGATAACTACCAGGGGTGGGCTCAAAGGGGCTCGCGCGAGCCCTTTGTTAAATCTGACTAAGGCCGGTGAGCCCCTTGTTAATTTTAGAGAAAACAATATTCTCAGATCAAACTAGTACATGACTGCAATTTCTGACATATATAATATCTACGACAGCTTCAGTATACACAGTAGTACATTTTTAGCCATTTACATTGATTAGTTTATGGTAAATTGCATATTGTTAGATATTATAAGTGTATTAAGTAACAATATAATATCATAGGAGTGTTAAAAAATTCACTTCCTCCCCAGAACACCGAGAATTGTTTGGAGATTAAGCGAGCCCCTTGTTAATGTATTGGCAGCCCACCGCTGATAACCACAGTGTATCAAACTTGATACACGTTCTATCAAAAAGGTGTAAGCCGAAAATGCCGAATTAGTATCTAAATTTAGCTTTTAAGTTTGAAAAAAGATGAGCTTGTGAAAATTTAAATCAAGAAAAAAGACTGAAAAAAAGGTTTTTTCTAGACAATTTATTTAATTAATATTAAATTATGTCAATTAAACACCAGTTTAAAAGTCTCCGTCCACTTCCAGGTAGCATATATTTCATAATTTGAATATGGCCAAAAATCATCAAAATACGTTTTATTTGCCTCCTGTTAATGTTGCTATGTGTGGGTTACGTCTTTTTTCCTTTCCACAGTCGATATTATTAATGGACAAACCGTTCGGAACGAAAAGTTATTGCAAAAAAGGTTGAGAAGCCTATAACTTTTACCATATCTCCGTTGTCTTCGTCGTCTTCGATCTAAACACAAAACAGTGTTTTTTTCACTTTAAAAAACTGCTTTCATTGATAGTTGTTTCGACATGTCAATCAACACACGTAACAAGTCAGATTCAATTAAATTGTATTTGAGATTTTAATATATCAAATTTTAAAAACTGGATTTGGCTTTTGAAACGTATTGATAATAAAACACCTAACCCAACGCGTTAAAATAATTTAATGCGTAAATTTATTATAACGCATTTCAAAATGTATCAAATTATTGTGTTATATCAATTTACTTTCTATCATTTAAACGCCCAGTTAAAAAATTTAACGCCTGCGTAGTATTTTCTATTTTAAAATTAACGACAATTTAATGAAAGAAATCAGAAAGCTTTGTGGTTTTAAGTTATGAAGAAGTTCTGATATTTCGGTCAAAGAAAAACTCTCGGAAAATGATTGTTTTGGATGAAACGTGTTGAGTAACTTTTTGGAGAAAACTAACCACAAGATATTGTATATATTACACGCAGCTTAATAACACAAAATAACATATTTTATTCATCACACCTTTGTGATTCTAATGCTCATTTTTTGTGGGCTTTTTGCTCTTTACTACTTTAATTTTGTTTATATTATTATTTTTCCACCGTGTCCGGACCGGACCTACTATGGAACATTTATATGCCTGATAAGAGTTTTTTAAATATAAGTATTTTTCCCACAAGAACTGCTTGGTACTCAGTAGCTCAAACTTATTTCTAAGAAAGTAGATATTATGTACATATACGAGAGGTGTTAGGATAAAACCGTACAGGAAAAAACCGTACATGGACAAACCCGTAACGAAAAAAAACGATAAACCAAAAGGAAGTAACATTTTCATATTAAAAATACTACTCATCTATATTTTCGTGAGTTTTTCAGCTTGAAAAAAAAAGGGTATTTCTATTAGGGTGTCTAATCTCTAACCCTTTTTGTGATCCCGGGATCACAGAATTCACAATCTATCAATCCCGGTATTGATCATTTACCATAATTTATTGTTTTCGTTATTTTCATAAACCACAGTTGCTTGAGATCATTAGCGAAAAAACTGTCTAATTAACACATTCCTCAATTATTCTCAACTTGAAGACTTTTTTGTTTACTACATCCTTAGAGAAAGTTACGTCTGTCAGTGACTAAGTGTTCCAGCCTTGTTGAGATTTTTTTTATTGCTCTATTATAGTAAATCCCGAAATTACGGAAGGTTCAAATTGGAAACCCTAATTTCTAGTGCATTAAATTGTTCTACATCATTGAAATATAAGTTGTGTTATTTTATTATACCAACGACCCGGGGTCTACTCTTCTGAGTGTACTAACAGTTCATGCGTGTACTTAAATGCTGGAAGATACCGGAAGGCGAATCTCTGATCATTAGTGACAAAACTGAAGTGTAGAAATTTTAAACGAAATATACATATTGAGATTTAGAAACTAAAATGTCGGACAAAGGTTAAACGGTAAAAATAGAAGAATGGTGCTAAGTTGTTTTCGTTATCACAACGCGAAATGGATATACTATTTTAATGATTAAAGCAATAATTAATTTAATTCATATTTACCTGTTAAATTGTCGGCCTTTTTGTTCTTGTCTAGTAAGAGTTATATCCTAGCGTTGATATAGGTTGGGTTGGGTTTATATCACAACAACATCAATATTAAATATAGATTTATTCAATTTACCAATTGAGATATTGATCATGTGTGTTTTTGATGTCTTATCTCTCCGAGTTGATCTTGATTGACATTAAAAATTCTCATTAAGTTTATCTAATTCGAATCAAGTTATTCAAAATATCTGGGGCTTAGATGCTTCAATGGCAAATATATATTTTTGATTTTTCCTGCCACTTTGACAGCAACATTTTGATTTGGATATATATCGACTTTGGAAAGCAAAAAGGTCGTAACCCACACTTAACAAATTTTACAGTAAACACAAAAAACAGTCTTTTCAGTCTTTTTCCTTGATCGCAATTTCCACATGCCTTTCTTTTTTAAACTTAACAGCTTTATTTAGATAATAATTTGGCTTACATCTTTTTGATAGAATGTGTATTAAACTGTATAGATTGTGATTAAAAAAGTTGTTTTGAAAAAACTGTGGGGTTTGGGAAAAAACGTCCTTTTTCCTTTCCACAGTCGATATGTAAGGGGCTCAAGAGTTTTGAGTAAATTCACTTGCATGTTTTACCAACTCGAATCGGCCTGTCCAAAAAACGTGTAGAATAACGCATCAACTGTTGGCCCATTCTTCCACTTTTTTTCGACCCTCTTCACCATTTTTCTGCGTGACGACAATGTCAGATAATTGGAAATAGTTCGGCATGGCTAGCGAATAGAAGACAGTACATGGCGAAGGACTTTGATTGGTTGAAGTGATGTGAAGATTACCAATCAAAGGTGACAAAGGAAATGTTTTGACGAATCGTGTACATGTAGATACGGTTTTAAATTAAAGCTTTTGTATTGCTCTGAATGATAACAGGGGTGGACTTGAGAATACGAAAAAAACACGGAAAATAATTTTAAAAACTAATATAATATGTACACAACATTTGATGTTACCAAGAATTATAAAGTTTCTTGGAATACTTGAAAAAAATGTGTGACTATTTTTATTGAATTGCATTGTCAACAATTATTATTATATATATATTTTTAAATCCATGTCCGCTCCTAATTGAAGCATATGGAAGTATCTCAACACAAATTTTTATTCGAGAAATGTTTGTCCGTTGCTAAACCTCTTTTTTTTGAAGAGAATAGGAATAGAAGTATACGGCTAAGACAGGACTAGTGGTTACGCGTTACTAATTTTAAGTATTGGATGGGTGGGAGGGAATTATAAGACATCACAAAAATCCATGCCTTCGAATAGAAATCATTGAAAAAACGCTGTTCATATTGGGACTTAAACCCATGAGTTTTATCATGCAAGTCAACGACGTTGACCACTGTGCCACGAACTGACATGCAGTAGCGTAGCAACGGGGGTGTGGCGGGGGCGAAGCGCCCCGGGCTGCACAATTTTGGGGACAGCATTTTCAAAAATGAAGTTATTTTTTTTAAAGTAATAAATAAAGATTGAAATGTATACATAACCAATTCAAACTGTATTCCTTTCACTGTGTTTTCTTCTGTTTATTTGTCACTTGTGACACTGATTGATAAAATGTACTTTTTTTTAGGCGACGTTCTTGGAAAAGAATCGAAAGTATCGGAGGAAAAAAAAGGTTTTTAGTTCTCATAGTTAATCATTAAAAAAATGGTTCAAGTGATTTTTAAAAAATGGAAGAAATATTGGGGGCGGTATATTCAAGGAACACCCTGGGCGGCTGGGGACGTTTTCCTACGCCACTGCTGACATGACTTAAATTACCGTAAAGTGAGAATGTAGTTTTTCACGGAATACATCAAATTAAAAGTGACATTTAATAATAGGGTAAAAATATCAACGTATTTTAGTTGTACAGATAAAAACTGTAGAACTAAAATATGTTGATATTTTTACCCTATTATAATGGAGTTCTACCAAGTAAATGCCAAATCAATAAATGATATTTAATAGTTCAAACTTATAATTTCATTGGTCACATTTCAATGTATTTAATGGTATGAAGTGAAAATTCAATTCTATTCATCCAATTTATTTCTATATTCAATCATTTTTGTCAGATAATTACTTTTGACCTAATTATTTTATTTTATTTGATTTCAGATTTAAGCCATGGCGAAGACGCTGACATTCATCTGTCTTCTGGTCGGGCTATTATTTCACCATCATGGTAAGTTGATCATTTTTTGTGATTATTTTTTAAGCCAACAAAAAATAGATCTTCCCACAGTAATGTTATTTGCTTCCAGTCAGAAGCGATGAACGATCAGTTCTGATTGCTTAAAAAAGACAAATGAAGAAATCTTGTTTAATTAACCCTTTCCTTACTATGCAAAAAAAAAGCACACGCTCCTGAGCTGTGAATCCGTTACACATCCGTTACAAACGGAAGTGAATCATGACAATTATATAACACTCCTACAATATTGCTATTATTGCATTAGTCAATGCGTAAATGTATAAGGAAGGAATACCTGAATTTTAGGCCAAGTATTTATTATATATACAGAGAAATGTAAATGATTAGAAGGTATGTGTACAATTTACACATCTTAGTTAAGAAAGGGTTAAACATTGCTTGATATTACACATTACACTAAATCAAGTAATGTGAACGTAGCAAGTTGTCCACAAACCATTTTATAGTCTGTGTAAGTCTACTTATTTTTTATGTTTGTTTGTTTCAGGCGTTGACGCGAACTTGCCACCCGTGTTTACGAAAGACATGAGCGGCTTAGCTCTTCCAGAAAACACTGCGGTCGGTTCAATCGTTTACACGCTACAAGGATATGATCCTGAAGGTCTTGCGGTAGGTTTTCATCTTAAATAAAAACAAAATTCTCTCGGGATTATCTTCAACTAGCCGCCGAGCTGATCTAATAATCTTGGTTATAATAATCTCACTTTAATCTAATGTGCCATTTATAATTATTAATAAAGAATGTAACACAACTACGATTTAGGAAGTCCGAGGACAAGTGTAATGAGTGAATGGACATTGTACAGCAGCAGATTGCAAAGCACATGCTTGGGGCCTCCGAACCTTAAGGGGTCTCAAAAAAGCCTATATTACATTAACATGGAATCATGTTATCTAAAAAACAGGGCCATGGAATCGTACTGCGTCTAGGGCCTCCCAATTGCTTAATCTATCACTGATATGAGTGTCACATTATATTTGAAGACCGAGAACAGGGGTTGGCAAATAGTTGTAGTTTATTTGCAAATAATCTTACAATAGATGTTTCTCAAAGACGCGAAACAAATGTCACAATTTGTTATGCAACTCGTTATTAACTTAGTCATCAATTTAAATTTTATATTAAATTGAACTATTTCAAAATAGATTAAATATCAACTATATTTCTCATTCTCTATTTTAATTTTTTTTCAGGTTAAGTATGGACTTGTTGGAACTGACAGGTTCATCGTCAACCCGACTACAGGTGAAGTAACTTTGGCAGAGCCTCTAGATCGTGAGGTAACTGAAGTTTTTGTTTTCTTCTTTTTTATGGCTGTCTATTCTTTATCATTTTGCTAAATAAATGGTTGCATTTTTTAGGAGAATGAGTTGCTGAAGTTCATGGTTTCGATTGAAGATATCGTCGAAGGACTGAACAACAATGCTGTCACTGTGGATGTATCTGTCGTAGTGTTGGATGAGAATGACAACGCTCCGGAGTTTAAAAATGTAAGTTTGAATTCATGATGCAGTGAAAGTGTTAAAAGTATTTTCTCTTTACGTTTATATTCTTTCATGAAGAACAACGCATTCAAATTCTTTGAAAATCCTGGTCAAATTGTTTGGTTCAGTGATGAGGCTCATTTTTTCCAAAATTGCCACATTTGGAGTGAATAAAATCCACCCAGTCACTGTTCCGTGTGTTTTACGGGCTGGTGGAATCATTGATTCGTAATTCTTCATAAATGATGACAGCTAGAATATTACAGTCAATAGAGGCAGTATTGATCCATGATTACTGACAGTTTTGTTCCCCAATTGAATGACATTAATGTGGAAAAGCTGTGGCTTCAAAAAGACGGTGCATCATGCCACACACCACACGCCACAACCAATTTATTGAAGGAAACTTTGAATTAGCGCATAATTTCTCGTAATGGACCTGTGAATTGGCTTCCAAGATCGTGTGATTTAACACCTTTTGATTATTTTCTGTGGGGATATGTGAAGTCGCTAGTCTATGCTGATAAACTGCATGGAAGCCAATATTCGCCGCGTTGTTGCTGACTTACGGCCCCATTTGCTCCAAAAGGTGGTTGAAAGTTGGATTTCCAGATTGTGCTTTCTTCGAGTCAGCCCATGTGCCCAAATTCATATAACACTAATGGCATAAAATTATATTTCCAATAAAGTGAATACTGTGGCCAGTACTGCGATTTTTGTGTGTTTTATTTCATTTTAAAGTTCTATATCCATAAAATATCTCCTATATATCTGGAGATACCATAATGTAGAAAAATCCTAATACTGAAAGAGATTTTACTAATGTTTTTTTGATACTAAATTATTGCTGTATATTTCAGAGTCCTTATGAAGCCGATATATCAGAGGATGCTTTGATTGGCACAACTGTGCTTAGTGAAATTATAGTCGAAGACAAAGATTTTCTGGGAGAAGCTCTTAAAGTTGGTTGCATCGCTACAGCTCAGGTAATCATTCAATCAATTGTTCATCCTTGAATATTGTTTGCCTATATCAATAATTTTATTGTTTTCTTTCATGCAATTTAATACAGATATGAAAGCACGAAAAAACTATACATACACTGGCAATTATGAGTTATTATATTGATATATTCAAAGACACATTGATCAATATACTCCAATAAAGTATCAACATACGTCAGTGATGTTTTGTGACTAATGTCATTGGTATCTTCTTATTCTCTTCTTGTTGAATGAGATTGGAAATAATATCCACACCACTCATTATTTGAAAACTTGGATCACAAGCGGCTACAACATCTTGATTGAGATGTTCTTCTTAGATTAATTAACCATTTGGTTTTTTAAATCTGGTTAGCCATCCAGACGAGGCTTTTAAGTTGCCATTAAACTCCAATGAATCATGGAACATACTTTTTTTTAAATCAAATTCATGCAGCGATAATTCGCACACAGGTAATTGAGAATATTCTGTTTGAAATCATAGAATTCATATATACCCAATTCTCTTTTTGTACGGGGGATATGTTCCCGTGTAAAATTATTAGGTGTAATTTTGTTTGTTATATTTTTGATTTGTAGTGTGACATTTCATTTAATGCATCTGTGATATATTTGTATTTTTTTCCAGTGGGCTGAAGCTTGCGGAGTATTTGAAATAATTCCCCAATCATCATCGCAGAGTCAATTCAAAGGAATTCTTGTTCTGAAAGCACCTCTCAATTACAATATTAAACACTCGTATCAGTTCCAACTCTTCGCCACGGTGAGTGTCACAGCTTATCTTAATTTATTTTGTATGCAAGTCAAATCTTTCCACATTCTAACTGTGGGTGTCAAAATTATCATTTCAAACCTGAAATGATTAATATTATCTGATTGAAATTTATTTTCAGGATGGCCAATTAAATTCAACTGCAGGAGTTGAGGTTAGAGTGTTAGATATCCAAAACCTGCCGCCGACATTCATGGGATCCCTCGCTGCCGTTCTCGCTGAAGACGCCCCGATTGGAACCCTTGCTCTCATAGTTCATGCGAAAGACGGTGACAGAGCTCACCCTAGGAATATTACTTATGATTTACTTAACAGTAAGGATGCAATCAATCTGTTACTAATTATTTTAGAATTATTTTTTAACCTTTTAGCTGCCGTAGAAAAAAGTACGTCTTTACCTAACACGCCGGCTATAATTTGCAATTATTAATTTAATTAGTTATTGACTCGTAACTGGCGTGTTGAGCACGAAAGATATCTCATCTGTAGCAGCCGTCAAGTTGAAATAAATAATTTTTCTTGACGCTTTCCTTTATAGATCCTCACGACTACTTCCTTCTTGACAGCGTAACAGGAGAATTGAGAACTGGTAAACCATTAGACCGAGAATCATTAGTGGACGCATCGGCTCCTCTCAATTTGACTATAAGAGTAAGTGCCTATCGGATATATTTATGAAAGAACTTGCCAAGTTTCACAATCACTTAGGTTAAGTTATGCTGAAATCCAGGTGAAGAAGCGTAGGGCAGCACAGAATTGGCAGGTGCAAGCAGGCATAGATTCATTAGTTTCTCGGTCATTTTCTCGGCTGAATGAAAAGATCACATTCAAACGTGCACGCGTCACGCAGGTATCTGTACCAGAACTACAACGAAGCGCAGAACAGGACAAACATGACTGCATCACACATACGCAGGGCTGTGCTTCATGTAATGCAAAATCTGTCCTGTCCTGCACAGCACTACGTCGCCTGTATCTGCATACGTTAAGCCTTAACGTCTTACATTGTTATTGTTGTTCAAAATAAGAATTTATCCCTTACCCATAAACTATACATCAGAGGTTCTCAAATTATTTTGCAGACGCATTTGAAGTAAAAAAAAATAGTGGTGGGTAAAAGTTGAATTTAAATAAATACAGTTTTAACATTTTTTGTTTAAATCTAGTTAAATTACACTATTTAGATTTACACTGTTTGTTACCAAGCACAAACAGTAATTTTACCATAACGCAATATTTGAGGGTATTATTCGCAAACACGGCTCATTCTAAAATGGATAAAAATGAAACTTCATTTGAATAACAATATATATTTTAAAAGTATTTTAAATTTTGTATGTTTTCAAACCATGTTTGAGACTGATTTCTAAAAATAACTTCAAGATTTATTTTTATTTACTAAATTATATTCATGGTTCATGTTTCAACAATTATCAAACGTAGCCGGGTTTTCAAATAATAGCCTCATTTGTAACATAACAATTTTAATAAATCCTTTCGAATTCAGGCCCGGGAAGTGGTGGACGATCGTCCAGTTGACAGTGATATCACAACAACTCTTGCCACTGTCACCATAACCATCAGGGATGTGAACGATGAACCTCCGAGATTCAATAGGAAGGAATACTCGGTGGAGATACCGGAAAACATTCCATTCGGAACTCCTTTACCGAATTTGGATATGGTCGTTACCGATACAGATGTGGTGAGTATTTTATTTTACTATTCAATCCTATCCAGTCGAAGAATCCTGAAAATAGTGTAACCACACCTTTTTAGTTATCAATAATTCCGACAATAAATGAGTATTGCTTAATAATTAATGAGGAAATTAAAATTCTTAATTCCAGGGTCCTCATTCTGCCTTCTCCCTCCGATTGTCAGATGTATCAGGCGCGTTCAGCGTCGAACCTCAGCAAGCTACTGGTTCCACGCAAGTCAGCATAAGGCTTGCCAACTTCACATTGGATTACGAGAATCCTAACCAAAGAAAATTTATTGTACTCGTAAGTATATTATATACAGTTATCAGTATTGTACCCTAAAACGCTTCACCAGGTTGGATAATGAAAACAAATATTGGTTGATAGATTTTAATTGACTGACTGAATCTTGAATAATGAAGTTAAAGGGTGAAGGGACTTATGTGAAATTTCAAAGAATCAAAAATATCATATGAATATTATAATCAAGTAACAATAAACAAATCGAAACAATAAAAAAATAAACAAAATTCAAATTTGACACATTATGGAGATACTAAATTTGAATCGTTCAAATTATGTACATTCACACAATCTGGGTTTCGCCTTTCGGCATCTTCAGGCGGTCAAGTGCACGGATGAACTTGAACTGAAGATCCCGAAAGGCGAATCCCGAGTCGATAGTGACAAAACTTGTGTGAATGTACATAATTTGAACGATTCAAATTTAATATTGAAATTCCACCAAGCGCCTTGAGTCGAAATCTCGATTTAAGATTTTAGAGGATGCTCGTCATCCACAGGATCCATGGACCGACTGCCGCTGATAAATTTCAACATTTTGTGCCAACCTTTTTAAATATTCTAAATTAGAAATATTACCAAATAAGGCATTTTCTATTTACATATTTAGATTTTGATGCAATTGGTATTCTGTAACCAAACCTACTTGTTCTATTTGAATTTCATTTCTAATTTGTCTTGTTCGTGTCCAGGATTTGTCCGGACGGTAATGTCGCTGTGATTTTGTCAGGATGCCATTACACACTTATTCAATTAATTTTAGGTAATTGCTGAAGAGCTCTACACAACTCCAAGACTTTCTTCAACAGCTACAGTGACTGTCACTGTAACGGACGTCAATGACAACGCCCCAGTCTTTAAGCATGTGTCATATAGTGCGTCAGTGTCTGAACAGGCCACCCCTGGATCTCACGTTTTAACCATAACTGCCGTAGACAGAGATCATGCTAGGTAAGAATTTACTTCTTATTTATATTGTAATTAAATTAATAATTCCAATTTATAGTCGGTGTGCTAGGTACAGACATACTTTTTCTACGGCAGCCAAAAGGTTAATGCAGTATCTGGCTGTTTTTCGCACAAATAACTTTGGTTGCTGGAAATTGCTGTTATCATTTGACTTTTATTTCATTTAATAGGTGAATCTTTAAAATACAAATAGAAACTAGTAAAATGACAAAAAATATAATCTATGATTCATGTTTCATTTCAGATTTGGGACTGAAGGTATTGTCTATGAATTATTTGGAAATGGCGCTGATCTTTTCACCGTTGACAATAGAACCGGAGTTATAACTGTAGCATTTTGTTCCACTCCTGGAGAACCTCCATGTTTGGATTATGAAACCAGGCCAGATTTCTTCCTTAATTATAAGGTAATAACAATCGCTTGATATTATTCTACATTTCGACACCTTTTACTTAATCTTCATAGTCTTTGATCTCCGTTTTATATCTTTACAGGCTACTGACGATGACGGATCCGGCCTGAACACAGTCGTCTCATTGAAGATCTCTCTCTACGACACAAATGATAATCCTCCAGAGTTTTTGAGTCCAGTTTACAAATCGTCCATTGATGAAGGAGCACTAAAATTCGATCCCGATCTATTAGTAAGTTGTGATGATTCATCTTTTTTTTTACTGAGACAATGGTTATACTTTGACTTTGTATCACTGTAAAAAATTCTCTACCATATCTACGCGTATCACGTGGAGAAATGATAACACATTGAGTTCTGTGTGCTTTACAACAATGTTACCAATGACATCAGGCCAAAAATCCCTTGAATAGATACAGACGTGTCGATTACATACCAAAATGAGAAACAGATAAAATAGGCCTTTTTACTTATCTTTTTATGAATCTATGTTAAATTTGTAGTAAATGACTTCAATGCGTGGTTAAAAATAAAACCTCATTTTTAATTTTGTAACAAAAATTTTAAATTACACTTTATATAACTGAGAAGCTTACTATTAAAGTAGGCCAAATGCCATTTTGAATGAAATTTATGTTTGTATTGCTTATTGTATTGTAGATGGCGTTTGGCCAACTTTGATACTAAGTTACACAACAATAGTGTTTCAAAATTTGAATCGTTCAAATTATGTACATTCACACAAGTTTTGTCACTTACGACCCGCGTTTCGCCTTTCGACATCTTCAGGTATTCAAATGCACAGATAAACTTGAATTGACGTTTAGTAAAGAAATGTATCGTGTTTATATTGATATCAAATTTAATATTGAAATTCCACCAAGCACCTTCAGTCGGAATCTTAAAATAGTGTGTCAAATTTATTGTGATTTTAATATTTTTTTCTTTTAGGTACAAGCACGCGATCTAGACAAAACCTCCGTTATCACATATTCAATACTGGACGGATCAAATAGTAACCTATTTTATGTGGACAGCATAACGGGCAAGATTGGAATCCAGGGAAACAACGGTCTTGACATGACGCACGTAAAAGAGGACCATGTATCACTAGTTGTTCAGGTATGATTGATAACCATAATCGCTTTAGGCTGACAGCTCACTCGTCACCATACAAGATGCGTAGAAGAAAAAAATTCTATACTATCCTTAATATAATGCAATGTTATTTACCTAACTTAATCACATACTGTGAAACTGCCCTGAGATGAACACCAAATGAGTAAAGCTGTCTGCCGCGGTCCGCTTTCATAATGGCCCAATAGGCCACGCTGATCTGATCTCTACCATGACCAATTTTGAGCCATTCAATCAATTTGCAACATCATATGGGGAACGGAATATTTAGATTCAACTCTACCGTCACATTAGACTCTCAGTATATGGACTCGCACAAAAGATGCTTAATAGCATTTAACCTCTTCCCGGTCACGTCAAAGTATACTCGGATATTTAAAGTCGTCAAAATGGACACCGCGAGATAACTCAAACAAATTCCATTAAAAAAAAACAATGAATTCTTTCATTTAAGGCGACTCAGTAGGATTGCAAAACTTAAATTTGACCTACAGCATAAATATTGCACTGACTTAAATAAGTAACCACCACAATACGTATTTTTACAGTATCAAAACAAGCAAAACATTTGTATATTTCATTACAAAAATAGCAATACCACCTAACACACGGATGGATATTTAGACAGTAATAAGGGTTTTTCATATAAAACAATTTGTTATTGACGAAAATCAGTAAGTACTTTTTTATCTTCGTAGCAAAGACTGACAATCTAATTTACTTCCCCAAATATCTGTTGCAAAAATTATATGTAACTGAAACAATGCGTTAATTATATATACCGTGAAAATGACTTATAATGCTACATATGAGTTATTGATAGCAACAGTAAGCCATCGTATTCAATAAATGTAAATCAGAGACGGTGTTTTGTCAAACGAAATAATAAAAGAAATAAACAAGATAAACCATACAATACAAATTTCTCAAACTTTCTCTAATATATTGAAAGAATTTGTTTTTATTTTTAATTTTGTATAACCTATTTGTTATGATATTGATTTTAATATGAATACAGTTAAAAACATTCTGTTGAATAAAAAATATTGACATAATAAGATTAAAATGGAAAAAGTATTGAGTTCTAAAATAAATATAAATTTCAGTTGATAGTTATTTCTGGTTCACGCCATAGTTCTGACAGTGGATTTTCCGAAAATTATATTAACTATGTCTTATATTTCTTGTTGGACATCTAAGCTATCTTGGAGGATATTTGTAATCATTTTCAAAAAAAAAAAAAAAATGTACTGAATTCACGGAATAAAAACATGTTTGCTATCAGAAAACTTAGTTATTCCACTGATTACTTAGAATAAAGGTAAATTTCATTAACTAATAATAGCTTTAAGATAGTTGGTATGAAGACGCTTCTCGAAAAAGCCAAAAACGTGTTACAATTTGTAAACAATTAGTGGAATGACAAAGTTTATTTGTTAATTTGTTATAAAATGATTTTGTCTTTAGTGAATGCCGAAACTATCGAAAATATTCATACTCCATGCATGTCTTTAAAGTCATAACCAAATGTTATGATGTGTTTATTTTTACTTCAAGTTTTTATATAGCCTAACACTAATTCAATAAGGAAGAAACTAAATGAATAGTATGCCTGATCAAAAAAAGTTATTTGTATAATTTATATCAATTGCATAAATATATTCGTATTTTTGTATAATGTTTGGGAACTTTTTTTCTCTCGCCAATATACAAGTTCGACATTCAGGGCTGTGACAAAAAAACATAATACTAATAATATTAAAAGTAATTCAAACCATGTGATTGATTTGAATATTAATGTATTGTAGGTATAATATTGTTACATAATTTGGTAAGTTATCGAAAAAATATGGTTTTCAATCATTTAATATAATAGATAAATTAAAGTCGTTAAGTTATATCGGCTGCATCGGACTAACTTTGTTGGGTGGTACAAAAAATGACTTAAATGTATGAATTAATATATTTCACAAGTTTATTATGTATCCATACATATGTATATATATTTGTCATATATCAATTTCGAATATTTTCTAGCATTCTGTTTTATTCAATTATAACTTAAAAAAAACAAGTTTGACGGTAGAAAAATGTATTCAATTAAAAAAACCAGGGCTGTGGAGTCGGAGTCGCGGTATTTTGGCCGGAGTCGTGAAAAATGAGCGGCTCGATTTTTTTTTGAAAAATATATTTAATGATGTGTATGTAAACAAAATAGTCAAAAGAATTAACATTTCATACTTGGCTGACTAAAGATGATCTGATGGTACACATATATATAAGTTAAAATGAAATTATTGAAAAAAATTCCTGATAAAAACTCTACGTTGCAAAAAAACATGGTTTACCATCTGTATAATGATTCTTAAAAAATATTTACTGTTAATATCTTACCTTATCTAATAATTTTCAAGTTTTTTTTCGATTTAGATGACGAACTTTGTTTTTTTAGCAAAAATCTTTTGAAATATAGAAATGATTCAAAACTACTAATGTGAAAAATCTTTTTTTTCAACTACTGCTACTATTACATTGAATAGAATCTCTTTTTAAAAGCAAATAAATATTTCAAAATGCTTATCCATTAAGCTAAATACTGGTCTTTAAAATAATCGCTATTGGAAAAGACATTATTGTATTATAAATAATAATATTATTTGTAAGCGCATTGAGCAACCCTAACCCTATCCGCTATTTTGCGCAACACCTTTTTTATCGCAAAATAAAAAATACATT
Organism: Himalopsyche tibetana; assembly: GCA_030503985.1. Taxonomy (NCBI): domain Eukaryota; kingdom Metazoa; phylum Arthropoda; class Insecta; order Trichoptera; family Rhyacophilidae; genus Himalopsyche; species Himalopsyche tibetana. The sequence goes on from JAPJYX010000007.1 coordinate 18,609,805, forward strand.
TCTTCGATTCATTTGTATGACCAGTGTTTTAAGTTAATGCAGAGTAATATGTGGTACGTGCACTCAGTACGAACGTCTTTCTCACACTGACTGGGTTTGCGAAATTTACGGCAAGAAAAACACATCCCCGAAAAATAGTTATTATTTATTGGTATGACAATTTTTTAATTTTTTTTTTGCTTTTAAATGTAAACAATAAAATGTTTTATTATTCCAATTTTTTTTAGAAGTATTTATGATCCAATTATGCTTTAAAAATCAGTCAGAAAAAGTGGGAAAAATGGTACATTTCAAATAGATGTACAATCATTATATTACATAAATTGGAAATTCTGCTCAAATCACTTTCTTAAACAAACCTTTATCTGCATTTCTTTCTAAGACATTAAACTTCGGTATCTTACAATAAACTCTGAAAATGATCAAAACGAAAGCAGTTGAAAAATTCTGTGTAAACTGTTTGCCTTTTATTCTTGAAAATATGACTATTTTCATGAAAAAAAAAATGTAATAGTGTAAAAAAGCGTTTGGAAAATGTAATATTTGAAAAAAAAAATTTTTTAAGTGAACGGTTCACGAGATTTCGTCGATGGCAAACGATCGATTTACTCTGTTTTCAGGCGTAAAGGTACTATATCCTCTTAATATACATGTTTAAAAATATAACGCATGTGCTTGGTGCTCGAGCATAATAAAAAATATGTGATCCTTTTTTGAACATTTGTTTAAATCAATTGGACAGGCAAGTGGTTAAAGTAAATGGCTGATCAAGTCTCATTTTCTTTTTATCTATATCATCTTTAAGCACAGCGGTGCACGGTTGAGAGATAGGCCCGCAGATAGGTGCAACTCTGTATCAATCAACAACCATTTTGTGTACACAACATATTTTGTTGAAGCATATATCATAATCATTTTTTATTTGTGTCCATACTGGAATTCAAACTCACAAAAATGGATGGGTTTTTAAAACTTGATATTTTATGTCCCTCAGATGGAGCAGAATCCACTGACATTTTTCCGTGTGTTAATATATTTTTTTTTATTCTTTAGGCAAGCGACGGAGTCTTCAATACGACCTGTCGTGTTGAAATTGATGTGAAAGATGTGAATAATAATGCACCTGTGTTCGAAATCGATCACTATGATGCACATGTTTTAGAAGACGCACCTATTGGTAAGATTAAGTTTATATAATAATGAATAATACTTGGAATAAATAAAAAATTCAGCACATAAAGTTGAGGGTATTATTTATTTATATCGTTAAGCAATCAAAAAAACCAAAACGGACTCGTTTTATGTATTGCTTAATTTCCGGCAGTATTGATAAGCACTTCTGGGGGGATTTGTTTTTGGCGGCAATTTCAAGCGTTGGCAACGTCCCAACGTTTTTTTCACAATAATTGCAAGTGAGATAGCTTTCACTGAAAGTGTAACTGAGGCTATTATTTGCAAACACGGCGCATTCCAAAAGTATTTTTAGTTTTACATTAGTTTGGAATGTTATTTTGTGTGTTATCAAGCCATGTTTGTGAATGATTTCTTAAAATACCTTCAAAATTTATATTTATTTACTAAATTACATTCATGGTTGATGTTTCAACAATTTTGGAATGAGCCGGGCTTGCAAATAATAGCCTCAGTTACACTTTCGATGAAAGTTGTCTCACTTGCGATTATTGTGACAAAAATGTTGGGCCATTGCCGCCAAAACAAATCCACCTGGAACAGTGCTTATCAATACCGCCGGAAATTAAAAAATACATGAAACATGTCCTTTTTTGGTTTTTTTGATTGCTCAAAGATAGAAATTTACATAGCCATGATAAATTGCTACAAATTCGTACCTGCCGGGAAGGATCTCTGATTTCAAGGATCCTGTGTATATTATATGTTTTTGCCCATTTTGTCCATGGAATTCTCCTAAACATCTTCATCCAGCACCAAATGTGTCTTGTCATAAAAATCATAGTTGGAGTTTCTAGTATTGTCCCATTTTTAATCTAAGATCCACTATCCAATTCACATTATGAATTGAAACGTTAATAATAAATATTTTATACAGGCACTGATGTTATAACTGTCGTCGCCAGAGACATGGACAGTGGAATTAATGCAGAAATCAAGTATTCCATTCAAAAGGGGGCGTTTGACGATTTCGCCATAGAGAAAGAGAGCGGCATTATAACGATTGCATCGAAGTTGGATTACGATAGAAGAAACACATACCAAATGCAGATCATAGCTATTGATCAAGGTGGGTTTTGTTACTTACCAACTTCCGCCGGAAGGGTGACGATATATGAGCAATATGGTTAGGCAGCACTTCCGTGTCTACGGGTCTATGGCGACTGACTAGTCAAATATTTTTTGCTGTTTCAGGAACCCCTAGTCAAACCGGCACCACAATGCTCACAATAAAGGTTCTAAATGCCAACGATAAGTCGCCATATTTTACTCCGCAGATTCAAAGGACTGAGGTGATATTTTATTTTTTTTACAGTTTCCTAATTGGGTTGAGTTAACCAAAAGGAAACCAACTGCACATTTGCAAAATGGAGATATTGAGCTTCAAAGTTTAGATATGTTTTCAGATATTTAATGTAAATTTTGTGAATGTCTTAACAAAACCATTCTGTTAAAATCTTATTTATCCTTAATCTTATTTATCCTTAGGCATAACCAATACTTTGTACTTGGTTTCTTTTTTGTAACAAAAATATGACTTGGAGAATTTGCCCGCTAATCAAAAAAAAAATAATGCAAATAAAACAGAAACTATGCTGAAATTCAGTTTGTTCTCTTTATCAAATTGAAATTTGGAATATTTTGTACAAGTTCCCATTCTAAACTCAAAATATCTAAAAATGTCAGTTGGTTCCTATTTGTTTAACTCAACCAAATTATTTTTATTATAAATTAAAGAATGGTGGAAAATTTCAATGGAAGTAATTAAATAGAATTGGGCTATAAGTGCTGTGAGAATCAAAATATTCATCAAAATTTTCCTTTCAGGTATCGGCTGATGCCGAAGTAGACACAATAATTCACACCCTTGTTGCTGTGGATCCTGACGTATTCTCTGTCGAAGATCTCAAATATGAAATTGGTATCGATCCGATGACAGCAGTTGACAAAAATGGAAAACAGGTATTGTTAACTGTCAACTAGTGCAAATAGGACATAACTTGAGGAGCTTGGGGTCAAAAATTATCAGATCCACTTTTTCCTGAACATAGAAAAACAGACAGTTTTTATTATAAGATCTTATTATAAGACACTTGCATGAAAAAACAACAAGATTTTAAGCGATGTTCAAAATAAAATTCTGTTCTTTTGAATCAGTACTCCAATATTATAGTGATATATCATTTTTTTCTCAAAACTGGATTTGGGTGCGTTGGATCTCAAGCTCCTCATATATTTGCAACATTTGTTTTTTAACCACTTCCCCGGCGAATTATTTTTGCAAAAATGTTGCAAAAAAAACTATTTTTATTTTCTTTTAATTTGAAGCATATAAATATTTTTTTTTTTTTTTAACCCTTCAAATTATATTTTTTTATATTTTTTTTATTAAAGATTTTCCTCCTGAATTTTTACTGAATATATACGAATTCCACAAAGCTAATTCACATAAATTGAATATCGTGAAATTGTATGAAACACGTATCTGCGTGACCTTTTTTTTACATGTATTTGTGTGAACGCCGGGGAAGTGGTTAATGTAAACATTTATCACTCGATAGATGTTCATAATAATTCATAACTACTCATGCCAAAAAGTTATATATATTTGATATTTTGCCTTTAACAATGAATGTTTTTAACTTACAAGAACTAAAAAATCTCTTGAGATTATGTTTAAAAGTCAATCACCATGAAACATTTAGATTAACAGTAGTTGCCAACTTCAAAAAGGTTGGAAACCTTTGCTGTATAACTGCTTTATTCATAAAATAACATACACCTTCTGGTCAGACAAAAAGAAATCCTTTTAATTAATTATACGACATTATCAAAATATACTAATCTACGGTCATGTACAATATGGGAATATATTAAGTTGTATCAATATTTGTTTTAAAATAGGATAAACGGTATCGCACAAACAATGTTTTACTGTATACACCTTGCGAAGTATGCATCTACAGAACTGTATGAGTATCTTGATTCACGACGGTCTCTATGGATCGTAATGTTATCTTATATGTATATATAATAACTAATTTATTTTAATTTATATTGCAGGTTGCAGAATCGTTTGCTTTCAGACAATGGTTCTCTGTGGAGCCAAACGGTCGAGTGCGTGTCGCCAAACCTTTAGACAGAAATATCGCCGCGGTCGTTTCATTGCCGGTGCAAGTTTCCGACACGTCAGCAGTTAGTGTGCAAATGTCAAAAGGTAAACAATATTCAGGTTTAAATTACCAAACAACTGATCTAACTAAATATGAATTTTATTTATTGAATGTGGTATATTCTGAATTGCAGGCATGCTGATAATAACGATCGTAGACGTAAACACGTCACCGCCGTCATTCAGACAATCGCATTTCTCAGAGCGTCTCGTTGAAGAACAGCCTCCCAACACGACGTTGGCGACTTTCCACGCCACCGACTTGGACTCCAGCATATCTCATTATGCCATCGACCCACCCAATCAGTATTTCTCCATTGACAATATAACTGGTAAGAACAAGGCGAAGTCGATCTTCATTATCACCAAGACATGACTCCAATCCTTTCTGTCTGCCACAATTTCCTTCCCTTCAGGCTTCTTTTATCGCTTTCTACACAGCGTAACCGTCTCAATTTGAAGATAAATATTCAAATCAATTTTGTTATTTTTTCAGTTAAATTTTGTAATTAAATATATATCAAAATGTTTGCCATATAACTTTGCTGAGGCGTATAAAAAATTGTCGGGTCCTATGGCGCAGCGGTTAGCGTTACTGGCTTCCGTGCCGGATCTCACTGGTTTGAGTCCCAGTATTCAAAATTTATTTTAGGTATAGTGTGCCTGAAAGGTAAATAAAATAAAATTGTTTCAATTTCATCATAAGTCAACCTATAAACAATTCTAAAATGCCTTATTATTTTTCCAGGCGTCGTTCGTTCAACACAACGAATCGATTACGAAAGAGTCCATCAAATAAACTTCACCGTCCTGGCTTATGATACCGGTGTGCCTCAGCTTTCGACATCTGCCGGAGTCACCGTCAACGTCGTCAACATCAACGATGAGGAACCAGTCTTCGACGAGCCTATGTACGAAGCAGTACTCGAAGAAAATTCACTCGCCGGATCTCTGGTGACTACGGTGCAAGCTACAGATAACGATGAAGGTAAAATACACCAATAAACTAATCAATTTTAATTCTACCATTTCAAGCCATCATTGTACTATCACGATCTTGGAACTATAACAAAAAACCCTAGAAACAATAAATTCAATTTATTATTTATTACTATATTTTGCAATATAAATTAGGATGTTAGAGTGAATGAAAAAATCAAATTAGAATTGTTTGAATTTTGTACTTTTCCATGAGTTTTGTCGCGACCCGGGTTTCGCCTTTTTGGCATCTTCAGGCATTCCAAGTGCACGGATGTACTTGAACTGACGCGTAGTAAACAGTTTGTATCGTTTATAAACAAAAATATAAGTAGATAACTAAGTTAAAAGGTTATTAAAATGTAAATTAGCGAAAATTGAATGTATACAATTTTCAATGGATTAAGTGGGTTTGTTATAATTATGGGGATTTTTGAAAATATTAATGACCAGATAATAACATAGGAATGTTTAAAATAAATCTAGGGTTTTATCCGACCTATTATTAATGAGTTGATTTGTTTTTAACCCTTTGAATTAATATTTAATGATAGCAAGTGCTTGAATTATTAATAAAATGACAATTATTTAAAATTGGCAAACTGTTAAGCTGAGCTCGATTAATCTCTAAGATTTCTTGGTAAAATAATTTAAACTCGCCCCTGTTAGTATGTAACAAATCAATGCCTGAGTCAAAATTAAACGTATGGTTTTCAAGAATTAAATGATTGGAAAAGGTGGAAGTATCTTTTTTTAAGCGAAAAGCGGCTAAATGCTCAGCCACTCTTATATTTAAGGTTCTAGCAGTTTTACCAATATAAAATTTGGGACAATCACTACACTGCAATCTATAAATCCCAGATTTGTTTTTATAATCTATAACATCTTTATTATTTATCAATAATTTACCTAAAGAGTTCTTGCAATAGAAAGCCGGTCTAACACTTTCTGAGAGCTGCTTCTTTATCTTTAAACTGGTGTGTCCTATGTAATTAATTCTACGCCAAAACCTAATATCACCTGAGTCTTTCGTTATTAATCCCTTGTGTAAGATTTGTTGTGCTAGCTTTATACGTTTTTTATATAAAAGATTGTCTATAAGAGACATATCATAACCATTGTTAATGGCGATTTGTTTAATGATTTTTAATTCAATATCAAAATTTAATTTATTCAAGGGAATACTGACAAGTCTGTGAATTTCGGAATGAAATGCAGCTAATTTGTACGACATTGGATGTACTGAGTTTTTATGAATACAGGACAGGCATCTGAAAAAGTCGGTTTACGAAAAATCGTGAAATTGTGGGTATCGTTTTTAATTTCTATAGTAAGGTCAAGAAAGTTTATTTTCTTTCCTCCGACTTCCAGGGTGAATTAAATATTATCGTCTAATGAGTTTATAAAGTTATGGAATTTGGTGATTTGTCTATCGGTTCCGTTAAATAAACAAATAATATCATCTACATATCGGAACCAATAAAATCCGTGCACTTGGAATGCCTGAAGATGCCGAAAGGCGAAACCCGGGTCGTTAGCGACAAAACTCATGGAAAAGTACAAATTCAAACAATTCTAATTTGATATTGAAATTCCATCAAGCACCCTCAGTCGAAATACTTAATGAATGAAAAAATGTATAGTGTATCTCTTCTAAACCAGTATAAGCTTAACCTTTAAACGACTGTGGACTTTTTGCAAAATATTTTTGCACGATACGTAGCTTTTATAAAAATAATTATATCTCTAAAACTAGTCAGCCTATTGGGTCAGATAAAAAGCATTAGCAAAATAAAAGATTGTTTATAATTAACAAAAGCTTTGTTAATTATAAACAATTTTTCACATTTTATATTATTAAACATTAAAGTTAAAGAATTTAAACGATAAAAATTAGACAAAACTTAAAAAATTTAAACCATTAAATTACAAAAAAATAGAGAATTTTCTAGGTATTGAAAAAAATCTGTATCCCAATTGAAATATGTAGTATGGTGTGGATAAAGCTGATTTATTACGGTCTGCCTAACACAACGCATATTCCAAGAATCGACCTTGGAACGCGGATGTTTATATTACTTAATATTACAAAAATATTTATCGAAACTGAAAATAAAATTATGGATCGGTATCTCAAAGTCATCATCTATGTAAGCTAATATTCTTATATATATATATATATTTTGAATACTATTATCATAAATCAGTGTAATCCGACAGCGAAATGTACCATAATCACTGGTCTTGTACGGGACCACCGGGCGTTTAAAGATTAAACATAGTTCTGATCAATGTTACCTCCAATTTTCCTATTGTTTGCAGGCCATCAACTTCTTTAAGCAGTTAATTTTCAGCCAAAACAAAAAGACTAACTAAGAAAGCTTTTATTTTTGTTCATTTTTTTAGGTGTTTTTGGCGAGATCCGATACAGTCTTTCAGGAGAACAGGCGGAACTCTTCACAATAGATCCAATCAAAGGTGACATTCGTGTGGCGACGGGTGCCATCATCGACCGAGAAGTGATAGATGATATTTGGCTGCAGGCCATGGCCGTCGATAACGCTCCGGTCGCTGCCAGGAAAACTGCCAGTGTTCCGGTAATTAAATCATAAAACTGAACTGTACTAAAAAAATACAATTTTTCTTATTCCACAAAAATTGTATTGATTCAATGGATAATATATCGACTGTGGAAATGTAAAAGGACATAACTCAAATATATTTTTTTTACACCAGGAAGTTCAATCACTAATATATCATTAAAAAGTCAAAAATACTAAAATTGACTAATACTTATTAGATAATTATTTCTCTCCTTTCCAGCTTCATATTAAAGTTCTCGATTTGAATGACAACGCTCCCGTCTTTGGCCAGCAAACATACAAAACTTCGGTAGCGGAAAACCTTTCTCTTAAACCGCCAGTGCCCATTCTCCAAGTCAGGGCTGAAGATAAAGACAGCTCGCTTAACGGGCAAATCAAGTACACAATACTCGAACAAACAGTTCCAGGTAATAATTAGTATTAAAATAATAAATTGTCTTCTTCAACTATGATCAATAAGTCCCTTAGAGTTGTTCACTATTTGTATGGCCCTAAAGATGTTTAATTATGTTCACACATTTTATATAAAATATTTTTTATTTATGTTGCATCCTGTTGTGTTGACTTTTATGCAATTTAAATAAAATAAATTTATTGAGCCTGCAGCCTAGTGGTCAACGTATGGACGTTTTCATCGATTTATGAATTTGTATTCAAAGACATAGATGTCTGTGTTGTCTACTTTCCTTACCACTTATCTGATTCTAAAAACAGGGCAAAACTAGAGTGAATAGCTTTCTACTATTCCTGTTCAAAATAGCAAGGTTGAGTGACTGAATTACTAACTGTTTACGTAATGCACAACTTCTGCTAAGTTAAAAATTAAACATCTTGTAAAATTCCAGCACCTTGACAAGGTTTTTTTCTTCTTTGACCATATTCGCTCCTTATGTGGAGTATATGGCCGCCACGGAAATAAAAATCAAAATAAAACCATTTCATCGAATCTCATTCCAAATTACAGTAAATTTATTACCTACCCTCTGCCAATCATTGAAACATATTTTTTTCATCAATAGGAGCCTTTGAATTGAACTCAACAACCGGGATATTATATCCGTGCCTTCCGCTGTCTGGCAACACCAGTTATCATCTCAAGGTATCAGCGGTGGATAACGCTGGAGACGGCCCCCATTCCGACACAGCTTTCATCGACATCAACGTGGAGAGCATCAATCAACACAGTCCCGTTTGGATCGTGCCTGCTGATAATCAGCCCACGTTCGAAATAGCCGAGGTAAACATTTCTCTTCATCTCCCTTAACAACCAAAATTTGTTGCTCTACTAACTCTCAATCATTACATTTCTTTGTTTTAGTTTTTGAATAAGATATATGTAAAATAAACCTACAACAAATCCAGCATTTCAAAAACATTTATGAATAAATTTCAAATATAAATTTTCAAATAATGAGGCTTTAACAAAGAATTAGGTGCTAACTTGAACACAATTTCAATTTGTTTTGTGTCATGTAATATTTGAATTGGAAGCTGGACATCAAATGATCACTCGAAAGTGCATTGGTAATAATATTTTCTACAGCATATGTCTTTCTTTTGATTTTTAGAACGCAGCTCAGGCTGATATCGTTTTGATGACTGTCAAAGCGACTGATCAAGACCCTGGAGAAAACGGTCGCGTCACATACCACCTCAAAGTAGGTAACAAAAATATTCATGAGACCAATGAATTCTCTCTTGACGAATCTACCGGAGAACTTCGAACCAGAGTTTTCTTGGACAGAGAGCAGAAGGACAGTTATCAGGTTTGTTTCAGAATAAAAATTCACACAGAATTTAATTAATGATAAACATTCTTGTTCTTTGGCCATGTTTGCTCCCTATGTGGAGCATATGGCTATCAAGGGGCACCACCATAATTCTTCAAATAATGTCAATTTTATTCATGTAACGATGTAATTCTTCAGTCAAATAGTCTCCCGTCAATTGCTTTCCTTCCTCCAGTGACATCCCTTAGTTCCGTCGAGTCTCATACATAAGAACTGTTCAGGACACCAGAATTCCGCCGGTTGGAAGAAGAGGTAAGCGGGATTGAGCCTCTCCGGAGGTATCCGCAGCATGTGTCCTACACAATTCCAACGTCTATCCATTACCACTGACGTAACAGTGCACTGTCTTGTACATTCCCTAATCTCTGAGTTCCTCACGAAATCAAACCACCTCACCCCCAATATCTGTCACACGATCTATTCTTGAAGCTCAGTATACTGTTTTTCTGAATCTTCGTCAGGTGCCATGATTCACTACCGTAAAGCAACACTGCTAGAATACAAGCGTTGAAAGAACCGTTAAACATTAACATTTTCATTCCAAAAAAAGGAGAAATTCCTTCGACCTGTTTATTCTTCCTCTAAGTAATAAGCAAAAGAATATATCCAGAATCAAATATAAATTATGTTTGTTAATATGTGTATTTATTCTCTCACAGTTGGTACTGGTGGCATCGGATCAAGCGTCCCCATCGCGTTCTGAAGTAGTCAGATTCTTGACAATCATCTTGAAAGATTCAAACGACAACAAACCTCAATTTGCCAAAGAATTGTACGAATTTTCGATCTTGGAAAATCAACCCGTCGGCATGATTATTGGTAAACTATTTTTTTTATGCTACCTATAAAATTATTTGTATTAAATATTTTTACTGCTACTACTCAATAATATATAAAAACGCTTTTTTTTATCTTTCAATCTGAGAAGAATAATACTTATTATTTAATTTAGTGTGATTTAAAATGCAAAGTAAAACACCATAATTTATTATATTTCATTATTATTTTTGAAGAATTATCTGGAAATCTTTACTTTTATTTCTGATATGGATCTTTATTAACAGCTTAACGACCGTGGACGCGTATTTAAGTCTTTGAAATCCAACGGTTGCGGACCGTGGACGCATATACGCGTCCTACGTCATACATTCTATTCTATTGAAAAATCAATTGGTTAGGATCGAGTTTGATTTTAAATGTTAACGAGAGATGGTAGCATACACATTGACGCAATATTTAACAAAAACAAAATCAATATTATACTAAAATATTTCGTAAAAATACCCCTAAGATGGTAGACGTTTATTTTTTTCAGGTGTCATTTTTCATAGTATTATTTTACGTTCTGGTAAAAGATTTTATGTTTAAATCGTTTCTGGTTTGTTTCTCTGATTAGCCACGACATACATCCGTAATATTAGCAGGGTAACATGATTCCCAGATGCTCTTGTAGGGCCTCTTAGAGATACGCACACACGTATCGTAGTATTTGTTTACATCGAATTGCCTTGTGATTTATTGCTTGGGCAGGAGGCGGGCCATGCTGCAGTTTTATGGAGCAAGTGTCATTATAGCGGTCGAAAACAATTTTTGAAATTTGAATCGGGTGGTTGATAATATTGCGACCTATTCAAACTCAGTGGCAGGGGTTCTCAATTCTTAAATAATACATACTTTTTTTACGATTTTTTGATCATACCTTGTAAATAGTATATCCAATTATTTTTTATATATATTTGAACATAAAAACAAAGAAAACAATATGAAAAAGTAGATTTTACATATTTAAAAGAAAACCTTTCAGTAGATTTAAGTTATTTTGACTACACCACATAAGTATGCAACCCACAGATATAGAACCATTGCTCAAGTGGCATTGATTTATGCGCCAAAGTATATGGAAGCTATCAAATAAAATTTTGTGAAGATATCTCAATTGGTTTACAAATTATGGTGAATTTAGTAGAATGGCAGTTTTTTGCGAATTTTTTGCAAAATCGTCCGGCCGCCAGGTCAAATTCAATAGAAAACACGCGGGCGGTAAGCTGTTAAGATCGCCTGTAGTCATGTGCTAGGAATGATATCCATTCCAGGAAGTGAATTAAATAGAAGAAAAAAAAAATACACTCAATATTATATGGCTATTTCTTTTTGAAACGTTTATTGTGGAAATATTAATATTATATTTTTTATTTTAATATAGGTACTGTGAAGGCATATGATAAAGACAGTGGCGAAAACGGTAAAGTCTACTACCACATCATCGATGGTAACCAGAAAAGAACATTCTCTATAGATAGAACTCAAGGAATTATACGTACAAACTGTTCTTTTGACAGGTAAGAAATAACATCATTAATGCTTAAAATCTTAATTGACTACCTCTTTATGTGTTTACAGGTGAAAAACTCTTTCAATTTTCAGAGAGGACGAAGCTGAATATTCACTGACAATCTACGCGGGAAACGAACCTGTCATAGACAGCAAAATGAAGCCTCTGATAACGGTCGTTGAGCAATCGACAAATGAAGACATCAATGGAACTTACAAAATTGAGAAAGACAAGAGTATCACGCATGTGGAAATCAAAATACTCGATGAGAATGACAATCCGCCGAGATTTGAAAAGCCAGTCTACGATGCAGGTAAGAAATATTCCTGGTATGCAGATAGCAAATTGAAATAACTTAACAGTCATGCAAACTCTCAAAGTGGTATCTCCCATAATGTTTCAATATTGTTTACTGTCAAATTTACAAGTTGGTCCGTCGAAACATACATCCATACAATGTAACAAATCTGTTTTCTTTTGTACAGGTGTGAAGTCGTCCGCAAAGAGTAATGAATTGATACTATCTGTCAAAGCTAAGGATCCTGATTTTGAAGCCAATGGCACAATTACATACCTCATCGCAGCATCCAATCTTTACAAGTTTGGCAACATGCGTTCCAGTGGATCAATTGTTCCCTCTCCTTTCAACATTACTCAAGACGGTAAAGATATTTCATTAATTATACAGGCTATCTTCGGCTGAAGGTTAAACTTTCTCATATACATACATAATGCTTTGATATTTGACTGTAATTAATATTATAATTAGGGGTTATCTTAAAGAATAGCGTCGTGAAGTATTTGACTAATACGTGAATTTGATGTGAATATACATTTATTTTTTTCATTTATTCTGACAGTAATCAAAGATCATAACGCTTCTTAGATTTGTATGATTAATTAAAACAAATAATTCACAAACGATTTCTGTGTTGGCGGCTATTTCGATTAAACGTCAAATGCTTCACAACGCTATTCTTTAAGATAACCTAATTAGGACTTGTCGGCTTTAAAAACCTAGGGTGTTTTCTATTTGATGCCTTCAAAACTATCCGACCAACATCATTAGCAGGCGAAAAAGTATCTTATATTTCTAGAGATTTTGTTAACATTTTTATTTTACTATTTTACTTAGTAAATCGGTGAACGCTTGTTTTTTTCTAAAAACGTATATTCTGAAGAGAAAAACTAGTGTTTATATAATAATAAAGAAAGGAATTTTGACCCTTTTTTAAACATTTTTTCCCTATTTTAATTGAACCAAGCTAAACAGGTTTCTAGGAATCGGTGTTTATATAAACTCTAGTTACAGTGGAATTAACTGATCCATTTCTTCCTCTCTATACTGCTCGGCTTATGCAGCCCATGCACCAAACAAAGTTTACAATAAAAGACTCCTGGAAAAAATTATACCCATAAGAAATCGGTAATTCGTGAGCATTATGGAAGAAAGTGATTCCAATAGAGAGTGTATATCTAAATTACGATTGAAAAAGATCGCATATTACAGACATCTTTATTTATAAATGAGCAACGGTGTAGTATTCAAATTCATTACGAAAACACTTAGGTGCTAATATACTTCATTAACCTTTGATGAGTATCGCTGTACCAGTACGGCAAAGTATTTTGTCATCTATTATGTATTGTCATTCTCATTGTTTTTTTATTGAATTACTGTTATTCCTTTAGATATGGATACTACACACAGCTATCAGTGATTTCATGCAGTCACATTATTTTTGTTATTTGTTGCAAATACCACAAAAGATTTTTTTAAATGGTGAATATTTGTGAACAAATCGGTAGCCATATAATATTTAGCATAAAATTCGATTTCTGTTCGATCCCCATTCTGAAATCAACGCCAGTAGAGAGCCACACGCCCACAGATAAAAGTAAAAACGATCTAAGCCCAAATTGGAAGTAATAGCTTCTAGAAAATTATTTTAAAATTAATATGAATATGTTTAATTTACGCTTTAAACTATACATTTTGAAATTCAAAAAAACATAGTTACTTTTCGAAATAATAAATAATATTCTTCCCAAATTGAGCCGTAACCAAATAAAAATGATTTTATATTTTTGTGCGTAGTAATAGTAAAAATAATCAAAATATACGAAAAAACTTAATTTATTAAAAATCAACTCATCGCTCAAAGGGTAAAGATTATTATACCAATGTTTCATTGATAATATTATTTTGAAACATTTTTTGATAAACAAATTACATTGATTTAATTTCGCACACGTTTTTAGAAAGCAATTACGCCGAGGATTTGCCTCTTTACATACTTGTGACGTAAATATTTTATAGAAACAAAATTCATGCAAGTAATGAAATTTTGTAATTGCGTTTCTTTAAGGTTTACTTTTGACTGCTGAGTTTATGGAAGAATACAACCAAGACCGATTCGTACTCAACATCATGGCTCAAGAAACACAACCACCTTATCGCCAAGCCAATGCTGATGTCCGTGTGTGGATAGTTACAAACGAACAGCTGGTGAGGATAGTCTTCTCGCGACCGTGCGGCCAAGTGAACAAACAGCAAGCGAATGTGGTCGCTCGTCTCGCCAACGCTACAAAATCCATTATCGTCGTCAACGCCATAAAACATTACACGCAGACTGATCACAAAGATTGGTAAGTGACCAATAACTGTGCTTATCTGATCAGTTAACATTTTTCTTTTGATTTGGTTTTTTTTATCTTTATATTTTAATCTTTTGCCCCCTTTTTTTGTCATTTACCTTCGAGAGGAGGTCAAACCAACAGTGTCAGCGGCGGTCGTTCATGCTTTGGAGATCAGGGTTTTAGCAGATGTTGATAATCATTGAGCACTCATTTCGGGTTGGCGCGCACAACAAGCCAGTTATTCAATTAATATTTGATCGGTCCACACAGCCTTTGAAATTTCTGTGCAGTTAACCTCTCGTCTTAGAAGGAAGGGAGCATTGGTCACAATCCAGCAACAGCCGGTCAAGCTGCGATTGCTTGAAATTAAATTTCAAACAAGATGTGGAATAATAATGTCTTGGTTGCTCTTTGGAAGTGATAGATGTATGTATCATTCATACACGATTCTGCCAAATTCAGACATTCAGTGCACTCTGGAACTAGGGTATCAATATATATATATATATAACTCTAATTAATTAATAAATTATTATTAGGTGTGATGTGCACATGCATGTTGTGGATCCGTCAACGCTGTCAGTGTTGCCAGTTGAACGAGTATTCGAAATGATTGACGCACAGTATGACCAACTTAAAGATCTCTATGAAGACACTGGAATTCAATCCGTTGTTGCAGCAAGTACAGCCAACAAAGGTACAAAAACAACTTGTTTTTCTATATCATCAGATGTAAAAATTCATCATCTTTTGTTCTTTGCTAGATTGATTTTGTGATCAATTGAATATTAATCTTTATTACCGAATCAAAGGTCTAAACAATTATACCCACTGCCTTAACCCATGCCCTACTTGTGCATATGAAAGCTAATATTTCAATACTTCTCTGGCAAGAAGTTGGTATGTTACAAAACTGACAAATGAGTTAAGTATACAAAAATATTTTTTGGTATAAATTCTATGTCTGGAATAACTCAGTTGGTGCATTGATTATACCAGTTTGTCAAAAAGCATTTATTTTTATACACTATTATTAGTAATGCTGATTAAAGGCAGGCAAGTGTCCCTATCTATTAATTTTAAACTCTTAATTGTGTAAGATCGCCATTAATGCATCTATATTTTAATATCATAAATTATCTATGTAAAAAAAAATATTGAGGTTAAAGGATTTATCCTGAAAGCTGAAAATTTTCATTTACTGTTTACTCTGAACTTTCAATCTGCTATATAAGGTGCAGTATGCAGTATGCTCATGATTGAGATGAATTATGTTATTTTCATTCAATGAACGAATCAATGTTTTTAAAAAAATGTGGTTAATGATTATTAAAAATGTTATTTTGCTTATTTCAGGAGTACCAGAATCATTTGATCCCGCTCTAGCAGCGTTGATCGCACTTCTCATTGTGCTCTTCACTGGAATTGTTACTTTTATCGTAGTCTGCAGCTGCCTCAAACAATGGTAAGCAAAACCACCAGAGATATTAATTAATCACGTTGGCCTCACAAACATAATATTCTATTTTATGCATCCACAAGACTATCGCGTTATTAGAAGGTCTACTGTATTTTTTTACCACATTTGACTGAGTAGGTTAATATTATTTTTGTGTTAACCGTGCACTTTGAAAGACCCTAAAATGAATCACTTTGGTAAAAATAAAACACTGACCAATTGATCTCTCAGATTCATTACTTATAAAGCCATTATAGTCGTAATGAAATAAAGGGCTCACGGTGTAATCAGTTGGATTCTCAGTCATTTGTTTTCTCACTCGTCCTGCCCTGCTATTCTCGATGTAGTGTGGAGTGAGAAAACAAGTGATTCACGAAGATTCTAATGTTTCTATAGTGATAAAGTAACTCATTTACAATGAATGAATAGGGTGGTGTTGGAATTCATCCATTTGCTGACAGCTAACAATTGTGCATGGTTAAAAGTTTGAATTCGATCTATTCTTAGCTCGTTAGTGCACTAATATGGCAGTCGGTAGATGAAACAACTTTTTTAATATTCTTCTTTTTACGCAGGGTACTTCCTCTCCCCGCCGAGATAACAGCTGGAGAAAAGGGTTCCGTGCGAGAAAGAAGCAGACGATTACTACAAGAATTGAGTAGCACAGAAAATCCACTCTGGGCTGAACACAAATTGCGGCTTTACGAGGAACAAGAACTCACAATGAATGTATTCGGAGAGAACAATGAGGGTTCACCGCAGTCGCAAGATTTGCCTCCGGTAATTTGATTTCCATCCATTATATTTTTTAAATGACACTGTATTGTTTATTTTAATGAATGTAGGTAAGGTGTCATGTAATCGAGGAAATATGATTTACTCAAAATACTAACTCAATTGATGAATATGTAATTCAGTTATCTAGTTGTCCGTATCTACATAAAAAAACCACATTTTAACACTATTCAATTTTAAATAATTGCAAAAGGGTACCCGCTTATTAAGAGTTTATCTCAATCAATGTACATTTATACAGGTGGACAATACATACGCAACAATCCAAGGAAGCGGAGAGAGAGATTACGCTACACTGAACGCACCCGCCAGAGTCGCTCCCGCTTCAGCATCTTCGCAGGCTTCTCAAGAAGGCGCTGCGGCTTTAGAAGCGATGTTAGGTTTCCAAGGAAGCACGTTCCAACCTGAGCTACCTGACACTCCGCCTCCCCCGCCGAGGTCATCGCACTTTCACAATAATTGATCGCTTAAAATTACGCTCCGTCTGTGTGCTCTCTTAAACTTTATTACGCATTTAAAAACTGCCGTGAAGAATATCAATTTGTAATGTGTACAAAAAATTGATTTATAACACATTATTTATACTAAAGTTTTTAGAAGCATTTCATTTTTAGCAGCTTATTATTACAACAATACAATTTTCAAATGACAAATCGTTTTGCAAATTTAATACATTTTATGAATCATATATTATATTTTTTTCGCAGTTGTTTATTTCAAGATTTTTATCATTTACATTTAAATGCGAGAATATTAAAAAAAAAACAGGGCTCAACATAATAAAAATATGATAGCTTTACAGTGTCATTGTTTAGAAATAGAATCTCGCTTGTGATTATTAAAGGGACCAACAAATTTAAAACATCTAATAAATTCAAAAAAAAAATCGGCTGCATTTCGTGTATTTCATTTAAAATACACCATTTGCTATTTTTTTAACTCCAATATATAAAGCCATAATAATTAAGCTTATATTTTGTACAAGAAACCATGCATTTTAAAATGTCACACTTTTTGTGTCTTATTAGAATTGTATTCACAACCCTTAGTGTGTAAAGCATGTCTTCCTAGAAGAGATAATTTTTTAGTGAGTTTTAAAATTTTAAAAAACAGACATCGAATACGAGTGACAAATATTCTTTTTTATATTATTTTAGGGCACATTTAATGTACTGTAGATCTTTCGGTGTAAGGCCACGCACCCGTGGATAATGAAGAATGTTTGACTGTGCCGTCACATGTCTGTAAATATTATTCCTAGCTAACTAATTTAACGGAATGACTTTTTTAATGGAGTATTTTGAGCAGCTATTCGAAGTATAAAAATATATTAAATATACCTATTTGCGAATTATACATTCCTTTAAAATATATGACATATTTATTAAGTTATTATTTTAAATCTGTAGAATAAAAACAAAGTATTGTTTTTATTACGATATCGAAACACAAAGAAGTGTCGGAATTGACAAGACATCTTTGAAATTAGTTAAATAGATGTTTATAGTTATAAGTAAATAAAACAACCATAATTTATTACAAATGTAAATGTGTATATAATGTTGGATTTCTTTAATGATATGAAATAAATGTTACAGAATTCATGATATAGTAATCGCCTGCGTTTATATTTTTAAGTGTTCGTTTTGTGTGCCAAAGACTTAGGTCTTCAGTCTCATAATAAAATAAACTATAAATACGATTTTAATAATATTTTATATAGTTTAAAAATTATATTAATCACTTTATTTTTAATAACATTTTAAAATATCACTCGTTATATATTTTAAAATTGAAAATAATTTGGTAATGTGCTATGCACAATAAAAAAAGGAAAAAGGTGCTGATGTAATGGTGGACTTAATGATTAATAATCGTGGGTATCTTGAACTGTTTAATTTTTATATAGAGTATATTTTATCACTACCTTTTTCTACTTCTGTATAAATTCAACCTAACGTTTTTACTGCTCAAAATAATTATAAAATTTCAATTGATTGATTCCAGAGCTTATTTCGTTGTTTGATATTTTACCTAATAACAGATGGCTAGTTTTAACGAATAATTCAATTATAAGTAACTATTTTTATAAGAGTATATTTTATTACCAAACAATATGCCATAGTTTGAAAGTTATA
The DNA here is from genome assembly GCA_030503985.1 of Himalopsyche tibetana. Classification (NCBI taxonomy): domain Eukaryota; kingdom Metazoa; phylum Arthropoda; class Insecta; order Trichoptera; family Rhyacophilidae; genus Himalopsyche; species Himalopsyche tibetana. Next base: position 18,628,903 of record JAPJYX010000007.1, read on the forward strand.
TATAAATAGACTATTTTAATGTAAAAACTAGTTTTCAATGAATTATCTATTATGTGGCGAGTAATATTTGTGTCTGTTGTCTCGTAAGTAACGTAGATTAATTTTATTGATGCTGTTTTTTCAGGTTGAGTGAATTAATTTTAATATTTCCATTGTTTTAAGACTCAATATGTCAATGTTATATGCTGTGAAATAAGGATATGTATTTTTAAGAATACTCAAATATTAAATTATTTAATATAAACCCACGTTTTTTATTTCATTCCAGTAACTGGTGCTTTTTTCTACACATTTTTTTTGCACAGCAGTTCCTGGAACATACTCCACATACAAAATAAAATCGAGTTTAATTTTAAAGTAAATACTTTTTCTACTTACTGACACCTGTGATCTGATTTATGTACATATAAAATTTAAATTGATAGTTTTGTTATTCCACTAGTTATGTCACTAGTCGTTACCAATGTTAAGACGAAAGGTTAGCTGCGCGGGACAATGCAACAAATGCACGGCATAATTTGTCATATTTGATAAAAAAAATAGTGTTTTTTTTTGCTTTGATTTGGATAGTAAAAAATATCATTTAATAATTTACAAATATTTTTTTACTAATAAGTGTATTAAATATTACAAAAGAAACCACTAGATCTGTACTGACCCTATCCTTTCTATCAATGCGATGAAGTAAAAAAAAAAATATGCTTAGAATATTACTGCAGGATGAGGATAATAAAAAGGTAGGAAGGGAGACATTAAGAAATAAATGTTTGAATTGTGTTATATCGTGTATATTTCATCCTCTTGTGTTTTATACTTAAAACAAATTTTAAAAAAATATTTTACCATTAACATAAGTCCTTCACTATTTTATTTACAATGGAATATAAAATAAAGATAAAAAATTACTTTCATGGAGGCATCGGAAAATTTACATCACGGAAATGAAAAACATATAGTATTGTATATACAGATGAGCGAGCGATTTTTGATTATGGATATATTCTACATGATATAAATGAAAGAAAATTTACACAGAACATATATCATGTTTCAATTTAGATTAATTGTTACAGAATACTTTATTTGTTGATAAATATTTAACTAATAAAACTGGAAGCTTTTATTCCCAACGAATGATTATAAAAGTAATGTACCAGAAATGTAATTTAATATTTTGATAGAATACATTTATATATTTTTATTAATACTATGCAAAAATAACAACAAAATCAGTTTGTTTGAGAAAACATAATGTAATTCTTTTTCAGGTTTTCAGCTGTTACTAAGCAAACATATTGAACTTGATCTGTTTTCAATATTGTTGCATGTCACGCAAAAGTTAGTTGCTGCGATATTAAGTATTTTGAAATAAATATTTTACTAGAAAACGATTGAATGTTGTATTAAAGAAAATAGATTCTTCCCTTTTATTAATTAAATTATTTAATTGAACTTGTTTTGTATTGTTACATAAAAGATATCAACACAACAAAGAATTATGTATTTTAGTTAGAAGACGTAATATCATTACCTTTCCGTCAGAAGTTGGTAATTGACAAAATTGATAGTTATGAGTAAACAGCAAATGAAAAATTTCATCTCTTAGAATAAAGCCTCTATAGCATGGATGGCAAACCTTTTTGGGTTTGCGTGCCGAAAATCCTCAAATATCATTTTTCGATTGAGTGGCGTGCCCAAACAGTAAAAAAAATAAAAAATAAAAATTTTAACGATTGTCGTTTATCTTGGGAAACATTTGAAAATTAATAAAACGGAATAAATTGATAATTCACGGATTATTTAATCAAAATTTTTTTTTAGCTTAAAAATTTTATTTTTTGAATTTCGAAATCATTCGTGTGCCATCTAAATTCTCAAACGTGCTACCTCGGGCACGCGTGCCATAGGTTCGCCATCTCTGCTCTATAGCATCGATATTTTATGTTGCGTAGATAATTATAAAATCAAAATAAAGGTGCATTATCAGCTTAATGACCGCGGACGCGTATTTGAGTCTTTGAAAAACAAAAGTTGCTGGTCGGCGGACTCATATATGCGTATACGCGAAGTATCTGGAAGCTAAGAAAATTAAATTTTGTAAAGATATCTCAATTTGTTTACAAATTACAGTGGAACCCCCAATTACACTACCCCGAATTACGCGCCGGCTTGAAATATTCGCATTCCATTGCCGTTACTAAGAGACGGTCGTCTGTGCTTCGCATACAGTTTTTTTTGTAAAACTAAGGGAAATCTTAGTTTTGCGTTTTCCGCGGAAAAAAATCAAATCCCTTATTTTGTATGACATTCACACCCCCAATTACACGGTCCCGAATATAGTGTAAATGGGGGTTTTACTGTATAGTGAATTTAGTAAAATTACAATTTTTGCGAATTTTTCGCAAAATTTTATTTCGCCAGGTGAAATTTTATAAAAAAAAACGTGCAGTCGTTAATCTGTTAATGCCGATCTGACACAAATAAGAGTTTAAATTAATAGACAGGGACAATTTGCCTGCCCTTAAACCAGCATTAATAATAATAATAACCTATCATTTTTGTCAGTTTTGTTCCTTACCAACTTTTGCCGGAATGGTGACGATATACATCAAGGATTAACATCAAAAACAGCGTCAAATTTTGAAATTGTAATTACTTTATAACATGCATTCAATTTCATTGCCAAATTTTGGCAGTGACACAATGACATGACTGTTGACACGTGGGTTTTTTTTAAGAGATGCTAAATTCAAATCACGTAAATCGCCCACTTTTCTGTTACAAAACTGGAAAAAAGTCATATAACATTTTATTGGCAAGAAACGGTTGGAGGTAGAGAGGTAAACCTTACGAAGTATTGTGAAGTGTTCACGCAAGCCGGAATGCCTGCGTCACTGTAATACCCAGTTGAATAAACACACGGGGAAACTTTTTACGATAATAATTCAAAAATATATCTGTGAATAAGTTAAAAAGATACAAATGGACATATTTACAAAAATAACAGTTCTAATTCATTTTATTGCAGTGTCTAAGAACGTTTACCTTAGTAATATTATTCCTCGGGTTTTATAGTCGGATTTTAAATATTTAGCAGTTAATCAACATGTGTCGGGTGTCCCCGCGGCCGCTGGCGACCGCCGAGAGACGTTTAATAAATATAAAATCGCTTTAACTTGTATGGTACAATAATTACTGTGGTAACACTTTAAGGAAAAATATTATTTTCTCATTGTTGTACATATTCGGTGAACTAGGTTACTCTACGCTTTTACTCAAAATAGTTTATTGTAAGACTAATCCATAAATATAAATGTATCTTAAAGTTAATTCTAAAAAGAAATTCTTCCCTTTCCGTTGATAAATGTACAATACGATTAGAGACGAGTGTTACACTTAGATGCTTTGCAATACAAACGGCCAAATGATATGACAATACATTCTCGTGCAATCCACATACAAATTCATACAAAGCATATGTCGATTCATTTATCACTGAGAAATATTAATAACGTTGGAAAATCGAGCGGTCGAATGCTACGTTTACTGGAATTGTAACGTTCAGTATTCCACAGAATTGAGATATTTGACAAATATATGAATAGACAACGGTAAAATAAAAATGCTGCAACTATGTTATTTGAATGCAATTGTTACAATCAAGAAACTGAAATGTAGCAAAGCGGTAGACAATAAGACAAATAAATAAACAACAATTGACCAAATTTTTTACAGCTCAAAAACGTTCAGTCATCTAATTGTCTAATTGTGGGTAGTTGTAGAAATAAGAAATCTGTACAGCTAAAAAGCGTAACTGCCAACGAAATACACTTAGTTCGTATTCTTTCGTTAAATATCAAAATAAATCAGCTTGTTTTTTTGAGACTAAAAAACGTGTTCAACTTTCAATACCCGAGTATACTCGGGCGTGACCGGGAAGAGGTTAATAACTTCAAAACACATCATTTTTTGACTTAACGTTTTCTGGCAGCATATCAACGATATGCTGCTACGGCTGCGACAAATTCAAACATTATATCGCTATAATCGACTCAACAAAATAATCTTCCACAAAATTGTCAAAAAATGAAATTTACACACAAAGGAAGGAAAATTAGATTGTATTAAAAAATAGTATACACCGCAGAATATGGAGTGGTTGACCCAGCATTATAAAATAAATAAATTCATCTTTTAAGTAAATCAATCCATTATGTGTTTGATTAATTTACAATAAAACAACATTATGCCAAAAAACAACATTATAACGACCAATTGAAACACAAACTGATAAATCGTGTTCTCCAAGCTTATTTTGACTGTCTCATACATTTAGAATCAAAGCATTGTCATTGCACCATCATTTAGACTTAATATTATAATTGCAAAACTACCGATAATATCTGAATAGTTAGTTACTAATACCATTAAACTATATTAATACATAATGCAACGTAAGAAATTTTATCTGGAAAGGGGCTGATTAATTTTACATATTATATTATAAGTTCATTGTTATATATGTTTATATATAGCGTTACTAAGATAATTATGTAATCCTCGAAAAATTGTCATAATTATAAGAATAATTTAACCGTATCTGCCGTCAAAAGGAAACGGAGAGTATATTAAAACGATATTTCAAAAAATAGTTCAGCAGTGTCACTGTCATACTGTCAAGACAAACCGGGCAATATTTTAACACAAAATTATCACTCCAAAGTTTCAACTCGTATTTTTGTGTATCAACACACTGCAATTGGCGGACTCGACAGTTGAGTTGAGACTTTGGGCATTCACCAGGATTATAAGAAATGTAAGGCAATCACATTTTTCAGAGATAAAAGATAGAAGGATAGGTTTAGGAAAGAAGTTTTGGTTAGTTTATCGCTATTATTGGTAAGTCAAAAATTTGCATACTTCCAAGATACCAATCGACAGATTGATATCTAAATGGTGTTGCTTTGAGTGAAAGAATTCGATTCACTCTTCAGAAAAGTATCTTCAGTCATTTAGTCATTGATTCTAAGCACTTTTTAGACCAGAACAATAAAATGGCTCCTATCAGGGCTGTGGAGTCATTAAGAAGCAAGACGACTCTGACACCGATCATAGCTTAAAAAAACGACTTATTTTTTTGGGCTAAGTAGCATGCAGTGGCGCCACTTTTGACCCTAACAATTTGAATAGACATTTTTTCTTTTTGAAGAACTCAAAGCTATTATTTTTTATCGAGCGCGACTCCAGTTAAAAGAGTCCGATTCCACAGCTCTGGTTCCAATAGATACAAAGCGACGCGGAGTAACCTCGATCATCAATTTAGAAGAGAGAATTTTCTTAAGAAACAAATTAAAGGAGAGGAAGAGCGGCAGAAAAATTATATTGAAAATATATGATTGCAAAATAACAATTTTCGATCGGAAAGATTTACATAAATATTACCTTGATATCGTTATATATTTATAATTTAAAATATTAGCACATAAATATAACAATATGTAAGAATTTCCTGAAAAAAAATACAGATGTACAATATTATCATAAAATACTTAATTAATTTCGATTTACCAAATATGTGTAAATTAACAAACTAGGTGAAGTTTTTCCTTGTCCTGAATGATTTTAATTCTATACATTAATTATGAGTACAAGACATTGAATAATTATCATATCCATTTTAACACTTACAGATAGACCGTAAAATCATAAAATAAATCTGCAATGCACATTCAAATAATAACAATTGTTACTGAGGAAAATTAATTCGACCCGAATGTTCACTATCCCTTTCCACGGTTTAAACTAATAAGACTTAACTATTTACAAAAATTATAATTTTCGATTGGCAAAGAAATTGCAAAGTCGATACCAGCCGTCATTCGAAATTTTCAATGTTGATTTATTTATAATGGAAAATTTGCGTCAACCGTTTTTAAGCTGCACACCCTCAAGAATGACAACACAAAATAGTTTCAATATTTTGAAAATTCGATGTCAATCAATAATCAAATTAAAATTTGCTAAACATGTTAGTAAAAGCAGTCAATTTACATTTAATTAAATACAAATAACATTAAGGAACGATCCCAGACGATAATCATATCACATTTTTTCTTTTAACATGAGCCATTTCACACAATCATTATATGTTAATGATTTTAATGTATTCATTGTGAAATGTTAAAATTTGTAGGAGAAAGCTGTTGGTGAAATATAAACATGGATGGTCAGACTCCACCGATAATCGACGAATATTGACAGCCCTCATATTGCCATACCCAATTATTCGACGCAATTATTTTGAAATATTGAATGATAAACACCGACACAGTGTCATCCTAATATAAAACTGATCCTTTGGTCGGTGGGAGTTATAAAGTAATAAGATTTATTTATATTTTTATTTAAAAAATAATATTTGGCATTATAGCTAAATATGTGCCAAATATTATAAAGTTAAAAGATCATACGAGAAAAACTCGATGAGAATTTTTGTATTGTAAGTCACTCGAGATGAACTCGAGGTAAACCATGTCTTAGGTCTCAAATTCAAATTGAAAGATCTAAATTTGACATTGACCTTACCGGGATTCGAACCCAGACCCACCTGGTTGGTAGAGCAAGCTCTAACCAAATAGGCCACAGCGGGCGATTATTAATCTTTTTAAAACCAAAAAGCGAGGCAACCAACCCAGAAGCCTTATACAGTTTATTGAACCAGTTTGGTGGGAAAAAAATAGCATTAATTCTTAGGGTATGACCGTAATATTGGTGTTTTAATTATCAGAAATGAATATTTTGCAAAGAATTCTTTTCTACAACAGACGCTACGCAACTTAAAATATGATGTGATATGATTCTCTGGGAGTTACCGAAATGTTTCTAAATAATTCAGTCTTGGTTTGGACATAAATATAAACTAAGCCATTCACAAATGGTAATTGATATATTATTCTTCAAAAAAAAAAAAAAAATTATAAAACTCAACTAGTTTTTATCTCATCATTTGAGTTTCTGGATGTAAATAAGCCATGAACGTTTTACCGTGTCCTCAATTCAAACTTCAACATAATCCGTTGAATAATCGTAATCAAACATTAATTATTACTTTAATAAATAAAATATTTTTCAATGACAATTTTTTTCCATTGTATGACAAACACATGTCAAAATACAAATGCAAAGTGTGGTCTTTCTTGTATACTGAAGTTAGTTGGTTACTGATATTTCCTGCAACAGATTCATTTTTAAAAAATGATAAACTACAGATAAGATTTGTTCTTTATTTTAAAACAAACCCTCTAAAGACGCTTTTAACAGTGTTAGTTTTGATTTGTAGTCAAAAACATTGATTAAGATTCTTGCTCATGTTAACCTTTTCATATCCTATGCATTTTATTGATTTTTTTTTTTTTTAAATCTATCCTAATGACAAAAATGTCACCACAAACTAGCATTGATTACATAATCCTGATTTTCTCCAACATGCGCCGAATTCAAATAGACAAAGAAACAATTATATTAATCTCAACCATTGCATTTCTGACAGCCCATAAGAAATTCTTAATTTGAAATCGGAACACTGACTGAAAGGTTTGAAAAATGTTGCTACACTAATAAGTATAAAAATGCAAGAGTATGACCAATTTTAATTTTTAAATATGACTAATCACAATTAGATGGCGTAAGATGTAGTTTAATAGGAACTTATATGGCTGTTGAATCATTCGCGATTGGATAATATTTCATATAAAAAATTAGCCCGTCAAGACTTGATACAAATTATTATCAAAATAGACAATGGGACATAAGATTATTATTCTTTACTCTATCTGTGTTTAATATTTACTATTTAAGATAAATATTAATATCAGATTCGCAAAAACAATGAGGTGACTGCAGTATTCCTTTATTAGGAGTATTTTATTTTTAAGTAGATATGTATCTACCAAAGAAAAGTATGAATGTATAAAATTTATGTTGAAAAAAAGTTATTTACAATTTTATGTAAAGTTTTAATTTAGAAAGTGGTGTGTGACATTCATGCCTAAATAAAAATGGGAGTCTTCAAGAAAATATCAACTTATGAAATATGAATAAATCACATATATTACGAAGATACGTTTTTGGCACAATTTATAAACAAGTGGGCGCAAAAGTAGATAATACAGAATGAGCTTCATAACTTATGTATTCGGCGATAACTTAACAGAGGCGTAGTTAAAAGAGGTCCTAAATTTCTACATACTCAATATATCAAACTGGGGGGGCTTTTGCGTGACATTTGCATGACGGTTCTAAATTTCTAGCTACGCCACTGTAACTTAACAAAACGGAAGTATTTTAGACCCTATATATTCCTTGTTATAACTGATGATCAAAAGAAATAAAAAATGCTGTGTACATATTTAAAAATACAAGTATTAAACTCAGAAAAAGCTAAAAAAAATACTAACAATTTAAATCACCGACAATTAGATATGCTTTCATTTAAAAAAGGTCAACAACAAAGAAAATTTAATGACAACCTTGCACTGGATTGATCGAACATTTGTGTCGTTAACAGATAGGAAAATTGTAAACTTTGATTGCTGATTTTATGAAGGAACTCTCCAGCAAAAGGTGTACCATCAACTTATTTCAGTGTTATTTATCTTAAACATTCTAACCGTGTTATTTGATTAAATTTGTAGCCTATTTTTTTTCATCTTTTTTTTCCAAAACACTTTAAAATCAAAAATTAAAGAAAACTTTTGCTTTTTAAGCCAATAATTTTTTAAAAACGTTTTGATTATATCAGTTTATTTAAGAAAAAATGATATGCAGTTTCGCTAAGCACTACATAAACCCTGCTTATTCATAAATTGAAAACACTTGTTTTTCAAAAACTCTATCCACGACAGAATCTATTTTATTTAATATCACACTATTGTCATTTTCATATACACGGTGCGTGGAAAACTTTGCAGGAAGTGTAATATAACCATAGATATATTAGATACTCGCTTCTTAAACGGCAGTGTTTTACGTCTACTTATAACCTAACAGTAAAAAAAGGACTCTCACCTGTTCCTGAATGAAATGCTTCTACTGTTGATTACATGAATACTTTTCCTTATTACGTCACATTTTTTCAAAACAACTGGCAAACAATGTCGCCTGCTTATTTATGTGATAAATAGTAATTTTTACAGAACTTTTACGATTGAATAGTTTGATAAATAAAAAGACGACAACACCAATTAAGAAAATAGCTTTTATAGAGACAGTGATTAGGTTTAGTTTTATTTTTAATAATATATTCTTAACTTTCAACAGTACTGTGGGTATCATGACAAAAAATAGAAATAATTTGATGCATTACAAACGCCTCAATAATCTTCATAGCTATTGTAATATTTCGACCGGATCACTTTAACTTTATCGAGAGCATTGGTAATCTATTTAAAAACGTTATCAAAAGAGAAAAAGAAACGACAACAAAATATCTAGTTTCAGAATTCTGTTTTTTTTCAGATGAATTCAAAAATTATTTATATTTTAAAAGTACTTATACGATACAAATAAATGATGCCAGCGAGCTATTCTTTCGGTAATCCTTTCTAAAAACAATCGGACAGTTATATTCAACACCTTCACGCTGAATATAATAATTATTACAGTCCTACACATTTCTATCAGTATTGTACAAGGTAAAGTGCACATTTTTGAGTGGTCGGTAAGACCACTAATGGTGATGATATTGTCAACACCGTACTGACATAAGTTAGAAGTTACAGATTGATTATAATTCACTAAAATGAAATTGAAGGTGTTAAATATAAACTGTTCAGGTCTGTACATGAGAGATAAACTACACTACATATTTCAAAAATGGTAGTTTAATATTTTCTCTTGTAGTTTATGTAATAAAATCACTGGTCTTCTTCTACTATTTGTTAAGATCATTAATTTGATCATACTTAACGTGTTTTTTTCTAAAATATCACTGGAAAGAGAGCCGTGAAGTAAACTACACAATGTTGATAACTCAATTTGGCCAAATTCAACAGTATTGTTGACCTCCCATGTACAGAGGAGTTGTTTTAAAAGACAATAAGCCCACAGATAGCTCAATGTGTTTCGTAGTAAAGATTTTGTCCTCGGCCGCAGTCTATAAAGCCAACAAGGTAAATGAGTCACCATAATATATGACTGCGTTGTTCTAATTTCGCATGATTTGAAAAAAAACTATACCAATTAATTATGAATGATTTAATACATTTTTAAGTGTGTTTAATACCAATGCCCTGTTTAGCCGATTAATGAGATGTCGGGTTTCTAACTTTCTAAACATTTTTAACGCACTACGTTGACGTTTTTTTTATTGTGTATTATCAAAATGGTCACATTGTATCTTTTCCGGTAGTAATTACCTTTTTTCATAGACTTTTATTTACAAACAATCATACCGTGAGCGATTTGTACCGATTTATGTGTTTCCGAACCACAAATTTGCACTATACGAGAGGATATTAACGTTATTAGGACCTTGTTACTTTAATCACAACTGTTCCTTAATCGTAGTATTATTACACAAGCGAAGACGTCTAAAGCAGATCACGCACAGTTATCCTTAAGCCGATTACGGTTGCATGTGTTTATTGCTTGGAAAACGCTTCTAATCTATTAAATAAATACACCGTCAACAAACTGAAGAATCGAATGTACCATTTCACCTATTGCAAGACATTCTACGTATAGAAGAGATGGCCAACAGTTGAATGATTACTAAAATACATTACGAGTTCGGCAAACTGTGGTAAATCTTAATGTACAAAAAACTTTTTACTTGCTGAATAAAAGCCATTTTTACTGATATACGCGTAAATTATTTCAAAACCGTAATCTTACTTTAACGACTGTGCCAATGCTCGATTATTTTATAGCATTATATTTGAATGGAAACTGTGTTATTTTGTCACAAATATTCTAAAATTACTCACTGATTACCGATTCTCAATTGATTGAAAGTTATTTTATTTTGATGCTACCGATGCTACCGGGTGCAACATATCGTATAGCTTCGGAAGATATATTTAACACAATACAAAAACAGTCGTATTGATAAATGGATGATTTTTCAGCATGTCAAAAGCGTCACATTCAAAAACACCACTTTGAATACCGAAGCGTAATCTTTGCGTCATTGACGTTTACCAACAGCTGCACGTTACTGGAATGGTTTGTGATTTTAACGACATGTCGGCACGTTTATATAATATGCCGCAATAAATCTGTCGTTCAATTGAAATCAAGAGTGATGCTCTAGTGTAAAACTAATATACATATTTTCTTCTGTGCGTTATTGTTGTGCGGAAGTCGAGAGTCTCTCGTGAGTTTACGCTTATTTCTACGTCTGAGGAATATTTTTTCTTAAAATACGATATTAAAAACTTTTTCAAATATGCAGATAAAGCAGTTGCGGTCGTTTTAATAGATATTATTAGTTTAGATTATCATTATACGGAGTTGCGCCATGCTGTTCGGGTGGTTTTGGAGTACGGTTATCTAAATCTATATCCTTATTTTATAAATATATGACAGGCTACAGAAACAAAATTAAACTCATTTGTTACATGTCTGCCACAACTCTATATAAATAAAATATTTACTCAATTTTTTCAGATGTGGCGAAGAAACATAGTTTCATTTTAAACAGCAGAAAAGTAAAGCGGTATTCAAAGTTCCACACAGTGACAAAAAACATTAATTCGGAAATACTGGTGTTGAGTGAATGAATTTCAATTAAAATGTATTTTATTGTGTGTTTTTAAAAACACTTTTAATTTTAGTGAATTCGTGTTTTACAAAACGATGACAAAATATGACTGATTACGGTTGTTAAAATTACATTCACAACGAACAACAACTCGACAGTCCGATGGTAAATATCATCGTCATACAGGAGAAAGTGTAAAATGGAAAAATTTTAATCAATCTAAAATCTGATTTAGTTTTTGACATTCATGTTATGTTAGGCATTTTTGCCAGACAGCCATTACGTTTTGTGAGAAGTCAAAGTTAGTTTTATAATTCATTTTCGTGAAAAATATACATTTTCATGTATAACAACAACATACCCTTTCACCTCACTGATAATGTATTTTATAAAACATTTTTTCACTGTACTATAAAAAAAAAAAGCTGACTTGAACCCTTTTACCGTTTTGCAGTAAATAAGATTATCCGTTCATATTTAGCGGTGAAATGTCTCGTCTACATTACCAAGAGTTACGGACATGTAACAAACAAGCATCATAAAAAGACAATACCGATAAGATTATCATTATGTTAGCTTAATTCAAATTCATTTAAATACTAACATCTAGCTGAGCCACATCAATATATATACACATAGTAAAACAGTTCTTAATTATTGGCAAAAACTAAATTTTTACAATCCCTTCGCAGGAATGTTCATAAATCTACTTACACTTCATATATCCAGAGATGATGTAATTATTAAGTCCACTAAAAATAGTTATTACGCGTTTAGAAATAAAAATTGTACATAACAATAGTGCAAGCCACAAAAAAAATCATAGAACACTTACAATCGATCCTATTAATCCAATAACATTTCCACATTTGACACACAGATTAACAATAAGCATTCTTCAATAACGCAACAATCGCACTTTTACAGAAAAGTTAAAAGGTGACCAGATATCGAATTTATCATGGAGGTATTATTACCCTATCATATTTCATGTCATAAACCAGAGGTCTTCCAGCTTTTTAGCCCGAGGGCCACACCAACCTAGCTAGCTCATCATACCAACATTTGGATACCGGGCATAGGTGGTGCTCACGGGCCGGTGTTGGCCAGCGGGCTGTAGTTTTGGAGACCCTTGTCATAGACAATTGAAAGACACATAATAATGTGTTAAGGTATTTTTGGTTCTTTTTTAATTCCTATAACATATTCCTGGTCCATCGATATGTTTGTATGACAGCAGGAACATTCAAAAATGATTTGTAGGTTATTATTTTCGTGTAGGTCGGTGAAATCGAAGTGATATGAAATTACAAGCAGCAGAGCAGATATGGTTTCATAACAACTTTGATAGAAGAAATATTAGTTAATGCTTTTAAGCTAAACACAGTCAATATCTTTCATCATAGATAGTTAGTTACATGGCAGTATAACACCCCTCATAATGGTCAAAGTGTAAAGAAAAAATCTTTTTTGATAGAAATCTCGATCAATTTACACATCGTTGACTAACAGTGTAAAGTTGCTAACTCTTAGAAATAAAGTTTCACAGGAGGAAAATAAATGTAGTAAATTCTAAGACAATTCCCAATACAAAATTACCATCCAAATCTTAGTTAGCATTTAACAATATTTCGTTTTTTGGAGGTACAGAAATAATTTTAACCCAAAAAAATATGGATAACAGAAGACACAAAATGGATTATGTGACAATTTGACGTCTGTTCATAACGAAGTTAGCACATTTACACTCTGCGACGGCGATTGTTATTTCTCGGACAAAACTAATAAAATACGACAGACAACCGAATCAATCCGTAAATGATATTTTTACTTCAACACACAATCACCAGAAGTTCTTTGTTTCACATCGACACGTGTGTGTTTCTTTCGTTCGTACAATTCGTAATACACTCAACTCGTTATATATTCACAACGGCGAGTGAAATTTTTATGAAATTCCCTGCGATCGCTTAAAGACCCACATCTCGAAAGGAAGCTGACTTTCGGAAGGATGAGGGTGTATCTGTGCGACGGCGGGAAGCGACGGATGCTACTCGTCCCTGTTCGAGTTTAGATTGGAATTCGATAGAATGGAAGAGGCGGAAGTGGGGGTGAGGGGTAGTGCGTTTTCAATGAGTAACGGGAGGTGCTGAGGGAGCGATCTCCTCCGCAGTCGAGTGAGAGCTCCGATTCTCTCCATGACGCAGGAGGCTGAGAGTCGAGCTTCCGCGTCATGGTCCCAGCACTCTTCCATCGTGTCGCACATAACGGCCAGGCCCTGAAATTAAAAACATTTCAAATGACTTTTATACCGAAGATTTCCTCCAGAGAAAGAACCATTCATCATATTATGTGGATAATATGTAATACGTCTACTGAAAAACTAATCATTTTAAATATGGCATATACAGGAAGGATTATTGAATGACCGATAAAGCTTATTGGACTTGTTTCAATAACATTTTGGCGATGCAAACCATATTATTATAATATTATAACTGTATCATTGACGAGATATCATCTTCGGTGTGATGCAGAAAGGAAAAAAAACAAGTTTATCGAATAAAATAAAAAAAAAAATAGTAACACTCTTCATTGAATCATTCAAATTATGTACATTCACACAAATTTCGTCACCAACGACCCGGTTATAAATTAGATGAGAAAAATCCTCACACTGTGTTTACGCCACAATTCTGGAATTTTGGGTCTAGTTTTATTGTGTACGACTGCCTCCTGCATCTCTTCAAGTGATGGATGAGCTCCCACTTCTTCTTCGAGAGGTAACATGTACTCCCCGGGGGTTCCCCAAGCTTGCGACCTAAAAACGAAAATATTTTCAATTAATTTTCAGTACTAAATCATTGTTTAAATAATGTATACGAGTTGTAAGCCCGTTGCCCCCGACGGTAGTATATAAAAAAATCAGAAATTTACCGACATGAACAATCAAATGAATACTTACTTACATAATACACAAATAAATCAGAATGAATAAACTTGACTGATTCTCCAAATGGAACTTGTTTTTGATTATACATATTTGACGTTATTTTATTATACATACTGAAACTATGCTTTAACCAACAATTATACCACGCTGAAGACACCGGTTTTCGTTCAAAAAATTCAAGAGTTTTTTTTTGACGTTTTCTTTCAGTCAGATAATAATTACGACTTTTAACTAAAGCTTGTGTTTGTATGCACTTTTTTTAGATCATAAATACTTTAAAAAAATCCTTTGAACTAAAAAAATACACTGCGTGAAAAATATATTATTCAGAGTAAAACAAATATATTGAACTTAAAACAAATTGTCTTTTTGAATAAATAGTTTCCACAGAAAATTAATACTTGGCATCTTGACATAATATCTACATGTTCGTTAAAATACTACACTGACATTTGAGAATGTTTTTTTACAGAGCTGTGGAGTTGGGTAAAAAAATATGACTCGAAGAAATTAGCCGTTTCTTTTTAAAATTGGTTTCACATTATTAATATCCAGTTTCCACTCAAAAAAGCCCACACAACTCTCACAAACCATTTTGTAGATACGGATGCTTACCAACGAGTGCGCCCTGCAATTGTTGAGTAGAACTAAATTGTGATGAAATGCCATAGGCAGTTTTTAACCAATGCCTGCTCCATGAGTTTACATACATCCAAAAAGTCGATTGTAAAGTTGCGTGAGTTAAAATTATGGCTGTACTCGTTTACAGAAAAATGGCGCAGACGTACATGTACGTCCATACTCCTTGAGGTTAAATTAAAAAATTAAACTGAATCACCAACTGAAAAATGGCTCACAGTATTAGAGATAATTTTGGATGTTGGTAATGTTTGTAAATCCTTTTTTTATTATTTTCAGCTATTTGCATTTTTTCGGACTGTTCTACTCTGAGCTTTTCTCCAGGTTGTTTGTTTGTAGTTTGTTTTGTAAAAATATTCTTCACTTCCTTGCGTTGTACATGTGTACAACGCTAAACGTTTTCAAATCTGTCAGTTTAATATTTTCTGGTAGTTATAACCAGGGCTGTGGAGTCGGAGTCACGGTATTTTGGTCGGAGTTGGGGCCGCGAAAAATGAACGGCTCGAATTTTTTTTGAAAAATATATTTAATGATGTGTATTCAAACTCAAATAGTCATAAGCAACGTTCCCTCTAAGCTGCGCGCGTGCGCGGCTGCGCAGCAGTTGAGAAGCCCCCGCGCACTCATTTCGGGTTGGCACGCACTACATGACAGTTGCTCAGTTAATATTTGATCGGTCCGCGCAGCCTCCACGCAGCCTTTGAAATTTCTGCGCAGCTAACCCTTCGGCTTAGAGGGAACGTTGGTCATAAGTGTTGAAATTATATGCTTGGCTGACTAAAGATGATCTGATGGTATACATATATCGACTGTGGAAAGGGAAAAGGACGTCACCCACACATATCAAATTTTACAGGAGGCGCTAAAAACGTGTTTCGATGATTTTGTGACATATGCAAATTATGAATTATACACAACCTTGAAGTGCACGGAGACTTCTAAGCTGGTGTTTAATTGACACAATCTAATATTAATTAAAGAAATTGTCTAGGAAAAACCTTTATTTCAGTCTTTTTTATTGGTTTTAAATTTTTACAAGGTCATCTTTTTCAAACTTAAAAGCTAAATTTAGATACTAATTCAACATTTGCAGCTTGGGTCCTTTTGACAGAACGTGTATCAACTGTGATACATTGTGATTATCTAAAAAAACGTGTTTTGAAAACACTGTGGGTTATGTCCTTTTTCCTTTCCACAGTCGATATATAAGTTAAAATGAAATTATTGAAAAATTTCCTCGTGGTCGGAGTCGTTAATTATTGAAAAGCTGGAGACGGAGTGGTCTTTTTTTTTACGCGACTCCACAGCCCTGGTTATAACCGATTTCATTGGACAACAAATCAACAAATTCGGTGTAAATTATCTTTTAAATATTGGTTTTTTTTTTTTTAAATTGCATCGGATAAATTAATCAATTTCATTTGTATTCAGCAATAAGTTATTGAAAAACAAAATATTTACAATGTTTTCAAATCAACTGATACAATTAGAATGCAAAGTGATAAATAAAAATGATAACAGCGTTTAACAGAACAAAATTTTAAACAATGCAAAACAGAATATCAATTTCTGTTGATGTATGCATTAAAAATATTTATTTCGATTCACGTGACAAAGCAGTTGTCTATATTAAAGCCATATCATATTTCTATAACGAATCAAATAATAATTCTGTCAGGTTAATGACAAAAACATGTAAATTTAGCAAGATCCAATAACCCATGGAGGCTTACAGTGTCCAACTGGCAGGTCTCTCGAATGTTTTAACATTATAAGCCCTTCGCTAAATTGAAAAATGACTTATAGCTTAACCTTAAGAGGAGTATGGACGTACATGTACGTCGGCGCCACTTTTCTGTAAATGAGTATGGAAGTACTTTAAACTCAACACAGGAGTGTCGGTCTGTAAGCATATATATGCTCTAAGTATGAATTACATATATTCATTGGGAAAAAGTCACAAAATTGGCATGTTAAGAAAAGGCAGTAAATTAAAGTAAGGTCTGTATAGATCTGTTCACTCCTCTAAGGGTTAATAGCGTTTCGAGTTATAAAAATAAATAAGTAATTACGATTGGGAGCCAACGGGACCTATTCTAAAGCCTTCATCTTCAATCCATTTCGCAACCAATAATAAGAGATCTTGCATGAAAAACATTGATACACAATCTTTATGAGAACTCAAGTTATTTGAATAAAGTCGGTGAATTTTTGCTATTATAATTGGATTTTAAAACCGAGCACTGTTTTCAACGGGCGTAAAAGGTTTTTTATTCAAAATCCATGTCTGCTCTCAATGTGGAGCATATGGCCTACAAATGAAGGTATCTTAAAAGAAATTTTTATATTAAGAACTGCTCGTTACTCAGTCACTAAGCCCACTCATTTTTTCGATAATAATAGGGATAGAAATGATAAGGCTAGGACGGGACTAGTGATTGGCTAATCGCTATCGCTACACCCCATTATTTTAACACATCACAAACATTTATGCCTTCGAACAGAAATCTATTTTTAAAAATTTTTGTTTGTACTGGCACTCGAGCCCGTGAGATCCGTTATGTATGCCAATGACGCTAACCACTGCAACACGGGCCCGAAATGATTGAGGGGTTAAAAAAAATATTATTAAAATATCACAATAAATATCTTAATATGAAAAACACGGTATATTTTACAAATACATAATGCTGAATAATATATTTGACCTTTAATATCAAACGATGATCTGTCAACAAATTTTCGAGCATAGCAATTTATTTGTGAATAACATTAAAACTAATAAATGAAATTAAAAGCTGACAGTCAGTATAATTCCAGCAAGAAACTTGTTATTGAATAACTCGATGCATGATTACTATTCTAGACATGCAATGTCATAAATGCAATAATGGATATTGGTTTTTTTTTTATTGCTTTTTAAATCAATTAAGAATCCTTCTATGGCCGGGCAGCAGCCTCAATCCAAAGTTCAAAACAATCAATATGCAAGGGAATCAATTCAACCAAAAATCCGTGCCTGAAAACATTTAACATTATAATTAATTGCATAATGCATAACTGGAGACCAATTAGAGCAGCGATTTCCAAACTGGAAGTCACAGACTATTGGAAAGGGAGGCGCGCAATTATTTAACAGAAATGTAATTTATTTTCATAACATAATACAGTGCTTCTCAAACTCGAGGTCTGAACTCATTATTGACAGTTAACACCTTAAAAGTGATTCAGTTTTTATTCCTCGGCTTAATTTAATTATGTATCATATTTTTATAAGGTACACTTTGCAACTGAAGAGGACCATGTTGACTATTCGGTTATGGGCCCAGTGAATATAGCGTCATAATAAATAACAAAAAGTAAACTAAAAAATAAGAAGTAATATACACCCTATGGCGCAGCGGTTAGCGGACTTCACGGGTTTGAGTCCCAGTACGGGCAGCATTTTTTTCAATTGATTTCTGTTCGAAGGCATGGGTGTTTGTGATGTTTAAAAATTCCCTCCCACCCTTTCCAATCCTTTAGTAACTGGGTGTAGTGAGAGCGATTAGTTAACCACTAGTCTCTTTGAATAAGAGAGGTTAAGCGACTGAGTAACAAACATTTTTTGTAGAAAAACTTCTGTTGAGATACCTCCATTAGGAGACCATATGCTCCACATTGGAAGCGGACATGGATAAAAAAACAAAAATACACATCCCATCAACAGTTATCAAAGTAAACATAAGGATACTTTTGATGCAGGAAGACAATAATGAACAATTCAATTTTAGATAGCGCTTGTAATATTTTGCACACCTCGAAACAAATAAACAAAGCAGCTCAGATGGAAATAGAATCATTTACCTGGATGCGATTTCCCAGAGGACAAGACCGCAGGCGTACATGTCGATTCTGAGGAAAGCATCACGGGTGAAGTTGATAGCGCCTTCCAAGACCTCAGGAGCCATGTAACGGCGAGTGCCCACCTGGTGAAAACATCCAATATATTGTAAAGAGGGACACTACAAATTTAGTTTGGAAACTGGTGATCAAATCAATATCTACATTAGGACTCTAAAAGCTTCATTTAAAGTGGTGGTTGGCAACCTTTTTACAATCATGCGGCCCCGAATAACTTGCATATGACAGAAGACACAATAACATGGATTGATATAGTTTTAAGCTTAATTTTAAATCAAAAAACAATTATCTAATTGAAACACATTTAAATCCAGTCGGATTGCCATGAGTCATGATTGACCGATGTGCTCATTGGTCCTTTTACTCGAGTAGGTGAGCGATACAGCTCGACTGGAGAGAGAAAGAATGGCAGCAACACTATCTGCCTCAACCTATTTACAACTGTTCTATGGATATATCGACTGCTGAAAAGAAAAAGGGCGTAATCCACAGTTTTATCATAACAGCTTTTTTCGATAATCACAATCTATACAGCTTAATACACATTCTATCAAAAGGATGTAAGCTAAAAATGCCAAATTATTATCTAAATTTAGCTTTTAAGTTTAACAAAGAAGGGCATGTGGAAATTGCAATCAATAAAAAAGACTGAAAAAAACCTTTTTTTTTTTAATATTGAATTAATATCAGATTAAGTCAATTAAAAACCAATTTATCATTCTCCATGCATTAAAAGTTTCTGTATGTTGTATAATTTGTCTTTGGCCCAAAATCATCAAAAAATGTTTCGAGTCTCCCGTAAAATTTGTTATGTGTGGGTTACGTCCTTATTAATGCTGTAGAACTTTTTAAATAATATGGATCATACAGACACCGAAGGGGAAAAAAGAAAACAATCAAAAAACAACATCAAAATACAATAGAGCAAGAGCTCTTCTCTCTGCAAAAGATGAAAGACACCTGTCAGTCAATCAGTCTCAGCATGAGTCTAGGTTTCCGATCACTGAAATACATTACAATCCACAGTTAAAATTCACAATTTCAACCGAAGAGCAACGTAATAAATCAAGAGTTTTTTTTAGAATTATTAAGGTTTCTTGTTGTCCCTACAGCTAGTTATCGGAGTGCAGTTGGGTACACTTTGTGATCCTCCAAGCTATTGAATGGCGTTATCATAAAATTATCAGTACAGAATTGAGGCTATCAAGTCAAATTATATTTAAAATTAAACAAGTTTACAAGTCTGAGATGAACTGTTATCACATCACATAAATATTCCCAGTTAGAAGTTAACGTGTTGACATATACGAAGTACATACATTTGTAGAAAAACTAGATAGCATTTAGTATGATCAAGATAAAAACAGATACCTGTTACCCTATTCCGTTCACTAAAGTCAACATTGCTGAGATTTTTATCACGCTATGATATTCTAACAAAATACTCGTTAATAACATGACCAAACTTTGAATTGTTTTTCTATAAACTCTCGGCATCAGTTCCAATTTCACCTAGTCTCATAGATCTAACATATCAAAATTCGTATTCAAATCCAGCCAAAACAACTTTTGGTAGATTCAAGAAAAATAGGAAAACGTCATACTCGTCAAATTTGTGATCTCTGCTTAATATGATGTGATTTGTACATTTTAACAAGTGTGCAAATAAAATATTTTTCAATATACGTATCACTTGTCCGTCAATATTTGAACTGATTGGTTTATCCATTTTAAGACCAATCGAAATTCACACGTTTATTTAAGTTGCTTTTTGGTCAGAAATATTGGGAGTTTTTGACATTTTCCAGAACTAAAACATTGTCCATTGCATAGGTGAAAAACATATCTCCTTATTTATATACCTTGCTCAAAATTCTATAAAAACCGTTTTATCCGGTTTTGAAATGAAGCGCTTCGCATATTCCTGTCACAATTCAAAATTAAGAGTATATATACTCAGATATCATAAGAGCATTAACAGTAAATGACATTTTAACAATTAAGAATGACCCCATAATATTAGATTTATTTCCAATAGTATTTTCGCCTATAAATACATGTAATTAATGTTGTAATCTAGTTATTTTATTGTTTGTGTTTCGTCCCCGCCCCTGCACCTAGTAGAAAAAATCCCACCCTTCATTTACTCATTTAAAAAGAAAAGAAACAGAATCAATGTCTGCGTTATAAATAAAAAAGAATTAAGATACTCCTCCAAAGAAAAAAAAACATATTTCATAGCTGGGAACACAACCAGTAGAGTAAGTAACAAATTTATCAATTTTTCATTAAAAATGATTTTCCACAAAAAATTTTGCCGATGTTTTGACACTTAAAAAAACTGTTCATCATAACTGTTATACATTGAACAGATTAAAAAATATTTTTACATTGATTGGACAAAATTAAATGCAAAGATGATCACCTGTCCGTGAGTATCCCCGCACGGTTTACCCGGCTGAAAGACGAGGGCCAGGCCAAAGTCGGCGATGCAGACGGACATATCCGTCTTGAGTAGAACATTCTTGCTCTTGAAGTCTCTGTGAGCTAGGGCAGGCTTGCGAGCTCCGGCGCGAGATGCGGCGACTTCATCGTGCAAGTGCGTGAGGCCGCGAGACATAGTGTGCGCTACCCGCCACGCTTCCGCCCATGTCAGCGTGTTCGCTTTCAAGTAGTCACACAGGGAACCCTGCCAAGTTTACATTTATTAATAATGGACTATCAATATGATTTTATTAGTTAATAGTGGCTGCTGTAAATAAATTAACATCAAAGGCCAGCATGGCATTACAAGTTACTCCCATTGAAGATATTTATAGACATACAGGCATTGAAACTCAAAATAATATTTTTCAGAATCAAAAAAAGTACTTAAAGGGAAATTGTATATAATAAGATGATTAGATTTCCAATTCAATATATTTAATAAAAACTGGTTGAAAATCAGCCGCTTGAACTTCCTTTTCAGGGAAATAAGAATCAGCCAACTTTACAAAAAGAGAAATACAAAAATGAAAATACCTTCTCATGATAAGCGGTGATAAGCCAGTACTCCGCTTGCAAGTTGTCTCCTCGTTTCTCCACTCCAATGTACTGAAGGATATCAGCGTGGTTCATTCGAGGGAGTTTAAATATCTCCTGCTCGGACACCCACGACTGCTTGTCCTGAACGGGGAATATCTTCACAGCAACCTCCTGCTGATTGAGATGCGCCCGCCACACGGCTCCAAACCTTCCTCTCGCCCGCACCTCTCTCAATATAATAGGAAGATTTCCTCCCTCTTCAAGTCCCTCGGGAGACGGCGGGCAGGAAGGTTCGGCAGTAGGCAACTCATTGAACAGATTCATTTTGTTGCGACGGTACATGAAGCAGAGCGATAACGCGCCAGCTGCCAATACCGTCACCGCAAGCCCGGCATATAGCAAGATCTTGTAGAAAGCGACTTCGGTCTCGGGTTGAGTGCCAACTATAACAGCGGGAGCTTCCGTCGGCGAAGGGATCCAGGTAAAGTTCTGATTGCACATATTACCCTCGCAGCAGCAGAACATGAGGTCCTTTTTAGGCCGATGAGACTCCTCAATGCAGGCTTCACGATCATAGCACTCCTTGCTGTCCATGAAGCAACCTTTGAGCTTGATGGTGCTCGCGCCCGTAGCGTTGTCAGTGTGCCATAGCACAAAACAGTGGTTTCGTTTTTCTGAATCGAGAGGCTCACATTCCTCGTGGCTGTAACAGTTATTAGCGTTTTTGGAGCACGCTGTTTCATTGTAGAATTCGCAGTAGCGAGTTTCCAAACCACCTGCCCCGGCTTCTACTGTGGCCTGCGCCTGTGCAGTCTGGGCGACGGCCGCCCAGCAACTGGACGGTGCTGTTGATTGAAATGTCAACAATATAGAAAAACTATACACCCTATTGGATTAATTATATAAATACTTAGTTAAGCAAACATGACTGGTGTATTTGTAAAAGTTTCTCAAAAAATGTATAAATACATGTTCGATAACTATCCAACATATAGCTAAATTAAAGTAATTCAATTAGAATTATTATGTACATCAAAAGATCTATATTCCAATAAGTATTAACAAAACTAACGTATTTAAAAAAGTTTACCAGTATCAATTGTGCATTTGTACAAATTTCAATTAATATATTTCAAAAGATTCGGTTCGCTTATAATGTACCCAAGCAAAAGACGATGGCAAGAAATTCCACGGAAATCCTGTTTTATTCTTTTGGGGAAACATACATGAAATAGAATTTGTAGTATAAAAACTCACCTATACATATCAAAACCAGGCATGTCGCGGCGCACGTAAATATTATTGTTAAAGTCATCATTGAAACACTTATAAATCATAGGATTATGTAGAACTGAATATTAGAAAATATTCAACAAGACCATTCTCCAGTCTTGGCATCTATAAATAAGTGCAGTATTTTCTTAAAATAGATCACTCTCTGAACTGTCACATTACGTTTTGTCTATCACAAGATATTGTGTACATATTAAAGTAGATGGACCACAGATTCGCAATCTCATCACTTATTCACGCACAATGATACCGTTCACTTGTGGATTGGAATCTCAACAAACTCGGTATTTTATGAAAGCCAAAAATAGCAAAACATGTTGTAGATGTAGTACCATAATGCATTTTCTGTTTTTATTTTCGATATTCATCAAATCAATGTTCGGCATGTCATTTTAAATAACTTCGAAATTTATGTTATCTTAATATTACACGGTCAAGGGAATTTGGAGTGTACTTTACAATATTATTTGTAAATAAATGTACAACACAACATCTGAAACGCTCTATGCGTAAACACCTCTATCACTTAACAAACATGGCGGCTTCGTGGGGCTACCAACGGTTTCATATAAATTCCCTTACCTAAAGTATTCTATTATTTGAACCTCTTTGGAGAAAAATATGTTTTTGCTGTAAACGACGATAATATTTACGAAATAAATAATCATTTGCAAAGATAAAAAATAAATCACCGAACTGAATAATTTCCGATTGCATAATGTGACATTTGATTTATATTTTGGATTAAAATTAAAATATGTATTTTTATTTTTACAAAAAAACATTTTCGTTAGCTGTTTGAAGTAACATAATTTTTTTTTTTTTTATTAGGTATTATTTGAATAAATGAACTTAAGAGTTATTTCTTTTTTCTCAACTTAGCTACAATTAGTGAATGATTAAAACAATTCATACAAAATGACCCTGAATAAGAATCTCAAAAGTTTTAGAAAAAAAGAAACAGAAAAATTGGTTTTCCAATAGCGTTTTTGTGTAAGTAATCGGATATCTTAGAGAATCGTGCTTTGAACTACACTATCATATGTATTTATAATATTTTGAAATCATTTCGAACTTTAAGACATATGCAAATTCATAATCTGCTTAGAGAATAAATAATATTTTTCATTTTGGCAAATTGCTAATATACCATATACATATATAGATATTTTATAATACACACATTTTGTTTATACACATACTTTTGTATAATACAAAATAAATGAATTGTGGTATTACTTCTTTTCCTATTTTATAGCAGTTGTAGACAGAAGCAGACAGTTTTTTCATATTTTTATACATCAGTTGTAATCATTTCTATTTTAGGGAGGTATAAGTTTTTTTTCAATTACAATTTGAGGTCTTGGACACGGGTGTTTGTTATAGCTGTTCTGCTAGGATTAATCTCAAGCAACTGAGGGTTAATGAAAAAAAATTATCGCCTTTGTAGTCAGTTTTTTTTATTCAAATTATGTAAAAAAAAGAAAACATGAAATTATGGTAAATTCATCCCGGGATCTTGGGATTGAAAGATTGATAAACAAACGAAAAATGCGGGAAATTGATAATACGGAAATTCTTCAAATTATACCAAAATAAACATATTTATTTCACTTTTTTTTAAAGAATATGTATATATTTTTATTGCTTTATACATACTGAGTAATAAGTTGCCTATTTGCTGTTGGCACTAAATTTTTAACAGCGACCCTTCAAACTCGCGTACTTTTCTAAGTTAGCTCTTTTTGCTATGTCAATTCGTTTTTTTTCATTTTTTTTTTCAACGTCTCTAATTGTTTTCAGTTTCTGAGCTAGAGTTCTAGTTTTCTTCATATAGGCACTTCAGTTGTGAGTTAGAAAAAATGCGAAACGAAATGCGAAGTAAGACTATTCTTAGCGAAAAAAATTCATCAAAAAAAAACTATCAGAATAATATTTGTGATGGGACGATAGATCGAGGAAATCGATAAATCGGGGAACGATTAACGCGGTATTACTAAACATTTTTCTTATTAAGTGCTTAGAAGGGATTATGAAAAATAAACGATCTATCCGGGAAAACGAAGAATGCGAGAACGGTAGGTCTAGGTTCCACCGTACTGTATATGCAGAAATTTGGGCCCCTTTTTTCACTTCGCCTTAATGCAGCGATTTCCAACCTGGGAGGCGGGGGCTATTAATAACAAAGGGAGGCGCGAACAGTCCAAAATATTTATTTATCCATTAAAACGCGTCTTTATTACTATATGAAATCAAGGATGAGGAGGCGCGAAGATATTTTTTTCTTCAAAGGGAGGCGCAGTAACATAAAGGTTGGAAACCATTGTCTTAATTCATTGCATGACTCTGCTATTAGATGGCTACGCCACTGAAAATAAACAAGAAACATATATCTTTCAGCGGTAAATATTTTATATTATTAGGATTAATATTTTCTCTGTCACTGCCCCACACGAAAGCATGAAGATATAAATAATATTGAAAAAAAGAAATCGTCTACATCTCATTAGTGTGTCCAATTTGAATTTATGTCATGAACCAGGACTGTGAACCAGAATTCGTAATCAATTGTACCAATACATATAAGGATTCCGCTTATTCGATGTATGAGATATCATGTCCGCTCCCAATGTGAAAGATATATACTTTGTAATAGAGCTTCTCAATAAATATAAGCTTTTATTTACGAGAATTAGTCGTTTTTTAGTCGCTCAACCACTAGTGTTGGACAGGGATAGAAAGCTTGCACTAGAACAGGCTAATAAATAGTAAGCTGTTCGCTCTTGCTACACCCCGTTTTGGTATCGGAAGGGCTAAAGGAGATCACGACATGGACATCCATGCCTTCAACGCATATTCGTAAACCCATAGAGAAATCAATTTGTAAAATTGTCCGTACTGGGACTCAAGATCGTTGACACCGCGACCGAATAAAACAAACGCCCAAAAGTGTTGGACATTCGACGAATTGGACCGAAAAAGTAGCATTATACTATGTCCATAGTGTACCCAATAGTCGTCGAATATTGTGATACATTTCTTTGGCCCTTTGAGGCTTATATTCTCCCCCAAACAATGTAACTGGTCCCAGTCTTCCATTTTTAAATTGTCTGCATTGGATTTAAAGTTTATAGGTTTTGAAATGTTTTTACAGCCCTGGTTAACCACTTATGATAGAATCAGGGCCGGCGCCACCATACAGGCGAAATAGGCAACCGCCTAGAGCGCAAACCATAAATGAAGGAGTAAAATGTTTTTTTTTACATTAATAATATTAAATATATGCAGAGAGCTTCAAGGAGTAGCTTGAAAACTTAAAAAATATTTGCTGTCACAAAAAGTTCTGCTCTTTCTAGTGCAAAAAAAAATATGCCATTTTTTTTCATTTCGGGTATTCCGTAAATTCCTGGGTTTTTAATGTTGAAAATTCTGGAAGCTAAAAAAGGGTCTCACATTTTTTCAGTTTACGAAATTCGTATATTTCCAGGATTTAAAAATCGCCGAGCCAAAAATTTCTCAATTCCGAATCCAGAAATTCTACACGATTTTATGGTCAATGTTGCCTAGGGCGTTAAATCACCTCGCGTCGGTACTGTATAGAGTCGCATTAAAGATAATTTAATACATACGTCATATAGTAAGCTCATATTGAGTATGTAGCAGAGATATAACTTAATGAGTTATAAAATATGTCATGTCGCAATCAATTGCTATTGTGGCATTGGTAGTTTAGTTATGGTAAGCGAGCGCAGAAGTAAAAAAGTTGTATGGAGCCGGGCGGCGGGCAGGCGAATGGCGCCTTTGAGATTCGAGTTGTGGGTAGCGAGGGAGATGAAGGCGCGACGACGGGCCTCCGGGTCGCCTGGGCGCCTGACAAGAGGCGCCCTCCGGCAGTCGCATTGACCGTCAAGCGTCAAGCCGCGGGCACCAATTACACTTAATGATTCCGATTCTTCCATTTTGAATACTGTAGCCATATCAAATGATTTCACATACATATCGAATGTTGAAAGGAAAAAGAACGTAACCCTCAGTTTTTTCAAAACAGGTTTTTTTCGATATTCACAATGTATCAAACATGACACACGTTCTATCAAAACGATGTAAGCTGCAAATGCCGAATCAGTATATCTAAATTTAGCTTTTATGTTTGAAAAAGATGACCTTGTAAAAAATTTAAACCAAGAAAAAAGACTGAAATAAAGGTTTTTCCTAGACAAATTTTTGAATTAATATTAGATTATGTCAATTAAACACCAGTTTAAAGGTCTCCGTGCACTTCAAGATTGTGTATAATTCATAATTTGCATATGTCACAAAATCATAAAAACACGTTTTTAGCGCCTCCTGTAAAATTTGGTATGTGTGGGTTACGTCCTTTTTACTTTCTACAGTCGATATGTTAGTGTGAAAAAGCATATTGACAAACAGCCATATTATATGTAGAAAATAATGATTGATTTCCATAAAATATTTGACAATCCTTGTTGGACTAAGCGCATAACTATGTATTAAACTATTTCAAACGAGACCTACCTAATTCAATTTATACATTACGTATTGTCTTGTTAATTATTGTGTCTTTAACATAATTAAAGCACAAAATATTAATTATACATAGTTAAATCATATTTGATTTTTCTTAGTTTTGATACGTGGCGTAAGTATTGAATCCCACGATTTGTTTTAAACGCGGTGTAGGGAAGGAGCTCAATAACAAACCAGTCTTCTTTTAGGAGTCTAAACTACTGTACTCCATTAACAATAAAGTGTATCAACTTACTTTTACCATTCTTGTACAACTAAATCAGCGACGTCACAAGACGTTTTGTCGTCCGGGGCGATCCAGCTATCTATTTTTGCCTTTAGACGCATAAACTTAATATAATTAAACATGTTAGCTGTATGGATCTCTTTGAAAATTAATTGAGTTTGCTAGATCATTTCACAATTATTTAAATAAAAAAGCTTTCACGGCCATAAACAATTTAGTGCTTTTAAACATGTTTGGGCAAATATAAGCGTTTTCAAATTGTGTGTGGAATACATCAGTTCTAGGGCATCAAATCCCGGGATCCCGTTCAATTTTCTGATCCCGAAATTCCGTTATTAAGATGGCCGCGATCCCGGGATATCGGGATTGAGAAATTTTGAACAAAACCCGAAAATTTACACGAAATTGGCAAATTCAAGATTTGAAATCCTTCGGTGAGGTAATATAAAAGAAAACGAGGTTCTGTGAGAATCTGGGGAAAAGTATACCAAATCGGGGATTTCAAATTCCACGGTGAGAAAATCTCAATCCCGGGATTCAAAATTAATCAATCCCGATATCCCGGGATTGGATACCCTAGTCAGTTCAATAACGAACGAGGTGGCGGTTTTTGTAAATTTTAACCTCACATAATATCTTGACCACACTTTTTCTACAAATTGAATATTTGCGACCCCTTTTATTTCGCTTCTCTGACAAACAACATTCGCTAACTCTACTCATAAAATACGTAAATAAGTGCATTTATTGGATGGTCCTATACAAAAATACTTTTATTCTTTTTTCATTACATCTTGAATGTTCCAACACACATCAAATTACACCTCGCTTTAAGTCTTTATTATGTAGGTACACTCTTAAAGAGTTTATATACTATTACAGTAAAGGAAGGTTCCTATAAAAATATAATAATTATATCAACTGTATAATCTGCAAACTGTTTTACTTGCGTAATTTTTAATAAGACTTAGATAATAATTTTACCATCAAGCAGAATTTAAAAATAAAAAAAAACATTAGCTATTTTCACACTTACAAAATAAAAGTAACGATATGCATAATGGAATTTTTAAATTACGCTTCATAATAAAATGAGTAAGATAAAATAAAATAACTTAGATTATTCCACGTATTGTGTAACAAAATGTGACACGTGTTTCGCCTCTTTCAGAGCCATCCTCAGACAACTACTTTCGCAAATGCTTGCTTAAGTACGAGTACTTAATTTATTTTATTTTATATTAAAATGAACTTCCACAAAGTTACCGCCGAATCCATCGAAAGTATTAAACTAGTAAGACTTGAAGAAATATTTGTTGTAAATCAATCTTGTTGAATTTATCTGTGCACTTAAAAAATATAATAATTTAATTATGTATCGATCATTGAGCTCCTGAGAGGTGAAGTAAGCCAAGTGGTATTTTATGAAACTATTAGTTAGATGCGTTATAATATTCTACATGTCTCTAAGTATCGTAAAAGTGAAGTGAGCTTAGTAAATACACTACAAAAAATAAAAATATGTGTCTCTCTAAAATAAAAATATGCAATTCACCAAAATACCAAGTAAAGATATGATTGTATGTACTTAAAAGTCAGATAGAAAAGTTTTACAAATTTACTAATTGGCTTACTTTACGTCTCGAAGGTTCATATAGTGTAAAATAATAATTGATTAGAATTGCAGAATGCAATGATGTGAATCTTTTGGAAGATTAGAATTTAAATAGGTTTTATTTTCAATTAAAATGTTTTTATTTATTTTATGGGTTTTGAATTAACCCTCCAGAGACGAGAGCTTTTTTCCGATAAAAAAAATATTTTCTAAGCCATATTGAAGTCACGGATAACTTTTACTCCGATCCAAAATTTTAAAAAAAACGCAAAGTCGTTGTATAGAAACCCCGCATGACTATATGGCCATGCTCATCCTTTTATTACCGTGTAATATTGAGTACGGACAATAGTAAGGACCAAAGTGACCGTATGGGCTCGCAAACATTCAGGGTTGAAATATACCTAAACGTGATTTTTTTTAAAAATATTTACAATTTGACCTCTTTAGATCAACATTATTTCAATACAAATATATTAGCAAAATAGCTGTAAATAATTTGATGTTTTTATAAAAAAATAACTAACAGTTTCAAAAAGTAAATTAAAAAAACGGAAATTCAAAAAATCACATGTGCTTTTGGAGGCCGTTTCTGTTCCCACGGCTGATGACTTTTTACTGTGCTCTGTACCCGTTGTAACCAAATATGAGCGAAAGCAACGATATTCAGGTAGAAAAAGGATGAATAGTGGGATCAATAGACAACGGTGTTTACTGTGACCATATGGTGACGCTCGTCCTTGGAGGGTTAAGAGCATTATTTGGCGTTAAAAATCTGCAATTAAGCTTGACAACGAAAAAAAACGTTTATGTTCATCCGTTTTTTCATAAGTGTTGCCCAACAAATGAGCATGAATCGTTGGGTAATTGTTTCTTTGATAAGGTGCTCCTAATAATTTGCTGTTACGTGTACGGGAAAGATATTCTAAGGACAATACGTGGTTAGCTAATCGCTCTCGACACATGCTGTTATTTAAGATTGAAAGGAGGAAAGAAATTTTAAGCCATCACAAACATCCATGTCTTCAAACAGAAATCGATTGAAAAAATGCCATTATACACAGTAGTACATTTTTAGTCATTTAGATTGATAAGTTTACGGTAAATTGCATATGGTAACACATAATAAGTGAGTCGCCCATTTCCTAAACTAACCTTGTCTATTTTCATAATTTCGTTAACAATTATAAAAAAAAACGTGTTGAGAACCCTCTTCGTGAAATAAATAACCATATTTTAGTGAATCAAGTTGAAATAGATAATATATTCTTCAATTTGATTCAAGAAAATATGACTTTTATTTCAATATAACGTAATATTTCCCTACACGCTATATTATTAGTATGTCTAAAAAATGAAAATGGACAACGTTAGTTTTGGAAATGGGTGACTCAAGTGTATTAGTAACAATATATTGCTTATTTGAGTATTCCATATAATTCCATAGGAGTGGTACAAAAATTCACTTCTTCCCCGGAACACTGAGAATTGCTTTGAGATTAAGCGAGCCCCCTTGCAAAACGTATTGGAAGCCCACTGCTGGATATATTTGACTTAATAAGTAAATGAATTATGTAATATCCTAGAGAAATATAAAAATCCATACGTGTTGGCTATTATTAGCACTAATGTCAAATATTAATTTGCAAAAAGCTTTCGAACAGGGCCGTGCAGTTCGCGAAAGCTAGGCGGGAATATAGCAAGCAATGTGTGTAATGTAGAGAAAATAGTAATGC
The DNA here is from genome assembly GCA_030503985.1 of Himalopsyche tibetana. Taxonomy (NCBI): domain Eukaryota; kingdom Metazoa; phylum Arthropoda; class Insecta; order Trichoptera; family Rhyacophilidae; genus Himalopsyche; species Himalopsyche tibetana. The sequence goes on from JAPJYX010000007.1 coordinate 18,660,601, forward strand.
GTTTTTCCGATAACGCACGTAAAAGCATGGCGCTGTAAAGTGCATACAGGTCGCAACAATAGTCTGGACGTGGCGACGTAATGTTTTTGACAGGTGGCCAAGCTTCGAAAACTGCCCGCCGTTGATATCGCGACGATTGTTCATATACATTTCGTCTCCAGCGTTTGAAAGATCCACCTACGTCAGATATCAGAGAAATGATGGGATAAATTGCTCCAATATCACTCTGCTATCTGACATGGATATGTCGTTAAAAGACTCAATAATGAGCCTGAGTAAAAAAGTTTTTAACAAATATCTTTAATACCATAATGACAGTTTTATATCTGTTTTGTCCCGGGACTTGTCGGGTTTTATTACTGCCTTAAGTCCCGGGACTTTTTTGGAAAATGTCCTAGGTGTACTCGTGACGTAATTGTGTATACTCAAATCGTGATAATGTTGAGTAGTTTAAGCCTTTCAAAATAAGTAGTAAATTCTAGAGACGAACCGTATACATACGTTACATGTAAGAAAATGTACCTAAAAAAGCTAGCGGAAAATAAATTAATTACTTCGGCTTTAACTCGTTAACTACGATGTAAAATAACAGACGAAACACGTGTCTTATTTTGTTTTTACTTCATTTAATATTAGTATTCTTTCATTGTTATTGAACGTCCTATATCTGCAAGCAAAAATAAAACTGAACCTGCAGTAATTTTCAGGAGGGAGTTCTATCTAATTTAGGAAACAGTGGACTTATCAGAAGTTCACTGTCAAGTGTCAATACATCTTCAATCTATCGCCCGCTGTAGTCTAGTTGGTTAGAGCATGCTCTACCGACCAGGCGAGTCTGGGTTCGATCCCCGGTAAAGTCAATGTCAAATTTAGATTTTTTCAATTTAATTTTGACACCTAAGATATGGGTTGACACCTTGAGTTGATCTCGAGTGACTTACAATAAAATTCCCAATCGATTTTTTCTCGTATGATCTTTCAACATTAAAATATTTGTAAAATAATAGTATGTAATGCCAAATATTAAAAAAATATATATTTAATGAAATGGCATTAATATTAAACAACGCAATATTACTTTGTACTACATACTTACACTTTTATTTAGGACGATTAGGTTTCGCTCATTACGTACATTATCAACTGGTAAGAAATAACATTTAACAGTCCTATTTATACAAAACAAAATTAAATAAAAATGTGTAATAAGCAATTGGTATTGTAAATTTGTAAATTCCAATGTTATTTAGAATTTCGATTGAAGGTGCTTGATGGAATTTCAATAACAAATTTGAATTGTCTGAATGCTATACTCTTCCATTAATCTTGACTCTAACGACTTTCGTGACCTGAAGATGCCAAAAGGCGAAACCCGGGTCGTTAGCGAAAAGATTAATGGAAGAGTACAACATCCAAAATTGTTTTTATTACTGAAACGTACTCATGGTACTGTACCAGTAGCAGTTTTAGTTTTAATCATACAATTGATTATTAAAAATCACTTTAACATCAATCAACATGATCACAAGATATGACATAATAAATTAAATATTATTGTATGTTGTCACTGTTTGATATTGACGGCTGAGTGTTTTAGTGACGAATTGGCAGCGTCGAAATGCCGCGACGCCATCCAGAAGACGCCAGCCGTCGCGTCGGTGCGAAAGACGCAAGACGAGAGGCGCTCTTTTCCACATAATAAACTTGGAATTTCCTTTGGAAACACGGTCAAACCCGACAACTTGTTTGGCTTGTACGGTGGGCGCCGCTTCGACTCGAATTCTTGGCGGCCCGCACAATAATTCCACAAAAAATATAACTAAACCGGAAGTCACTCTTTACGATGCGGATGTAGTAAAAATCGTCCATTTTGTTTACTCATCCATTTTAATATGTTTACAACAAGTCACTTGTGTTGTCTAGCCAGGTAGAGATTTTTTAGACGATTTCATAGATTAACATAATAGGTAATTAATAACAGCTGGTTTATGACGCAAACCAATATGCGAGTTTAAGCTAAAAAAGTTTCGTTGAAAGTTTACAAAATTTTAAAACTTACAGTGTGGGATTCAAAGCATTCGTCTTGAAATTTGGATTAAAAACACACAATTCTTAAATTAATAGAAGTAAAAAGGTAAAAAGCAGGACCACCTCGATTTTATAAATAAGCCAAGCACAAATGTTTTTTTAAAGAAGTAGAACAAAAAATTTTGATATATCTTCAAATTATTCATTTTTTTTATAAATTTCTATAAATATTATTTTAAAATACTTTGTTATGTCTACAAATTTCTATTCATTTGTTTCGAACTAGGTACATACGTTTCAGTGATTTGTTTGTCGTTCAAAAATATCAAAAGGCACGAAAAGAAGCTGTCTGATAATTCCAGTCGTAAATTTTCTGATAGTAAAATAAAGCGTTTCGATTAAACCTCATACATACCTAATATGGAAAGCCTTCTTAACTTGATAACACTACGAAATTATTACAAATAAAATCATAAATTTATTTCAAAGTGTTATATATTTATGGTGTAATAATATTGTAAAAGCAAATATTTTAAAGTTCTACAGATTTAAGTAAAATTAGATTTAGTGAAAATGTAAAATAAGTATAAAATAAATATAACGTAAGAATAACAGGATAATTTTGTTGCATTAAGTTGCGGAAGAAAAGTTTTAAACAAACTTCTTATTAAGAAGGAAACCTAATGTAAAACAAACTCCATGTGTTTATTCAATAAATATAACAAACTGTTCAAAATTTCTGAAATATAATCATTAAAGAATGTGGAATAAGTACAATAATATATTTTTAAATTATATTGTTGTAATTCATAATAGTTTTATCTTTATTTATAATAATTTCATATAAGTAATTATATGATGTACGGAATACTTGATTTTTACAATGTGGTAGCAATGTAAAATTTCTATCTACGGTTGCGTATTTAGGTAAATAGGTACCTAGCTATGAAATATTATTCGAATTCATTTACGGATTACTTCATATCAGAGCTGTTGCCAAGAATTATGATTGATGAAGTTGGCAACACCGAATAAGCGATGTAAACGATTCCATCTTAATTATTGACGGTTCTGAATTCAAATTATTGATATGCTGTCGAATTTACCCACACACGCATTGAATAACAGAGACGCACGTTATCTTTTCTTCTCGTTGCATGAGCTTCCTTTTGTGGTACAGTTTCTCAGAAGTATTTATGGAACATAAATAAGTAAGTATTTGTACATTAATCGGTGATTTTGGATATTAATGTAAAGCAGTTATGCACAAACCGCAGCCGCATGCGGCCCCTTTTGAATTTTGTGGCGGCCCTTTAATATTTCTCTCAAACATTTTTTTCACGTAAAACATTTATTTGAAAAATATAAGCAAGCTTTTTCTTTAATGAAGGAGAATAAATCGGTTCATAAAAACAGGCTTACAAATATTATTTAAAATTAATAAAAAAAAGGTTAAAAACTAACAAAGACCAAGAATGCATTAACTTATAAATTACATATAAATGAAACATAAATATTTCACATTGAAACGATTTGCTCATAAGCTCATAGCAATTGCTCATAATCCTTTTTTGCATGGCTTATTTATGTTCACGTTTTCGAAATAGCACGGTCAAAATAATATAATGGAACCTATTACTCATTTATCTAAATTCACAATCTTTAGTTTTAGTTGTAAGGCTGTTTTACAGGGAACGTACATGTGTTCTGTATAAAAATGGATTTAGCGTACTTTAATTTTTTTTTCTTTGCGGCCCGAACCCACGATAATTTGCTTTATGCGGCCCGCAGAAGGTAAAGGTTGTGCATCACTGATGTAAAGTGTTAAATTGAGGGCTTAAAGTCAAACAACACTATCTGCAGAACTGTAACTTTTCGAGAGCCAAAAACCGCTTTATATTATTTTGTAACTTTACTAACCAAATGTTAATTTAAAACCTAATGTTCATATTTTATAATTTATTGTAAAATGTGTGCTTATATTGCTTATGGTGATACTCAATTTTTTAAGTATTATTTGAAAAAAACATTTAAAAAAAGACAACTTTATGTATTTAACGATAAACTTCACTAGAGATTTAAGAAACAACTATCCTAGAAATGTTTGGTATAATGTTGTTTTAATATCATGTAGCTGAGAATAAATAATAAAGTAATCAACAAATAATCGAAAAACACTTTTTTGTAGATAACGTTATTTAACTTTAAGCCATCGAAATGTGCATGGCCTTTCGCAAAATTATCAAATTTACATGTACAACTTACCAAGTGATTGTGAATCAAATGTTGTTTTTGTTTCATTTGTAAATAATAGAGTTCTATAATGTGTGACGACGAACCTGTGAAATTGATTATAACATAGAATGGGCAAAACGTGCAATGAAAAGTGCAATCCCATTAAGGTATGAATTAGGCAAACGTTAGATCTCACTAAAAAGCGCAGCACTAACACTGTGTTCAGCTTTATATGAAACCATAATTAGGTAAAATTATGAAATATTGAATTCATTATGGTACATAAAAGACGAAATACTTAGTATGTTGTTATTAGGAACCACGATTTTAATTTTTGAAGAATGATACAATTACAATTGCGTATAATTAAAAGTTTTATCGCACATGCGCAAACTTCATAAACTTCACAAAAAGTTTTTAAAAATTGAAGCTTCTATTCATATTCATAAAAGTGCGTCAAATAAATATCGTTACAAGCAATCTTTGGTATCATAATATTTATATAAGTCTCAGATTTTCATTCGATTTTTCATTGTTTTTTCCTGGGGCGCCAACTGTCAAATATATTGCAATATGGCGTCTTTGTTTGAGTCTTGAATAAAACTCATCAGACATTCAGGCGGTGTGAATATTGTGATAACGTGTTTTCGCTGCCGATATCTAATTTATTGTTGCGATTTTTAGTTTTCCATGGAATATTTTCCTGCTGACATTAATCCGCATTTAATAATGCTCCGCGAAAACAAACATTCTTCCCACCATACTTATTTCCCGCCAATTTTTGACACGAGAAGGATGAGTTTGAATCGGCAATAGTTTAGCGTAAATTATTGTTGAAAGCATTAAACGATTAATTTTCATAGTAGATGAATTTTCGGGAAAAAACTTTATTAATTAAAGTTTTTGTGATGTGTTCGTAATATATGCACGATAAAAAGAAAAACACTTAACCAATAAGGTCATTCCCAACTCCGCACTCACTGTACTTACTTTGGACGGTCTAAAATACCCAACATGTGATTTGTGTTGGACGGTTCGTAAACTCAAAACGTGATTGTGTTGGGTATTTCAGACCGTTAAAAATAAATACCATGCACGCTGGAATAGCACTGCAGGTATCTAATATCTTATAAAGAATGAGTAGGTATAACATAGTTTCTCAACCATTCTGGGCCCGTGGCCTTTTTTGAGTCTCCACATTTTTCCGTGGCCCTATTTTTACCCGTAAAAATAAGTTTTTCGAGACTCAGGGATTCTTTGTAGATTTTGTTTGCTGGCAGATTTCAAAATTTTACCCAGGAATTTATGGAATTCCCAAAATGGACGGAAAATGGAAAATGGAAAATGGACGCGAGACCGGTTTAAACCAAAACCGGTTAACCGGTTTATTGTCTGTTTTAAGAAAAACCGAAATCGGTTTATTTTTCACGGTCAACCGGGGTTTATTTCAAGTTGGAACACCTGTTTACTAGTACATATTATAAATATCAGGTGACTATATCGCCCATCTAGATTGTTCGCTCAATGCGCACGATACACCAACAGATAGTGTGTGTGTGTGTCTTGTGCTATGCTATATGTATATGTATAAATTTGACGTCACAATAGGCAGACAAACAGATACATAAATCAAGACCAATGTATTTATCTTACAAGTATTATTTGTAGATAAAACAATAAAAATATTTTCGCGTATTTTAAAATTTATCCAAATTTTCAAGAACCTAATATTCGTTTCTAAAAAGACCTTAGATTTAACCCGTCTTTGTTCTCTTTGTTAATGTTAATATTTGGAGCGATATTGACGCAATGAAAAATAAGAATCCATACAGCTTGTGGGTCCAAGTCAAACGCTTCCACATTAATTTTATAACGACACTTCAACTCCTGCAGGTGTGCAGTAAACCTATCTTCAAATGGAATCATAAAGTTTTAGTATTACGCGTTGAAATAATTGGTTTATTTTTGTTTTTAAAGAACACAGTTGGTTTACATTTTATAAATTTTATACCCATTTTTTAAATTCTTTTCGTCTATTTTATTATATTCATCAGGCATTTCGATATATGTACGTATTATAATAAGTAGTGGTTATTACTACTTGTAGATTTAAAGTGGAATTAATCTAAATTCGTTACACTTCTATTTCTCATATTTTAAGAATAAACAATATTATTAAGCACCATAGGTGGACACTTAATACGATATTATAATATTAACAACATACTCGGACATTCTGAAAAAATCGAAGCCCAGAAAGTACAGGGCAACAAACATTTGTATACATCGGCCAACATGAAGGCGTAAAAAGTATCAATAAAAAGAATGTTAGGTTATTCAGTAACGAGAAATCAAAAGAATAATATTGTTTTAGATGTTTTATGTGTATACGTATTTTAAATTTATGACATAATACAAAAGATAATACTTAAAGAGATTGTTTATGGTTCATATGAAATGATAATGTGTAAAAAGTGTAAAGAATAAAACATTCCAATGGAATGCTTACTATATTTGTATGTTTTCAAAGATCTTGAAAGTTGGTACACCTTCTATTGACAGCGGCATGGGTAACTACCTTTTCTACCCCCTTTTGATTGGATCTGTTGACATTGTAAAACTATTTGAAACAATCGAACCACAATACATAATATATCATATCGTTGTTGCACTTTCAAAAAACACTTTGTGTATATTTCACGATCGGATTGTTGTATTGAAAATTTTATAATAATACGTACATCGCACCCGCAAAGAAAAAAACGACTATGATACAACAGGGGATGCCTACCTTGTTGGACCCTAGAGCGCATTCCAAAATATTAGTAGGACAGCGGGCACCACATTTATTCAAGGTTATTTATATCCCGGGAATTTACCGATTTGCCCAAATTATCAGCGTTACTAGTTTTTTTTTAATTTTTTTAACTCTTCCAAGAATTTTGAAATCAGAAATCCCAGGAATTTAACGAGTTGCCCAAATTAGTTGACTGGCGCACCAAAATCGGGCACGCGGTTGGTAGCCCCTGTGATACAAGGTGTTTTAAAACCTTTTGTCGAGGACAGACATTGTAATTCGTAGCGGATTTTAACATGTTTTGAGACTATAAATTTAGCTTTATATATAATTTTGAGACTATTTTGAAAAAAAATCACAGCACATTTTGAAAGCGCAACAAAGATATGTAAACCACTTTGTAAATCATTATAGTATTAAAAACACAATAATAAACTGGAGCTGTCATTGTTAAATATCCGAGTAAAACCAACGTAGTTCCCGAACGAACGAATCTAAGCGATATAAACTTTTAAATAAACTATCTATCGTAATACTGGAAGGGCCCAGAAACACTTTCTTTGTCACTCCAACACTGCTTTGTCAATACCAAAGAGAGTGACAAAAAACTATTTTATACCAAGTATTTTGTTTTTGTTATACAGTTAGTACAAATAAAATTAACGAATTTAAGAGATCGAACAATTGTTCGTAAGATATACTTTTATAAGTTGAGATAGGAGAACATAGGCAGTATCATCTGAAAGTTTAGAAGGTGTCATCAAACTGCAATGTATGTTATACCCGTAAATGAGGTCTTTGAAATTCACTAATATGCGTGAACAATGTTCCCGATAAGGTGTGCGCGCGCACACCTCACAAAATCACACCTCCTGAAAACCCAACTGTGTTTCGGACGCTTTATGTTTCTTTGGTCTTAAATAAGCTTGAATATGGATCCATAATTTGGAGCCCATATGAAAGTTCATACAAGCTGCAATTGGAGAGAATCCATAAGAAATTTCTAAGATATTATTATTTCAAAAAAATTAAATTCTTCTCCTTTGATAATTTCTTCAAGGAATACTACCGCACCAAATTTCTTTTAGGAATGTTATTATTTCACTCTCTTGAAGCTCGAAGATCCTTTTCAAGCTTAAAGCATTTTTCTCTTCTCCTTCGGGGCCGAGTTAATAATCCTGAAATTCTCATGACTATTAATTTATATGCTCCCAATTTATTCTTACGTGGGCGAAACAACGAGCAAAAACTTTTATTTCTAAAAACTTATACCTCGCTTAGGAGGTATGAGTCACCAGTTCCAAGGGCTGTTCGATTAATCAACGCATTGCCAAGAGAAGTGGACATTTTTAGTGATGGTATTTGTGAACTGTTTGATAAATTTTTCTATTGTATTTCTTGATTTTTTATGTTGAATTTGATGTACTGTGTATTTTTATTTTATATTTTGTCTTATATTTTTCAAGTGCATGGCGAATTGGCGTCAGCTGTTATGTCATGTACTGTAATTTTAAATTTTAGCAATAACTAAAATGTGCCCGCACAAGGCCGCACCCTGCATCCCTGCACAAGGCCGCACACAGAAATATAGTAAAAATAAGTTTGTTTCGCCAATTTTTTTATATTTGCGCACACTTTTTATTTCGCTGAAAATTTACTGCTCACAGAAGTTGATGGTCCGCACACAATAGTAAAATTAGAAGGAACGTTGTGCATGAAGTATGTTAACCCTTATTAATTTGTTCTTAACATACACATCGTGACTATCATTGAAAGAAGTGCTATCTAGCGCGTTACTGGGATGCCGGCAGTGGCCTGTACCTTCCATGGCACCCATTGCCCAGTGGTCATAGTTTAGATACGCTACTGCACACCGATGATAGATGTTGTACCGTCACGGCGTCCCTCCAGCGTCGCGGCGCCGCTCTGTGGCGTCCCTCTTTAGGCGGGGGCCGATGCCAGGGTGCCAGATTGGCGATGGGGGCGGGCGGACGCCCAACAAAAAATGACACATATTTAATATGTTTACTGCAGGGGTGAAATTTTATTGGTGGCCATTATTATAATGAGGCTGGTTATAGTAATAATGGAAAAAATCAAATTGGATGAAACAAATTTTATAAATATAACACTAAAATTTTCAATACCTTTTAAATAATATTACATCATTCATAAACGGGAATTCAAAAACATTAAAATGTAGGATAACCGCACTGCGACTAAACTAATAGTTTTGTTATATAAAAACTACACATTACATATCGACTGTGGAAAGGAAAAAGGACGTAACCCACACATATCAAATTTTACAGGAGGAGCAAAAAACGTATTTTGGTGATTTTTGGCAATATGCAAATTATGAATTATAAACAATCTTGAAGTGCACAAAAACTTCTAAACCGGTGTTTAATTGACATAACGTAATATTAATTTAAAAATTGACCAGGAAAAACCTTTATTTCAGTCTTTTTTCTTGGTTTTAATTTTTTATAAGGTCATCTTTTTCAAACATAAAAGCTAAATTTAGATACAAATTCGGCATTTGCAGCTTGCGTCCTTTTGACATAACGTGTATCAAGTTTGATACATTGTGATTATCGCAATAAACCTGTTTTGAAAAAACTGTGGGTTACGTCCTTTTTCCTTTCCACAGTCGATATAATACAAATATTTCCAATGTAATGAAATATTTAATGATGATGAAAATGATTCGATTTTCTCTCATAATATAAAAATGGGAAAAACGACTCATTGCGCATTTTAAATGATTTCTTTGAGAGCCAAACCTATTTTTATTATATTTATTATCTACATGCACGTATCTTTGATTTAAGCTAGTTGACAAATTAATGCAGTGATACATTTCCTTGGATATTTTCAAATTAAGATTTATTTAACTTGTGGTTCCTTTAAAATTTAACATACGATTTTAAATTCTTGGCATTTATTGGGCTTCTTCATATACTTCATATATGATTCATATTTGAAAATGAGCCCCTGAGAAGCAAAGTGAGCCTAGAAGTATTTTATAAAAAAAAAGAGTTTGGTGCGTTATTATATTATACGTGTCTAAAAGTATCGTGAAATCGAAGTGAGCTCAGTTACACAGTGCAATATTGTAATTTTTCTAAAATAAAAATATGCAATCATCCGAAAGACCAACTAAAGACGTGATTTTACTTAAGTCAACCAAAGAGTCAGGACGTAAGTGATACAGGTAATACGACAGCACCATCCTCCTCAAACTCTCAAGCTGGAGGTTAGTTCTATGTAAGAGTGGAAAAGGATCTGAGCATTACAGATTCCTTGATTACGAATTCAAAATGGTCTAGTTCTTGATATGAAATTCATTAATCACTCAGCTTGCTTGCTTATTAATAAAATATTATATTACAATGTTTTATTTGCCTTATTTATCCTTCTACAGAGAGTTCCTCTACCAATTAAATGGAATAGTACAAAAATATATATAAATATAGGCACGCCTAAAAGTAATGCTCTCAGTCAGTTCTGCTTTGGCGAAGCAGACTAATTAAACAAAATTGAATTTTCTGGCATCAATAAATAAAGACATATAAATTATTCATATTAAAATAATGACAGCAATGTGTATAATAAATGGCATAAAACATTGTGCCACTGAGGGCCACCCCCCTCGAGCAATCGCGCGTTGCTTATTCAGAGACGGATTCGGGGGCGCCCGTCCGGGGGGCGCCTTGCCGCTCACCGTCTGGACGTCTCCCTTTGCAGACGCCCGACGAGCTTCCCGAGAGGCGCCGTGGACCGAACGGGGCCCACCTATATGCCTTGCCCCCTCCGAGAACACAAAACGAGAATCCCAAAGGGGGGCGATGTTTTTCGATCGTCACTTGTCCGAAATATTGTTTTTCGAGATGTACATTATCACGCGCTATTACGCCAATGCAGCGGTGCATAACCAGTAATGGCCAATTTAAGCCTCAGGTAAAATTTATTACAAAATTATTGCCAAATATTTTCGGATGAATATTACTTTAAATAGATTTAATATGATTACACGATATCGCACCTACGAAATAAACAATACTGTTTTCTTTCTTTAAGCTACCTGCTGTAGAAAAAAATCACCTACAGACATAGCTTTTCTTCTATACTACTCATTGGCGGATCCAGAAATTGTTCCAAGAGCGGACCATTCAATTTGAAAATAAACATAATACATTAAAAAATAGTCAAAACATAATTAAGTGTGTATTCTATAAAACGTAGTAAACTAAACAATTAAAAAACCGACTTTACAATAAGTTTTAATAAATTAGAAAAATTAAAAATAAATTCTCTTCAGGGGGATCCAAGGGGGGGGGCATGCACCCCCCCCCCTCTTGCATCCGCCAATGATACTACTTGAAATACACCAGTCATCATCTGGTGTAGTATTTGGAAAATACTTTGCCTTCTATATAGCTTGTTGTAATAATTCAATCAGATTTATTGTCCGTAGATTAGATCTTATGGCGGATTTGTAGTAGAGTTGTCAACGTCGTTAGTTTCAATTGAGATACTAATGGGCTCAAATCATATTACGGGTAATTTTATGATTTTTTCTGTTCAAATGCACATATGCCCGAAATTTCTAAAACTCTCATTAGAAAGACAATCTGATTTTAAATACAGTGCGTATCGGAAACAATTTACTAACCATTCCTAACATATATATAAAAAAAATGACAATACAGTGTTGTTAATCGAACTGAGAGCTACAAGACTAGTTTGTCAGATTTAAACAAATATAAATGTGACATAACATGTTCTTCCCTTATACCCTTCATAATATACAAAAACCATGACACCGTCGTCAACTTGCTCCATTCACTATTTTTCAGAATATAATTCCCCCCAACCCAAAATCATTGAATTTTTTTATATGTAGGCATTTCTGTAAATATATAATATTATAGATTTACTAAGATGATTTTATATTTACTAACATACTAAAATAACTGAAGCATATTTCAATTCCAGTTTAAAAACAAAAATTTAACAATCCAACGAATCCCCCCAGGGGAGAATTCCTTACCGGTTGGGAACCCCTGTTCTAAGCAATGAAACATAAACTATGATTCCTGCCATACTATACATGTATAAGTGTTATAATATTTCGTTTGCTGTATATTAATAATATTACTAATTTGTTGACTGTAGAATACTTGTTACGATAAACATTTTTCTGGATTTAAAACTTGCACTCGGTCATATGGTTGGTAGCAACCTGAGGTAGCTTTACTAATGGGCGATACGGGTTGAGTGAATCGAATTAATTATTTCTTCCGATGAAACTTTATTGAAACAAATATCATAATAATATTTATTTGGTACAATAATTTATTACGCTACATTTTCTTCCCCGTTATGTTTGTATTAAAGTATTTTCTTTCATACCAAATTACAAAACAGAAGCACACTTGTGATAACTATTGTTAGTCACAGTAAGTGGGGATAAATTATTATATAATATTTACATTGTAGTAGAAAAACGTTAACTTTCAATTAAAATTGAAATTATATCAGAATTTACCTCTCACTATAGAACCCAGGCATCCCAATATGCTTAGATTATTCCATTCCTGGTAGCTTAACGACTTTTTCATACCGTTGGAAATTTTCTACAACCTTGTATCTCAAAAAGTATACGTTTTCAGGGTACACATAGATGTACTTTTTTCCATGGTTGTGGAGTCGGACTGTTTTAACTGGAGCCGTGCTCGATAAAAAGCTAGTAACTACAATGTGTATTCACAGTGGCGGACTACCCCATAAGCGCAAGAGGCGCGCGCTTGGGGCCTCAAAATTTTAGGAGCCTCAAAAATAGCATAATTAATATAAATCCTTATATTTTAATTTCAGTTTTCAATATTCATTATTATTCTACGAAGAGGCTTGCAGCACTTTTATGTTATTCGAGAAGCAGGGCCTCCAAAATTTATTGCGCCTGGGGCCTCCAAAGTGCTTAATCCGCCACCGTGTATTCAAATTGCTAGGGTGAAAAATGGCGCAACTGCATCCTACTTAGCCTAAAAAGTAATTAAAGTAGTGTTTAAAGGGTCGGAGTCGTCTTATTTATTTACGACTTTATGTCATTCTACCGCGATGGCTATCGCTATAAAACACCACTGGAATGGTTCTATCATCAATATCTTTGAGGAAGTTAATAAGTAAGAAAGCAAAGACGTTTCCGTCCATGTCATCCTACCATTCATGCTAAACACAGCACATGACCATATTATTTTTTGCCAACGTTTTTGTATTAGGCTTAGGGTTGCCGCCTGTCTCGGATTGGCCGGGATTGTCCCGGAATTGGAAGCGCTGTCCCGGATCCCGGATGAGTACTAAATTTTCTCGGAAATTTTAGGCGAATGAAGGATTTCGAATTCCTCGGTGAGCTAAAAAAAACTAGTTTCGGAGATCCCGGGAAATGCTGGTATTTTGGGCAATTCGGTAAATTCCTGGGTTTTTGGATTTGAAAGTCAGCAAATCGGACAAATGTCCCGGATTCACATGCAAGAAATGTGGCAACCCTAATTAGGTTAAATAAAGCATGATTTTTTGTTGAGTTACAAGTTAAAGGGATAGGTACGTATTAATCAGTGGCGGTTGTAGGTACTGGGCTAGGTGGGGTAAGCCCGACCTGCATTTTTCACCCAAAATGTGTAGGAAAAAACTTTAGATGGCTGAATAAAAAAAAACAGCAATTCGGCCGCTCAGCAAAATAAATACATTTATAAGCGTAACTAACCTTTCCCAAATTAATACAATATCTTTGTTTTGATTTTCCTCTGTCAATATAAGACAATGCTATGTCTACCTACAATAATACTCTCGATTGTGTTTTGTATTACAATTTTAAGCCGAGCCGGCATAAAAAAAGCAATAACCCATAAAGAACAGGCAACGTGACGTCAGTCTGGTGACACCTACGTATTAGTAATAATAACAAAGGCTCGGGCTAAATATAATATAGCCCGAGTACTTTGTTTACACTGGGGCGCAATCAAGCACGATTCGATTTTTTTTGTATTTTATTCACATTGGCCAACGGAAACGTCATCTAAACGCAGACGACTGCGCTTCAAAGTTTCAGGCTTCTGTCAGACGTCAGGGGCTACATTAGATTAGTCCATACATACAAACACAAATACCAATCTCGTTGTGTTGTATGACAGTTGATGACAGTTCCTCCATACAGCTTTTTTTACATGTTAGTTCACTTTAAAGGAGACGAATTTGAGGTCCATTTTTAACTATTCTATTATTTCTTACTTACATTAGCTTTGGTTTTATTATACAATAATTTATGCTTTGCAGTAGTGTCGTAGTATTTGTTAATTTGCTTGTAGATTAATGTATAAGGTGAAGTGGAAACATACACAATTACGTAAATAGTATACAATGCTAAACTTTTCTCTAGCCCACCCAAGATTTTAGTTCACGAACCGCCACTCGTATTAATCACTACATCAAACAACTCAAAACTGGCAAAACTTGAGATACGTCGTTTTAGAAAATTATCGACGATATTGCATATTATATTCAATTCGCGCAAGCATATATGAAATTCCCCTGAGGAAAGTCAAAACGTTGGAAGACCCCGACTTCCCTCCGAATAACCTCCCCTGCATATACAAGGGGTGCATTGATCCAATGACACATTAACCGGCCGCCACTGCCCAGGACTGTACTCCAAGAAAAAGAGAAGCAAGCATAATTAATATTAAATATATACGCCGTTGGATGGTAATTTATAATTAAATTTTTACCATAAGTAATTTATATTAAATTATTGTAATAATATTTAATTTAAATTGAATATAACATAATAACATTTTGAATAATAATACGCTATTATCTAAATTTAATTTATACATTTTTTCATTTGTTATAAAAAAAGTATTAATTCATTTGTGTATACCAGCGATTTCCAACCTGGGAGGCGCGGACTATTGCTAAGGGAGGCGCGAACAGTCCAAAATGTGTATTTCTCCGTTAAAACGTGTCTTTATTTCTATATAAAATAACGGATGGGGAGGCGCGAAGATTTTTTTTTCAAAGGGAGGCGCAGTAACTTAAAGGTTGGAAACCACTGGTGTATACAATTATTTTAAGTATACAAAATTTAAAATAACATAGCTAGAATATTATTATACATTTCTACTCAAACTAGCGTAACAAGTAACAACACATGTTTATCAATCTGATTCATAAATCTTAAGGTAAGGTTAGATAAAAATGTAATTTTTTTAACAAAGAATCAGAACAGATAATATCATAAAATATTAAAACAAATCAAAACAAAATGAACCGCGATAACAAAAAAGTACACAATTGAAGTGTCCCGGCTTATACGTTAAATATAAAAACTGTAGAACTAAATACGTTGATATTTTTACCCTATTATAATGGAGTTCTACCAAGTAAATGCCAAATCAATAAATAAACTATATATATATATATATATATATATATTATGGGAATTTTTTTTTATAATTTTTCGCTAGCAATAATAACGAAAAACAGTTACTTTTATTTCACACGTAGAGTCGTAAAATGATTTCTCTACTCGTTTAGTAAGTACTTTTTAAAATGAATAATTTACTTATTTATTTTTCGAAAATTAAAAAATGGATAAACAAATGGGCACCCTCTGAGTCCAATGGCCCTTAGGAACGTTGCATAGGCCCCGTTGTATGGTGGTAATGCCACTGGGTGAGTCACTGTATGAAGTTTACGAAGCGCTGCCCTTCTGAATGAAACGGACAAACAGAATTCTAACAAATCAGATTCTGCAACCAATGACGGCAATAGCGGCGTACCTACTCGCAATCCGTCTGCAGTTTTGGCAAATATGTTAGCCACCCAGTCGCCAGATTTCCGTACACATTTTTATTTGTTTCCTCAGATAAAGTTTTCTATTCTTACGAAGCAACTATTAATAAAATTATATAAAGACGGCCTGCCATGCAAAGATCATTACTATTAATATACCAAATGTAAAAAAAAAACAACACAGCATTTAAATTATCATAGTTTTTTTATTTTAGACAAAACAATTTTAACCAGTACGCAACATTTTAAAACTTGATTTTTCAATCGGTTTATGAATTTCTGTTCGAAGGCATGGATGTATGTGATCCTACGAACGGGGTGTATCGAGAGCGATTAGCTTACTACCACTCCTGTTCTAGTCCTATCCTTCTATTCCTACTCTCTTTGGAAAATGAGAGGTTGAGCAACTGAGTAACAAGCAGTTCTCGTAGAAACACTTATGTTGAGATAAACTCCATTAACTACATATGCTCCATTGAAATATCATACGACATAAACTTGATGAGGATATTTTTTTGTAAGTCACTCGAGATCTACTCGAGGATAATAATTGAAATCACAAACTCCCACGTCTTAGGTTTTAAACTTACATGGAAAAAATCGAAATTTGACATCGACCTTACCGGGAATCGAACCCGGACCCAACTGATCGGCAGAGCGAGCTTTTACCAACTATACCACAGCGGGCGACATCATACAAGTAGTAGTGGTAGTAATTCCGGGTTCGTAGCGCAGAAGTCAAGGTCTTTGGCTTCCGTAACAGATCTCACGGCTTCGAATCCCAGTACGAACAGAATTTTTCAATCGATTTATCGTTTTCTGTTCGAAGGCATGGACGTTTGTGATGTTATTAAAAAAACTCCTCCCACTCATCCAATCCTATACTAACAGGGCGTAGCGAGAGTGATAAGTTAACCACTAGTATTTTTCTAACTTTATTCCTTCTACCCCACTCTCTTCCAAATAAAAGAGAGGTTGAGTATCAAGCAATCTTTACATGACTATCCTGTCTCACTCATATGAAAAAGAAACAAATAATATGGGGAAAAAAAATAAATAAAAAAAACAGGAACCAACGCTAAAAAGAGGGGAAACCCCAACATCAGACGAAAGGGCAATTGGAGTAATCCATAAAGCCCCACAACCAAAGTGTAAGACACCAAGTCACCAAGTCAAGCAGTTCTTTTAGAAAAACTTCTGTTGAGATGCCTCTATTAGAGCATTTGCTCCACATTGAAAACGAACATGGATTAAAAATAATATTTTAGTATTTAAAAAAAAAGAATAATATATTAAATACATATTGGCATTAAAGTCACATTTTTGATTTTTTAAATCACGTGAGATTGGTATTAATATAACAAATTAATAGTTGGCTAACTTATTTTTCACTTTTTTAATATTACTGTTGTTATCGCCTGCTGTGGCCCGGTTGGTTAGAGCTTGCTCTACCGATCACGCAGGTCTGGGTTCGATTCCCGGTCAGATCACAGTGAATTCGAGAATTATTCAATTCAAAGTTGTGATCGAAGATTGGGTGTTTGTGATGTCAATTCACATAATTTCTTCTCCTCCCATCCTTCTGATCCTTTAATAACTGGGTGTAGCAATAGCGACTAGCCAACCACTAGTCCTGTTCTAGCCTTAACCTTCTTTCCCTACTACTCACTTTGAAAAAAGTAAGGTTGACCGACTGAGTAACAAACAGTTCTCGTAGAAAAAAAACTTATGTTGAGATACCTCCATTAGGAAGAAATATGCTCCACATTGGGATCGGACATGGAATAATAATAAAAAAAAAACAAATATGAAATAGTACACTGTTTTTGTTTTCCTTGACATAATCTTGGGGTAATATTATAAAACTACGTACAATGATGACCTGCATATTGATCGCGATTGATATTGCTCCGTCAGAAATTACCGCAAACTTTTTCACAATTCGACAACTTGACAGGCGTGACATCTACGCTTATGCTACGCTGAAAAAATCGTAGCGGCTGCGATCGGATCGGCGTAGCGTCAGTCGTTTAGCGTAGACGTCGCGAATCCAGTCGAGTTAAGACGCTGGCGGCAATTTCCCCGTCGCCCACCCCCTGTAGGCATCCCCTCCCCTGATTTACACGAGATATTTACAACACTACAGCATATCTAATGATGCCAACTCTTCGACCATTGATAAGGCCTCACAAACGCATACGAGCACACATCTTCGAGCGACAAATAAAAACGACACACGCACACACACACACAATTGAAGCATACCTAAGTGCAGGGTGATACGTGAAGACAAGATGTTTGCTTGAATAAAATTAGGAATACATTATATATTAAAATCACATTAATAACATTTTTGATAGACATAATTACCTTTCACGTCTTATAAAATACCTAGGAGAAGAATATTAGCTATTTTTTTTTAAATTTAAATTGATTAATGTCTGGAATATTATTTGTATCTGTGAAATTAGTATTTAGAAAGGTGTAGTGTGGTTATAATGATAATGCTGTCTCACACCTTGCAACGCAATTAATTGGAAGTATGAGTTTTTCCAGTAATATAATAACCAGTGGCGGTTCTACGTACTGGCCTAGGTGGGCCTAGCCCGACCTGCATTTTTCACCCAAAATGTGTAAAAAAAAACTTAAGATGGCTGAGTAAAAATGAACGAAAATTCGGTCGCTGAACAAAATAAATACATTTCTAAACGTTACTAACCTTTCGCAAATTAATAGTTTTGATTTTCCTCTGTCAATAGTATTATCATTAATAAAAAACACAATATTCCTTTGTAATTTATTCCACTTTATTTAATAGGTCAGGACCGGTTATGCTCATTGCGAGCATTGGCAACTGATAAGAAAAATATATAAACAGTGCTATTTATAATAAAAATAATAAAAGATTTTTAGTACTTTTCCCACATAAAATTTATTAGATCAGGACCGGTTTCGCTCATCGCGAGCATTATCAACTGATAAGAAAAATATATAAGCAGTGATATTTATACTATTAACAATTTAAAGGATTAACAAATTACATTATAAATACACAAAATTAAAATGCTCAACACCCATAACAATTAAAAAATCATCATCATCTTTGTTAAATTTTATGTGGAAAAAGTACTAAAAATCTTTTATTATTTTTATTATAATGCCTTTCCACCAAGTATTGACAGTGAACACCTTAAAAGTGCTATTTATACCAAATTAAATGGAAATAAAAGGTTTAAACAATGAAAAGAATTTACAAATTACAGTATAAGTGACTCTACAATTACACAAAATTAAAATGCTTTACAACTATAGCATACAATTAAAAAATCAACAAACTTATTTTTAGAATATTTCTGTGCGCGGCCTTGTTCGGGGATGGAAAAATGTGTGCGGGCACATATTGGGAGGTGTGCGCGAGCACACGCGTACACCTTAGCGGTAACATTGCCACCAAGTATTGACAGTGAACAGCCTAAAAGTGAATATTCTTATCAGTTGACAATACACGCAATGAGCCAACCCGGTCTTGACCTTTCAAAGAAAGTGGAATAAAGTAAAAAGGAATATTGTGTTTTTATTAAAACTGATTTTCCTTTACTTATTTACATGTATTATGCTGCTCAAAGTTTTTGTTGTCATTAGTTTCAATCGTCTTTTTTCTCCCTAAAAAACAAAAGTTTTCTAAGCAAAATATATTTTTTTATCGAATATTGATAAGAAACATCAAAATTTCAATGTCATCGAAAAAAAGTTTATTATATTTATCAATTGTTCATATTTGAGTCAAAGTATACAATAGGTACCAGAGAAACATATCACATACGTACCAACTATATAAAATGAGATATATCTTTCATGGCCCATTCTGTACCAAGGAAGACTGGCGTCGTCACATTGGTACCAAATACCAGGATCTTTAAGCTGGCGCCATGACTAATCTATCGTCTAATTTATTTTTTTAACTTTATTGCCAAAAAGAGGATACGTTGAACCATAGTGGGAAGAGAAAGCTTCGCACTCCGCAAGATTTGAATGTAACACATTCCCGATGCTAAATCACGATTTAAAAATGATTTATTTTGTTTACAAGGAAGAAAATAGACTATTATATCGCTTAATCGCTAACCAAATATTTTTTTCATATCCAACACTATGACTTTGTTATAAATTGTTTTTTTTTTGTGAAATAGTCGAACAAAGCCTTCAGGTGTGTTTAAATGATTTAAATTTTGGAATTACAGGGAACCCTGATCAACCGTTCTCGCATTATTCATTTTCCTGCATGGATCGTTTATTTCTAATAGTCCCGGAAAAACACCAATAAGAACAACGTTTATTAGTCCAGCATCAATTGTTCCCGGATTTACCGATTTGTAGATAAAGATATAAAATATCGAGTAACACTATGCTGATTATAATTAAAAATCTCATACAAATATATTATACTAATTTGCAATCGCAACTACAGTTGTGCAGAATTTTCCATAAACAAGTCTATAAACAAAAGGACAGAAATTTGGATCTTTTATTTGATGGCTTAAAGACCATATGCCCCACATCATTATCCAGCGAAAGGGTATTTTCGATATCAAGAATTTTTGTTACAAAACGATCATTGGACGCTTTGTGTTTTATTAGTAAGTAACGCCAAGTAATTCCTTGTTGTGTATTATTATGTATATAAATAAACAACATTAAAAAATTGAACTTTTTCTCGCTATTTTAATTGAATTATCCATTTTTTGTAAAACTTCTAAAACCGGATACAACCGGTTTTCGAATGTCAATGCTGTTTTTTCAAAAGTCCTATACATGGCCCACGGACCATGAGTTGTACATGTCTGCTTTAGATAAACAATGATTCCTTGATTGATGAACCCTTTTTTTATTTAAATTCAAGTAGTTGGTCATGGAGATTATAAAGCTAGTTGTCTGTTAGTTTTAGTTGAAAATTTATCGATTATTGTTTTAATTAACGTCGTATAACGATCATTTTATTCGTGTTAACCTATTTTTTTGCTTTTATTTAATATATTATATTTTATCAATTATTTTGTCACCATTTAATATAACTATCAGGGATTATTTGAATTATGTTTTTTATCAATTAAAAATGTCAACAAGCTGAACAAAAGTGCTCTTTTTTTTAATAGAATTAAAAAAATTATGTTTTTTTTAACAATGCATTGAAGTCACAAAAAATACGATTCCAAATCCAAATTATACAAATTATCTGACTGAATTTTCAAATATCGTCGGTTTGCTTAAAAAACAATTGACAATTTGGTCAAAACTGAGTTACAATAATAAAAATGTTTATTTTTTAATTTTGCCTTAATAAAATAAAAGTCACTTGTGTCTAATATTGTCCAATGACATACACTACTAAAATTAATATGTAGTATTTCATACGCACACCGGAATGATAGACATAATTAACAAGCTTATGTTATTCTTGTGAAATATATTTTAATGACTTGTTCTTTAATCTTATTTAAAAAAAACGAATCAGAGTTGCCCGTTTTTTTACGAATTCGACTAAAAAACTAAAACCACATTAAAAGAAAGTACAACACTCAATTTCAAATTCATACAATGACAGCATTAATTTCTACTTTCGCATATTTAAATTTCAGAACGAAACAATAAAAATTCCGTCGTCATTTAGAATCACCAAAATGGCGCTGAAAACTATTCAGTTTAAAATAAGAATGTTAAGAAGGGGAATATTACAAGTTGTCTAACTAACCCCACATTCGGGGTTCCCCATGCAGGGCGAATGGCGCCAATGGTTGTAGAAATGGATGGATGCATCACCCTATTGCTTTTATGAGTACCAAACTATGTTTTCTTAGCGCCGCAACACAAACAACCACCTAAATAATATTATATCAATGGTTTATGTACTTTATTGGAGTGCATTCATTCAATCAATATAAAGTAATATGACATTTTTCCCAATTCTCACCATAACGATTTATAGATTTGTACTCAAATACAGGAATGCCTGTGATATTTTTATTGCTACACCATTCGATCTTTAAAATGGTGATGAGACAGAGTCATTATATAATAAACAAAGTCGTTTTCATTTAATTTTAATATCATCTCTTTATCTAAAAAAAGAATTTGAAACCAAGCCAGTGGCAGATCCAGAAATTGTCCCAGGAGATTTGAAAATAAACATGATTATATAAATACTACATTCAAAAATAGATGATTTTAAAACTAGATATCTATATAAAAATAGTCAATTCATAATTTAGTATGTATTCTATAAAACATAGTAAAATAAACAATCAATGAGCCCATTTCACAATAAAGTTTAAATAAATTAGAAAAATGGAAAATAAATTCTTCTTAGAGGGGACATGGCCCCCATGCCATGTTCATAGGGGATAAGCTAAATCAGCGCATGTTGAAATGATCAAGTAGAAATCTATATTATTCAGGATAAGATAATCAAAGATAGGAAAAGAACTACGAAACCTATTATTTCTTCAGGAATTCTTTTAAAATAGAGAAAAGCCTCTGTCTGTCAACAGGGTAATAAAAGAAAATTATAATCAATAGAATTTCAAGCAATACACATACTATTTATTATAAAAATTGAATGGGCTCTCAAACTCCGCCTCCCCCTCCAGTAGAACATTTGCTGTTTTTATTTCGTAAGCCCCCATCTGTCTAATATTAAATGTATTCTAAGCTTCTTAACTTCGAATGTGTTTTACCTGGTACAATGCTGCTCGCTTCGATAAAGTTTTTTAATAGTATACAGTGAAAAAAAAGGATAACTTTTGATAATGTATGTAACAATCAGTTGATAATGCTTGTCATGGGCAAAACCGGTCCTGATCATTTAAAATAAAAGTGGAATTAATGCAAATGATTGTTTTATTTCTTAAAGTCTCAATAAATATAGCCGAAGTACAAATATGGCTGTTGGTATTAAATTTATCGGTGTATACTTTGATGTGCACAAATACAAAAATACAAAATCACCATCCGAAATTTCAATGATCTTAACTTCACAAACTAAGGGTTTACAGGGGTAAAAACGAGTTATTTTTATTTGTAATAATTATTAAGTATAGAAAATTGAATGATTGCATATCTTTGTTTTTTTTTTAATTGAGCACATGATATTTTAATAAAAAAGAGAATATAGGAGAGTGAATAATCGAACGAGAAAGATTACACTATAAAGAAACTCATTATTATTTATGCCTATACTTATATATAAGAGAAAATGTAGCATTATTGAAACTTATAATGGGAAAAAGTTTGTTTTATATATATTTGTTTAGTTTTCTAAAAGTTAGTTACGATATGTTAACCTTGAAAGATTTTCATAATTGTGGCATGGTGTTTAACACCATAACTCTTTTATTCCAAAATAACAATTACCGCTGTTTAAGTGATGAACGATGAACTGTTAAAATTGTCATTGGTATGTCGTTTTGTTTTTGGCTAAAATTTGGCTCCATTCAGCCTCCGAGACATCGGCCGGCGTCGAGACGTCCCCATGGCGACGGACGTCGGCGCCGGATAAAAGCGACGACTCGCACACCACGAGTCCATTTCGATGCGAACTGTCATAGAAACATGTCACACGAGTATAAGCATCTTCATTTCACCCACGAAACACTTGGAAAGTTTTCTAACATCTCAAAAGACAGCGGTTACGATACCAAAAAGCAGCCGAGTAAAAAAGGCACCATTTATTATTCCTACATGACTTTATTTTCCAAAATTAATTTAGAATATTTAAAACAAACTAAAAACTATGTAAAATAAAATTAACTAATGCAGCCTGTATGGAATAAATAGACTTATTTATTCTTTAATATATGTGTTATTCAATTTGAATTAGATTCATGTATAATAACATTAATGAACGGATAGTGAACATTTTGGTTTAAATAACTAAACTTTTAGCCGCATTAATAAACGTTGGATATATTATGTGCCTTTTTGACAATAATTCTCAAAAAATGAAACCAAAGTGTCTTTTAAATATAAAGTTTTCAAAAGTGCCTATAATTATAACAGTGAGAAATTTTAAAAATCCAAACTCGTTGCGCGAAAAACCTCGGTAAAAGTGTGGACAATTAAAGTCAACTTCAAGAAACTTTTTTGACTTAACAATCAGTTTACGGAAAGTTTAGTCGGATGTATTTATTCACAAAGTATGGGTATGTATAAAAATATTTACTAACTCAAGTTTCTTCTATTATAGCTTATGATATATGTTATATTTAAGTTTAGTGAGATGACATTATATTTTTTCGATAAAGTGATATTTAGCATGCAGTTTTATAACGCCACTGCTTTTTTTTCTCAACATTTTCCGAAATAATTATCAAGATAAAAAAAAACGATTAAAGAAGCCGTTCGCATACACAAATTCAAAACAAAAATAATAAACCGAAATAAATTACTGATATTTATTATATTTTTTTCTCTATCTAAAATTTTAAAGAACATAATTATCGTCATATAATCGTTATAATGTCGGGTCTATGGCACAGTGGACAACGTCATTGGTTTCCAAGCTAGACATCATGGGTTCAAATCCCAGAACGAACAGCATTTTTTCAATCGATTTTTCGATTTCTGTTCGAAGGCATGGATGTTTGTGATGTCTGAAAATCCCCCCCCCCACCATTCCTATCCTAAAATAACGGGGAGTAGCGAAAGTGATTAGACAGTCATTAGACGTGTCCTGCTCTATCCTTTCTATCCCTTCCCTACTACTCTCTTCGAAAAAGAGGGGTAGAGCGACTGAGTAACAAACAATTATCGTAGAAAAACTCTTGTTGATATACATACATTAAGAGGCCATATGCTCCAGATTGGGAGCGGACATGAATAAATATATATATAATAACAAATATTTGTATATTGCAAAACATAAAATTGAATCCACAATTTTAAACTATGGTTAAGTCAAATAATTGTATTCTTAGCTATTTGAATTTAAAGATACAGAATCTATTATTTGGAATGAACTACTAATATCATTAGAACTTCTTTAAATCGCCAATTTTTTTATTTAGACGTGTGCAAGTATTAATTACAAGGTAAACAATGATACTTTTCGCCTGCCTGCATTATTTACTCAAAAGGACAATGTTTTTAATAGTTCAAAACTGAGGGTGCGAAATGTCATGAAGCTATTTTCCCATCAATTTTCCTTGTACCACCGATTGACATCTAGCGGCCAACTCCGAAACTATAATTGGGGAATATATTCACAGCCTGCGTCTTTTTGAAAAACTATTGTTGCCATTCTAAAAAAAAAAAATAGACGTAAAAATAATCGAGATTAATCATTATTTTGATTTGTAATTTTTGTTGACGACGATTTATGATAAGGTGTAAAACTTTTACGTAGAAGTGAATTTTTAATTTATTTGTTATTCGGAAAATTTACATTTCTATTTTCATAAATTATGAATTAACTTTTATAATAAAACTTACTAAGTAAAAATATACCCTTTCCTTTAAAAAAAAAACACCTTGGGTATTCAAACATTGTTCAAACTAAAATAATCATGTAACCTTTTTATTTTTTACACATTATACAGCATGGCTAAAAGAACGCTTTCCATGAAAAAATTTTCATGAATGTAAAGAATAGTTTGTATTACATAATTTTTCAAACGCCGGTAAAAAAGTTTTGATCCAAAAGCAGCTTTATAATATCAATTACGAATTATTATGTTATGTACCAACGTTTTCAAGAATCTTCAATAAATAGGTAACTAAAAATGTTTGTACATACATTTTTTTGTATATGAATGAAAACAACAGTAAAAAATAATTTTAAGAACTTTAATACAGAGTTGATAAGTAGAGACATTGTATTTTTTTTTTGCAAGCTTAAGCTTAGGCATTATTTCCATGGAAAAAATGATGTTTTTTTATCAACAAAAATCTCATATTGTCCAATTGGATAGCTAACCGTAGTTACATTAGTAGTATATTTAGTTTCATTGTAATGAATTCTTTTTGTAAATATGTAAATATTTTTATTTTGCAATATGTATATTTTTATTTTGCAATACAAATATTTATATTTTGCAATATGTAAATATATTGCATTTCAGCTGACACGCAAAAGTTCCATTTATGAAACTAAGATGGATGTTAAAAAATCTTTTTTTTATACATCGCAAAATATTTAAAACGACAAACGATGAAAATACTCACCACTATCAGGAAAACATTTTATTAAAATTATTTCGCTTAGATAATTTGAGAATTTATAAATAATAATAGGAATACTAATATCGAGGAGAAAAGACACCTATACCCAATATAAAATTGAAAAGATCTAAATTTGATATTGATTTAATCAAGACATGAACACAGAGCCATCTGATTGCATTGAACAGTTCTTACTACTAGATTTTTAGTGCAATAAAATCAACATTAAAGAAATAGTTTGATCAGGACCAATCGATAAAGCCCAGCGTTTTCAAAACAGGGTTCCGCGATAAAGTCGAAAAATGCTCATCGAAAGTTTTATAGGCGAGCAATTTTTCCTCTAAGATGCGTGCGCGGCCGCGCAGTAGTTTGAAACCACCGTGAAGACTTCTAGGGTTTCTGGGCACTCCAATACAACTATTTAAATAATATTTGTTTACTGGAATAGTATATTTAGATAAGAATTGAATCTTACCTCTTATCAGAACAGTACATTATTCTAAATGAAGTGTAAAGTGTAAGAATTATTTCTAAAGAATTCCTTTCAAAGTAAACTATTTAATAAAACTATATAACATGTTAATAATCTTAATAATCATCATAATTGCCGAGTATATGTTTTATTCTGTTTATATTGTTTTCACTTGTGTAAACATTTTAATTCTGCTGTTGTTATTTACTTAATGACAACAATTTAAATTTTGTAAAGCAAAACCAAATAAACTATTTTTTTTATTTCAAATATGACATATTGATGTTTGTAAAAAGATTAGAAATAAGCCGCGCATTTGTTGTATTGTCCTGCTCAGCCTTTGAATGCTGAGGAAACGTTATAGACGAGTAAAATTTGCTTTTAACACAGATATTGAAGAAGATGCGTTCATATGCGAAGTGTAGCAAACTCGCTAGATGAAATAATAAAGTGTATCATTTGGTTTTATGATAAAATGTTGTGAAACGTGCAGGGAATGAGCTAAACATATTTTATTAGTTCCGCTTATTTACAAGTCATAATATATTTAATAAAAGGGTTCCGCCATTAAATATATTTGTGAAACGCTGATAAACACAATCTGCGAAACACCGCACGCAGTTCTATCCAAATTTAGTTTTCTGGACTCAATTTGATTTCTTGGAATTTATTAAGTGGCGGTGGACCGCAATTTTTTTTATTGGGGCTCATTCATTCATTCCTTGAATTCTTTCAATTATCAATACGAACAACCAAAACCGTTTGTATTCAAGTGGGTATATAATTGTATATTTACGTAATATCTCATCAAGACACGTTACTCAACAGCGAAGAATGATGTAATTTTAATCTGAATTTTATCCTTCGAGGACTTCTCAGGATTCATATTACAAACGTAGGTGTCCAACCTTTTGTTTTCCATGAGCCAAATTGAGAGAAGGGAAATTATGTCGGCTTGTACATAATAAATAGGAGAGCGAGGGGCACATTTGAAAATTCATAGGGAACAGCAGACCGGAAGTGTGAATTATCGTGAAATTTCCAAATGCAACAAAGACTTTTATTTCATAATACATTTAAACCATCTACAGCAGGGGTCGGCAACCCACAACGCATGCGGCCCGCGAGGCGTTGTGGTGCGACGCGCAAGGTTCTCTAAATCAAAATATTTGCTTACACATGTCATTACAGTGTAACGACATGTGACCAACGTTCCCTCTAAGCTGCGCGCGTGCGCGGCCGCGCAGCAGTTGAGAAGTCCCCGCGCACTCATTCCGCGTTGGAGCGCACTACAAGACAGTTGCTCAATTGATATTTGATCGGTCCGCGCAGCTTCTACGCAGCCTCCGCGCAGCCTTTGAAATTTCCGCGCATCTAAACCTTCGGCTTTGAGGGAACGTTGCATGTGACCTAAGTGCGGCCCGCACTAATCCCCACGTAACATATTTGGCACTTTTACAACAAACGGTTGCCGACTCTTGATCTACAGCAATTACTGTTGATCTGAAAATATTTTTTTACTTAAACAGGGGGCTCTCGTGAGCCCCTCCGAGCCTCATCCAGCCCACCCCTGGTTGTAGATAATAATATGTTGTCGTTTTATTCCCAGCAGTGACATGACAGTCAAAACTTAGTTAAATGTCACAATCTACATTGTTCGTAGATTATGTCAAAAACACGTTTTTCTAGGCTAAATTGAAAACCCTAATAGTTCTGCATTTATCCAGCCAATACTGGCTTAGAAGAGATACACGATACATCTTGCTATTTACTCTATCATCCTAATTTATATCACAAGTTAAAGTATTACATTTATTAAACATAACGTAGGTGTGTCTAAGAGCGATAATAAATATGGCATTATTTAAAGTAAATTAGTTTTAATTTAACTGATATTTATTATTATTAATTACACGAGGGGTCTT
Source organism: Himalopsyche tibetana (assembly GCA_030503985.1). Taxonomy (NCBI): domain Eukaryota; kingdom Metazoa; phylum Arthropoda; class Insecta; order Trichoptera; family Rhyacophilidae; genus Himalopsyche; species Himalopsyche tibetana. The sequence continues at coordinate 18,689,129 of JAPJYX010000007.1, forward strand.
AGTAGCGGAGATGGTTTCTCAGTACGTATATTTATTGTTATATGATGTTTGCAAGAAATCACCAAGTGGAGTAACTTACTACTAAAACCCTCTCTGGAATCGAGAGAATAAGTATTCAGTAGTAAGATAGGCAGTAAACCTAAAATACATTGTCTGTATTTACATCACTAATTTCTTAAATTTTATTATAAAGCACATTTATAAAAAATGTAAGGCATTAGATTTTGAATACTGATTTTCCTAATTCAACAAGAGACTCGCGCGAGCCCCCGCCAGCCCACCCTTTTAAATAGCCGAAGAGCGTTTTAAGATTACGTTCTTTGTGAAAAGTAGTAGGCAAGTACAACATACCATCAGTAAAGTTCTGTGTTTTATCTATCACCATTCATACTTCAATCGCGTAGAAGTTTTATTAGTTTCGCCATCCCACCTAAATTCGCGAACTACAATTTCCAAAGGCTTGCGAAGTTGAAAATAAAGGAGGGTGTAAAGTAAAGTAAAGTAATTTTGGAAGATTTGGACAACGTTGCGTTCTTTGTTATAATGAGAATTTATATCATTCCGTTATATAAAAAATAAGAAAATTTAGAATGAACTTTCGTAAAATTATAAAAAAGTATCATTTGAATAATTTTGAAAAGCGCCGTCATTATGTTGGTGACATGCATTGGGAACAATTTTATCCTAGACCGACACATAATCCATAGCATCCATAGCAACTGTCAAACGGATGTGATTGTTTGTCAACATTGTGAAGGCATAATTTTATTATTTCAAATACAGTGAAATTACTTTTTTTTTTTCGTAGAAGCAGAAATTTCGTAAATTATTTTATTTTTGGAATAATGTTTAAGTTTGCTAACAATCATTTTTCGTAGTAGCAGAAATAGTCCTCGTAAATTATTTAATTTTTGGAATAAAGGTTAAGTTTGCTAACAACTATTTTTCGAAGTAGCAGATATTTCGTAAATTATTAAATCTTTGGAATAATGTTCAAGTTTGCTACCAATTTTTTATTCATAAGAGCAGAAATCGACCTCGGCGCATATATCGACAGCCCTGTAGTTTTTAAATTGTAAATTATTATTTTTTTGGAAAATGTTCAAGTTTGCTAACAATCATTTTTCGTAGTACATATATATTTTATTCAACTAATTTTCAAGTACGCTAGCAAATATATTTCTTAGAAGAAGAAAAAGACCCGAGGACATTATTTGTACGAACATATTTGTGATTGTTATTTTATCGACTATTAATACATAGATGTTATCGAGATCATGACCAATTGCTGTATCGGAATTGTAGTAGGTGTGCATGATTCAAAAATAATTTTAAATTACGTGCAAGCAACTGAAAAAGAGGCCTACATACAAATTCTCCATACAGAAGACTCGGTACATGAATTCATCACGTAAGAATTATTCGCGTACCGATTTGGATTAGTTCTTTCACATATGGGCCCATTAGAGGTGAAGTGAGCCAACTAGTAAAATGGTAAAACTTCTTTCTTATACATTTAAGTACTATCGCGTCTTTACTCGGTGCTTTGGTGGATTGTATAATTTTATTTTAACACTATTGCAATGTCTATTAACTGAGATCACTTCAATTTTGCGATACTCTAAGACGTGTAGAATATAACAACACATCTTAATTATTATTTTGTAGAATACCACTTGGCTCACTTTACCTCTAATGGGCCCATATAAAACATAGTGTTCTCTCAAATCTTTTTTAACACTGTATTTTGAAATAACACGGTCCACTAAAAAGAAAAAAATCAGGGCTGAGGAGTCGCGTGAAAAAAAGACGACTCCGACTCTAGATTTAAAATAATTGACGACTCCGACTCCAGCTTAAAAAAATTAATGACTCCGACTACGAGGAAATTTTTCAATAATTTCATTTTAACTTATATATATGTAAACCATCAGATCATCTTTAGTCTGCCAAGCATGAAATGTTAACACTTTTGACTATTTTGTTTAAATACACATTAATAATATATTTTTCAAAAAAAAATCGAGCCGCTCATTTTACACGATTCCGACTCAGGGGAAAATATCGCGATTCCGCGACTCCGACTCCACCGCCCTGAAAAAAATAATAAATATTCACACAAACTATTTCTTATAAAACGATTCCCAGACAAAACACAAAAGCGGATAACGAGCTTCTTAATAACAAGAAATTCAATAACACAAGAGGGTAAATAGCAAACAAAAGGCTTCATAAGATCCTAACACATTCGAAGTGTCAGAAATTTCTTGCAAAGAAAGCGTCGTATATCATGTCCCTCATAAAAGTCTCACGATATATTCAAGTAGTGATGAAAGTGGTATTTTTTTGTAAATTAAAATACATTTATTATGAATAATATTTTGTGTAATTTACCTATTTGTATTTTCATTATTACCGATTTTTATACGATTTTCTATTCTACGGTTTTTTTTAAATTTAGTAACCATTCTTAATTTTTTCTATGAATTATCACTTTTTTCACATGCTATTTTGTCGAACGTATCTACCGTGTAAAAATAGATTTGTGTGTAAATAAATAATGTTTTTGACAAAATGTTTGTGTATATGCGCGCCACTGGAGTCACTTTGTGCACATGCGTGTGTAGTGTAGTAGTGCACGCAAGTGTTTCATAATACGTGCACGATATTGTTTGAATGTGTGTGGCAAGTGGCGCCAACGAGCCGACCAGACTGGCGACCGCTGGAGGCCGACCGCCATTGGTTAGATATCTCTCGACGTAATGGCCGATTTATCAATTTCAACTCATCTTTGCACTAAACATAAAAAATACATTTTATTTGATAATTAAATTAAAACGAATAACAAAACATGTATTCATAATATTTATTAATTAACAACTATTTCTTTAATATCAATCAAACTCTTAAGTAGGTAGATATATTCTAGCCGAGATATAGATACGAGAAATATATTGAGATTGGAATTTTCATTTAGAAGACGGGATTTTAATAAAGTTTCGTCGGTTTCTTTGACATAAGCTATTATACAATAGTATTATTAACATGATACATATATCTTTTAGATACTAAATTTCAAATAATAAACAAGGAGACTTGAATATAATGACAGGTAGGTAAATGGTTTCATTTCGTTCATAAAAGCTATTCGGATCAACAAATAATGTTTAGTTTGTAATAATTATTGTAAACCTAGTTAAATCTGACGATTTGTTTATGTCAATAGCGTTACCATTGATAAAACGCTACAATGACAGCTACAATTGATCTTAAACCCCAATAGTTTTAATGAGATAATTCAATAAATTTGCACGTGGTGGCACAACTGCGATTCAATCAACCCCTACAAAATTTATCGGGTTGCCCCCAATTTTATTAGCCTGTAAAATTTTTGAACCTATTTTGATAGAGAATTAATGTTTCTTATAAGGGGTTTAGTAGATCTAGTAAAGAGTTTAACCTGTGGTATGGGAGTAGATAAAATTATTTTGGAATATCAGTAATTCGATATTCTAGGATTATTAATACTAAAGTTTAGTTGAAATGTGCAATATAAAAACACTAAGGTAGTTAAAATGATAGCCGGCTAGTAGCGCCGCACTATCGACGATTATCGGAAGCTCTCAACCAGTTGCTGTTGGTTGCGGCACTTACTTCACGCCAGTCTTCTCACAATGTCGGCTGCGGTGAGTACGTGCAAAATGTCAGTGATATTGTTTTGTGTATCGCCGGTGGCGTGTTCCTCGAATGTCGCTTTATAATCCCGCCGCATCGGTGTGTTATCCATTTTGCATAGTCAAGAAAAGTGCCTGTGCTCTCGTATTATTAATGCCGTCCGACGTTTCGTCACCATAACCTATTCGCCCGCGCCTCTCGAAAAATAGTTCCACTGTCTAAGTACATACGAACGGCCGCGAGTAATAGAAAAATACATTTTTTGTGTCGTACTTGTAACCTGTCGCGACTGGAAAATATATATCATCTATTTAATGCCTACTAGCTTTTACGGTAGTTTGTAATAATTATATCAAAGTTTGAAACTATCATTGCGTTTACTTCGGTGTCAAAGTTTTGACGTTGTGATTATAATAACAAAAATACGGAAGAAAATTCCATCTGTATTGCAACGGATGACTAGTAAATAGTTAAAGTGTATAATATCAGTGAAAATATTTATCATCAGCGGTGACTTGCTTATGATAATTGATTAATTCGCCTGAGAGTAAATAAATACATAATCGTAGTGTTTGTTGATTTGAAATTTCGGCGCGATTTGCGGGGCACGGTAATCATTCCGTTTGAAAAGCCCGCTTCATATCATTTTCCGTAGGAAATTTGTTAAATTGTTGTGATAATAAAATAATACTTTCATATCTATATTATCATATTTTAAACGGTTCGTCTGTACTTTATACTTGCCTGCTTTTATATATAACTATTAAACATATCTGGTATATATATAAATTAGTCTCAGGCAAATATTCCTGACCGCTATTTTGTATTCTAAAAAAATAATCATATCAAATTTTGTAAAAATATACAGAGTGAGAGTGAAATCAAGTGTCTTTTATTGAAAGTAATCGATCATATCAATTTTGTGTGAAATCTTAACGTTTACTGGAGTTTAGTTTCGTTTGCTGACGAAACGAACACGAAGCGTATCTTCGAGAATCCCTGCGCACGTTTGCGCCATTGTCGAGGGTCTCCCGTTCCCGCGGCATGCGCGCGGGTGGTGCAATGCCGGTGAGGTTCACCCAGTGGCACTGTCGCCTGCCAGGGAAGTGAGGAGCGAGGGTTTCACGGGAGCGCGAGAGAAGACAGAAATCTGCGCAGATGCGCGCGCGCCCTCATGTTCCTCAACAGGCGATCCGTGGCGGGGCGGCGGCTGCTCGTATTCGCCGCCGCCCCGCTCGACCGCAACCCCCAGAACGCAGATTGCGACGTGCTGGCGGCGCTCCCGGCGCAGGATCTGGACGCTCTGATCGTGGCCCTGAAGTCGCGGGGCGCGCTGGGCGGGTGCGTGACAGGCGGCCCGCCCCACGCCAACGTCGCCTCCTGCCGCCTATTCCTCTGGCCGGACCTGGTCGGAGCCGCCGACCTCAGGCCCCTGCCGGAGTGCGCCGCCGGCCTCTGCTGCAACCCTTACCACTGGAGCAGGCTCTGCAAACCCGGTAGGCACACCGAAGCTTTATTACATCTCACATATATATATAAGCCTATACTATCCTCCACGCTGCCAAAAAAGAAGCATTCCAGTCTTTCGCAAATTCTTGTCATTTGATGCCATGGGTAAAATACATACCACCATTCATAAACTCGACCAAACTTAAGCATATCACAATTCTCACAGTCGACGAACACCAACGGTTTTTGTATTCGATACGACCATGAAGAAGAAATAGGTACTTCAGAGATTCTTCTCTATTCGATGTTGCCTTGTTGCCCATTTATATTATGAAAATAATTTCTCATTATCCTTGTCGGCGGCACCACACGACGTGAAATCGCCGACGATTAGTTTTTACGAAGATATTTCACGAAAAAAAATATCGATATTTTTTTATCTCCGCTGATCGATTTGCATAAATGCAGCCGGGAGTGTACGAACAAGGCGCCTGGCGCCAACCGCCCATGTTGTACATTTATAGGTACGTCATTGGCACACGGTACGTGTTTTCTTGACTGGATTAACCCTACAGTCACCTACGTACATTTTTATCAAACTCAAGTTAATACCAACTTTCTAAAAACAAAGCACCTCTATACATATTTTTTTACACACATAATTTTAATACACATTGCCTAATTGCGTTTAACAAATACTGACAGGTTTCGTCTCCGTTGTTGCTTGAATGAAAAACAAGATTGGTTTAGTAAAAATAGTAAATGTTTTTACGAAATGTGAATTGAGACTCTTATGATAAAAATGATCAGATGCAGTTTTACTCAAATAGAGAAAAACACACTTTTTTTGTTGATTATGCAAGGTTATATTGCATAATCTTTAGTCCGTTATTTTGGCTCTGTTCTTTAATATTATACTTAGCAATATCTCATTTTTTTTCAATATTGAAATCGGACGTGCTCGATCCTAAGCTCCCCAATTATTGATAAGAGTTTATATATACTCTATTTCAATTGTATTTTGAATAATTAATTCTTACAGAAACACATAGAAATTATAAAATTTCTGTAAAAGATCGCTCCTTTCCTACTATGTATCTTAAATTATATTTGATAGCTTGCTGAATTAATTAAGTGTTCAGTTTATTGATAAAACTTGACGTTCTGTCTGATGATGCTTCTTAAACAGTCGAAACACATGACACAATTTGTAACACAACACGTGGAGTATCAAAGATACCAAATTTAATATTATATATATATTTTTTTTACCATGTCCGCTCCCAGTGTGGAGCATATGGACTCCTAATGGAGTTTATCTTAACATAAGTGTTTTTACGAGAACTGCTTGTTACTCAGTTGCTCAACCTCTCTTTTTTTCCAAAGAGAGTAGGAATAGAAGGATAGGGCTAGGACAGGACTAGTGGTTAGCTAGTCACTATTCATACGCCCCGTTCATAGGATAGGATGAGAGGGGGGAATTGAAGACATCACATACATCCATGCCTTCGAACAGAAATTCATAAATCGATTCATAAAACGATTCGAAAAATCAATTCATAAAACTATCCGTACAGGGATTCGAACCCGTGACCTTCGTAGCCGAAGCCAATGACGCTGACCACACAGGCGGCATTATATTATACTCCCTGCTATTAACAACGCTCCAAATACGAGTTTCAAAATGGGTCTAAGGTGAAAATGTTTTGATTAACTCATAGCAGACATTTTAGTTTTTTAATGACCACCGTAATATTTTTCTGTCATATAAGTAAGTACTACATAATCTCTTCCAAACTCAAAATTTGAGTCACCTGTCAGATTATTTCAGTAAAAATCGCCAAAATAAATCCCAGTGCAAATTTATATTCACGTGCTTTCTACATTACTATTTTTCGCTCGCAAACGTCATTTTCTTGCAGAGGCCGTTAATAATATGCATGTGAATGGTGAATAGGTTTACTAAACGCGTTTATATACGAGGAAATCTTCCGCTACGTAGGCAGGCATCAAAAGCGTCCGCGACGAAGATGTCCTCAGATTTCAACACCTGTGCAATTAACACGTCTCTGACCTCCAAATACCGCAAGCCCCAGCGCTAACAATGCAACACCGTCCAACCAACCACCTGTCGTGTTATTCTTCGGTTTACCTCTTTTCGGTTATGCATTCCTATTCACTAATGTCACATGAATACGTTATATTTGTGACAGATTTTAATATGCACACCGTACTACTTATCCGACAGACCATTTATTTTCTAAATCTTTTATCTATTTATTCTATCAAAAACAGCGGTGGGCTGCCAATACGCTAACAAGGGGCTCGTTTAACCTCAAAGCAATTCTGTGTTAAGGAAGAAGTGATTTTTTAAATCAATTCTATGCCGTACTTGAATAACCGATCGATTGTTACTTAATTAATACACTCGTAATTTGTAACTATATATTTAATATACCGTAAACTAACCGATGTAAATTATTAAAAATGTACTACTATGTATACTGAAGCTATCGTAGATAATAAAGTCAGAATTTGCAGTTATGTTCTAATTTGATCTACAAATATTGTTTTCCCTTAAATTAACAAAATCGCCGGGCCTTGGTAAAATTTAACAAGGGGCTCGCGCAAGCCTCCTCCAGCTCACCTTTGATCGAAATCTTCAGAACTTTTTCAAGGTTTAAGACAATAACAAGTTGATAGGGTGTTTTTTTTAAGTATATGCATATTCCCAGGTCTTGTTTTTTGGTGTATATTAGGGCTCGTCGGTTTAAAAAAAACGGTTTAAAGCACAATTTGCAACATTCTGAAGTCGGTTTTTTCAACCTTGTAACTTTTTATATTATTTTATTTTAAAAAAAAATTGAAACTAGGTGAAGCAGCCATGAATGAATGCGTTGAAAATATTATGTTGAGGTTTATTTTGAATTGTACTTTTTTTTTTATTCTGATTACAGTTCACAAGTACATATAACTAAAGCACACTGCGGGAGGGATGGGGGGGGTTTTGTAGAAATAATGATGTCACTGAAATTGGTTTCATATATATACAGTTTTATATTACCTTCAATATGTTTTCTAGGATATACTCTGTCGACTGCTCTTTTTACAATAGGCGTAATTTATTATTTCATGCATAGTAAAATTGTGTTTTTAAGATTCGTCAAGTCATAAATATTACTACTTACACTGCTATAAATATTCCTTTTGATCCACTGTAGTTGGACAGGTATACTTTGCGGCCCTCTTCAAAATTAAGTTGGGTACCCATGCAATAATCTGTTGATCGCCGATCGAGTGGGTAGTCGATCCATAAAATGTAGTCTCGTGTCGTAGCGGATCGATTCATAAATAATTATGAATTAAAAAAGCCTCGGTATGTACACGTAATGTAATTAATATTGGATGCAGAAATAATAATACCTGGCGTTTTGAATATTAACCCAGCGGTGACAGTCGACATATTATTAAGGACGGGGTACGTGTAAAAACAATTAAATAATAATTACCAGATTATCATATAAATATTACATTTAAACCGTAATAGAAATATCAAGTAATATGTGACATTTTATGTAGTACTTAACAGTTTTTTTTTTATTTGACCAATCCAGATGGTAGAAAAAAGCAGGTCATTTTTATTCGAAATGTTATACTTCCGTGGCGGATTTCACGGGTTCGTATCCCAGTTCGAATACCATTTGGTTCTGACGATGGCGAAAGCCGAAATAGCTATCAACTAATAAATATATAGAACTTGGAGAACTAAATACGTTGCTTTTGTCAAATTCATGCACGATGTCACCTATAATATACGTTTATTTGGCTTCTGAATCAGTGGCTTTCAACCTTCATGTTACTACGCCTCCCTTTGAAAAAAATAATATCTTCGCGCCTCCTTTGCAATAGTCCACGCCTCCCAGGTTGGAAATCGCTGCTTTAAATGATTGATGTACCGAAACAATTTTTGAAAATAAATTATTTAAAAAATATAATAATTTTATTTTAATATTTAATATTATTGAAGTCACGACGCGATGTCTTCTGGGCTTGAGTATAATCATTGGAAAATACTTGTTGGCGCGTAACAGCCGTGTAAAGAGATTTCCAGTCGTGAATCGGCCCGAAGCGAGCGCATGGCATTTGTTTCGATTTTGCGAACCGTGACATAATATTGTTAGGGTTATAACGAAGTGGTGTGAAATTTTCGGTTAAAGAGCGCATTTCACACTGGCGACGTTTCGCGACATTTGCATAAGTGCACCGGGCGGCTGGCTGCGCGGGCAATCGCCGATGGCCGCCGCGCCGGTGTGCGGGCGGGCGCCTGGCGCCTCCGATTCGCCCCCTTGCCCCACTGCCCTCGCCGACCGCGCGCTCACCGCCCGCCCGCCGCCCGCTGCACTCCGATTACCTAACCCCTCGCCGCTCGGCATTTTGATAACGTACATTGCTATAATTTACAAATGCTATCGTAAAAATTCGTGTACGATTTTAACCGCTTGAATACCGCGAAAATAAATCATTAATATGTCCCAGAGATACTGCGTGTTTTTGAGTTAAAATAATTTTGCCTAAAATACACTCGAATTCGACATTTTAAAAACCTATATTGACTCAGTGTAGTGTAGATAGCACTACACATATTCATCAAAATATTGCTTATATTCTATTAGAATACCAAGTATTTGATTTTTTAAATGTCTTAGACATCCGTGTTCGCTTGCATATGTTCTGGACACTGGTGTCCGCTTGGTATTTAAATGGTTAAAATGGCTGGTATTAACCCTCCAAGGACGAGCGTCACCATATGGTCACACAAAACACCGTTGTCTATTGATCCCACTATTCATACTTTTTCTACCTGAATATCGTTGCTTTTGCTCATATTTGGTTAAGAAGAGTACGGACTACAGTTAGCCATCAGCCGTAGGAACAGGAACGGTCTCCAAAAGCACATGTGAGTTTTTGAATTTCCGTTTTTTTTAATTTACTTTTTGAAACTGTTAGATATTTTTTTATAAAAACATAAAATTATTTACAGTTATTTTGCTAATATATTTGTTTTGAAATTATGTTGATCTAAAGAGGTCAAATTGTAAACATTTAAAAAAAAATCACGTTTAGCTATATTTCAACCCCGAATGTTTGCAAGCCCATACGGTCACTTTTGTCCTTACTACTGTCCGTACTCAATATTACACGGTAATAAAAGGATGAGCATGACTATATAGTCATGCGGGGTTTCTATACAACGACTTTGCGTTTTTTTTTTTTTAATTTTGGATAGGAATAAAAGTTATCCGTGACTTCAATATGGCTTAGAAAATAAAAAATTTTATCAGAAAAAAGCTCTCGTCTCTGGAGGGTTAATTTGGCCGATGCCTTAAATCAATTTTTTGGCTGTATTCTCTTCTCTCATCATATTTAACCGTAAGAATCTATATTATCGGTCTGCATTTTAACCTAAATGATAGTTTTACGTTGCCAACTAAACTCGACCAAAGTTAAATTAACCACATTGTTGTAATCACGGCCATTGGTCAGTTTTTAAAGAAATATCTTCTAACATTTCAATTTTTATGATGATCAAACCATAATATCTTATTTAGTGTTTTAAAATTCACGCGTGGCCCTTGTTATCACATTCTACATTTTAATACGTAATAGACGTAAGTATTTTTCAGGGCTGTGGAGTCTTAAAAAAGAGCGATTCGGACCCATTCAAAAATATATATTCAATAATGTATATTCGAACCACAATAGTCAATTGTGTTGACATTGCATGGTTGGCTGACTGACGATGATCTGATGGAATACATATATAAGTTAAAATTAAATGATAGAAACATTTCTTCGGAGTCGGTCTTTTTTTTTACACGACTCCACAGCCCTGGTATTTTTTAATACATACATTAATATAATACTGATTCCCGTCATTGTCTTTTTGTCAAATAACACTTTATACTAAATTAAAAACATTGCACACATTCCAGACAGTGTTCCCTCTAAGCTGTGCGCGTGTGCGCGCGCACACATACATTACAGCAGAGCGTACAAAAATTACATCAGCTATATCATCACCAGAATAAATTAATTGACATTAAATAGTGTTGTTAATTATAATCATTATTAAAAATCAACCCTTTCGTTTAGCAGGTCTAAATACCGCTATGTGGCGCACAAATCTTTTTGTTTCTTGTCAAAGTTGCACAGCCAATAATTTTTGCGCACATAACATTCCGAAAATTAGAGGGAACATTGATTCCAGGGCGTGGAGTCTTTAAAAGAACAACTCTCGACTCCGACTCTGATCAAAAAATTATTGTAAAAATATAGGCTATTTTAAAACGTTTTGTTATCTTTATATCGATGGGTCAGTGCATACATACGTCAGATAACTCAGAAAATAGAAATTGATGTTGAATAATATGCAGTTGTGTGTAAAATAAATTTAACAACACCTTGTGTTGTCTGGGTCATTACACGCATATTTATTAATGTCCTACTTCTGAACCCGACTTGAGTACCTGATCTGTAAACACCTGTTGATAACATGTATGAATCTCGAACACAGGTGAATAATGCTTGATTTATGGCGACCATTTGAATTAGTTTTGTCGCATTATCACAAAACTCGTCATTTGGAGCTGTCTGATTAATGAACTGGACGATCGACGTTTTATTTGTGGCCATCGAAACGGCTATTTTATATTTTGTATCTTTCAATAATATATTTACAAAATGATATATCGTACGTAAGAGGTACCAAGTGCGTGGAAATGGTTTTACTTAAATGTTTTTTTCTGCGTAATGAAATTGAGTAGTAATTTCCAATACTTAGATATAAAGAATCTTATTCATATTGTAAGATGATAATATTATGTAGCCGAGTTTTTGCACTTTTTACCAGAGTCGGCGAGTTTACCGGGCTAAAAAAAAACCGATACCCGATTGATTTTTTTAAAAATCATTTCTGTTAAACTTGCACACCTTTATATTTGTATACCATCAAATTATTTTAGTTACAATAATAATTTTAGTACGTATATAGTCATCATTTCACTAATCAATATAATCAATAGACATATATTTTTTTTTAAATGGATCCTATTCGCAAATTTTTTTGACTTCGACTTGAACCAGGGCCGTGGTTTCAGGTGTTTCCGGAGTCGGAAAAACCAGCTAAAAATAATTTATAGATTATGAAAAATCACTGTGATTAATATTTCATATTTCTGTGATTAATAGTTCTGACGAAAGTCGAAATAGCTATCAACTAATAAATGTAAAAACTTAAGAAATAAATATGTTGCTATTTTTAACCTATTATAATGGAGTTCTACTAAGTAAATGTCAAGTCAATCAATTATAAAATTTTGTTTGTATGTGTTCTAAGTTTTATGCTAAATCGAGTCCTTGATGTGTGTGAGTTTGTAAAACACACAGGTGCATTCTGATGCGTAGTGGATTTTTTAAAAACGATTAACACGCCTTTGTCGAATGTTTTTTTTAATGAATAATTCAGTAGATTCGAAGTTTAAACAAAAACCAATTCGCGCCGTTGTAAAAAAAAAAATCTGAAAAAAGCCGATATCGAATCGTGTCGATTGAAGAATATGTATGGTATAATAAAGAGTAAAACCGGTATAACTACAGTGGAAGCCAGCGGAGCGGTTCGCGCCGTAGGAGCCGGTCGGACAGTCGGTCGATCGCGAGCACCTCTATTTAGTTAGGCGATGACCTCACCGCGAGCGGCGGACGACGGCTCTCGCTCGACGAATAATGGCAAATCAACAGAACACCGGCGCCGTCGAAGCCGACAGACGATGATGTCATAATAGCTCTGCGCCGGCTCTTGTATTCTATCTATCAAAGACACTGGTCGGTTGCTTACAGCTTTTTTTTTTTTTTTTGTACCGCAATATATTTACATGATGTCGATTTACGTAGTGGCATTTTGCGGCATTCATGAACATGCATATCGAGTCGTCGAAACAAGAGAATTATTGTGTAACTCTAAAAACGCTGATTTACAAGAGACAAAATAACATAATAGCTTTGCAAATAATACATAGGAACTGTCTTACAATTAGAATAGTGGATATAAAACAGGGTTTCCCGAACTATGTTCCGCGGAACACTGGTGTTCCGCGAAAATGGAATGGTAACATACGCTGCAACAAATTTAAGCATCTTCTACTTCGTATCAAAAATCGAATAATAGTAAATCTCCAGTGATGTTAAAAACGTCAAATATCTAGGTACAGGCGGAGATTTTTTAATCATTATGAACTTTGAATTGTTTGAATTTTGTACTTTTCCATGAGTTTTGTCGCTAACGACCCGGGTTTCGCCTTTCGGCATCTTCAGGCATTCCAAGTGCACGGATGTACTTGAACTGACGCGTAGTAAACAGTTTGTATCGTTTATATTCAAAAATATAAGTAGATCACTAAGTTAAAATGTCCATTTTGTACACAAAATGTACATCAGGCCAAATACACACGTTTTGCCTTTTTTTTAAATTCTCCAGTAACCTTTATTTAAAGTGAAAAAGTAATCTAGGTCAGATTTCCACTTACACCTCGTGTTATACAAGACAAGCCTATGTGCCGTTGGGTCGTTTTTCTGCTGTTAAATAAATGACCTTCGTGGATATTTTCATTTGTGTATAATTGTCAAGTTTGACAGATCTCTCAAAATCTTTCAATTTGAAAGATTAAAAATTTGAAATATATAGTTAGCTTTTTGTATGCAGAAAAAATATGTTGTTTGATTACAGTAAGTTGAACATTTATTGATTGAATTGGAATTTACTTGGTAGCACTTCATTATAATACGGAAAAAAATAGAAAAGTAGAAACACATCAGTCATGTTTAGTAAATGTAATATTTTAATTTGTAAAGTAAATTAGGATTTTAGAGTGAATAACAGGATGTATTGTGTATATCTTCTAAGTCAGTATGGTGAGAGTAAATGTAAGTTTAAACACAGTACTGATGAAGGCATACGCCGAAATAACTATCAAAGTGGTTAGCAAAAAAATGTAGAACTAAATACTTACAGTTGAACATGCGTATGTCTTCGAGCCATTCTATTATAAAATTAAATATTCATTTAAATAAATTCATCACAAAACAATTAAAAATGGTATGTGTTACATTACAGCCCTTCTCCAACACCGTCGTGACATACTTGTGTGTCGCATATTTAAAAAAAACCAGGTGTATCGCGAGAAATATATTAATTCAGACAAGTCGATGAATATAAAGAAATATTGTAATTTTTTTAATATATTGGAATCTAATCTATGGTAATTCCTTATAACGGCATTGAGAAATAGATAATTTGCATACGGGCTTTATTCGCTTGACCTGAGATTAAAAGAAAATTTAGTATACCCATGTCCTTGAGATAATGTATTTTAAATTTGTCAAGATGAACAGCCACAATGACAATATGCACACTAAATCATAAATAGCTAAGGACACAACTTTCGTTTTTCGCTTGTCCCGGGTTCAATGCTCTCCGGCGCAGCGTGAACTCTTCGTTTGCTTTGTGATGAGAGCCTTGGCAGGGAACTTAAACTCGTGGACGGTTTGCTAACGAAATAAGATACGTGTCCGTCGTAAATTGTTATGTACCACACTTTTTGTTTTCTATGAAATCGAAAATCTTTTATCAGCCTTTCTGAATATCGAGTATATTGGGTAAATATTACACGAAGTTCCTTACTATTACAGCAATTAAATTTTAACTGAAAATTAAACATATATCCGAACATATGTTTTGAAACCATCTTTACATAAATATTATCATTACATGTAATCTCCTAATGTGGAGCATATCGACTTTTAATGGAGTTTATCTTAACAGAAAACTGCTTGTTACTCAGTTGCTCAACGCCTATTTTTTCAAAGAAAGAAAGAGGGATACGATTAGTGGTTAGGTAAATTAGTTCACATTGCGTCCGTTCTGAGGATGGGAAGGGCGTAAAGAAATTTAAGACATCACATACATGTTTGCCTTCTGACATAGATTCATAAATCAATTTATAAAAACTGTTTTTATTGGAATTAGAGCCCGTGACCTATGTAACCGAAGCCAACGACGTTGACCACTCGACCACACAATTTAAAACATACATTTTAATATGTTTATTTGCAGTAGTATTAATGTTAACATAAAAAATGTAACAAAATTATTGAATATAAAACGTGACGTCTTTGTCAAATGAGCGACAACTTATAAGACACATTGTAAGTTTTGGGTATAAAAAATGCTTCGTTACAGAATAATTAAATATTAAAAGTTGAAGTCATCTGCCGGATCTGAACGAATGCAGGTTGCGCGCCGCTCACAATGGGGCACCCGCTGCATCGCAGGTACTCTACCCTACCTTTGCGCGCCCCTCAGGACCCCTCTTGGCGCCGAGGCCTCGCGCGGCCGCACAAGAAGGGCCCCAATCATAATACAATAACGCAAACAAAAAGGGTTATGATTGATTTTATCGAGTTGTTTGAATTCTCATTCGGGCTGTTAGCGTTTATGATCGCCGTGGATAACTATTGTAATTGTTTTTGTAACGTTTTTCTGTATGGCCTCCTTAGAGACAGCTACTTTATAGCCGCCATTATGGAAGTAAGCACAGTGTTATATATTTAGGGGTTTCGACCGGCCATCTTTGTGGTAATGTGGCACAAGTAAGTTTTATCTGTCAAATAAAGAAAATATTTTATTAAAAAAAAAGTATCATAAAAGCGATGTAAACTCAGTTAATACACGTTGCATCTCCGTAAAATATGCAATCCACCAAATAAAGACGTGATTGTACTTAAAATTTGAAGTCAATGAAAAAAGTTTTACATTTTACTAGTTGGCTTACTTCACCTCTGGAGGGGGCCATATGAGATGTTTCTTTTGGAATTTAAATTTAAAGTACTTACAACCTTGTCTTTAATTTATGTTTTGGTGAATTGTCTAGTTTTATTTTAGGTATATAACAAAACTATTACATTGTATATTTACTGAGCTCATTTCACTTTTATGATAATTAAATACTTCAAGAATATCATAACTCATTTTTTCCTAAAATAACACTTAACTCACTTCACCTCTAGGGGCTCATATTTATGTATACCATCAGATCATCTTTGGTCAGCCTAGCATATGCAGTGGCAAAATAGTGTGTAGTCCATTGTGCTTTGAAAACACAAATATATTCGGATTTTCCGACTCCCTTTCCACAGCTTTGGTTTCAATGTTTGAATTGTCACACTGTTTCGTTTTTTTTTGCCAAAAAATCTTAATGTTATCTTCTATTCAACTTATGATACTTACATTAAAATTTCATAGGAAACATATTTTTTTTTAAAATTACGCTGCGTCGAAATCACATAATTTACTCAGATCTCAATCGCTCAATGAGATCATCATTATTCTATGCAATGCATGTTTGTTTTCATTCGATGCTACTTAGCATTATGTCAGAATTATATTTGTTTGAATTTTGATAAACAGCTGTTATTATTTTTTACGTTCCGGCGCTATCAAATTCGCGCTGCATTTGTTTTCATTTCCTCGGGGATCGATCTCGCGGCTCGGTTTGGTTAATGGCAGTCTCTTTGTTGTGTTTGTTTTTCTGGTGTAAATAATTCCCGGGATTGTGTCTGGCACTGTTGGCGTGGTCCACATTGCTCTGGTGAATACCGAGAAGTCTTCTTGGCTTTCAAGGGTTTTCCGTATTCGCCCACGCACCGTATCGAGTACACGCGGAAATTCATGCGAATCTGACATTTTTATTTCATGACCACGTTCGAACATGCATCTCTATATGACCTCTTATACAAGCAGACAACTTTCGGAGAACAAAATAAATTCTCTTATGAATCACTCATTTAAAGATTAATATTGGGTTTCATCTGTATCAAAATCATATCTTTCTTAACCCTTTCCTCGCTTAACCACTTGAATACCAAGCGAACACGGATGTCCAAGACATTTAAAAAATCAAATACTTGGTATTCTAAAAGAATATTAGCAATATTTTGATGAATATGTCTAGTGTCATATATACTGAGTCTATAGGTTTTTAAAATATTGAATTCGAGTGTATATTAGGCAAAATTATTATATCTCTGGGACATATTAATGAGTTATATGCGCGGTATTCAAACGGTTAATGTTCCACGTATAGATTTAGTGTCCCGGAATGAAAGAATTCAATTTTATTTGTTTTACAATGCTATAATTATAATAGTTTACTTAACATTTTGTTACTAGCTGTTTTGTCATTTAATTTAAACCATGTCTGTACCAAATGGAGCATCTCAAAATACCATGCTGTTTAAGTAAAACAAATTGTTTTACTCGCTAAATATTTCGTTTGAGTAGATAAATATACAAGCAAGTGACGCGGGAAATGAGGTTTTGCATCTACGACGCTAAAAACGGTTGGTCATGTAAGCGAAGTCGATACAAACAGATTATACCGTCGTTAGTTCATGACATCCTAGTTTTTAGTATCGGACAGGATTGGTAGGGAATACTAACATCCACGTCCTTGCACACAATCATTACACGAATATATATAAGGTGTTCTTATGTGTAATTATGCATGCTTTTGAATGAAGAAAAATATACTACTGTGTTCAGATTCAATCATCCTCAATGACTAATCGTTGTATGATTAAATTCGTTCGGTATGGGTTCGTGAATAAAATCTAACTACCTTACCCTAGCTCCATAAACTGTTTTGCGGTACTTAACTTTATCGAATTTCACGTATAAAGCTTTAAATTATTTAATATAATACTTTTAAAAGCTGCCAGTACGCTTGCTGTTTATATCGTCGATCTTCAAAGCAGGTCGCGTATACAATAATCAAGCTATCCTATGACCTGTCGCGCATGAGCGCATACGATGACCCCTCGACGATTAAATAATTCCTATATGGAATTATTGTATGCCACATTACGTATATCTAATTATTTATATTCGTTTGTAACATGATAAGTGATTAATTGACAGAGCAAAACATTAATATTAACCATAATTAGACAACAACTGATATGAATGTAATGAGAAGTGATAAATTTGCAGCGAATGAATTCGATGTATGTATTCACTTCGAAACTATTATTATGTGGAGAAAATGACTGGAATTTAGATTATTGTTGACAATCTATTTAGCGCTAACACCCAATTGTTTCTTCTATACATTACTGCTCGGTAGTACTTAACCCATTTTTTGCACAGTGCTCCAATATTTTGAACATCTAGTATTTTTACTTAACTACTACATTATGCATAACGCAATAAAAGTTTGCTAGTAAGCGAGGGGATCGTTTCGTGTAGTATTTTTCAGATTTGAACCTGTCGGAGTGAGCAGTGTTTTTTTTATTTGCATCGATTACGCGCAAATTCGGGAAAAAATCTGGCAAAAATGGGTTAAACATAAGCACTTTCGGCGCTTTCACGTGAGGTAATGTGATTGCGTGTGCTTTAAAACGAAAACAATATTCGAGTAAACGACATGGTTAATAGTTCTGTTTCGTTTTATAAAACAGTTAAACAGGAAAAACTCTTTAAAATTAAACTAAATTTTACTCGAACGTAATAAACCGTCCAAAGTAAGTGTGCGCACGCTGACATAGTATTATACTACAGAGTTGTTGAGTTGGTAGTCTTCCGTAAACAGCCGATTACGACCCCTTTTTTATAATAACATTAAAATACATTAAGCATTTTAGTTGATATTTAAAATAAGTCGTAGGAAGATCATTTGTAGATTCCTGAGAGTCTCTGTATCAAATTGCTCAAGCCATACCACCAAAAAGCATGCTGGTAAATGTCCTCCCGTGTCGTCTTGTTTCATTCGTTTAAATTTACTTTTTACGTGTAAAATATTATCCAATCAGTACTCTAAGTATTAAATTGGTTCTGTTCATTTGATTTCGTCATCTGCGTGGGGGTACGCTTCCAGTGAAACTTAACTCTTTTACGAGTTTTTTTTTGTTCATACGAAATCCTAGACACATCATTCCCATATTTAGTAAGGGCCATCATTTGACCATTGTCTAAGTGTCACGACTGAATCTAAATCAACAGAACCGCCTCGCTGACGCAGGATTGGGAGAAGTATTTCCGTTTAAAAAAATCTGTTCCTCACATTTTCGGTAACGTGTCTTACGAATGTTCTGTTAACTTGGCCAGCTCTTCCTTGTTTCATCGTTATTGATGTATATACATTTCGCCTGACTAAAATTGGTTTCAACTATCTCAGAAATTAACAAAATTGAGTTAGTCTCTTATTCAGAATTCTGGCATAGGAATTAAACCTTTTTTTTTTAATATAATAATTTAGAAGCCATGTAGTGTTTTTTCTTACAACCTATATTTTTTATTAGTCGTATGAGATGCCAGTTGAAAGGGCTTTGACTGATCATTGCGAGGAGATGTGGGCACATTCATTGATGTGCTTTGTATGTTTTCTTTCTTGAATCTATAAAACTTGTATTTTGTTGATCTATGTCTATTTTTTACAATTCGGTCTGATTGTTTTTTTTTTTAATGGATAATTTATTTTATTGTAGTCCAGCGCATTAGCATCGGCTCTAGTGCCATATATGAATACGGGCAGTAAAAAGGCACTAAGTACCAAGAACAAAAATAAAAAAGTGAGAATGTAGAAATATTCTATGTGACACATAAAACATTTCTGCATACTGACATTTTAGTTCTTAGTGATTTTTAAAATTTCTGTATTCATATGTTTATTTGTTTCATCGGCCCGCCATTAAAAAAAACAATTATAATAGTGTAATATTCACGCAGCAAGAGTTATTCGACGTTTTAATCTATTCACTAATGCAATATTCATACGCCGCTCACCGAAATGCAATAAACTGAGCAAACAGTCAATAAACTTTGCCCGAGGTAGTTGCGGTCCTGCTAATGCACACGTCTCATCAGATAACAAGCCCCCCCTGTCACTCGCCATGATAAATATGTGAATTTTCGAGCAGAACAAAGGTGTTCGTCATTCCTGAAGCCATTATCCTTCTTATTAATAATAATTATTCAACATTGTTTGCTTTATTTGCAACTGGCGCCACCCAACTATATAAATTTATTTGCGCTGTGGGAAATGCTTTTGGTGCATTTAAATCATGCACGGAATCGTAATTATAAATTAATATTTGCACATGTTCTGAAATAAGCATCAGCATTATTATTATTGTTGATGTAGCTGTATTTAACTATTGAGAAATGCACGAAACATCGTTTTATTTTAGCACCAGCGTTGATGATAAATTGCACACTTCTAGACGGCTATTTTTTCATTCATCAATCTCCAACCGGAGCTATTCGTTTTAAAGAGCCGTTTCACGACAGGAGCGTCTCAAGAGCAGTGAATTAATTTTAACCATGTTCGCACCATTCGTCGACCACTTGACTACAAATACGTCTGAGTCGGCAAATTCTAGATCATGCAGTACTTCGTCCAAATTCAATCACGGTTAAAATTTTTGATGGTCTATTTCAGTGGCGGCCGGTCAATGTGGCACTGGATCAATGCACCCCTTGTATATGCAGGGGCGGTTATATTTCATGAAATAAT
Organism: Himalopsyche tibetana; assembly: GCA_030503985.1. Taxonomy (NCBI): domain Eukaryota; kingdom Metazoa; phylum Arthropoda; class Insecta; order Trichoptera; family Rhyacophilidae; genus Himalopsyche; species Himalopsyche tibetana. The sequence goes on from JAPJYX010000007.1 coordinate 18,709,876, forward strand.
ATTCCAACACATTTATACCATTCGCTCATTTTAAATTCTTCATGTATTTATTGTCTAAAATAAAATGTTCTTGAATATTTTTTATAGACAATATAATAAATACATGAAGAATTTAAAATGAGTGAATGGTGTAAATGTTATGTTTGAAAATTATTTCATGAACTATAACCGCCCCTGCATATATATATACAAGGGGTGCATTGATCCAAAGCCACATTGACCGGCCGTCACTGGTCTATTTACAAGCCGATAGTGTCTCAGGAATGATTGATTTCTCATTACAAAATTATAAATTACAGAATGCAGGTAAATCCCATTATACCAAGGGGAAGTTTCTCAAATAGTTCATTTTTGCTGTCATTACAATTCAAAGTATGCAATTCGTATTCCCATTTTTTTTGGTCAGTTTCAAATTTATTTTATTGCTTAGTAAATTATCTCCTAATTATAAATTAGTCGGTCAGTATTTAAATTGAATTAAACTAACCAAGAAACCGGCATAAATGATTATTTGAGGATCGTCTATTGTGTCGACTGGCGGAAATTTATTACAGGCAGCGTGTGCACTGGGTTACTGGCAGTTAAAATTGAACTCCATTAGAAGTGAAGTGAGCCAAGTGGCATTTAAAAAAATAAATAAGAAAGATGCCTTGAAAGTATAATTAGAATATGCACGCAATCCACCAAATCAACTTATTATTAAATTTGAATCGTTCAAACTATGTACATCAGATTTTGTCACTAACGACCCGGGTTTCGCCTTTCGGCACCTTCAGGCATTCAAGTGCACGGATGAACTTGAACTGACGCCTAGTAAATGAAAGTTTCGTGCTTATATGTGAGAATGTACATAGTTTGAACGATTCAAATTTAATATTGAAATTCCACCAAGCACCTTCAGTCGAAATTTTAAACTTATTATTAGTTGACTCTCTTCACGTCTCGAGGGCTCAATTATTTTTTTCTTTTTTTAATAAAAAACATTACTTTCACGAATTTTATTGTACATAAATAATTGATTATGTCTACCAATATCAAATTAATTATCAATCCCTTCAAATGTATGATATTTTACAATCTTCTTCCAACACCCACCCCTCTCGTTAGTAATTTATGTTCTCCGGATATCTGCACTTAGTTTTTTTTTTTTTGTCATTTATACCTGAGTTTTTATCTGCATCGTTCTCCTTGGTGTATTCGTTTCGAATACGTATACCTCTTCTTATCCGCTGTGCTCCTTGTTGGGCCGAAACCGATTTTTGTCATATCTTCACATCCGAAAGAAAGGCGCCGTAAGGTTAATGGATATTGTATACCTAAATTATTTATGTAGCATTCATTCGAATTTCATTCATACTCTTGAGAATTCGGAGAATATTATGCCTTTTTTTGTTGCTGTTATTTTCCGCTATATCTATGTAAATACATTCACTGAACACCTCTTACGAATTGGGTTGAATTCTAACTCAAACATTAGCGTATATTTCTTTCAAATATTCTTTCTCTACTCTTGTATTGATCTTGGGACAAAATGTGATTGACATTTTTCTTATGAACGTAACTTGTGTTAAAATTATCTAACAATGACAAAATATAATTTAGAATTTCGACTGAAGGTGCTTGATAGAAATTTAATGTCAAATTTGAATTATTGTTATTCTGTACACTTCCATAAATTTTGTCTCGATAACGAACCGGGTTTCGCCTTTCGGCATCTTCTGGTTTTATCAAGTGCACGAATGCACTTGAACTGACGGGCAGCAAACGGTTTGCATAATCTATATATAAATATAAAGGTGAATTCGCACAGTACAGTGACTATATTTATGAATTGATGATTTTTTTTATATTTGTGCCGCCTGTGTTGTCGAGTGGTCAACGTCGTTGGATTTATAAATTTCTGTTCGAAGGCATGGATGTACGTGATGTCTTGAATTCCCCACTCCCACCCATCCTATCCTATGAATGGGGCGTATCGAGAGCGATTAGCTAACCACCAGTCCTTTCCCAGCCCTATCCTGCTATTCCCACTCTCTTCGGAATAAAAGAGGTCGAGCAACTGAGTAACGAGCAGTTTTCGTAGAAACACTTCTGTTGAGATAAACTCCATTAGGAGTCCACATGCTCCACATTGGGTGCGGATATGGGAAAGAACAAAATATATACTGTTCGAAAAGTGTGTGTACACAACTTGGTGAACAAAAAGTATATGGCTATTTTGAAGGTCCCAAGCGCGCGCCTAATTTTCTTACAGGGTAATCCGCTACTGTTTGGATCAGAATATTATTGTAGTACATTGACGGCTTGAAAAATATCAATATTTTTTTGTCTCGTGATGCGTCACGTTATCAATATTAAAAGCAATAAAAAAATGACAAATATGGCTTGAAAATGATGTCAACTCCTAAATAAAACAAAAATTATTATCTCTTAAACAGTCGTCAAAATTCTCCGCTGTTAGACGTTGGTCAGTCAGTCAGTCATTGCCTACGCTAAATACACTATCTCACATACATTATACGAGAGTCTGTGCGCCGGATGTGTGCACTTAGTATTTCTTCTTTTATCATCACCTCTCCCAAACCCACCGTTATCTCGGCGCGGCTGGGTATATTATACACCTCCTGATGCCTTCTGCCCTCCTGGTATGCATCTTGGCCGTTGGCTCCGCGCGCACGCCCGCTCAGGTACCCCGGCCGCTAAGTTGATTCTCGTGTCGCGGCTGATGGCCCGCGAGATGGGCGACCCCGCCCGGCGCTAGTCCTCGGCCGTCCGCCCGCCCGCCTGCCTGCCTGCGCCTCGCGTGGGAAGATAATGTGTATATACCGCCTCTGCTCGACTTCTTGTCGCCGGATACTTTGGGTGTTTTAATCCACTCTGTGTATTGCCGAGAAATCTCTCGCCGAGTGACACATAAATAATCCGTTCATTCATAAATAGATTAAGCGCATAAAAAGGCTTTTAAAAATTGGTCACCGGGAGAAAATGTTGTGGTGGGAATCTAACGAAACCAACTTTTTATTTTTAATAAAGATACACTCCTAAATGGGTTTTATTGTAATTTGACTGATGCATATGACGTGTTCATAAAAGGTTTATGATTTTTCTCTATTTATGTATTTTTGAGTATACTTATTTGTACAAAACTTGCAACTCTTGTGATTCATTTTACAGCATGTACGCTTACTCTGGTCACACTCACAACTTTGACCGCATTGTGTATAAATAACACAAGAAAAACTAATAATGGTATATACCAGTGGGGGGGGGGGAACCTGCGGCCACTTGACTACTCTGATGCGGTCTTCTGACTAGTGATAATTAGATAGATAAAGATTTTTTAAATTGACTAATTTACATTGTGATTTAAATACATTTAGTTCATTGGGAGGTGTCAACGTTTTCTTTACTGCGACCTTATGATGTATCGGATATATGATGTGGCCTTTATAAATGAAAAGGTTCCCCACCCCCGGTATATACTATAAAAGATTAAAATTCAATAAATTATTTTTTTATTAAATGCACTTTGGTAAATTCCACTAATAATGTAATAACATATCAGAATCATATAGCAACTCCAAAAATCTTGCCTTGTTAAATATACTATGATATTTTTTTGATTGGCTATTTTTCAATGCTTGTGCGTTTTCGGGGCTTGTTGCCGAGTATTCAACGTCGCTGGTTTGAATTGCGGTGTTTTCGGCTCGAATACCAACCAGTACAGATAGTTTCAAAAATTGATGTAAGCCTAGGTGCATGAATGCGATATCAAAAACGATGCAAAGCTTGTGCGATTAGCTAATCGCTAGTCCTGCCCTGCCCTGCCCTGCCTTGTTCTATCATTCCATCATTACGCTGTTCATAAAAAATAGGCTGAGCGACTGAGTAACGAACAGTTCTCGTAAAACAACTTTCGTTGAGATAAGATTCATTAGATCCCATATCGATGTACTAGTGTACCAATGTACTTAGTGTGGACATGGCTATTTGCGAGCTTTTTTTTTACTCACCTTTATCGCATCACTCTAGCCTAGATGTGAAATCGTACACATAGTTATATTCACACTTCCCTTACGGTGCTAAAAAAATACTTCCGATATGTTGCTGGCCCTTAAAGAACCAATTGAAAAAACGTGTTTTAACACTTACCGCCCTTTGATGGACGGTAAAAACCCAGGAGGTATATTTATAAAAAAAAATATATAGCATATATGTGGACCAACTTATTTCTTCTCTCTTATTTCTTGTGTGTACGGACGGACCATCATCTTCCGTGAGTAGTAAATTTTCAGCAAAATAAAAAATGTGCGCAAATATAAAAATGTGGTGAAACAAACTTTTTTTTTTACAATATTTCTATGTGCGGCGATGGAAAAATGTGTGCGGGCACATCTTGGAAGGTGTACGCGCGTACACGCGCACACCTTAGCGGGAACATTGATGTGGACCTCAACTTCAAAACCTACCTTAAGATCATTTTTGTTTTTTTTTCAAATTTTGATGCCAACTTATGTATATTTCAATTTCTACACAATCAATAAATTTTCGATTTTAAAACTCTTAATACAGAGAAAACGTGTTTAGTCCTCAAAACTTACTCAAATCCAAAAAGCCCACAGCAGTTTTTTTGCACTATGTCAACAATTTTGGTTTTTGGAGTTATATATATGCATTAGTCCATATGCTCCACATTCTGAGCGGACATGGTTATGAATCGATGATTTGGTCGGTGTTCGTCTACTTATTCATAACTGTAGTTACGAATAGACTGTGAATTAGTTCGAAATGGGATTTGAACCTCCCGGATTAATCCAATGTTTGTTCGTCATTCACTTACGCGCGTTTGTAAATAAATATTTACCGTAACCGACGCACTTGCGCCGCCTATCGGAATTCCTCATTCGGCCTCAGCTAGAATGGACGGCGAGCTGCATCTCGCGAGCGCATCACACACCGGCTCCCTGTGCCGCCATGCTCTCGTAAACCGGTTGCATTCGGATACCCTTCGGGTGAACTCGGCAACCTCCGGCCGGCGATGGCATCCAATACAAACATCCTCGGCCAAATGGTAAAACAAAAAAAACCCACAGATCTCTGGACCGGGAAAGAGTGGATCTATCGGTCTCCTGTACGTTTTTCTTCTATAAAGGTATTCTTTTAATGTTACCAGTCTCAAAAGAATGTTTCTTCGTTTTCTTTTTATTTAAGATCTGAATAATACCTTATATTCATTGTTTTACTATGCAAAACAAGCCAAATCAAGCATGAAAATATCGACTCTGGAAACTAAAAAGGACGTTACCCACAAATATCAAATTATCAGATACAACAAACGTTGTTTGGTGATTTTAGGCTAAAAGCAAATTATGGAATATACACAATCTTGAAGTGCACGGTGACCGATAAACGGGTTTATTATTGACTTAGTTTAATATTAATTTAATGAATTGTTCAAGAAAAACCTTATTTAAGGTCCTTTTTCCTGGTTGCAATTTTCACGACCCATTCTTTTTTGAATTTTAAAAGCTAAATTTAGATACTAATTCGGCATTTTCACCTTCCATCCTTTTGATAGAACGTGTGTCAAGTGATTAATCTAAAAAAAGCTGTTATGGAAAAACTGAGGGTTACGTCCTTGTCCTTTTCCACAGTCGATATGAATGTTTTAAAATCGGAATAGATTAAGAGCATAGTTTTCCATAAAACCTAACATAAATCTCATTGAATTTGTAACATTTTCATACTGTGTAATCTTAGTGTAAACCACCAGCTCGTTTCCAACACAATCTTTCTACCCTTACCATCCTTGAATAGAGCTTGAACGACTTACAACCCGTTTTTATAAAAAATAAATACTTCAGAGCGAATATAATAATTATGACACAATTTATCGGTATTGTATTATACGGTCATTCTAATATGTAACCTTTTCACGACGTACCAAAGCGGGTGTCTTAGTGAATCTCGTACATTAAAATTCGAAACGTTTTCGCTTTTCAAATGCTTCTTTTACTCTCCAACATATTGGTTCATATTATATTTTTCTCAAACTCACTCACTGTCCCGCCAATTTGTTAAAAATCTTCGGTTCTTTCTAGTTTGCTGTTTTGGCCCACGCCAATCTGTGTATATTTTTAACGATTATCGGAATGTTTTTCTCAGGTGTCGTTTGTCTGTGTACCCAGTGTTGAATATTTTATTATTTCCGCAGACGTCGCCACGATAACAGTGCCGGAGATTAAGGTCATAACACGGGTAGCAGAATCATTTCAATTTTGACATGTTGTCACTTATCACTTCTTATCACATGTTTGCCCACAAACACAACAATCTCCTTCAATCTACAGCTACGTAACATCTAAGTTTGAGGTCTTTCTATTCAATTGTCGTGTAAACGAGATATGAAAAGCTTATTTACACGAGGCGACATAGTTCTGTTTTTTTTTTGTCTAAACTTATTGACAATATACAATTGTGTACATTAGTATTTTCTCTTGGTGGTCGAGGGCTACGGGTTGATCCGTCTTGTTCAAATTTTTAATGCCGAGACCTTACATTTTTTTCATTTTGAACAGTTCAATTTTCAAAGAATTTGCAGGAATAAACCAATTTACCTGCGACTAGTTTATCTGTGAATTTCTATGTTACTTTTTATTACATCTTCTGAAAAGTATTATTTTACACGGCTGCATGATTAACACTATTTAATTACTGACTATGCTACGTTTGATCATTGTTGTTTCCGCATTTACTGTGATGTGTACAGTTGTGTACTCCAGCGCATGATTGATTGAAAAAAAAAATGTCTTGTTTAAAATACGCTCTCCAAGCAAACAATTCTTTCAGAGTAAACTTATTTAATTTTAAAAAAAATACTGTTTTAATTCCGTGCGTTCCTTTTTTGTCCATTTCTAACTTGCGGTGTGCCGCTGTAATCTCGACCAAAAAATCGTGTGCCGTGGGAGAGAAACAGTTACCTAAGTTAGTGACTGAAATTCATTCCAATAATCTTTTTATAAATGTTGATATATTTAAATGCAAAAATTCCTCATATTTAACTATTAATTTGTTTTATATTATTAACGTCTTATTGGGTAATTCAATGAAAATTATGCAATGTTGGGTTAGCTTGTATTACAAACAAATGCTCACCAGACAAAGTTGCATTATTTACTGCAACTATGCTGTGCTGTATTCCGTGGTGTGCGCACCAAGGCGTTGTGTTGTTTCTGAAAGTACAAACTCTTTCGGAGACACGTTATCATTATTTCTTAAAACTTGTTAAATCTTTTCATTCAATATTACTGCGAGTCTAGGCGCTTAAGTCATATTGACTAATTAAATATTTAATTATGTCTCCGCGTTGATAAAGTCAGTTTGTTTTTCATAATACCTAGTCTAGAAAATACGAGGCGAGACTGGCGGGAAATGTTTTTTTATCCAACCTAAACTTCTGTTCGATAATAATATAAAAAACATTCTCAGTATAGCTTGTACAAACTTCTCAAGTTGTTCGCAAAACGATCATATAAACTCGTGCATTGAATGGTGTATTATTTTCTGCATTTCCGAGTCCTTCATTCAAAAAATTTGAAAGTTAACATAAAAAAGTGTTTATATTTTTTATTAAATAAAATGAAAGTAAAAAAGGCACAAAATAAAAAATAAACTATATCAGCAATTTGTATTAATTATAAACAGCTGTGGAAGACTCTTTAATCTAGAAGAAATACATTATATAATCATTGAAAAGTTTCAATATATTTATCAATCGCAGGGTCTATTTATCATTTGGTTATAAAATGTCATAATATATGGAATTGACGTGTTCGTTTATTTCCATACTCGAACAATATGAATATATCTCTATAGTTTATTATTTTTTAAAGTTTGTCAGACTAGGAAGAGAATATTTTAATTCTTTGATATTCAACTTTTTTTTAATTCACTATTTTCAACGATAACATCGCAATGGCGCCAATCCGTATTTGTTTATTTTATTTAATTCCGATTTTTTCTGCTTATCAAGAATAAAACTGTATTTTGTATTTTTTTTTTAAAAGATTCTTTACTTACAAACATAAGTTACTTGTAAAACAATGTATGTATATGCATATTTATTTAAGTAAAATGATCTTTCTAGAAACACAATTTCTTTGAATACTATCGTTACACATCTCTTATCATTTTTTTTGTCTTTTGTTCCCTGCTTAAGATTTCAATTTTAAACAGAAATAGCGATTTTTTTTTATGTATTTTAGATTATCTCCTTTATCGATACACAGATTATTTGATTATCGCCCATTTTGGCGACCAAGAAATCATGTGTTTTATTTGAAATATCTTGAATTTGTGTATATATAAAACTGACCTGTTTAATTGATTTCACTATCTTCTCTTTTCATTTCTGAAGACAGTTACGATTTTTTTTTTTTATGAAATGGTTGTAAATAAAAGAACAAACCGAGACGAGCCAGCCAGCTTTCGTGTTATATTTAAAGTTTCACCAATATTTATGTTAACTTTATTACCATTCCGCACTATATTATATAATCGAACCCTTGAGAGGTGAAATGAGAAAAACATCCAAATGGTAAAACTACACTCGTTATTTTAGGATTGAAAGGTTAGGAGGAAATGTTTAGTCATCGTCTTCGAACAGAAATTGATAAAACGCTGTTCGTACTGGGATTCGATCCCGCAAAGTCCGGCATGAAAACCAACGAAGTTGACGACTGTGCCATGGACCCACCCACCTGAAAACGTTTGTAAGCGGCGTCGTTGTAGATGGATTCTACCGTAATACCAAAATTTGACGGTATGATAAATGTATACATAATAATCTTTTTTAATGTCTAGTAAATTCTCTTCCCACGAGTCATTCCAGGACTTCTGACGTCAATGTTGAATTCACGGTTTTGTTCTAAAGGCAGCGACATTTTTGGCGTTTTAAGTTTCGTCCACTGTAATTTCCATGAATTATATAGTTTCTAGAGAGAGATGTCCGGCGCCACGCAGGTATTTATGGCGCAGTCTGTGATTCTTCGAAGTGCGCTGCATCGGGCTATTAATTATTTTTTTCTTACTAAAAACAATGACACGGCCGCTACCCTTTTACGTCTGTCTCGAATTACTATCATTTGTATGTCTCGACTAACTTAAATATTGTGTTCCCGTGAATAAATCGGTCTACGGCCGAATGGATTATATATCGTCATCAAACATCGTATTTTTCGTCACTTTAATAGTATTAGAACAAAAAACTCTCATGGTTTTTCCAAAGAGTTTCTAAATTCACTTAGGAATTGCTATTTGTAATACGTGATGAATTATTTTTAAAATTTCGTTTTCTTTCACACAAAAAAGTAAAAATGCTTTATAACATGTTACTCTTTTTCTCGCCGAAAATTGACTATGTCTCCCAATAAAAAACATATTTATCTAGGATATTTATTCAAAGACAAAAAAGTATAAAAAAAAACAAAACGTTTGAATCAAGGAAACTGGTATATACTTACATATATTTATTACGAAAAGTCGTTACCATATTTAATGTCTGCTCCATGGTTTGTTCTAAGAAATTTCATTTGACGTGTTATTGTGACTTTTTCATACTGATATTATATTCGTATTTCCCTTAAATTATCGGTTTTCCTGATTCTCCTGGTTGATAATTTGGTATTTTCATATTTGTTATTGAATTTTCTAAATAATTTCATTGTAATAAACGGCTTTCATAATTAGTTAATTAGAAAAAGAGTAACATATTTACCGATCATCCATCTATCAGATCAAATAAGCACTGATACATGCTCGGTATAAAAATCATATTGCAATGAATCTTTTCCTCGCATTACCTTTTTTTATAGACCTTTAAAAATAAGATGAATCAGGGTTCTCGCTGCACTTCTATTATATCAATGAAACTGTGAGAAAAGCGACGACACCACAGTTCGATATTGACAAAATATAAATGGAAGCGTATAATTTCTACATTGCACCAATTCTTAGAAATGAAAATTGAAGTCGAATCTCGAAATATCTAGCTGTTTTTTTTCAACTCACATATTCATTTATTAGTTACGAATTCGGGCCTTTTCATATTGATTATCTAACTAGTCCAGTGCACCTTGTGGCGTTTAACACGTTCACTGCTCATTATAATGCAACAAAATTAATAGCCCTAAAAATCTTATATCTTATCGTAGCTTTCACACCCGAAGTGCCTAACCGTATGTATTTCGCAGTAATACTTACCCGACGAGATGTGCTAGTGTGAATTCTGTGGATTTCGTTTTATGATAATTATTTTAAGATGTGTCCTCCGTATTTTATACGACGAGAGCGTCTTTAGAGAAACACTGTTCTCAGCAGTTAACGTGCGAGGAAATTAATGTTTTTATTCAGGCCCCGCCCACAATACTATCGGTTATATCTTTGCGTCAGTGTGTCTGTATTATTCTGCATTAAAATCAGTTTGATATGAATTGGCTCTTGTATCAAGAAATCCATTACATGACATACACATGCATACTGTAAGGTTTATAAACACTAATCTATCCTCATCTAGTTCAGATCAATTACAAAGTCAGATTTTTACCTGTTTTGCTGATGAAAGACGAAAGTGACAAAATTTATATTGTAAAGTGTTACTGAAAAACAATATTATTGTTTTTAATTGACATATTTATGTTATAGAATCGTATGAAACGAGTTGACTGTTGAAAATAATGATTTCACGGTTTTATATCGTCAATATTGCGAATTGTGTTGGCGAATCTGATTGATTAAAATTTTATAATTGAATTCCGAAGATAATTGATTCGTATGAATAATTAAGAACCCAGACTGCCCAACCGACCACTTACGAGTCCGGGCGTATTAATTATCCGTCAAAAATCATCCGCTGGCTTGCGTTTTTAAATGAGGAGGGTGTATTGGTTCTTTTATCTGATTTATAATCTTTAATTATACGTCAATTTCGTTGGATACCTAATCAATTTGACGACGCTGTGCCCACACACGTTGGTCCATCATCCGCCACGTTGTTTGCTTAATCGAATTCCTTGTTAACCTGACTGACGCATTCGAAAAAGGAAAATAAAACAACCATTTTGATTCCCACTGACCCTTCTGGTCGCCTGATCCATTTTAAATCCAGCAAACAAAAGATGTTGTTCGATAATTATTATATTTTTTAAAATCATCTCGTATCAGAATGTCTTCAGCAACACCAACCATCTTAACAAATATTAATACAACAAAAAAACATGAAATAAATAATTGTATTTATTTTTTAAAAAATGGCGTAGTATTGGGCAAACAATATTTTTTAAGAATTTATTATCATATAAGTAATATGAATTTCGTTTAGTCTAAGGAAATGTGTTGATCCAAACAAATAAAAGAAAGGAAATATACTGTCGGTATTAATCAATCCCAGTTCGCTCCCAGCGTTAATCATATGAACTACTAATAAAAATAATAAAACATTTTTAGTACTTTTCCCACATAAAATTTATTAAATCAGGACCGGTTTCGCTCGTGATGAGCACTGTCAACTGATAAGAAAAACAATAAAACAGTGATATTTATACAAAAGTTAAGTGATAAAAACAAGGTATGACAAACAATTGGTATTACATCCTAGCAAAAGAATTGAAGCAAAATACAAGGAAAATAAACTATAAATAAAAAGTTGAAGACCACTTGGCAATGAAAACTATTACAACAAAAACCGTTTTGTTTATAGTTTAACTTTATACTCTACTGGATTTTCCAAACTCAATTTGGTTGACAGACATTAAGATTTATTTATTATATACACTTATTGTTGGTTTTTACTTTGGTAATGATAATTCATACCTAATTGGTTTTTGACATAATAGTTTCATTGCTAAGTGGTCTTCAACTTTTTATTTATAGTTTATTTTCCTTGTATTTTGCTTCAATTCTTTTGCTAGGTTGTAATACCAATTGTTTGTCATACCTTGTTTTTATCACTTAACTTTTGTATAAATATCACTGTTTTATTGTTTTTCTTATCAGTTGACAGTGCTCATCATGAGCGAAACCGGTCCTGATCTAATAAATTTTATGTGGAAAAGGTACTAAAAATGTTTTATTATTTTTATTATGATGCCATTCCACCAAGTATTGACAGTGAACACCTTAAAAGTGATATATGAACTACTAATGAAGTTTATCTCAACATAAGTGTTTATGTTGTTGTTGTTGTTAACTGATTGTTACTCAATTGCTCAACCTCTCTTTTTTCAAAGATAGGACATGGCTAATGGGTATTTTTTTGTGTGTAAGATGCTGTGTGCTCGAGTAGTCAACGTCGTTGTCTTCAGTTACGGAGGTCGCGAGTTCGAATCGTAGTACGGGCAGTTTTTATAAATTGATTTACGTTCAAAGGCATGGATATATGTGACGTCTTAAATTCCCTCCTATCCATCCCATTCTTAGAAAAACAAGCGCAGCCAGAACAATTTGCTAACCACTAGTCCTGTCCTAGCCCCACCCTTATATTCATACTCTCTTTGAAAAAAAAGAGATGTTGAACTACTGAGTAACAAACAGTTATCTTAGAAGCACCTCTGTTGAAATAAACTCCATTGCGAGTCCATATGCTCCACATTGGGAGCGGACGTGGTAAAAAAAAGCTCTGTATTAATGTAACATATGTTATTGATTGATTTGGCATTTACTTGGTAGAACTCCATTATAATAGGGTAAAAATATCAAAGTATTTTGGTTCTACAGTTTTTAATATTTTTTATGCGTTGATAGCAATTTCGACCTCAGACCCCAAGTTCTGACGATGGCGAAAGCCGAAATGGCATAGCAAATAAAATATATTCTTGTCAGTTGAAAATGCTTATGATTAGCGAAACCGGCTATGACCAACGTTCCCTCTAAGCCGCAGGTTTAGATGCGCGGAAATTACAAAGGCTGCGCGGACCGATCAAATATCAATTGAGCAACTGTCTTGTAGTGCGCGCCAACCCGGAATGAGTGCGCGGGGACTTCTCAACTGCTGCGCGGCCGCGCACGTGCGCAGCTTAGAGGGAACGTTGGCTCTGACCATGTTCATTTAAACGACGTGGGCATGATAGATATGCTTAGTGTTTCGTTGGTTTTGCACGGTTTTCTCTTTTGCACGATTTTTTTTTGTACGGCTTAGAAATTGCACAGTCCAATGTAATGGAAAATATCTTCAATTTCCCTAAGAACACTTCATTTTTTACACTTTTTTGCACGACTTTTTCGCATAGAACGTGTCCCCTGTTTAAAAAGAGAATTTGGTGTATATGAATTTGTGGATATTCAATGTCTTTTTAAATTCTGAATTCCTTGAATATTAAGTATCCCGAATTTAATTCGGTTTTATTTTAGTTCTTATTACATCGTAATTATTATATTTAAAAAAAAACTCGTTCAGCTTCGCTATGGCGGGTCTTAACGTTTAAACGTTTTGTAGACTATTTCTAAACCGTATTTATTGTACGAGAACTCTACCTTTTGTTTGAATATCTTAATCAAATGTTGAGATTATCAGATACAAAATATTTATTTTGCAAAGAACTTTGGCGCCATTCAATAACATTGAACAATCTTCAAATATTAATACTTTTATCTTATCTCTGTGTACTTATCTACTTTTGTCGAAATTATTACATTATTCCTGTTGCTAGGCCGCGTATTATCCTTCTTATCAGATAGATAACGTTTCCGCTTAGATCTGTTTCTAATTTAGTATTAAAACGATCGACTAATAATGTATACGATGAGATATACCCATAAATTCATAGCAAAACTTACAAACTCTAATTATGTCTAATTCTTTTTCGTTTCTAAATTTATGCTAAATGACATTTCGATTTCATAGGAGCCTTTCTTACGTCCCTGGTGTTAAAATCTAACGAAAAAAACCCAATGCGAATGCAATCACAACATGCATGCTTTTGAATACAAATTGATAAATCGTTACTCACTGACGCTAATCCTGTAATGGTACGGATATAGGTTTTTTCTAGTGTCACCCTCACCTTATGCGGATCGGACTAGGGCCTCCAATTCCAGGATCCCGTAATCCCGGGATTTACTATAGCACGCGCAATTCCGGAAAAAATAATATTACTTTAAAACCAATTCGCTTATTTTTTGACGGAGCGAGCTAAAAAAACGCTTTTTTTGCAATAATTGTACTATCTGTGAATTTCCAACTTTTTTAAGTCGTCTCTTAATTTCTCACCTTTTCTCAGTCATCAATCCCGAAAGCCCAGATCCATAATTCTCGGGACCAATAAAAAGGTCCGGGATTGGATGCCGTATTTTGGACACTCTTTAATTAAAATTTGACACAATAACCCCAGCGCCGTTTAAGTCTACAAAAACAACACTAGCGCATCCCAAACGAAATTCGTTTCGGGTGCATCGATGTTAAAAGGTACCATCATATATCTGAAATTTTAACACGGTATCAATGTTATTTTATTTTAAGTTTAGCAGTTAACGTTTTATTATTTTTTAAATTTGTGACCAACACTAAAGACAGCAACATGTGTCTCATTTTTTATGTGTCCGACAACACAAACGACAAGTATTGTATGTCCTGATAACCATCGTCCAACAATATCGGTCTTTTTAACTGGAACTATTTTTTACATTATGATATCGCCATTCCTTCGCTGTACCTTAATATAAATTCACGTTAAAATACGCCTTGCCAAATAATATAAATGACTAGTGAACACAATATGACAAAAAATATTTAAATTGCCTCATTCTCAGAACACATCATATTATCGTTGTTCCATGCCGTCATTGGTTCTATGATGTTATTGGTGGATAATAATGGTACGGAACAAGTAAGGGAAGATGCACCTGTCTGGCGCCGCACGACGACCAGTCATTATTGTTATTACCTGGCGGACTATGGTTTCATCGTGCGCTATCTTGACAGCTCTTTTAACTAAACAACATATTTTTTACAATGTATGTATTGCATGCAAATAACTAATTGGCGTAAACTTTTGGAGCGTGGAACCTTTCCATGAAGTTAAGCCATTTTCTATCGTCCGCTGTGGTTTAAGTTCTAAATGTTTTGTTTAAAAAATATATAAGAGATGTTTGGATGGATGGTTGGTGTGGATTAGCTCACGTGATGTCATAAGCCAGCACGTGTGGAAATTGATGCAGCTATGGTTTTGCGGTCGCCGTGTGCTGCATATTGATAATGATAAAGTCACTCTTAAATTTAAACTTGTTTTTACAATCGATCGAAAACTGTGTTCCTTTCAAATTAAGATTTAGACGAAAGGTGGCTGCGCTAGGGGGTACCTTTAAGGCCGCAGGCTCCTCTCCCCTGATACAGTGGTTTGATCTTAAGCTGATAATCTAAAACTTTGTTAATAAACAAGCAACAAACCGTTCATTTTTCTACGACATCAAGGGGAATCATTTCATGGGATTAGTTGCATTACTCATTACGTTCCAAAATCTAGTTTTGAGAAAAATCGCAAAAAACCACAGTAGCACAATTTTTCGTCATCATAAAACATGTTATAAATTTTCATGAATATGTATTGTAAGTGATGACAAGTAGCTCTTTCCTATGATGCTATATATATTTGTACATCATTAAAAATATTTATCGCCGATTGGTTCTTTCTAACCATATTATGAATTTCTCAAGACAACGATAGTGATCTTTCGCCGTGGTTTTTTTTTACAGTGTTCAAAGTTAATTTTAATACCCAACTATTTTTTGATGTACATAATATGTAGTGGATGCATATAGAATTTTCTGGTATACTCAAGTTTTTTTTTTATGTCATCACAATATAACTGATTAATCTAGTATATTATATCGCAGATACATATTTCAAACGAACTTTTATTCTTAGGTCCTTTCTAAATTTTCTCTAGTCCGTGAAAAACTTGCAGCAGTTTCGATGCGAGCCCGGCGCGCACTCCACTGGATAACATTATGCATGATTAATGTGACCATTTATTATTGTCCTCAAAACGGGACATTTTTACGTAATTGTATGTATATGCAAGAAAACACGTATTTTTTCATAGTTTTTATGTATTAATAAACGGGACAGGCTACCTAAAAACGGGACGTATGGTCACTTTATGCATGGTATATAATTACGGCAGTCGTCTCATCTTCTATATAAACAACGGTTCTTAAACTTTACTTATAGTACATTTTTTTACTCAATTAAAATATGTAAAATGACGAAAACCTTTTAAAAAAGATTTTTCGATGATTAACCCTACGCTTACTGACGTATCAAATTTTCGATACGACTCATCATGGTGCGTTGAGATTCTATAATTAAACATTGCTAATATAATATATGAAAGTTCTTTTTTAGGTAAAAAAACATATCAATTATAGCTTTTTTTTATCATTTAGACGTCCGGTATGAAAAACGGCCATCTTTCCATTCAATATATCTTTCAAAATCGTACTAAAAGTTATTAAAATCAACTTTAAATATTTTTTATTACCATCAAAATTCGCTGGTAAATTGTCATGATATTGGCCAAGTTATTGAAAGCCAATCGGATCGCAGGATTTGAATTATCTGACTGAATTTCTTTCAGTATTTTGTATGGAACGTAACAACTTTAATAAGTTTTCGATTAGTGTCTTGGTTTTTCGTAGCTAGATCAAATTTAGTTGACACCTAGTCTAACAAACTTTGTGTCCTCCTGAAAAATAAAGTAACACTGAAATTGCCGTGTTTGATACGGGATGTCCAATATATAAATAAATTTTGAAAACCACTTACAAGGAGTAAGAGAAACTATAGCACTATATTTTTTTCAGCTCATACGAGGCCGACATGAAACTTCTACTTTCAAACTGCACTCGCATACCACGTGTACGCCACTAGGAATAACTTTACCATTTTTTCGACAATACATTAATTGCTTCGGATGTCGACATATTCTGCGCAAACGCGGATGATTTCAAACGAGTAATTTTTCCAATATTTTAAAGTAGATTTTGTCAGAACTTTCTCATTTGACTTACTGGCCAGTTGCCATTTTTTTTTTAAACTATATTTTTACCATTCGTCACACTGTGAAAGCAATAAACATATAAATTAATTTAATAATGTTTACAGTACATATGAAATAAATCTTTGGTTAGGCAGGTTTTATTGATATTTACGATGTTTTATACCACAAATACGTTTTTATTGTAGTAATATGTTTTATAATAACTTTTATTCTAAAAAAAATTGGCTCTGCTATGCAGTAAGAATAAATTATATCACAGATCAACTTGCTGATTTGTTGTCCAGGGATTGAAAACATTTGAGAAGCGGTATTGAATGCCGTCGGACATGCCAGCCGAGGCTCGCCGGTCGGCAATCGCCATGATGACAGGTCGGCGCTTATGCATCTGCCCCAATCACGTCCTCAACGTTGTTTCACCCTGCCCTGTTTAAGTGAAGATAATTTTATTGCGGAGGAAACGCATTGAGAACCCTTTATATAATACTCGGCAATGAAAACTAAATTTGAATCGTTTAAATTATGCACATTCACAAAAATTTTATCACTTACGACCCGGGTTTCGCCTTTCAGCATCTTCAGGCTTTCAAGTGCACGGATGAACTTGAACTGACGCTTAATAAATTAATGTTTCTTGTTAATATAATAAATAAATGTTTCATTGATTGATTAAACAACTTAATGATTTTATTGCCGGAAAAATGCTGTTCGTACTGGGATTGGAACCTGTTCTGTCTCGTATGGAAAGTTGAGTACTGTGCAATCGACCCTGTATTTATATAGTTAATAGCTCATTCGGAGTCTTATGGAGGCTCAAACAGCTATCAGCCATATACAATTTGTAGAACTAAAGTATTAATCACGTCGGCGATTTTTTCCGTACAGTTATTGGTGTCGAGCCAAAGAATCGATGTACACGATCTAGACTCAGAAGTACTTGTTTCACGGCAGATAAATTTACTAAGAAAATATTCATTAACGCTGGATAGTGACAGCAATATGAGCGCGTTAACATAAAACAGTTCTAAACTGGACCACCTTTGCGCAAAAATGTATGACGGCTTCGTACGTGTTTATAGAAATGATATGACGCGTAGCACCATTTTCTTTAGAAGAAAATTTTCCTGTAGCATTTTTACTTCCGTGATAAATCAACCATACAGCAGCGCAATTAATTATTGGAATGAAAGATAGCTCAGAATGTTTTCGACAAGGGTATGTAGGCAATCATAATTCCAAAATGCATGCCAAAAGTATTTTTTAATCACCTTCTTTTATCATATAACATTGTTCTGTCGTAGCTCGGACATTAGGCACTGTATTTTATTCTTTATTTTATATAAAAAATGTTTTTTTTTGTACCAATTTCACATTATTTATTATAGATCAGAACCGGTTTCTCTCTTTTCGAGCATTAATAGCAAAAGTATTTTTTAATCACCTTTTTTTATAATTTACCAGCCGGTTCCCGGCAAGCGTTGCAATTCCACTCAAAGAAAGAAAGTGTTTGTGTTTTAATTGTGTTTATTTAAGTGCATGTTTTCTTTTTCTGTCTGTTGGACGTTTGCTACCGATTGTCTATGGTGCGACACACGCGCCACCTACTGTAATCTAATTGTATCACGCCTATAACCTTCGCTCAAGTTTCATGAACGGTATGACATACCTACAAACATTGATTTTATATATAAGACCTACTGTAAGTTAATTGTAATAAGCCTGTTACCTCCGCTCAAGTGCAAGCAAAAATTTTGTCGAAGTTTTATTGCAATCGGATGAGCGGTGTGGCAACGCATAAAATACGAACAAACAATCGCACCCAATGCAAAAAATGAATTCTTTTCGTACCAATTTCACATTATTTATTATAGATCAGGACCGGTTTCGCTCTTTTCGAGCATTATCAATTGATCCAAAATAAAACAATACAGGGTAATTTATACAGAACTAAGTAAGGCTTATAATGACAAATGAATCAAAAATAAAACTGGATTAAAAATGAATTATATAAAAAATAAGCCTGTGTTGTTTTATATCGCAACAGTTGATAATGCTCGCGAAGAGCGAAACCGGTCCAGATATATAATAAATAATGTGGAGGCGAAACGCGTGTCACATTTTGTAACACAACAAGTGCAATATGAAAGTTATCAAATTTTATTTTATTTTGAATACAGTTACGAATTTAACGAAGAGCCGATTTCGATGAAATATTATAATACGACAGCGTGTTAATTTGAGACGGATTGATGATTTAGCACGTTAAACACTCATCGCGTCGTGTATTTATTAGTCTCGCAGTATGCCAATTTATTTTTGGTCTCTAATTTTACGCCAGACTCGAAAACGTGTAAAATAATCCGAGATTATTGAACGACCGTATTCCCATTTTATAATCCATATCACCGGAATCACTGATAGGGTTATAACTTAATTAATTATCATGGGTTTATAAAAGTGATGCAATTAAATATGCTGGATTTAGTAAATAATTTTCCGTTGATCATGTAGAGAAATGGATTATTAAACGATATGATATAATTGAAGATTTCGACTGAAGGTGCTTGGTAGAGTTTTAATATTAAATTTGAATCAAAATTATCCACCATTCAAATCTGTAGACATTCCCATGGGCTAATCCTTTTCGCCAGCAATGGCTTTAAACTTATTGATGAATTTATTTCGTATTAAAACAAGATACATTCATTTACTAAGCGTCAGTTCAAGTTCATCCGTGCACTTGAACCCCTGAAGATGTCGAAACCCGGGCCGTTAGTGACAAAACTTCAAATTTGATTATTAACTGGTTATCGTGCTCTCGATTCCATCATATATTTCTTTTAACAGATAAGTAATGGCTTGTCTCAATTATCTTATTATAAAATTAACAATTTTTTTTTTAACATTATAGACTTAATGTATCTCTATATGACCTCTGCATGTCGGTTCCCTGGCGAAGCGGTCAACGTCGTTGGCTTCCGTGACTGATCTCAAAGTTTCGAGTCCGCAGTACGATTAGAAAGAATTCCCTCGCACCCCTTCAAATCCTAACAAAACGGGGCGAAGCGAGAGCGATTAGCTTACTTCCAGTCCTTTGATATTATTCTATCCCTACTACTCCGGAAAATAGAAGAAAAATACTCAAATGCGGTATTTGACTGGGTGCAATTTTGTCCATCCAGAAGTGAAGTGACCTAAGTAGTAAAAATTCTACTGGATTTTAAGTACAATCACGTCTTAACTTGGTGTTATGGTGGGTTGCATATTTTTTCCATTTTAGGGAGATAACACTGTTGGTAGTTCACCTCACTTTCAAGATACTTGAATTGAATATAGTAACGCATCATCTAACGTATTTTTCCTAAAATACATTTGGTTCATTTCACCTCTCATCGGCTAATACGTACACGATTAATTAATTCTGCCTTCCCACGTAAATCACTGAATTTCATATCAATCAACTTCTCTACTATTTTTTACCTCCAAGAATTAAGAAGTAAAATATATAAATGCAAATACAATGCATAATATTGATTATCCAACAAATACATTATCTTCATTGTCATTCAACTGTTGATTCATCATCAAGCATGCACTTCATTCTATAAAAAAAACTTAAACTTTAGTCAGACGTGTTAGATTATCTCTAAAGATTGAATAGGTCGCGACAATTCTTGTACAACTTTTAATTATATTAGTCAATAAATAAATTTATTTCAACACGATGACGCCCGAGATTAGCACCTTGTTGTTATTGTGTTATATAATATATATATATTTTTTTGTCTAAGTGCAAAACTATTTTCTTCGTATTGCGTGTTTGGACCTCGGACCCAGGATTGTAAATCTTTGGCGCCACTCGTGAAACGAATCAATCGATTGATGGAATGTTGCCCACGTTTATGCTCGATTTTATGGAGAAATTATATACCCGACCGTACCTGAATTGCATAGTATCAACCTCAGACTGTAGGTATTTTCAATACTTTAGTTTTTGTTCTCATTCTCGAGCACGCATCGTCAAACCGTGTTTCGCGATATTAATATTAATTAGCACGGCGGGCCTATCATTAATTAGCAAGACTATTTTATATTTTCTAATTCGATGTAAATAGTTTTTGTGTGTATAAAATGTATACATTATTAAATATTTTTCAGCTGTATTGTATGTAACTGCGTCCTCGCCGGCGAAGCTGCATCTTAATACACTTGAAATTGTAGTATGTAGTTAAAATATTTTCCATTTTCTTAAAATGGAAAATAGTTTACAATAATTGTTTTAGCAATGGTGATTGATGCTTTTTTGATCATTAACACGTGAGTACCGGAACTAGGACCGAGGAGCTACGGGGTAGAAAGTGACTCCAGACAAATTTGCGTAATATTTGCATTGCATTATTTATTGAGGTGTCATTGTAGATTGCAATAAAATTCAGCATGATATTACTGGTATTCAGCAAATGGTTGAAATAAGAAGATTGGCTTGATCATGCCTTATAAATTTCTAGCTGTTCTAGTGCATTTAGCTTCCGGCCTTTATTTGTAGTAAACCTTTTTGTATTTGATTTTATTTTTGAATTTGTAGTATTTGATGTGAACCGAAGCTGGATTAAAATGTATGTTTTGAGATATTTGATTAATTATATATATTATACATACATCTTGCGTGATCGTAAAGAGGTGGTCGCTTCGTCGAAGTTGAACAAGCACTTTGATGTCGAATCGGGATGCCAGTCATTACGTCAGGTATTTCGGGTCGGAGGAAGACCGATTATTTAGATTGGTTTAAGAAAATAACATAATGGAAGAGCGAGCGAGCAAACCCAAAGGAGGTTAACCCATGTCTTTGTTGTTTGTTTATTATTTTAGTGGTCCGCTCTTAACGTTATTTGTTTTGTATGTTTTTGATATATTATTCGACGAAGGGTTGCGCCGCGGGAAAATAATTGATTTACGACTCGAGGGATTTTCTTAATGGCACGATTAAGTTGGTAATGTTAATAAATTTTAACATCATGCTCTGCTATATGTTATTCTTGCGCGAGCCAACTCGCTCTTCGAAGTCATGAAAATTATTCAGTCGAACATTAAAAACATTTTTTATTGCTTCTGGTATTTCATTTAAAAAAAAAATAGATAAACACTCATAAATATCTAATAGTTATTGACTTAATATATAGTATAAACATATTTATGCATAAAAAATATTTAAAATGGCTAAAGATAAATGCAATAAGTTGTATTCATATATCTATTTCAGAACAATCCTCAAATATATTTTGTGTAAAATTTTGTAATATTAAATACCTAGCTATTATAATGGAATTCTATCATGATGATTATTAAAAAGATTCTTTTAATGAAACGGAAATGTTGAATGTACCTTAGTTGCCAGTGAGAAAATGAAAAATTGGGCAAATTTGGGAAATGTCCGCTCCCAATGTCGAGCGTATGGACTCCTAATGGAGTTTTTCTCAACTTGTTTCCAAGTAGACAAGGGATAGATGAATATGACTGGACAGGTGTAGTGGTAAGCTAATCGCTCTCGCTACGCCCCGTTTTTAGGAAAGCATGGGTGAGGGAATTTAAGACATCCCATTCATCAATGCCTTCATACAGAAATTCCTAAACCAATTTATAAAAACTGTGGGATATACTGGGATTCGAACTCGTAACCTCCGTTATCGAAACCAACGACGTTGACCATTCGTCCAAACTGGTCGAAACATTGCCTAAGCAACATGACATTTAATTTTTATAAATCACCATGATGTTTTAAAATTGACAAGAAAATACATATATTTATTTCAAAATATATGTATTATGGTTTTATTTGTTTGAACTCACTCACGTTCACTTGGAAAATGTCGCTATCCGAGCCAATGTCTTCTTAAAAAAATCATTTTTCAGTGGCAGTTCTAAGGGTGCACATTATCATTTTCGTATATATAGAAATATATATGACGGTCGACTCTAGCGGCTAGAGCATTATGAATTAAATTCAAACTAACCACTTGTCCTCTTCACGTATCGTGTTTAACGGCTTCGCGAGCAATATATTATAATAAAATTGACTCACAATGATTATTTACGTTCATTAATAAGAATTTAAATTGACATTTATAATAATATCGTTTACCCATAAAATTATTTAAAGTCTCTTCCTTTTAGCCGCCGATGATCTTACACAATAAAATAAACATAAATACCATGCAATATGTCTGTTGACATCCGCTTGCCTGTACGATACGAAATTTACAAAATTTTCCATTCATGTAAGCATATACACCCAACTCTTTTTTACACGGACGATTTTGAAATAACACGGTCCGCTAAAATAACTAATTTGTTCTAACACGATTGCCAGATACAAAAACACACGCGGATAACAATTACTATGATTTTTTGTGGAACGTATCTACTGTGTTAAAAAAGTGTTGATTATATGTAATATTATGTTTGTTGACATTCTTTAACATGGCTGTGTATGTATTTATACGAAATTTACAAAACTTTCCATTCATGTTAACATAATAATGTAATATCTACTCCTCCAATGTTGCCCTCACTTAGGCGTTGAAAATCTATTTTGTCTTCTTTATTTTGGCTGTGCGTCTGTGTAAAAAAAAACATTTTTTTTTACATTTCGCCGAACGAAAACCGCTTTGATAATTTTTCTTCCCTTTAAATAAAAAATACGGTATATTTTTAAGCGTTTCGGATTAGAAAATAAACAATCGAAAATAAATTGCTGACTAATACATTCAAAGAGATTTATTGTCGGACTAATTCGAGAATCGTGCAAAACATAATAAATATCGTTCCCTAACACTTTTCCGATTATTTTGTTTTGTCAATCAAATACAACTATTTGCATGTACATATTAAATTAACGAGATTTTTTGCTCGCTTTTTGGCCTTGAGTTATAAACCTTGACATTGAGTCAAATAGTAATAGTAATCTACAGTTCCCTGCTGCAATGTAAGATATAATTTAAATTTATAAATCAACTAATTCAATATTTAAAGCAGGTTTATTGCAACGAAACGATCCTACATAGTCTAACGGCAACAGCTCCGCTTAGCGATCAGAAGTTTCCAGAATGTCGTATATGTATTCCTAGATTAAATATCAATTTGTTTTATAAGATGGGTAAACATGCTACTAATAGAAAATTTAAATTAACTTTGATTATTCCACGTAATGTGTTACTAACTGTGACACGTGTTTCGCCTCTTTCAGAGGCATCTTCAGACTTACTATCGCAAAGTTTGCTTAAGTAATGAAGCAAGATTAATTCTAACATTTTAAAATTATGAAATTACAAAATGGAGTTTGGGTTTTTTTCCTTTTAAGGGGAGCAAGGAGGGGGGTGTAGAATCGAAATAAAGCAAACAAATAATGATACTAATGAGTTGCAATCAATCAGATTGGGATTTTTCCTTTTTAAGGGAAGCAAGGAGGGCATTATAAAATCGAAACAAAGCAAATAAATATAATCGTACTACTAATGACGTTAAACATTACAAACTATTAAACTAATGAGCTTCAATCAATCAGATAGGTTGGTGATTACTCTATTAATTGGAAACAATGTGAGTGGTGGCGAACCACCTGTCCTATTAAGAATATTATTTAATAATATTTCTTTTTTGTTAAGAGTTTTATCAATTTCTAAAAATTCTAAACTATTCATCTTTGACCCCTTTTTATTTACTCGGTGGAGTATTTCTAAATTACTAATCTTTAAATTGAAAATAATAATTTTCTATTAAAATGAACTTCCACAAAGTTACCGCCGAAACCATCGAAAGTATAAACATGCTACTCTTTGTCTGCCCATAAGTTTACTAAATCTCGCAAATAAAAAAACCAATTCTCTGGAAAGCCTAATTACGAATACCTTCACAAATATAAAAAATAACCTCAACGTTAGAATCAAGGAAACCAATAATTCGTGCGAATTATGAAATATTTTCACGAAAATTTGTCGGCCATATTTCAAACTTGCTGTATAGTTTGTTGTAAGAAGTTCAATTTTATATGTTATCTTGACTTTTTCATGCTGATTTTATATTTGTATTTCGCAAAAATTATCGTTTTCCTTGATTCCATTGTATACTTTGGCATTTTTCTATTTGTAATTGAATTGCCTACATAGCTGCATTGTTATTTGGGGTATTTCATTCATGTTTAGTCATAATAAGAGTAGCATTTTGTATAGCAAAATTACCCAAAACTGTTTCCTCTATTCGTGAAAATGTGTGTCGGGTAATTTTTTTTATCCCAATCTCGTTTGTGATTGATTTTGATTTGGCATGCTAGATATACATGTGTGACAATTTGGCTTTTTCCTATTCGCAATTCCCTGCAAAGCTGCATTGTAATTAGCGATATTTGATCGATTCTCTTTTATAAAAAAGTAGTATATTGCGAAGCAAATTATTTTCTATATCGACTGTGGAAAGGAAAAAGGACGTAACCCTCAGTTTTTCCTAAACACCTTTAATCGATAACCACAATGTATACAACTCGACACACGTTCTATCAAAAGGATGAAAGCCGAAAATGCCGAATTAGTATCTTAATTTAGCTTTAAAGTTTGAAAAAAGAAAGACTTATGAAAATTGCAACCAGGAAAACGAACCTGAAAAAGGTTTTTTAAACAATTTAGTAAATTGATATTAGGCCAAGTCAATAAAAAACCAGTTTATCGGTCACCGTACACTTAGAAGTTGTCTATATATCATAATTTGCTTTTAGCCTCAATTCATCAAAAGACGTTTTGTGTCTCCTGTAAAATTTGATAAGAGTGGGTTACGTCTTTTCCCATTCCAAAGTCGATATGATAAAACAGTACTTTTGATAATTTGCATATGTAACGATGATACTGTTTTGTGTTGTTTCACCGTGTTCGTAAATTGAAAAAAAAACCGCCAAATAAACTCGGAAAGTTCTCGCCTCGGAAATCACCTCTTAAGTTGTTTGTAAATTCCGGCATACATGTGCATAAATCTCCGCGAGTGATTTGATGTGACAATAGCGCGTATGTCGCCAAACCAACACAGCGGTACTCTCGCCGCAAACAATCACGCACACACGAGCGCGTCTCATAAAAACAAATCGTAAAAATTCTATATTTAAATTCGTCCGCCGCTAACATGGCGCCTGCACTCGCTCACGCATACTACCGCAGCCACTACTCGCTCGCTCCAAAGCACCTGTGTGCCCGCTCGCCACTTGTCAGTGTGTGGGTTTTTCTTATTTCGTCGGTGTAGGTGGATTTGTGAAACATCCGGAAAATTCGTTTGACGTTCGTGATGGTTGTAATTGTTTTGCGACTTTATTGGAGGTATGGAGATGTAATTTTTAGCACGTGACAACTTATCATCCAACATGGCTTGTTTGTTTCGCTGTGTAGTAAGGCATCAGATTTTTTACCTTTAATTTTTATTTGTAAATAAATTACAATTAGTTTATTTTCATTTGTAAATACTTGAGTACCGAATCGTCGTGAATAGGATCGGGGGGCGACGGGGTACGATGTCGGCGGTCGGCAAACTTTTTGGGCTCACGGACCACTAAATTCACAATTTTAATCCAGCGGACTACTTACTGGACTTTTGTGGTTAATATTGCATATTGAAATAAAAGCAGGGCTTCGAACCGTAACCGAAAACCAAAAACCGTTATTTTTGCCGTACGGAACCGAAAATAATATCTGTTTTATTTTCGGTTCACGCTAGTATTTTGCCAATTCCTCGATGAGTGAAAAAAAAAGCGAGCCACGGAGATATTTTGGGCAAATCAGTAAATTCCTGGGCTTTTTGATTCGAGCTGAACCGAAAACCGTTATTTTTGCCGGAACGAAAAAAATAGCGGTTCGAAGCCCTGAATAAAATTGATCAAATGCGTCTAAAAATGTTCTAAGTTTATAAAATAATGTCGGATTTCTCTGCGGACCACCAAAATTTTAAACGGACCAACAATATATGCTCTTCTTTGAAGATAGTACACGGTTGAAAAAGCTTTACTGTAGATTTTTTTTTTTAAACATTTCGAGCTTTTGATTCTAGGCTGACTATTTTTTACAACCTAAAACGGACGTCGATGGCCTGGTTTCGTGTTCTCTTTTCATTTAAAACAGTCCACGATGACGTCCGAGTATAAAAGTTTATTCGATATTGCCATGCCATGCAAAAAAGCTTTTATTCAGAGCGGAAGGAGGCTTTCGATGTACAGCTCTGATCTTGTCACAACTTTATTGTAATTTCTTTGCATTACATTACCTTTTACATAATCCTTTTTGCAAAAGCCTTAACAGTTTTTTTGTGCCGTAAATATGTCTGTCAGACGGATATGGGATAAATTATAATTCTGTACATGTTGTGTTGACTCATTGTTTTTTTTTTATTTTTTAAGTTTAACGAAGTACTAACATATTCTAAACTGGTCCACATTATTTAAAAGTGTTCACTGGTAAAAAGACATTATATTTTTAGAAAAACACTACTTTCAGGACAAATTTCAGTCGTACAAGTATTTAAAATTGATAATAATACACTTTAATTAATATAAATAGCAGGGCTGTTGAGCCGGGTAAAACAATATAAATTAAAAAACCGACTCCGAATTGTTTTTTAACTAACATATCTGTAAACCATCAGATTATTCTATTTACTATAATAATTGTAGTAGGTTTCACCAATTAATAAATAATAGACTAATAATTTTTCTCTCCTTTTTCCCACTTCAACTCCGGAAAAACACACGATTCTCTACTCCGACTACACAGCCCTGAGAAATTGCACTGCATTGACGTAAATTATTATAAGTTGAAAATGATCGGCATGAGCGAAACTGGTCCTTATCATATTAAATTAAAGTATAATTAGCAGAATAGAGCGTAAGATTTTGTTTGTGTTTTTTATTTGAGGAAGAAGGGCGAATTAAATATTTGCATTTTACGCTACCCGAACTTTTGGGATAGATGAAAAACTTTCATTTGATGGAAGTAAATATTACTTATACCCGATTTGTTAAATTGTCTGTCTTGTAAATGATAAACGGAACTCTCACACTTATATTTATTAGGAGTCGTTGAAAATCTGTTGAAATATTTGTTGTTGTTGAAACATCCTCCCTTATTTTATATTGTTTATTATTCGGTTAAATTAAACAAAGCTCGCGCAAAAAATATTACTATGATCTCTTAAAAAGCTTCCTAAATATTCATACATCATAACACTTTTTTTCTTCCTGAAAATTAAATGAAACCCTCAAAAAACAATACAAGCTTAATTGCAAATAATAAAATATCAAATTACCTATTTTTTGGAATGAAAGAAACCGATTATTCGTAAACGTATTTCAAATATGCTCTATGGGTTTTTTCTATCATGTTCGTTTACCATGTTACGTTGACTTTTTCATACTGATATTAGGTTCGTATTTCTTATTAAATTCGGCATTTTTCTATTATTAATTTAATTTCCTACATGAGGAGCAAACATTCAAAAAGTGTTTTGTCACAAATTTTGGAAAATGGCGTTTTATATCAATTCTGATAGCCCATAATAAAACCTATGAATGGAAATCAAAATTAGTGTTCAAAAAGGTTTTTTTTCATATTAAAAATAAATCATAAAGTTGACACATTCATACAAACCGTCACTTTTGCAACACTTAAATCATCATTTTCCAAGCTTTGTATTTGTGTGACAAAACACTTTTTGAATGTTTGCTCCTCACATACGTGCATTGTTATTACGGGATCAAGTTTATTTTTTTTAGGTAGAAAAACAGTAGCATGTTGTAAAGCTTATATAATATGTATGCCAGTAGAAACGATGAACTTTTACATTATTAAGTAATATTAATTGAATTAAGTGAATGCCACCGCACAGTGATATTTATTTAGTCCGTGCAGTATAATATGGTCGTAATAATGTATTGTTATTTTATGACATACATATGCGCTGCGACTTGCGAACTATATAATACGAGCTTGTACCACGACCGTCTCAGTGGAGCTTTTGCCTTAAGGTCGAGCGGCGCGACACATTTTTAAACCAAAAATGTTGAGCTCTCAGCCGCCACGTGAACTCTACGCATCGCTGATTCCAACACATTTTCTTTCAACAGTATTTATAAAATAAATCGTTTTTCCAATCGGAGTACAAGATATAATTTTCATTTTCATTTTATATAACTTAGATTATTCCACGTACTGTGCTACAAACTGTGACACATGTTTCGCCTCTTTCATAGGCATCCTCAGACAATCTTACTTTTACAGTGCTTGCTTAAGTGAGGAGCAAACATTCAAAAAGTGTTTTGTCACAAATGTTGAAAAATGGCGTTTTATATCAATTATGATAGCCCATAATAAAACCTATGAATGGAAATCAAAATTAGTGCTCAAAAATGTTTTTTTTCATACTAAAATTAAATCATAAAGTTGACACATTCATACAAACCGTCACTTTTGCAACACTTAAAACATCATTTTCCAAGCTTTGTATTTGTGTGACAAAACACTTTTTGAATGTTTGCTCCTCAAGTACGAATGATTTTAATTTTACTATTCTGGCATGTTATAAAAATAAAAACGGAAAGCAAAGAGGGGGGGATAGAAAAACAAACCAAAAATAATGATACTACAAATGACATTTAAGATTTCGACTGAAGGTGCTTGGTGGAATTTCATTATTAAATTTGAATCGTTCAAATTATGTACATTCACACAGATTTTGTCACTTAAGTGGCAAACGATGTCAATTATAAACACAATTATTGTTGAAGTACATCATTACTTGGAAGCGGGAAAAACACCAAATCATCATTAGGATATTTACTTTAGTAATGTAGTGTTTCACTTTGTTTAAAAATTTTCCAAATTTTAATTGTGTTTATAATTGACATCGTTTGCCACTTGGATTTATTATTCTTTGATGATGATTTTTTAATTGTTATGGGTGTTAAGCATTTTAATTTTGTGTAATTTGTTAAACCTTTAAATTGTTAATAGTTGCTTACACCTTTTTATTTCAATTTAAATTTGTATAAATATCACTGTTTATATATTTTTCTTATCAGTTGATAATGATCGCGATGAGCGAAACCGGTCCTGATCTAATAAATTTTATGTGGAAAAAGTACTAAAAATCTTTTATTATTTGTATTATTTAATTTACGTTTTAAGTACGTTTAATTCTTTCCTTTATCAAAAGACACCGCACCGTCATGACCAAGATAAAAAAAAACCGATGTAAAATGGCCCTCCACTTTTATGGAACCACGTGCATCTATGTTGGAGAATCGCTAGTGGCAGGTTGGTTGGTGGGCACTTCACATTAAGTTGAAGTGGGACGTCAAACCGGCGCCGTCCCGACGCTCGGCGTCGCTTACTTTATTCGACTAGCGCCGGCCGAGTGGGCGCCTCCGTTGCCCCCGCCCCGCGGCCCCGAGGCTTATGTTTAGTGTCAAATAGGCCCGTGGCAATGTAATTATTACTACGAGATAGGTTAATGCGGTCTACAGGTGATAACGTCACCACTATCTAATGTCAATACTAGGGATAATTTGTTAATTATTTTGTATACGTGTATCTCGTATATTTATTCTCCTCTTTTTCTTTCTATTGTAGTTCTCGAAAAATCCAGCTATTTTAATAAGCTCCATTGCGTTTCCATGTAATATGATGCGTATTAAAAGTTCATGTTGTTAGAAGTTAAAAATCTATCAATATTTATAGATTTTCAATGTTTAATTATTGCATTATATTTAAAAAATCAAATATTTTTTGTACTGATTTCACTTTACTTATTGTGTCAAATATATACTTACCAGTTTATAATGGTAATTCGATTTTTTGAAATTGGTCACTATGTCCAATCTCCCACATTTCAAAATGCTAAGTAATCCGTAAATTTCTGGTAATTTGCGAAAGATCTTAAAGCATCTTTTTGTGAATTCGATAAATTCCTTGGTTTTTTGTAATCTGCGAATCACCTAAAAAAATGCACATCTTTTTCATTTCAGGAAATCCGTAAATTAACAAGATTTGAAAATCGACGAGCATGCATTTTTGAAATCCTGAATTTCTTCACGATATTATACTGAATGTTCAAGTCCGGGATTGGACACCCTAGTTTCTATCCACCCTAAAAGTTAGCGAATTCCATCCCGAAAAAACAAACAATGTATAATTTATAAAACGATTATCCGCTGCTTTGTTCTTTGTTGGGAAGCGCAAAATTTCCAAGCCAGGATGCAATTCTGCGGTATGGCCGCCTCCTCCCCCTCGCCCGTCCTCCCGGCTGCTAATTCCGCTACCTGCCTGGGTGGGCTCTCCTCTTCACGTTTGTCTCTGTCATTATTTCGGACCTACCATAATATCCACGCAGGAAGACTTCGCTAAAACATTTCTTGGACGAGTTTGCAGAAGTCGTTTATTATTGGCAAAGTAATGCGTTTATTATGCTGTAGCCTTTCCCGTCACATTTTATGTGATTTTTGCGAAATATAATTGTGACCAAAAGAGTTTCGACAAGATTTCATATTTCGGTTATTTTATTTATTGGTCACATTGCAGTAGGAAAGATTATACCGCGGTAATATGATAAACAAACAGTAATTAAAAGAACAAAAACAAACTTAAAATTCTATATTATAAAGTTATTTAGATTTTTGCTGCCAATGATGCACGATCTTGTGACATCATAACTAATACCATTTGTAAAGCTCATTCACACGAAGAATCATTTCTTGCATAGCATATATCGTCACTCTTCTGACAGAAGTTGGAAAGTAAGAGATATATCAGGGATGGGGAACCTTTTCATTTCAAAAGGCCACGTACATTTATATGATTCAACAAAACGTCGCAGTAAAGACAACGTTTACACCACCTCCCTCTTTTTCGACTGTCGAACATATAATGGGTTGACCCCTTTTTCCAAACGCTTGCGTATATTTTTTTGATCAAATCAAAATGCCGCAGGTTCCCCTCCACTGAAATAGATAGTTCTGAGAAATAGTCAATGAAAAATTTCAGCTTTTAGGATAGTCTTCCTAACCTCAATTTTTTATGTTACATATATAATTTTAAACCTTAAAATATAGATGCATTAATGCCGATGTGACAGACACAAATAAGAAATGTATGGATATTAAAATTGCTAGCCATCTGAGTTTCTAAAAAGACGATATGTCTTTGGAAGCTATTGTAATGTTATGGTCACCTGGTCACATTATCTGGAATTCCTCCGCGGATGACACGTACTCTTCAATATTTTTTGTATGTAAAATTGTATTATTATTGTTGCTTTGAATATCCTCACGGCCCAACAAGGAAGGGCCTTGTGATCTCACCGCCACTTGTTCAATATGCAAATGCAGTATATCATGGTATGTGGATGTTACTCGAGGCTCCTTGATCGGCGCCGCCTATCAAATCGGCGTTTTGTGACAGTGGACATAATGTTTATACGTGCCTTCTATCGATTCCCTGTCTCCGGTTACCTTTTAATATGAAAATGATTCATTATTTAATATTTTGTACTTTTTTAATACAATGTGTTGTACAGTTCATTGCTGGTCTGTTATCTGAGTAACACATTTGTTAATGCGTTATCATTTCAATGTATCGTTACAAAGTTTACTGCAAACAAATTATATGAATGGCAAGCGATAAAAATGTATTTTATATACAAAAAATCCTACTCTTGAGCTTCAGCTAGTCATACAAGGTGACATAAGGTTAGTACAGTGCCACTGTCGATAAACGATGAGTCTGAATTAGGGCTTAGAATTCCGTGATCCCGAAATCCTGGGTTTGAGAAAATTACAGAACATCAAACTTGGAAGAGCTAAAAAAAAGCTACGCGCTGTTCATTTTGGGAAATCCGCAAATTCCTGAGATTTTTTATTTGAAAATTATTGGAAGAGCATAAAAAAGAAGCTCGCGCTGGTAATTTAAGTAAATCAGAAAATTTGTGGGTTTTTCAAATCGACATGAAATTGTTTAAAATATCTCAGGATTTCAAAATCGCCGAGCAAAAATTTCCTTAATCCCGAATCCCAATTTATACACGATTATATGTTGAATGTTCAATCTCGGGATTGGAAAAATTGTCAATCCCGAAATTGCAGGATCACTAAAAGGCTCCGGAATTGGATACCCTAGGAAAGACGATAAAAACAGCTTTTTTTGGGTATCGCGAATCTTTTGTGATGCTCGACAGTTGAAAGAGTTGTAACAGTGAAGTGGGGTTAGGTTAGGTTAGGTTAGGTTAGGTTAGGTTAGGTTAGGTTAGGTTAAGTATCTGTATCAGGGTTATGATGAGTTATGCTGGTAAAACCGACTATTCGTCGTGGAGATTTTGCGTTTATGGCAAAGTATGATTAACTAACTCTATTCTCTTTGAGAACATAATGAACTCGAGTCTTACGATTTATTGCTTTTTCTATTGAAATGCTGCACAATGTTGAAACATGTAGAGTCATTTAAATACATAGTACAGCTTCGTTATAAATTTAATGTACATATTACAGTTATCATCTAATCTACACAGGATATTTCAAGGCGCCTCGTCGTGTTATCTTCCATTTTATGAAATTAATTATTTTAGACGGATGTAGATATGATATAAAACGTTAATTTTTTGTTGTATGCCAACAAATTAAATTTTTAATGTTGATAGCACGAGAGTTTTGTTATTAATTAATTCTGTTTACGTTTTTTTGGCGCTAGTATGGAAGATTTGAATATTATATCATTAATTGACCAATCTTATAAAGAATACGATACTTATCTCAAAAATGTTATTCACGATAAATTAACTAAGGCTTTCAAAGCATAGTAAGTGGTCAAGATATTTAATAAATTCTACTGGTATTTTTACGTTTTAACACATTAGTTGTTATGTTCACACTTCTTATCTCAACTTGTAAAATCTTAAAATAAGGTTTTTTTTCCAATATCCGGTTTTACACTAATATGCTTTCATTTAAGTTTAAGTAAAATGTATGCTTTAAAACAAAAAAATATGTGTAAATGGAGCGTGTTGTGGTTTCGGTTTAAAGCACATTGGATAGTGTTTGGGTATGTAAAACGAAAAATACTCTTACACGTCGTTTACACTTGTTTTTATTTGGTTTTAAAGCATACACAATCACTTAATCGCATGTGAAAGCGCCCGTGTTTATAACCCGCTAATGCTTCATATATCACGTAAATTTTCCTGGTTCCCCTGCGAAACAAAACACAAAATCCAACGAAATATAAATTATTTAATTATGTGATGTACAAATACAATTTTATATTTGAATCCTATATCTAGCATTGCATGGATCATTAAATCAACAACTTTTTAGTCGTCATAATCTAAACCAAACCGGTACTTAAATAAATAACGGGGAATGGGAAAAGTAAAAGTGATTATTGGGCTTCGACGCTAGTACATTGCATAGATTCATTTATTGCACCGACAGCCAGTCGTATCACCCTCAACAGATCTCGCCTTTCATCACCATCGTTAATGACCTACACCTCAACACGTCACCACAAATCCTATCTCCTTATCCTCGTATAAGATGAAACACTCATCAGACTCCACGACTCCGACTCCACAGCCCTGATAAAATCTAACATGTAAATTGTGTAGTGAAAACAGCATGAGGTAATAGTGTTATTTCAGTAAAATATTCCGCCGATTATGTCTCGGTTCGCTGGCTGAATATCAATGAATTCAATTCCGGGAATCTCCGCGAAAACTAACAAAAAATACGCGTTTGGTGGTCTACGTCGTACGCAACGGCATGAAGAATTTTCCCATTTAGATTTTGCAATACCGGTATTAAGGCATATACGGTCAATTCATGTGTCCGGGGCTAGGGATCACAATCGAATATTCGAATATATTTGGCCCTTTTTTTAACTATTCGATATTATTCGTAATATATTGTATAAACATAATTATTTATTTACTGGGTAAAGCACGACAAAATTTTGGGTTGTGAAGTTAATCTCATGTGACTTACAAAAATTCTCATCTAGTATATCTCGTATGATCTTTCAAATTCAAAAATATTTGACGCATTGGCGTAAACTGTCAAGTCAAATATTTTTTTTAATAAAATTTAAAAATAAAATAAAGTGTAAAATACGTAGTTTGTGACATCCAAGTCAGTTTTGACCAACATGTCACTTAATTGCTTCTGGCAGTTAACCGAGGATATAGCAATATTTTTTTTTTCTGTGGCCAAGATATGCTATTCATTGTTGATGATATGCGTAAAAGATTGTTTCTTTTTGATGACTTATTTTTTGTTTTATTTTGTTTCAGAATCACCACCACCTCCCTACTGTCGTTTCGCTATGGACGATAAGCTTAAACCCGAAGGTAAGAATTTTATAATGTATTTCTCAAATTTGAATCGTTCAAATTATGTACACATCCGCACAGATTTCGTCACTAACGACCCGAGTTTTTCGCCTTTCGGCATCTTCAGGCGTTCAAGTGCACGGATGAATTTGAACTGACGCCTAGAAAATGAATGTTTCGTGTTTATATAAGAAATAAATGTATCATTGAGCTTAACGCCATTTCTGGCGAAAAAGATTAGCCTATGGGAACGCCCACAGATTTGAAAGGTGAGTAGTTTTAAGAATTATATTTATTTTTGTTTGTCGGAAAAGGTTTTATGATTATATTTATATAGGGTATAAGAGGCATGTACAGCTTTTTCCCCAACCACTAGTTAAAGCTCTTTTAAACTAAGATTTGAATGTCCCCGCTGTTACTGTGTACTGAATGTATATTTTTAGGGTTGTAATCAATATTTATTTCTTTTATATTGTTTTTCTTGTTTACGTCGAGTTTTTTTTAGTGAAAATGCTCCCTTATTTCCCTTGTGTGCAAAGGAACCAAACCATCATTGGTTTGTCTCCAAGCGCCTTGACTGGGTTGTCTGGATATGTTATAATTTAATTTATGAAAAACAGGCATTTCTAAATGTTATCACAATATTAAATGAAAGGTTAACTACTGTCTCAGCTCCTGCTTTGGACTATTTTACTGTCGAATGCATATCGACAGGGCGGGTTAAACCTGAACCGTATCCGTTAAATCAACCATTAAATGAACCGCGTGCTTATTATCCGTATCGAATAAACGATTTTAATGTTCAACCTATATTGCCTTAACAATAGGCAGTGCCCGCAAACCATTTAGGGATTGCATCGATAATCTTCGTGATCTGAATGAATGAATGTGAGTTAGTTTTATATTATGTAGTCATATATTTTGGAATGACTGTAAATTATACGATTGAAAGTCACGATGGTTTTGATATTACAATGCAATCCTATGTCTTGTAATATATTTGAATCGTTCAAATTATGTGCATTCACACAGATTGGGTAGAACAACCCGGGTTTCGCCTTTTGGCATCTTCAGGCGTTCAATTGCACAAAAGGACTTGAACTGACGCTTAGTAAATGAACGTTTCGTGTTTATACAAGAATTAGATGCATCACTGAGTTTAAAGCTATTGCTGGCGAAAAGGATAAGCCCACAGATTTGAGTAGTGAGTAGTTTTAAAAACTATATTTACTTTGTCGGAAAAGGTGTTATGTTTATAGGGTATAAAAGCTGTGACCCAGGCATATTTCATTTCAGGCATGTTTCAGACTGTTCAATTGCGCTCTGTTTATTTCTAGAATTTCCTGGATAAAGAGCTTTTATAGGCGTCCGTATTTGGATGTATCATTTTTATCCCTTGTTCCGAAATTAAGTGATTAGCAAAAGTCTTTTTTCAATCTAAAGGCTGCCATGTGTTCTGATACTCATGTCTTCAATGCCCTATGTCTTGTATTAACCTCATTAAAAACAATTCATACCAATTACCCTATTTCGTCACTGTCACACAAACGTTTTAATTTATTCATCCTATACTTAGTATTGTATTTTTCAAACTCGATTATCAACGCAAACTTATTGAAATAAATATTCTCTTCAAAAGCTTTACAACAATGCAAAATTATTTTACATTCAAAAAATTTGAATTGTATTAATAGAAAAACATTCATTAGTAATTACTTAAGCAAACTTTGCGATAGTAAGTCTGAAGATGCCTCTGAAAGAGGCGAAACACGTGTCACAGTTAGTAACACAATACGTGGAATAATCAAAGTTAATTTAAATTTTCTATTAAAATGAACTTCCACAAAGTTACCGCCGAAACAATCGAAAACATTCATTGCTTTCCTGTCAGTGTAAACAATGAGCACAACTATATTAAACATTTTTTTTTTTTTTTTAACCATGTCCGCTCCCAATGTGGAGCATATGTACTCCTAATGGAGTTTATCTCAACAGAAGTGTTTCTACGAGAACCGCTTGTTACTCGGTTGCTCAACCTCTCTTTTTTCAAAGAGAGTAGGGATAGAAGGATAGGGCTAGGACAGAATTAGTGGTAAGCTAATCACTCTCGATACGCCCCGTTCATAGGATAGGATGGGTGAGAGGGGGGAATTCAAGACATCGCATACATCCATGCCTTTTGAACAGAAATTCATAAATCGATTGAAAAATCAATTTATAAAACTGTCCGTACCGGGATTTGTACCGTACCCTCCGTAGCCACTAACGTTGACCACTCGACCACACAGGCGATTAAACATAGACTAGCTCAAAAACTAGCATTTTCGACATGACGTTTTTCGCCCGAAAGAAAACAGTACTAACACACATAACGTCGTTAAATCAAAAAGATACTTTTACAGATGGATAAAATATTTATTTTCTATATTATACATATTTTTTCATTTTGTATTTCCTTCTATTTTTATTTTTCTGTGACAAACTGGAGTCTTTCTGTCTGCTGCGCTTTTGAGTCGACTCTTTAGCTTGGTACATTAAACCGGTTCACACCAATCTGAATGTAGCTGCTAAAGGGAAAGCAGGAAGAATTTTTTTATTTTATCGATATTGATTTAATATAGGTAATTAAAAACTTCTTTAATTACTTAAATAGACGTGACTAATGCCAGAAAAATCTGTTAGTATAATACGATTCAAAAAATTATTAGTCATGATCATATTGGAATTCTTAAGATCGTGGAGACATTATTACGTTTTAATATAAAATAAAATAACTTAGATTATTCCACGTATTGTGCTACAAACTGTGACACGTGTTTCGCCTCTTTCAGAGGCATCCTCAGACAACTACTTTCGCAAATGCGTGCTTAGCACGATGATTCCCGGAGCTGTGTTTTCACGTGATAAGCTAGTCATGCGTCGAGTCCCGGGACCGTGTTTTCACACGACTCGCTATCCTTTAAAATACAGCCATAGTTGTGGTATTTAGCAACATTTTTTAGAAAAGACTCACAGCAGATACTCATCTCATTCTAAAACAGTCTTTAAATATAAGTTTCATCAAAAATAGTTACTGATTTTAACAACCAAAAGAAAAAATAAACTCTGTAAAACAACCTGCAAGGCAAGCGAAAAACGAAGTAAGACACGGTACATGTACAAACATATGTATTATGGCTATTCTAGAAAGCTCTTGAGAAACAATGTGATTTTTAAAAAATAAGCGAGCTAGTTTTCCTAACTGAATAGTTTAAAACAGGGTGGGGAACCTTCCCTTCTCTAAAGGCCGCATTCATTTTTCAAATTCGACATAAGGCCGCAGTAAAGATTGACTAGGGAATCTTTTACCGGAAATCGGAATTTACGGTCAGATTATGTCAGGAATTTACATAAATTTACAGTATTGGCCAGAAGGCCGCACCAGAGTAGCCAAAAGGCCGCAGGTTCCCCATGCCTGGTTTAAACAATTGTCGTAATTTATTCCTAATGAATGAATTGATTGTGTTACGAGTAGAATTTTAAATAAACGTTCGAGACCAACCTTTGTTTGAAATCTAGATATTGGATTGGAAGTTTGCGTAACAAACGAACGTTTCGATGCATTTTTATTACGGATTGTTTGTCAGTCATCAAATTAGACATACAACATTGATGCATCTGAAACTTATTAAAAACGTA
Organism: Himalopsyche tibetana; assembly: GCA_030503985.1. Lineage (NCBI taxonomy): Eukaryota > Metazoa > Arthropoda > Insecta > Trichoptera > Rhyacophilidae > Himalopsyche > Himalopsyche tibetana. Next base: position 18,748,993 of record JAPJYX010000007.1, read on the forward strand.
AATATACTTACTCATGCTTCATCCATTATGTCTTCTTTTGTAGTATGATTATCGTTTATTATAAATATCGTTTTGTCGTTTCCAGCATTCAGCTTCGCTGGATACTTGCACAGGATGTGCAGTAAAGTCATGTTTATTGGAATGCACAACACAGGTTTATGTGACCGCCTCTGCGGTGTACTTTATTTGCCATCAAAGCAAAATGGTTCGATAAAAGTGTAGCTCATTTTATTTGCGATATAAAATTGTTTATGTAACGGAATTCACGCATCAAAGAGTGTTGAGTATTTAGTTACCGTTCGAAAATACTGGAAAAATGTTCGCATTTATTTAAAAAAATATCTGGATACATAGAGGGGTAACATACATACATTGATAGTGCTAATTAACAAATAATTACTTACATTCGGTACGGTAAATCGCAAATGGATATGAATTCAACAATGGTGATCCGCTTATCTTATTTAAAATGTTGTTTACTAATGTTTCTTTTCATTCTATGACTGTATATATCAAAATTTATCGAAAAAAGAAGCGAAACACGTGTCCCATTTTGTAAGTGGCATAACAAAGTTATTGAATTAAATTTCGTATATCTGTAGCCATTTTTCCAAAGGCAACGCTGTGGAGTCCGAGTCGGGAGTCGTGGTGCTCTGAGTTTTGTTCGGAGTCGAAAAAATTTACGATTAAAACCCATTTAAAAAAATATATATTGAATAAGTATTTTCCTGTCCTAGTCTATTTCCACAAAATTACAAGGACGACACGGTGGCGATGTTTTATCTCCACAAACGGCCGAGATACGGAAACTTTAGTGAGAATACTTGCCGCTCTTCCTCAGAAAATACTGGCCGATTAAATAGATGGCCACGCATGCTAGGTTGACTAAGATGATCTGATGGGTTACACAAAATATATATATAAGTTTAAATTAAATGATTGAAAAAATCTTTGCGACACGGAGTCGGTTTTTATTTTAAAGCTGGGGTCTGGTTAAAAGTAATTGGTAATTTCTCTTGAAACCGTTATTTTTTGCCACATCAAGATCTTTTCGATTTCGCGTTTTTTTTTTATTCTCTATTATATTTTTATTTATCAATTTACTGGCTAGTAACAAGCGAAAAATCAGCCTGTTGTGCCGTTTTCCCAGTATTTTTGTCTATGACTGTGAATTTCATGCGTTGAGCGCACTTCTATTTTCAGTCGTTTCTTGTGTTGATTTTGTTTTTGCTACATCAGCTGTCAAACGGAATGATATTATTATTTGTTTGCATCTCTCTGAAAAACAATGTTCGCCGACAGTTTTGAGCGGAGAGAGCACCGCGTTACCTATTTACCTCCGGGTAAGATTCACCGCAGGGGCTGCAGTCCCGGAACTTAAATCATTATTGTCTCACCTACCCGGTACTTTCTCGCTTAATAAAAGTTAAACTTTCATCGGCGCTTGATTAAACCCCAAAATGCACGATTTTATACTTTTTACAACACTGCAAGGGTTTTACCAAAAGTTTTTGAAAAAACATTTTTTCAACCGAAATTAATTTAATCGTTGTTTTGTAGTAAATAATCAATACATATTTATTTTAAGATTTCGATTGAAGGTGCTCGGTGGAATTTTAAAATTAAATTTGAATCGTCCAAATTGTGTATAATACATTCACACAGATTTTGTCACTAACTACCCGGGTAACGCCTTTCGGCATCAGTTCATTCGTGCACTCGAACGCCTGAAGATGCCGAAAGGCGAAACCCTGGCCATAAGTGACAAAATCTGTGTGAGTGTACATAAGCTGAACGATTTAAATTTAAACATGTATTTAAGAAAATCTCCGCCCCCCCCCCTTTTCATTGCAGATTAGAACCAACAACCCTTTTGCCAACACAATATCTATTAGATAAATTGGTAGAATGATTTGTATTTTAGCATTTGGTATAAAAATCTATGTTAAAATCAACTTCAGTTTTGTAAACAAAAATTAACAATAGGTTTAACTTTTTCATATTACAGTGCGTATTTAAGGGTTAAAATCAAAAGTTAATATATATTTCCTTCTAAATTAACAATAGCCATATTATTCTTTGCAATCTGCAACTACGTGGAACGTATCCACCGTATATGACAGGTACGTGATGCGGCTAGCTTTTTTACCATTCTCACATTATGAGTCGATTTGAAACGGACTTAGTCAAAAACAGAAATCTTTTGATTAAAGAATCTTTTAAATACTCGTTATTTTGCAAACAGTCCCGGGTGTAATTGGTTGAATAATGTCCCTAATAATTGGCAACTCGGATAATGTTCACGGTCGAGGACGTAAGGCGTTTAATACTTAGTCGAAAGTATAAGTAGAAATCTACTGTATGCCTAAGTCCGTTTTAATGTGAGCCGGTTGGACAATGGAAAATTCCATTTTTCCGGTAAGTGGGGAGTAGTCATTTTCATTTATCCATTAGTGTTATTTATTGCTAAATGATCATAAATCCTGCCGAGCGAACCAGTTTCGAAGAATCTTTTCTATTTGCAAGATGCGCGTAAAAGAAATATAACGCGCTCGATTGGTGGTGTCTTTAGGAATAAAAAAACATGGAAAATTATTGTTTTTTAATTTGCAACATCACTAAAACTATTTATGATAGTAAATGCAAACATGTTTACAGCACCTCTTGGCTACAGGATCGAAAATGTTTAAATTATAACAATTTCAAATATCTTTAAAACTCATTCGAAACATTTCAATTTGTAAGTGTTGTTAATTAATTCTTGTTTTAAATCCAACGTTTTTTTTGACAGATTGTGTTACTAATTGTAATACGTTCTTCGCCTCTTTTAAAAACATCTTCAGACTAACTATGTCTTAAATATTGACATTTAATTACAAAATCAATGTTATTTAACTTTATTAATCATTAAATTTATAAATAGTTTTCATTGCAATCACTGGAATAACAAAGTTAACATTTTTAAATATTTAATTTGAATATGCCACAAATTTATCACCGAATCTATCGAAAAAAATACTTTCGTTGTCTATCCAGTCTCAATAGAGCACCACTTTAAATTTAAATCTTGTAACCAAGGTAATATGTGCACTCGAAAATGATTTGTATACAATAAAATAAATGTTGAACGCGAGTGGCGCGTTTTTGACATCGCTGTCAGTGACTGGACCAACGCAACAATTGCGTTGTGGTACTGGTAAAATAGAGACCTGTTTTAGCACAACATGTGAGTGAGTTTATGTTTCAATGCCACATTATAGTTTCCCGGGATCATTCCCGTATGGTATTCTTCAATAACACTTTTACATCTCCAGATTCTGTTGTTGGATCTGAACGGTGTTTATGTTCATCTCGTTTGCAAATAAACACGCAAGATGAAGTCATTCAATTGTAAACATTTTTTTTTCGTCTGCCGAGTAAAACCAGAAGCCAAAATCTGCGTCACAAACATAATAATACATGTTCGAATTTGCTACAAACATGATAGATACTCTTACATCGGTTTAGTATAATAATATAAACTAAGCTTATTTTTTCTTAAACTTATGTACTATACTTACGATGATCATTTTTTGTATTTTACCCTCTCCATGCGTTCTTTTTATTGAGCCGTGTTATTTTAAAATCGTGTAAAAAATATTTTAATGTACACCCATCGCTTAACACTGCTTAACACGATTTCATTTTGGATACTATTTTCTAAATAATGATTCGGATATGGATCAAGCTTTAAAATTTCAACAAGAAATGAAACAATGCATTGTTGCTAGATATGAAGAAATTTTCACAAATCTCAAAATAGATCATCAACGATTACAGATTTTTTGATACGGCCGACGGAAAATGAAGGAAATATAATCGAAGGCAGTGATGATGACATTCAGACAAAAAACCCCCGTGATAATTTTTAGTGATAGTGAGATCGAATAATATGTTTCATTTTTTTTTTAAATTATTATGTTTTTAAAAAAATAACCTATAACCCTCTTTTCCATACATTTGTTAGTCTCGCTTCACCCGGTTTCGTTAAACACGCTGATCTAGCAGAGCCTATCTTTCGTGTTAAACGAGGGATCGGTGTATTTAATTAAGACTTGGCATAAGCGAGAGTATAGCTGTACGTTCCCTGGTCAGCTTGGAATGACTAGCCAAGGTATCGATGCGGGTTGTTTCGTTATTATTGTATGAGTGTCGAGTGCAAATCGATATTCCGCGAACGGTTGTGGAATGAATGAACTGGTAGGCGCCGGCCGTCTCGGGGGCGCCGCGCCTCCCGCGGCTATCCGTCCCGGCGTAGCGTGTCGCCGCCAATTGCACATACCTCAGGCGTGGCGAAGATATTGTCGATTTCCGAACCGCGAGTGAAGAAAGGCCCACATTTGACGTCGCTTGCCCATTAACATGTCATTAATCGGGTTTCAAATATTTGCACGAGGCCGTTTTGAGCTTACCGCAAATATTTGGTTACCGGGTTTTTTTTTCTTGATACAGTGTGTCATCCGAAATCAAATTCCACACACGAGAAATTTAAGTAACATTTTTTTAGAAAAAAAAATGTTATTTGAGTTCAAAGTGTAATGTGCGGGGGATACAGCTTGACCATTAAATTCCGTTGACGTATTTGTATTTGGTCGACAAAATTTAAAAAAAATATATTTTTATCACATTTTTAAAATGCCGGGTTTCATCAACGTTTTTTTTAACACTAACCGACCTGAAACATCGGAAATAGGATCGAGGAGCTACGGGGTACAAAGTGACAACAGACAAATTTTGCGAAATATTTGCATTACATTTACTGATGTACCATTGAAGATTATAATAAATATCAGCTAGATATTTTTCGAGCTATTTTGTTATTATTTTCGAACAGGATTTTTTCGATTTATGTTCGAAGGCATGGGTGTTTGGGATGTCCCTCCCACCATTTCCGATCCTACAACAACTGGGCTTAGTGAGAGCGATTACCTAACCACTAGTTGTCTCCTAGCCTTGTCCTTCTATTCCTACTACCCTTCTTGGAACCTTATCCTGTTGTCAAATTATGATATCGATATCTAAAGGCGTTTCTCGGAGAAGATATATATAAGTCACTAATTTAATGCGTAATTATTTCTCCACAACATAACTCAATCTTTTTTTTTTGTCAGTTACCGTATTATTTTCTTTGTCATTTTAGGGTCCTATTCCTGCGTGCATTCACTTATTTACAGAGCCTTCAAAATCAATTCACGCACGCAAGAATAGCACCGCTGGTTATTTAATTTCGTAGTGTTATTAATTTTTGTCCAAGATATTAAGTAGTGAGGGGAATATGTATGTCTAAAAACTGTTCCACCTTATTCTTCCTGAAGTTATTGACAATCTTTTAATATGTAAAAAAAAAACTGGTTATTTCATTTCCTGTCCATCCATAACTTTTCTAAATGTTCGTGATATGAATGCAATTAATATCTTTTTTTCATTTAAAGAATGCAATGTTTATCAATTGATATGCGTGCGTCGACTGCATTCATTCGGGTCAAGCCGATAGATTTTGCGCGTTGAAATTTATCGCCGTCACGATTTCCTCTTGAAATGCCTAGAAGTTAAGGGTGTGTGTGCCAGAATCAGCATCTGAATGTTTATATTGTTTGGCTTGTTTCACGCAGTAATAATGCTGCGAAATTACCCGCATTTAATTGATAAAAAAACACTCTTCTTAACTCTATTCCATACTCAACACTAAACGATTCATTTGCATTTGATTCATAATAAATTTGCAGTTTTGTGCAGTTTTACTTCGCGCCCAGTATTATTCGTTGATCCAGAAATTAATTACACGTGGCAATAACCTAGTTGGTTACCTATATAAAAATGTAAATCACTTAATTTTTGACTCAGCAGAATGATAAAATGATGACTTTTAGAAAATCCAATTAAAATTGAAGCGCGAGTCGTTTGTTTCCTTCCCGCAGTGCAACGAATCGTGATGAAAATCATTAGTTCTCGATTCGTACCTTAGTCGAATCATTTCCCATGCCAAATTCGTTCTGTTTTTGAATTTTACCAACAATTGGTTTTTACTGAAGAATTTTCCATTAATCGGTTTCTTATATTCCTTATTTTTTTATTTTATTCAATTCAAGTTCATTAATTATTTTTAATTATCCTACATGCTAGATTCCTAAAATGTAATCAATATTTTACTAGAACAACCTTTGCAGCTGCATTTTTTTTATTTGTGCAAAAATTCGAAACATGATTAATATGAAGAGGAAATTAAAGTTTTTAGCTAGCAAACGTTTTGACAACCGACAGTAATAATTGATTCTTCAAATAAATTGGACTTTCAACAAGACGTATCTTTGTGTGGTTTTATTAATTATGAACATCGGTAGCACGTTAGTTTTTTTTTTTTACATTTTTAACTGATTAATGATGCGCCATAACTTTGATATCATGATTTTAAATTACAAAAATATCCACGTATTTTGTATGTGCATAAATTGGTAATTGAAATTATTGTTAATACGGCAAGATTAATTTTGATTTTTTATTGATTTTGTGCACCACGATTCAAATTTTCATCAGTTGGCCCGTTTTTATGAACCTATTTATTCTCCGTCATTGATGAAGAAGCTTGCTTACATTTATTAGATAAATGTTTTATGTGAAAAAAATATGTTAGAGAAAAACATTTGAAGGCCGCCTCAACTTTCAAAAAGGGCCAAGGGTTGTGCATCCTTGGTATACATACATATATAAGTTAAAATGAAATGATTGAAAAATTTCTTTGGAGTCGTGAGTCGTCTTTTTTTACAACAACGCTGCGGAGGGTGGTTTGGTGCACGAAATTATTTACCAACGATTGTCGTGAAATTGTTTAATCTAATGTAAACTGCATAAATTATAGTGTTAAAATAATACAAGCTGACCACTTTGTGTGTTGAAATATATTTTTACCCCGGCAGTTCCCGTCTTGCTAGACAACGAATAATAATTATAAACAAACACACCCGCCTCCGTTGGCGCATTCCGCGTGTCTCTCGTGGGATGCGAACCGCGGACCAGACGTTCTACAAGCGGCTGTCACGATTCCACGGCCCTTCCCAACGATGGGCGTCCCAGACCACGCCGCACAGAACACCGGCCCCAAAGTAAACCCAGATCTACCCTGTTATCCGAGGCGTAAGAGCATACTTTGTCGTCAAGACGGAACATAATAAATGACTCGATTACGTCTATTAAATCTTAAACTAAATTAAAAATATTACACTTCTTGTAAGAACCTGACCTCTTGTTTTACTTATTATTAATTCAAATAGAAACATCATTACTTATTTCATTAAAACTATGCTGAAATTAAGTATCAACTATTTTTCTCTTCCTCATGGACTAAATACTTCTGAGTCTATCTATGTCAATGCTATCATTTTTTTCTCATCTCCGTTCAAAATTTATTTGAAAGATTGAAAAGTATGAAAATTTAAAAAAAATATACATATTTTAATAGATTTTTGATTTCTGTCCTAAAATAACGAAGTGTGATGAGAGTGATGAGTGGAACATTAGTCCTGTCCTACCCTATCCTTTCTATCTCTACTACTCTCTTCGAAGAAAGTGAGATTGAGCGAATGGGTAACACACAGTTATCTTAGAAAAACTCCTGTTAAAATATCTACAACAGGAGGTTTTATATGAATTTGGGCTAATTTTACTGGAAATACAAACAACGATATTAATTTAAAAAATATGTAGATATTTTTTTACTTACGCTTGTTGAAATAATTAATTAATGCGTTCTACGTTGAAAATAAAGATATGTGTAGATACAAAAATGTGCCGATGAAATAAGATATTCAGTTGGTGTTCTTACAATATTGGCAACGATATATTCTTCTATTCAAATAGCCAAAATTTGGTATTCAACTGATTGATGAAGAATGTAATATCAAATCGAGACACTTCCGCACTAAATATAAAGTGCATTTTTAAAATCGTCAGAGCTTGATTAAAAATAATTTAACATGCTGTGCTTCTTGGAATTTGAAATTATCACATTTCTGACAACTGATATCTCGTTCTTGAAATTTCAACAGCGGTGATCAATGAATTAATTAATTATTTTTGATGAAACTTCGAATAGCTTTCCCAAACCTTGGTATTCTTCTATTTTTCACGTGTCGTTTAAATGATGTTTGTCATTTATAATATTTTAACATAATATCACTCGAATGAAACTATTGGGCCCATAAGAGGTAAAGTGAGCCAAGTGAAAAATAATGAGATGCGTTATAATATTCTAGCATCGTAAAAGTGACGTAACCTCAGTTAATACACAATTGCAATAGTGTTATCTCCGTAAAATAAAAATATGCAATCCGCCAAAACACCAAGTAAAGACGTGATTGTACTCACTTCACTGGGGAGAGCTTTAACGGTGTTCAGCAATATTGCTTCGGATGTCGACATATTCCACGTAGACGTGGGTGAGTTCCGACGAATACTATTTTTTATGTATTAAAGTAGAGTTCGTCGGAGCTTACTCAGTTGACTTTCTTGCCACTTTTTTTTTTTTACTGCGTTTAATATTAAATTATACTATTTTTTTTCTCCATTGTAAAAGTTTTAAATTTATAATTTGTCAACCTTGTACAATGTTAATTAAATAAATAAATAAATGTATCGAAAAACTTCACCTCTCGACGGCTCAATTGTACCCGTATCTATTTATTTTTTTAACTAATTTTATTTTATGATACTTATGGTCACCCTGTCCTGTATTGTAGTCTTTTAATATTTGTCTAATTATTACCGATGCGTGGGTGTGCTGTAATCAGCGTAGATTTAAATTATACAAGGATTAATTGTCATGTGTTCATAACAACGGTTATGATTTATTGTTATTGTTTGTATTCATCTAATTGTATGCTTTGCTTTTTTACCATCCCATATAAATGAAAAGAATATCAGTAGAAATATTTTTACTGTAATATATGTATTGCTATAAACACTAAAAGAAACTATAGTTTTATTAGATTAGATTTTGCTTAAACAATTTTAATTACCTAAATAAAACACCCGTTTATATTAGTCTTCGTCCACTTCGAGACTGTAAACATGTAATAAGAAAAGCCCAATATTCCTTTTTTAGGTACTTATTTCCACTTTTATAATGTGGAATATAAGTGAAAATAAGTACAGAGGAATATTGTGATTTTTTAAGATAAACCACTTTTCCACCACGTATTGACAGTGAACACTCTAAAAACTGTATACATATGTACATTTCTTGATTTGCTTTTGGCGAAAAAATCCACAAGAAGCGTTTTTGTGTCTATCTGTAAAATTTGTTATTTGTACGTCATTTTGTCTTAGCACAGTAGATATGTTATTGATAAACGTATTTCCTACCGTTCATGGTTGATTTAAATGACAAACCACTTGATTCATGTATTACAAACACCATTATATTGTTAGTTAGGCTTTTAAGTATACTGAAGTAGACTGCATTTGTTTTATATGCATCTAATATAATTCGCGTTTTGATATCCACGTTCATTTGTTTTGTGCAGACATACAACTGATTCTATCCGACATGCTATGTATGTATGTTTACATTTTACGAATAGCATTAGCCATTGATGTTATTTTTCACTGAATGCAGATTATAGTCACTGCGCCACATGCAATAACTCCATTATACATCCGAGAGGAGAGAGAGGGCCAGCGTAAAAATCATTAGAATTTGATTCTTCGAACCACCTAACAAGCGATTCATATTCTTGCATTGTTTTGCCAATGATTGTCGACACGCTTGAATTTAAATTGCATTTAAATACACATGATAAAACAATACTTTGTATTCCACACTAGCAGTGGTGTGGTGTGAAATTAAAAAGTGGCTGAGCGCTATTTATTTTGAGTAACCTAACCTAACCCACCACCCTTCCCAAATATGTATCATTTTATTCCGCTTAACTATGATAATTGAATATGTAATTTTTTTTTTCGAATATATTGTAGTATCCACGATTCATTACAGGGCTGTGCAGTCGTGTAAAAAAAGGATGACTCCGACTCCAGCTTTTAAATAATTAACGACTCCGAGATTTTTTTTCATTTTAACTTATATGTATACCATCAGATCATCTTTAGTCGGCCAAGCATGGAATGTCAACACTTTTGACTATTTTGTTTGAATACACAACATTAAATATATTTTTCAAGAAAAATCGAGCCGCTCATTTTTCACGACTCCGACTCAAGCCAAAATACCGCGACTCCGACTCAACAGCCCTGGTTATTTCAAAAAGCCGCCATGGCTTATAAGATCATCTAAAATAAATAGATTCCACTTAACATGTCGAAATGTATATAGAAAACAGGACATCCATCTTCTGCCATGTTTTTCCTTGCCAAGTGTGTTTTATACCTGTCAACCAATACCATTCTCGTGTATTTTCTGCGTAATTGTGTTTATTTTCTTTCCAACAACAATCATTGAGATCAAGCGCCTTTAAATCAACAAAAATTAAAAAATAAATTGCCTATTACACAAAAATATCGTAAATATTTGTTCAGTTCAAAATACACACGATTTTCCTATACGCCTTTAAATGTACGGTTGTGTTTATCCAAGCTATTGTGTGTGTGTGTGTGTGTTGGAGATGATAGTCGTGTTTTAGAAATCTTTTGAAGTTCTCTTTTATTATTTCATAAAACAAAATAAAAACTCTTAGGGCCGAGATGTTTCTCTACCAGGCGGACATAAGTGCTTATTTGGTGTGCTCGGTACACATCCCGAAGACTGCATATACAATAATAATAACCGGAGATTCGAAAAACGAACGAGTGCAACTCGACAACCGGTCTATTTTTAAAGCATCAATCTGAGCATCACAAACCACGCGTGATCCTCTCTTTCTAACTTATCAAGGGCATGGCATGCACACTTCCAGCATTCTCAATGACTCCTCTGGCATTCTTTTATGCGCTCCGGATATCGGCATAAACTTCTTACGCCACACACAAACTTCCTCTCATTTTTATTTATTTATCGTGCCCATACTGGAGGTTTTTATTAATGGATCGCTCTTAACAGTGAGCCAACATCAAAAAATGTGTAATGAATGAATCTTACTTGGACATTAATTAAGAAAATAAATTAATAATCTCTGTTTTATATTTAAAAAAAAAAACCAGCACAGCGATCACGAGTGTGGTAGTCTTCTAAAATCTAGTTACATATATGCAATCTGAGGAGTCGGGAGTCGTTGAATCGGATCGTTTTGACTGGGGTCGGATCGGCATTCCTATAATACAGCAGATCGGTTGAATAGTGCCACATTTTTTTTGCAAGGTGCTCTTTCCTTTGCAGCAAACGCGGAAATGTACGTTTAATACTTTTTTTTAACTCGCCCTGCACTTATTTCCGCCATAATTCCAGTCAGGCAACTGTTTGTCGTATACTCACCGTATGAACAATTGTTCTTTTGTATTTAGATAATGACTAATAAATACTTGTTTCTTATGGGTATAAAAAATGCCACTTGTTCAACGCTTGCATTCTGCCGATAATGCTTTACGGTTGCGAATCATGGCACCTGACTCGGAAAAACCGTATACTGAGCTTCGAGAACAGATGCTTGCGTCGGATAATGGGGGTGGGGTGGTTTGATTTTGTGAGGAATTCAGAGATAAAGGAGCGTTCAAGACAGCGTCCCGTCACGTCAGTGGTTATGGAGAGACGTTGGAACTGGCTGAGTCACGTGCTGCGGATGCCTCCGGAAAGCCTCAATCCTGCCTGCCTGTTCTTCCGACCGGTGGGATTCCGGCGTCCTGGACGTCCGTCGGGTACTATCCATAGGATGTACTCGGCGGAACTGAAGGATGCTGGCATGTCATGGGAGGAAGCAAAGCAATTGGCGGGAGACAGGGAAACATGGAGGTGCCGCGTGGCGGCCATATGCTCCACATAGGGAGCGAACATGGCCAAAGAAAGAAGAATAAAAAGAATATCTTCATTATTTGATAATAAATAATTTATGCTATAATTATACCAGTAAACTGACGTTCTTATGTCATCGATGAGAATATTTTACTTAACAGCCTCCCCCCCACCCAAACCCTAGTGTATAATAATATATATGAATCTTGGGATCAAAAATGACCAGATCAATTTATTCCTGAACAGAAGGAAACACACTTGCATTATAAGGTCATATTTTTGCACCTTAATTACATGGAACTACCGAGGTTTTTTAACGACGTTTAAAATTTAATTCTGTTTTTTTAGTACAAAATAGTGATATCTCCTTTTTCTCAATGAACTGAATTTGGCCGTGTTTGATCTCAAACTCCGTATCACTTTTCATACTGATTATTGTAGCAAAATGTATCAGGAGCTAAGCAAATCGGAAGAGTTAAATTTTATACTACTTGTGCTTTGTAAGTATGGAAACTGCTACTGTTCCAATTTCAAAAATGGTTTCTTTTTTCAGCTGTATTTAAAACCACCATTTTTATCGTTACGTCAAAAAGACAGCAACGTTGAATTGTGTATTTCAGTTTACTTTATTATTTGATTTTTTATATGTACCATGCACAATTTAATTTAATATATTTGAAAGACGGAGGCAATAAATAGTATCTAGCCTGCTTTTATCACCAGATTTGTGCAAATATTATTTGATTTATCTATCATGTCCGACCGAACCATAGCTAGAAGTAAGTCGGCCATAGTTGCGTGCCCGCATGCAATAGAAGAATTAAAACATTTGAACTAATTAGATGCATGTTATGTAGGTATGTATTCATTCTTCGATAGTTGCAGTTGTAAAGAGATTTCACTAGCGTCGGCGTCCCCGTTGGTATCATAGTCAATAACATATTTTTTTTACACTGTTTTGAAATAACACGGTCCATTAAAGGGGACAAATTATTTGTTTTACTACGATTCCTAGAAATAAAAAACAGAAGCGGACAACGTATTTTATAATAACATTTAATACAGCAGCACAAGGCAGTGACAACAAACAAAAGGCTTCATCAGATCCTAACACAATATAAGACGTGTCAGACATATCCAGCGACGAGAGCGATTTGTGTCCAGTCCCTCATAAACGTCCCCGTGACGAATAGACTAATACAGGCGTGGGGAACCTGCGGCCTTTTGGCTACTCTGGTGCGGCCTCCTAGCCAATTCTGTTATTCTATAAATTTATGTAAATTCCTGACATATTCTGACCGTCAATTCTTGTTTCCCATAATAAGAAAAGGTTCCCCACCCCTGGACTAATATTTTTTTTTATATTGGTCCGACTCCGGAATAAAACAACTCCCGACACCGACAACAGCCCTTTTCAAAATAATACGGTTTTTTTTTTAATTCAGGAAAGACATCTTTAATTTTACTATGAATTCGATCGCTATTTTACATGGTTCTTTATATACGGTTTACCGTGTAAAAAAATGTTCGTGTGTTCGTTGTTGTCGTCGATCTGTTTATCTCCGTAATTTCATAGTTGGCCAATGTACGCAAGCACCTAGTTACAAACAAAATAATATGTGACAAAACAGGAGTGCAAAGCGCCGCTCGGATAGATTCTATTTTTAAACCAAAAACACCGCGAAGCTATGGCGCCTATCGCCCCCTGCCCCCCCGCCCCCCAATAGACTAGCCGTGACGCCGGCTGTCTCACATCGACCCCCCGCCCCCCACTCGCAGGCCGCACGCGATAGTCGTCCCAAGGGCAACAACACTCGATTCACCTCCTCGAACCGTATGATCGCCGGATACTTTTGGTTTGCGGACATGGATCACCATATTTGTATTTTATCATTTCTGACCGTTTACCGTTAGTATTTAGGTATTTTTAAGAGAATAATTAAAAAATGAATAAAAAATATGTTAAATATTTCCATCCATTTTTTCGCAGAATACATCATTTTTTTTAAAATTAAATTAATCAATGAAATAAATCTTAGAATTGAGAAAAAGTTTGTTTCGGAATAAATTCATTTTTAATTTTTGACTTAAACTTACTTGTACCTATAATCACTGGCTATAATCAGTGGCAATCCTATTACCCTGTAAGCGCATGAGGCGCGCGCTTTGGGCCTCCGAATTTTGTGGGCCTCAAAAAAAGTTTATATTATACAGCCTATATACTTTTGTTCAGATTTTTATTATTTTTCATATAATTTTCCGACGTTTTAATATTATCCGAAAAACAGAGCCTCTAAATTTTATTGCGCCTGGGGCCTCTCAAGTGCTTAATCCGCCACTGCCTATAATACACTCAATTCTTCATTTACACGGTAAAAGTGTTCCACAAAAAATCGTGTCTAATATTGCTAAAAAATAACAACATTTTAGTAATTTAATAATTTAATTTAATTGAGAAAACCTAAAAACTGTGTATTCATCGCTACTTGATTATAATACGGAGACTGGACATAAATAGCTTCCATCGCTAAAAATGTCTGACACTTCTAGGATTACTATTACTAGGGACACTGTAAGGATTTAATGAAGCCTTTCGTTCATTATTATTGTCTTGTTAAAGTTCTTGTTATAAGCAAATCCGCTTCTGTGTTTTTTACTTGTGAAAATCATGTTAGAACAAATAATTTGTGTAAACGTATAGTAAGTACATATTCGTTCTTTTTAGTTGTCCGTGCTATTTTATAACCGTGTAAAAAAAGAGTTGAGTGTAAATATATATTTTCTAATGTAGGTGGCAATTAATTGTTGGTAGAAAGTAATTCTTACGTTTAATAATTTATATCCAAACCCTTCTAAGATTTAAATCGTGTAATCGTGCATTATGAAAGAATGGGTAATGGTTTTTCGAAGCGTATAGTTTATTCAGTCATAAAAAAACTGATTTAAAAATTATAACGAAGTATCTTAAGTAAAAATAGTATCAGAAAGTTTGCCAACCAATCGACTCTTCCAAATTTAAATGGCATTATAATATCCTTAAAATCTTGAAAATCGTTTACAAATTTAAATGTTAATTCATTGACAAAAAGCATCCAAGATATTATAATGAATTGACGTGCTCTTATGCCGATCACTACGCCAAACTATTAACGATATTGCCTGATGTGGAATTTAAATTAAAAATCAGCATATTAATTACGTCTTAAACAAACACATGTTGGACAATCTCAAAATTCATGGCCGATTTTTTCAAATGTATATTATCTTTTTGTTTATATAATAAAAATATTCGAATTGTATGCATTAATAATTTTCATAGATGTTTTCGTCTCCCCATTGTTCATTTGAAATTTTATAGCCTTAATGTTGGTACTAAACATTATTAACAAAGAATTTATTTATTAAAACACCAACACAACGAAACTTTGAGGATGGACGAGAATATTTATTTATGTTAATGGCTATTTTTAATTCTTGTGATATTCTATTTCGCAAGTTAATATTACTATACATACTAACATTATGTAAAATTCCAGGTGTATTATTTAGTGGAAGTCAAAGAAAATTTAGTTATTCAGAAATTTGATCTTCGCGAAGTTTCCATTATAATATTATTTAAGGTACCGTATTGCTATTCTATAAGAAAAAAAATGATTAACATGTTGCAAATCATTTTATTGCTTACCTATAGAGGCCCGCTCGTTCATATATGACGATACACGATTTGGTTATTTTTCACAACACCATGGTCACATTTTCTATCAAATCATCACATTGCATCAGACCCACCCCATAACGTGACAATTAATAAATCTGCATTTTTAAAAAAATAGTTCTATCATAATTTAAAATTCAGGAGTAAGGTCTTTTAAAGATCGCTTTATTCTTCCTATGCATTGTTTTCCGCTAAGAATTGGAAGTTAACATCACGTATAAACAAGACAAGTAAATCACTCATTCAAGTTAGGGAGGGCGTCGCCACAGTTCACAATTATGTTTAAACGGATTGCGTTAAGCCGTAATAGCTAGGTAACGCTTTGTTATTTTTGACCATATAACAATGTAGTTAATTCCATTTCTATATTTGTCATTACTGTTTACTGGTTCAAAGACAATTATGACGTGAGTTGTTTGAAGCGTTTTCAAATGATTTTTGAGCTAAATATCACTCAACTTAAATGCGGTAAAGTGATAGCTTAGTGTGCAATGTCTGCTATCTGTAACCACCGACCCTGTCAGCTAATTTTGCTTCTAGGTAACATTTTTATACTACACAAGATCTTGCAGCCAGCTCTAGTTTCAGTATGGCTGTAGCAATCGGATAAGCACAACATAATCAAAATAGCACAACATAATCGTTTATTTTCGAGATATGTAAATATTTCCAAAATCAAAACATTTTCGAGGAAGTTATGTAGAAATTTGATGAATAATTGGAATCGTTATTATTATCTTGTGCCTTTATCGCGTTTAACGACGCTGCACATGATTAATATAAATTTCTTCCAACTGAAACGAAATAACATTTCCTTGAATTTGGATAAGCGGATAAAAAAATCTTAAGAATTTATTCATGTAGTTAAAAAATCCTTGTCCACATTGGTCAAGGGCTGTGGAGTCGGGTATTCTGCCGGAGACAGTCAGAAAAACCGGAGAAAAATAATTTGAAGATTTTGAAAATATAATAGCCTATTCATCACGTTGATTGGTGAAATCTACTAGAATTATTCAATTAACTATAATGATCTAATGTCATACAGATATGTAAGTTAAACGGAAATGATTGGAAAAAAAAAACAAGTTGAAGTCAGTCGTAATTTTTTTTTAGCTTACTCCACAACCCTGCATTGGTCGAGTTGTTTAGTATAGTAAACTAGTCGCTTAGTAACTAACCCATTGTAAACTAGAAAAGCTAGACAGTAACTAAGGAGAATCGTTATTCGATTCTACACATTTATTTCTATTTTTTCGGCTTACTAGGGTCTTCAAATACGTGAAACTAATAATTAAACAAGCCACCGATTAAGTGGAAATACTTAATCTTTGGTCAAGTTCATTAGTAATCTAGAATTATTTTCATTTTTTACACTTTCACAAAAATCTTGGTCGAACACGACCCGGGTTTCGCCTCTCGGCATCTTCCGCTACTACTCAGTGCGCGAATGCACTCGAACTGACAGTTCAATACAATACAAAACTTCCGCTGCCTGTCAGTTCGAGTGCATTCGCGCACTGAGTAGTACCGGAAGATGCCGAGAGGCGAAACCCGGGTCGTGTTCGACCAAGATTTTTGTGGAAGTGTAGAAAATGAAAATAATTCTAAAATTAACGTTGAATTTCCATCAAGCACCTTCAGTCGAAATTTTAAATTATATCATTAGGTATCGTAGAAATAACGTTTCGTTGGAGCGAAAATAGTGCCGTAAAAATTTATAAATATTATATAATTAATAAATTTTATAGGCTTATTATTTAACGGGTCCATGGCACTATGGTCAACGTCTATAGTTTCCATGCTGGACCTCACGGGTTTGAATCCCAGTACGAACAGCGCTTTTATCAATCGATTTCTCATTTGATGTTGGTGATGTTTGAAAATTCCCTTCACCATTCCAATCTTAAAATAACATACTGTAGCCGGAGTGTATAGCCAACCACTTGTCCTGTTCTAGCTTTATCCTTTCTGTTCCTACTCAAAAAGAGGTTGAGTAACTGAGTAACAATCAGTCCTCTCAGAAAAACGTCTGTTGAGATACTTCTATTAAAAGGTCATATGCTCGACATTGGAAGCGAAAAAAGATTTTTAAAAAATATCAAACAGTTGAGAAAAATATGAGATTTTTGTGCTCTGTTCATCTGGAGTCTTGACTCTTTACGCGTCACTCACTAATGGACTCTTTTCATTTTGACTTAATAACAACTAAATAATACACTAATTCATTATATTAAACCACTCGACCATTGTGAATCAGCTTTATATTACTTAGTGATAAGTGAAAAGTGAAGATAAGGATGATCGTGTTGTGGTATTAATAATAATCATGTTATCTTTATGGATTTTGTCGTGGGAATAGAGATGTTATCTGGTCGTAAAAAAATTGCAGACCATGGCGTGCTTTGCGATACACAATTTTCGCATTCTTATCGTCATGTAAAATGCTGTACCAATAACAATCGATACCACCGTTGTTTTCAAACACTTGGAGAGTCAAATGAAACGCTATATATTATTAGAAATCATGCAAACGACATTACAATGATATTAATTGGCCTCAAATTTTCGTCTCGTACGTCACTTTTACATATTTATTATAAATTATTTGTTTAAGGCCAATGATGCACGTATCTCGGTCGTAAGTCGAGGACTACCTGTAGTCATTTTTTCTACGGCGCCACCTCAATATTACAACTGGGTAACGTAATTTTCAATGTTTTTCAGGTGGCTATGGAATATGATCCCACATTGCCTTGTACGAAATTCAATTGAACTATATTTAAATGATGGGTAAAAATATCAACGTATTTTAGTTCTACATTTTTTTTATATTTATGAGTTGATAGCTATTTCGGCTTTCGCCATCGTCAGAACTATGTTTAAACTATTAAATTTAAACATAGTTCTGACGATGGCGAAAACTGTAGAACTAAAATACGTTGATATTTTTACCCTTTTATAATGGAGTTCTACCAAATAAATGCTAAATCAATAAATATATTTAAATGTTCCTAATTACCAGGGCTCTGGAATCGTTAGTCGTTGAGTTAGGGTGTTTTCTCCGGATTCCGAAAAATCGGAGGAAAATTATTAGTCTGTTCATCATATTGTTTGGTGAAATGTACTAGAATTATTCTAGCGCCAAGAATCGTCTGGTGGTAAACAAATACGCAAGTTAAACGGAAATAATCATTTCGAAGTCGGTTTTAATTTTAAACCGGAGTCTGACTCCACAACCCTCCCCATTATGTACACTGGTTCATCAAACGAAGTTTGAATTTCATTTTCTCGGCAATAATCGAACCAGAGCTATTTAGCTATAGTATTGAGGTGACAGTATACATCCATCTTCACTCTTCAGTGTATGCTGTGCAATATGTGAGGAGCAAACATTCAAAAAGTGTTTTGTCACACAAATACAAAGCTTGGAAAATGATGATTTAAGTGTTGCAAAAGTGACGGTTTGTATGAATGTGTCAACTTTATGATTTAACTTTAATATGAAAAAAAACCTTTTTGAACACTAATTTTGATTTCCATTCATAGGTTTTATTATGGGCTATCAGAATTAATATAAAACGCCATTTTTCAAAATTTGTGACAAAACACTTTTTGAATGTTTGCTCCTCATGTATAAAAAATCTCTTTTTTTTGTCACCCTTTGTTGTGTCACCTTTTGTCAACACTTATCTGTTGGGTCCAGGGGTAACTATGATTATGTTACAAGTAATCCATACTATGTACCTTGTGTATCACGCAGGACAATAATAATGATTGTGCGGATAAAAAGATAACCGCTGCCTTATCATTGAATTTATTTTTAGAATTTTTGATGCTTTCGGTACGTATAAGAAGGCAAAGTATTAACGATTACGTTATCGCTTATCAATTTTTATCGCCCAACGTGAACGCTTTGCACCATAACAGTAGCTTAATTGTTGATTTGCTTCAGCATGTCTATTGACGCAATAAATGGAATTATTAGCAACACAAAGAAATATTTTAAATACAGAATGTGTATGTACTTATTTAACCTGTTAACCGGGTATGACGAAATATTTCGCCATTCCAAAAAAGCTAACTGTCGCGAGTATGACGAAATATTCCGTCAAGACTAGGGTATCCAATCCCGGGATCCCGAAATGCCGGGATTGAGATGGTCGTGATCCCGGGATTTCGGGATTGACAAATTGAAGATTTCAAATCCGTCGGTGAGCTAAAAAAAAACGAGTTTCCGTGAGATTCCGGGAAAAAGTATAGCAAATTGAGGATTTCAAATTCCTCGGTGAGAAAATCTCAATCCCGGGATCCCGGGATTCAAAATAAATCAATCCCGAAATCCCGGGATTGGAAAAAGGCTCCGGGATTGGATACCCTAGTCAAGACATTTCAAATATTGTCCTTTAGCGGGCGTGGCGATCTACCGTTTATTTTGTTTGGGTATCACATGTACAATACATTTACACGTCGTTCAGCGCTATTTTTTTTATTTTTCCACTCTTTCGTTGTCAAAAGTTCTACACATGGCGAACTATGAAACGTTTCATCAAGTGTTTACTGTCGACATATTTCGTCACTGTTATGTTTACTATGGGCTTTACGAAATAATCCGTAATCCTATAGATTTAATTACCCGTTGCACATACACACTTTTTAATATACGCAAAACTAAATTACACGGTTAAGAGGTTAATTGTTCGTCTTTTGCGAATATATATATATTTTAAATAAACGCCTGTCAATATTGGTATAAGATCGTTGTAATCTAATGATGGTATTGCTCGACCAAGAGCAATAGATCGTAACACATAAATTTATCAATGGGTAGTGTTATAATAGTCAGATCGACTAAAGCGGTGATGTCGAACCTGCCGTCAGATACTGACCCACGAAGGCTTTATCTCCTCCGACTTTCCGAGCGGCGCCACTGCCTTAGTGACCCACGGGCTGGTATTTAAAAAAAATAATGAGCAAAATGTGACCCACTCGTCAAAAAGGTTCGCCATCACAGATTTTGGAATTCACAATCTTTCGATCCTCGTAATATCATGCCACAACTGGTTGAGATCATTGCGAAAAAAGTCGGTAATTAAAATATTTCAGATTTTTTTAAAAGTGAAAATCTCACAGATTCATCGATTTTTCAATCTGATTTCAGCTCATTCCTCTTAAAAAGTTAGGAATTGACAGATTCCACAAATATTCAAAATGATTGCGCACTTTTGAATATTTGTGGATGTGAATGCTACAATAATAGAACAAGGTCGGCAGTAATTGCTCGCATTTACTCTGGATAACTAAAATTGCAGTTTCACAACATGTGTAATACATATTTTCGATGGATTCGGCGGTAACTTTGTTGAAGTTCATTTTAATAGAAAATTTAAATTAAGTTAGATTATTCCACGTATTGTGCTATAAACCGTGACACGTGTTTCGCCTCTTTCAGAGGCATCCTCGGCCAGACCGGATCAGAAGATGCCTCTGAAAGAGGCGAAACACGTGTCACAGTTTCTAGCACAATACGTTGAATAATCTAAGTTATTTTATTTTATATGTGTAATACAGTTTGTATGTAGCCTGCTGTGGCCCAGTTGGTTAGAGCTTGCTCTACCGATCACGCAGGTCTGGGTTCGATTCCCGGTCAGATCACAGTGAATTTGAGAATTATTCAATTCAAAGTTGTGATCGAAGACTGGGTGTTTGTGATGTCAATTCACATCATTTCCTCTCCTCCCATCCTTCTGATCCTTTAATATCTGGGCGTAGCAATAGCGATTAGCCAACCACTAGTCTTGTTCTAGCCTTATCCTTCTGTCCGTACTACTAACTTTGAAAAAAGTGAGGTTGAGCGACTGAGTAACAAACAGTTCTCATAGAAAAAACTTCTGTTGAGATACCTCCATTAGGAGGCTATATGCTTCACATTGGGAGCGGACATGGATTTAAAAAAATACGGTTTCTACATTTTTTTAAATTATTTGAACGACGTGATAAGTTTTTCTTAGCTAGTGAGTACTTACATATTGTCAAATGGAAATGCTCTACGTAGCACTTATCACTCTATCGACTGTGATTTCCTAAAAGTTGTGTTATGAATTTGATTTTACAAAACACACAATATCTTCGTTAGGAAACTGCGTTCGCTAGTGATGTATTTAGTGGGTAAACATCGGCTCGGCCGGCTCAGTTTCTCGATCGAGGAATGTGAAGCTTCCCCCCCCCTCCCCTTTCGCGCCCGACGCCTCCCCTCAACTGTCACAGCCCAGCCCTGCGTCACTCTCCGGAGGGACTGGAGAATTCCATTCAGATTGTACCTACTCGGAAATTTTCAATTCCACTGTTGATAAGTTGTTGAAGATGTACGGCTCCCTTCGATTCATGCTCAAGGAATGTGGCTGAAGTCATTGGTTTAGTTATACATGCACAATATAAGAAACAAATTATTCTACTTTGTAAATACAGTAAAACTGTTCTCAAAGTTTCACACAACATCAACATTGAACCATTCACATTTTGATCGGCCTGGGCTTAACCTTTCGGCATCTTCAGGCGTACGGTAAGGCTCGAACCCCTATATTAATCTATTTTCGCTACCAATGCGGTGTAATTGATGTCCTTATGGAAGAATCTTAACAGCATTTTTTCTACGAAAACTGCCTGTCACCTTTTTTCGTTAAGAGTAGGGATAGAAGTATTTCGGTCACTACCCGTTATCTAAAAATTGTAAGGATTTTTTTCGACATCACAAACACCCACGCCGACGAACAGAAATTGACACTCGAATACCGAAACGTCGAAAATTGTATCGAGGAGCGATGGGGTACAAAGTGACTTCACACTCATTTGTGTATTATTTGCATTGCATTGTAGATTACAATAAATGTCAGCTAGATATTATTGGTATTAAGCGAATGGTTGAAATAAGAATAATGCACCCCATAGGAATCCGAAGTTTAATAGTTAGATTGAACGCGTAAAATCCGTCACGAAAGCCAACGTCGTTTCACACTTCTCCACGGACCTGATTTATATTTACATTGATCAAATATGTTACTTTCCATTCTCAAGAATACATCCTATTCACTATTCAACCATAAAATAGTTTGCAATCAAATACAAGTATGCGTTTTTCAAATTTCTGTTTTAATTGGTAAAATGGTTAAAATAAAAAATAACTGAGATTCAAACAAGTCCAAAAATTCCTTATCGTCCCTGTAACTTGGCACAGTTGGCCTTTGTTACACATCCATAAATTACCCTGTTTGGCCTTTCCAGTCCATTCGCTTTGAAACATTTGCATTTCTTCCATACGTGCATTGGCCACAGTATCATTTCCGATCGATATAACATCTCGCAGCTTGCATTTTAATAATGCATTGCCTATACGCCATTGCTTTCCAATATATTTCAGTTTATAAAGTTACAATGTCATATATATCAGAAGAAAAAACAAGTGTAAAAGTTGTTCTCTACTCGGGAAAAGTGTTATTTACACCTTCTTCGAAATAACAAACGGTGTTCGTTACAATCTCAATCAGCAATATCGACCCATAATCGGCGAAAAAAACTCGAGTGACACAATCCGGTAAATTGCGTTTTAAGTCAATAATATTCAATATCGCATAATACGTCAGTGGCAACATTTTTAGAGCGATATCTCTCTCTCTTTCGTCTGTACATTTTAATGTTTTGACTTTTTACGTTTGTTCGACGTGGACGTCGGTTTTGAAAAACGCTGATCTAAGGAACTGAAAGTAGACACACAATTTTATTGCAATACATATCAGGATAAGTATTGACCATATATTATACTATTTACTAACCGCACATAAGGAATTCCTTTCTTAATTAATAATTCCCGAATTTAATTTTAAAAAAAACTTTCTGTAAATTTTATAAATCTTCTGTAACAATTTTTAATGTTTTCGTTACCTCAACTCCGCGCTTCGCTGTTAGTGACAATGACTGCTCTTTCATAAACTACCGAATCTTGCTACTTATTCAATTGAGTTCTCGGACCATTCTGGCCTTTGTGGTGGATGCGCCAAGCATATCAATTTGCACGCTTGCATTCTTTCTTCCATTGTATGGCCGTATAAAAGATTCCCCAATTTAAAGTATAATCCTCAACTACATACAACGCATCCATATTCGGTGCTGCGGCCCTAGTCATATTTGCTGCCTGTTATTTTTTTGGAAACGCCGCGACCTACAGAATAAAAACACATTTATTATATTTTAATGTGATAAATTGCCTAACCGCAATTACTCATAGTATTGTATTATATATGAGTATTTAACATCATTTCATTGTAGCGGCTGACAAATGGGGGTCTTAAGGAGATTCAAAATGGTCTTCTTTACGACCAAAACCCATTATGGCTCGATAACAATAGGCACTGTGTCGAAATGCCAGCGATTTGAATGGATTGTACGTTTTAATTTTGACAAATGATGATTTATACACGCAAATAAAAAAAGAGTAGTCAGAATAATGTGGCAGATTAACTTGAATACATCTTATTTTTATACGTGTGCTATCAAATTTTACCGTTTTTATTTTACATAAATGCCAACGTAAAAGCACACACTCAACGCTTGTGATGTACAATTTTAAACTGTAAATGTACGAAGCTAGAAAACGCATTACAAAACTAAGAAACATGTGAAATAATTCCAATCAAAAAGTATTTAAAGATTAATTATTTCACATTAAATTGACTGCGGACAATCGAAACAAGGAACTTTAAGTACATTTGATGACATTTACTTTAGTTTAATATTATTGTTTTTTTACAATCATCCAATTATTTCTGTTTGTTTAATAATATTTGGGTTCTTTGTCCAGAATGCAGTTCATATTTCAAACTTACATATAGTGATGTTTTCAATTATTCTTAGAGATATATTCCACAATATCATATTATAATATGAATTTTGTATGGAGATTTATTATGGCGTCTGTTTGGATATCAATTAAATAAGGTTGGTGAGATAAATCGCTTTCATAAAGTAATCTCCAATCATGTATATTGGAGTACTTTCCGTATTTTAGGTATGCAAACTAACAGTAATCTATACAGATACACCTTTATCTAAGGGTTATATTCTATTATAGTATTACAGGTAATTTGTGCTAAATATGATCTCTGGGAAATTCATCCATCTGCGTCTGTTTTAATATAATAAATACCAGAGATTACATGATTTGCGTATTGCAATAAACGAGAACACAGTAAAATGCTCATAATACATTCACAGTTTTTATGAAAATCACACTTATTCGTAAAACATAACTCGTGTATACCTTACTCAGTAGGGATTTCAATCAAATATTCGAATATTATCGGGTTTTCCTTTTAATATGCGAATTATTACTTACGATATATACTTACTGATGTAATGAAAAAACCGTTTGGCGTATACATTAATAAAATCTAATTTGTTTATTTAAACATCATAATACTCACTCAAGACGTGTGCTGGCCTACTAGTATTTGCTAACAAATAATAGGTCTCGTCAAGAATATTTTAAATTAAATGAAAATACAAGATAAAGTTTATGTACATAGAGTATTATTATTCGGATATATTCAAATTCTGTAAAGTTATTCGTTATTGAAAAATATTTAGAATCCCTAATCCTCAGCACTTCTGAACGATCTTTTGTTTACGACATTGTCTTTTTAATTTTCTCGATTCAATTGTGCAAAGAGCACGTGAAAGAAATTGTTTGAAAATGTAATTATGAGTCGAGCAAACAGAAAAAGATGATGAGCGCTTCAGCGACCAGATTAGACTTGGCACACGACTGTTTTGGAAAGACCAGGGCAAAATCTACAGTTTGATTGCAGCTAAACGTATAGAAAAGTAATAAATTATTTTTCATAGCAGTACTAAGAAAGTGATTAAAATTAGCATTATTCTAGGCAGAGTGATTTATATAAAATGTTTAGTAAAATGCAATATTTTTACGAATGTTCGATATTTAATTATGCAAAAATGAATCAACTGTCGTTGTATGTATTTTATGAATCCAAACTATTTCAATTTGATAAAGAAATCAAACTGAAATTCGGCCTAGTTTCTGTTTTATTAGATTCATTTCCTTTTTAATTGGCGGGTCAATTCCCTTTAAGTCATATGTTTTCTTATGAAAAAGGAAATCCACGATTCCGACTACACAGCCCCCGTTGAAACATTATTTCTAAAGCTCACTTCACGTATGGTGAAACAAATTATATCCTAAACTAAAGCTCACTTAATACTTTTCTTTGAAAAGTAATTTGGTCCAGTTAAACGTCGTGTTTTTAATGTTTTTCCAGCCGTTTTACGCAAGTATGTTAAGCACCATTATAATAAATAAATCTCTTTTTAATGAAGTATCAATAGTTTGTGTTTACATTGAACTAACAAAAGTTGGCGTCAATACTCGATACAACCAACTAGCATCGCTGTGAATGGGTCCAGGAATTCTAATGCGAGATCATTGTGTCATTGTGAACAGCGCGTGTCCTTTGGTTGACAACGCTCCATGATTGGGTTTCTTTCTCCTCTGCATTCTGTGATACTCGATTACAATAGAGGCCCGTCTTTTGGTTGGTTCGTTTCGGTTGCCGTTTATTGTCGTTACAAGAAAGGACGGACACATTTGTCACCTTAATGGAGTACTCAAAATACAATGACATGCTGAGATGTAAAGAGTATTATATAACAATATTTATTACAGTTATGGTTTGCGTTAACAAAATACTATTCTATTGCATTGTTTAAACGAGGAATTATATACTGAGAACTTGAACATTCGGAACCATTAATTTGTTGATGGCAATCGTCATCCTGTCATAGTTTTGATTTCGACTATTAAATGCAGTTAAGTTACTGCAGCAAATTACTGGACCGTGATGCAAATACAACAACTCTGCTTAATAATGTGGTACTTATCATGTTAGTAATTTGTATACTGTGTCGGACTCCGCTGCTTACCAATCGGAAGGTCATCGTTTAAATCCTGGTAAGATTTTTAGTAAATGTTGACTTTGCAATTTTTATTGTGATGCCATCACATGATTGTCTTTCTTCTCGAAGTGATCTCGATTGACTGTTTAAATTGTCATTAGAAATAAATGTCTGGCCTAATCAATCTCCGATGTAATTTCAAATGCATGTCTTTCAATTAAATTAAATATAATCACATCTGATATTCGGTAGCAGCATAATATGTCGATTACGATTGTTGTGCTGTGATAGTTAGTATTCAACGCCTATAAATTATTTATTAAACGATAGCATATCGTGTTTGGGTACAGTAAATCCAATTTTCCATAACGTATATTTTAACTGGTTGTTTCCACATTATAGCTGTTAATCTTGTTTTGGCCTGCCACATTAGTTTCCATTTTCTATCGTTATATTTCGATTTGTAAAGCACTTATAATGAGAAGTTATTACCCTACACCTCTTACCAGTTATGTCCACCTAATTCTGACGATAAACAATATCTTTAACGTATATTTTATTTCTGAGGTAAACTGCAATATATTATAAGAAGTATTAGATCTAGTGATTCAATAAAAATATAGAAAATTTAAATTAACCACTTTTAGGGTGTTCACTGTCAATACTTGGTGGAAAGGCATTATATTAATAAAAACAATAATCCTTTGTACTTCATTCCACTTTATTTAATATGTCAGGACCGGTTTCGCTCATTGCGAGCATTGTCAGTTGACAATGCTCGCAATGAGCGAAACCGGTCCTGACATATTAAATAAAGTGGAATGAAGTACAAAGGATTATTGTTTTTATTAATTTAAATTAACGTTGATTATTCCACGTATTGTGTTACTAACTGTGACACGTGTTTCTAACTGACGTTTCTAACATGCCTCTTACAGAGGCATGTTCAGACTTACTATCGCAAAGTTTTCTTAAGTATTGAAGCAAGATTGATTCTAACATTTTAAAATTATGATATTACAAAATGGAGTTTTGGGTTTTTTCCCTTTAAGAGGAGCAAGGAGGGGGGTGTAGTTATCACAGGTATCACAGTTAGTAACACAATACGTGGAATAATCAAAGTTAATTTAAATTTTCTATTAAAATGAACTTCCACAAAGTTACCTCCGAAACCATCGAAAGTATCAATAAAAATATATTCATAATCTAGTTGTGTGTTCAACTTTACTAAGGATGAGCACGTAGCAACATTTAATTAATATAATTTTGGTTTGAATCGTTCAAATTACGTACACTCACACACATTTTGTCACTAACGACCCGGGTTTCGCCTTTTGGCATCTTCATGCGCTCAAGTGCACGGATGAACTTGATTAATAGTTGTTTCTGTTTCAAATTTGAATTTTTAAAAAATATAAATTTGACATTGACCTTACCGGCAATTGAACCCAGAACCGCCTGATCAGTAGAGTAAAGCTCTAAAAATAAGACCGACCACATCGGACGACGATGAAGTATCTGTTATGTATCATGATGTCGTATATTCCCTTCTACGTCATAATATAACGGAATATTGAATTTGTTTTAACTAACGACATATTTCCATGGAAAGATGCACACTATTGTATGATATATTTGATCCTATTCCTTTTTACGATTGTACATAAGCTGACTTTCAACAAAATACGTCTTAGAATTGTGAAAACTCTTCTCTTGATTGGGCAATTACTATAAAACTAAATTCTAGAGGACGGAGCGACAACAACCGGACATTCCTACGTAACTACAATATATAACTCATGAAAAGCGAATGTGGTGTCGACGACTCTGCGTCCTGTTCTCGCAAAATATTCAATTAGGAGTTCTCGTCCTCCATTTGGGAGATTAACAAAAACTTACCGTCAACCGATAATTATTGTTAAGCCTATGTACACACTACCTGAAACAAAAGGAATTCGTTCTTTTGTACCGGAGCAGGGAGGAAGTAATATACAAAAAGTGATAATTACTAATTACAAATAAAATAATGAATAAGGTCAACAATAGTGATCCGCCTATCTTATTAAAAATGTTATTGACCTTATCTATTTAAAAAAAACTCTTAAGATATTTATTTTTGACATTTTATTATTTACTAAATGGGTATTTCAACATTTCAACATCCGGTATTTTTTAAAATAATGCATATTCATTTTAAATATATTTAATTAAAGTTTCTTGACATCTGCCTCCCAACATTAAATGATTCTCAACCCTCTACGGTGCCAATGAAATGAAGCAACATATTTTGTTTAACAATAAGTTGTCTATTGAAAATAAATCCATAAAGTTTTTTATTCATATTAAACGTCGTGATATTTATTCCTGCCATCGTCATTATTTCCATCAAGGCTTACCTCCGTTTACCTTGGTCCATGTTTCTATAAATCATCCGGTAATTTTTGTTAATCTCATGAGTGATGACGGGTCTGTTTACCAATTCGTGAGTATAATTCTACAATGGAAGAT
Organism: Himalopsyche tibetana; assembly: GCA_030503985.1. NCBI lineage: Eukaryota > Metazoa > Arthropoda > Insecta > Trichoptera > Rhyacophilidae > Himalopsyche > Himalopsyche tibetana. Next base: position 18,778,110 of record JAPJYX010000007.1, read on the forward strand.
ATTGTTTACCTGGCTGGCCAGCCGGGATGCTCCCATGCCCCGGAGGATATCCCACAGGAGGCGTACCTTCACAGCAATCTGTTTTCGAGAGGGATCTTCCCAACAACAAAAAAAACAACACCCACGACTACCAATCTCGTGAATACAGATTTTTTTTTAAAAAAAAGTTTACATACGGATAATAATTTGTTCTAGGGATTCTGAAGTCTCGAATTTTTTTTATGTCCTGGAATAACATAATATAGCTGGACATAAAATTGTCATGTTCCGGAAAATTCTCGCGTCCCGAGACCGTCGTACTGTAGTATTTTAATATTTGAACGAATATTTATATGCGTTGTCAGTTACTCAAAAGTCACACAAACTTATTTTTGAAAGTTAAATAGTTTATGTTAATATTTCTTTTTATTACACACCATTTGAGGGATTGGTTTTATTTTTCCGATGAAACCATTTATTTCGAAAAATAATATATTACAAATTAGCATCTGTCACACGTTACGTACAGTGTTTATATTTGATGTCATATGTATTAAGATTCTCAAACCATATTTTGTATTGGATGATTGTAATATGATTTATAAAGTATCGGGTTTTTCAGTTTAAATCACCCGGGAACCAGCTGGCTAAAAGCGTGATATGTAAAAGTATCCCAAATGATTATTTATTATTACTGTATCAAACACGGGCACCACGCCACTGCTTTTCTTAAACTGGTCTAATCGTCACGGAATAAATCAAAATATATAAAGATTTTTTTTTTACGAACAATGGATTTAAGCGTATACATTATTACATCAACCCCTAATTAAAAGAACCTCACAATATCGCATGCACCCGCCATATATACAGAAAAGCTTGTTCTTCGTTTGTATGATTCTGGCTTGCCCGGCGATTGTAATTAGTTGAAAATGCATTTCGGTCTTGTGCTTTACGAAACATTTCGATGTCAGTTCGTTCGTATCTTCAACTAATTTTGGATGTTTTTATTTCACAGAAAATAAATTGAACAGTAAAATATAAAAAAACGGTCCAACTCAAATGAATTTTGACGATTTTTATTATTTCTTTACAAGTAAGTGACATCGCGACGAATAAAGGTCAATCTCGTCCAACGTTTATCGAATGATTGTTGGACGTTTATTTTCTTGGCACGTACGTGTGTAAGCACTGATTTTACAACAGCCTCATGAAGACATGTCTTTCTGTTAAGCCTTCATTATTTCCCACTAGCCCCCTATTCTATCCAGCGGTGGGCTGCCAATACGTTAACAAGGGGCTCACTTTCAAAGCAATTCTGCGATGGAATTATATGCAATACATAAATAAGCAATCGATTGTCACTTAATACACTGATGATAATATGTAACAATATGCAATTTACCTTAAACTTAGATATGTACTAAATGGCCAAAAATTTATACTGAAACTGTCCTAGATAATATATGTCAGAAATTTCAGTTATGTACTCATTTAATCTGAGAATATTGTTTTCTGTTAAATCAACAAGGGGCTCGCGCGAGCCCTTCCGAGCCCCCTCCAGCCCACCCCTGATTCTTCCCTGAAAACTGTTTGTAGAGATAGCAATAACCGAATATTATTTTCATATTTCCATCCTTCTATCCAAGTCCATATCGCCAACTAATAAAGGAAATGATCAAATGTTAAAATTATTGCAAGTGCTTCCATTTGATAGTAAATCATTTATACACATTTTATTAAACGGTGAATATTTACCCGTTAGGTCTAATCGCTGAACCATTCGTATTGAATAAAGCTTTTTTTCTTTATCCATTATAATAACTTTCAAATTATTCGTAGCTACCCTAGTATTTTTTAAACCCCCTCACAGTTTTCGGGGCGTGTACAAAAAAGCTCTCAACGTATGTTTATTCAAACAACCAGTCTTTCGATAATGAGCCGTGTAAACGATCCTTCCTGTGCTTTTGACTCTAGCTATCGTTAAAAAGCTCTGATCTCGTGAAGCTCTTTAATGCACTTCGGGCACTTAAACTTCGCCTGAGAATAACGACCAGTCTTCACACACCTTTCCGTAAAATCTCGCATTTTTTTGTTTAATATTCTTCAAAAAACGATTCCGTGGTTTTTGAATTCACAATAAATGTTTTAGCATCTTACGTAGAAAGCTCATCTTTTATTGTTCGGGCTACATCGATTTGGGTTAAATTTATAAACATATCGTTGTCATATATCTTGGAGAAGTATAGAAAGAAGGTTTAAAATATGTTTGTGTATATATTTCTGATTAATTTAATTAATAATATTAATACCAAAACAAATCTAGGGTAATAACAAAATAAATCGATCTGAAAATACTTAATTACAGGACTAGTGGTTTACTGATCGCTCTCGCTACACCCGGTAGTTGAAGGTTTGGAAATGATGGAAGGGACATCACAAAAACACATGCCTTCGAACGCCGTAAGGTCTGGCACGGAAACCCTCAACGCTAACCACTGCGCCATAGGACCCGACATTATACATATTTTGGCAAAAAACTTGTGGTGAAACGGTCGAATTTTGAGTTACCAAACATCCAATAAAATTTTCTATAAAAAGCAAATTATTATATTCTTTCATTTGTTTGCGAATGATTAAGCATATGTTCACTCACAACTATTCTTTTCGACGTTACTTCTTTTAGATAACTTTATTTAAATTATTGTTTTTTTATCTGTTGAAAATGTTTACACACTGGGTAAATCCGTATCAATTTATTAACAATGTGTTTTCGTTATATCTATGTTCCCGATATTTGAATACGTAAATCTAACTGGTTTAATGCCTCTGAACTAGTTTTCGTTTAACCGAAATTTCCTGTCACACTGAACTGCATCCATAATATATTGTTCGACCCTCTCACTAATATCATGTTTCGTGTATTGTAATGCAAATTGCCCTACTTGGTATTTATTCTATACTTTAATAGCATCGCACTCTTTTGTAGAAAAAATAACCCCTCATAAAGGGTTCGAGTCGTTAAAATGCAGTCATTTCTCACGGTGTACGTAGGTCCTAATAATTGGGTTAATCATTAGGTACATGGGGACGAAAATAACAAACATACCACGGTTCTATCGTGTTACAATGTGAGATTCTATATAACGACATTTTTATTCGGTATAATATATATGGTAAATTTTCCATCGTTAACATAGATAAAATAGTTCCAGAGTGCACTGAGTATGAAAAGTATTTCAGAATAATTACATTTATCGCTTCCAAAGTGCAACCAAGACGTTAGATATTATGCCACATTAGATTGTAGTGTAGCACACCGTCTTTTTCGAAAACAAGACACTCTTACTTACCTTTATGGTCTAAAACAGGGGTCGGTATCGTGCGGCCCGCGAGCCTTTTAAAACTAAAATATTTGTCAACGCATGTCACTACAGTGTAATGACATGTGACCCAAATGCGGCCCGCACTTATCCCCACGTGAAATATTTGGCACTTTTACAACAGAAGGTTGCCGACCCTTGGTCTAAAATATGTGCAAGTCCTTATTTTCGAGGATGTTTAACTTTTCAATTACAATTTTTTTTATATTTATTAATTTAAATTTATATAACACACTTATATTATAACAAATCTTAATAATTGTTTTTTCTGAAATACCACTTGGCTCACTTCAACTTCAGGGGGCCTCATAAATCACTTTTTTAAAATAACAACTGAATTCGAGATAATTGCCAAATGATAATTAGTAAAAAATATATTTTTTAATGAAAAAATCATTCAAAAATGGTCCCAATGAAGTCAATTCTAAGCCGAAAGTTTGTGGAAGTTCATATGTAATACAAACATTTAATTGTTAACATCGTTATTTCACAGGTTGTATAATAAATTCACGTCAAGTCGTGACACAGCATGTAAAATAAAAGTGTCTAATTTCGAAAAAAAATATGTTAGTTTTATTATCTTGGTAATATTTTAGTGGGCTTCGTGGTCTACTTTCGAATTGAAGTATTTTTATTATTATTATGCACCAGTAACGCAATTCGTACGGAATTGGACTATGAGTACCGAATACCGATTATTGCACGTGCAAAGTCCATCGTTTTGTTATGCGCCGGCGCCTCTGGATACTCCACTCACCGCACGGCTTACATGTCCGCCGTCTAGACTAGTCATCGCAAATCATCAGCACGCGGGCTGCAAAACACACTGCGATGACTATCAAATTAAAACGTATATCTCGGAACGAGATTGTGCATAGAGATAGTGCTACTGCATGTATCGTTAAAATTATAGCTGGCACCAATCTGTAATTGATTGCTCCAATTGTATATTTTTTCTTGTTTTATTATAGTATCGCATGATGGATATTGTAGTTGGGCAATCTCTATTCTGTACGTAAGACACATTGTCTTTTTTTTATTATTTACAATAGAAACACAGCTTATGGGTTTATACCGTCGTTGCGATTTTAAAATCCTCTCGGTTTTTTTTAAACATTGCTGTAGTCTCATAACATGTTTAAATACAATAAGAATTACAAGGAAGCAAAGCAAGTGGCGGTTTACAGGGAAACATGGAGGTGCCGCGGGGCGGTCATATGCTCCACATAAAGAGCGATTATGGCAAAGAAGAAGGCGGATTACAATTTCTGTCCTCAACGAAAACGACATACTTGTATATCATAATCGTTTTTTTCTTTGCGGGTTCGGTGAACAATTATATTTTTTTGTAATGCAACAATCCGATTTCGTGAAAATATGCAAAGAGTGGATTTTAAAAGAGCAACGTGTTAACAGGAGTCGGATAAAGTGGTTAAAAATATTTGTAAATAAGAAGTTCGTCTCAGTCGAAACTCAATTTATATTTCGAAAATTAAAGAATTCAAATACCTAAATGTCACCAGTTTTTTTTAAATTCTATAATTCATCTTAAGAAAAGTAAAAGAACGTAAGCCACACCGAACATATCTTGCATGACACACGGAAAACGTTTTAATAGACAAACATAATTTAGTCAAAATTTTCAATATATACAAATTTGGAGTGCACGAAGTCTAAAAAATTGGTGTTTTTATTGACTCTATAATTTAATCAATAGTTTAAGAAAAACTTCCTTTTTCCTGGTCACAATTTTCACAGGTCCTTCTTTTTAATATTTAAATACGTAATTCGGAATTGGCTGCTCACATCATTTGGATAGTGCGTGTATAAAATAGGGTTGCAAGATTTCTTGCAAGTCAATCCGGGATATTTATCCGATTTGCTGACTTTTTAATCCAAAACCCCAGGAATTAGTTAGTTAAATAGTTTTCTCTAAATTTCCGGGACAATTTAGTACTCGTCCGGGATATGGGACACCTGGCAACCCTAGTATCAAATACATACATTGTGATTATCTTAAACGGATATTTTGAAGTAAATGCGGGTTACGTATTTTTGCCTTTTTCATTCGTGTTCTTTCATCGTATGTATATAAATAAACGCCGTTGTCTTTCTTTAATTAAAAAAATAGAGTGGCTCTAAGGTTTATCTTTTCGTTAATTGAGGGTAACTTATTAAATTTATTGATTGAAAAAAATATATACCCGTTGCCGTAAGCTGTCTTTTAACTTATCGGCTACTTATATTAATTTTTGTATTGCGTTCCAAAATTGTTATCTATTGATTTTTAAGCTTCGCAAATAAATCGGTTTCCCAGAAATTACTCATATTGTGACAATCGGGTAGAATACTTCTGGCTTTGTTTAGTTGTTCAAAACGACGGTTATCAATGGTTTGTGATCCCTAATCCGTTGTCTAGTCTAGACTACAATCGGTTTACATGTAGACTACAAGTTTACTGTCTGCTCCACGAGACAGCAGTGTCATTTCCACACACTCCGCAGCGACTAAATAATATTATATTATCTACCATTAAATAAGAGAACAAGCAACGCCTTAAACAGTGAGTTACAAAGTCAGAATCAAGGAGAATATTTATTTATAACATGTATATTATTACTTAATATGTTATATTGTACAGAGATGTAATTATTTAGGAATCTATATTGCTAAATTATAATTAAAAGCTGGTTATACAGTTACGTGGAAACGCCGTTGGATTTTCAAATCCCTGTTGGGCGGGCGATTCATGAATTTATTTTTTGATTTATTGGTCTCAGTAATACTCACTTTTAATGTGTTCACTGTCAATACTTGTTGGAAAGGCATTATATTCCGAAAATAAAATATTCATTTGTATCAATTCTACTTTTATTTATTGTAGAATTCAATATTACAGTGTTATTAAACCATACAAAATAAAATTATTGAAGTGTAGAAAACAATTTGTAATGAAATTTGTAAATTCCTTTCAACACTTATGTTTTATTCCCTAATCAGTTGTCTATGCTCGTCATGAGCGAAGCCGGTCCAAGATCATATTAAATAAAAGTGGATGCATTTGTGACGTTTCCATGTCATCAATCACTGCTAATCCGTCCTTCAGGACTTATAAAGAAGTTACCAATAATCTTTTCCTGATCCGATTCTTATATCACTGCTTTTTCCGAAGCGGTAGTTCAGCGAAATATTTATTAATCGTTTAATAAAACCTGTCGAGATGCTCGGTGCATAATATACAATCATATTATGATCTAATATAATTGAATCTTACCCAGGTCGAACTGCACATATTTTCAGGTCGTATACAATGCCGAAAAAAATATTGCAAATAACTTTAAAACTCACCATAAAATTACAATTGACAACTTTGTCATAGAAAATTTAAATTAACTTTGATTATTCCATGTATTGTGTTACTAACTGTGACACGTGTTTCGCCTCTTTCAGAGGCATCTTCAGACTTACTATCGCAAAGTTTGCTTAAGTAATGAAGCAAGATTGATTCTAAAATTATGAAATTTCAAAATGGAGTTTTTGGGTTTTTTTCCTTTTAAGAGGAGCAAGGAGGGGGGTGTAGAATCGAAATAAAGCAAACAAATAATGATACTAATGAGTTGCAATCAATTAGGTTGGGATTTTTCCTTTTTAAGGGAAGCAAAGAGGGGATTATAAAATCGACAACTTTGTCATTCCACTAGATTCGTCACTTGCTTCGCCTCTTTGATACGCATCTTCAGATTACATCTACATAAGGCGTTAACGTAGAAGTCGTAGACAACCTACCCATAATTGACAATTAAACAGTGATCGTGTTTTCCTTCGTCACTCTTTTTGTTTGCTAATAATTGATTGCTTAAACACCCTTATAATCTCCAAGAACATTATTTCTAATTGTATTTTCTCCTTATAAAAACAGCCGCGGCGCTGCAAGAGGCAGGAGTGTCTCGTTGACAGTTTGTGTTGTGACATGTGTTAATTCGATGCAGTCACAAGATTATCTCTTAATGGCCCCAGCGCATGGGCGGAACAGACATTGTTGTCTCTCGCAGACGCCTGTAAGTCGGCTTAACTCTTTCAATCATCCACTGATCTCTGCTTGTTACAGTTATGTTGACAAAGCGATGACTGAAGCACCCAAATGCGCGCCATTGTATAATACTTAAACAGATACTTATCGCGACGTGAATTCATTGTTTTTATTGATTTATTAATTGAATCAATGTCATGTTTATTCTATACGTGCCTAAACCTAACTAAAATAATAGTCAAGGCTGTTTAAAATGAGGTAGAATCTCATGATATTAACTAGACGAATGCGTCATAAATTACTTTTGTATTATTACGCCTAACTACCTCCGAGATCTATCAAAATATAATGTAAGTATGACGACAGAAGAATACGCTATATTTCTTCGTATTCTTCAAGGCGATTATAGTCCGGGGTAGACCTTGGCCGTCCCAATCAATCTCTTCCCTCCTACGCCAGTCACTGAACTGACCCCCAGCACTCGCAGGTCCTATGATACCCCATCCATTCAGCGAAGTCGCTGCTTGCAACACTTCGTCTTTCTTCGAGGGTAGTAAATGTGAGATATTTTGCGGGGTTTAGGCGTTTGGATCTACGACGCTAAAAACGGCTGAAAAAGAGCTGTAAGCGATGTCGTTATAAACGGATTCTATTGTCTTCTTCCGGGTTTGCAATTCCTTAATACAACCAAGTATATATGAAGAAATCATAATAGCACTCGATCGCTTGTCTACGGGAGAGACAGACACCAAAGAGTGATATTCGTTAATGTTTTTAATTAAAGTTTTATCGCCTATGTTATTTATTATGTGGTCATTAAACCCGTAGTATGAAAATTACGGCAATTAACTTGAATGGAATATCGAGAAGACGTTCAGTAATTATAATAAAAAGAGTGTTTACGAATCGCGTAAATAAGCCTGTCTCGCCTTTGTACACGCAGTGAGGCGTCGTAAATTGTTAACGCGAAAGAGTGCTGTGTTCTCACTTCTCACGTAGACCGCTCAGGATTTGAATGGAGACGACGCCCACGGCGCCGGCGCCGACTGCCTTCTACAATCTAGTTTCCAACAGACGCAAGCTCACTTGCGTACCAACTACCAAGTCACGTCGAACTTTGACACACATAAAATTGATCATTCTCCAGTCTAGCCGCACGCATCGGCAACATTTGTAAATTCCATGAAAATCGAGTCGCAAAATCTTTCATATTAATTAAGTGCTCGTATTTTTCCGGTCAGAATTTGTATTAAATGGTCATAATATATCGGTCGGATTAAATAGCCATAATTTAAATGATATTTAAAAAAACCTAACTTAAGCAAAATGGTTTTTTTTAATTTTTTTATTCGATAAACTTTTTTCTTTCCTTTTCTGCATCACACCGAAGATGATATTTCGTCAATGATGGTTTTTTTTTTTTTAACCATGTCCGCTCCCAATGTGGAGCATATGGACTCCTAATGGAGTTTATCTCAACAGAAGTGTTTCTACGAGAACTGCTTGTTACTCAGTTGCTCAACCTCTCTTTTTTCAAAGAGAGTAGGGATAGAAGAATAGGGCTAGGACAGGATTAGTGGTAAGCTAATCGCTCTCGGTACGCCCCGTTCATAGGATAGGATGGGTGAAAGGGGGGAATTCAAGACATCACATACATCCATGCCTTTGAACAGAAATTCATAAATCGATTGAAAAATCAATTTATAAAAACTGTCCGTACCGGGATTTGAACCCGGGCCCTCCGTAGCCGAAGCCAACAACGTTAACCACTCGACCACACAGGGGACAATGATGTCCCAATGATGGTTACATGGTCAAAATGGTTACAAAATATTCTGACCAGGGCTGTGGAGTCGTGTAAAAAAAGACGACTCCGACTCCAGCTTTAAAATAATTAACGACACCGACTCCGAGGAAATTTTTCAAAATTTTCATTTTAACATATATATGTATACCATCAGATCATCTGTAGTCAGCCAAGCATGGAATGGCAACACTTTGTACTATTTAAAAATATTTTTCAAAAAAAAACCGAGCCGCTCCTTTTTCGCGACTCTGACTCCGGTCAAAATACTCCACATTCCTGATTTTATATTTAACCATATATTATTTTTATTCTGACCAGAAATTGATTTAAATTCTGACTATTTAATTTGTTCCCTTAATTAAGTTACCCACTATCCATCGATTCTGGATTGTTTTTTACCTTTGCTGAATTGTCTGAAATGGTATTAAAATTGTAATGTCTAAATTCACTCCCAAATATTTTTATTAAAATTTTATTTATTCTTAAGTGGTCTGGTACAAATATGAAAAATGACGTGTTGATAATACTGTAGATTCGCTCGTCTCTCTTGATCACATAGTTAAGAATGAATGGACTTGGAAAAGTATTGGTATAGGGGTGGGGATCTTTTTTAATTCAAAAGACCGCACGAAACGCTGTGACTAACGAGACCATTTATTTCTTTCCCCAAACCGGGACACCTAAAAAAATGCGTTTTAGCGCCGTTTTAATCAAGCGTCTCGCACTTACATACATTACAATTGACTTGGTAGTAATGTTTTTTTGATGTCATATGGAGTATATAAAAAATACAGTATTTTCATTGAAATGTATTGTTTACGCCCACGCCTTTATTCTACCGCCAGGATTTTGATTTCGCGTCTTTTTGTCAATTGTTACTGCCAGTTTTTCTCTTTTCGAAAACGGGACATTGAAAGTTCGGGGACACCGGGACACGCCGCCTGAAAACGGGACGTCTGACCACCTTAGTTAGATAAAATATACATATTTCCTTAAAAAATTTTGAAAATATTTTGTTAACTAATTAAAAGCTAGATTTGTATTCTATCGAAATTGTTGATATTAAAGACCTATATCGCCGCAGGTTTAGGTATATTAAGGCAGTAAAGGGTTGATTTTCTTTTCGATTATTATTATTATTTATTCATGAAATATAACCAAATTATTATAAATCTAAATAAAATCATTAGAGAAACGGATATCTGAATAATGTATATTGTTTAAAATATTATACTACACATTCTCTTCATAGTTGATGATCGTGAGGCTTGCCAACCCTGCTTTTTCCAGCTACTTCTGTGCGCCTGATGGTTTTTATTTAAGATTTTCCCGATACGGTCAGTAACAAATCCAAAGAGATTTGCGAATGCTTGACCTTCTGTCTAACGTTTAACTATCGTCAGACTCACGCAGTTTCGTATGTGTACTCAAAATTTTGATCTAACTGCAATGGGTGGAACGACTGCTACATTATTCGCATTTGTTTGAAAACATATTATGAAATCAGAGTACGGATTTTGTGACTGTTTATCTCACAGAACATACAACGCATCAGTTTGACTTTTATTGAATATGTATTGTCAATTCTGGTGAGTAAAACTGCAACATAATTTCGCTCAACCAATTTTATTACTGGCTATATTCATAGTATAAGACCAAGCAGTGACGTTCCTAGGTTATGTGCCGCCCTTAAGCATACTTTAAAATAGCGCCCTTACTATTGCCATCGGTAAAAGTAATATTCCAAGAAGCTTTTTGTGATAAAGATAGGTATTGTTTACACATCGGTATATTATTCATAGTATTATTTCCATTGAAAACATATTTTTCGGTATTTTTGTGATCATTTGCCGCTCATAGGACTTGCCTACTCGCCTATGCTCACGGGACGTCTCTGAGATCAGGGATCTGGAGACGTTAAGAAATAAAACGACTCAGACTCTGATCTTAGCTTAAAACACGACTTGAATTTATTATACAGTTCATATTGAAATATATTTACGGGTATACCAGGTATAGTAGTTCACACCACATTCCTACACGAGTTAAAAACATTGCAAATATGTTCATTCAGTGAACTTTCGATTTAAAAACTACTGACATTTTTATTATTTTATAAAAATAAGTCTTTCTTTTTTTATCCTCAGTAACACTTGGCATAATCCATCTTTTTATTGCACCCAATTATAAAGATGAATAATTCTTTGATTATTATCTACTGTTGGGTTACCGCTCAAGTAACTTGAGTGCACGCTCAAAAATCACATACAAGTATGTACAGTGGAACCTCGATTCTTCATTTTTCAAGGGACCATAATAAATGGACGAATAATGCGGGAAACCGATATCTATTATAACCGGAAATCTTCAAATAATACCAAAAAAAAATCATAAAACTTATTTATTTATGTAACTAAATGCGATGTAAAACTATTTGAGCGAAAAAAAAATATTCTACAAAAACGGTCAATCGGGATAATAATTGGGACGGAACGATAATATTTAGATGATATATCGAGGAAATCAGTTAACCTGGAAATGATAAACGTGGAATTATTAAATATTGTTATGACGTGGTCTTGGTCGAATAAAAAATAAACGATCCGTGCAAAAAAAAAAAAGATAGCGAGAACGGTTGATCGGGGTTCCACTGAAAAAAACGCGAAACGTCACGTGAGGCAAAACTATTTATGAAAAATATTCAACGAAAACGGTCAATCGGGATAATATTAGTGACGGGACCAAAATATTTAAACGATAGATCGAGGAAAACGGTAAATCGGGGAACGATTATTGCGGGATTCTTTTACATTGTTCTTATGGGAGCTTGGCCGGGACTATGAAAAATAAGCGATCCATGCGGGAAAACGAACAATGCGATAACGGTAGATCGGAGTTCTACTGTACTTGCCTACTCACTCACACATCCATTCTCACGTTCGATGGAGATGTCGCCCTTGAAATATCTGCTGGAGCGATGGTTTCTGCACAGCAAACCTTCCTAGCTACCTGATTTATAACCAGAATCACTGCAACCGTACTGATTGATCACTTACCGAGAAGCTTCTAGACAATTTCGAATTCTCGTTTCTCCGAGAGAAATACCAGCTCTTACTAATCACTTATCTCAATACCAGTTCCTCCGGAAATTATCCTATTATCATTCCGTTGATTACTGTCGAAAAACATAATTAAAAAGGGTTGATTGATTCTGTGTGAGAAAAAAACATTCCTTAATCTTTCATGTAAATATTTTAGAATATTTTATTTTATACAGTAAATCCATGAAGAATTTAAAATGAGTGAATGGTATAAATGTTATGTTTAAATATTATTTCATGGAATATAACCGCCCCTGCGTACACAAGAGGTGCATTGATCCAATGCCACATTGACCGGCCGCCACTGGTTAAGAAACAATAATTAAAATATGTTGAGACGGTTATTCTTGCTTGCTCTTTTGTGTACAAATTGGCAGTTTCCGATTTGATTCTATACACCAAACTCTGGGGCCGGTGGAGCCTTGCTCCAATTTCCATTCCATCTGGTGTATTTTGATGCTGCTTTTCCCGCGTAACGTCCTGGATTTACCCCTTTCAGGCTGGTGCCTGGTCTTTGGTTATTGTTTTACTGATGGTATTAGTTATCACTCGTAGGCATTACAGGTAGCACTGGATCATGACAGTTTCTCCGCCATTTCTAAAAGTTATTCGGAGAAACTAAATCCTCATGTTTGCGTAATTATTCTGCTGTAATATGGATGTTATGTGAACCTGAGAGAGTTCATAAATAAATATCACTTTTAAGATGTTCACCGTCAATACTTGGTGGAAAGGCACTATATGCATTGATTAAAATACAACTACGCATTTTATTTAATATGATCAGGACCGGTTTCGCTCATGACGACATTTACAACTGATGTAATCTCATCCACTCATTTTTTTGGGATATATATCAATTGCTTTTTGTCTCTACGAAACTTCGCTTAGAAATAGCTACAATACCGAAATTAAGTATTTTTTTTTTAATTGGTTATCTATCATCATAGAAAAATAAATATTTGTTTATGCTTAAACAAATCATTTTTTCCCGAATAAAGACTCAACAAATATTAGATGGAAACTGTGCAAATTATTACCGCTTTCGACGGTAAAATTCCTTTGTTCAACATACAGCTGCAAAACACGTTGAATATGTATATGCAAATTATTGTATGCCATTACATAATGCCAATCTTGACCGCCGATGTGTTTTTATTCATTAAAAAAATATTTTCGCTTACACAATAGTCAATTTACGATGTAGTGTTTTGTTTGTTTTTAATTAGTGATGCTTAATTTGGCTTTTTAAATATTACGCTGTGGCATTGATTGTACATTACAGGTGTAATGCGGGGCCCGGTCCGACCCACTCCATTGTCAATAAACAGGTACCTAGTAAAACTCGCTAATAATACAACCGTATTGACAAACTACTGTACCCTAAATACTATTTGTATATGTAAAATATTTGCTGATCACCTTGGGTGTTGTCTTGTTGAATTTGTCATACAATATTACCGATGTATAAATAATACCATCAAACACGTCAGTTTCTCTTAGCCTTATTTTACATTCTTATTTAATTTTTACAACTTCAATTTATTAACTGCTTTAGCATCTTTTGCCATTTATTTTTTTACCCATGTCCGCTCCCATTGTGAAGAATATGGCCTTCTAATGGAGGTATCTCAACAGAAGTTCTTCCAGGCGCGGTGCGGCTCGGTGTAAGATATCATTTTATGTACATATTATATTTTTTTTAAATTTGCCTGGGGGTGCTGCAGTTCCGCAGTGCGTATGGACGAGCCGCCACCGAGTTTTTCTATGAGAACTGATTAGTTACTCAGTCGCTCAACCTCTCTTTTTCAAAGACAGTAGTATGGATAGAAGGATAAGGCCAGGTCAGGACTAGTGGTTTACTAATCGCTCTCGCTACGCCCAGTTATTGAAGGATCGGATGGGTGATCGATCGAAAAAAATGGGACTCGAACCCGTGAGTTCCGGCACGAAGTCCAACAACGCTAACCGCTGCGCCATAATATTCATAACACTTAGCTAAATCTATCACTGCAAATATCTGTGTACCGTAATACAGTTTAATTCAATCATATAACATAGTAGAATTATCTCGTATACCCACGCCGTACTCTGCATACTGGACAACTCCACTTAGGCAATTTTGTCAGGTCAAAGATGATCCATCAAACAATTCAAAAAATAATGAAAGTAACCAAGTGTATTTTGGAATCGTTAAATTCAACTTGATTGTTGAATTTATTACAAGTTTTTCTTTGTCATGAAGAAAATGGTCCAAGTGTAAGTCTTTCTGCAGAGTAAACAGTCGGGCGTGTATTCTATACATGTATTTCTCAATGTATGTAATATAAACACGGAATCCTTTATTTGTGAATCGTACTATTTATCTATCACATATTATTTATAGTGGCTAGACTTGACTATTCCTCTTGTCTTATGAGAAAGTTGATTGTATTTGTGAGTCGAAGGAGGCAGACGGAGGCGCCAAGGGGTGACTGATTATTGGCGGCGCCTGTTTCTCTGCGTAGGACCGCGATTGCGCAAATAGTAAAACATACACTCTACTCTCGTATAACACGATTATATTGCGGTATCATGCATGCGTGTTATTAAGATTCAAATTGAATAATTCATAAGCGTTCAAAAAAAGACATTATAGTTTATCTACTAACTTTTTGACACGATGGCGTGATGCCGAAATAGCTATCGTTTATGTAACATAACTATTGTAGAAATAAATACATTACGTGTAAACGGCAGTTAAATTAATCAAATCATGTCGTAGTCTCGCTACAATCGGTGTGTTATTCATATTGGCAAGATAATCTTATATTTTGATTAGCTCTTTTTCATAAAAAGTATGTGCAAATATTTCGTCTTTATTCAGTTTAATTTAAACAGTCAAACTTATAATCTTAATATTTTGTTGTTTTATCAACTGTTTTATTCAGAATTATGTCACAATTCATATTTTATATTAAAAAAAAAACAGTTTTAAATATACGTCTTCTTCGAGGGCTGAATGTTGACCAATTATTCATATCTCGACATACCGAAATGTCAATTCTTAGCATTGTCACATTAGATTTTTTCTGTGCATATTTTCATTCGAAAATAATTACGGTTATCGCTAGCCGAATGCTGAATTCAATGTTTAATGTTTATTAATCAAAAATTAGTTTTGGCAAATATGTATTGTTGCGTGTTTTAAATTCTGAAACCATCATTCGAATAAATGTCTGAATATTTATTCTGTAAATTATTTTAAATGATAGTCATTTTCTTAAATACCGTCGGCTTTACTATAACATCACATAAGTCTTTTCTTTTAGAATACCATGTTTTGGTAATTTCGGCTAAAAAACATTTCATTCGTTTGATATCCAAATTTGCAGGTGGAAGCGGGTTAAAAAGCAAACAACGCAGTATAACAAGTTCTCTACATCAAATAATAATGATTATTTTTTAAAAGCATAATTAAGATTTTGATTCTGTAACTTGAAATTAGTGGTAAGCTAATCGCTCTCGGTACGCCCCATTCATAGGATAGGATGGGTGAGAGGGGGGAATTCAAGACATCACATACATCCATGCCTTTGAACAGAAATTCATAAATCGATTGAAAAATCAATTTATAAAACTGTCCGTACCGGGATTTGAACCCGGGCCCTCTGTAGCCGAAGCCAAGCTCCTGTCCTAGCCCTATCCTTCTATCCCTACTCTCTTTGGAAAAAGAGAGGTTGAGCAACTGAGTAACAAGCAGTTCTCGTAGAAACACTTCTGTTGAGATAAACTCCATTAGGAGTCCATATGCTCCACATTGGGAGCGGACATGGTTTAAAAAAAAAAAAAAAACTTGAAATATTCAGTTTTAACTGTCTCCTGAACACTTAGGGTAAACCGACTTGTGTGGTGTTGGGATTAAGCCGACAATGTGCACTATCCGTGGAATTAATAATCAATACCATTCGAGTGTCAGTGAATGCCTGTGATGCTTTCCACTCAGAGAATATTGATAACCCATGTATTTATTACTACAATGTGCACTTTTTGTGATAACTATACATGTTATAAAAGTATTGATTTAATATGTGAGATGGTTGTACAAATTGATATTATTCACGGAATTATATTTACATAATTTACGACAATTCCTTGGGAATATGTCTGGGAAATAACCGCTTACATTTATCAGTATGAATGGAGCAAAACTTGAATCGGCTTAATCAAGTTGACCGTGTAATGTATTAGTGTATATTCGCGCTTGATCAACAAATAAAAATAAAGATAAAATGGGCGTCAGGTGGAAATATAAGTGTGACGCAAACGGATAAAACATCAACCCATTGAGAAGGCGACCGACTCGACTCGTCTGAAAGGTTTTAATTTACATATTTTACATTTTTTTTACGTCGTTATTAAGCGAAATCTCAATCAAAAGTGGAGAATGTCGTTCTAACGAATCCGATGATATTTGATGATTATGACCCCTGTTTCGGCGGAGACAAACAGAAATTTAATATTTTTTTTTTTGATAAATTAGCAGGGACGGCCAGATTGTCGACCGCGGTCCACCAGTCACCCGTGGAGCGATTTATGTTCGATCGCGACACGGAAAATTAAAAACTGATAATATATTCCAGTTTTCATATCTAAGATTATACTATAAATAGTTTTTTCTTTGTGATAAAAAGTCATTGATACCTTGAATAAAGATTATTTATAACATCCATCACAACGAATTTTCTTTTAATTTTAATTGATTAAACGTATTGAAATCCCGTCAAACACTGCCAGTCATAATAATAAAAAAACCTTCTTCAAAATCGCGCTTCAAACAATATGTAGGCTAAATCAATGTTATTAATTTATAAGGTGGACAATGTTAAATACAAAGAAAAAATTTGTAAAACCTTAATATTTATATACGATTCATTTCCTTTTTAAAGGTCACTAAAAACGGTGCATTCTCGATAGATCGGGATTTTACTGTAAATAAACGAATAATTTCATAGGTGGAAAAACAATATGGAATCGTTAAGAAATAATACGATTTTTTAGGCTTTAATTTTGACCCTAGCGATTTGAATATGCATACATTATTTTTTTAAAAGGACACGAAGCTGTAAGTTTTTTTTGAGACCGAATCCAGTTCAAAACAGTCTCGACTCCACAGCTCTGAAAAAAACACTCTTTTATATCAATTCCACATTTATTTATTAGAATCATGGTCGGTTTTGCTCATGACGAGAATTTTGAATTGAATAAAATAATACATATAGGATTATTTATATTAAAACAAGTAAGGGTCAGTAATATGGGTGTAACAAACAATTTGTAATGAAAAAATGTGAAAAGAATTCATGTATGTTTTGACGCAGATATTTGACAATCGTTGTACATTATTTAAAGAAATTATTACCGGACTTTTAATTATAGAGAGTTATAATATTATTATTTTTTGAAGAAATTTGAATAATATTACTATAAAATATAATAACGTATTGAATATCAACACATATTTCACATCGTTGGATTGGATGAAATTAACGGTGTTTTGATTGGATCGGACAGAACAGAAACTTAATATGTTGATAATTTACTATCGCTAATGTTCCTACACATTCATTAATATGATATTTATTGCAATCCTCACTGCGGAATTTTAATACGTATTACTATATATTACGTTCTTTACTGCGAGTTGTCGGGATAAAGACAGTAGAAAAAAATAAATGTTAAATTAAAAACATTCGGCTCCAAATTTATTGATACGATCATCGGATCATGACCAAATCAATTGTTTTATTATTATTTAAAGACTTATTATGCTTATTTTTTTTATAAAAACGTTGAATGTTGCATGTCAAAAGTACCTGGTTTGCAAAAAATATTCATAAGTCAATCTGTTAAATGGTGGCTCAAATTTCTTCCGTGCCAGATGAAATTCAAGTATCTTTAAAAATAATACATTTTTGTAGCAATTTCACATTTTTATTGAGGATATTAAGACTGGTTTCGCTGAGCACAAGCATTATCAACTGATAAGTTTCAGTTTTGATCTGTATATAAAAACATTAGAATCAGTACAAATAAAAAAGTGTTGTATTGTTAAATATAATGCCTTTCGCCTAAAATTGACAGTGGACACATTAAAGAAAAAGGATCTTATTTGTATTATAATACACTCGATTTAAAGCTTATTTACAGATCGTAATGTAATGTAATAATATTAAATTAAATTTTATAACTTCATTACCAAGATGACTTGGTGTATGAAATTAATAAAGCAAGTCATAAAATTTAATTGTATATTGCAAATTAACTTCCACAAAGTTACCGCCGAATTCATTGAAAATATCATACATTTGATATGTCATCAAAATATGGAAATATATAATTCTATGCTTGGCTTAAAATCTGTGTTTGTTTAAAAGCTCTCTCGCTTGTAATATATGGACGTCTTCGCTTAGAAAAAGCAGCGAATTGAATAAAGATAAATGTATAATAGACTGGTGTTATTTTATAATATAAAATGCGGTATTTATGATGTATTTTTTTACATTGTCATTGTTAAAAATGATGCGATAATTTACCTCTAATACTGTCCTTGCCATATCCTTTTTATCCCAACTATTCGGAAATGATAGGTTGAGCAAAAAGAGTAACAAACCTGACGTCACTTCCAGAACACATTCAGATTCATAACCCAGATAATTGAAACTGAACGTAAAAAACGGAAATTTTAAAGTGATATTTATCGAAACATCGTGGATCAACTGAATAAGAGAATATGCCTTAATTTTTTGCAAAATTTTGCGTTTACGTTGAAATTGATAAATATGTTTGTAAAAACCGCCATGGGCCGGCGCCGAGCATGTCAACCCGGCGCTAGGTGCATCGTCTCTTGTAACGGTACCAGGATACCAGCTTCTCCAGTCGCGCAAGGTGTGGTCTTCAGGTTCGTATCCCAGCTCGGCAAAAAGAGCCCTCCACCCGGGAGGTCGGTAACTAACCACGCACGTACAGTATTATATTATGCTCGTCTGGTGTAATAAATATCTAAGCCCTGGGAAAATTCAATCGACGTATATTTTGCTGTATATTGCGTATTTATATAGTTTCCCTCTTTTGATCCGTACATAAATTTACATGACGTTATATTTTATAAATAATCCGACGTTGTGCTTAGATCTTAAACATTTATCATCATAAAGTTAAATTTGAATCGTTCAAACTATGTACATTCTCACAAATTTTGTCACTAACGACCCGGGTTTCGCCTTTCGGCATCTTCAGGCATTCAAGTGCACGGATGAACTTGAACTGACGCTTAGCAAATAAAAGTTTCGTGCTTATATAAGATACAAATGCATCACCGAGTCCAAAGCCATTGCTGGCGAAAAGGATGAGCTCATGGGAATTCCAACAGATTTGTGTAGTGAGCAGTTTCAAGAATTATATAATCAAATGAATGTACATAGTTTGAACGATTCAAATTTAATATTGAAATTCCACCAAGCACCTTCAGTCGAAATCTTAAATCATAAAGTTGTTTATGATTCTTATAATTCGTGTATCCAGCTGTCGCTGAATCGCCGTGTTCAAAAATTTAGCGAGAGCGTTTAGCTCACCACACTAGTCGTGCTCTAGCCCAGGGGTGGGAAACCTTCTCTTTTCTAAAGGCCACATTCATTTATCTGATTCAACATAAGGCCGCTGCAAAGAAAACATTGACTCTAGGGATTCCTTCGCCGGCGATTTTGAAATCATGGGATTTTTTTAAACAATTTCATGCCAATTTCTAAAGCCTAGAAATTTGCGGATTTCCCAAAATTACCAGCGTGGGACCTTTTTTCTTTTTTTATGTCTTCAAGAATTTGCACAAATGAACTGCGCGGAAGCTTTTTTTAGCTAATTTTTTCGAATCTAAAATCTCAGGAATTTACGAATTTACAAAAAAATACAGAATTGACCGATCAAGTCAAAATGCCGCACCACAGTACCTAAAAGGCCGCGGGTTCCCCACTACTGCTATTCTTCTGAAAGAGAGTAGGGATAGACATTGAGCAACTGAATAACTTAACAGTTGTAGAAAAAAGTCTGTAGAGAACTTATAAGCTACATTGGACATGGTTTAAAAATAAATCATTCATAACATGCTTTTGCGAGCTATCGATTTATTTACTTCGTTTTTCAAACATCAATCCATTCGGATTAAAAAATAAATATATTATAATCGTTGTTTATTTTGCCTTGTTGACAACACAATAAAAGTCGGCACGAATGCCGTGGCTACCTTCCATCTTACGCTGACTTTTTGTCAACCAATTATTACAGCATTATCCTTGAAGGCTATCTTATCTACCTGCCGCTGCGAACGGACCACCTGTCTTGGGTCTTGGTGATTTTTTTCACTATTAACAATTTTAATCTCGATGCATTTATTTTAATTGTTATTGAAATGAACATAATCGTAATTACGCTGTAATTATAGTTTTTCGTGGAATGGTTCTTATTATGAACATTCTCTGTGTATAACATTCGCGTTTTTTTTTGTTGCTGATATAATTAAAACAATATTTTCATAGCACGAACGTTTGTTATTATTTTAACGTGTAATTTTTGTATGTTCATTTCATTACGAGCCCGTGGTGAAAAGTGAACACTTAATTCAATTGATAGAATAAGCTATTTTTTTCTGTTAATTGTCAACTGAGCTTTTATATGCACTCAACTTTTTTTTACACGGTAGATACGTTCCAAAAAAACGTGTTAAAAATTAAGTTACAGAATTCATAGGAAAGTTTTAGTTTCAAAAAAACCCTGTTATTTGAGCAAAAAACCACAATGTGGTATTAAAAACCGTCTAAAAAAGGTGATAATGAAAACTCAATAAGTAAATTACACAAAATATTATTCATACTATGTTTGTATTTTCACTAAGAAAAAATAATACTAATAGAAAATTTAAATTAACTTTGATTATTCCACGTATTGTGTTACTAACTGTGACACGTGTTTCGCCTCTTTCAGAGGCATCTTCAGACTTACTATCGCAAAGTTTGCTTAAGTAATGAAGCAAGATTGATTCTAACATTTTAAAATTATAAAATTACAAAATGGAGGTTTGGGTTTTTTTCCTTTTAAGAGGAGCAAGGAGGGGGGGTGTAGAATCGAAATAAAGCAAACAGATAATGATACTAATTATACTAATGAGTTGTAAACAATCAGAATGGGATTTTTCCTTTTTAATGGAAGCAAAGAGGGGATTATAAAATCGAAGATTGAAGATGCCTCTGAAAGAGGCGAAACACGTGTCACAGTTAGTAACACAATACGTGGAATAATCAAAGTTAATTTAAATTTTCTATTAAAATGAACTTCCACAAAGTTACCGCCGAAACCATCGAAAGTATAAAAATAATACTATTCAATGGCTACCTGATTATTATACGTGGACTTTCATGAGGGACTATACATTAATCGCTTTCATCTGTAGAAATGTCTGACGCGTCTTATGTGTAAAGCTCTAAAGAAGCATTTTGTTTTGTCATTACTGACAAGTGTTATTGAATTTCTTGTTATCATTAAATTCGTTATCCTCTTTTTTTTTGTTCCTGCTAATCGTATTAGAACAAATAAATCGTGTAATAATATGGTATCAGTTATTTTTAGTGGACCGTGTTATTTCAAAACAAAAGAATACGAGTGTATTTTAAAATAATAATAGATTACCAAGGTACCATGTCTTACAAGTTTTGTATTTGATAGTTATATCATAATTCTAGATGTAATACATTTATGTATCCCCACGAATATTTATCTAATCCGCATGCACTTCCTTCTTTCAGACCGAGCACCAAGTGAAGATTCCAGGCGAACTGATCATGAACGGCTGCAACCTGAATCCCTCACCACAGACGGAGAAGGTGAGTTTTCCCTATAAATTCCTTACCAGCATTAATTGTTTCCTTGCAACCTAGTATTTAATAATATTGGCAAGACCTTTCTTCTTTTCTCGCCTCTTGGAAACGCTATTATTGGCGACTAGTCAGTTCTCGAATCAAAAAACAGATTATTTTTAGTTATCTAGATAGGTATTACATTATTTTTAAGGATTCTGTGTCGAGACAATCTGAGAATATATTTTTAGGGTGTTCACTGACAATACTTGGTGGAAATGCATTATATTAATAAAATAAATGTAAATTAATGTAGCATTTTATCACTTTGTCAAAAATTTCCCAAATTTTAATTATGTTTGTAATTACTTTCAATCGCCATTCTGAATTTATTAATCTGGGATGACTTTTTAATTATATGTTAGGTGTGTTAGACATTTTAATTTTGTGTTATTTTAGAATCACTTTAATGTAATTGGCAATTTCTTTTCAATGCCAATTGTTGTGTACAACTTTTCAATTTTGTATAAATAGCATTGTTAAATTATATTTCTTATCAGTTGACAATGCTCGCAATGAGCGAAACCGGTCCTGACATATTAAATAAAGTGGAATGAAGTACAAAGGATTATTGTGTTTTTATTAATTAATGAGAATATATTCCCTGGAAAACTGCGTTTTCTCCAGTCCCAGTTTTCGGGGCATTTGGATTAAACAACCTGAGGGTTCTTTTTCCACATACAATTCATTGGATCAGGACCGGTTTCGATCAACTGATCAGTTGACAATGCTCACCATGAGCAAAACCGGTCCTGATCCAATAAATTTTATGTGAAAAGAGTACTAAAAATGTTTTATTATAATGCCATTCCACCAAGTATTGACAGTAAACACCTTAAAAGTGTACCCGAGGGTTGTTTCATTTTTAGTAAATTTTTTATAATGTAGATTCGTTCAACACAAATATAGTTTGAGAATCTCTATACTCTGAGAACCTCTGTTCATTTCGCAAAGCAATAAAAAAAGAGAAGAAATTTTTAAAATCTTTCATTTAGTTTAATAAAATATGACTACTGTAGTACGTGTGACAGATGCTAGTTTGAAAAAACTTTGGCCAAATATATTATTTTCGAAAGGAAATGGTTGCATCGGCAAATTCAAAAGAATATCCCGAGTGATGTGTAAAAAAACAATATAAATGTTTACAATACTAGTACTAAGTAGTGAACCTATATCCTCACATTTCGAGTTAACATGGTGTCAGAAAATAGTTACATTTGTTTGTTGACATGGTACCATTTTTTTGTTTGTTAATTCAATGTTTGAAATGTATGTAAATATAATCCAATTTATACATACAGTGTGCATTTTGACAACATTACATCATGCTGACTCCCCTCTTCTCCCCCGTCGTCCTCCGGAGGTTAATCGATCAGGAAACGAGTGCATGCATAATATTGAGCCGAATTGTTTGGACCTCATCCGCCCGAGGCGTGCATTGTAATAAATCTGAATTGTTATTATTTTTTGCGATGCATTTTTTTCGATATCGAAATGATGAATGGCAGCTGCCTTTCATAATTGTAAATGGCGCTCCGGCTCTTGTTGAAACAAGTATACAAGCCTACAGAAATGCACATATGTATTTTTAAACTAACATTTTCTCCGGCACGATTGAATTGATATGCAACTTCGGATCCCTAAAGTTTTGGACCTGTATCTTCACTATTTGTTTTCAAGATTATTCGTTATATAACCTTAAAAAGTATAAACACTATAATTCTATTGCTTGTTCTTTTTCGGCGATGGACTAAGTGATGGAGTCGAAGTATGTGATCAAGAGTTTTCTTTGGAGTCAGAAAAATCGGAGATTTTTTTTCAAAGACATTAAAAATATGTTAGTCTCTTCATCACATTGATTGTTAAATGTACTAGAATTATTCTTGTTACTATGCAGAATGATCTGATAGTATATATGTAAGTTAAACGGACAAGATTGAAAAAATCAATTTGTAGTCAGATTTTAATTTAAAGCTGGAGTTTTATAATATTTACCTGACTCCACAGCCCTGATACCGGCTCATAAGTATACCCGAGTCATAATGCCTAACAAAAATATACTAAAAATTAACCTATATGTAATATTTTCAACGCATACATTGTTGATAACTAGACTACATATTTCCTCTTGTTTTATTGATAACCAAATAACTGAAAATATTTTAACCGGGCTACCAAGTTGTGAAAACCGAAAATCGTTTGTAAGGTTACATGATGGGGCCAACTCAGCAAAGGCGCTGTACGCGCGGAATGGGTTAACTATCGATTGACAGTAAACGATAACTATCCTCAAAACGGTTGAAGGTAAACAATTAGTATTACTACCCAATTATAATGGAATTCTTTATTTGTATTGTTTTTATTTTTCTTCCGTATATAGAATGCATTTAATTGTTACTCAATGCCTAGATGGAATGCTAGGTTGTCACGATTTAAATAACATATTTGCATTTAAATAATATATATTCAGTGTCGATAATGCAAATATTTTCGGAGTTCGTCCGTCATTCGCGGATCGGCCATCGATCATTGTTGTATCCTGTCATATCAAAATAAATATTAATATTTTATTGAGAATAATTTCATTATTATTGCCTTGTTGCGTTTGTCAGTGGGTCGAATCGACCCGGCGCGATCTCTTTGAGTAACTGACGCAAATGAATGAATGATATCACTGCATTATTTATATGCCACGGGCAAGATTGCGATTTTCGCTGAAATGGCAGCTGAATCAATTAAATCTTAATGTTTAAAATATTCATGCATAATATTTGGTGCAGGGATCGGTAAATTTTCGATTGCGAGCTATCGTTCATGGGAACAGTATAGAGTAGATATCAAAACTGTGTGTATGTTTCTACTATCGGACCTATTATTATAACTATTAAAGCAATACATACATAATTTACACGAGTCATATTTTTGACAGGTTCCCCCAAGAAGAAAGGAAAATTTAACTATCGAAAATGTGTGACGATACAAAAAAGATTTACAGTTTTTTTTTGTAATCATGTGTGGAGTTTGGAACAGAGAAAAACACACTTTTCTTATAAAAGTTTCGATAGTTTTGATTAGTTAGTCTTATTCTGACACTTCACTGCATGGAAACTAAGAGGTTTTTAGCGACGATTAAATCTAAATTCTGTTTTATTATTACATATACCGATATGTTTTCTCAAAACTGAATTTGGGCATGTTTAATCTCAAGCATCTTCGTGTATGGGCGTAATTTTTCGGTTTTATTTTCATTAAAAACATTATTACAATAAATATAAATATTATTCAAGCATAATATAACTTCAAGTGTATTTAATACACACGGCAATGCATAGTTTTAAAGAGAGAAAGACTTCATACGTCCATACTTCTCGAGTGTAAGCATCCAACATATTGGGTCAGTTAACCGTATGGATACCGCGCAAATAAATCATTATAATGTCCCAGAGATACTGCGTGTTTTTGAGAAAAATAGTTTTGCCTAATATACACTCGAATTCGATATTTTAAAAACCTATATTGACTCAGTATAGACGGCACTACACATATTCTTCAAAATATTGCTTATATTCTATTAGAATACCAAGTATTTGATTTTTATAAATGTCTTGAACATCGTGTTCGCTTGCAAAGTGCTCCACTAATTTGCGTACGACGTTGGGGGACAGTGCGCAACGCTGCAGCGTCACGTAGTCCAGTTGCGGGACAATTCGTTCCCTATTGTATTCGCCGCCTTAGCTTCGCGCACCGAAGATAGGGACTAAGTTGACAACCAATGGTAGGCATTCTCTTAAAAACCTGTAGAAATAACACCGTTTCTTATAACCAGATTCACATGCAGTCATTGTTAAACAGTTAATATTTTTACGACACTTGGACAAAACATTGTTAAGTGGTATCTGATCGAGTATCGATTCAGTTGAAACTGGTATATCCAACTCGAGGCACATTATGCCAGTCTTGGTTTTCACAACAGTTTAACGCGGCCATGTTGGTTGTCCGCATTATTTCGTACGTTAAATGCAATCCAAACAATGAATTCTTTTGGGGAGTGAGAATCTCAACCTTACAGGCACCTGTGAACTGGCGGTAACCATCTTTGTTTGCACACCTGTCTTTGCTCTTCGGATTCTTTCACCGCGTTGTAAATATTACGGCATACATTTTTAAACTGTATTGGTAAGTGAAACTAAGCTACATTCACTACTTAAACTTTTAACCGTTTATATATCCGTAAACTTATTCAACTATTTTTTTTAAATCATATCACACTTTTACATAGTTATCCGTTTGAATACCGCGCAAATAAATCACTAATATGCCCCAGAGATACTGCGTGTTTTTGAGAAAAATAAATTTGCCTAATATACACTCGAATTCGATATTTTAAAAACCTATATTGACTCAGTGTAGATAGCACAACACATATTCATCAAAATATTGCTTTTATTCTATTAGAATACCAAGTATTTGATTTTTTAAATGTCTTGGACATCCGTGTTCTCTTGCATATGTTCCGGACACCCGTGTCCGCTTGGTATTCAAGTGGTTAACATAGAGTTGCGTCTATGAATCCGATGTGGAATTGCTAGGTTTTGACACGGCGCAATCTTGGTTTATGCATTATAATCTAGATCAGTGGAGGGGAATCTGCGGCCTCTTTGCTGCTCTGATGCGGCCTTTTGATTTGATCAAAATATTCACATTGATAATTATACGCAAGCGTTTGGAAAAAGAGCATAATCTACCCATTATATGTTCGACCGTTGAAAAAAAATGGGGGGTGTCAACGTTTTCTTTACTGCGGCCGTATGTTGAATCAGAGAAATGAATGTGATATTTTGAAATGAAAAGGTCCCCCACTCTGATCTAGATAATTCTATGAAGTATTCAACAGTCCTGGATTTCTCATCCCTAACATTTCCCGGAATGGCCGGATTTTGTTTAACGGAAATCATATACTTTACCTACCCAAGTAATAAAACACAATCAATAACATTTAAAACATGATATGGAAAGACGGTCGCTCTTAGGGCATCCAATCCCGGGATCCGGGATCCCGTAATCCCGGGATCCCGTTCAATTTTCTGATCCCGAAATTCCGGGATTGAGATGGCCGCGATCCCGGGATTTCGGGATTGAGAAATTTCTAGCAAATTCTCGAAATTTACACGAAATTGGCAAATCGGGGATTTCAAATTCTTCGGTGAGCTAAAAAAAAAAAACGAGTTTCTGTGAGATTCTGGGAAAAAGTATACCAAATCGGAGATTTCAAATTCCTCGGTGAGCTAAAAAAAAAAAAAAACTAGTTTCTGTGAGATTCTGGGAAAAAGTATACCAAATTGAGGATTTCAAATTCCTCGGTGAGAAAATCTCAATCCCGGGATTCAAAATAATTCAATCCCGAAATCCCGGGATTGGAAAAAGGCTTCGGGATTGGATACCATAGTCGCTCTGTCAATATGGATTTTTGAATCTGTTGCAAACGTTTCGTATTCTGTTGTAATACAATATTTTTTAGATCATTAAAAACGTGTTTTGATGATTTTGGAACATATGCAAATTATGAATTATGCACAACCTTAAAGTGCACGGAGACTTCTAAACTGGTGTTTAATTGACATAATCTAATATTAATTAAAGAAGTTGTCTAGACCTTTTTTTCTTGGTTTTAATTTTTTACACGAACATCTTTTTCATACTTAAAAGCTAAATTTAGATACTAATTCGGCATTTGCAGCTTGCATCCTTTTGATAGAACGTGCATTAAGTGTGATAGATTGTGATTATCTAAAAAAAACTGTTTTGACAAACATGTGGGTTACGTCCTTTTCCTTTCCTCAGTCGAGGATATTATCCTTTGAGACTGACAACGGTTTTGTTTCAAGTGTTTGCCATCGTCCCAAAATAAGCAGTGCATAAATACTTGAAACTTTTCTCGTATTATAAATTTATATTTTTTATCACCACAAAAAAGCAGCTTTTGTTTTTATTGTTTTTGAATGTTTATATACACATAATTTAGGTGTTCTATGTTGTCAAAAATAACTATTTGAAACCACCTTTATCAACTGTATAATAATAACAGGTGACATCCGAATTATGTCTCAATAAATACGTGTTGGATACGGCGGGCAATAAAGCGCTAAATTGATTCCGGGCTGTGTTGACGCATACTAAAATTCTCAAAGAGATTGCTTCCCGTCAAATTTCTCACTTTCAAAATACCCATTACATAAAAATTACACGGCGAACAGTAATTTAGTGCTGTTAATCCGGATAATACTAAGCCCCGGACGCCCACCTCGAAAAGAAAACGGGACAAATGTGTAAGAAAAACGATGAAAAAATAATAATGTGATAGTTTGTCGAGCCGACGTTCATCGCTCTCCGATGGGCTCGGTCAGCTGTGGTGAACTGTGGGGGTACGGGATTTGAATAAAAATTCATATTTAATTTAGCACATAATAATATTGACAGTAATAATATATTCATATATTTGTTTGCTATTTCGACTTTATGCCATTTCATAACTATATATAACGGTATACTAACGCTGAATTTCAAAGCCTATTTTTTTCTACAATTTGTTTTAAAATATTTCGTTTTTTTTACATTGCAAAAGTAACAAATTAATAATTTGTAATCTACATGTGAATAAATAAAATACCATGTCCACTCTCAATGTCGAGCATATGGACTCGATGGAAGCGTCTCAAACGAGAACTGCTCGTTACTCAATTTCTCAACCTCTGTTTTCAAAGCGAGTAAAAATTGAAGGATAGGGCTAGGACAGGACTAGTGGTAAATAGCTACGCTTTGTTTTTGGGCTAGGATTGAATTTAAGATATCACAAACATAAATTCACAAATTGACAATTTATAAAACTTTCCGTACTGGGGTACGAACCCGTGTTCTCCGTAACCCAACCCAACAATGTTGGACACTCGACCACGTAATTAAAGTAAATAATTAACTAAATATATTACTTTAAAAATATACCATATTATGTAAATATAAATGTTATCGACTCCGATATTTGCAATTTAATTTTGTTTGCAAAAATATACACGCGTCGATCGCTATGTCCATGTGGGGTGACATTAGTATCGTTATAATTATGTTGGTCAAGGAGCCAAAAATTCATTGATATATCATTTATTTTACGATGTTTTGAACCCTCACCATCGTACCCAAAATTCTTTAATAACCAACCCGACCGTGACATGGACAACACATTTACTGCTGATCAATCTTAAATTGATATGCTTGTCTATGAAACAATGAATTTTCTACATCGCTTGGAGAATTTTCGAGTGGCGCTATATAGTATTTATTTTTCATTTACAAAGTATGTACAGTATTTCGCAGTAGAGATCGTGTCGATGGCATTTGGTAAAAATAAACAAAAACGATTTGGCATCGCTGCAGTGAAAAGTGTTCTGCCGCCATGCAGCATTCCCGAGCGTCGCGGGCGCACTCGTCGGCGTCGCGGCGCCCCGTTATTTATGCGTCGACCTGTCGTAAACCATAATTCGGACACACAATTCTGGAACATATATAATAACGTAATAAAATATCACTTTATAATTTCTTTCCTCTTTGACTATTAACTAAATATTATTCCAACTCAACATCGAGCAAACGGGTCATAAATATTTTTTTATTCTCTCATTTTTTATTTTTTTTCCTCTTTGCGTTGAAGTGTTGTTTTGCATCGAACATTAAAAGAGCGCTACATCAATTCGTTATTCTTGAGTCGTGGACATTATCTCATTTAAGATATTAAACTATTTTACATTTTGCGCCCAACATCCCCATTTATAGATTTAATAAAATGATTAGTGAACGCCAGTATAAGAAGCACATTTTGTGTACATTACACACACCCTTATATAAAACATTATCAATTGAAGACACTGGTGGATAAAGGATTTGAAAGACTTAGAATAAATTTCGCTGTATATTGTACACTGTAGCAATGTTCCCTCTAATCTTCGGAAGGTTATGTGCGAAAAAGATATTGGCTGTGCAACTTTGACAAGTAATAAAAAGATCATACTAAACGAAAAGGTTGATTTTTAATAATGACAATAATTAACAACACTAATTAATGTCGATTGATTTATTCTGGTGGTCGTAAAGCTGAAGTAACGTTTGTGCGCTCTGTTGTAATGCATGTGCGCGCGCACACGCGCACAGCTAAGGGGAACACTGCACTGTAGGGAAATTTAACTAGTGATGTTTTTAAATGTTTATCAATTTGTTAAAACCATCAAATGTGTCATATATTTATAAAAAAATACCACTAAATGTTGAATTACGATACCTAGCCTCTTTATATATTGCTGAAATGGCAGCCTATTGAATATTTGATATGTTTGATACGTCCATATCGAAATTAATTAGGCAAAACAATGTAACCCGCAGTTTTATTTTAATAAGCTTTTTTTTCGATAATCACAATGCAGACAAGTTTATACACGTTCTGTTAAAACGACATAAGTTGCAAAAGCTGAATAAGTTATCTTGTATTAAGCTGTGTGTTTGATCAATGAAGGAAGAGCATGTGAAAATTGCGACAAGGAAAATGGACTTATACAAAGGTTTTTTTCTTATATGACTTATTAAATTTAGTAAACAAAACACATCAAATAAACAATGTTCGTGTACTCTTCAAGGCTGTGTATTATATATTTAATGTTTTGACAAAAACTATCAAAAGACGTTTTTGGTGTCTCCTTTTAAAAAAAACACTAGGTTTTTCCTTTCGCTTTTCTACAGTCGATATGGCAGTTGGGGTTATATGGCACTATAAACTACGCAAAAAAAAATAACACCTTCACTCTTCCATACCTGAAATTTAATAAATATATGACATTGCCAATTAAATCATTAAATTAATCGTATGTTTCTTGTTTTTTTTTTATCGAATACTCTTGGTCCCTAGCTAGCGTGAAATTGTTTTTAATCTCGTTTTATATAAAGCGTCTAATTTTCTGCTCACTTTTGGTCACCTCATCGGGCAGGTGCGGGAGGCGCCGGCGCCAAACACCGACCTACCAATACCAACGGACGCACGCATACTTTTGTCCGCAAATAGTTCATAAGCGCGTAATAACTCTTAATAATTTCGTACTCTATTAATGCAGAAATGTGTTTAGCTGTTCACAACGTTGCTATAACGATTCGTACGCATATTGTATACCAAAGAAAGTGGTATTATTATAATTATTTGTTGAAGTGTTATTTTTAAAAAGAAAAGAGTCTGGATTATCAACTTACATATTTTACATACACGTACTATGTATTCCAACGTGATTCCCAATTACATCTCTATTACAAATTTGAATCGTCGCGAATTTGGTTTTTCACCGCTCGTCGAAATGAAATAGAAAAATAACGAAAAAGGTTACAATTTAGAATTCTTTCTTTAAATCAATTGAGTTCTTATCACTAATACAATTGATATCACCTTTTTTTTTTTTTTATTCGATAAACTTTTTCTATTCTTTTCTGCATCACACCGAAGATGATATCTCCTCAATGATGCAGTTAAGGTACATTACAGAGTTAAGATACATTAGGTACAATGTAAAAGGCAACAATAAATAATAATTACAACTATATAGATATTCATACAGGTTAATTAAATGCGAAGAATTGGTATGATTACAAGTAAAAACAATTAAATAATAATAAGCAAGAATGATAGTTAATGGGACTAATAAACAACTTTTAATTTTTCTACCTATGTACATATATGATAACAAATTGATATTTTTCAATATTGATATTTACCATTAATTTCTTTATTCGATACTTTAATACAATGAGAAACAGATACATGTTATATCAACTGTGGAAAGGAAAAAGGACGTAACCCACACATTTTACAGGAGGCGCAAATTATGAATTATACACAAACTTGAAGTGCACATAGACTTCAAAACTGGTGTTTAATTGACATAATCTAATATTAAATAAAGAAGTTGTCTAGAGAAAACCTTTATTTCAGTCTTTTTTTTCTTGGTTTTAATGTTTCACGAGGTCATCTTTTTCGAAATTAAAAGCTAAATTTAGATACTAATTCGGTATTTGCAGCTGGCATCCTTTTGATAGAACGTTTATCAAGTTTGATACATTGTGATTATCGAAAAAAACTGTGGGTTACGTCCTTTTTTCTTTCCACAGTCTCGATATGTATGCATGTATAATTGTATTAACTTTTTTATATATCTCGTTCGCGTATTTTTTAACGAAATTATTGATTTTTGCTTGGACTTGTTTGGTAAAATGCTGTTTCTTATCTAGGCTAGATTCTTCATCTGAGTCTATTATAATTAAATTGGATTTACTTTGATGATCTGACCGTAATTATTTCTCCTTACAATAACGGACCGATTTATAGGGTGCATTTATTTAGTGGATTTAACCCTCCAAGGACGAGCGTCACCATATGGTCACACAAAACACCGTTGTCTATTGATCCCACTACTCATACTTTGTCTACCTGAATATCGTTGCTATCGCTCATATTTGGTTAAGAAGGGTACGGACTACAGTTAGTCATCAGCCGTGGGGACAGGAACGGCCTCCAAAAGCACATGTGATTTTTTGAATTTCCGTCATTTTTAATTTACTCTTTGAAACTGTTAGTTATTTTTTTATAAAAACATCAAATTATTTACAGTTATTTTGCTAATATAGTTGTATTGAAATTATGTTAATTTAAAGATGTCAAATTGTAAATATGTTTTTAAAAAATCACGTTTAACTATATTTCAACCCCGAATGTTCGCGAGCCCATACGGTCATTTTTGTCCTTACTACTGTCCGTACTCAATATTACACGGTAATAAAAGGATGGGCATGACCATATAGTCATGCGGGGTTTCTATACAACGACTGCGTTTTTTTTTTAAATTTTGGATAGGAATAAAAGTTATCCGTGACTTTAATATGGCTTAGAAAATATTTTTTTTATCGAAAAAAAGCTCTCGTCTCTGGAGGGTTAATACATATTCAGCTCTGTGCGTTGGGATAAAATTAATGGCCGAAACGTGGTATTTTACGAATTCGTATTAAAATGTATTTTAACAAGATTCAAATCAGAGTCGTCAATTTATATATTTCGCGAAAGAATGGAATGAAAAAATCGCGTAACAACGAGTACATCGCGTTAAAAAAATAAACGGTGCCATTCAAAAAATCGCATAAATAGAGGACTGGTTGTACATTTCCTCTTTTAATGCATTTTTATTTGGTGTGCCGCGGAACAAATCCCATTCACCAGTGTGCCGTGAAGTAAAAAAGATTGACATACATTGCATGGTCTCGAGCAGGGGGTGGGGAACCTTTTCTTTAGAAAAGGCCGCATCCATTTTTCTGATTCGACATAGGCCGAAGTAAACATTGACTAGAGAATCTTTGGCCGGAATTTACGATTTTACTTATCAGATCTCTGGAATTTACAAAAAAATACAGAATTACAGAATCGGCCAGAAGGCCGCACCAGGGTTGCCAAAAGGCCGCAGGTTCCCCGCGCCTGTTCTAGAGTTTTGAAACACCTGCAGCATTTAGTGCACGATGCCCCAGAGTGTGCATCTGTGGTGTGCGTTTCGTTGCATATCAACAGAGCCCTGCTTTGAATTAACACAAAGTGCTTAGTATTTCCATTTGCAGTACAAAATGTATCAATATTTAATTTCATCATAATTGCCCAGGTAAAATTGCCGTTGGTCTGTATTTATTGCGTTCTCGCCTTATTGTGGATAATTAATTATACCCACTGAACGCGCCTAACCCGTAATTAGTCGACAATTAAATGCAATCCAATAAATACTTCCACGACATTGTGTCTGTTCTAATGTTTAATTTATGCCCTATGATTATTGCAATTAATCCAGGCTAATCTATTCACTTGTATATATTTTAATAATATAAACACGCGCTCTGTGCATTTCCTTCGTTAATTAGATGCATTACGTTACAGCCAGGCTAAAATCGTATGCCTTTAAACGTAGATATTCATGCACCTAATATGTATATCGACAGACATTGCCCTACGATAGATTATTCGGATAACTGCATGAACTTGTACATCTAAAAATATAAATTTTGAAAAATGACATCCAATTAACGTTATTATTTAAAATTAATTATCTTGCCAAACATAAATTCTTTGTTTAAGAAAAACACAATATTCAATTTAAGATTTCGACTGAAGGTGCTTGCTGGAATTTCAATATTAAATTTAAATCGTACAAATTATGTATAACGACCCGGGATTCGCCTTTCTGCATCTTCAGGCGTTCAAGTGCACGGATGAACTTGAACTGTGCGTCTGTACATAATTTGAACGATTCAAATTTAACACAATATTCCTTTGAACTAATTTTCACTTCAATCAGATCAGAACCGGTTCCCCTCACGGCGAGCCTTATCAACTGATTAGAAATACAATTTAACAGTGTTATTTATTCAAAAACAAATTGAAATAATAAGTTTAGGAGATAAGAGATCATTTTAATTTGTATTATTTTAGAGTAATTTATTAATAAAGATAAAATACATTACTTAAATAAATCCGGGATTTATAGATTGCAATGCTCTTGTTGTACAAAGTTTTATATCGGCAAAACAGAAAGAACACTGAACATCCGAGTTTTAGAACATATGGCAGCCTTTAGATTGAAAAAAGACACGTCTACTTTTGCTAATCACTTAACTTCGGAAGGACACGTGTTCAATCAGGAACAAGGGATAAAAATGTTACACCCAAATACGGACAGTCATAAGCTCTTTTTCCAAGAAATTTTAGAAATCAACAAGGCACAGTTGC
The DNA here is from genome assembly GCA_030503985.1 of Himalopsyche tibetana. Lineage (NCBI taxonomy): Eukaryota > Metazoa > Arthropoda > Insecta > Trichoptera > Rhyacophilidae > Himalopsyche > Himalopsyche tibetana. The sequence goes on from JAPJYX010000007.1 coordinate 18,813,195, forward strand.
AGGGTCTTCCGATTTTAAACGAAATATCAAACTTTCCCACATCTCCGCTTCTATACCCTATATAACCATAAAATCATATAATCATAAAACCTTTGCCGACAAACAGATTATATAATTCTTGAAACTGCTCACTACACAAATCTGTTGGCATTCCCATGGGCTCATCCTTTTCGCCAGCAGTGGCTTTGGACTCAGTGATGCATTTGTATCTTATATAAACACGAAACTTTCGTTTGCTAGGCGTCAGTTCAAGTTCATCCGTGCACTTGAATGCCTGAAGATGCCGAAAGGCGAAACCCGGGTCGTTAGTGACAAAATTTGTGAGAATGTACATAGTTTGAACGATTCAAATTTAATATTGAAATTCCACCAAGCACCTTCAGTCGAAATCTTAAATTAGACTTCTACTGTAATTTGATAAATTCTTTTCAATGCCGATTGTTAATTACACCTTCTCACAACAAAATATTTTTTCCCTGCGATACAATTTTTGATGACCCTGAATTTCATTTTTTTTTAATTTACCACCTGTAAGTTTTTATTTAGTAATATTTTGATTCTATTTGTCAATTTGTCCTTTAATTTTTTTCAGGTAAGCTACATTCAACTACTTACGAGTATAACAAAATCGCTGTACTATTTGTTCCACAGTAATTAGGTAAGTCTTAACTTAATAGAAAAATTAAATTAACTTTGATTATTCCACGTATTGTGTTACTAACTGTGACACGTGTTTCGCCTCTTTCAGAGGCATCTTCAGACTTACTATCGCAAAGTTTGCTTAAGTAATGAAGCAAGATTGATTCTAACATTTTAAAATTATGAAATGACAAAATGGAGTTTTGGGTTTTTTTTCCTTTTAAGAGGAGCAAGGAGGGGGGGGGTGTAGAATCGAAATAAAGTAAACAAATAATGATACTAATGAGTTGTAATCAATCAGATTGGGATTTTTCCTTTTTAAGGGAAGCAAAGAGGGGATTATAAAATCGAAACAGAGCAAACAAATTTAATCATACTACTAATGACGTTAAACATTACAAATTATTAAACTAATGAGCTGCAATCAATCAGCTAGGTTAACGCTAGATTACCGCTAAATTACCGCCGAAACCATCGAAAGAAGTCTCAACTTATTCAATGTTTTAAGTATTCTAATAATATCTGAATAAATAAGCTCATCTATAAACTCATCTTACCTAAAATTGTAGAACTAAATACGTTTATATTTTTAACCTCATTAAAATGGAGTTCTACTAAGTAAATGCCAATTCAATCAATAACTATAGTTTAAAAAAAAATCACAAAGGTCCCTTAAGAGAATATGCAACTCTTCAAAAACAAGCCGGGCACAGAGGGATAGTTTTTGCGTGGTTTGGTCAGAGTCGGAAAGAGAATTTTTTTACAGAACAAACTGTAAATACGCAAAAATCGTTTAATACTGCTTTTCTATACATAGTTTTATGCCAGCAGTAAATTGAAAGCGAACAAAATTCGAGGTTTGTCCTAAGAGCCAATTGCTTATTTTCAACTTCAATTCACAGAGAACCATTTTAAACGATATGGTCACCGATCACCGTGTTAACCGTTTGAATGCCAAGCGGACACAGATGTCCGGAACATATGCAAGCGAACACGGACGTCCAAGACATTTAAAAAATCAAATACTTTGTATTCTAATAGAATATAAGCAATATTTTGATGAATATGTGTAGTGCCATCAGTATACTGAGTCAATATAGGTTTTTAAAATATCGAATTCGAGTGTATATTAGGCAAAATTATTTTTCTCAAAAACACGCAGTATCTCTGGGACATGATTTATTTGCGCGGTATTCAAACGGTTAATAATACTTATTCAACAATTATATAGGTATAATGGTCAAGACCAGTCTTCCCTCTAAGCTGTGCGCGCGACTTTCCGAGCGCGCGCAACTTAACTTGTATAGTGAGTGTTGTTTATTATTGTCATTATAAAAAAACCGTTCCGTTTAGTAGGTCTAAAAACCGTTATGTGGCGCACATTTTTTAAAATTTCCTTTCAAAGTTGTACATTCAATGTCTTGCGCACATAACCATTGGAAAATTAGGGGGAACATTGGTCAAGACTGATTCGTTCAGCGCGAATGCATCTTCAGTTGACGAAAATGAGATTGAAAATGCCTTCTTGCTGAGTAAAACATAAACGTTCCCGGTGAAGGATTTTATTTTTAAGTGTTGTATGTATATATTTGGCCTATTTGCGGAATTGGAAGTTCATAAAAGCGACATGTCTGCTGTTGCAGCCGGTATCGTAATTATGCTTTTAATGCGAAGTAGATGCGCCACCTGACGGGTTTCGCGAAGTGGATTCGTGGCCGGGCAAGGCTACGGTACGGCGGCAGAGGAGGCGACGGCCGGCCATTCGAACAGGTGTTTACCGCCTAATTAATTATTGCGTTTGCCAACGTCCATAAATCTCGCGGATCGGAGAGTTGTGTCTGATGTAGCCGCGGACGCCATTAATTTCACGCCGTACAAAACGAATGCGTTTTTTGTTTGCCTTTAAAACGCATTTCATCTTAATGTTTTTACGCCGTGTTATCGAAACGTAATAAATGTTGGTTTCGCGGGATTTCGGCCAAATGTACTGACACTATACTAACCAACGACTTCGAATCCAACAAAACGGCTCTCTGCTATACCGATGTTAATCCGATTACGAATGCATTCATTTTTGTTCTGTGTGTTCAACAACATTTTTTTTCACTTATGTGATCCGTATCTTTATTCTGGATGCAACACCGCCCTGGCGACGAATAACTAACTGGACACGAGAGAGAAAAAAAGATATTTTCTGATTTGCTTTCATTTTTACGGTCAGATGGGGGTGGTACCGCAATGTTCGCGAAGGAGTGCGAGCGCACACTTTCAATAATGTGGCCGCTTACATTTTTCTATCTTCCGCACAGAGCGCACACAGAAACATTGTAAAAAGAAGTTTAAATGTACAAAATTTTATAAGTCATCTTTTTGATGCCAAGACAAATAAAGATCATGTTTTAAATAAATATTTAAATAATGTTTTGACTGACTGAACTTATGCACCAACAAGCTATCGGGTTAAAATATTATATTTTTATTATAAACGTCATTGATTCCTATAGTTTTTTTTAGAAACATGATATGACGAATTGATTATTCAAGCGTTAGTGAGTAGGTCAGTGTGTATCTACCAACCTTCCCACATGCTCACACTTTTTGGTTTTTGCTGAAAATTAACTACACAAAGAAGTTAATGGGTCCGCACACATCATATAAAAATTAGAGGGAACGTTGGTGGTCCGGTATGTCGACACTAAAAAACACACATGCCTTCGGACAAAAAACAAAAAGTCGATTGAAAAATCAATCTATGAAGGTTTTCGTTCAGGAATTTGAATCATCCGTGGCCACCGCAAGCAAATATGCCACTCGGTTGACAGTAACGGAAATCGCTTAACCCTTTCTTAACTAAGATGTGTAAATAGTACACATACCTTCTAATCATTTACATTTCTCAGTATATATAATAAATACTCGGCCTAAAATTCACGTATTCCTCCCTTATACATTTACGCATTGAGTATTGCAATAATAAAGAAGAAATATTGCAGTAGTGCTATATATATGTCATGATTAACTCCCGTTCGCCTGATGTGTAACGGACACACAGCTCAGGAGGAAAGGGTTAAACGTTTATCAAAATTTGTGCCAGAATTGCATGAGAAAAAATCATCGATATTTGTTTAAATGAGCCATACATACATAACCTACGTTTTCGAAATTTCTCGAAACCCACCGCTAACTTTACGCCATCTAAGATCATGATAGCATGCTGGAATCCTTGGTCAGGAAGAACAGCTGTAATGGTTGGCAATACCTAATTAACTTATTCTGATGTTGTCCATAAACGTAAAACTAGTATTTGACAAGTATTTTTATTGTTGTGAATTTAAATGTTATTCACGTAAAAGAGCTTAAGCAAAATACAAAGTATGTATACTAAATTACTGTCTTCGAAGTCACGAATACTTATTTATTTATTTATTCAAACCCACTAACTCCTGCTGCTTGATTTTAATAACTACATAATATTTTTCTCATACTAAACGATTATGATCTTTGTCTTCAATATATCACCGCAGCGGCACAATCATTTAACGTTTCTACGACCGAAAAGAAAAATAACCCGTTGAACTCAGGCTGCGCGGTTTACCGGCACTAGAGCGCGATTCGTTAGAGACATTTAGACACTTTAACCGTTTGAATACCGCGCAAATAAATTATTAATGTGTCCCAGAGATACTGCGTTTTTTTGAGAAAAATAATTTTGCGTAATATACACTCGAATTCGATATTTTAAAAACCCATATTGACTCAGTATAGATGGAACTACACATATTCATCAAAATATTGCTTATATTCTATTAGAATACCAAGTATTTGATATTTTAAATGTCTTGGACATCTGTGTCCGCTTGGTATTCAAGATATTGGTATTGATTAATGTTTCATTTGTAACCCATTTCATAGATAACCGTCGACAGGTTGGTTTTGATATTTTTAATACATTGCCATCAGCTGCCATTCATAATATAATTTTTTTCCCTGAGAGGTGAAGTGAGGCAAGTGGTATTTAAAAAAAAAAAAGTTTGATGCGTTATAATATTATACATCAATGTTTCTCAACCTTTTTGTGCCCGTTGACCCTTTTGAGTGTCTTTATTTATCTGTGCCCCCCCCCCCCATACCTGTTGTGTACTATTGAAGTACGAAAAGACGTGAGACTTTATTTTTGTATGTCTTCCCATAATTTCGAATTTCAAAAACCCAGAAATTCGCGGATTTCCCATAATAAACACCGCGAGACGTTTAGCTTTTCTCAGACACTCCTATGTATAAAACACAACATTTTACGGATTTCGGAAAATTTTCCAGTGGCCCCCCGTTGAGAAACCCTGTTCTACGTGTCTATAAATATAGTGTAAACGAAGTGAGTTCATTAAATATACACAGCAATTATTGTATAATCCCCCTAAAATAAAAATACACAATACACCAAATAAACATGTGATGTAAGAGATTCACCATTTTACTACTTGGTTCACTTCACTTCTTGAGGGCTCAAATGTATAAAAAAAATAGCAAATCAGCGTTAAATTGAAAAGACTTTTAAACTCATCCATCTTGTCAATAACGTATAATTATATTCTTTTTGAGATGCATTTTTTTTATCAATTCGCGTGGAATAAAAAAATATACTTTTTAATTTGCATCTTGTAATTAGATTTCAATGCATAAATTGTTTTTTTTATATAGTTAAACAACATGTTTTTTATTATCATGAATTTGATTTACTCAAAACCAGTATTTCCAACATATCGTCTTTAGCCAGAAAGATAATATAATATACATACTATACATAATCTGTACATGTGAGATAAACAACACTATGTCAATTTTGGCCAAATTGATATATCTAAATAGTATCTATATAATAGTAAATAGTACAAATTGATATATATATATATAAATAGTAGTTACATACTTTGTGACGCTTTGTGAAGTTTTTTCAAGTATGGTACAAATATTGTACAATACAAATAATAGAAGAGAACCAGTGGTTTTCTAACACAAATATCATAAAGAAGCTATGAACAATCACACTTACAAACTGTCAATTTTGACAAAGCGTATGTAACCTTCAATGTACACCATTGTATTGAGAGATCGTAACTAGGATTTATGCAAAAACCTACTTTTCGAATCTCGGCTTCAACCGTATTTCGAAGTTTCACCAAATGGTTTATTCATTGAAAAAAAGCAAAATAAAAAAAACTTCAAACTTCGTGAAAACTAGTCAAAATGTTCAGCAAAAACATTTTAAAAATAAACCAAAATATGATATTTTTAACGGATTCATTGAACTACACATTAATAATAGAAAATTTAAATTAACTTTGATTATTCCACGTATTGTGTTACTAACTGTGACACGTGCTTCGCCTCTTTCAGAGGCATCTTCAGACTTACTATCGCAAAGTTTGCTTAAGTAATGAAGCAAGATTGATTCTCACATTTTAAAATTATGAAATTACAAAATGGAGTTTGGGTTTTTTTCCTTTTTAAGGGGAGCAAGGAGGAATAATCAAGGTTAATTTAAATTTTCTATTAAAAACTACACATTATTTATTCTCTTTTTAATAACAACCAATGCAGCTACAAATCAAAATACTAACTTAAGATTTCGACTGAAGGTGCTTGGTGGAATTTCAATATTATTAGATATAGATGCCGTAATGCGAAACCCGGGTCGTTAGTGACAAGACTTGTGCGAATGTAAAAAAATTAATATTAATTCTCTTAGTTGAAACGGTTTAGCTTATGTTGTAAAAACTGGCTTTCGAATGGCGTGAAATTCGCTTTAAAACCGACAAGCCCTAAATCGCAATGAATTCACACGACAATCAAATGTTAAAGCCGATATAAACGAAAATCAAAAATGCTTACAACAAATTACAATAACTAGTTAATACGTAAAGACTGCAGATAGATCACGGCACTATAGGCGAGGAATTGTTCCGGTATTCCGTCATAGCGTTAACATATTCACGAAAACTTGTCCGACATTGCGTTAACACCAATTTTATTTAAATTGTATTAAATAAATAATTGTGATTGCCAGAATGTTCTCGGGACGGTCGTATTCTTGAAGTGTTTTGCATTATTTCGAGATCCCATTGTCCGATAAGGCGGCAGTATATCACCGAGACCCGGCTCAAGAAGTTGGTGAATGAATGCTGATGCTTGACTCTATGACCCTCGTGGCGACCTCGCGCACAATTTATTACTTATTGAATATTTATGCGTGTCTTTTTTTACTCTTTTGCTTTTAAGTAATTTTGAAATTCAAATTGTCTATCGGCGAATTATGTATTCCATTTTCAAACCGACTAGTTGTATATCTACTTAAATTATCTAACCCGTTGAATGCTTGCGAATTTTACCCTTAATGTCTTTATTTAATAAATTAAACATCAAATCTGGTTTTTTTCAATATACTTTACGTATTTATCTTTATATCGATCCGTAATGCACAGAAACAGATACACTGATAGTGTGGGTGTATGCGTATTTTTTTTTGTTGTTGGAAAATTAACAAGATGACAGTTTCACCCAGTGCGGGGGTGGGGAAACTTTTCTTTCCTAAAGGCCGCGTTCATTTTTCTAATTCGACACGAAGGCCGCAGTATGCGTTGACTATGAATTTTTTGGCCGAAAACAATTTCTAAAGCCCTAAAATTTGCGGATTTCCCCAAATTACCAGCATGGACCTTTTTTTTTAGGATTTTGACATCAAAAATCGAGAATTTACGAAATTACAAAAATTTACAGTATTAGAGAAATTAAAAAAAACTCGCTCATGACGGATACATAATTCCATGACTTCGTGTACATATTGTCTATACAATTTTTTATACGCCCTATTGTCTATTTTTATGGAAGATTTGTTATATGTACCACCTTGTTAATAAAAACTGTGTAGAAAAGATATAAACATAGAAAGACGGGAAGGGACTTACGAGGTTTAGTATTCACAACGTCTTTACTGTTTACATTTCACATTTATAGAGGCAATTTTTACTTTGCTTTATAAATAATTATTTTAAAAACTAAATGAGTTTATTTCTCGACCCAGCAGTGTGGTTAGTCTTACTTATCTTAACCCTTTGAGGAGTGTGCTAATTTTTATTAAATCAAGTTTTTTTTTTATAATTGATTATACTATTAATACACAAAAAACATAAAAAAAACATGTTTTGTTAATACAAATCAGTCTGGGAAGAATATTGATTATTATTTCAAAAAGTAAATATATTTTTCACTTTTTAAATATTTTTCATTTTATTTTTAAATATTTTTCAAGAAGCTATTACTTTGAATTTGGTCCTTGATCTTTTTTTTCTCTCACCTGTCTGTGTACATGTGACTACTGAGGTCAATCCCAAAATGAGAATCGACCTGAAATGGCGTTTTACGCTCAGTATGGCTACCGATTTGTTTACAAATATTAACCTTTTTAAAAAATTCTTTAGTTAATTTACAATAAATAATAAAAATAATGTGACTGCCAAAATCACAGATTTATGTTTTTTTGTATTCATATGTGAAGAAATAATAACAATACAATATAAAGCATGATGATAAAAATATCAAATGGTTAATACTCCCCCCTCTTACTATATACGTTATTGGTGTCAGCGTCACATTAGGAATTGATTGTAAGCAATCACTATAGAATTCACCATCTCAATATTACATCTAGTTAAATCTGATTTGATCGTTGTTGCCAAAATTAAATTCAAACTATAATAGTTGATTAACTTAAAAATGAATAATGCTGTTTTGTTGAATTGGGAACAATTAAATAATGTTGAATTGAATTTCGTAAAACGAAATGCGAGACAATATTCAATAACCATCTAAAAAAAACTCTTACATATAATTATACTAGTATTGTTTGATAGTGTCAATTGCAAAAAAAAACGAATATTCTAGAAATTATTATTTATGTGGGTCGGTACTGCGGATCCATTCGATTAACCTGGAAATTCAAATATCGTATCAGTTTTTACAGACCGTGAGGGTCGTATAGATTTCTACCCACCAAACATAAAGTTTAATCACAAAATTGTATGAAAAAAATATCTAAATACTTGCTACTGTCAATTTCTGTGTTTGCTATTATTTATTCAGTACCATTAACATTAAGACAACCCAGCTCTCCATATCGTCACCGTTCTGGCAAAAGTTAGTAAGTAACTTATGTGTTAAGTGACAAAGGGATTCTCTGATTTCAATCAATTCGTTGTCAGGAATAACTCGGATGGTGCGTTGCTCATAAGAAAAAAAAACATTCATACAATGATATTTATACAGAACAAAGTATTTGTTTTAACCATGTCCGCTCCCAATTTTAGGTATATATACTCCTCATAGAGTTAGTCTCAACAAAAAAATTGTATACGAGAACTGTTTGTTAGTCAACTTTTCCTTTTAAGGGAAATGAGGATAAAATGATATCGCTAGGACAAGACTAGTGGTTAGCTAATCGATTTTTTTAGGATAGGATGGGCTGGAGGGAGGACTTTTAAGACATCACATACATACATCCATGCCTTCGAACGGAAATTGCAACCGATCATTTTTTTTTTAAACCATGTCCACTCCCAATGTGGAGCATATGGACTCCTAATGGAGTTTATCTCAACAGAAGTGTTTCTACGAGAACTGTTTGTTACTCAGTTGCTCAACCTCTCTTTTTCCAAAGAGAGTAGGGATAGAAGGATAGGGCTAGGACAGGATTAGTGGTAAGCTAGTCGCTCTCGATACGCCCCGTGCATAGGATAGGATGAGTGAAAGGGGGGAATTCAAGACATCACATACACCCATGCCTTTGAACAGAAATTCATAAATCGATTGAAAAATCAATTTATAAAAACTGTCCGTTACATCATTACATACGAGGAATTACATTTGAACAAATTTCTGTTATTCGTTCGCGTTTGACAGATCGATTATAACAGTGAACATAGTTATAATTATTACATTAAAGTTACACCAACCGTACAAACCAAAAACAAAAATTATGCTGAATTAAAAGACCCCTTTTAATTAGTGTCTAATTCCTAATAAATTTGAGAATAACCCTGAAAATGACCTTGTGCATTTATTGTTGTAAAATGTAGGAACCAATTCATATTACTAATTTATTTAAATTTTATAAACTGTATTTGGACGTATGTAATCATATTTTTCCATCTGGTGATCGCGTTTGTAGCAGATCACAGACGCGCGTATTTTAAAAAAATCGCTGTCGATTGTCGCCGGAAATAGAACCGTTTTGTAAATACGTTGGAAGTATTGAGGCGCTCCTCTTCCGTCTGCGATTTGAGGGTCGCGCGGAGGCGCCGCGGCGCCGTCGCGTGACGTCACCAGGCGCCGTCTTGTCCAGGCGGCAGTCACGACCGCCGTGGCCGACACACCTCGCCCGGCTCACCGATGCCGTCACCCACCTACCTCGCTCCGTGTGCACATTCGAAAATACATTAACTCTATATTTTACGACCACTATTGATCACTTTATGATAATGTAAGTTACATCGATTAAGTGCATTCAGCGATGTGTATGCGTCGGAAGAATTACAAACTGTTCAGCCATTTGAATGCTGTAGTGAAGTACCACGTTGATTTTTTATTCTATGACTTCATTGTTTTGACTCAGTGGGTGATTTCATTGTGCTTTTGGATGAAATTGGACTACAAATTCAAAATTGCAGCAAAAGACACTTGTTTTGATAGAGAAGAGCAACGTATCTATTCTCATATATGTTATACATAATAATCTAGATTGTAAATATGTACTTATTTTGAACGGTGTGAAATACGCAACACTGTCAGTCATGTCGAATGTAGATATTATTTTCGTATTGTCATTGTTAACCCTCCAAGGACGAGCGTGACCATGTGGTAACAGTAAACACCGTTGTCTATTGATCCCGCTATTTATCCTTTTTCTACCTGAATATCAATTCATTCAATTTTGGTTACAGACTTCAATTAGTCATCAGCTGCGGGAACGAAAACATCTCAGTTTATTTTTAATGGACGTTTTGAAAGTGTTCGTTATTATTCTATTAAAACATTAAATTATTTACACTACTTTATTTGTGTTGAAATTATGTTGATCTAAAGAGGTCAACTTGTAAATGTTTGTTTAAAATTTCACCATTAGCTTTATTTCAACCCCGAATGTTTGCGTGACCATAAGGTCACGCTTGTCCTTACTACTGTCCTTACACAATATTACATGCGGTATATATACAACTAATTTGTGCTTTTTTTATATTGATAGAAACAAAAGTTATAAGTGACTTCAAATATGGCATAAAATTTATTGTTTTATTGAAAAAAAACTCGTAAATAGGGGTATAAGTATAACAATAAAAAATAATTTGCTATCCAGTCGCTCTGTTTGTCAAATACACATCTAGTAACACGGCAAGTAAAAAAGTTTTAGTTTCAATAATTAATTAATTTATGCGAAATTGTCTTATTTTTAGTATAGAATGCATTAATTTTGCACGATAAAATCAATTAAGGAAACATGTAAGAACTCTTGGCGTATTCGAGATAAACACAATATTGTTGGGCCCGTTTACGATATCATGATTTTATAAACACACTTGAAATACTTGGTTACGTATAATTGAGTTTACAAGAGTTTTTAATTATCTATGTAAATACCAACCAAGGCATCTCTCTATCTGTGACTGAAAAACTGTAAATCGGCAGATTTAATCATTTAAATTTTGTTTTAAGATACACCAACTAACTCAAATAGCCATAGCAAACTTTATAAAAAAATATCCCTCGACAAACGACATCATATCGCAATCTGTAAAACGTTAAGTCATCATTGAATTTTACGCGATTTATGTAGTGATTTTATCTCGACATAACATCATCGTCAGGACTATGGAATACAAGGTATCGATAAAAAAGTATTTCAGAGTTTAATGTAGATAGGTATCTCTTAAACCCCCTTTGAATTATTGGTCACATTTATCATACATTTATTGAAACGAGACAAAAATAATTATGACAAATTAACATATCTAAGTTTATTAAACATAATATTATATAATTGAATGTGACATTGATTTTTTTTCAAAATGGCGTACACGGCAATCGCTAATCGACCACTTACTGACCAGAGGAGGCTTAAGACAAAGTCACGCATAATTAGCAAAATCAATAATATCGATGCATTAGAGATTGCTCGGCACGTAGTAATTTTAATAAATTATTATTATATTATTCAAAATCGTTCCCATGAGCGACGGTTTTCAATTTCATAATTAATATTAATTGTATATTTTATGATATATTATTCGTTATTTATTGTATTGAATTGCTGATAATCATAATATTAATTGTCTAAACATTATTGAATTATATTTTAGTACAATTTACAAACGTTGGTCGATATGAGGGCTCGAAAGACAGCTGTTTTTATAATCATAAAATGTGCAAATATTCTAATTAGTATTTATTATCTTGCTTGTTATATCCTTTGAATAACTGCCATGTTTGCTATACATGAGCATGTAAACTGCCGCTTTTGTTACAAACTAGATTTTGTTTTTTCGAAATATACTTGTTAAAACATATTTTTTTCTAAATTTAACTAACAGAATTTCCAGCTCTACGCGGTTTCATATCGAATTCATTTTCGACAAAGTGCTCACATATGTAGTTTTTACTGCGATCGGTGCTGATTATTTAATCCAGTGCTCGCAAACCTTTCGGACTTCGCGAAACAATCGATTCGTATTTTTTTTAACACCGCTTACCACATGCATTATTTTATTTGAAACTCATTTAATCGTGATGTTGAAATTTTTGATTTAATTTTTTCACTGAGTTCACGTTTCTCGAAATCTTCTCTGTAATCATTGACAACCCTCGCTTAGCATAATATAATAGCACTGCTGAGGTGAAATATACATCTGAATAACATCTGTATAATAAAATACATTGCGATGTATGCCACAGAATTCCCCTGACAACAACCTCTCGTTGCATCTCAATCTGTGAATCGTCGAGACACAGTCAACACGGCGCCCTCGGGACCGACACCCCATTCGTTGCCCATTCATAAAAGTTGTGTGCGAAATGGGGGAGACGGTTGACATTGTCGCCCATTCATGTTTACAGCCCCCTGTTTGTTGAATGAATCTCCCAATTAGTGTTTACAAACCACTTGCATTGCGAAATATCATCCCCCTTACAGGGACTTCCCTGTCTACGGACTTAGGTAAGGTTTTGTTCACATTACAAAGGTTGTTATAAATTTTCGATTTTTTTATGTTCAATTGAAATTAAATGTACTTGCCGCGTAACCAACTGTACCACGTGATTCGCTTCTCTGAAGAAGAGAGAAAACAATTGCTTTTTTAAAATTGTAGGACGTGATACAACAATGTCTCAAAGTACTTCGACGCAAACGAGCTATTGCTGAGATGGCGAACCTCTTACCCGGGTCCGCGTGCCAAAAATCCTCAAAAATATTTTTCGATTGTGTGGCGTTTAACAAAAGAAAAAAATAAAAAATACAATTTTTAAACGATTGTCGTTTATCTTGGGAAACATTTGAAAATTAATAAAACGGAATAAATTAATAGTACAAAGATTATAGAGTCAAAATATCATTTTTTTTTTAACTTAAAAAAAAAAATGAACTTGGAAATCGCTCGCGTGCCATCCAAATTCTTAAACGTGCCACCTTAGGCACGCGTGCCGTAAGTTCGCCATCCCTGAGCTATTGTATTAAATATTTGAATATGTCTTCTAACTGAAAACTGCTTGTTCGCTTTCTTCTATATTTCTAGGTAGGTTATATACTAATTCATGGGAGGGGAATATTTTCATGTTTGAAGACCGCATTAATTGTTTAATTTGAATTCACCGGTATAACAGTGAAATATATCTGCAATTTCATATTTAACTCATTTTCGTCAAATCGATCACAAGGGAGGTATTTTCGCAAGGTATTTCAAGGTATTTCAAGGGAGGTAAAAAAATCAATCAAAGGAATTGAGTGGAGTAACCACTTGAAAAGACTCCCTTACGAATACGTTTTTTAATGTTCACGCGATTTTAACCTTCGCGTTCCCATGCGGTGCATTTGCATTACAAAGTTCTTCTTATTTCAACCATTCGCTAAAAACCAATAATATCCTGTTGATATGTATTTCAATCTACAACAGCCATACTCAACCTGCTGCCCGCGGGCCACGTGCAGCCCAGTAAGCTCTTATGTGCGGCCCAAAATAATTATAGTCACCAAATATTTTACATGCAAACACCGCAGTACTGGCGTGCCATCTCGACTAGTGACTGTATTTTACCTCAAATCAGTCGCTAGTCGCGACGCCATTGTACATCATACATACATACATATATATGTATGCAGTATAGTATGTGCTATATTTACAGTTTACTATAAATATGTTGCGACCCACCGCTCACGTAGAGAAGCAAAAATCGGAGTGAAGTTTGAGTATGGCTGATCTACAATGATATGCAATGCAAATATTACTCAAATTGGTCTGGGGTCACTTTGTAACCCATCGCTTCTCCATAATATTTTCGACGTTTCAGTACTCTCTAGTGTTAAGAATAAAGATGTAATTAAAGCTTGCCTGGCTTGGAAAGTTACACTTGCATTTCTCTAATTTAAACATTGACCCCTTTTCAATTTGCGACACTTTGGACCTGGCTTGAGTAACACCGGTCTTTGGTATCATTAGTCATCTTTATTCGATGACTACCGCAATTAATAATCACCCAATTGGAGTCGAAATTGTTTCGATGCGGGAGCGTGTGGCGGGTTGAATAAATTTGGGCGCCGTATGTACGTTATTGTAATTTAGGCGCCAGGCGTCGCGATAGCACGGCGCCATCTGAAAATGTCCCCGACCCAAGTCGTATCATAAAAGAGAGTGGGGGGAGAGAGTGCGTAGGGGCCCAAATAATTCCACACGCGTATATGTGTACATACATATGTATGTACGTCGTATTCACATACATTCTTTTGACATTATCTATTATCATCGTCATACGTTAGTTAGATGGCAACATAAATTCTCCTGCCAACTGACTTGCAAATGAATGACGTAAAAATAACAAAATAATTTAATTTCATAGAAGCGTTAACTATTTACTATTCGATTTGCATAAAAATTCCATCGTCAAAACTGTAAATCCCAATCTTATTAAACAAAACCTTGAAAAATCCCATTTTTAAAAGTTCTTCGAATCACCTAAGTCATATTTAATAAGTGTAATGCTATAATTTATTGTAATATGAATTGGGATGTTAGAGTGAATAACAAGATGCATTGTGTATCTCTTGGGAGCCAGTATACATAACTGAGCAAAATGTATGTTTAAACAGAGTTCTGACGATGCCAAATGCCGAAATAGCTATCAACTAGTAAATATAAAAACTGTAAACTAAATACGTTGTTCATTTTATCCTATAATAAAAGTGGAAATTTGTATTTTTTTTAACAGCTTAACGACCGTGGACGCGTATTTGAGTTTTTGAAAAACAAAGGTTGCTGGCCGGTGGACACATATATGTGTATAGGCGAAGTATCTGGAAGCTAATAAAATTAAATTTTGTAAAGATATCTCAATTTGCTTACAAATTATAGTGAATTTAGTAAAATTATAATTTTTGCGAATTTTTCGCAAAATTTTATTTCGCCAGATGAAATTTTATTAAAAAAAACGTGCGGTCGTTAAGCTGTTTTAATTAATATAATGCCTTTCCATCAAGTAAGAATTGACATTAAACACCCTAAAAGTGACAAATATGTATGTAATTATCGTTGTGATCTCAAATGTATCTCAAACAACACCGTCATAATTGAATTATGACCATGTTCACTTTATTCTAAAAGCATACTATGTATCTATTCATCGCTTGGTTTAGTTGTGATTTTTATTAAGGTTGTATGTTGAGGCAAAGGAATAAAGAAAGTCTTTTGTGTATGCCCCAATCGACACCTTATATTTGTTTTAAACGCAAATATTTGGATTTTCGGATGACAGCTTTGACATGCGAGTGGATCATTTACTGGTCCTCATGCCGGCGAGATAAGGTGGCGGCGTCTTTCAATTCGTCGCTCTGGTGGCGCCGGGGTCACCGGTCCAGATAACGCCTGACCCGCTTTCATCCTCACCGAAACTGTGCACACTTAAATATTTAGGTATTCAATCCTACTATCCGATACTACAATCCTATCGATAACAAAAATACATTTGTTTTAGTCCAGTAATAAATAGTAAAAGAGCATGCACACATTTTAATATGAAGCGCTTACTTTGAAAACTGGTACACTACTTTTGGAAGTTTCGAGAAAAATAGATTCTAGTGATCTTGGTCAAATGATTTGTGATTTGTACAGTTTAACAATGATGCATGTAAAATATTTGTCATGGTACGTATCACTTGTCTACCAATGCGTGCACTGATTGACTTATATATGAGCTCATTAGAGGTGAAGTGAGCTTAACGGGTATTTTAGAAAAAAAGAGTTAGATGCGTTGTAATTAGGGCATCCAATCCAGGGATCCCGTTCAATTTTCTAATCCCGAAATTCCAGGATTTCCGGATTGAGAAAATTTGAGCAAATCCCAAAAATTTACACGAAATTGGCAAATTTAAGATGTCAAATTCCTCGGTGAGCTAAAAAAAAAAATGAGGTTCTGTGAGAATCTAAAGAAAAAGTATAGCGAATTGAGGATTTCAAATTCCTCGGTGAGAAAATCTCAATCCCGAGATTCAAAATTAATGAATCCCGAAATCCCGGGATTGAAAAAAGGCTCCGGGATTGGATACCCTAGTTGTAATATTCTATACGTCTTAAAGTATCGTAGAAGTGAAGTAACCTCAGTTAATACACATTGCAATAGTGGTATCTGCGTAAAATAAAGATATGCAATCCACCAAAACACCAAATGGTCTTTACATTTTACTAGTCGACTCACTTCACCACTTAAATACCCATATATTAAGACCAATTAAATTTCACACGTTGATTATTTAAGGTGGTTTAAAAATTAACCTAAATTTCGGTCGAGAGTTTTTGGCATTTTTTAAAACTAACTTTTGCAATTATATAGGTGAAATACATATCTTCATATATATATGTATATATCGTACTCAAAATTGTATAAAAACCGTTTTAGCCAGTTTTGCTGTACAGCGTTAAATAACAACATATAAAAAGCGTTCTAAGTAAAAAAAGTACGATTTTAAATTAAATATACAAAAATCTGCTAAAAATATATTATTTTTTTAAATTTTTCGCATTTAGTGGAATAACGAGAAAATCAAATTTAATTTTATATTACCATCAATGGTATTTGGAAGGTTGCCTCACTTACTTTTGCCGAAAATCTACTTTTAGAACTTTTTAGTTAGTTGTTGGGCTTCTATCTGTCCAAATCTTTTTCGGTTTCACACCACTGTTTTAACTGTGTTACGACAGGGTCAATTGTATTTATTAACTTTTCTGTTAAAAAAAAAGTCTTGCATAAAAAAAAACTTCTTTCCAATTATATTGTTCGATTTATAATATTATAAACTTGACAGAACCTCGCCGACATTTTTTTGTCGAATAGTCCGGTAATATATGCAGCCACGTGTCGGTTTCGTTTTTTTTTTTTTTGTAAACACATAACTTGTCCCCTTAACTGCTATTATAATAATTAATTTTTATTATTATGCATTGTCGACGATTCGCGGCCGCTAATAGGCGGTGTGTGGACGATACTTTATGGGCATCGACCGCGCCGAGAGATGATCTCATGCTGTGTCAGACGTCACTCTGTCGTCTTCTTGCTCCTTTGCTGTATGCCGCGGCTGAAGATTTTGATGGTTTTCGGTATTGATTAATTGATTAGGTCGATTGAAGGTCACGCTGACTAGGAAATCATAGATGCAGTGGATAAACGTCATCCGAGTGATGCTAGATTACTTTCAGAAAGTGCACGTAGGGCTTTTCTTTTTTGTATTGTCAACTTTATTAGAACAATTCTGTATTGGCACAGTCAATTCTATCTGACGTTTTGTTAAATCTTGCAAAACTTGTGTGCTGGTGGATGCGATTGTATTTTCGATATATTCGGCAGTAACAGTGCGGAAGTTAATTTTTAATATTAAATTATTCTCGATAAAAATCAACAAGTAGAAAACCAATGTTTATCGAATCCAATTTTATATTTAAGCTCTCAAGAGGTTAAGTGAGCCAACCAGTAAAATGGTAAAAAAATCTTCTTATAACTTTTCCGGTTCTAAGCTCAAGAAATGCGACCCCAATACCCACATTTTCTTAAATATCTATTTTAATATGGGTGATACAATGTTTATGATTAAGGTATTCTTATATCATAGTTTTTTGGACCTTTTGTAGTTTATATAAGTACACGATAACGCGATAAGCGATCGTTCGTAAGATAGCTGGACAACTCGTCAGTTGCAATTTCATATGTGTGCTGGGATGACGTCTTTTTTACGCGCAACTAAAAATATGATTATTTATTAAAAAACCACGGATTTTTATAAAAAAAAATGTTTGAGGAATGATGCAGAGAGATATTTTAAGGCCCTTAGACTATTTTTTTTTAATTCATAAGAAGCTTGCCAATAATGAGAAAACCACTGGGGTCCCTAAACGACCCCCATCGGCAGAAAAGTATTTTTCTAGTCTCCTAGCCACGAGAGTTAAGTACAATCACGTCTTTACTCTGTGTTTTGGTGGATTGCATATTCATATTTTACGGAGATAACACTATTGCAATGTGTATTGACTGAGGTCACTTCACTTCTACGATACTTTAAGACGTGTAGAATATTATAACGCATCTAACTTATTTTTTTTTATTAAATACCAGTTGACTCACTTCACCTCTTATGTGCCCATTTATGATATTGGTTTTTCTGGTTATTTATCGATTTTGATACATTCATAGGTATTTTTTTTAAATGAACAAACATATGTGAATTATTCAAATATATTCTTTAAGCACAGTGGCGCCCAAGATTATTTGCTATAAAAAAAACCTTCACTAGACGTCAACATGTTATTAACTTGTTTATCTATCTTGCGGATATCACTTAAGTGAGACAATGAAATAAAAAATAATTTATTAAAATACATATGTAAAAAAAAGTTATGTAATACATTGCATCTTAAGTCTGTACTATTTTAATTGTGTACCTACATCAATTATACGTAAATTTTGACTTTGCAGCTCGTATATAGATTACGCACGTAGAATTTCAATTATGCATATCTCTCAAATGCAGTCAATTCACGGTATTATTTTGGAAATCAATCAAATTGAAATATTTTCCTATATAAAAGATTAGCTTCGAATTGTGTAATCAATCACTAAGCTTTTTTTGTACATGATATCACAATTACTATTGATCATTTATTTGAATTTTATTTGAATTGCTCGCTCTGCACATTTATTTCACTCACGTATGATATTTCTTAGTAAATTTAAAGTAATTGTTAGGTATTATAATTAAATTCTCGTTAGCCTTGTTTAAAAAATTTTTAACGCTCGTATTTTTATAGATACTAATGATCAATTTTAATTGAAGGTGCGATACTTGTTTATGGTTTTATTTATTTCTTCGATATACAAAGTAATCCGACAAAATGCTAACTTAGGAAAAGAACCAAGCAAAATACGGCTACGCTAACGAATAATACGTGAGAAAATGTATTTCATATAGAATAACAAACATATTATAATAAAATTTAAATTGCATAATATAGGTAATTAATATGTACAACGTGTTTCAATTTGGAAATATTTTGTTTCATACAAACTTTGGTATTTCAATATCATCACAACGTTAAGATTTAGAGTCACAAAAACAAGCCAGACCTGCTAAATTACATACATGATATTCGAATGACATTTTTTTTAAATATATAAATATCAGCCAAATATGTATAACCTATCATTGTATTTATTTTAAGAAATTTTGGACTGATTTGTTTGTTTTTTTTTTAATACATATTTTAATCGGAAACAGTTTCATACGGGTTTAGATAAACAAAAGGGAACCAACTGAAAATTGCAGAGTGAAGATATTGATCTTCAATGTTTTTCATCTTTTTTTTTAGATACAATGATGGGAGGTACATCACAAATACCCATGTCTTCGAACAGAAATCGATAAATCAATCGAAAAAATGCAGTTCGTACTGGGTCTCGAACCCGTGAGATCTGGCACGGAAGCCCACAACAATAACCGCTGCGCCAGACCCGATATTCCCGACAGTTCTCTTTTATCAAATTGAAATTTGGAATATTTTACACTAGTTCCCATTCATTACTAAAAGTTTCTAAAAACGTCAGTTGGTTCGTTTTTCTTTTACTCAACCCATTTCTATCGCAAACGCAAACGCAAATACGTTTTTTTCGACTTGAACCTACGATTATTTTCGAAATATAATTGTAACTTATCCATGCTTTATTTTAATAATTACAGTTTAGAGTTCAAACATGATATCTGGCTACCGTGTAAAATATATATTCCACATGAGCCTTGCGACATCTTGTCACTTATTCGACATTTCATAACTGTTGATTTTGGAGCGTCTGTGGCCCTCTCTCAAATCAAAGAAAAACTAGGCTTGCATCACGGACAGTCCTTATTGGTAATTTAAAAATTTCCTCCACGTGACGTATTTTTTCGTCAGTACGTTATATTTTTCTTTATCGCTATCTCCTTTCGAAATTCCAGTTAACTTTACTGTATGTAGTCTCTCCACGTTCAAGTCTGTATCGCCATACTGTATCGGATTTGGATACAGCTTCACGAATTGGTCCGGCAAATCGATCTTGCCAAATTTGTAAATCGATTTTATTTTTTTAATGTTTTATTCTATACTTATTTTTTACGTTAGATTTATATTTACATGATCTAAGCGAGTATTCTAATAAAATTCTTAAAAACATAATCTAGTCAAAAGATGAGCATAGAATTGGCTTGTTAGTTGAAAATTGGCGTGTTTCGAATTTGTGCTAACGAAAGTACACTTTAAGACTATTAAAAAATCAATCCCACATAAAGTATATACATGAAGTTGTATTTTTGAATAAATTAGATTTGAAATATTTATTTCTCAATAATATGCTCAGCGAATGAATTCATTAATAAAAACACAATATTACTATGTAGTGTATGTCCACTTTATTTAAAAGGGTCAGATCCGGTTTCGCTCATGGCGAGCATTGTCAACTGATAAGAAATATAATTGTCAATCCTCGCCGTCAGCGAAACCGGTCCTGACCTCTTTCAACAAAGTGGAAATAAAGTACAAAGGAATATTGTGTTTTTATTAATCTTTTTTTAGTGTTTTTATTAGCCTCCCCATCAATTATCGACAGTGAACAACCTAAGAGTGAATTCATATTTTAAACTACATGATTTGAACCGTTCATATTTCCTATTTTTCTCACTACGATATGCTTAAAATCAATTAATATATTCTTATTTTGTTAAATTTGAAACGCTCAAATTATGTAAATTCAAACAAGTTTTGTCAGTAACGACCCGGGTTTCACATTTCGCCATCTTTAGGCGTTCAAGTGCACGGACGTTTAGTAAATAAGCGTATCGTGTTTACCAAGAAATTTAAAAAATTAATAGGGCATAGTAGACATCAATCAAGTGGTTGGCAAAAGTCGACGTGTTTTTTTTAAATCTAAATGCGGCCATGTGTTCCGAAATTCTAATGTTAACCCTTTCCTAACTATGCAAAAAAAAGCACGCGCTCCTGAGCTTTGTATCCGTTACACATCAGGCAAACGGGAGTGAATCATGACATATATATATATATATACACATGTATATATAATAATACGCCTAAAATTCAGGTATTCCTCTCTTATACATTTACGCATTGAGTATTCCAATAATAGAAATAGTGTTATATATATATATATATATATATAACACTACTGCAATATTTCTATTATTGGAATACTCAATGTGTAAATGTATAAGAGAGGAATACCTGAATTTTAGGCGTATTATTATATATACAGAGAAATGTAAATGATTAGAACTAAGATGTGTACTATTTACACATCTTAGTTAAGGAAGGGTTAAAGGTGCGTTGTAGTTTTTAATTATTATAATATATACGTTAACACATTGGTTACGGATGACTCGTATACGAGTCTTTTCGCCGGTCTGACTTACGCGTTGAAATATATACATCCAATGCGACAAATGTTTTAGATTCTCTATGCAGATGGCGTAACAAATGATTGATGCATCATTTAAAAAATAAAATATTAAAATATATGCACAAATATTTTTTTTATTCGGTGATTTCGGCGATGAAAAATCAGCAGACAGTTAAAATAAAACTTTAAAAAATAGGCCACCAAAATATAAGCAATTGTAGGCTTATAATAGGCTTTTATGTTTTCTAATTTTGTTTTGAAATAAAATAAACAGGAGTAAATGTTTATTTGACTTGTTATTTATTACGTTTTCGATGAAATATATAATTCTATGTCAAATACCCGATTTTCTATATTAAAAAATACAAAAGATGAGTATCGCTAATAAAAGCAGGCTAAAATATATAAAGTATTATGCAACAAAGTGTTGCACAACTGGTGTCCAAATTATTTTTTTGAATGTCAAATAGTTTTAAAGTTATACTATTTTTTCAAAAGTACCTAATTTTTTGCAAAAATGCCCCGATGCGAATGAGTTGATAGATTAAGCCCTAAGATGTTAATATCTTTGAGTATGCTGTAGTGGTCGACAATGTTATTCCTTCGCGGATCCGCCGTTGTGTGTCGTGCAGTATCCATCGACGAGAGACACCGCCTCATTATCATCACCAGATACATTATTTATAAGGCTCCTTCATATACTATTCAGCCACTCGCATTATTATTTTTATTTATATGAAGCTGGCGAGCAGTCGCGGCGGGGGCTCGGCTATCATCGGCCCGGTCGTCGGAGTGACACCGAAAACCACAACTAGTTTTTGACCAATAAACACGGTGGTCTTCGGACATTCCTCGCGAGGAACGTCACCAATTATTCCATTATCGAGTGCGTTTCGACGTATGTTCTATTTGTTCTAAGTGTCACTCTCCGTGTAACGAAATCGACTTCACATTCTATGGGATAGCTTGGTAAATAAACTTCATCAAAGGTTTCATCACGTCGACGTAGTCGAAATTTTATCAAATTGAATACAATTTTATTATTTTTTACCGTTCTTCCTTTGATTCATTTGGCCACACATTACTTGATAATACGGTAACAAATTGCAAAGTACATATTTAGTTCTACATTTTTTTTTTAAATTCATTAAATAGCTATTTATTTATTTAATTAACATTGTACAAGGTTGACAAATTATAAATTTAAAACTTTTACAATGGAGAAAAAAAATAGTATAATTTAATATTAAAAGCAGTAAAAAAAAAAGTGGCAAGGAAGTCAACTGAGTAAGCTCCGACAAACTCTACTTTAATACATAAAAAATAGTATTCGTCGGAACTCACCCACGTCTACGTGGAATATGTCGACATCCGAAGCAATATTATTGAACACCGTTAAAGCTCTCCCCAGTGGCATCCCCATTGGCAGGCTGGTTCTACACCTTGGGAGAACAAACAATTCATGTCCACGATTTCTCAAAAAATAATCAGGAACATTTAGATTTACATTCTCAAGAATGGTGGAATTCTCATTTTGGCCTCGTATAAGTCGAAAGAAATATATGGCCAGATATATTTCTCTTCGGGGTATGCCTTCATCTATATTTTTCTCTATTTCGTATATATTTCTCTATTTCGGCGTATGCCTTCATCAGAACTATCCGAACTATCTATAGTTCTGATTCTTTACCGCAGTGCTCCCAGATTGGGGCCCGAAACTTCTCCTTGTTTTTTCAGATTTAGGGGGCCGTGGAATGAAAAAGGTTGGGAAGCATTGCTTTACCGTGTTACTTGTTATAGTTGCCTACACATTTTACTTCAATTTAAATTTGTATAAATAGCACTGTTTATATATTTTTCTTATCAGTTGAAAATTCTCGCAATGAGCGAAACCGGTCCTGACATAATTAATAAAGTGGAATGAAGTACAAAGAAATATTGTGTTTTTACTAATATAATGCCTTTCCACCAAGTATTGACAGTGAACACCCTAAAAGTGATCAATGACTAAATGGTTCACTAAAAATATAAGACAAATAATAATGACCCCTTTTTTACAACTCGGTTAAGATGAGTCAAAACTTTGGTCAGCCATATCTCAAAACTACCAATTTCTAGTTGTAGCACTATGGAACTAAGTCATCGCTATGTGCCTTGCCTTGCAGTATATATTGTGATTAACGTAGATTTTATACAATTTAGCACTTTAAACATTTAATTATTGAAGGGGGCACCGACCCCCCTAGAATCCGACTAAGCGTCATAGAGTTAGCTGGTTGACGATCACTCACTCATGTATGCATCGCTTCAGGCTTGCCTGGTGCAGTGGCCATAGCATATCATATATTATTAATTATTTTATTATTCAATCCGCGAAGTGAGATCTACGTGTAAATATGATTGAAAGATTGGCGGCTGATCTTCAAAGAAAAATAAAATCTACAATTTAGATTGTCTCATTACAGTGAAACCCCGATTTTACATTTTATTTGGTGACAACATTATATGTGTTGAAATTCAGCAAGAAAAATGAATAATGTGCACAGGAGTTCAATAAGTGTGTCAATCAGCGAAAACATTATGAGAAATCATAACAAACAATTCTACGGCGCCAGCACACTTGCAGTCTCGTTTTTTTCACAAAAATTTTGTATGGGTCGATATTTTGAGAAGTCATAATAAACAATTCTACGACGCCTGCACACTTGCAGTCTCGTTTTTTTCACAAAAATTTTGTATGGCTCGATATTGTGAGAAGTCATAATAAACAATTCTACGACGCCTGCACACTTGCAGTCTCGTTTTTTTCACAAAAATTTTGTATGGCTCGATATTGTGAGAAGTCATAATAAACAATTCTACGACGCCTGCACACTTGCAGTTTCGTTTTTTTTCACAAAAATTTTGTATGGGTCGATATTGTGAAAAGTCATAACAACCATTTCTATGACGCCTGCACACTTGCAGTCTCGTTTTTTTCACAAAATTTTTGTATGGCTCGATATTGTGAGAAGTCATAATAAACAATCCTACGACGCCTGCACACTTGCAGTTTCGTTTTTTTCACAAAAATTTTGTATGGGTCGATATTATGAGAAGTCATAATAAACAATTCTACGACGCCTGCACACTTGCAGTTTCGTTTTTTTTTCACAAAATTTTTGTATGGCTCGATATTGTGAGAAGTCATAATAAACAATCCTACGACGCCTGCACACTTGCAGTTTCGTTTTTTTCACAAAATTTTTGTATGGCTCGATATTGTGAGAAGTCATAATAAACAATTCTACGACGCCTGCACACTTGCAGTTTCGTTTTTTTTCACAAAAATTTTGTATGGGTCGATATTGTGAAAAGTCATAACAACCATTTCTATGACGCCTGCACACTTGCAGTCTCTTTTTTTTCACAACAATTTTGTATGGGTCCATATTATGAGAAGTCATAATAAACAATTCTACGACGCCTGCACACTTGCAGTCTCGTATTTTTCAAAAACAAATTGTATGAGTCGATCGTGTTTCTGAGCGAAATGAGAAATACATATTCAAAAAAACGTTCAATCGGTATAATGTTTGTGAAGGGAACATAATATTTAGACGATAAATCGAGGAAATCGTATAATCGGGAAACAATCAATGCGGGATTATTTGACATTGTTCTTATGGGTGTATGGCCGGGTCGGGACTATAAGAAACGAACGAGCCATGCGAGAACGGTAGATCGGGGTTCCACTGTATATATATTTTTTGCATTTTATTAATGTAATGAGATGTCGTTTTTGAATTTGGATATTTTTTTTCAAATACCAGCTCCCAATATCGGAATAGAATACTCATAAAGTTGGGAGCCTTAATTCTATACTATCAATACAAATAAAAAAAAAATACTTCTTCGGTGTGCATCATTGAATTAACAGGATTGCATTTTCAAACAAATACTAATGTATGTAATAAGTTAACGGAAGCAGAAAGCACATTTTCGATTATCCTATTGTTTTGGAATTAATATCAGTTGTCAGGTTTTTCCCAAAAAAAACACCGAATTATATTGCTGTGGGTCTCTTAAGCGAGTCAGAGACATGTAAATCTGGGAAACTTAAGATAATTAATAAAAACACAATATTCCTTTGTACTTAATTCCACTTTATTTGAAAGGTCACGATGACAATCAGTTGACAATGCTCGTAATAAGCGAAACCGGTCCCGACCTTTTAAATAAAGTACAAAGGAATATTGTGTTTTTATTAATATAATGCTTTTCCACCAAGTATTGACAGTAAACACCCTAAAAGTGACTCTTTAGAATCACAAATCTGCATAATAAAAAAAATTAACTACATATAGTTTGTATTGTAATTTTTTTTTACCATGTCCGCTCCCAATGTGGAGCATATGGACTCCTAATGGAGTTTATCTCAACAGAAGTGTTTATACGAGAACTGCTTGTTACTCAGTTGCACAACCTCTCTTTTTCCAAAGAGAGTAGGAATAGTAGGAAAGGGCTAGGACAGGACTAGTGGTTAGCTAATCGCTCTCGATACGCCCCGTTCATAGGATAGGATGGGTGGGAGGGGGGAATTCAAGACATCACATACATCCATGCCTTTGAACAGAAATTCATAAATCGATTGAAAAATCAATTTATAAAACTGTCCGTACCGGGATTTGAACCTGGGCCCTCCGTAGCCGAAGCCAACAACGTTGACCACTCGACCACACAGGCGGCTTCCAATAATATCTAGCTGATATTCATTGTAATCTCCAATGATACCTCAACAAATGCAATGCAAATGTCACTCTGCACTAGGGTATCCAATCCCGAAGCCTTTTTCCAATCCCGGGATTTCGGGATTAATTTATTTTGAATCCCGGGATTGAGGTTTTCTCACCGAGGAATTTGAAATCTCTGATTTGGTATACTTTTTCCCGGAATCTCACACGGAAACTCGTTTTTTTTTTTAGCTCACCAAGGAATTTGAAATCTCCGATTTGGTATACTTTTTCCCGGAATCTCACAGAAACTCGTTTTTTTTTCTTCAATTTTCTTCTTCAATCTTCAATTTGCCAATTTCGTGTAAATTTCGAGAATTTGCTCAAAATTTCTCAATCCCGAAATTCCGGGATTGAGAAGGCCGCGATCCCGGGATCAGAAATCGGGATTGGATGCCCTACTCTGCACCCACCCCGTCGCTCCTCGTTCCTATTTTCGACGTTTCGAATACCGTTCAAATAAATCATTAATCCCAGAGATACTGCGTGTTTTTGAGAAAAATAATTTTGCCTAACGTACACTCGAATTCGATATTTTAATAACCTATATTGACTCAATATATATGGAACTACACATATTCATCAAAATATTGCTTATATTCTATTAGAATACCAAGTATTTGATTTTTTTTAAATGTCTTGGACATCCGTGTTCGCTTGAATATGTTCCGGACACCTGTGTCTGCTTGGTATTCAAGTAAGTTTATCTCACTCGCTTTGTACTAGTTGGCAAGAATATAATAAATACTGTGCACTTTTTAACAGTTCTAATTTCTGTTACATCTCACCTTCCACGGGCATGGCTATATCTATTGAATATTGTGCCGTGTCCAAACGGTAAATGAAATCATCTGGCGCGGAAAGTGCGTCTGCAAGAATGCGAACACTAGTCCGAGATCTTCCGACCGATGCATTTGGCTTCAACGAAGTCAGCCAACTCGAGTGCGAACACCGCGCAAAAGCTTCTCATGTGCACAATAATAACCAATGCATCTTCACACAAATAAAACTGGACCTTCGGTCGATATCTTAAATTAACCCAACATGGACGAGCGTGACCATATGGTCACAGTAAACACCGTTGTCTGTTGATCCCACTATTCATCCTTTTTCTACCTGAATATCGTTGCTTTCACTCATATTTGGTTAAGAAGGGTACAGACTTTAGTTAGTCATCAGCCGCAGGGACATAAACGCCCACCAAAAGCACATGCGATTTTTGAATTTCCGTTTTTTTAAATTGATTTTTTGAAATTGTTAAGTTATTTTTTTACCAAAACATCAAATTACTTGCAGTTCTTTTGCTAATATATTTGTATTGAAATTATGTTGATCTAAAGAAGAGGTCAAATTGTAAATATTTTTCAAAAATTCACATTTAACTATATTTCAACCCCGAATGTTTGCGTGCCCATACGGTCACGCTCGTCCTCACCACTGTCCGTACACAATATTACACAATAATAAAAGGATGAGCATGACCATTTAGTCATGCAGGGTTTCTATACAACGGCTGCGTTTTTTTTTAAATTGTTAGGAATAAAAGTTATCCGTGACTTCAATAAGGTTTAAAAAATATTTTTTTTACCGAAAAAAAGCTCTCGTCTCTGGAGGGTTAAATAACGACTTCATATAGGTTCAAGTAGATATGCTCCTACCGGACAAAGTTAAAAATTTTAAACTATCCTAATAATATGCTCTGAAAGACAGTGCGTTTCATGTCCATCCACCGGGCGCGTCATTTAGTATGATAAAGATGACTTCTTCGCCGGATGTCTTGGCGAGTGGACAATTAGTCCATGTGAAACGAAAATGCCTACGCAGTGGAACGAGGATGTCACGCTGAATGCTCATGATTACTGGAGACGTTTTGAATAAATAATTTTCAACGAGGTTGTCAGCGAGAACTGTCACATTGCTACAAATTATACGTGAACTCTTTTTTTACCCAGGAAGTACGTTCCGCAAAAAAAAAGAATTTATAGACAAAAAAATCAGTTTGGTTCCTCAAAAAATCGTGTTATTCAAAAAAAGAACAACACTGGGTAAAGACCGGCGGTCGGCAAAGTGTTCCGCAGAGAAATCTGGCATTATTTTATGAACTTGGTGCATTTTTAGACGCATTCGATCACTTTTATTTCATCTGTAATATTTAACACAAATGTCCAGTTAGTGGTCCGCTGGATTAAAATTGTGAATTTAGTGGTCCGTGAGCCTAAAAAGTTTGCCGACCGCTGGTATAGACAGTACCGGCGCAAGGTTATTACTGCACCCTCGGCAACGGTTATTGGCGCGTCCCAATTTTTCGAAATAATGAAAAAAAAAATAGAATTCGGCATCATTAGAAATAAGTTTTTTTTATATGCATTTCGGCTCCCAATGTGTGGAGCATATGATATCGAATGAAAGTATCTCAACAGAATTTTGTTTACGAGAACTGTTTGTTACTCAGATAAAAATAAAATAATACGTACTATTATTTATTATAAGATCATAAAAAAACAATTTGAATACTCAATTTATGCTCCCCCTAA
The DNA here is from genome assembly GCA_030503985.1 of Himalopsyche tibetana. Taxonomy (NCBI): domain Eukaryota; kingdom Metazoa; phylum Arthropoda; class Insecta; order Trichoptera; family Rhyacophilidae; genus Himalopsyche; species Himalopsyche tibetana. Next base: position 18,842,374 of record JAPJYX010000007.1, read on the forward strand.
TGGGTTGCGCCCTAGGCGTTTGTCTATTTCGCCTGTACGGTTGCGTCGGCTCTGGAGTTTAGAATATCAGATAAAAAGGATAGTAATGAAGACACTATAAATCGGCGGCACTCAACCTTTCTTCGTCTGGGCCGCATGTAAGTTTGTCGTACATTACGTGGGCCACAGCATATTAACAGTGATATAATAAATATGTACAGTGACAACTTAAATACAAATTATCCAAAATACGTATTCGTTTAAACCCGTCGTAAACGTTGCGATAGTCTGACGATGCTTCTCAAAGAGGCGAAACACGTGTCGCAAGTTGAAGCACAAAAAGTGGAATAAAAAGTTATCAAATTTAATTTTAAATTGAGATTGTTTCAGGTTCTGAACAATTTCTTTGTGACCTAGTTCCTGTGATTTAGTTCTAGTAATGATTTAGTGAACTGTGATTAAAAAAAAATGATAACACACAAGTGTTGTCAGTCATTTTGATACAATAACTGTAGGTCGAACAAAATATATTTTAGGCAATAGTTAGTCACGTTGATAACTCGATAACATAATATAATACAATATTAGGGCTGCAGAGTCGGAGTAGGAGTTGAAAATAAAACTAGCGACTAGATACGACTTTTTTTATTTTTTGTGAATACAAATCTCTCCATGTTACTAATAATTTGTAATGTGTTCACTGTCTAGTGGAAAGGCATTCTATACATATATTCAAAAAATTAAACACTAATTTGTACCAATTCCACATTTATCTTATTAGCCCTTAAGAGGTGAAGTGAGCCAACGAGTAAAATGGTAAAACATTTTTCTTGGACTTTGAAGTACAATCACGCCTTTACTTGGGCATATTTTTATTTTACGGAGAAAACACTATTGATATGTGTTAAAGCTGAGTTTACTTCACTTTTACGATACTTTAAGATGTGTAGAAGCATTTAACATATTTTTTTCTAAAATAGCACTTGGCTTACTTCACCAATGGGTCCATATGATCAGTCCGGTTTCGCTCATGACGAGCATTATGAATTGAATTTACCAAGCTATAAATAAAATGACAGATCCGAACCCATTATAACTATTATTTTTTTAAAATAAATAAATGGTATTTTATAATATTACTAAAAACCAGGGTAGAATTTCTCAATCCTTTATTGAGATAAAATACTGGTGTGAATAATTCATAACCCCCCCCCTCCTACCCTTCCCCTTTACCATCGTTGTAATCCGTAAGTGCATACATAATTAGTAAGCCAAATATATTTGAAATTAATTGTTTGGTGTGATAGTGACTGCATGGACTAGAAACAATGAAAATATTACCAATAAGACTTTAATAGAGGAAAATAAAATCACTGTTATTTTTTAATCCGAATTCAGAGTCTGGGTTGGAGCCGTTTTATTTTTCAATGATTTTGCAGCCCTGTCAATAAACTGGTATTTTTTTATTATTTGAAATTGAAAATATATATTATGTGTATATAAACATGGGTAACGTGAGAGACAAGATGTCGAATACCACCACAATCCACATGTTTAGGTTGAATTCGTCATAGCGTTTTCTATTCCCGATGACCCATTTTCTTGTTTCACACATTCGCACTTCGTATAGTGATTAATGCATTCTCCAGTAATTTATTATGTAGGCGGCGCGAATGGCAGACTGGCCGGCGCCCTTTGCTAGGTAGGAATAGGAGAAAGGTTGAAACGCCATTACCCTACCGGCCCTGCCACCTCTGCAACCAACCAACCACCAGCCCCCCTAACAACTGCGAGACGCGAGCAGTGTGAAATACTAAACATTCTCTGTAACATAACAAAGACGTTATCAGCATTAATTGAATGTCCACTATCGTCATCGTTAAGAACGGGTCGAATTACAAAAACTGATTGCCATGCAGAGACAATCCTGACATTTTCGTTAGATTTATTGGAACCGTGACATTTCCACATTCAAAACATAATTGTCATGCACATAGTGGCAATATTTTAATCAAAAATTCTATTATCGCTATTTGTATCAATCTAAGCAAAAATTAACATCACATTACGTATGAAATTTGCCGTGAATAATAATCCATTATATTAATGTATTTTCAACGTGAATCTCCACGGAGTAACGTACGAAGCCGCCGAAATTGTTATATTACATTTATGTTATCGAAGAAAATCTTCCAAGTGTCTATTCTAAATTTCCCTTCCGAATAAAACAATATTTGGTATTTTTAACGTTTCTAAATTTTCTTTTTAAACTTCTATCATAGCCAAAACCAGAAATCCGGCATTATGGTGATGGTGTTGCCATTCGGACAAGAAAAAAAATCTTAAACTATGCATGTTTCTACAGTGCATACATATGTAGAGTAAAAAGCAGGGCTGTTTAGTTATGTTGAAAAAACGTTGACTCCGGCTTTAAATTAAAACCGACTAATTTACATATATATTTATATATACCGACCGATAATCGGTAAAAGACTTTTGCTATTATGGGTCACAATTCGGTCAGTTGCGATTTAAGCCAATGGTTGTTTTTTATATCGTTATTTATATATTAATCTTATTTTTTTATAGAGTTATCTCATTTGCCTGATCTTTTTTTATGACCAGTGCATTTTAGTGTTTTGACTTGTTATCGTTTGTTCCACGTGGACCCCGGTTTAGAAACGTTGATCTAAGGAACACAGTAGTCAGACAATTTTATTATAATTCCAGGATAGGCATTAACCAATTATTACTACTGTTTACTAACCGCACACATAAGGAAAGGAATTCCTTTTTCGAACATGATTTTAAATAAAACCTGTAAAATGTATACAATGTCGGTTACGATTTTTTATTGCCTATTACTATATATGTACACCATCGGATCATTCTAGTTACTAGAATAATTTTAATGCATAGCCATCATTTCACCAATCAATATTATGAATAGACTTATAATTTCTTATACTTGAACAATCAATTAAAGATTTGTCCGACTCGCGATTCCGGAAAAAAACATCTGACTTTACGACTCCCGTCTCAGACTCCACAGCCCTGGTAAAAAGTAGACTTTCTTTCGTGTTGTATTTACCGATATCTGCGTCCTCTTTGTCAAGAATTGGCAGCACATCTTGCATAGTTATAATTTATGGCTGTTGATTGTACAATTAAAGTGTGCCCGCCCCTTCATATTTTTGTTTTCCGTTTTTCAAATCTATAAAAATTCATCTGAATGTTGTGTGTACTGTCTGCATCCTTATTTAACGCGGAAGTCGTTCAATGCATGACGTCACACGTCATATATTTTTATAGTGCGCCAGTATTCCTTTGTTACACATTTTCGTATAAATTCTAATTATCCGTGATTTCTCACCATGACGCTGTGGCGCCACCGTAGTTATTTGTTACATTGTTTTTGTGCCGTGTTGCCATATATTATTTGATTTTATCGCAGAGAGATTGATGATGATAATAGCACAATGAAATTACTAATTTAATTAGGCGTTTCGTAATAACATCGCGTACATTTAATTGAATATTAATTTAACTTGCAGAGATGTGAATATCGACAATTATTAACTGCAGATTAAGTTTTACTGCGTGCTATTTGCAACTGAACGATTCTGAAATTATTTATCGTCTATCAGCACTTAGTAACTTTTTACCAGTTTCCTGAATGATTATTACACCGAACGCGGTATTTATTCTTTCGTGATAAACTAATTTTTATCTTCAGGAATTTATTTTGTCATTACTATTTAATCGATGACTTCAAAAACCTTCCATCAGTTTTACTATTTTTAATATTGTTTTCTTACAATATCCTGCTATCGCAATGAATTTGTGAGTAATTTTCATTATGCTAACGTAGATAACATTAATTCTGCAGCTGCCCTGAACATGGCAACAATAGTCATAATAATCTATGAAATTTTATCATTATTCCATTCTATCGTCTATCTTATTCTATACTTATTTTTTATGAAGCGCAAACAGATTTATATCTCCCTAAAGTGGACTTTATTTTCACCACACTGCCAACACTTTTTATTCTTATTATCGTTCCATTGTTTTCGATCCAATTTCAAAATTGTGCGTATATTCATGAAAGATGGAAAGAGAGAGCCATATAAATAATAAAGAGTGGGCCACAAGACACCGACAATCATTAATGGCGGGAAGTGTAACGTTAATTTTGGCGCCAGTCATCGTGTTAAGGTTATTTCCGCGAGCATCTAGTAGCCGAAAAGTCATAAACGCCCCGCCAATTACCCACAAGACGTACTCCAATTTGTACAATGTCTACGGTCGCATTTGCTTTATCTGTCGCGAGGTCTAGTCTAGCTTATGGCTGGCGCCAACCATTGTATTATTATGTGATGTCGTGTCACGCGACCTACACACATAAAATGTTGCATCTTGGCTTCTGATTGCACGAATAAGTAGCTCTTATGAAGAGTTCTTTTAGGGTATATTTTAGTATAACAATTTGGAAGTATTTTATATGAATTTTTATTATCCATATTATTTTTTGGAGTTGCAGGAAATCGTGCGTCTGAGGTAATCTTCCGCTGTTGTTTTATTTAATTTTTATCATTTTGTCGGTAATATTTATTTTTTATCTTTTTCGCTACACGATGGTCACAAAATAGCCAATTGCTTGGTTGATTACAACTCTCCAAGCTCCTTCCATTTTGGGATCCAGAGCCCAGTCACAAAACTGCTGACAAATATTGATATTTTGAATTGTTGAAAAAAAATGTACGAAAAGTTAACTTTATTTTCAACAAACATGGCCACCAACGATGTACATTTCAGTTAAACTGCGATATTTCATAATTGCGAAAATCTAAAAAGTACGTAATAAGCATGCAATATATCTCCCCTATCTGCATAGAAAGGTAGATAATATATACTACCTGAATTATGATACAGAATTGATTGCATATTAATAAATGACTTCCTCCTGGCGTACTTAGGTATTTTACAATGCATTTTGTTTTGTCCGCAATCAACCCACAGTTGCACTTGTTTACATTGAATTTTTTAATTTTATTTTAAATACCGATTTGAAACATATTTAAATTACTGTACGTCTGTATCGGGTTAAGGCCGTAAACTCTGATAATAATTCAGTAATTACACATTATTTATTAGTCATTAATTGTGAAATGTTTCTAAACTAAATTATTGAAGTTATTTATTTGGTCTTATTAGGGGAGATAGTCCTACAATGAGACGCTGATAAATGTCATCAATTCTTTGACCTTCATTATTACCAGCATCATCACACCAAAAACATTGCTTGCAAACGTTTTTCTTTCTTTTTTACAAGTCCTTGGTAATAAATTTGAAACAGCTGGTATATGAAGGGATTGAAATATTGAACGAATTTATCAAAAGCGGTATTTTATATCAAATACATAGGTTTTTTTTTTAAATATTCTATCGATTCTTTATTCCAAAATTTTCATTACGATAAGTGGTGGCCAGAAATGCACCGTTCAAAATAAAAATGTATAATAGATTTTATTGTGAAAAAAAAAAGTCCAATTTAATAATTTTCGACATTTTTTTTCCAATAATTTACGTTTAACTTACACGTCTGTATACTGTCAGATCATTCTAGCTACTAGAACAATTCTAGTAGATTTCATCAATCGTGATGGATAGACTAATAATTTTTCAATATTTTTAATTTATTTTTCCACGATTTTTCTAACTCTACAACCCTGAAAAATCTCAATCAAATGCATTTCGCAATCGACAGTGAAATTAGCGAATGACTCCAATATAAAAAAAACTCATGTAATCTGTTTCTCATTTTTTATTCTCATATAAAATAAGAAAATTAAACGTTAATATGTAAATAAAAGTCTTTGTTGCGCGAATTTATTTAACTTTTTTTTTATATATTTTTGGTACCAATGTTATTATATATAAGAAGGATGGAACTAATATATCGTGTATAAAAAAGGATTGAGTGTATGCAGTATGTATCAGGAAAACATTACACGAATTTTGATTAATATTGACCCTCCTCTGTAGGAACTAATATTTGAGACCATTGACAAAGATAAATTGTCTTGGATAATATATTTTAATGTATAAATAAAACTCGCAATACATCACGTCTATTAATACAGGCAAACTACGTCAGTTTTCTTTTTTAAACTTTTCATTATGACAAGATGACACAATGACACCTTGTGTCCTCGAAATAAATCATCGCTGCAGCAATAATTCCGCGGACTTGGCTGCACATCCTTAGATTTGCTTTTTTTTTTCATGGAGTTTTTACACGAAAATAATTATTGAAATGCAACCGACCGGTGACAGTTGTTTACTGTTTTTTTTATGAATTGACCGCGTGTAAAATATGATCACTTCTCTTGGGCAGGGGGCCAATGTGGGAAAACCCAATTTATATAGCCAATAACGATCTGCGTAAAATTAATTCCATCATTTTTCAATTTTTTAAACAGAAAAATTAAAGTAATATTCTTTTCCCCATTTCTCTACAAATCGCTTATTTATTTCGAACTCGTAAACAAATTGTTCCATATAACTTCTGATCTATCATAATAATATGTGTATTAAAAAATAAAACAAAAATTGTCATACTTCCAATTTTTTTTTGTAGAAAATAATGATATATTTCGTTTATCACAAGCATTATCAACCGATCATGAATTAGGAAGCGGTCACGAACTTTATTACAAAAAATAGAATTGAATTGTCATACATTATGTGAATCCGTTTCATCAAGACATGCACAGTCCGCCAGTGTTCTGGGCAACAATTCTATTAAGACAAACGATGTTTAAATTGTGTTTTATTCGAATGAGCTATAATTTGTTGATGATGGACTTATCATACCGTACTTCCACTGTTAATAACTAAGATGTCAAGACTCGAGATGGTAATTGAAGAAAAAAAACTTGGACTAGTTTCCATGCAGCACGTTTGAAAACACTATTACTACTAACTACTAGTACATAGGTTCCCAACCTTTAACGGGTGGCGACCCCTTTTTTAAAAGCCATGTGACTAAGCGACCCCCCGAGGAATTTGAAATCCTCGATTTGGTACACTTTTTCGTTATTTTGTTGTTCAAATCCAAAATCGAAAAAAGTTGGTGACCCCCCTGAAAACCCCTCGCGACCCACTTGGGGGTCGCGACCCCCAGGTTGGGAACCCGTGTACTAGTACGTACTAAAACTGCCGTAGTAATATGTAGTTGGTCAGTACTCACTACTCAGTATACATCATGGGTAACCTAACTTTTGACCTCTGCGAGTAACGATATGGATTTGCTCCCCAAAATATTCATATTACCCTCCAGTGGGGCGTAAGCCTCACGTTGGGAAACACCGTCCTATGTATATATAATTTACCTCGGCTTAATGGACAAAATATCTGTTTAAATGTGAACATTCTTACAAATCGAGTGTCACCGTTTGTAAACAATGTTCTGTGCATGATAATAACCACACGCCACACCTCGCTCTCGAAGTCTTGTTTTTGATTTATTGTATTTCAGACAGGAAGTATTCGTTCCCCGTTAAGATTTGCGTCAGATGACATTCTAATGGTCCAACCAATAATAAAATTATTTGTTCCTGGCGCCATACATGTCGCTGCAAATTAAGTAATGTCGGTCGGGGGTTATCCTAAGATATCGAAAGTCACAATTTTCTGTTCGCTCGACAAGGTTCACCAATTACGGCACAAACAAATAATTACTATTAAATATTACTGGACAATTGCCACGACTTATTATTTTTGTATGACGAATGATTTCAGAAAGTGCCTATTTATTGTACTACGCCGGGATCTATCCGGCTTGTAGAAGAGACTGGCAGGGTTCAGACTCTCTTGGGGCATCTGCAGAGATTGCCCAAGCCAGGTCTTTTATTTTGGGCGTAAAAAAGAGACTGGCTTGGGTTATAGGCTCTTTACTGACAAAGTCAGACCACCGTACCTTAAGTATTCGGATTAAGCACATGGGAGGCCCCAGGCGCAATGAAATATGGAGGCCCTGTTTTTCGGATAACATAACATATAAACGTCAGAAAATTTAAAAAGTAAAATGGTAAAAATATACACAACATCTGAACGAAAAGTATATGTATTATATCATAGAAGCTATTTTTGAGGCCCCTTATATTCGGAGGACCAAAGCACGTGCCTCATTTGCTTATAGGATAATCCGCCACTGTCCACAGGCATCTGTTTTCAAAGCACAGTATGTATATGGTTACTCTGCTTTCGTAGAGTCCCATGACTTGCACTGTCAAGATGCATGCGTTGAACCAGTGGAGGGGAACCTGCGGCCTCTTGGCTACTCTGATGCGGCCTTTTTACTTGATCAAAAAATTATACACAAGCGTTTGGAAAAAGAGCGTAATCAACCCATTACATTTTCGAAAGTCAAAAAAAAGTCGCCTGCTGTGGTCTAGTTGGTTAGAGCTTGCTTTACCGACCAGGTGGGTCTAGGTTCGAATCCCGGTAAGGTCAATGTCAAAATTGGATCTTTTTCAATTTTAATTTGAGATCTAAGACATGGGTGTTTGTGAAGTCAATTCTTGTGTTTATCTCATGTGACTTTTAAAAATTCTCATCGAGTATATCTCGTATGATCTTTCAACTTAAAAGTATTTGACGCATTGGCGTAAGCTGTAATGTCAAATATTAAATTTAAAATTCAATAAAAAAATTAAAAAAAGGGAGGGGATGTCAACGTTTTCTCTACTGCGGCCTTATGTTGAATCAGATAAATGAATGTGGCCTTTAGAAATGAAAAGGTGCCCCACCCCTGCGTTGAACAATGGGCACTTGGTTCTGACCGAGTACTATTAATATATATATATATATTTATATATAGGTATCTGTTGACGACTCTTACTTCACCATCTCGTTGTCATCCCGAATTGGAAGTGTCGCAGAACTAGAAAATTGACGACACATCAATTGTATATATGTGTACAGAGAATTAGGAACGACTCCCTTTCTCGGCGTAGTAAAAGAAAACCTTGTCAAACCATGTTTAGTTTCACACAAAACAACCTCGCTGAAAAAACCAGTTAATTGTAAATTTATTATCACCAACAAAAGATTTTAGATTGCGATGAAATATTGCAAGTCCTTGGGGTGTGCCTTGTAGGGAAAAAATCACCGGCTCGCGATGGTCGTGTACGGTGGTCACGTAACCGCACGATGCCATACCCGCCGTCTGGGATGGCTAACTGCCTCGGTTTGCCAATTTCGCCATTTAACTCCGTCCCTCATGACAGTCCGAAGACAAGATGGCACCGCCCCGCTAAGTAGGCTCCGAGGAGTGCCGTCAAAGAGTTCCGACTCCAAAATACAAATATGTTATTACTCCTCCTGAATGGCCAACTCTGGCGGCGGACGCTGTTGCCGATGGTGTTTATTATTTCAACCCGACACTCCCAGTGCCGGCGCGAGGCTATTTGGCGCCCTAGGCTACGTTTATTGGCACGCGCCCTTTTTGACAAATCGTCCCATTCGTTTTTGAAATAATCAAAAATAAACAATAAAGGATCAAAAGATTTTTTTATATTCTTATCTTTTATCAAAAAGAGATGTTGAGCAACTGAGTCACAAACGGTTCTCGTAGAAAAAAAAACTTTTGTTGAGCATATAGCCTTATAATGGAGGTATCTCAACAGAAGTTTTTCTACGTGAACCGTTTGTTACTCGGTCGCTCAATCTCTATTTTTCAAATCATATAATAATAAAATAGAGTATATAAAAAAAGTTTTAATACTCTATGCGCCCCCTAATGTGTTGCGCCCTGGGAGGTTGCCTTTTTCGCCTTTATGGTGGCGCCGGCCCTGCCGACTCCCATTATGATCAGTTGATCACGTAGCGAAAGGCCGCAAGGCGCCATATTCGATTTTTTTTATTGCGCCATATTTAAATGCAAATATTTGGAAAGCTTCCTTGTATCTACGAGTTTTGTTTTGGCCTTTAAATTTTGATCCGTTTAAGCCGTATTTTTTTTAGTAACTAGTACACACCGATCGCTGGCTGCGTGGTCGAGTTGTCAACGTCGTTGACTTGGAACACGGAGGTCACGGGCTCGAATCCCAGTACGGACAGTTATATAGATAATTTTTCAATCGATTATAGATTGCTTTCCGAAGGCATGGTTGTATGTGATGTCTTGAATTTCTTCCCACTCATCCTATCCTTAAAACGGTCGCAGTGAGAGCGATAAGCTAACCACTAGTCCTGTCCTAGTCCTATTGTTCTATCCCTACTCACTTTGAAAAGGAGAAGTATTACAACTGAGTAACGAACAGCTCTCGTAAAAAAATCTGCTGAGATACCTCCATCAGGAGCCCATATGCTCCGCATTGGGAGCGGACATGCATTTAAAAAATATTTCTTAAGATCACATATTCATATCTCTTTTCGATATGGAGCGCTATGGACTCCCAATGAAGCTTCTCGAAATATGTTATTTTACGAGAACTTTTTAGTTCAAGAGAATTTATAAAATCTGACCATCGAATCCACTGCTGTTTATTAACGAACAATTTTCATCAATCAAAACGTAATGTTGTTATCATTATTCTGTGTAAAATACAAGATTAAATAATGATTCTTTAAGTTACAGTTGGTTAACAGGTCAAAACAGAAAAATGTCAATTTATATTTTAGAATAAGTTTTAATAACAACATTATGTTTGCGTTACTTTTTATTTACATAACCTAACCTAAGGTGTCCAGACGGCCTCGTTTGAGGAAGATTGTCCTCCTTTTGGAAAGTTTGTAAATTTGTTATATTTGAGTTACGTCATTGTGCCTTTTCACAATCGAATTATCTATACGTGAACATGGTCTTATTTGATTTTCCGCAAGACATGCCATGAATTGTAATATTATTTATTATTATTAAAAATTCCCTGTTTCACATTCTTTGCTAAAGAATTTTTCGAACTGCATTTCACTGTGGCTTACCCCTTTAGAAGCGCTGCATTAACATGGTCATGGAATGCAGTCCCTTGTCCGTTAAATCAGTGCCTTTCAACACTCGACATCAAAGCTGTGTTCTTTTACTTTGCAGAATTTTTACTCGTCTTAATCTGTCTCGTACAAGTGGATGCGTTCTTTGCAATATTATTGATTGGTCATTTTATTTACATGTTGACACTTAGAATTTCGCTTACTTAGTTGTCCATCAATACATTTAGTATTTTTTTTTTCAAATTGTGTATACACTCCCACACATCTTCAGGCTTTCAAGTGCAAGGATGAATTAAAAAAAATACTGGACACTAACTATGTTTTAAGTTTTTGACGCCGATAAGGTATAATTTTAATAGCGTTCGACAAATTGGGGAAGTAATCGCAAACGGATACAATCTCTGTTTGTATTTGAAATTATATGTGATTACCGTTAGAAGTTTTATAACATCGGAATGCCTAGTGATTTAAAAGGTGGGTGTTTTTATCATACTATTTTTAATTTTATAATTATTTTACGAAAGTTGATTATACATACATTATTACGAAGAAGATGGGACCAACTGAATTTGCTCGTTATATCAGATAATAGGTATTTTTAAATGCTCACAAACATACCCATTACATGAAGACATGAAGTATCCGGAGCGGTCGCATAACACAAAAAGTCGCGATTCAACCAAAAATACACAATTAAAATGTACTTACACACCCGTTACACAGATATTACTTTTTTCTCTCAATCCACCTTTCTTATAAAATTGATGCTTGTTTCATTGTTTTCACTCTTATTGTTCTTAAATTTCCCCTCGAAGCACTCAACTCGTTAAAGTCTCAGTGCTCTGTGCAAAAAATCGATATTATTGCTCAGGGTCGAAAACAGTTAAGAAAAATTTTGACAATATTTTTTCTCGGTATGCCCGAGAAATAGCTCGTTATAAAAGTGTATAAATGTGTGGAGAAAACCATAAAATAAAATGCCAACGAATGTTTCCTCATTACATCCGAGAACTCGCTATTTCCGTGACCGTGATAACCGAATTTGACTGTTTTTACATACATGCTCTATTTAAGTATGTAGTTTGTCAATTTTTAAAGAACAGGTGATTCTTCCTAGTTAATTCACCCTTATTCGTCAGTATTTTTTTCGCTCAAGATTAATTTATTTGGTGACATCGTTTTCTTGTATTATACACATCACAAAGGCTTTAAATCGCACACCTACCCGCGGGTTAAAAAACTGAGTGTATGAAAAATTAGATTGTCATATTATCGGATTACGTCAAAATTACCGCTTTGTGATTTCTTGGCAAACGCTCGGAACGTGTTAAAGTCGTCCCTCTCGCTCCGTATGAAATAATATCGCTGCGTCCTCGTCACTCCCGTTAGCCTTGCCGAACAATGTTTATATAGCTCCGTCCCGCTCTCGGCTGCCTTCAGCGTCCGGCACATTGGCGCCATTTGACATAATCAAATCAATTCCCCTCAATCGGTAAACATGTCATTTGTTAATAATTATTCATTTTCATACTTTGATTTTTTAACGTGAATTTATTATTTGTTAGTCACAATCCATAATCATCGCATTTCATAATGTCTACTGAAATATTGAAATTTCCGATTACTATCAATGTAATATTTATGTTATACATATTTAATATAAAATTGATGTTACTACATGAGACAATTTATTGATTATGTGGGCTGTATAGGAAGAAATGTTATTTGACTACTGTGAAAATTATTAATATTGATTAATTGTGGGAGGCAAAATTCATATCATGTACATAAAATATTCCATGAATTTTACTTTTGACTTCCGAAATTTTAATATTTACAATTTATTACCATAACATAAAATTGTCCTTAATTGAGCGACTTGGAAAACAAGAGGAACCAGTACTTGCCAACTGTGAATGAAGGGGAACAAAGCCAAAGTTTTAATTCAACTATGGTCAACATTTTTTGTGTGTATTTTTTTCATTCGATAACAATTTGACTGTTGATGTGTAGTAACCAGGGCCGGCCCGATGATTTCTGCGCCTGGATATAATTCTAAATACGTGGATTATGCTAAATTCTTAGTTCTGCGCCTGTGCCCGCCGCACACTTTCCACACGCCACGAGCCGGCTCTGGTTGTAAGTGATATCTACATAAAACATGAAGGGTAAAGGCATTATAAACACCCCATGACACCTTTATTTATTTACAAATAAAAAAACAATGTTACATAGTCTCTTCGTATATTGTTTTAATGTCTATAACACTGATTGTCTGATACTTCGATATGAAATATGGGCAATGAGAATTATGAAAGTTTGTTGAAAAGATGAAACTTTTCACCGAGGGCGCGTGTATCTTTTCCATACATCGTTTTTTTATGTATGGTGATTTGGTGGCCGCTCATATGAATACAGTGCCTGCAATATGTACTTACTGTTTGACTTTGCTTCTTAGTTCTTAGTAATATTTTAAATCACAGAAAACGCTTTAATTAATACGCAAACCAATATACGTGTTAAATGTATTATTGTCAGCATATTTCACCGCGAACCTCCCTTGGAGGTGATGATCGTTCACCAAGGTGCATATTCATTGTCGAATATCTAAATTTTGTTTGTGTATCAATTATTACTGCTTTGCGGTGGTCCTGTCTGTAGGACTATCTGCGGGGCCCTCTTGATTGGGAGCCCCCCGGCCGCTCAGGCGTCATTACCGGTTGAAATTTACGATCGCGAGTTACCTTGGCGCCCTCGTCTCTGGCGGGACTGATGTTACTGTTTCATACAAGTACCTGCTTGAAACTTTTGTATTACATTAACTCAGGAATACATAAAACAATATTGATCATTTTTCTATGCGTCGTTTAGAACTGAATGGAAAAAGTAGCATCTTTAAACACTTTGTAACAACGAAGTAAACATGTACACTTAAAAATTCCAAAATTTAAATCTATCATTGTAGAATTGTAGATTGACAAATGAATCTTTTCAGAACACCAAATTAAACAGTGTTTTGCTTATAAATTAAATTAATTGCACGCACATAATACCACTAATTTGAGATCACGTTTTGTAATAAGTTTATTATTTCATGTTCTATTTTTTCGATGAACTTAATTATTTAATACTTTGTGAAAATTGATTTTAGATGCAGCATCAAAATCCATATCTGGTTTTCTAACGGGTACCTACAAAAAACACTAAAACTAAATTTATCAGACTGATTTTAAAATCTGTTTCTTACACATTATTTTAAACTATGTACATGTAAATGAATTTCCATTGTCGTTTTTGATAAATATCCCCAAATATATTATATTTGAAAATTGTTCAATATGCTTCTTCCACAATAAGCTAGTTTTCGTCAAGCCTCGTTCTGACTTGAACTTGAAAATATTCAACAAACGGAATGGTCAAAATTCTCATTTACCAACAACCTACATATCAAGGTAAATTTAATATGCATCATGAAATGATTTCCTCTACTCCAGCTATACTTCTTTTTTTTTTTTAGTCTGGGCCGCATCTCGGTTTCCGATACGTTATGTGGGCCGCAGAATATTAATAGTAATACGTAAAAGTACCATATACTATTCATATTATAGTGTCATGAATCATGACATAAATTTAAGTACGAATGTATCCAAAAAAAATATTCGATTACGACATTTTTTGCAAACAATACCAGAAGTTTGAAAAAGCATCTGGTGATTATGTTTGTTTTGGGCCTCAATTAAAATCTGAATGGGCCGCAGGTCGAGTATCGCTGCTCTACTCGGTCGCAAATCCCCATACAACAACGACCCTAGTTCATATTATATAAATTCCAAGAATTCATTTTATTTTTGCTATGATAAGAAAACTATTGCTTATTATTTGATCGAGCAATCGTGCCAATTTTTAATTTTATAACTTTTATGAATCAACTATGTTATATACCTATCGATGATAGTGGAAATGAAAGTCATTGCAATTTTCAACAATCAATTCTTTGACATGCCCATAAAAATATTTTTTGATAATGTTATCTGTAACTTATTTGTTACTCATCGCCAGTCATAATGAATTCTGTCACGTAATCGAGCGTATGTAAAAATAAATCTGATATTTTTGGCTCATAATCAACGTGAAATATTTAAGATTTATTCTCCTATAAAAATGTCGTTTGAGAAACCTATAAGATTTATGAACTGTCAGATTGAACTCGGGATAAAAAGGTGAAGGGGTAACTCATTATTTTTGGTACATAAAAAGAACACCTCCCACAATATATTTTATATTATCAAAAATGAGAACTGCTAACTTCACACAGAAGTATGCCTCAAAAATGAATTGTTTTCCTGTTCAATAAAGTAGATAATCACAAAATAAAACACTGATGTCATGATCTAGTTCCCGAATCATCGCTTTTCTCCACTAGACCTCTATAGAAACGCTGTTCTTGCATATTTTGCGTATAATGTTATACTATTCTTTATTACATTATGTGAAGTCTTTATTTCATCAATGAGATTCGACTCATTTCGTAAATTGAATTGAATAATATGGATTTGTTTTATATTGACTTTCAATCCTCGTGGCAATTCTGCTCTTTTCAACAGATTCCAGCAATTCCGGGCATGATTTTTTATCACAACGGCCTTCATAGGTTCTCGCATTTCTTATCAGTCAACTGAAACGATTACGTTTATCTTTTTATCACTCGCTATCAATAATTTTATTTGTCACCTAATAAGTGCCTACGATTTTTTGACAACGCTAGCGATTCTAAAACTTGACTAAAAATTGATAGCCACACTCTTATTAAGCAATGTGAATTATCTTAGAACTTTTACGCCGTGTAATATAAGCCTTCATTATTATATTAATTAGTTAAACATTTTATATCTCTACTTTCGATGGTTTCGGCGGTAACTTTGTGGAAGTTCATTTTAATAGAAAATTTAGATTAACTTTGATTATTCCACGTATTGTGTTACTAACTGTGACACGTGTTTCGCCTCTTTCAGAGGCATCTTCAGACTTACTATCGCAAAGTTTGCTTAAGTAAATCATTTATCTCAATGTCTTAGAATTATTGGTATCAAATATGTAAGTATTTTCGTTATAAAAATGCGTATTCTGATTCTTGGCACAACAATGAACAACGATACTGATTTTGGTGGCTTTTGGTTCTGTAATTGATAAAGTATAGCCAATTGTGTTGTTTTATCGCACAGAACCCTGAAATCCTCAAAACACGAAAGAATGCGAAACCCTTAAATCCGTCTCTTTAAAAAAAAGTAGGTCGGACAACGTTTTTGATTGACTCGTTTAAATGTTGTTAAATTAAATATTATTCCTAAAATAACAGTACACATATCATTCAATTTGAAAATATAGATCCTACATAATATAATGATGAAAACTACAGAAATGTTACGATCATTGATTGCCTTTAAATTCTTCTCAGGGGGTGGCCATGGCCGTAATGTTCGGAATACAGTAGAACTACACGGTTACTTCCTGTTTTAACTTGCAGCTCTTTAAAAAACGATAAGTTCGATAGGACGATGAATGTGAAAACGATAGATCGAGGTTCCTCCGTTTTCTTCCCAGAACAGGTTGATTCAAATCAATTATTGTATTGCAAAACGGTCAGTATATTACGAATGATATCTATTTGTATTGTCATTCCTCTTATTCCCACCAGTAGGTTACATGCATTTTTGATAGGTTGACGCATTTGACCGAGACCTTGATTATGCACACCTGCCAAATGCTTCTATATCTGTTCGATTATGTAGGTACTATGTATTCATGTTGAATATTGCTTAGATTGTATATACCTACATACTTATGACATTTAGTTGGTCTCGTTTTTCTACTGCTTTAATTTAATGTATTTTATTCATTTTACAAACGCGTCGTTCGTTCAGTGAGAATTTATTCTTTTGTAAGTAACTTAGCATTTACAGTTGTCATAATTATAATTAATTCAACACAACAGGTCAAATATTGTTTTCATAGTTTATCGACTACTGCTCGACTTAATTATTTATGATTGATAAAGCATGAGATCATCTGACATTCATTTATACCTACGACTCCCATTTCCTACGTATGAAATACAATAAGGTGGTGTATTAAGGTTTGATCCTCATTACGTACACATATTTATCAATTTGTATGTGTGTCATAATTTTTTATTCAGACTGCGTAAAGAAACATTCATATTCTAATTTTTTTATTTAATTCTCTAGAAGATTTTTGATAATAAACGATTACTTTATAAATACGATTGTCCCTATTGTATGACTCCGCGTGCAATAATATCATTCACTGGAAAAATGTAATAGTCTATTTTTTTTTTTAATCACGTTAAACTGCAACTAAAATATCAAAATTTATACGATATCATATCGATGTTTTAACGGGGCACTATTTTCAGTTGGCAACAGTTTTCCTTTCTGAGAATATCGATTTCGACGTATATCATATTTATTTTCGCAATAATTATGAATTTGATTTCGAATAACGAGAATATGTCGGTTTTTATCTATATGACGCGCTCGGCAACCGACAGTCATCCGCATTTTTCTCTGCGTACACGTGTTTCTTTTGCAGCGCCAGGACTTGTTTGCTGGTCGCGCCGGCCGGCGCACTGCAATTGTATGCGTTTGTCGGTGTGGTTTGCGCTTGTATGGGTGGCGTACGTGAAATTGGTAGCTGGTGTGCGTCCGATTAGTTGCAGTGGCGCCAGCGCCCGATGACATCTGGCGGCCGCCGCGGAATGCTCGTTAAAATGTCTTTCTTTTTATGGTCTGCGTCTGGGATGCGCGGGAATTTTGACAGCTCGAATGATGAAGCAATCTCATGCGACACAATATTACTTTGTTTACGTCTAAGCAAAAGTTAATTTTATCCTGTCTTTTATAATTCTTATATTTTTTATTGTTAAGCAGTTTACGAAGATATTTCTTTTAACTATCAAAATGATCATCGAAAACAATATTAAAAAAAGAATTAGATGTGTTTGTAAAATATTTGTTGTATGACGTCATATATTCTATCAACCCCCTTCACCCGAAGTATGACGTTAAATGTTGAAAGCCACCAAGAGGCTACATATTCCAGTATTAATGTGTACCATTTTCTTTGCATTACAGAAAAACTCCGCGCTGGCGGTCGAGAGTGGTGCAGGCTAGCCTACTGGGAGCTGGCGGCTCGGGTCGGTCGCCAGTTCCCCGTGGAAATACCGTCGGTGAACGTTTTCAGCGCTTCGCCGCACGGCCACGGCCTCTGCCTCGACACGTTGGCTAAGGGGGCCAGCAATCATCACAACCAGCACCATCAACTGTCGGGCGCTACAACATACTGCACCGGATACACCTCCCCTAACCAGTCTTCAGTCAATGTTGAGAAGACGCGTGCCAAGATCGGTCTAGGTGAGATTTCATTCTTTGTTGTACATACTTAAATATGTTTACTTACTTATAATTGTTAACTTATATTTATGTATTATGAATTATTTGGTTGGCCAAATAGTTACTCTCTAAGTGTTATATTTTTTTCTGGAAATCTGGCTTCTATTCCAGACGGATCCCAAGGCATTGCTGTCTGGGATATTTTCACTCCTTCCCAATCATCATATCAAGTTATTAGCTATTGACTAGATAAGTGTCTGATGAAAGGTTGAGTAACTTATTTACAATCAGGAATTGGTATAAACCTTATGTTCGAATGTTCCACATTGATTGATATTTATTCATTTACAACATTCATTGAGTACATCTTTATTGGTTGTACAGTAGCTTTGTATTTTATGATGAGCGAAGCAAATTCTGATCCTCAGTGTAAAGTGTGGGATTGTTGCCAAAAATCATTAACCATAACATTATTTCATCATTTTCAGGTGTGACGCTGAGCAAAGAGTCTGATGACGTATGGGTGTACAATCGCAGCGAGCAGCCGATCTTCGTCAACTCGCCCACACTGGACGACACGGAAACCAGGTCGCTTCTGGTGTACCGAGTCCCTCCCGGCCACTGCCTCTGCATCTTCGACCGGTCGAGGGCTGGGTGCATTCGGCCGTCGCCTTCCTCCGTCCCCACTGGCCCCATCGACCCGAACTCCGTCAGAATCAGCTTCGCCAAAGGGTGGGGCCCCAAGTATTCCAGGCAGGACGTCACGGCCTGTCCTTGCTGGCTAGAAGTCCTTCTCGCCCCCTGCAGATGATGAAAGCCGCCCGGCCGAGGCCGACTTTCACTCTGCGCGCCGCCGGTGACCGCCCGTCCTACGATGTGCTCTGCCATTGTCGTTATCAAACACATTTCACTAAGATTAATAATAATAATTGTTTTTATGACTGAAAATCTGCATCTCTCTTATCAACACGCCCAGAACTTTTTAATTATACTGCAATTTTTTTAAGAAATACATGTATTCGATATAGATCTGAAATGATATCCAGTTTTATGTTAGATTCTCTCTGAACTGCAATGGTGAAGATCATGTTTGCGGAAATGAGACTAGTTTCTCTCCTCTCATATTTTTTTTTCAAACACTCACAGTAGTGCTCGATTGATTTAAATATAAAATGGATAACTTTTATTATCATTTGATGATAGTGCGAGAAAACAACAGCTGGAATAACAAAGTTGCTAATTTCAATGATCCATTAAAAAGATTTGATTTTTCTTCGCAGTGAGAGTTAAAACTACAGTACTTATCACCAATATTCATTTAGTTGTGCTGCATAGCTAGACAATACGCTCGTTGAATAAACGAGTAGCAATATTTCTTCATTTTTATGATGGCAAACTTGATTTTTTTAAATATAGTTTCTATACAAACATGATTTTGGCCCATAGCGTGTGTTGCGATTGAAATCTGCTGAGATTTTTCCAGGACGGTCTTGCATCAAAATTCGGTGTTCAGAACTATTTTATAAAATACTATAAACAAACTGAAATAAAATAATTCGACTGGTTTATTGATTAAACAAGTAATGCAATTATTATTTGTTATTAAGTAATGTTTAAGGACAGTGTAGCTATTTGGTGCTGTAAATACTTATTTTTTAATGACTTACAGAGTGAAAACAATTAGTGATAAACTGATTAACCAGAAAAAGTGACTGAATTAATAATATTGTATAATAAGTGTTGCAAGGACGGAACGATTTTTATCAATTGACTTTTTTTTTAAATTATGTACACACTTACAGTAAAAATGTACTTTTAGTTTTTAATTACCAATGATGAGATTACACTCCTTGGAAACTGTTGGAATTTTTTTAATCGCCATTGAAGTAAATAAATTGGTCAATAATGGATTATTTATGTTATAAGTTTTTTTATTCATCGCCGACTGTAAGTGAATTTTTTTAACACCTGTTTAAAATCAATCACAGATTAATCGAGTTTCGATATGTTGACATCAAAGGCGATACAGATTTTCTGGAAAACGTAAGTAAATATGTAAAGCATTGAGCGCTTATATATCTTCTCACACATCTGTCGTGGAGTCATCTACGATTCATATTAGAATTAAAATTGATGACAAGCAACCACTCAAATAAAACAGTTATCGATTTTAATTATATATTTAAAATTTCTTCCAAGTCACTGTTGAGTCCCTCGATTTGCAGAAAGCTTAATACAGTGGATCCCCCAATTACACTACCCCGAATCACACGCTGGCTTGTTATATTCGCGGCAAATCCCCCAATTGCACGGTCGCATTCCATTTTCGTTACTACGAGACGGTCGTCTGTGCCGTGCATTCAGTCAAATGTTGGCTAGCGTCTGTGTATTCAACACGTGCCAAGCTATACACGTATAGCGAGTGACTGTCTATGTGTGGGATTTTAGGGCCTTTGCAATTTATCACTTAGTGACTAAATATTTCGTCAATATTGTAAATGGGGGGTTTTACTGTACTGTTGTATCTATGCAGCAATTACTGTATTAAAACAGTGTCATTTTTCCTGCTATGGTATGATTTTTATACTGTCATCTGAAAGTTGAAATTTTCAATTTATTAAATTAAACCTATTTATTTTCACATGGTGCAATAAAATACTTCCGATATATTGCTGGCCCTTAAAGAACCTAGTGAAAAAGCAAGGTATAAATCCAGGACGTATATTCCAGCACATATGGAAAGCATAAATCCAGCACCGTATGGGAAGTGTTGATCTGAATTTTTTTATTCATAATTTTGAAAAGACTATTATTTCAATTTGTCCAGTTAAGAATTAGAATATCAAATTAAACTGTATCACAATATTGGAAGAAATTTTGTGATATTGTACCGTGGACAACTGTTGCTGATATAAGACTGTGCTCTGCAACAGCTGTGCTGAATTCCATTCATTCATGGAGAAGAAAAATGAAATGTCTATTATCCATACTCAGCTCAATTCTTTTCTTTATCGAAATAGTTCAAAGACCTACAGAAATTGTAATTGTTTTTGCGATTACTTTCCTACTTCAGAATGAACATCATTAATATCAAATCAATAGAAAAAAATAAGTCAGATCACCATCGGCAACTTTTAAAGTTATTTTTTCTTAATAATATTTTTATATACACCTGATAAAACTATTTTCTAACTGTAACTTCAAGTTCATATCCGTGCAATTAAATTTTGGTGACAAAACGTTTGAATATCTACAAATTTGAATAATTTAAATAAAAAACACAATTTAGTGATATTCGCCGTTTGTTACTAGCGGTGTGTCATGGAAATCTGGGAATAACTTTAGTGGGGGCATGGGAGAGACAATGTTGTGGAGCACTCGTAGAAGACATTGTTTGCTAAGCAACACTGACGATATACAAATCAGTCTCTGATGTTATAATTTTTATTTAGGTCTATTTAAAGTTTTTCATACATTTGACTGAAAAAATGTACCATTCTTTTTTGTCACATATATTGCAAAAAACTCTGTGATCTGATGACTATAGAAATCTTGCCATTTTTTTACACACTGATTCTCTGAGCTGCAAAAATATTTGCTATGAAAACGATTGTTAAACCGTTATAATTTCATTAGGAACAAATTAACAGTATAAACATTAATGTATTGAATTAATTTGAAATCTTTTAATGGAATATTTTTTTTTCAATCCTGAAACAACACGCATTTTATTTTCTCCGAGGTATTGAAACAAATATATTTTAGATTGAAATTCTTTATCATTGTTAAACTTATCTTTAATTTAATTCATAAAATGCTTCTCAAAGATGCAAAACACGTTGTCACATTTGTAGCACTCGAGGTATCAAATTAGATTTTATATTATGAATGAAATTCATTTATCGCTTTGTAAAATACCAAATTTCTAAATGTCAGTACATAGTATTTGCAGTCCAGAGAGTCAGTTTAAAGCATGCGTGATATTTAAAAATGACCTGCGTCATGATGTTCACAAAATTTTTGTCTTAAATTTTTATGATTAAATTTACAGAACGAAAATTAAAAATGAAACGTGGCAGCAAAATTTATATAAACTGTGTATTAAAAAGGGAGGCGATCGAGAGAGCGGGGTTGCCACCGTTAGGCGGTAAAGTATACCTGATATATATATTATTTTTTTATTCTAATAATTAAAATAAATAAATAAATGATCTTAATATTTTTTCTTATTGTATATACTTATAAATTTATATATTTAGAAACGACTCGGTTTTGATTGTAAATTTGATGGGTTTTTATTTGTTATATTTTTACTGTGCGAACAACATGCATAATATTATAAATGGTTGGCTATTGAATGAACCAAAAATTCTTTGTCACTTTCTTGAGATATCCATAGCTTATTCTAGCATATTATGAGGTTAAGTCATTTCTGATTGTGCACGACGACAACTTGAAAGGATTCACCCAACGCCAAACTATATTCAGCTATAACTTTATCTCAAAGCAAAAAATCAAACACTTCAAGGAATATTATTATTTTTTTTGTATCCTTCTTAAATACCAATAATGAAAACATGGCAACAAAGTTAAACAATGACAGTACATTACTATCGTAGCTAAAAACTTCTTCCGATTTATAGCCAAATCAAATATCAACTCACGAGTCATTGTTGCCTGCGCTGTTCTATCGAATATTATCTTCTTCTGCATAAGAAAACATAACTGATGCAGAATTTCTTAAAAGGTAAATCCAAGTTTTTTCCAAGAAGCTGACGACCTGCCATTTTCTTGTTCCGGGGGTTCTTGTTCATCACAATTAAAGCATTTTTGACAGCTATTTAAACAAAAGAATATCCAAATACATCTGTCTATAATTGAAGAAATACAGTTTATTTTATGCTTTCAAAATTTAAATGATGTTCTTCTCACTTACTTTTGTTTTAAACATTTTTATTTTTCTACTGAAAGTAATATTAATATATTTGCCTGACAGTGTTGCACTATGAACAAATACTTAATTAATACACACAAATAAATGCCGGTATACTCAAAATCCAACCATTTATAATGTAAAATAATAATTCCGTTCAGCGTACTATTGTTATTTGAATACGCACTGTATTTTTGTTAAATACAGTGCGTTAACAAAAATCCCCGTCCTTTCTCCATATTATGAGTTTCTTATTAATCTCATGCCATTCTTATGTATTGTTATTGAATAAATTTTGTACTTTTTATGTTTGTATTTATTAAAACTATGCAACTCGACTTCCTTCTATCCTACGCAAATGAAAATATATTTAATCCTTTGCAATATTGTGTACATACTTCAAAATTGCTTCATTCAAAAATTATCATTGGAAATTTAATCAATTTCGTTTTTAATTATTTTTATAGTCACATATTGCCATCTATATTAAAAAAAAAACAGTTAACTATTTAAACTTGGAATAAACATTCTTTTAGATTCTTAATATCTCTCTTTAAAAAAATCATTTGTGTAGTATAGACTGAGTTACACTGTTGTATTCTGTAAATATTTTGAGGACACGTACTTTGTTCATTTACACATATCTATAAATAAATATTTAATTTAGTCGTATTATTGTAATTTATATATGAAGGAGAAAGTTCGGGGTGTCAAATTGTGCCTTCATTGTTTTCGTTCAATTCGCTAGGAGATAATTAAATAATAGTTCATCTGGACCTTGCAGTGGCTTTTTTATTCACCACTCCATAGTAAATGAAATCGAAATATTCTCATATTTAAACGCATTCAACCAAAAATGATCAAACTTCACAACTGCAATTCCCAATTCTATAGTGATATAACACCGAAAAAGCCACTATAGAAGTAGTTCAAATCTTGCATATTTATTAAAATTTAAAAAAAATATAGCTTAAAGCTGCTGTCATAAAAAAATAGTAGTTTTATTTTGTTTAGAATTTTTAAATTAAAAGTGTAATTGAGTAATAATTGTTTAACGTAATATTTTAAACGCTACATTAGTAAAAAACTACGATTTTACTTAAGCATTTAGTATTATGTAGATATATTTTACTGTCAATATTTTTTTTAGATATTTACTATTATGAATCTCATATCACAGATTGATTTGATTTCTGCCTTACAGAAATTAGTCAACAATTTATTTCTTCATCAAAAATGTAGATAAATACCGGGTCACACCGAAAAGTTGCATTGTCTTTGAATTGTTTGCTAAATAAATCTGAGAATACATTGGTTTCAACATAAATTAACTGCAAATTTTATTAATCTTTTTAGTTTTTGTACAATTATGTCTTTTATTTATACTGTTTATTCTCGCAAAATACATCGCCATTGTAATATATAAATTCATTTCTTAAGACTGTCATAAGTGCAATTTTAAATACATAATGTATTATTCTCAATAATATTTTTGGTTCCACGAAGTCGTAATTATTAGTAGATAATTTTTTTAAAAATAAATTTGCTAAAGATCTTTGCAATATGTTTTTTTCTTTTTTTAATGTGAAGGGAAAAGCTCAAACTTCTGTGAAACCTTTTAGTAAGAAAAATAACTTATTTGTACTACTACTTCAAAATTGTGAGTAATTTTGAAAACGTCTTTGTATAACTTAATGAAACTGTTGTATGACAAATATAGAGGACCAGTTGTGTTCTTACAATTTTTATTCAATGAAATTATTACTTTTTGATCGTAACACCATATTTAATATCAAAAAAAGTTTGAAAAATTGCAGTAAATCTGTTTTCGATTTCACAGAAGCCCCAGCATTTCTTTTACGATGAAATTACAATATCTGTACATATTGACTTAATATTTTATCATCTTTCAGATATATAGGTAAACTTGCCATATTGCACCTATATAGGTTTCGTCGTCAACTCGTCAAGCAGGAACATTTGTTTTAATTCACTTTTACATTCAGAATTGAATGTCACATATAAAAGGAATATAATTGTTCAAATGGATCATTCATTATATATACATATACATATATATATATATATGAAAAATGTACTGTTAGACTAATAAATTTGTTTGTATCTACTTTGAAAAATAAATGAAAATATTATTGTAATAATAACACTCTTAGTGCCTTCGGAATTCGCCCAATTATTATTGTTTTAACGAGTTTTATATGGAATCGCTTATTTATTCGTACATATGTGTAAAAAGTAATATTTAAAATGTTTTGTTGTGTGACGTGCGAGAGATATGAATTACGTCCTACTTGTCAATACTATTCAAATTCAACAAAAAATGTGCGGAAAATAAGAAAATCGATACAAATTTAAATTTAATAAATTTACTTTAATCTTCTGGTGTTATCAAGCAATTATTGTTTTAATATGTCAGTCTTAAATATCAAAAATTATTTCATATTATATAATTAAACCAGCTCTTTTTTTGTTCTTTATTGAAATTTCAATTCCTGACAGTTATAATGTCACAATTAAAAATATCTCTCTGTTGCAACATCGCTGTGTAATTTTTTTTATCAACATAAATTATTCTGATCAAGCTAAATTTTCATGTTAGTTTCTTGTAAATTTTTAATTATGACACTATTATACTCTGGTCAGTATGCATCAAGACAACAGTATGAAAAAACGAAACAGATCAGGTAAAATACATAAAGTACTGTTTTTATGTCGTAATAGCTATCAATTTTCTTTTGTAGAACTAACTACATTTCTATTTTTTTTTAGCTGATATAGCAAGTCAACGCCATTTCAAACAACAATTTTCATTTTTTGTGTTTTCTGGCACACACTTTTTCCCGCTTTTTGTCTTTTGAATTCATCTGTTTGAAAATATAATTTAAAAAATTGTTGAAACACTATTGATAATCTACAATGAAATCTTTTACATATATTTTTTTATCGAACATTGATTATGTAGCAATTTATGGCAACACATTTACTCCGAACCAAAACATTTAAATTTGTATAAAGTCGAATAAAAACTAGATGTTGTTAAGAAGAAGCAGGTGAAAATAAAAACAAGCAAGTCATTGTTAATTATTCTATATTATTATTGTAATAACTATTATATATAATGAATTCAACATTAATATAAAATATTATTTTTACGAATGCAGTTTTAATCCAAAAACATTCCTCACCTCATTCTAAATATGTACGTTTATTTATATGTTAAAATATAGTTTTGTCGATGGTGTGAAACCGAAAAATCTATCAACCAATTCACATAACACATAATAGTCGCTTACTGTGGTCTAGGTCAGTGCTTCCCAACCTGAGGTCCGTGAAAATTTTCATTCTTTCAACATTCTTTGTGATGAAGTATGAAAAAGAATTCAGAGGTCCGCAGATTATTGTTTTCAGATTTATGGGTCCGTGGCAACGTTCCCTTTAAGCTGCGCGCGTGCGCGGCCGCGCAGCAGTTGGGAAGCCCCCGCGTACTCATTCCGGGTTGGCGCGCACTACAAGACAGTTGTTCAATTAATATTTGATCGGTCCGCGCAGCCTTTGAAATTTCCGCGCAGCTAACCTCTTGCCTTAGAGGGAACGTTGGCATGAAAAAGGTTGGGAAGCACTGGTCTTTATTATTTTGGAATCTTTCAACTTCTCAAACGGGTATGGGGGCCACCGAAAAATATGAGACTCTAAAGGGGCCACGGGTCCAAAAAGGTTGAGAAACTATGGTATAGATCAGTGTTCGGCAAACTGCGGCTCTTAGACCACTTGAGTGTGGCTCATCCACAAAATACCACATACATTGAAACTTCGTGTTCCACGCGTAGAAGTCGGTTTTCGGTCTTAAAACTTAGAGTTGGAAGGGGCATTCTCAACGAACTTGCCTCTATCAGATTGAGGAACTTTTAAACAAAAGCACGCTTAGGAGTACCCCAATCAAGTAAGTTACAATGTACCTACAGTTGATTAATGAGTTTGCTGACCACTGGTCGAGGTAGTCAGAACCAGTGGTATAAGTGCTAACTCAAAAACCCGACTCAACCCGACATTTTTCAAATTAAAATTTATGGATTTTTAAGTCATAATAGTCGACGTCAGCGTCGAAGGTCTTTTTCTCTTTCACCGTTAATGTTTTGCTCATTTGCATTTCTTTACCATCGTTGCCGACAGAAGGGTATGATCGCTGCAGAGGTGAGTGATCCTCAGTGAATTCATTTTAGGGAGACGCCATATGATTTCATTTACAAATCACATTATATATACTTCCCCACATACTATAGTCATATATGCAGTAGCGTAGCAAGGGGGGGGGGGGTTGGAGGGGGTGGACCGCCCCGAGCAGCACATTTCTGTGGGCGGCATTTTGGAAAATGAACAGAAAATTTTCAAAGTAGTATGAAAATACAGATTGATATGTATACAGAACCAATGTAAGCAATATCACTTTCACTATATTTTCTTCCGCCCACTGACAATATACACTTTTTTGGAGGCGGCATTTTTGAAATTTTCAATGGTAAAAAAACAAATACAGTGGAACCCCGATCTACAGTTCTCGCATTGTTCGTTTTCCCGCATGGATCGTTCATTTGTTATAGTCCCGGCCAAACACCCATAAGGACAATGTTAAATAATCCCGCATTAATCGTTCCCCGATTATACGATTCCCTCGATTTATCGTCTAAATATTATGGTCCCTTCACAAACATTATCCCGATTGAACGTTTTTTTGAATATATATTTCTCATTTTGCTCAGAAACACGATCGACTCATATAAAATTTTTGTGAAAAAAACGAGACTGCAAGTGTGCAGGCGTCGTAGAATTGTTTGTTTTGATTTCTCATAATGTTTTCGCTGATTGACACACTTATTGAACTCCTGTGCACATTATTCATTTTTCTTGCTGAATTTCAACACCTCAACACCATTTGCCTCGAATCTCGTGCCGTAAGAGAAGAGAAAAGCCAGAAAATTAAATTTTAAATATGTTTTTTTCCCAAATGTTACGTTTACAAAATGAAATCTGGTATCTTTTGTTATGAATTAACTTGCAACTTTAAATTCGTTTGCTTATTTGTAAAATGAATACTTATAATAATATCAATAATTGCCAATTTTCCTCCAAACATAATAAAAAAGACAATTGACTAATTTTTTTTTGACACATTAAAAAAAGTTCCAGCTCTGAAAATAAATCAAAAAGAAAAAATAAATACAATATTTTTAGAGAAATTATATTTATGAATAAAAAAAATTATGCCACCTGTAGTTTAATCTCATAGCTAAAGAAATAGAAGTAGTTTTAAAAAAAGTGGAGGAATTCAATAATGGGGGGGGCGGCAAATTCAATAAACGCCCTGGGCGGCGGGAACCCTTCCTACGCCACTGCATATATGTACACACACATTCGCATACATATGAACATAAACCCATACAATACACAAGGAAGTCAACTTAAGAGTCATAAAACAATACAATGTTCAAAAGGTATAGAACCCTCTCTTATTTTCTTCATTTCAGCAATTATTGTCAGTTAATCAACATTCAACACTAATGCGTTTGAATAATTAATTGATGGTTATTTTCCACATTGAAACACTGAATATTGATTGATGATAAAACGGTTTCCAAAGTTTTTTGATTAATAATTTTAATAGCACTCGACACTAGACCTTACAATCACTGGTTTCCGAACAATTTGGCGATCGCGTAATATCGGGATTTTCTTACAACCGATCTCGCGATTTTGGTACTCACAAGGACAAATCCTGGGCTTTTGGATTCGAGCCGAACTGAAAACCGTTAAAAACCGTTATTTTTGCCGGAACGAAAAAAATAGTGGTTCGATGCCCTGATTACAAATTAATTTCACAAAGTTACCGCCTAATCCATCGAAATTATTGTATTGCTTAGATTTTGTCATCACTGTAATTAATCAAAAAATAAAATTATTTTGCATTCAAATTCATTAAATGATTAAGAAACGATTCTCAGATGATAATATAATTGAAATTAACGATAGTCTTTTGAATACACATTAATTTTCTTTGTACCGTAAAATTAAAAAAAAAATACATTGACGTAATAACAAGTTGAGAAGTTCTTTTGTTATATAATAGAGATGTTGCCTACCCTAGCACATTTTTTTGACATTTCATTATGCAAACAAGTGTCTTCAATCAATCATAAAGACTCGTTCCATATCCAACAAACATAGGAAACCCCCCTCTATGATGTATAAATTACCATGCCATAAAGATATTATTAATATATAATATTTCTAAGCAGTTATTCATCGTGAAATTAGAATCGATCACACATTTGTTTGTAGCTTAATAAAAAATGGAAAACTGATCTAATAATTTCCAATTTTGGTATTTATTTTAAATGTTTCAAAATTATGGTTTCTTTGGTTAATTTTTGGACTTGATATTTTCATATCTAAAATTCAGTATTGGTTTATTTATAAAATATCGTTTGACAACTGAAAGTTAAAACAAGCTAAGTTTTAAAAATCAAAATGGAGTCAAACGGTAAAAACTTTATTTATATAAAGCCGAAAATCAATAAAATAAATGTTGATGAAAATTCTAATCAGCGTATACCCGAAATCGCAACAGCTTCAGTTAAAACAGAAACTCGTGACAGTGTTTTTCTGATAAAGTTCAACGCAGTTGTTTTGAAAATATTCGGCCTTCAAAAGCTGGGATGGTCCAAAGGAGAAATGGTGACAATCAACAAAATATACAAAGCATTTTCATTGATCACCATTTACTCAGTGGTGATAACAATGGTTTGTTGGCGGTATATCAGCGACGGCAAACCGATATTTGACATAGAGACCCCCATGCCGCTGAAGGTGACAACAGCGCTGCAATACTTTTCGGCAGCCATCGGGTCATTCGTCGCCGCAATCCAAAATGCTATCATCTGCCCTGGGATATGTTTGAAAATCTTCCGCTCTCTCCGTGACATTGACAACTCGTTGAAAATGAACAGTGATCGTTTTAAATACTTCAAATTGGGCGTCGTGCTGTTGCACATATTTTATTTTCTCATTTATCTACTTTTAATTTTCTCTTTTATTCTGTGGCCAAAAATACCGATAGCGCAAGTTTGTATCTATTATTTGTCTTGCGTCATTGATTTGGGTGTTATTGCATTTTCATTGGAGATGTGCATCATCGCACGTAGGTTTGAACTGTTGAACCACCGTCTTAAACGTGTCGAAGTTAAGCAATGTGTGGCGACGAATAAAAGCAATGTCACCCATCCTGTAGATTTTAATTTGAAGGGAGGCATTTTGACGATGATGTGGGGGCATAATAACTATGAAGATATTTCAACCATTTCCCAAGTTGAACCAGAATCTCCTGTGAATCAAATAGCAAAGTTTTTGGCAATATACAACAAACTGGCAGACGTTATTGATGATATGAACAAAGCATATGGGATACTGGTAAATGAAAAATCAAACAAAATATTATCACAAATTATAGATCATCCATTTATTATAAGTAAATTTAATTTCTATAAGTAAGGTAAAATAATAAATGACGGAAAAATAATCGTAGATTTAATTATAATTAGTAGTCAGTGGCGGATTATCCTATAAGCGCATGAGGCGCCTGCTTGGGGCCTCCGAATCTTAGGGGCCTCAAAAATGGCTTAAATTATAAAACCAATATACTCTTTGTTCAGATTTTAATATATAATTACTATTTTACATGAAATATTTTAATTTTCTTATCTTATTAGAAAAACAGGGCTTAAATTTTTTATTGCGCCTGGGGCCTCTCGTATGCTTAATCCGTTACTGTTAGTAGTAGATATACCAGAGTGATAGGAAATTGTCTCTTATTCAAAATATTTTTCACTCAAATTAATTACGGTTTATAATATTCTAAATATTATTTTTATTAATAGCATCAAACAATATGGTCGATTTTTAAGTGTATTTACTAATTTTGGATATATTCCCCAGATCTTAATATCATCTATAAATACGTTTGTGGGCTTCTTGGCAGCCATAAATGTTTCTATATTATTGGACAAAATGGAAAATACGAATCAGGTAACATTTCTGTTTTATTTTCTGTTAAAAACTATTATTATTTTAAACAGAAAGTGACGGTAGACCAGAAAGGTGATGTGGGCACCAAAGATAAGAACAAAGTTGCTGTCTCTGAATTTATTTATTTTTCGAGAACAATTGATAAGATTTTTCACACTCGTTAGCTTGTATGAAAATACAAGAATCGCCAAGAACTGTCAGTATACTACGGAATTGCCGATAGTAGGGATAATGAGAAAATAAAGGACTCACGAATATTCCAAGTATAATTGAACCATAAGTAATTTGTTTCGCAGTTCCAAGGTTTCTCAATCAGTCAATCGTGAAGAAATGTTGGTTGTTGGAATTAATAAAAAAACTGCATGAAGATTTATTATTCTTCCTTGTTTCCCCATATTTATAAATAAATACGAAAATATTGAAATTTTGTCTAGTAAACGTAAATCTAGATATTTTGCCCTATAAAACGAATATTTTTATTTTTGGAGAACTAATAATAAACTTTGCCGCCTGTGTGGTCGAGTGGTCAACGTTGTTGGCTTCGGTTACGGAGGGCCCGGGTCCAAATCCCGGTACGGACAGTTTTATAAAATTGATTTTTCAATCGATTTATGAATTTCTGTTCAAAGGCATGGATGTATATGATGTCTTGAATTCCCCCCTCTCGCCCATCCTATCCTATGAACGGGGCGTATCGAGAGCGATTAGCTTTCCCCCATTCCTGTCCTAGCCCTATATTTCTATCCTTACTCTCGTTGTAAAAAGAGAGGTTGAGCAACTGCGTAACAAGCAGTTCTCGTAGAAACACTTCTGTTGAGATAAACTCCATTAGGAGTCCATATGCTCCACATTGGGAGCGGACATGGTTTAAAAAAAAAAAAAACAAAAATTCGCATACGATTCTTTTGAGATGTCGATTGTCATCGTCTATCTATCGTCTATCGTCGTCTACTATCGTCATTTTTGACCACTCTGAGATTCCACGTGTCAATTATTTTCGTTATGGAACAAAAGTTCATTTATAACGATTTATGTCCAGTCTCTCATGGAAGTCCTCCTATTTAATCAAATATCGATGAATAGTATTATTTTTTCTTAATTAAAATACATAATATGAATACCGTTTTGAGTGATTAACTTATTGGGCTCTCATTATTATTATTATATTTTTACACGATTTTCTATACCACAATGTTTTAATTTTTTCACGGATTTTTACAAGGTTTTTCAAATTCAGGGAATCAATCTTAGATCACTTTTTTTACACGGTTTTTTGTGGAGTGTATCTACCCCGTAAAAAAGAGTTGAATTGTAATAAATAATGATTGTTATATCTTGAACGTTACTTTTATTGCTGTGAGTACTAAAATACATTTTCTGGAGAAACGTATTCTGAAACGTTTTAAAGATTCGTTAGTAAATAAAAATGTATATGCTCTATCATTATTATTTTTCAGAGAGTGCTGGCCATTTGGAATTTAGTTGCATGGTGCGTTCACCAGTTCTTGGTTGTAGTATGTTACACGACGTCCTGTGAAATAATGCAAACTCAAAATTCAAAAATAATTGTCACTGTCAATAAACTATTGGTCGTTTCTGAGATGGGTGAGTCAAAATCAACCTCATATTGATTGATTACAGACAGATTGAATTCTTGGTCATTTCTGAGCAGGGTTGCCAGGCGTCCCTATTTGAGCGGGACTGTCCCGAGTTCAATCGACAAATCCCGAGTCCCGCATTGCAAGTCCCTCTATAATCCCGACGTATACATGCATAAAGTTCTTCGAAATTGATCTGTGTTTTTAGAAATCTGGCAACCCTGTTTCTGAGTAAGGTTAGTCAAAATCGACCTTCAGATTTGATATATAAATTTAATTCCTAGTCATTTCTGACACAGGTACATTTGATACATTTTATGCATGAAATACATTTCTTTTTTTACTCCAAGATCACGTATCTGTTTGAAATATAATAAGCAGTAAAACAATTTATTTTAAATTGATTGAATTGGAATTTACTTGGTAGAACTCCATTGTAATACAGTAAAAAATATCAAAGTAATAAGTTCTACAATTTTTTTTTTAATCCATCGTCATTGCCATCGTCAGAACTATGTTTAAACCTGCATTTACTCAGCTGTATATACTGGCTTAGAAGAGATACACAATACATCTTTTTATTTACTCTAACATCCTAGTTTATTCTAAAAATTATAGTATTACTTTTTTTAATTTCCAGAGAGTGAAGAAGCTGATCTTCTGGAGAGGTTTCTGAGACTCCTGATCCAACGTGATCTGAATATCATGGCTCACAATTTCTTCGTCGTAGACTACAGCTTCGTGTATTCTCTTGTGGGGACCTTGGTTTCGTATACCATAATATTGAAACAAATGACCCAGGGGTATTTGTAAAAATAATAAAGACGTCAAAACTATGAGAATCTCGCAGTGGTTGATTGATTCGACATTATAATGAATCGTTTCTATCCCCTCTCAATCCTGAAAATTAATGGAGGTATCTCAAAATAAGTTTTTCAACGATAACTTTTTGTTACTCAGTTTCTCAATCTCTATATCTTTAAAGAGGTAAGGTATAGAAAGGTTAGACCGGTGGTTCTTAACCTTTTCGAAATCACGGTGCACTTTTGATCATGGGAAAAAGTGGTGCTGCACCAGAAGTCGAAAAAAATATGTGGACATAATTTGTATTACATATTTTAAAAAAATAATAGTTACATACAAAATTACATACATTTTTTTTTACATATTTTCTTTTTCTGTAAAATTATATAAAAAATGTTTATATTGAAAATAAATTAAGTTGGTTAATTTTTCCCTAGAAAAAAAAATATTTAAACGCGTTTTATTAAAAATATTTGTATAAATATTTAAAGGTGCTCTTTGGGTGACAAATCTAGGGGGGGGGGCATTTTCCACCCTTTTTCAACCCAAAATGACGTCCCTGCTTAACAAAATGGACTTTATATAATCAATCAAAAAACATTTAATATGATACCTGAGCTTATTGGCTTTTGCAGATATATTAGGTCGAATATTTGATATAGTTCATTTCTTCGTCTAAATTCGTAAGTATTTCTCGTTTTTTAGTTTTCATATTAGGAATTGTTGGGAAACCAAGCTCACACAATTATGATGTTGAAAACTGTAACAAAATTTTCAGTACCTTCATGTAAAAAACTGGACATTCTTCTTGGATAGAAACCCAAAAGTCCACCATGGTCATTTCGGAAAATTTAATTTTTAGAGAACGATCAGTCGACAATGAGGCTAATTCTTCTTCTTCTGCGTATGAAATTTTTTCGAAATCCTGTCAATTTGTCAATGGATGCCAAAAAAATTGTCTTTTCCTTGAATGTTTGTTTTAACGTTATTTAAGTAATTAAAATTATCTGCTAAATATGTTAAGCATACCAATCATTATTATGTTATGAAGACATTTTACGAAATCATCCATACCTTCATTTCGAAAAAAGATTAACAATTAATACTTAAATTCTATGAATCGACATAAAACTTAACCCCTAGAAAACTTTACCCCTAACCACCTAACTTCTGTGTGAAAAAGCTCAACTCAAGTTTTTTAAACATACGTGCTTTTAGAGGTCTTGATATTATGAAATTCACCATATTTTTTACAACTTGATCTAGTACAGGCTTAAGTGCTGCTGGTAATGTTTTCGAAACTAAAGATTCTCTATGTAAAAAACAGTGTAATTATATAACCTAATTTCGCCAACGACTTTTTTGGTTTTCACTGTTTTGCGGATTTTTTGGTTTTTACTATTTTGTGATTTTTTTCGTTTTCACCAATCTTTTCGCGGTGCACCGGCTAAGAACCACTGGGTAAGACTAAGTTAATACTACAAGTTAGTTAAAAATAGTAAAGCTCTGGCTGCGTCGATATTTTGGGATTGGAAGGGTGTGAGGGAATATTTAAGACATCACAAACACCCATGTCATACCGGACTTGAACCAATGAGTTCCGTCACAGAAGCCAATGACGTTGACCACTGCACCACGGATCCGGCAAGATTATGGCTCTAGGAAACAATAATTATCTATCAGAATTTAGGTGGAATATTATTAAATCTTACATTGCAAAATAAGTAATTTTTAAAGAGGTTTTACCAACATTGGAGGAGTTTTCAGCCTTCATAGTACGGGCAGTATTCCAGGAAGACTCCGCCGTTTGTCATCGTGCAAAATCTATCAATTCTTGAGTTTTTCTTGCTTTCCAAACAATTTATTATACAAATAAAGGTGGTAATTATATTTCTGTTCGTTATTTGGGATACAAATTACCAAGAAAATCTCGGCATAAAGAGTTTTTTATGGCCAGGTAACAGCCTTGATCTCAACATCATTAAGAATTTCTGGGTCATAATGGGCAAAAAAGTTGCAGACCTTAAGCCCAAAACAATAAATGAATTGAAAAAATCTGTTTAAAGTGCTTAGAATAACCAGAAAAAATATATTTTAAAAGAGTACAATTCCGTGCCATTACGATTAACAACCCCAATTAAAGTTAAGGGGGGAAATTTTATATTTATTGAAATATAAATCTTAAAAAAAACATGGATTTTTTTGAAATGCATTTTAAGATTCCCTAATTGTTTAAAGTTATAAATAATTAACAATTGATAAAAAAAGTAATCTCATAATTAAATTAAAAAATATTTAATGAATACTACAGTTTGTTCATTCTACTACCTGGGCTATAATCAGTTCATTATTAGATGTTAAAAATTGTATCGAATTTAAAACCATTTATATTTGAGATATGGCTACATGCTTAGATACATTTGTAATGATATTCAAAAAGATATAAATCATTTGTGATAATGACATTTTAAAACACAAAACTGAATTTTCGCAAGCTGTGCGAAACATTATCGCCCAGACTGTATTTCGTACTTACAGACAGAAACAGGCAGTTTTTTTCATTATTTTATACTAAATTCAGCTTAAATAATTTCTTTTTTAGGGTGGTGTATATACTCATTTTCATTTGAGATCTTGGATACATGTGTTTGTGATATCTCTTAAAATCGATTTGATCTCAAGCATCTTTGGTTTGTGAAAAAAAATATGTCGTCTTGTTCGAAAATAAAAACATGAAATTATATCCCGAAATCCCGGGATCACAAAAAGAGTACGGGATTAGATGCTCTACTTACTATTAGTCGACTTGTAATTAGTCCAGTTGGTCGAAACTAGGGCTTGTACAAAAACTGACTTTTGAAAAAATCGGATAAAACCGGTTTTATAACAATATTGACATTCGAAAACCGGTTTTCGAAGTTTTACAAAAAATGGATAATTCAATTAAAATAGCGAGATTTGGCTATTTTTTATGTTGTTTATTTATATATATATAATAATATACAACAAGAAATTATTTGGTGTAACTCCTCAGAAAGTATGATTTAAGAAAACACAAAGCGTCCACTGATCGTTATGTAATAAAATTTCCTGATATCGAAATTACCCTTTCGCTGGGTAATGATGTGGGGCATACGGTCTTTAAGCCATCAAAAAAAGATCCAAAATTTTCTGTCGTTTTGTTTATAGACTCGTTTATGGAAAATTCGGCACAACCGATTACGAAGTTGAAAAACGGGTTTTCGAATGTCACAAATTTAGCCAAAAAACCGGTTTTGAAAACCGACAAGCCCTAGTCGATACCGTAAAAATCGCTAAATGCCTGTAATGTCGTGTTGTTAACCATGTCAAGTTTACTTGAAGTTTAGATACTACAAAATAAATTGGTCTTTGCTATGTATTAATTATTTGATATGTAAATATAGAATTCCTACATTATAATGTTTTATTTTCATTATAATATGAAATTGTTAGTATAATCCTTATTATGTCGATGGATATCAAAATTATCCAAGCTAGAAATGAAAGGGAAGAAGAGTTTTATGGATATTTGGTTACCGGTTAACGAGGTAAAACGTTTTATGTTAAAAACAGAGGCGGATAACTTCATGAGGCGCGCACTTTTGGCGTCCAATCTTAAGGGCTCAAAATAGCATATATACTAAAAACCGTATAACATTTGAAATTCAGTTTTGTAAGTCGTAAAACAGTGCCTTCAAAATTGATAAGGCTTGGGGTCTCGCAAGTGCTTAATTCGTCACTGGTTAAAAATGCTATCATTTTTTGCTACCTATCTTTTGAACTTAAAACACGGAAGATATTTGAATATCTTCACAAATTAAAATTCATATTTGAAAACACTCAAATAAAAAATTTTAAAACTAATAATTTGGTATTTTTGTATGAATACTCCGATTCATTGTTTAATTATTTTCACGGTGTAAAAATTTTAGTTTTTCAGTCTTCTCCCTATCTTATTAACTTTAACAAAAAAGGTTTCATTAATTACGATGTTCATGGGTCACTTAAAAACGTAATCAATTAAGTATTATTTTATATAGTCTAATAACCTCCCCACATTATTGTAAACATATTATAACCATATACCTATTAAAGCATCCCTCATTTGAACACCATAAAATCGATTGTATAAATATAAAAAAACACATTTAATCAAACTAATAGACATAAACAAAATGAATGACAGCTGTTGAGACAGGCACACCGTTGTGTCTGAAACATTTGTGTTTTCTTCGTGTCCAATCTACATACAATTGTATCATAGTATACAATTATATTTTCTTTAACAAATTACAAAGTTTTTAACAGATAATTGTTCTGACAGAAGTTGGTAAGTAACAGATAGAGAGTTCTGAGTAAACAGCAAATGAAAAAAAATGCAGGATAAAACCTTGTCTTTTAGCATCGATATTTTATGTAACATACTAATAATATTAAAATATAGATGCATTAATGGCGATCCGACACAAATAAGAGTTTAAAATTAATGAACAGAGACAATTGCATGCTTTTAAATCAGCATTAATAATAATTACCTATAAAAATAAATGCTTTTTTTAATAAACTGGTATAGTCAATGCACCAACTGAGTTATTCCAGAATAAAGTATTTACATTAAATAATCTCTTTTTATGCTTAACTCATTTTTGACAGTTCTATTACTTACCAAATTCTGCCAAAATGGTGACAATATTCCCAATATGGTTTTCTGTTGCGCTTGAAATAAGTGTGTGGACTTTTTTCTAGATTGTTCTACGTGCACAATTAACCAATCCAACCAAATTTAATTCGGCAGTCACCGTATTCAAGCTGAGCGATACAACATGACTTTTAAAATTGATAGCGGCATTGAGACAACAAAATGCGTCGCTAACATCGCATTTGCTTACAAACATTTAAATATCTTCCTCGGTGCGCTGGGACTGCAGAAATGCAATTACAATGCCGGACATCCCGTCAAAATCAGCGCCCTGGGAAAGGCGTACGCCTGCCTTGTTTCTTTGGCAGTTTTAGGAATGGGTGGCTTACTAACCGCGACTTCACTCACCTCCAGCAGTTACTTTGAAAAAAACCACCTAGCTGATACGAGCCACGCAATAAAAATACTTGAGCTAGTGTCATCATCTTTGACATCGGCCGTGGCCGTTCTGACATCAGCTTATTTGAGTTCAGGAAAATTCTCCAAAATGATCAACAGCTTCGACTCTTTGGACATGAGACTTGGTATTATAAACCAGCGACATTATACTACGATAAAAATGAAAATTTATTTAGCTGTCTTTTTATATTTGTCTTTGATCTGTGTACGGTTCGTGCACGACTTAACGACAGGAATAATGTCCGATAGTTATTCAGTATATATCTCGCATTTGATGGACGTTCCTGAAACTGCCAACGCTGTTGAGTTTTCTATAGTTCTCTTCATAATAACGTCTCGATTCGCTTTCTTGAACGACAGAATGGAAGCGTATTTAAATGAGCTTCCCGATGGCTTTGATGCAAAATATTCGCCGCTTGAAAATCTTCTCAGCGATTTTAGGTCAGTGAAACTTTTAAATGTCCCCGACAAAAATAAAAAGGATGGCTTTAAGAAAAAAGTGAGAACGGATAGGCTTCTTGCGCTGATGAAGATTTTTGATGGATTAGCTGATAATGTCCACATTGTCAACGATTGCTACGGTATATCGGTAAGTCTTGTGGTAACATTGAAGAAGTAAATTTGCATATTTGAAAAGTGTCTTCAGAC
The DNA here is from genome assembly GCA_030503985.1 of Himalopsyche tibetana. NCBI lineage: Eukaryota > Metazoa > Arthropoda > Insecta > Trichoptera > Rhyacophilidae > Himalopsyche > Himalopsyche tibetana. The sequence continues at coordinate 18,881,959 of JAPJYX010000007.1, forward strand.
GACTTCAGTGATAGAACTAGAAGACCAAAAAAAAATATTTTACATTGAAAATAATTTAAATTTAGATAAGTTAACATTTTTAAGTCTTTTTATTGTCTTATTAAAATTAGACAATCAGTCAATCAATTGAGAACGTAGAAAAAGATCCCCAGATCTTGAATAAGTCTAGAGTTTATCTTATTGTCTAAGAAATGATTCGTTAAATTGTTTTGATAATTAACCAGAATTCGGTAATGATTTAATACTGTTCACTTTTAGCGTGTTCACTGTCAATACTTGGTGGAAGGCATGATATTCATAAAAACACAATATCCCTTTGTACTTTATTCCACTTTATTTAAAACATCAGAACCGGTTTCGCTCTTTGCTCACTGCTTTTATTTCATTTTTTTTTAAATAGCACTGTTTATATATTTTTCTTATCAGTTGACAATGTCTTGCAATGAGCGAAAGCGTTCCTGACCTTTTAAATTAAGTGGAATGAAGAACGAAGGAATATTGTGTTTGTTAATTTAATACTGTCTTATATATTATATTTTTCTAGCTACTTCTGCTATCCGTCACTTCATTCCTGTACATAATTGCTTCGATGAACGGGCTTATATTGTTCGGAAAAGTGTTTTCATCTGAAGTAAGTTACATGAAATTATAAGTTACTTTACATGAATTAATTGGAAACTTGGGAGATTCTCCGTACGATTCTATGCATTTCATAGTTCAATAAGGCTGCTTAGAAGAAAATTAGGTCCAAAACGATCAGGACACTGAGGTGGCAGACATCTTTTTGGATCTTTATATTATATTCACAACTATCAAATGCCTTTAAATGAGTAGCATAACGTGGTCGAGACACTTCTCGATCCCAAGTGCGCCCAGTACTTTGTTTATTACTTACTTACGTCGAATTCGTCCGTAAGAAATATTAAGAAAATTATAAAATTTTAATTAACACTTTAACCGTTTCAAATTAAATATCTGTATTTCATCGAAGATAGTCAGTTTCTCCCTGAAATGTTTGGATATATTTTCTGTTGAGTAAATTATAGTGTGCTTTTTCAAAAAAAAAAATAGCCTTGTATTATATGAAAATCTGGAAAAAGTCGGTATTTTAAATTAATGGAGTTCAATAACGGTGTCGTCAAACGGGAAATACAGAATTGCCCAATTGATACTCATACGAGAAAAAAAATGTTGACGGACATTATACATTAACGACCGCACGTTTTCTTTTTATAGAATTTCACCTGGCGGCCGGGCAATTTTGCGAAAAATTGTAATTTAACTAAATTCTCTATAATTTGTAAACCAGTTGAGATATCTTTAACAAATTTAATTTTCTTAGCTTCCAGGTAATTCGCCTATACGCATATATGAGTCTGCCGGCCAGCAACCTTTGTTTTTCAAAGACTCAAATACGCGTCCGCGGTCGTTAAGCTGTTAAAACACACTGGTATAGAATAATGCAGAATAAAATTGACATTTACTAAAAAAATAATAAATGAGTCAGATATTTAGCCCACAAAATAATCTAAAGTTTTCAGTTTACTTTGTTTCGAAAAAGAAGAGATTATATTTGAAGTATTAAAAGTCAAAATACGCGAGCTACATTTAACTGCTGCAGCCAACAGCCGGCATCTCGGCAACCTCCGTTTTTTTCTTCATATAAAATCATATTGGCACACACACGGCAGCATTCTGCAGCCGACCCAACATAAACAATCCAGGTAGCTGGCTGCAGCGGTGGGATGCCAATATCTTAACAAGGGGCTCGGTAAATCCTTTTTTTTATCCATCTCCGCTCCCAATATCGAGCATATGAATTGGTATATAATGAAGGTATCTCAACAAAAGTTTTTTTCTACGAGAACTGTTTGTTATTTAGTCGCTCAACCTCTCTTTTTTCCAAAGAGGATAGAATGATAAGGTTAAGACAGGACTAGTGATTAATTAATCACTCACGGTACGCCTAGTTCAATTGAAGTATCGGAAGAGTGGGAGGGAATTTTTAGACATCACAAACACCCATGCCTTCGAACATAAAATCGTTCTAAAAAATGCTGTTTCTTACTGGTACTCCAACCCGTTAAGTCCGGCACAGAAGCCCGCAACGCTAAATAAAAAAAAATGAAGGGGCAACCAAGTCTTGTTTTATAATAAAATGTAACCATCTACATTCTACAGTAATTGCAGTTATAGTTACAAGGGGCTCGCCGGCCGTGCGGAAATTTAGCAAGGGGCTAGCGCGAGCCCCCTCCAGCACACCCCTGACTGGCTGCTAGTCTCTTGCTGACTATTTTGATTTTAAATTTTTCAGGAACAGAATTCTGTGAGCATAATTATGATGAAAAGTGTCCCTATAATGACTGTGTTGATAGTCGGCTGCTACACATCTGAGGAGCTGAAATCACAGACTGAGAAACTATCAATCACATTGGACAAAATAAGCATAAATGCAAACATAGGTGAAGACTTCTAATTGTTTCTAATGTGTATCAAATTTATATTTTGTATCAAGAGTAGGTTTATTTCAAATAATTAAAAAACTTCATGACTTGCGGTTAAATCTTTATTCATGAATTAAGAATGCAGACGTTAGTATGTTGAAATGAACATTTGTTTTTGTTTATATTTTATATATGAAAGTTTATAAATAAATAAACAATTTTTGGTTGAGTATGGCAATATTACTGATGCGATGGTTGCGCCCTCGCGGGCAGTCAAATTAATTTGGTAGATCTCTATCATCGATTTAGTTCATGCATGTCCAACTTGTGACCCGCGGGCTACGTGTGGCCCAATTGAAGGTTTTGTGTGACTCTTTCGAGGTTTCCAACATTTAATAATTTTGCATTTTGTTATTGATAAACAAAATACAATTTAAAGATAGTACAACATTTAAAAATAATAAGAAAATTACATTTTTTTTTTATCAAAATATAAGATGAAATATACATAGACAAAAAACATGAATTTAAAAATTCAATATCAAATTAAAATTTATTAAAACTAAACACATAGTACCTTTCCACAGATGGTTTGTTTAAGATTTGCGCAACGACCTGTTATAATTAAATTAAATATGTTTACACTATGAACTGGTCACCAAATTTATATTAGAGCAGCACAACCAAACTCTTCATATATATTTTTTTGGTTGACATTAGTAATTTATTTTAATATATTTGGGGCGGACTTGATATTTGAAACAATGGTCATATCCTTACAAACATTAAGTTTGTTCATCCGATGAACAACGATGAATTAAATTTAAAAAAAAAACAAAAACGTTATTTTTACAACAGTAATAGACTAGAGCAGTTTATATTATGGTAACTGTTATCCTGAAAAAAACTTATTATTTTGAAATAACACGCTCCATTAAAAAGAACGAATATGTATTACATTTAACACGGATTTACTAATAACAAGACAGTAATGTCAAACAAAAGATTTTATTAGATCCGAACACATTGGACGTGTCAGAATTTCTAGTGATTTATGTCCAGTCCCTCGTTTAAGTCCCTGTATATAATCAAGTAGCGATGAAAAGCGTGTTCATGAAAAACGTATCTACCACGCAAATCGGGGAAGTGTACACATTCAGGGACGCCCTGAGTGCATAGGCGAGTAGGCAGTTGCCTAGGGGCGGCAAGTCCTAGGGAGCGGCAAATGATCACAGGTTTTTTAAATGACTAAATATTTTTGACACGAATTTGATTTAGAATAAATATGATGCCTATGAATGCATTTAGAATAAATATGTCTTTGATGTACGTACATTTTATAATAACATTATTTTTTATGATGTTTAGTGGTGGTAATAGTTATTTTTTCATAACTATTCGACAATAATATGGGCTTTTGGAACATATTTATTCGTGATGGTCTTTGTCAATAAGGTACATATATATTATGAATCATCTGAAAGCAAAACGGAAAAGTGACAAGACATTTGTTTCAGTACGTAGGTGAGTAGAGGATTCGAACTTCTATATTTGTTTATGTATTACTAGAATAATGGGAAACAAAGAAAAAAGTGGGCGCTATTTTAGGGGTCTGCCAAGGGGCGGTACATAGCCTAAGAACGTCACTGTGTGTATTTACATATAATAGTCTGGTCCGATGTCAAGTTTTATCTGTTCTTCATATTTTTTGATCCAGATGAAGAGGAGCATGAGCTTCTGGTCTGCTTCTCTCAGATGATCAGTGAACGAAACGTCTTCATAACAGCCAACAACTTCTTCGCGTTTGATTTTTCGTTTGTATTTTCTCTTGTGGGTGCAGTAGCAACGTATTCAGTTATTTTGCTTCAAGTGAACCACGATGATCCAACCAAAGGGCAGTCAACTAATATCACTTCAAATGCCACAAATTGAACAGGTTTATAGTATTATTTTTAATGTAAAAGTAAAATGATTTATAATTGTGATTATACATAACAGATAAAAAATGTATTTTGAAATAAAGCTTAGTCAAAAATGTGACAGTGTTTTTATTTCTAAATCACGTTAATTAAGATAAATTAAGAATTGATTAAGGGTTAGGGTTAAGGATGCCCAAACAATCGATCGCAAAGCAAAATTTGATCGATTCCGAAAACTATTCTTTTCTCGTTCAATTATTTTCTAAGCAAAAATCGTATGGTACTTTGAAGAAGCGAAACAAATCTTGAATAAAAAGAATCAAACTAGAAATCGACCGCTAGAAAATTTAAGATTGGAAAATAGCTCCCAGCGTTAAATAGGGTTGTGCAGCCTTGATTAAGTCGATCAATAATTAACTAACTATTCAATATGTACATTGTTGATTTTAGCCAGTGACATGATATACGATAGAACAAATGAACACATTAATTGGTCAATGGGTACATTAACTACAAAGGCGTAGTTTAATTGTAAACAAACTTAAAAATAATCACGCGTGCACTCATTGTGTTGCCAGCCACTCTCACGTATTTGTTGTGTAATACATACTGTCATCTGATATTTTACATAACCTCAAAAATGTCAACGTATTGTCTTTCTCGCTCTATTTAACATATCAAACCTAATTTAACCTCACCTAAGTCGTAATGTCAGCTTACTAGCGCTAAGCAAAACTCTAAAAATACCGTTCTCTTATTATAACTACCATAATGAAAGATAATAGATATTGATGTTGAACCTATAATACTTCAATTAAGTAATGACGTCAATAGTGCGAAAAATGGGAATATCCATAATTGGGTAATTTGTTAAAAGACATTTGACAAAAAAATATATTATGTAATGTTAACGTTTCCTTAGATTTTAGATAATGACGTTAACAATTTACCAATTTCCAAATTGATTGAAAGACTAGCGCGCATTATTTAACTTTAACTTCAATTATCTTTTGGGACAATCTAATTTTGTCACATTCAATTTGGTTAAGTAAGTTAATCAAGTATATATAATAGGCTCTACTTATAACATAGGTACTAAAAATTGACATACTGTTGTTTAAAAAAAATCGTAAAGCGCTTTTCACCATGGCTGTTGACGCGGCTCGTCCTTCACTCGAACAAAGTAAACTTAAAAAAACAAAGAAAACAAATAAAACCAAGAAAATACTTTTTAGCGCATCTTATTTTTACAAACCGATAAATTTATTGGAGAAAATTCTCGGACTGCAAAAAATAAGGTACCGGAATAATGGAGAAATATATCCGGTCGGAATCTGGACAAAATTATATTCAATTTTGCTGTCAATATTGGTATCATATTACAGCATACATACTTCAAATGTACTACAAGAAAGAAAAGTTTCCTCATTCGCTCTTTTACTGGTGTTGATAGATATGCTATCAAATGCCAGTGGAGCTTTGACGTCAGTTACTACAATGATTTTCGGTGCTTTCTTCTATTCGCATTTTTTCGTGAAAGCATTTCAAATGCTTCCTATGATTGACACTGAACTTGGTAACTATAAGGAACACGATTACGTATGTATGAGAAAAAAAGTAATATTGGTGACATTTATTTATATAAACGTGTGCGTCTTGCATTTCATTTATGAATACCAATACGGTGTTACTTTGTGGAGTGGAAATGGTCGATTAGTTGGACAACATCTTCAAGACATGTCTATCAACAGTGGCTTGATTGATTTCTCCGTGGTTACTTGGATTATTGTAACCCGACTAAGAGTGATGAATACTCAGTTATCTCTTATAGTAAAGAATGTGATAAATTCTGAAGATTTAAAGCCATCTCATTTGAATATGCCTTCGTATGACTTCGCTGACAGTTACGAAAGGCAAGTTGATTCTGACATTTCTATGTACAGTGGCTGTGACAATGTGAAAGATTTGACTCGACTTGTAAAAGTATACGACAAATTGGCTGATGTCGTTTACATAATTAACTCCTGCTTTGGATTTATTGTAAGTACAAAGCACTTCTAACAATATAGCCACGAACGTTACGCAAACAAAGTCGTGTTCAAAATAGTTTATGTTTTAAAATCACCCGGTAAAAATAAAAATAAAAAATATGGGCAGGATGTAACGTTGATTAGTTTCTATATTTCCTGAACCTTCACAGTTCTGGGGAATTATAATATGATTCATTTTTCTTATAGTTTCTGATCGATGCCCACAAAATATGCACATCATATATTTCTTTAAAACGGCAAGTAAGTAATATTGACATGTCAGAATGTTGTCAAGGTGCATTTGCCGGTGCCTTCATTTTTTGTTTAGAACTCGGTAGGGCCATCGAATTTATCACCTAAGAACCGTCAAAATAATATATATGACATGATATTATATAACATAATAAATAATATGTTGAATGCAGTGGTGTAGTGGGGCCAGGTCGGCGACCTGGCACTTGAAAATGAGCCGGGGCGCCGCCCTGTCAGCTTTTTGATTTTTTTTTGAAAGCTTTTGTATTTTTATCATCGTACAAAAAGTGAAAACAGTTTTTTTCGAACGCGCGTTTTTTATTGATTTAATTGTTACAACTTGTGGTTTTTTAACTTCGGACGGATATAAAAAAACAAACAAAAAAATAGGGAAAAAATCAATGATCGACCTGGTACCTATTTATTTACCACTACACCTCTGGTTGAATGCATTGATGTGCAAAGAGATTAAAGTGTTTGCAAATTTCAGCTGCTGTTGACGTCAACACAAACTTTTTTGTATATTCTATCAACAGTCAACGGAATTATTATGTTCGACGAACTACTGATCGAAGATGTAAGATCTTTTATTGAATTATATAACAATTTATATATTGTGTATACTAAGCTAATATAGAGAATTTATTCGAAGTATATTTTACTATTGCACACAAGACAGTTTATAAAGTAAACACAAAACAACAAAAAAAGTTACAGAAAAATTTGTCGGTTGACGTTTGAGCTGTTATATCAAGATTTTTTTCCGTAATAAAATTTAATATCGGCTTTCTGAGCTACTGTAAAACCTCCAGTGTGTCAACTGTTTTCAACCACTGTGCTAGACTTTTCGAATTTGAATGAAGTGGTCAGCAACCTGAGTTCGCGGACACTAAATCTCTGTTCTTTTGCGTATTTTCTGACTGTTTGTTGACAGTTTTCAAACCGTTTTCAAATTAGAATCGAATTGAAAGCTTTTAGATTCTAATTCGAAAACAGTTTACAAACCGTCAGCAAACCGTCAGAAGTACGCAAAAGAACAGAGCTTAAGTTACCGACGAAGCGCATTTAATTAGTCGTCACTTACCAACGCTTTTGAATATTTCAAAACCGCGTGACGTTTCTAAACAATTTTTGTTGTTATTTTACTTTAAGCTCCCTCAACTTGTAAGATCAGTGCCGCATGTCATGCATTAGCAAGCCATTCAGGGTGCCTTTACATATTTGTAAATATTCTATCGGCCAATTTAAATAACCTTACATTATGGTTTAAAAAAATATATTTTTTTAGGAAAATTACAGCGTCCTATATGTGATAGGATGGTCAGCACCAAATGCCGTATACATTACAATAGCGGCATGGGTTAGCGAGATGCTAAAGAATGAAGTGGCAGTTACTAGTGACCACGTGGATAAATTAACAATCAATACACAATTAAGTGAGTTAAGTTTTACTACAATACTGTAGTTAGTGATGCGAAGCGGAGAAAAAAGCCCGGATTTTTTGCTAGTTTAAACCGGGAATATTGGGTTGGAATTTTGGGAACTTGGGAAAATTGAGAAAATTTAATAATATTATTTTAATATCAAACTGATGATTGAATGTAATTTTTAGCATTTTTATTCGGTTAAACATATTTAAAAAGCGCGACAGGTATTACTTATTCTATTCACAAATAAGTTGTTAATATAAATGTTATGAAGAACTGTTAGTCTATGTCTAAGACTAGTCTAGACTGACCATTGATATCTAGGTATACTTGAATCAAAAACAAAATATTTGGAAATAGTTTTTTATAATAATAAATAAAAGAAATTGTGGGTTGACTCCATTTCATATTTTGCAACAGTTGTTGACGGAAGTAGACAATTTTACTGTTTTTAATTGGTACATTCGTTTTAAATATATCGTCACGCATTCAGTAATCGAATATAGTCTTGACTTACACTAAAGGTTTATATACAGAAGCACGCTAGAGATGGCCCTTGATATTTTTATATTTTCATGTCTTTCGTTGTTAATAATTGTTGAAATTATTTATTAAATTCCCATGTTGTTTCAATGACATCACACCAGTGAAGCTTTTGTCATTAAATAATTGATTGATTTTATGTGATATAATAAATAATTTAAAAAAAAACAGAATTGAGAAAAATAGATTATATTAGAGTATAATATAGTCAGATAGTGCTTTATTCCATTTCCGCAAACATGTGATTGGTCACCTTTTATTGCGTGACGACGTTAATATTAGCTCTGTTCTTCTGCGTACTTCTGACGGTTTGCTGACGGCTTGCAAACTGTTTTGAATTATAATCAAGTTGAAAGCTTTTAGATTCTAATTCGAAAACAGTTTGCAAGCCGCCAGCAAACCGTCAGAAGTACGCAGAATAACGGAGCTATTGAGAATGAAAAGGATTTTTTTTTATCAACAGTATTAACAACTTTTAACACTTTCAGATACAAAACAGGAAGAGCAGGTAGAGAATTTTTCCCAGCTTTTGTCTGCCAGAGAAGTGTTCATAACAGCGAGTAATTGTTTCCCTTTTGATTTTACATTCATCCTTTCCTTAATCGGTGCAGTTTCGACTTACAGCGTCATCATGATACAAGTCAAAGCAACTGGTTCAAAGCCTGCCATTTTTAACGAAACATTCACCAATATAACCGGTAACAAGAGTACGATGGGTTAACCTCACATGAAGGGTTGAAGGAACATAATCATTTTGTAATGAGTGATTTTTTAAAATAATAATGGTAAAAACATTTATGCAGGAGTGGGCTGGAGGGGGTCATACGAGCCCCTTGTTATATTAAGAAAAACAATGGTCTTAGATCTATGCGTTATATAATGTATAAATATGCATTATGAATAAACTTAAGAATGCAGTGATAGACATTTGGTGTTTCTGATACATATATGATATAGATTAATCTATGACTATGGTGGTTTAATTATAGCATTTGAAACATAGAATCGGATTGAAAATAATAGAACCTAGTTCTGTGTCAATCTTAAAACTCTTAAATCTTGCAATCTAATTTGGGTAAATACATTGTTCAGTTATTACCATGGGTGGGCTGGAGGGGGCTCGGGGGGGGGGGGGGCTCGCGCGAGCCCCTTGCTAATTTTTGGCCCGGCCGGCGAGCCCCTTGTTCAGTTGAGAAAATCAGTACTCAGTTGCTTTTTCAGTAGAGGGTTAAATTGCATTATAAAACATAGTGACTTCGTTTTACAACATAAGGCCCTTTAACTTTTTCGTAAAATGCATTTGTTTCGGCTGCATAATAAAAGACACCCTTGCCGGGTTTTTGTCTATTGTTAAATAGTGCCGAAGTTTGATAATTTATTGCTCCAATATCGCGTCACAGTTTTATGAACCTACTTTCTAACTTACTTAACACATGTACATCTTTTTCATTTCATGACCTTCGGTCTTAATTATTTTGCAATTTTTGTAAGGAACAAGGTTCCAATATTTATTTGTAGATTTTTTATGGTATTTTTCTTGGAAGCACCGTATGTAAAAGCTGCAAACAATGAAAGGTATTTAGATTATTTGGCCTACTGAAATCTTTTGTAGATTTATAGATTTTTTTTGTTCATATTTTGAATAGAGTCTACGTTTGTCAGAGCCCCAAACAATCTCTTGGGTTGAAAAAAATATTGTTATTCTTTATCAGTGTAACGTAGAAGCTTAACAAGGCTTAACGTATGTAAATAACATAATTACGAGTAAAGAAGCAAACATGTTTGATGATGACTAAAATCAACTTTAAGATTTTCACTGTCAATCCTTGGTGTAAAGCAGGCATGCACAAACTTTTTCATCTATTAGGCTGCAAAAAAACAAATTATGATAGCTTCGGGTCGCAAGTAAAAATGAAATTTAAAGTATGCATAATACTCGTTTTACACGCGGATACGTTTCATATAAAGCAGCCGTGTATATATATATATGTAAATATAAATAAATGAAAGATATTTTCAATTGCATATGGCTGTGTTATTTTGAAACCGTGGAAAAGAGGATTCGGTGTACTTATACACTTTTTTTGTTATTTTGAAATATTAAGTAATACGTGTAATTCAAATAATTTAATTAAAAAGTTGGTACGACCTTTGCCTTTGTAAAATCTTTAGAATGTGTAGTATTAAACTGAAAAATCAGTTAGCCTATTTCTATAAACTGATTTATTCTGCATCGTCAACGAAAAATTTCGCTCACACATGTATATGTATATTAAATTAAATAATTTACTTATTATTTTAATTTAAAAAAAAAACATTTGAGGGCCACAAAAAAAACAAGTGGGTCGCATGCCACGGGTTACGCCTCATTCTAGATGTAAAGGCATTATGACCGACATTAAGCGAGCCCCTTGTTATAATATTGGCAGCCCACCCCTGGCTATTACTATTAATTATTGTATTATGGTACATTGTGTATTGTTACATTATATAGTAACATGCGATAGCTTTTATAAATATTTTGTATAATTTTATAATAGTATGTAATAAAAAATGAACCCCTTCACTGGATCACCGCAAACAGCTTTAAGATTACGCAAGCTCTTTGTTAATGTATTAGCAGCCCACCGCTGCATATATGTATTTTTAAAAGTTTGAGAAAAACAAGCTTTTTTACACCATTCGAATTGTTTGAATACTAGCTGAGAGGAACCTTAAGTTATCTGGACATCGTAAGGCAACATTCTAGAAAATTCAATTCATTGCACTTCAAAATGTACATTAATTTGTAAATTCTAATAAATTTAACCAAACAAACTTCAAAACATCTTTTTTTTATATTTTAGATGTCATCGCCTTGAGTAAACAAGGTTCTATCGGCTATTTTTTCGTAAAATTACTTTTTAATGCAGTTTTATTCACATTTTTACCCCGGTTCTATTTGTATTCAAAAACTATAAAATTGCCAGAAAATCCATTATCACTTTGAAAAAATCCGCTATCTAAAAAATATACGAACATATCTGAATGCTTCTGCCTTGAAAAAATATTTTATTTGAGGGTTCTGTTCTGCAATAAAATTTATTCGGAAGACTGCATTTAATTCGCTACAATACTGCATGAGGGTTAAGCAATAGGGTGGGTTTCCTGTTGAATGTTTAAGTTTTATTATTTAGCCAGTGAGTGAAAAAGTTCTTTTATGCATATTCAAATTAAAATATGATCTGGTAAAGTTAAGTATTTATACATTAGTGGCGCATTCTTTAAGAACAGATCATGTATGAATAAGTTTTGTTTTCAAAAAACCTCATATGAAAGTACCGAAGTGGTGTGAAAAAAATCCCTTAGCAATTTTTTATTCACAAGTAGTAAAATTATCTATAGATGTTTGTCAATAATACTATATGTTCTACCTGTCACACTTTTATGACGCCTTGATAATTATTATTCTATGTTAGTGGTAGTTATTTCTAATGATGTACAACTTCGTTGTTGATACAATCAGTAAATCATGGTTCACCCAATAGTTTTTAAAATTTGAAATAAATAATTTCAATTTATATTATATTTAAAAAAAAAAATCTTGGATTATTCCGAATACGAAATTCTCCATATAGAATATAGGAGGTCTCCATGTGAGGAAACCCCTTACAGTCTTACACCAATTCTTCCGAACAAGATTGTTTCGTATACAGAAAGTTAAATAGGTACACAGAAAACTCGAGACAAAGATAATTATGTGCATTTAAATATTTTTGATATTAAAAATATTACTGTTATATACTTACTGTATATTTCTATTAATGTCTTATGCCAGGGTGTGAAATTTTTTCCATCCAATCCATATCCAATAATATCTGGGCACCCTTGACATTAAACATTTTATGAAAACAATAATTTTTATATTTAAAATATTAACGTGTATGGAATATTCTGTGTCCAGAATTTTCGATGAACAGAAGTTAATGTGTACAGAACAAACTTGTTCGGAAGAATCGGTGGACGAAGTATTCTGGACGGAAAATTTCTGTTTGGAAAAATCACATAAACCTGTTAGACATAATATATTGATTTAATTTACAATACTAAAGTGATTTTTTAACAACCCTACAACCTGCACTTTCGTTCATTTAATTATTGGTGTAATTCATTTAATACAAAAATTATGTGGATTATTAACAATTGAAATTAAAATATTTTTGGTATAAAAAATTCTGTAGATTTTTTGTATGAAGATACTGTTATCATCAATCAATCACTATACACTTCATGCTTAATTAAGGAAAGTGTAGAAGAGTTGGAAAATATGGGAACATTGCAAACACTTATGGCACAATTTCATAAATATCAAGCAAACGATTCGAGTACCCCGATCACAGATCCGCTGCAAATTGCAAGGGGTACAGCCCAAGCAGCTACCAGTGTGAGGTAAAAATGAAACTCAATGTTAAAAATTACATACATTTAATATTGCCTAACCATCATCTCACAACACACAAATGCATCAAATCAATTTTCAATAGCAAAACTATTACACATCTGATTTTTGTAAATGTGTCAGCTTAACAATATGATAATCTTTCTTGTGAAAACTGATGTGTACATTAAATGTATTTCCATGCCACCTAGGATAAACAGTTGACAATAAATAGTACACTTATTTGAATATTCTTTCTCTAAATTGTATCGGTATTATATTTTTTTATCAGTAAGTTGATCATAAAATTGAAAAAATAATCGAAATTTGTTGTCTTCAAACATGAATCATTTTGTTCACCCCTGACAAAGGGTAGGTATTGATGAATATTTGATAATTATCTACGGTGAATTAATGGAGTGTCAGAGTGAATATTTTTCATGTTAATGGGTATTGTGTTTTGAGCATGTCTATTATTAATTTGTTGTTCTTATGTAATCAAATTAGAATCTTGACAGACTATCTAATAAATTACATTCCATTATCGTATCAGTTGGGTGATCAATATTGTTGGCATCAATAAAGTAAACTTTTTCAATTAAAAAAAAATGCTGTGAGACTTAATAAACCTGCATTGTGTTTTTAAGAAAATTTTCACTTGTTACAAAAACATACAATCATGGTTGCGGGTGCAATGAAGCCTCCGTTGTACCAAAAGAATATCATTGATCCCAAAGATGTCAGTACGACATCATTAAGAGACGATGAGGATTGCAATGTATTTTATGCATATAAACCGATGAATATATTACAACAATTACTAGGAATGCAAAAAGTGACATACTCTGATGGAAAATTTCTCGCCGTCGGTATCGTTGTTAAATTATATTCATTGCTGCTTTCGTTGGCTGTTTTGGCTTTTTCTGTTTATTCGTTTAAAGGGCTACAAGAAAGGGAATCTCCTACTCTGTCCGTTTTAATTGTCATCATTGATATGCTATCTAATGTATGCTCAGCAATGACTGCAATTATTTCCATGTTGTTGACCACCATTTTATGCTCTCCGTTTTTTGTCCGCGCTCTGCAGAGATTTGGCAATATAGATCGCCAGCTGGGAATCCACGGCATTGACAACTATTCTTTCTTACGAAAGAGAATACTCATAATCGAGACGTTGTTTCTTATTGTAACTTTAATACATTTCGCTTACGAGTACAGCGTCGGTGTGAAACTGTGGAAAAATGACTATCGTCTGATTCCTATGCACATATTGGATATGTCCATCAACAGTGGGTTGATTGATTTCGCAGTCGTCGTCTGGATTATTGTGACACGTCTAAAAATGTTCAACGAGCAGCTTTCTCAGCTATTGCAGGATTGCATAAATGCGGAGGAATTGAAATCGTCACCTGTTGATATGTTATCCGACGAATTCAAACATGTCAACATGCCAAATCTAAAACTGAAAGGAACGGTCATGGAAAATGCTGGCGATGAAAAAATAGACACCCTGACAAGATTAATGAAAATATATGATGAAGTGGCAGACGTTGTATATATTGTGAGCTCTTGTTATGGACTGCTGGTAAGTTTCCATTGAAATTGGGAGTGTCTAGCAATAGCAGATCAATATTTGAGCTTATTGATTTCATTTGAGAAATGTTTTTATAATAGGATAGGAAAATAACATTGTCTTAAGTTCTGTATTGGCAGCTATTTTGGCAAACTGCTATCATCACGGCTAAAAATTGGAAGTTCTTGTTTGATTGTATGTATATTAATTTGAACAAGATAGACAATATTTTATTATTATTTCATGCAATTAAAATTTAATATGTTAACTGTATAGTCAAACTTACACAGATGAAAATTTTGGCACATTGAGATCTTTGTGAAATAGAATCATTTTACTAGCAGAATCTAGATATTTTTCATAAAAACATACATAGCCAAATTAAATAAAAGAGATTATATAATTACTTTACGATACCTTCTTAGTATGTTTTGAGACTATGATAATTTTGCAGAGGAACATCAAAAAATCTGCAAAACCTGCATAATCATGCCTCCTGGTCTGTGTAAATTTGTATTCTACATTTTTTTTCACTACATTCTCACTAAAAATCCATCATGAGTTTTAACAGAAGATTGTTGACAGAAACTGGTCATACAGTCACTCAACATACATTGTAAAGAGATAGATTATGTTAGTAAAGTGTATGTCGTTAACTAGTCTCTAACGTCAAAGACAATCTATCCAATGCCTCTGGATAGCATGTTCAGAATTATTGTTTCCAGGCAAGTTCAACTCTCCTAGAACTGCCTTGTCTGTATTGTGCCAGAATGGATTTATAAAGTTCAGTGTTGTCTAATTTTATATTGAATTATTTCAGTAAATCATACTAATTAAGATTATTATTTCAGTTACTTTTTACATCAACTTTGACATTTCTGTACATTCTTTCAACTATTAACGGATTGATAATGTTTGATGAATTGGTTCAAGAAGATGTGAGTATAATTAAGTTTTTTTTTAATAATTTTAACATTGTGATACTTTATAAATACTATCTATAAGTACTATTAGTACAAATTAGGCAATTACCTACACGCCTATACCCAAGGGACGTCCCTGACAGCCAGCTTACATTTGCTTATGAAGCAATGCTTGGAATTAAATTGTACAAGATAAAAAGTTGCAATTAGTTGTTCCAAGAGGGTAGAGGTCTGCCCAAGCCCGTCAGCCGGACTCGGGTGGGTAATGACGATCGAGATTCAGGCAGAAAACAAAGACTACAAGAAAATCTTTTATTTTTAACGTATGGCGTTATCATATATATATTTAATTACCTCTACAAGAGGGGATATACATATATACATGCAAAGAGCGTCTTAATAATAAATGTATTTGACTATTTTGATATTTTTTTAACCATATCCGCTCCCAATGTGGAGCATATGGACTCCTAATGGAGTTTATCTCAACAGAAGTGTTTCTACGAGAACTGCTTGTTACTCAGTTGCTCAACCTCTCTTTTTCCAAAGAGAGTAGGGATAGAAGGATAGGGGGGGCTAGGACAGGATTAGTTGTAAGCTAATCGCTCTCGATACGCCCCGTTCGTAGGATAGGATGGGTGAGAGGGGGGAATTAGCCGCCTGTGTGGTCGAGTGGTCAATGTTGTTGGCTTCGGCTACGGAGGGCCCGGGTTCAAATCCCGGTACGGACAGTTTTTATAAATTGATTTTTCAATCGATTTATGAATTTCTGTTCAAAGGCATGGGTGTATGTGATGTCTTGAATTCCCCCCTCTCACCCATTTTGATATAATCACATATAATTAAGATACTTTTGTATCCCTTTTTTCCATCTATATAAAAACTGTTTCATTGCATTTAAAACAAATAACTATTTAGACAGAGACCTGGAGTACACCAAAAAATTGTAAAATATGAGGATGAAATATCACACTAAAATAAACGAATATAAAAAAAACGATTTATTCGATCGAGAAGATATATAGATTGAGATTATCGTATGCAATTGTGAGATCACTCTGTATTTGGGCTGGACACTATTTCAATATATGCCTGCATAGATGCTTCATCAAAATTTTGCCTGTTGTGCCAATATCCAAATGGCATGTTTAATTTGTTTCAGAAACATCATACCATACTTTACGTTGTAGGATGGTCATTACCCAGCATTATTTATATTGTTATCGCTGCATGGGCTAGTGAAATGATTAAAAGCGAAGTTGTCAAAACAAATGACTGTGTTGACAAACTGAGCATCAATACTGAACTAGGTAAGTAAAATAAATCAATTTAAATAATAAAAATGAACATTGGTATTCATGTAACAATTGAAATTCCAAATCCATGCTATTCTCCATTCATTATGCACGTCAGGTCCTATACAGCAGTGATCCGCAACCGATGTGCCGTGGGGCGATGCTAGGTGTGTCGTTTTTATTGATTCATTGAAGAAAGAATAATATTTTTTTGTTTCTAATATCCAATTCTCTGTCTACGTTTAGAACTCTTTTTATGTCAAATTATCATTTTAATACTAGGTTATTTGATTTTCAATGATTTTGAGATCGATATTGAATATGAGCTCACATTTCTTTTTACAAAAGTTACCAATTATATAAGACAATTTTTTCATTTTTATTTTAAAAAATGACTATAGCTCAGAATACTTTAGATGTATTCATTAAAGTTCGAATTTCTTTTTTCCAACAATGAACAAATCAGAGTTGCTTAGTTAGAGTATTGAGGTGGCGATTTAAACTACACTATTGAAAATGATGTTATTTTTGACATACCTGAGATTGAAAAAGTAAAACTTGTATGGGTAGGTTTTAATTACAATTGAGTTTTTGATATGAGCTTAATTCAATTTTGACAAAAATGTATTTAGGATAAGTTGGTTCTCAGAAACAGATTTGAGATTTTGTCAAAATTTAGGTCAGATTATATTAGACTTTTCTGAAGAATTACAATTTATGTAACATATACGTCAAAATTTGGTTTGGTTATTTTACGATTTTCTCAAACTGTCTGACTACATTTTTTATTTTAGGAATTTTCTGACACGTGTTTGAAGATATATTTAAGATGTTGTCAAATCTTAAGGTTCACCCTTACACTGGATTGAATTACATCCAATGAAATGTTTAACAAAAAAAATATAGAAAATTTACATAAAATAAATTTCAGGTACTAAACAAGACGAGCTGCTTGAAAATTTTTCCCAACTGTTATCAGCTAGGGAAGTTTTCATCACGGCAAGTAATTGCTTTCCATTCGACTTCACTTTCATCATATCACTGATCGGCGCTGTGGCAACATACAGTGTGATACTGATTCAAGTTAAGAAGACGGCTACAGTACCAGGGGGAATGAATGAAACTATAAGCAACTTTACCAATTATACTAAGCAATAAATAGTTGATAGTATTAAGTGATCAGATTTTTTAGCCATGTCTTTTTCTGATTTGGGGCATATGAATTCAAATTGGAAAGTGAGCACCGACTTTAAATGTATCTTCTGGTGTTTTCTTATCACTCTCTAGGAAATTTTTGTGTTTCACGAATAGAATATTTCCAAAATTAAGAGCATTTTATTTATTTCATCATTATCTTAGCTTCTGAACTCTTCTGGTTCGGCATTTTCAGCTTCCATACTTTTGATAGAACACGTGTCGAGTAGTATACATTGATTATCGAAAAAAAACGCTGTTTTGAAAAAACTAACAGTTACGTCCTTTTTCCTTTCCTCAGTAGATATAAATTGTTCCTCGATCATTGTTTATGTAATAAGTCTCACTACCATAGCGCAATGACGAATAAGAAAATAAATATACTCCACACATCCTCGACTCGATTGGAGACGCACAGGGAGTGATCTTTCAAAATTTAAAGCAAATTATAATCTGTTTGTTATTATAAATCGTTAAATATTGTGTTTGTTATTATAAACTAAATATTTAAATAAACACTCGTTAAAAACTATCCGTGTGATTTTTTTGATGTTTTCAGATTCAATATTTTCAAACTCACTTTAGAATTTTGGACAATAAGCTATCGATGTCCTGGTTCCACAGAACCGCACAGAACTAAGTCTAAAATTTGGATTTTTTTTACCCATATTTGAATAGATCTTTTCTATAGCTCCACAAAAGAGCAACTAGAAAAATCATTAGTGAGGCAGATGTTTGCGTATGCAAACAATGAAATTTAAATATTCTTCTTTCATTCTCATGTAAATAACCATTACCGCCTGAAATAACTCAATTAAGATGAATCAAAACGTTGGTCAGCCATTTCTCAAAATTATCAATTTATAATTGTAGCACTATTGAACTAAGCCATTGACATATTAATACCCACCATTCGACTTCCTCCATATCTTGCCTCCGACATGAGTTCACAGAAATAATCCAGCATCCACAGCAATGTTAAAAAATAGATTTTATTTAAGAAGATCATTCAGAAAAATACAGCAAAATAAATAAAAGTAAAGTATAAGAGATTCAATATGCAATTTGTAAATTGATGATCATTTGGACACAATCCACAGCTACCATTTTATTTCATTTCAGTTATTAACTATTAAGCTTGTCAAGAATATCTTCTTGACACACACATTATATACATACATAGGAAAATATTTGTTTTTAAAATTAAATTTACAATGGTAACTTGATACAGATATTGACTATAAACAAAACTATCTAGAAAAATAAGGTATTTTCCACCCAATCACATTTGTCTTTACACTTATAGAAATATATATTCGACTGAGGGTCCTTGACGAAATTTCAACATTAAGTTTGAATCGTACAAATTTTGTACACTCCCACATGTTGTCACTATGTCAGTGTAAGTTCATCTGCGCACTTGAATGCCTGAAAATGCCGAAAAGCGAAATCCGGGTCAATAGTGACAAAACGAGTAGGAGTTTTTAAAATTTGAACGATTCAAATTTATTAATCATGCTATTAGTCATAATAAATCAACCGTTTTATTTTAAGGAAAATTGGATTTGTGTTGCAATGTTTTTTTCTTCAATTAATTACAATATATAATTGTCTTGATTTAATCTGTCTGTCGGTAGTGAATAGCACAACACTATGCTAGTGCAAAATGTGCCGATGTAAAGAGGGAGAAAATGAGAATTTTGTTTTAATCTTTTAAGTTTTTTAAAAGCTTTTAAAAATGTTTTCATTTGTGAAATCATGTAATAAATTATGACGCCATAATGTCCCATGGGGCAGAAAAAAATCCCGTTATCAGAGGGCTTCTAAGCTTCTCCTGGCCATAGATATTTACAAGCATAAATATAATTTATGACAACTTTTACTAATGACAACCTCTTTCAAAATTTTGACAGTGACTCGATGATAATCATTAATTTTATTCATCTCAATTTGTACATAGTTTTAGTGGAAGTATTCGATGAGACGATTTTAATATCACTATCAATGTTCATCGCGGTGTTTATCCAAAAGTTCTCTCGTAGCGCACCAAAAGTTGCAAGCGTTACAGACGTAGGGATTTTTACCGACGTGTATGTGCTTGTGGACCCTCAGCGTTCCCGAATGGGCGCATTTGAAATTGCAAAACTCGCAGTGGAAGGGTTTCTCTCCAGTGTGAGTCCGCCGGTGCCGCTTGAGGGTACTCGAGTGCCTAGTGATGTAGTTGCAAAATTCGCAAGAATAAGTGGCGGTGCCGCTGTGGCCCAGCTTGTGAGTGTCCAACCTGTCCTGGTAAGTGCAGGAGTAGTCGCATTCGTCACAATGAAAATTCTTCTCTTTGGAATGGCCGCGCATGTGTATGTTGAAATGACCCAAATGTTCGCTTTCATATTTGCATTCCTCGCATTTGAAATGGGACTGCTGTTTGCGTTCGTGTTTCAGTTTGTGCGTCTTCAATTTGGTCAGTTGCTTGCACGCGTAGTCGCACTCGTCACACTCGAAGGGCTTTTCCGTGGTGTGTGTCAACTTGTGTCGGCTGAGAGTGTTCATACGGATGCTGCTGTAGTCGCATTGGTCGCAGTGGAAAACTTCAGGCGGCGGGGGGCAGTGTTCTTTCTGATGATTTTTCAATTCTTTGTTTCTTTTCGCTTTGAAAGGGCACCGGTCGCAAGATAGGGTCTTCCGGACGTGGGTGAGTTTGTGTTTTTTTAATTTGCTCACGAGTTTGCATCTGTACGAGCATTCGTCGCACGCGAACGGCTTGTGGTCGGTGTGCGTGAGCTTGTGTCTGTTGAGCGTGCCCAGTCTGCTACCGGAATAGTCACACTTGTCGCAAGAATACTTAATGTCTTGATGGACGCGCATGTGTCTACTCAGATTCCCCTTTACATCATTAGAATAGGAGCACGAGTCGCAATAGAACATTTGCCCTTCGGAAGCTAACGTCAGACGTTGCTTTCGCACAAACGTCCTTTTGGTCTTTACTTCGATTTCATCATTACAAGACAAGGTGTGATTGTGCAAACAGCTGAGAATGCTGGTGAGTTTCCGAAATCCCTTCCCGCATTTGCAATAGTACACCCCGTTGACGGCCGACAGTCCGGTCACGTAAGTCAGCTGATCTTTTTTAATGTCGTCTTCGTATTGAGACGAGGCGACTTTTTTAATAACTGTGTGCGATCTCTGATGGTGTTTCAATTTAGCGAGCGATCTGAACGCCTGAGGACACAGAATGCAATGGTGCAGGGATTTGCCTTTCCGCTTTTTAGGTTTTCGTTTGACCGGATAATCATAAGATGCATTCGAACTGTCATCATCGTGAGAACTGCTCTCGTCGAAGCTCATTTCCTCGTGAATCTCTTTTTTTATTAAGAGATCGTTCAAATTTTTATTATCAGATGAGATGTTGCAGAATTTTTGCAAAGGATCATCTGAATCGGAATCCATTCCTTCTTCAAAGTGAGCATTGCTCTTAGTGCTGTCATTTTCCACCTTCACGGGAATGTTATCAGTATCCTGTCAAGACAAATTGTAATACAGTAAATATTGGACAAGAGGAATCTTGATTATGACAAATTTACACGAATTAAACAATTGATTTTTAATTAATAATGGCATAATTAGCACTCTCAATGACAATGATAACTCTCCTTAGAATGTCAAGAAAATTAGAAGAAAATTACATTTTTGCAAACAGAATTACCAAACATGTCTATTTTAGATTGTTTCACTATCATTTAAAATTTGTACACAGAACAATAGTATACAGACACAACTCGACTTTTTGCGGATGATGTGTGTTGTCATAAAAAATTGTAAACAACAGTGAGAAAGTATTAATGTGTAAAGAGAAGGAAATTAAGGTCTCCTTTACTCGACTTGATTGAGACAGATGGAAATAATTAGGAGTAATATTTTGCTTCAATCAGTCATTCATGCAAATTAGCATCGCAGCAACGTGACACAGATTACTAAATGAAGAGACATATTTAAAACTATATCTTTAACAAACCTGCGGAGATATTGCATCTGCAAGGAACACTTCGACCTCCAGTTTTACTACCGCCTTTTGAAGAACTTCATATTTTGGCCTGTAACAATTTTAAATGGTATATATTTTTTTCTTTTCTAAAACAATAAATATTTGGCACTACAGCTGAAGCCGATACTACAAATATTTAAAAATAATACAATAAAAGCTCGATGAGAATTTTCATCAACTCGAGAGAAGAGACGTCACAAATACCTATGTCTGAAATGTTTAATTTATATTGTATACGATAGAATATAAGATAACATTCTAAAATTTCCAAGAAACCCTTCGACTCAGTCTTTTTCGCAAATATTTTGAAATTCTCTACGTAACTAAAGGGTTAATTGAACAGTTTTTTAAGTTTCGTTAACATGCTCTGAACAATCAATACATTGACTGCTAAGCCTGTATACTGTACGGACACAGTGTTCCTCTACAGACGCTATCGTCGTATACAGTACAAACAAATCTTAAAATATGTATAATCAAACAAAATGATTGCAAATTATTGTTTAACTCTTCAATCTTGTCAATCTGAAAATGACTTTTCAGTCCCAGGTAAAGTCAATATTAACATTATATGTATATTATAATAACTTTTTATTCGATTAAAATTAATAAAATAATGTGCACCCAGCTTGGACACATTAATTTAAAGATAAATGGATATTTTTTGTTTGATTAGACAAGTATTTTTCTATTTAAATATATCACTCAGACCGTCGAACCGGTTCTTATCCCAGCAGTAAATGTGTTAAACACGTATGACCAACCTATAAATGGTCTTGTAGCCAATCGGTTAAAGGTAAATATCCATTACAACATGCTACATTTCATCTCCTACTAAATCCCGCGTAAAATAACGCAAATATCTGGAAAGCTTAATAAAGGATACCAAAATGTCAAAAACTCCTATGTTGAAATCAAGTAGTGGTAATTCATACAAATTACGAAATAGTTTTAAAAAAATTCGACGGCCATATTTCATATCTGTTCTACGGTTTGTTATAAGAAGTTCCATTTGACATGCTATGTTGACTTTTTCATACTGATATTATTTACAGATTCCCATGTATGACAGTTTGGCATCTTCCTATTCGTAGCCAAATTTTCTACAGTGCTGCATTGTAATTAGCGGTATTTCATTGATTTTCGGGTATAAAAAGAGTAGATCATTTTTTTCTAAGTGTAAGCTCAGATGTCTGTGATGTTTATATTGCCTTCCACCCAAACTGCTTAAAAAAACGAAACATAGCGGGAGCGATTACACAACTACTGTGGTTTCTTATACCCATCTTTATATCCTCACTCTCTCCAAAAAGAAGATGTTGAGTGAATGAATAAGTACCAGTTCTCGTAATAGGAACATGTGTAGAGATCCTAAATAAAGAGTCCACATACACTGGGAGACCATACCGGTCGAAAGAAAATTTAATAAAATATCAAGAAATCTTTTTAACGAGGAAAACACTTGGGTGTAAACACAACGTTGTTAACAGTCATTGTGGCGGGATGGATTATTAGCAGCATTTGAAAACCGATAAAAATAGGTGTATGTTAATTTAGCGACATTACACACAATTAAAATGCAATATTTACAAATAACAAATATTTTGATAAAAATAAAACAAAAGCAAGTGAAATATTTGAATATGGACTCACTCTTCCATGGTTAAAATATTTATTGAGACTTATTTTAGTTTTATTTGATTAGTCATATATTCAGATGATAATTTATAATATCAATTTTTGCTATTAACATTTTTTAAACATCGACTGAAACCAATTTCGATCACTTTATTAAAATTCAGAAAAAAGCTTCGTTAAAGTGACAGCAGTATAGACAGCAGAAAATATGTGTGCCATAGACCAATAAACTCTAATCCCGAGAGTTGAGATGGTTAATTTTATTATACATATCGGAAATTGTATTATAGTTATATGAATTTTTAAAATTATTTTTCTCGCCTCCTAAATATGTGTTATTAGACTTATTTTTTCAATCGTTGGTGTCCGTTAAACATATTTGGTAAATCTTCTATAATTCTAAATATTAAGTTTCACAGCATCAAATGTTATTTTAGTAGATAATCATATTGTGTACCTTTTCTGAAAATTCAGCAATAACATTTCCCATACTCGAAAAGTTTAAAATCATCTATGTCACTATAAAAATTAAAAGAATCATAAATTGACAATATCGTCAAAAAATCATTTTTTATAATTGGGCTAAATTAAGTTATGGATAAGATAGTCGGTGGATGACAAAAAAGTGGGCAATAGGTAAAATGAGATTATTACCACTGGCACTTCGATATGCGATTTGCTGGATACGTATGCTTTAAAGCGGTTACATGTTTAAAAAAAATATAAAAAAACAGAACAAGTTAAAAAAATTATTGTATGTACATGTTTATTGATTAAATATAAATTGCATTAGTCGGCCTAAAACACAGGCGCTTTCACTAGTGGGTGGTTGTAAATGCTTCAAAGTATGTGGATGTTCTTTCGTATAAAGCATACATATTTATCCATAGCATGTGAAAGCACCTGTGTGTAGTCGAATAACTAGTATGCTTATATTTACTAATATGCCATTTAAAAATAATTAATAAATGACAACAAGAGTTTTTAGGAAAAAAATATGTATGTTCTTATTATAAAAAAACGATTGCCTTGTTTTAAAAATGTCACTTTGGAAAATTTTCGTTTGTACATATGTATTTTTTTTTTATTGGCATACGTTTGTTTTATTTGTGCTTTGTTATATCTTCAGTATGTGATCATTCATAACGACTTCAACAATTCAATATTTAGTAACATATAGTTTTTTTAAAAGAAATCTAGTAATTATGAAAATATTACAGTATGAAAATTTCACGGACACTTTATTGTGTTTGTATATAAAGTTTTTTTGGCAAATTAAGCTCAAAGAAAACGTTTGGAGTGATGAATTTTATATTGACGCATTTCTAAATAATAAGTATTCCTTTAGTAAAAATTCGAGTAAGCAGAAAATATTTTTTATAATTAGGCAATATATTTCTGTTAGCTGGCAGCCTCGAATTAGCCTCTTATCTGGAATGTCATTTTATTGAGAAGCGTGAAATAGTGCCGGTGGAGGCGTTTCTTGAAAAATTGTCAATTAAATTCAAAATGAATTTCTTCAATATAGTTCTACCGTTATTAATTTTGGGCTCAGTTTACGCCGTCGAAGAAGATGATGTTACAGTTCAGTTCACAGTTGATACTTTCAAAGAAAATGTTCTGAACAGGAATCACTTTGTTATGTTCTATGCTCCCTGGTAAGTGTTTTTGAATAATAAAAATAATTGTATCGATTATAATTTTAGTTTATTATTCAAAAGGTTTCCCTAGAGATACTTTTACGATCCCGTTATGACTTTTTAAAAATGTCCCTGGCTTCTTTTTGAATCTCCCATTTAGATCATAATTTGTATGTATTGTAAAATTCTATCGGCGCTTTTTGTTTACGCGGCACTTCTAAAAAATGTGTCGAATAATCAATTTATAATAATCGAAACTATGAAATAAATAATTAATGCATATTTGCTTCCATATTTAGAAAAGCCATTGAAAATGATTTTGTTTTACTTAGACAGATTTAATTTAATCTTATATGAATCTCTCATTTAATAATTATCTAAACCAGGCGCCTGCAGGCCGTCGTCCTTGGATAGCTAGTAATGCGATCCTATAATTTTGTAAATATTGCATTATTATGTGTTTTTTTGGCATTTCATTTAGCCAATTTAAATGGAATACATAGAACACAAATTTTCATATGAATCGCTTACTTTTAAAAACGGCTCAAACGTTTTTCATCAAATTTTGAAATGGATATAAAAATTTTAGTTTTCAAAAATACCGAAAATTCGTAATATTTCTGACCGAAAATATAGGATAATTTTGAAACCACCTTAAATAATCAATGCGTGAATTTCAATTGGTCTTAATAAGCCGATCAGTGCGCGCATTGGGGGACAAGTGATACGTATCTTGACAAGGGCTGTGGATTCATGTAACAAATATACGACTCCGACTCCAGCTTCAAAATAGAATCCGACTCCGATTTTTTTTTCAATAATTTCATTTTAACTTACATATATGTATTCCATCAGATCATCTTTAGTCAGTCAAGCGTGCAATGTCAACACTATGGACTATTGTGGTTTGAATACACATTTTTTTTTTAAATGTTTCGAGCCGCTCATTTTGTACGACTCCGACTCCACAGCCCTGATCCTGATAAATATTTTACTTGCATATTTGTTAAAATGTACAAATTACATCATAAATACACAGATATTACTTTTTTCCATTTTTCTCGAAACTAACTGTTATTTTAGTCAGTTTTGAAAGTAAGCACTTAGCACTTCATATAAATCAGGCGTTCATTTAAAAAAAAAAAGATTGTTTCTTTATTTGAATTTTAAGACTTTTCTTGTCAGAAAAAAATATCTTGCTCCACGTCACAACCTATATATATATTACAAATACTGTCAACTTTAATATAGTTGAAATAAATGTAATAATGTTATTATGGCGACATCAACTTAATGCTGAAACACATGCGACACAGCGCAGGGCAGCACAGATTTTATGTTACATAAAGAAGCACAGACGTGCGTCTGCCCTGCTTTGTGCTCCGTTGTTATGCTGGCACAGATTGATGTGAGTACGTTTGGATGTGTTATTTTGTTTTACTACCGATAAACTAATGAATTAGTGCAAACTGAACATTGTGTATACGATACTACTCTTAAAAGACATTAAAAGAGTTATTGTGGGTCATTCATATATTTCTGCTGTCGGTTGGTATGCATGAAATTAATTTTATTGTTGTCTCAGGTGCGGACACTGTCAACGACTTTCACCTACATGGACGCAGTTAGCGGAGATGCTAAACTTGGATGGTGATTCCAAAGTCACCATTGCCAAAGTAGATTGCACGACTGAGAAAGAAATTTGCTCAGAAAATGATGTCACCGGTGAGGACTATATCTATAAATAATCGTTTTGTTTCTTAATCTATCTATTGCCAGAGTTTCAACGCCGTTTCTTCATAACCAAACTGTAAAACTGTTATGTTAACACTTGTATTACAAATTGCAATTATAATATTACACCTATTAAATATGACTTTAGTGTTTCGAAGAACGATAAGCAATCTGGGGTTTTTCAACGTAAATTAGGATAAATTAAACTGATGTTTATTATTAATTAATGTAATTAATAATAAATATCAGTCTAATTTATCCTAATTTACGTTAAAAAACAAAAACCCAGAATGCTCATCGTTCTTCGAAACACTAGAGTCATACTTAATAAGTTTAATATTATAATTGTGATTTGAATTAGGATGTTAGAGTGAATAACATGATGCAATGTGTATCTCTCCGGAGCCAGTGTATATAGCTGAGAAAAATGTATGTTTAATCATAGTTCTGACGATGGCGAAAGCCGAAATAGCTATCAACTAATAAATATAAAAACTGTAGAACTAAATACAAGTCAATCAATGAAAAGCATTAAATTGGATTTATTCATCGTTATTCGTGGAAAACTAAATCTACGTTACATAATTTTTACGTTACATATTCTATGTCGTCTGCGAAAAACTTTTTTAAAATGTATTAAATCTGGGGAACATGTCTTTCAAAATACTCATTACAATTAAGTTGTTTTTATGTGAATGCATGATATTTCATTATTCTGTGTTAAGTATTCCATGATCGTTGAAATGAAATAAATGTAGATGAATGGCCAGTATGTAAAAAAATCTTCTTCAATGAAGACGCGGTACAGGGGCCTGGTGATGGTTTGAAATAACTAAGGTAGCTACTTCAAAGTTGGACATCACTGGCCTATACTATACCTAGATTTATTATTGTAATTATTTGTCGTTGCAGGCTATCCTACGTTGATATTTTTCAAAGCCGGTGAAAGTGAAGGTGTCAAGTTCCGGGGTATCAGGGATTTGCCCACTTTGACTAACTTCATTAATGAACAGCTCGGCAATGTACCGGAGGTAAAATATTCATTATTCTATACAGTATTATATACATAGACGAAATGGTGCACAAAGGGTTTTTTTTTTATCATTTTTGACTCGATAAATACATATTTTCCGTCTTCTGTTCCTGTTGTATTCCAACATATCAACTGAATGAGTCTTTTTTGAATTTTGTACTTTTCCATGAGTTTTGTCGCTAACGACCCGGGTTTCGCCTTTCGGCATCTTCAGGCATTCCAAGTGCACGGATGTACTTGAACTGACATCCGTGCACTTGGAATGCCTGAAGATGCCGAAAGGCGAAACCCGGGTCGTTAGCGACAAAACTCATGGAAAAGTACAAAATTCAAACAATTCAAATTTGATATTGAAATTCCATCAAGCACCCTCAGTCTTGTTACAGCACCGAGA
Organism: Himalopsyche tibetana; assembly: GCA_030503985.1. NCBI lineage: Eukaryota > Metazoa > Arthropoda > Insecta > Trichoptera > Rhyacophilidae > Himalopsyche > Himalopsyche tibetana. The sequence goes on from JAPJYX010000007.1 coordinate 18,910,454, forward strand.
ATTTGTTAATTTCATTTGCTTACATCGACAGCGATATTCTTAAACCCTATATGCAGGGCCGGCTCGACGATTCCTGCGCCTGCACCTCAAAAAAACTATATCTGAATGAGTGAATAGTGCTTAAATTTTAGTGTGGTGCCTGTGTACGCATTTTTGCGTCGCACTCTTTGCACACGCCAAGAGCCGGCCCTGCCTATATGCACTACTTCACCATTGATATATCTTAATAATATTTGTTCTTTGGCTATTGATAAAAATGGTTTTTTTTTTTAGTAACGATCTGCTACATTTTTTACTGTGAAGTGCACATTTCTTATATTGGTTTAATTTGTTATTTTTGTCTTTACTCTTATTTAAGTACTTGTTAATTAAAAAAGAATCGTAATGGCCCTGAAATATGTAAATAGCGTTCCAATTATATTTCATTTGAAATATTTGTGATAAAATTGTTGAATTTAATATTTACTGAACATGAAATATGATGATTCTTTCATAAGACTGAATAAGTACAGTCGGCTGCGGTGATATAAACTATTGTTTTTTTTTTATTATTTAGAACATCTTTGGTACTGAGATTGCCGATGTGCTAAATATTAAATACTTTGAAATCAGCTCGAACAGAAATTCTGCACATACAGTCTAATCTTAATTTGACTAAATTGGTTGATATTTTCTTGGTATAATACCGAAAAATATATGGATTTATGCCGATCTGACACAACTAATGTTAGGAAACTATAGGGAGAGACAATTAATTATAAATACCGATAAATAATTACTGCTTTTGACAAACTGGTACAATAAGCACTAACTAAATTATTCCAGACAAAGATTTGATACCCAATAATCTTATTGTTTAATTATTATCAACTTTTGCCAGTACGGTGATAATATCAACATAGAAGAGATATACGGTTTATCAACTTATTTACTTTGTCATATACCTTGTGTGTGATAATTCTATAAATAGGCTAGAGGCTGGCTCGCAAAACACTGGGAATAAATGCAAATTAATGTTTAAATAGAAAAAATCTTCATATATGTGGAGACTTTCACAAATGGTTACGGATTATTGCAGTTGACTGTTCATACTCGCAGTGATAACTGCCGCAATAATCATTTTGATAATATTTATCTGTGATTTGTGTAATAAATTTATTTCAAATTAATTTTGCTAGTGTTTGTGATGATAACACAAATTGTCCCGGCGGTGGAAGATTTTTAATGGGTTCATCGCTTTGTCTTATCAGTTCAGTTTACAATTACAAAAATTTGATGTGATTATCTAAACTCAAATTGTATCGCAGGAAGGGTAAAATTGTTAATCGGCCAGTATTTTCTGAGGGAAAGCGGTGAGTATTGTCACAAAAGTTGTCGTAACTCGGCCGTTTATTGAGATAAAAAATTGCCACCGTCGTCCTTGTTATTTTGCGCCGCTCGCGAAAAATCGAAAAACAGATTGGGACGGGAAAATATTTACCAAAAATAATTTGATAATATTATCTATCACACATGAGGTAGATTTTGAATACATTCATCTGAAATAAATGATACAAATATGTTATTTTAAACATCGCATTTTCAAAGTTTTTATTATTTTAATAGTTGAATTTACAGATTACAGAATGATTTTTGAGCAATTAGGTTATGATTTTAAATATATTCTTAATATCAATCTGCGACTATCCACCTGCGTGGTCAAATGGTCAATGTTGCCGGCTTCGGTTACGGAGGTAACGGGTTCGAGTCCCAGTACGGACAGTTTTATGAATTGATTTTTCTTCAATTTGTGAATTTCTGTTCGAAGGCATGGATGTTTGTGATGTCGTAAATTCCTCCCTCCTACGCATCTTAAAAAAACGGCATAGCGATCCCAATTACCTAACCACTAGTCTTGTCCAACGTTCCCTCTAAGCTGCGCGCAGCAGTTGAGAAGTCCCCGCGCACTCATTCCGGGTTGGCGCGCACTACAAGACAGTTGCTCAATTGATATTTGATCGGTCCGCGCAGCCTTTGAAATTTCCGCGCATCTAAACCTTCGGCATAGAGGGAACGTTGGTCTTGTCCTGACCCTATCCTTCTATTCCTACTCTCCGTGGAAACAATGAGAGATTTAGGGAACTGAGTAACAAGTTCTCGTAGAAACACTCATGTTGGTTCTGGCAGATATGGTAAAAAAAAAACTGACATGAAATAAAATCTAAGGCCCAATAAAAAGTTTTGATAGTCTAAAAAAAGAAACGTTCTTAAAAATATAAAAGTAAATGCTAAGTTATATTGAGAATGTGTGGAATTATGAATAATAAACATTAAAGGAGCATATAAATTTTATAAATGACTATAATATTACCCTATCTTGACATATTATTAAAATTCATTAGAATGCAATGACAATTTTAAAGAGTGGTGGCGGATTGCCTCATAAGTGCACGAGGCGTGCAATTGGGGCCTCAAATATAACTTATATTACAAATACCCATATATGTTTTATTTAATTTCTGAGTGCTAAATCTAACAGTGAGCAAGAGTCATTCTGAAGGCAATAAAGTGATATCTGTGATTTGCTTTGTGCAAAACAATTTGTGTGCGCCTAAAACCTTGTACTGTGTAATTACGATTAAATTTGTTTTCAGGACAGCAACGAGATGCCTGCCATTCCAAACGTGGTCAACGGCCTCGTCGAACTCACCGAACACACTTTTGCCAAGCACATTGCTCAAGGAAAACATTTTGTCGAATTTTATGCACCTTGGTGCGGTCATTGCCAGGTAAGCATTTTCTCTAAGGGCTTAAAATTGGTTTTCAAACCACCGCTGATGCTGGATTCTTGATGTCTTATTCAAGGAACCAGTTAAAAAATGACAAATGTAAAAAACAATAGTAAAGTAAAAGAATAAAAGTAAGTCCTCACTTTTTGATGACTTTCAATGTAGATGTTATGTAATTGTTTGCAAAAATAATAATAAATTATTTATTTTGAGGCACACGGGAATGCCTAGATAAAGGGTAGCAGGATTTTATGAAATTGGTAAACACGCACGCACAACTGCATGTATTTTTTTTAAGCTTGTTTGTAAATTAAAGTTTACCAAATTTATCAATCTTGTGGCATATACATATCAAGTGAGTGCAAAACGATTGATTAAATTTTGTGTAGACAATACATATCAATGATAGTTTCTACTATTGTTTTTTTTTTGTTTTTATTTAAGCGATGCAGAAGGGAATGTTATTAATAAAGACTGCGCTTTTGTGTTTCTTCTTCTTATAAAAGAATACCGGTTTCCAGGCGATTCGCTCACTGTCTACCGGCCTCTCATCGCAATGCAATCACTGAAAACTATTCTCTTCGTAAGGTAGACAAACGGCTGTCAATTTTGGTAATAGGTGTCCTAACTCAGCCTAATAACGTTTAATGTTTTGTCGTATTAATCCAATACCAGCTTTACATAGACAGTACATTTCACATTTACAACTACACATCCCGAGAGTTGTCTCTTTTACATACTTATATTAGTAATGCACTGAACTAACACTTATAGTTTTTTACACACACTAGCAATTTGTGTTTCTTAGTATTGTTCGATACACTTTTACCACACTTTTGTCACTGTATCTGCTAGATTCTTCAAACAATCACCATTTCGAATTAAAATAAAACATATATTGAGTAATGATTCTGAATTACCAAGATTCATGTTTCTATTACATTTGGCAAATAGATGTCACGAAACTATTCCAAAAACTCTAATAGTGACTGAATAACCCTGTATATTATCCTATACTCGTGGACGTGTGCATTCTGACAACTGTATCTGTATCTAATAATAGTGTATTGAAGTGTTTCTTAACCTTATTGAAGCTATCCACCCATTATTCAACTAAAATTCAAAATTACACTATTTTTTACGGCCGTCATGTAATGAATTTCTCTCACAGGGATTGCTAGAGATGTCACTCAAATTTTAGCCGCACCAAACGTTAAGAAATACCGTTGGCCTCTATTGAAGAAGCCATTGATTGGAAATATTGTAACAGTTGTCTGATATGTTTTTTTAAATATCAAATATTCCCGTCTTATTTTACTATGGAAATTTGATGTCTATTTTACACCAGTAGAATTATTTAATGTTAGTATTCGGTTGAAAATTGAGAAATTTTGTTATTTGAGAATAACGCATCGTTAGAGACGGGGAACAGACGCAAAGACGATTACCTCTCTGTTTCGTTGGAAAACATTTTATTTTATTCAAATTGATGTTTACATTCGGAATAAATGTTTCAGAAACTCGCAACTACGTGGGAACAATTAGCTTCCAGTCTACTCCACAACCGAGGTGTCTCCATAAGTAAAATCGATTGCACGTTGTACCGCAGTATGTGCACTCAATTTGAAGTCAAAGGATACCCAACGCTTCTGTGGATCGAGGATGGCAAAAAGGTAATTGCATTACATTAGAAAAAATCTTTCTTTACAATTTTAATCTTCCAAAATATTCCAGATAATGTCATTTTATCCGTTTTCGTTCCGACTTGTTAAATTTCCAAAACCTTTTTTATTATTCGTAGTAGTGCATGACGGTGGCGTGTATAATAAATAACACTTATGCCATTTATTTTGGCAGTGATTTTATGCGTTTAAACCTGTATACTGCTGTAGCTCGGGGTATTATAAAAAAATAATAAGTCATTTCTCAGGCGATAATAAATAACGATTGCATAAGAATAATGAGAATAATATCTGAAATGAATTGTAGCTGTCGCTATTTTTAATTAATTTGTTGAATTTTATAAATTCCTGTCTCATTTTTGTTGATTCTTAATATGCTTAATAAACAAAAGAGTACGTTCGTGTTTTGTCATCGTATTATACATACCTTGCCATTAATCATTGACAATAGTTATTATCAGCAGTTGTTATAATATGTAATAATTGCTTTGCTGTTATATTGTTGATAACAGAGCTTAATCAGAAATGGAAATTAAAAATTTTTGCTAATAAATCTGTAAAAATACTTTTTTTATTGCGACTAGTTTGTATGTAGTTGAGTGGTCGACTTCTTTGGCTTCAGTTGCAGCGTTCACTGGTTCAAATTCTAGGAGTTTCATGAATTGATTTTCAATGAATGAAAGTATGGATGCGCTGTCTAAAATCACTCGCACCGATAGAGAGATAGAAATGCTCCACTTTATTTCAACAAATCTGTTTCTCTTTCGCGGAACAGATAGAAAAATACACTGGCCAGCGAACTCATGAAGATTTGAAATTGTACGTGGAAAAGATGTCTTCGTCAGCGTCTCGGGACGACGACAGCGAGGATGCGCCGAAGGAAAAATCTGAAGCCGAAATCAGTAACAATGTCGCCATCCTCACCTCCGATAATTTTGAACACGGAATTGAAAGCGGATTCGTTTTCGTAAAATTCTTCGCTCCGTGGTATGTATCACTTGATTTAAAATTCATTATTACTTTATTCTTGTTGTAAGTATCCACTGCATAAATTGAAAACGATTGTATTGTCGATTTATAAATGTAAAAACCACAATTGACGTTTTTAATTGTAGGTGCGGACATTGTAAACGCCTCGCCCCTACCTGGGAGGATCTCGGTCGCAAGCTTGCCGGAGATACTCGAGTTGTCATTGCCAAAGTAGATTGCTCCATCCAGAACAATAAAAATCTCTGTACCGAAGAAAATGTGAGTATAATTTTAGAACTAGTTAATTCTTTGGTTTAGATTCATTCGTCTCAAGTATTTTTACTTATGTTTTAGACTTTAGACTCAACGTTCACAATTCCCTGCTGTTTAAAAAAATGTTTTTTTATTTTATTTCCAAACTAACCATTTCCAGTATGAAACATTTTTTTTGTTCAATTCATCCGCTGTAGAAAATGTGATCTGCCCTAAAATTATAAATTCGATATAGTCGTCTAAAAGATTATTATAGCATTGATTAGTAATTTTAATATTTCAGTTTATAAAATTATTATTATCATTATTATCAAACATTATTTAATCTAATCGCAACTATCGCAGAGCAAAATATCCTCACTAACAATTTTAGAATAAGTATTGAGAAATAAAATTCAAGGAGAATATTATTGTATTGAAAAATATAATATTATAAACTCAGAATAATACCCTTCCGTCGTTTCAGGTGGACGGTTTTCCTTCCCTCTTCTTATTCCGGGACGGAGTGAAAATCTCAGAATACGACGGATCGAGAACATTGGAGGATCTGCACAATTTTGTCATTGAGCAAATAGGAAGTTCCCACGATGAGTTATAGAAAAAATTGTCAGTCTGTTTAGTGCTTCCGTATGAATCGTCTTCTCCATCTCTTCATTGTGCATCCGAGTAATATGTGTATTTTTTTATTTCGCGAAAGGGGCACATTTGTAATTGGATTTCGGGTCTTCATAAATATACTTTTAACGGGTTTAGATGTTATGTCTTTTGCTACATTCAAAATGTATAAATATCTAAGGGCCCTCGTTCTGGAAAACGACACCTTTAATCAGTGTTTAAGGTACCTATTATCGTATCTCTCTTGAAGGTTCATATGGCTGAGTGATAAAATTGTATTTTTCCGATTCACTGTAGATTAATTTTTATGTAAAACAATCTGTGACACTTGCTATTGATTGACATTTGTCATACATATCAAATGGATACTCATTTACTCATTTTTACTAGTCTTCATGATAGAATAATGTTTGTTAGTGTTGTTTTGATATAAATATTAAAATTGAGAGACTTAATTCTGGAGTATTATCATAATAAATACAAATCGAAAAGAATGACCGTATTATTAATGCATTCCTTCCCAACTTTTCTTCTATTTAGCAAACTTGGTATACTGGCAGAAGGAGCAAGTCAATACCGGCTGTTTTAAGTTATGAAAGCAGACAGATAGATGGTAACACGCTGCATTTTCTGAAAAAACAAATTAAGCCATATTTTGTGTATTTTTAAATATATAATAAATACATCAAGTCGATTTTAATTAAAGTAATTTTTAGAAAATTATATAACATAACGCTTTTGAATATATGATATGAAGCAAATTTATTAATCATTATTGTATTTTAGAACGTAAGTAAAAGTTATAGTGCGTAAATAGAGATGTTAAAAAATCATAATTATCTTAAAACAAAGTTTGTTGACTTATCAACCTCTGCCAGTATACTGATGAAATGGTTACTCTTTGAAAGACCAATTTTAATATCTTTGAATACATAATTATTCACTCGCTGTGTTAATTAGAATTATTTTTGAAATCTCTGATATGGCCACCCTAGATTTAAGATTTTCCATTCAACTTATTATGTAGCATAAATGAACTAACAAATTGAATGCGGAATGACCAGGATTTGCAGCGGACATCATCGGTTTCCACTTTATTCCTTTATTAATGTTGATATACCTGTGTAGTAGAGATCAGCACTGGTTGATATTTGAAGAAATTACTTAGTCCATGGCCCGAGTCTTATTACCTGAACCCCACTTTTGTATTTCTCAGCCCTCTCTCCCACTTCAGCGATTGTTTTTGTAACTTCAAATTATTGTGTAATAAAAGGATAGAATTAACACTATCACTACTTATGTCGGTTTTCCGTTCCTGAATCACTAAACCAGTGATGCACAACAGTTACCTTCTAGCGAGCCGCATTAAACAAATTATCGTGGGTTCGGGCCGCAAAGAAAAAAAAAGTACGCTCAGTCCTTTTTTATACGGAGCATATCTACGTTCCATGTAAAACAGCTTTACGAAAAAACCGTGTCAAAAAGATTAAGTGAATATAAGTAAATGATTGATAGGTTCCATTACATTATTTTGGCCGTGCTATTTCGAAAACGTGAAAATAAATAAGCCACGCTAAAAAAGTATTATGAGTACAGTTGCATTGTGAAATATTTATGTTTCATTTATATTTAATTCAAAAGTTAATGCAATCTTGGTCTTTGTTACTTTTAAAACTTTTTTCTTTTAATCTGAAATAATATTTGAGAGCCTGTTTCTATGAACCGATTCTTTCTCCTTCATTGAAGAAAAAATTTGCTTACATTTATTAAATAAATGTTTTACGTGAAAAAATATGTAGAGAAAAAAATTGATGGGCCGCCACAAAATTCAAAAAGAGCCGCATGCGGCCCGCGGTTTGTGCATCACTGCACTAAACAGACCACGTTAAAATTTTTTCAGTTGCTTGCACTTCTTTTCCACCGTTTCTTTACACTTATTGTTGACTAATTATGAAAAATCTGTATTATTTTAAAATAATGAATTTTCTGGCACATCTAACTGTCAACCATTTATAGCTGATGGAAATTAGATACTGCATAATATTCACAATGGCCAAAAGTAATAATAACATAATTGTTGATCATTTCTAGAAAAGAAATCATTGTTTTAGATTTAGCAAAAATTAGCCCATGCAATTTTATGGGTTTCTTTGCTTCATGTTCCCGAAATAAAAATTTATGACACTTTTTTTTTTTTAACCATGTCCGCTCCCAATGTGGAGCATATGGACTCCTAATGGAGTTTATCTCAACAGAAGTGTTTCTACGAGAACTGCTTGTTACTCAGTTGCTCAACCTCTCTTTTTCCAAAGAGAGTAAGGATAGTACGATAGGGCAATGACAGGATTAGTGGTAAGCTAATCGCTCTCGATACGCCCCGTTCATAGGATAGGATGGGTGAGAGGGGGGAATTCAAGACATCACAAACATCCATGCCTTTGAACAGAAATTCATAAATCGATTGAAAATTCAATTTATAAAACTGTCCGTACCGGGATTTGAACCCGGGCCCTCCGTAGCCGAAGCCAAGAAAATTGACCACTCGACCACACAGGCGGTGACACTTGTTACAAATAAAAGATTTTATTGTAAAAATATGGAACAAATTATTTAGTTTTATCTTTTTACTATGAATAGTATTAGTATTGCCGCATGGCTGCCTCGTGATGCAAACATATTCCTATATATTTTTCAGAGAATAAATTTCTTACATGGGCCCGGCCTGACCCTGAATCTCAATAGTCCTCGCCAGGGTCTGTGCAGTCATCTACTGTGTAATCAACAGGACACCCCGAAATACATTCTTTTTAGGGACTTGATCGGGTTTTCGTGATAAATAAAACGAAATTGATATTTTTCAAATATATTCAAGGAATATCACATATATGAATAATTAGTGTATAAACATTTTTTTTACTATTCTAACATTTTAAAACACTGAAAAAACGACTAGGTCCAATATCACAATTTTGTCAAGACTACAAAATCCACGAAAATCAGATCACATGAAATCAAGTAGAGATGTAGCCAACGGCGTCAATTCAACGATACCGATTAATTCGATTTCGAGAAGATAATCCTACAACGATCAGTTTATAGAAAGGTTTCCATTTCAATATTCGGTTGTGCCCTCGTAAATATAGTCTCGGACACGTTAACTGTTTTTATTATAAAACTATGGCAATAATCATAAGAATTTATAAATGACTAAACAATCAGTTCATTCTAGTTGTACTCGAATACAATTGTTCTAAATAATCAAATTAAACAGCTAATCTTGAATAAATTACTGATAAATCAATCTAAAAACATACAAACGAATAATTGCAGTTTTCTTTTAAAAATAATTAATAATATAATTTTTCACAATATATCCTAATATTATTAATAATATAATAAAATCACATCAATTCTAAATAACAGCGAATATCGTAAAAGTGAGTATTCTAAATTGTTTCAAGACGGATTCCGTTAGATCGATATCTAAAAATTAACTCCAGAATAATTGCTGTCGAATCAAATTATTGATATCATTCGGCAGTTACCACAGTTTCAATTGCTTCCCCATTTATTAATGATTTTCATAATTTTTACCGTAAATCTTATGCATGTCAACATATTTGAAAATTTTCAGGATTAAACCCCAGGTAACAATTTTTTTCAAACACCCTTAATTCATACAATCTATTGGGGTCCACAGGGAGGATATTTTAAAAACATAATATTCAAAATTGACCAGTTAAAACTATTGACGAGAGAGCTTAGATTCACAAAACATATAGCTGCTTAGTTTATAAATAGGAAAATGCGATAGTGTGATGGAATTCTTAATTATTTATCACTAGAAAAAAAAAACACTTACGGTGGTCTCGTAACATTAGATAGTATCGCATGCAGAAATTATGCAAATTTATTACCGTGGTAAATTTTCCTTACAACAAGTGTCGATAAAGTGTTTCATAATCTTTAATACTGAGTGTAATAGTTTTCGGGCAGTATCTGTACAAAATTTAAAATGCAACACGTTGCACTTTTATTTTGTCAATTAATATTATTAACATTTACAAATGAAAATAGCCATTTAAATCCACTCGAATTTAGATAATTTGCGTGAAGTCATTTGTAATTTTCAATCCAAAACACGACGCTTATGTTAGTGTCGAAATTTTTGTGAAATAATGTGAACAGTAATATTTCTATTCTACAATTTTTAACGAGTGTCAGAAATTTTGCCTCAGTGAATATGCAATCAATAAACTTGAATATTCTTATCAATACGACACAATAAATTTTTCATCAGGAGGGCTTGTCAATGTAAAACTACACTGTGGGAAATGTCGAGTGTAAATAAATAAATATCAAACCTCGTATATCGAAATGTTTCAGTTTTCAGTGCCATGAAAATTTTTTATTTCACTCAAAATTATCTTTAATAATAACTTGTTTTTTCATCATATTAAATACTTCAATATTTTTAGATGCAAGGTTTACATAATCGTAACGACGATATATAGTACGTAGTAAACAAATTCATTTGTTTATTCTTATTATGAGCAAAAAATAGAACATTTTGATAAACGTTTCTTCAAACCAAGCGTCTGAGGCAAAAACCATTATTATATAAATGATTAAATACATTTGAGTAGGTTTTATATTTTGTTTTCTCGATAACTTCTAAAAAATCCATTTTCTTTGATGAGCCGAATGGCACAAGCAAACATTATAATCAACTTACTTATATTGTTAAGTTTTTAAAATGAAAAATTGTCGAACATGCATTTGTGAAGACATATTGTTTTAAAATGAATAAAATATTCGAATGAATCTTGAACGCCAAATGACTGAGATTTCGATGAGTCAGTAACAATCCTATTACACAGTTGCTATTATAATATATTCGCAAGGCGCCTGCATCAAAGTACTATAAAAATTAATAGTCATTCTTTTCGATGAATTAGGTATTATAATTGTCCCTGTAATTACGAATATTTGCGTATTTCTACTATTCATTCAGCACCAAAATTTGTGTCACATTAGATATCTTTGTTAAAATCATCTAACATTATAATATGAGAATACACATCAAATTCAAATTCATGTATTTATTTTATGCTCGTTAGAACCATCAGTGAATCCAGGGCTGAACCATGACTCGTGATCCGCCAGTGGTTAGAACAAAGTTCGACTGCATTTGAATTATCGGGAATGGAAATGGTTTAGTCATGAGAGGATAGCACGCGCTAACTATTATAATAGATTGCCTGAAAGCTTCATCAAAACGGGCAGAACTCGTATTACATATTATCACTATTGACAGTTGAACACTCTTTAAAAGTATTTTGCCAAAGGTTTTCGAATTATTTTTGATGAATATCCCATTTGTATTTGCAAGTTAAAACCTAAAAAATCCTAATTAAATGAATGGATTACACGAATATTGGAAACAGAAATAAATAATATTATCAGTACCTAACTACTATATATATGAAGCTGCTTACGTTTAAATTATTACTAAAGTGGCTATTACACCATAAGATTTGTACAATATCCCTGCATTTTTTTGAAAAGGGATTCAGCTTAAGCTGAATTATGAAAATTATTTCTAAATAATAAACCATTTATAGACTTCTAAAATAGTTATTGAAATTAAGTTGGAGCAATGTTTTTAACCTTGTTGAAGTTGTCATTTTTTACTGTGATAATATCGACCCATAATAAACAGAAAATCGTAACCGACAATTTATAAATTTAAAATTTTTTACTCACTCGTAATAAGTTCGAAAAATGAATTCTTTACATGCGGTTAGTAAATAGTCATATATGGTCAATGCCTATTCTGATATTATAATAAACTACTTTCAGTTCTCTAGATCAGCGTTTACCAATCACGGTCCATGTGGAACAAACGATAAAACAATAAAATTCAAAACAATAAAATTCACAGGCCCTAAAAAAGATCAGGCGAATGAGATAACGCTCTTAAATTTTTGTCACTGGCGCCCTAGGCGATATTGACCAATTATTGGTTTAAAACGTAATTTACTGAATTGTGTCGCTTAAGCTCTTTTGCCGATTATGGGTTGATATTATTCAAAAGTGGTAAACAAATCCACTATTGTATTATATGCAGTGCATTTCTTGGAATAAGGACCAATTCATATCAAACTAATATCTGCAATTTAAATGCAGAAAATATCGGTAAACTTGCCCAAAGTAATGAACCCCCAGCCTCACAAATGATAGCGATGACTGATAGCACCATCGCAGTGTGCAAATGCATGGATTTCAGCAGCACCTCCCAGATTTTTAAGCCCTCTCCGTTAAGAAAAAATCGAGTTAAAGAATTGAAACTTTATACGGTGGACTTGTGTTTGACCAGGATAGATGGAGACACACCAAACGTAAACAAACTGTGTATTTAATTAGGTAATTATGAAAATAAAGTTGCTTTAAGAATGCTTTTTTTTCTTTCACTTTTTTAAACAAATTATTGTTTCTCAGAGAATAACATCCCTTTTTTAGGTTAAAGTTGCATTTCAAATAGCAAGAAAAAAATGAATCTTCATTATGAAAAGGCCTGGTCAAACAGGAGCAACTGTATTAAAAGTTTAAATAAACTGAGTTAGTTGAATTTATAAATATAAACATATTGTTGGCTTAATAATTACATCCGAGAAAAATGTTAAGTGAAATACACAGTGTTACATTTTAACTTTCAATGAATGGTAGGAACGATTTCATCAAATTAAACGGTAAGTTACAGTGGCAGTATGATATATAGCGCCACCGATATCTGAGTCCAGAAAGGTAAAAATGTACACAAGAATAAGTCCTAAATTTGAAGATAGCACTAATCATAATTTTCTTTTTTCTTATATTACACAACACCTTTCAGTTTGACTGGTTTGGTCAGGTAGTGTGTAAATATTTAACAAAAGTAAATTATTTACAAATAACAGTTACTGTGGTCAAAAAATTATCACTAATCAACGTTTTAAAATACAACATTCTCATAAGAAAGTATTCCGAAATCAATTTCATGCGAGAATATAATTTTTGGTAACAGCTCAAAACAAACCTAGAATTTTTTTTATCATTTTTCCGCCAACTTCAATTAAATATGGTAAATTTGGAAATGAAAGATTAACACAATTAACAATTAATAGTTTTAAAAGGGAGTTTAAGACTGCGTTTAAATTTAGTGAAATTTTCATTTAAGTGAAACCAATAACCCGCTCTATGGCCATATAAAGCTTTCATCAAATGTTTGACAAATGATAATAGTTCACTTAATTGGAATGTGAACATTATTAATTCATAGAAATATTGAGCAAAACATTATTAAAGAATAAAACACTTTTTTTTTATTAATTCCACATTATTTACTATAGATCAGAAATAATGTGGAATTAGTTCCAAGTGTTTTATTTTTAAATATAATGCTTTGACATCAATAATTGACAGTAAAAACCTTAACGGTGAGCAAAAGACATTAATTTACTAAAATTTATCAAATGTGTATGAGTTTTTTAATTTGTATTGTGTCAACAAATTATTGCTGTATACCATCAGTGAAGATTACAAACCTCCGAGTAAGTTTTATGAAAATTGATTGTTAGTTTATATGATTTGCAGTAATATAATTTTTGATTTTTCCTTCAAACAGATTTTTGTCGTGGGATCGGTGATCTTCACTTTTGATATTTTAAATAAGCAGGTGTTGCAATAATAATACCATATACAATTGAATGATTTCAAGTATTTTTAAGGAAAGGTTTACCTTCAAATTCATAATATAATTCAAAATGACTCAAGTGAGACTTTATATTTCCATTGATCACGGTGATCATAATTTTTATTCATCTACTACGCATGCTAATTGTGCCTAATAAAATCTCTCCCGTTTCTCAATGAATCATGTTCGTGATTTCACGAAACATAACACAAAAATGCAATTGATGCGAGTGAAACTTAAACGTGCGTCTCGGGAGGCGGTCATCTTACACGACCGCTCGGCGAACGCAGGTGCGAACGGATGTAACCTGTGCGGAAGTCCACCAACTCCTTTCTCGCCCCGCAAGCGTTTCTGTGCCGGCGCAAGGACCATCTGTTTGACAGAAGAACAATTAGGATATCCACATACAGTAATGCTGTCAGCAGACTGCTATACGATATATCTTAAAATTTAATTTAAATTTACTGTATTCACAATTATAGAATATCCTCCGGATAACAGCTATGAAGTAGAATAGTGAATTAACTTCATTAATAATTTTCTATTGCCCAAAAGAGTCACATAACCTGATGCACAATATGAACACATTAGTTTCAAGAGAAAAAATGATGGAAGTAATATACAAAGTCAGCTTGATAATTGATAATTAAAGATAACTTGTATTTCGCAGGATTATTTATCTGTCATTCCTTTCTGTTCTACAAATGTCATTCAATGAATTCAGTTGCTTTGACTTTGCGGTAAGTTAATTCTAATATAAAATATGTTTTTCTTTCAGTGCAGATTTTTTATTGACAATTGCGACATCAAAAATTACAGTTCTAAGAAAGGAACCAGCCACCTTAATCAAAACCCATAGAAAATGATTTTTTTGTGACAACGCTGTAAATGTTTAAAGAATTTTTCTATCATAATGGCAACATTGTTCTCCACGTCTGAACTGATTGCGTTGAGCTGAAAAAGGATTATGTCAATTTAATTAGTTTTAAATAATAAATTGTATTATTTATCTTGGGTATCAAACAGTTATTGTATATTAATAACCCACCTGCATCACAGTATATACGATTCTGTAATTACTTGGAATTTTTTGCTTAATAGCAAAATTAATAAAACCAAAATGGATCTTCACATCTTTCATTTATACAACACATTTTAACTACACTTTGCACACGAACAAAGTCATTATGTTACAATCCGTAACAAGTATATTTAAAACATGGCACGATGGTTTTCCACAGACTCGGCTGCCGCTGGCAAGCGTCGATTCGTTGCATAAATTGAATGAGCTAAATGTACTTACTATTGATGAAGTGGGGTCGTATTAAACTAGCTTGGAAACGGGTCTTGAGTTGGCAGATGAATGTCTCGATGATGGAAGAAGGCTGGCCTTGGAAAACGACACGTCCATCACGAACGGCGGGGAAAAAGATACCCATGAGTGTAAAAACAACTAGCTTCATACTTGACAGGTAGTGCACACTAATAAAAAGGAAAAACTAAAATTTTAAAAAGCATGCAGTGAAGCGGGAGAAATAAACGAAAAGGAATCGGTACTAGACAGAGCACGGGCGTGATTGTCTAACTATGGATGAATAGGTAAAACTAAAAGTGACGAATGAAAATAACAATCAAGAGTGTTCTTTGACACTTCAAGCCTGGTTGACGTGCTGAGCACGCGGATCAAAAACCAATCCCAGAGACGGATGCGAAATCAATGGCCTATTTTATTTTCCATTCAAAGACCAATAGTTAGCTGATTTCATTAAAATAACTTGATCACTCTATAAAGAATAGATTCAAATTTGAGTTTTGATAATTTTTTATCATATTTGATTTGATTCAAAGATTTTTTTGAGCACCTATAAGTCGGCGGCAGGAGCTTACTCGTAAGGCAGTCTGAGTGATATTTTTGAACAGAAAAATATTCGACAACCACTGGTGACGTACTAGGTTAGAGTATATTATTTTAATAATAAACTGCGCTAATTCTCTGGTAATATTCCACCTAATTTTTTATTGTAATTAACATAAAACAATCTATTGTGGAAGTTTTGGAGTATGTTTTTAAAATGTTACGTTAAAAATTATGCAATAAGTTTTATCTTTAAATATAACTCATGATCAGAAACTCAATATTAATGTATGACAGTTTTTACCTTACTGAGTCTTTTAAAAATGAATAACACTAATTTTAAGTTATTTTTAAACTAAACCATCAATATGTATTCCGATGATTTTTCCATTATACTATACCTACTTACAAAATAAAACGACATTGTCAAAATATTATGGCAAAGAATAATTATAATAATGTCTGCTTTATAAATAATAATTTGGTATGAAATAATGGCTTTGAAATATTGAAAGACGATTAAAAAATAGTAACAAAAGTAACTCAATATTTAAAACATGGGATGCCCTTCATTTTAATTGAAGCATTGTCAAAACTAGCTAAATGTATATAAAAATAATAATTAAAATTACAGAGCAATTATTGTCATTCATTAATTCGAAAAAAAAACTGCTCAATTCTGTCAAAATAAAATAGTAGAATTATTGTGACAAAAAGGTTATATTATACATTCAAAAGAATTTAGTTTTAATTTGTATAAATAGGTACTCGAACAAATCAAATTAAAAAATACTATTGATGTATTTGTTTTATTAGAATCCATACTGTAAGTTGATATTAAAATTGCTTCATATAGTTTTATTTGTTTCTTTCAATATTAGTTTGACTGGATAGTAAAATAATTTGACAACTATAAAAACTATGAAAAAGTCTCAAATAATTATCAACCGGAAGTCGGGTTAACTAAAAGAAAAAATATATTTTTATCGGGGTAGTTAGTAATCATGAAGTATTCTCACCTCGCACTGTGGCTCAACATGATGATATTTCTGGAACAATTTTCATTTCTCAGTAGACATGAGTTTAAAATACAAGACACAAAATAAAAATTGAATGAAAAATAGGAGATAGCAGAAATATACAGAGATCGGAGACACACTTCTTGAATATTTGACAGAGATTGAAAGACACCAGAAGAGGACAAAACATGGGTCTTATAAAGCAAGCAAATACAGTATATTTTTTCCATATGCATATTTTATTATCTTAAATATTGTGGGACTAAAATTGCAAAAAAATGACAGTGTGAACGATTGAATCTTTAACAGTTTTAAATATTGCCGAAGTTAATAATAACTGAGGTCGAAGGACGGTACAGATGTTAAACAACGAATAACTTGTCACATTCCTGATAAAAATCAATCGATATATATAAAATTTCTATTGGGTGCCACGTTACTCACCACACAATAAGCTGAACCAACTACAAATTTCAAGCAAAGTTTAGAAACACATCTACTGAAATGATGTAAAGATAGAAAATTACTGTCAGGATGGTATTAATTTAACTCCACATGTCTAAACAAAATGCAAACTTGCGATGGTATGGCACTCATAGACGATGAACGAGACAACGGGGTATTGTGAATGGAACAACACTAATATGTAAAAACCATAACCTAAGAGTGGTGGAATGTGAAAAATTATAAAAACCTCAGTAGCCTGGTGATATAGTCGGGCCAATTGTCAGGGAACATCACTAAAAAGAATCCGACTGCGATTAGAATCATCCCGGCCAATTTCATGCCGGCAAAGTGAGCACCGTACAGGACAACGTCCAGAGCTAGAAATCAATTGCATTTCAAATCTCAAGAGGTGTTTTGGGTTTATATGTTAACATTGAATATTAAACTCCAGAAGATAGTCTTTTAATTATTTTCCTATTTATAAGTCCTGATTATAAAAAAGTTGCTATTTTGTTAACAGCATAGAAATTTAATTAAAAATAATAAAAGAGAGCTATTTATCAGGGCCGCCTGTGTGGTCGAGTGGTCAACGTTGTTGGCTTCAGCTACGGAGGGCCCGGGTTCAAATCCCGGTACGGACAGTTTTATAAATTGATTTTTCAATCGATTTATGAATTTCTGTTCAAAGGCATGGATGTATGTGATGTCTTGAAATTCCCCCCTGTCACCCATCCTATCCTATGAACGGGGCGTATCGAGAGCGATTAGCTTACCACTAATCCTGTCCTAGCCTTCTATCCCTACTCTCTTTGGAAAAAGAGAGTTTGGGCAACTGAGTAACAAGCAGTTCTCGTAGAAACACTTCTGTTGAGATAAACTCCATTAGGAGTCCATATGCTCTACATTGGAAGCAGACATGGTTTTAAAAAAATATATCAGGGCAGAGTCGTGGTGTTTTGGCCGGAGTCATGAAAAATGAATGGTTCGAAACATTAAAAAAAAATATTATAGTCCATAGTGTTGACATTGTGTGCTTGGATGACTAAAGATCATCTGATTTAATACATATATATGTTAAAATTAAATTATTGAAAAATTTCTCCCGTGTCGGAGTTGTTTTTTATTTTTAAGCTGGAGTCGGAGTCGTCTTTTTTTTACACGACTCCACAGCCCTGCTGTTTATACTATGTATAAAGCGTTTCCTTAAGGAAACAGGGTACGTTACACGTTATTACTTATACTGTTGCTACCGAAGATAAGATGTCCCAAAGGTCTATTCTTTCTCGAGTCAATATGGAGGCATAAAAAACATTTTTTCGGAGATTGATATAAACATTATATGTTTATTTTACCTGCCGATACAGGAACTGCGGTAATTAATCCCAGGGTGATGAAAAGATCATAGGTGACAGCTTTGCCGAAATGACTCAGCAGGTTGAATGCTGTAATGTAAAACAATGTAATGTTTTAATAGATGAAGAGGAATACTTTCCATGTTATCATGGATGCAAAATTGAAGATTGTTTCCCTGAATTTAAAAACTTGTTTTATTTGAAAAAAGAACAACATTGTGGTACAGAAAATCGTGTAAAAAGGGGTAATAATGAAGATCCCAATAAGTAGATTACACAAAATATTATTCATAATAATATGTATTTCAATTAAGAAAAGATAACACTATTCGTTGTTACTTAATTATGTACAGTGACTTTCATGAGATACTGCACATGAATCGGTTTCATCGCTAGAAATTTCTAACACGTATAATGTGTAAGAATCTAATGAGAAGTTTCGGTTAGTATTACTGTCTTGTGTTGGTTGATATCTCGCTATAAAGAAATCAGTTATCTACTACTGTGTTTTTTGGTTCAGGAATCGAGTACGGTCCATAAAAAATTAGGTGCGATAATCCTGTGGAGATAAATCATCACACAAACTTACTGAGCATCATACCGCTGGCGGCTAGAAGTATCGGCCAAGAAAGTTTCTCCCAAGAGAGTGTCTCCACTCCAGTGAGATACAGCGTTAGGCAAAGTGGCCACATCAGCGAGGCGTTTAATAATCCCATTATGGAAAAGAAGAATGATATCTGTCCGTATGACGTGTCACCGATTACTTTTCGAAAGAGAACCTAAAAGCGGAAAAAGAAAATTATTAGGTCTTATCCAAATTATTTATTCGATTACATACATATAGGTTTACATTTTCATTAAAATGAAAAAGAATTTGGAATAAGTGAATGTCACTTCATTCTTAGATTTTGGACTGCGGTAATATTAACTATTCTAAGCATCAGCTACTATAGAGATAAATATAAATAGTCAGTTTTGATTAAAGTTCAAGAATCTACATATAGAATAGTGTAGAATCCGTAATGAATGGGTTCTATTGAATGTGTATTTCTGATGGGATCGGCAGTAACTTTGTTGAAATTCATTTTTATTATATTATAAATTTTCTTTTGTTAATCCAATGTTTATTTCAAAAATTGTGACACCTGTTTCGTTTCATTGAGAAACAATCGCAAGATATTTTATGATTAGAATGTGCATGATTAAATACTACAAAAAATATCTTACTGTTGATAATCCCGTTAGTTTTATGCTTCAGCACAATTCATCCAAACAGTATCTCGGTAACGTTGCGCTGCTTGTTACGGTTATTTTTTTTAATGTTTCGTATATAAATTACCTTATAAACTGCATATCCAGCGGCAGCAGAAGCGGCGAGGACGACACCTCCGAGTGTCGGACTGCTCGTTATTCCGTCCATGTAAGCCAACAGGGCTATGCCTGTATCACACAGTATAACAGCAACAATCTGAAATCATTTACAGAATTATTTACGACAGAGAAAATTTTGTCATCTTTATTTGTTAGCAATACAAAAAGATTTAAGTAAATTTTTTAATCTCATCATCAGGTCTATGATTAAATTAAGCAAAACATATGTAGGATTTTTATTAATAGTTAGTAAAACCTGTTACGTCGGCTTCTAATTGTGTTGTAACATGTTTGAAATCATAACTTACTCTGACCCCTACAAATTGTTCATGTAATATGACCCACGAAAGCAAGTATACACATGATACATTTGTTGCGAAGAGCGCCATGGCATCCGTGGCGAGGAGTATTCTCAATGAATGCAGGTACATGTAAGTAGTTGCCACCCAAAGCAGGCAAAAGAGACTGCATCGTGTTAAAAAGCGAGCTAAAAATCAAACAATCATTCTTCAGTATCCAAACAGAATAATATTATGAATATATATCGACTGTGGAAAGGAAAAAAGACGTAACCCACACAGCAAATTTTACAGGAGGCACAAAAAACGTGTTTTGATGATTTTCGGCCATATGCAAATTATGAAATAAACACAGCCTTAAAGTGCACGGAGACTTCTAAACTGGTGTTTAATTGACATAATCTAATATTAATTTAAGAAATTGTCTAGGATAAACCTTTTTTTCAGTTTTTTTTCTTGGTTTCGATTCTCACAAGCCCATATTTTTTCAAACTTAAAAGCTAAATTTAGATACTAATTCGGCATTTGCAGATTACATCCTTTAGATAGAACGTGTATCAAGTTGGATACATTGTGATTATTGCAAATATCAATAAATTGATTTCAATGTTACCGCTATAGCACCACAAAAGGCGACTTAACATTTTCAATAATTTTTTTGTCAATATAATCACTCTTTCGTATTCCTTTGATAATAATATTTACAGCAAATTGAGCAGTTACAGTTGTTTAAATAAATGTGATGCATTTCTTTCTTTGAAAAGTGTTGTCAAAATATTTTTATACATATTAGGGTAAAAGTGTATCTACCATTTTTTTTGCTTTTTATTTGCCTTGATTTATTTGTCCGTCTGCATTGCAGCAAACACACTCTCCCCTTTTCGAGAGTGTATGTGAGTTTTAAGTGAATTTCGATTGGCTAAACTTGGAATTTAGTACATAGTATTATTTTTTAAAATATAATATTACTTCAATACCTGCAGTGAAACCCTTCTCTCTAAAATTTCTGATGATTTCACCAACGATTTCACTCGGAGAATCACATCTGCTTCTTATCATTCTTCCGATAACATAAATAGGGAAAAATAGTATTGTGAAGTTCGTACAGAACCAAGTAGTAAAGAAGGGAGCATTGTATGGATTCTGAAAAAAAATATAAATAAATAAAATAAGATTCACAAACTGAATTGTTGTCCAGACTTAAATTCAATATATTATTAATAAATGTCACGAGAAGAATGGCCACGGCAGAACCAATGATTTCTTAATTTCACTACTTGGATTATTATCAGTTCATTATTGGCTGTTGAAAACCATTTATATTGGAGATGTGGATACATGCTTAGACAAATTTGTAATGATAATTATTAAGATATAATTATCTAGAGCTCTCAAAAGACATTTTACAATAAAAAATTGAATTTTCAAAAGGTGCATAAAACATTCTTGCACGGACTGTAAATATACTAAACAAGGCAGAAATATTAATTATTTGCAATATATTAACACACAATTAACAACATATTTTAGGAAAAATGCTCACATGATGAAGACTATGGGAATTACTGCTGTAAACTGATTGATTTTTGTTTTCAGTTATTCCTAAACTCCTAGATGTGATTAATCGTAAATATAAATACTTTATACAGTGTGTGGACCCCACCCATGACGCTGTCAGCAATACTGTCACACATATTCCAAAGTACATCTGAAAATGAATGAAAAAAAAATCATTACCCTTATTCCATCTTAAAATCAAGTTAATATTGTTCTTCTTTCTGTATGAGCTGAAATTTAAATCGTATTTTCAAACAACTACTCATATGTTCTTTAAACTACTTTTAAGATGTTCACTGTCAATACTTGGTGGAAAGGCATTATACTAAAAAATAAAATACTCATTTGTTTTACTCATGACGGCCATTATCAACTGATAAGAGAATACAATATTACAGTGATGTTATTTTGTTCTGCATAAATAACACTGTAATATTGTATTCTCTTATCAGTTGATAATGCTCATCAAGAGTGAAACCGTTCCTGATCATATTAAATATAAGTGGAATCAGTGCAAATGAGCATTCCATTTTAAAAATAAAAGCTACTCTTTTTAAATTATCACAATTGTGATTTTACTTTGTGTAGATAAATTCACTTTTCATGTAATTCTTACATTAGCCATCGCTTTGGCCATGGATTGGCAACAATCAACACTAGGGTAACTGTGAAACATCTTTTAAGTGTCCATCCCAGCCAAGTGACTTAGAGTAAAATGATGAAAAATCGCGACAAATGTCTTTTCATCATAAGAAAGATTACAAGCCCATCTTAGGGAAATGGTGTCGAACGTCTTGGCGATAACATTCTTGCAAACGGTTGTAAGGCTTTGAAATTTTACACATTCTGCGAGAGCTTTGTTTAAATTTTCTTTACTGATTTCTTTAGTCAATAACTAATATTTTGTTAACCCTTCAGACAAATATACTACACTTGGAAACAGAAGATTTAGCTCTTCTTGAACACACAAATTAAAAGATATTTTTTTTGTTCTGAAAAACATATCTGGTGACATTCTGAGTAAATAATTTTACGACACCAGTCATGATGGCTGTCAAGTATTTTTATTATTTATTATTCTAAGACCGGCGCTATATTGCAACGCTAAAAAGCTCTAATTAAAGCATCCAATATATTTTTAATAATACTTGAAAATATAGCTAAATAAATCATAAATATAATTATTTATGGGATTAGGATGTGTCAAATTATAAACCTCTATATTTTCAAATTATGTATTTAAAAAATAATCTATAATATTAGGTGGACCCGAAAGTATTCGCGTATTTTTTTTAAAAACTTTTTCAATTTTATTTATTTCAAAAAATTTACAAGTAAATTATAAAACATAAGCTCCATCAATATTCAACACATCTTCCCATCGTTTTGGCAGATCTTCGATCCCTTTCGTAATTCGTAATGAATTATCCCCCTCATATCCCACCATATGCATAAAAGGACCTTTTTTATGGTCAATCCCGGCTTAGGCGTTGGAACTGGGGTTTCTTTCCGAGAAAGCCATTGTTTTTTGCGTCGTTTATTATCGTAAACGACCCATTTCTCGTCACCAGTTACAACGCTATTCAAGAAGGGACTATTTTTTTGTCTTGTAAGCAAGGAGAGGCACGTGTTGCGTCGCTCGTTCTTGTTGGCTTCGGTCAAGGCGTGCGGTACCCATACACCCATCCTATTCGTTTTACCGATGAGTTTTAAATGTGTTTGTACAGTGGTCCATGGGGATCTGAGTCTCAGCGACAATTCCTCGATTGTTTGTCGTGGATCCGACTCGATTAGAGATTTCAGCGCCTCATTGTCAAAATTTGAAGGCCTTCCGCATCTCGGCTCGTCAATTAAACTTCTGTTGCCCGATTTAAATTTTTGAAACCAATATTGACATCTGCGAGCTGTAACCACTTCACCATAAAGATCTTTGAGCGTTTTAGTAGTTTTTGTGGCATTCCAACCCAAATCAAAAAAAACCAGCATACAATGCCGGATGTGAACTTCGCTAGTTTCGGGTCTGGACATCTTACCCTTAACAATAAAAAAAAAATTTATGCACGAAAATAATGTTAAACCATAGTTCTACAAAAAAAAAAAACTTACACAGATGTTGCCGTCACCGTGTCCAGACACGAACTGAGGTAAACATATGGTCTCAAAAATACGCGAATACTTTCGGGTCCCCCTAATACTAGCATACAATGGATTTCTCGGATTAAGCAGTGTTTATAAATAAAGCTTCAATCTAATATTTTTACAACTCATGTTATTAAATGAAGTCAGTGAACATTTGCTATTGCAAATGAAAGCTTAAACAGAGCATGTTATGAATTTCATAGAGGCTTGAATTGACAACTGCAAAGCAGGCATATGATTTTAGGGGGAAACTGAGTTTAGACTAATTAAGAGAATGGTAAAATGATTTGTTTACCTTCTGGGCAAGTTCAGAACAGCATGATTTTTTACACATTTGAAATTGATAAACAATCCCTCCATTAGCAGTAGATTGTTCTGGAACATCAGTTTGGCATTCGCTTGCGTCATGTTGACTACTGGCAACTTAAATAGGAACAAAAATAAGCCATTTTAATAAAGACACAATAATCCTACATTCAATTTTTGTCATTTATTTAGATCCATATAAATTTTAATATTTATTAAATTCTCGCAGACAAATTTATTACACTGCAACAAATCAGTGCCAAAACTATTTCCACTCAGAGTTCCCTTCTAAGTTGCGACCGTGCAGCAGTTTGAAGCCCATGCGCACACGTACCGGGTTGGGGCGCACTCCAAAACAACTATTCAAATAATAAATTTAAAACTTGGAATAACTCTAATCAACCTAAATAAATTAGAAATCTTACCTTTTATCAAAACAAAAAATCAATTTATATTGTATATATAGTATATATGACTAAATTATAAGAAATGACGTGAGAGACTACAATTTAAAATAAATTTATAAAATATATTAATATATTTATAAGTGATTGATGATTATTTGTTTCATTTTGTTTATTTCACCTTAATTTGTACCTGATTTTATTTTATGTATAAAAAAATGAATTCTGTTAATTTTTATGTTTAATTTTAAAACAAATACATAAATGATAATAATTCTAATTATGTAAAGCAAAGCAAATGTGACATTGATGTTTACGGAAAACAAAAAATTATGCCGCCCATTTGTAGGATTGGTTTGCTCAGCCTCTGAAATTTCGCACAACTAATCTCTCGGCTTAGAAGGAACATTTTTTGCCATGGTAGAAAAAACAATAAACTAACTATGACTTTGATAGAAACACATTAAAGCTTACTATTATTTTGAGCGTCAGTTATGCTGATGGTATGAAATCTATGGTATTGTGGCACAAGCTGATATGCTGTTCCACATAAATTTACAGGAGAAGAACTATGGTCCTTAACATTCTATCAAAATATAAAGATTAATTCTTCAGTTCTCTCTTAAAATTAGGGTTGCCAGATTTCTTGCAGGTCAAACCGGGACATTTTTTTAGCTCTTCCAAGACTTTCGATTACTAATTTTCCCAAGTAATCAGCGTGAGTCGTAAACCGGGAGACTCAAAACCGGTGACAGTCACGGTTAATCGGGACACCTGGCAACCTTTTTTCAATGGATCTTTTGAATGTATAAATGATTGTCGAACTGAACTTTGTCACCTTA
Source organism: Himalopsyche tibetana (assembly GCA_030503985.1). NCBI lineage: Eukaryota > Metazoa > Arthropoda > Insecta > Trichoptera > Rhyacophilidae > Himalopsyche > Himalopsyche tibetana. The sequence continues at coordinate 18,936,087 of JAPJYX010000007.1, forward strand.
TTCTGAGAAATGTGATATGTAAATTGTAGAATAAACCCAATCTGAAAAACATACATATCAGTTTGCTCCATAATGCCACAGAAATCAGATTCTTTATTCACATTTATACTGTCATTTAAGCTTATTAGTCACAATGGTCAGTGTTAAATTATGACTATAGGTACATGGCGATAACATTATACAAAGGAACAAAAATGTTACTATTTTCAATTAATAAAGAAAATATATATATAATATTTCAGGAAACATTGAATATGGAAACGTATAATATTGAATATTAAACACTAATTAAGTACATGAACTTTTCTGAGATAATCCTAAAAACCTATGGCGAATCTAGTTACCAAGTTAAAAATATTTCTGCCTTAGTCATTTTTCTGATTTTGTTGGGCAGTAAAGGTAAAGAGAAAATAATAAATGTGTAATTAATTTCTAGATCAAAAGCAAATTATTTTAGGTAAAATTGCCATACTCCCTAGCACGGACTATTGGGGCGAAAAACTTCACAGACTAAGCTAAAAACAACGCCACGATTTAAAATATTCATTGAAGCATCCCGGAAGCACGTTAAAATCACACATTATTATGAAGAACACTGATAAATAAATTGGTAAATATGTCATTTAGTAGCACCTCGACTATTGCCGCGCATTACGAATAATGGAGGCGAAGATTTCGTATTTCGTATAATTTATCAGTGTTCTTCTTTTTAATGTGTGGTTTTAACGCGATTATCAAGCCCTCAATAAAATATTTTAAATCGTGGCGTTGTTTTCTGCTTAGTTTGTGAAGTTTTTCGCCGCAATAGTCGGTGCTACTTGGTGCTACTGAATGACATATTTACCAATTTATTTATCAGTGTGCTTCAATGAATATTTTAAATCGTGGCGTTGTTTTTAGCTTAGTCTGTGAAGTTTTTCGCCCCAATAGTCCGTGCTAGGGAGTATGGCAATTTTACCTTATTTTAACTAGATACAATGAAGAGTTAAAAATTATTTTACAAAAAAAATATGAGCTCATTTATGAGCATCACCCATCATTCTAGTCAGCCAAATGCGATAGAAAGCTTATGTAGACACTGACAGTTTTTTTAAAATGTAATTTATCAACAACATAAATCATTGTAAAACGTTATTACCTGAGTCTGCATGATGTATTTGGGCAATGTTAGCAAACGGTCCGTTAATTCTTCCGTCAGAGTCGCTTGTGACGACGACAGAAGGAGCTCTCACACGTTTTGGATTAAATATAGTTGGTATTTCCCCATCTCGAATCATGATCACTTGAATGTGTAGATAAACAGGGAATTAAAGAGTAACATTATTCGAATACAAATCAATTTTCTCTAATACTCTGTTTACCATTAAAAAAAGACTTAATCTATTACAGAATTAACTTCAGCTGTACAATAGTCGCGACATTTCAACGTGAAATAAATGTTTCAGAGTAAGTGTATTTTATCAGATTGAGCATTGCGGATGGCGAACGTTGAGTAGAATATTAATCACTGATAAAAAAACCAGCTGTCACTTCGGATGTTTTCTGAATGAAGCAATGTGACATAGACAAGATACGGACATCGAAGTAATATAATTACTTTGGATCGGTGGTAATCAAATACTTACAACAACAGTTAATGAGAACCACAATTTCACACTAGATTTTGATCTTAGATTAATTTCTATGATAAAGTAAATTTTATTGATTGTTAAAATGTTAGAGAATAGCAATAAAATTTGTAGACTATTCATACACTAATCATTTAACCACTGGCAATATTAGGAATCATCAGATGTCAGACGTTTCCGGTTGGAAAATTGTGTAAATCGATTTTGAAATTACAGCTTGTTCATGAAATTTGTCATGTAGCAAATTACGAAAATATGAAATTTTAGATATTCTGGATATCGTTTGTGTTCTGCGCCGTCTACTTCATAAAATTGTGAGCTTATTAGGAGGAAAAAAATGTATAATTTTAATAAACGTATTGGTATCTACTTATCTATCTTGCGCTGCATATAATCTATTATTATAGTTCTTCACAGACTTCACTGCAGCCACATACCATATATTACACACAGTCTTTTTCTTGTGTACGGATTTTAAATACAAGAAAATATAATATCGGTATGAAAAAGTCAAATAGAACTTATTAGAACTAACCATAGAACAAATGGCAACGAATTTTCGTAAAAATACTTCATGATTTGCATGAATTGTCGGTTTCCTTAATTCCAACTCTAGGTTTTTTGATATTTTCGTATCTGCAATTCAGCTTCCCAGAGAATCGCATTGTTTTTTTACAGAATTCAGTGAATTTTCAGGGGGAAAAAAGTAGCATGTTGTAAAGCAAATTTACTAAAGTTGCCTTCAAGAGACCTCAGCCCCTTGAGTTCCACTTCGTTATTGGCGTATGGACTTAACCAGGCGTTCCCAATTTCAGAGTTCCAGGGGTTCCAGGTTCCTAGATTCTTGTTTTTGAACTAATAAGTTATTATTTAGTAAAAAATCATCTCAATTTATTTATAATATTATGCGCATACAAATCTACATATAAAAAATAAATGAGTTTAACACTACATAGACTATCTTGGATAAGGGGGAATTATAAACTGAAAAATAGTGAAAGGGAGGAATGGAGCAAATAAGGTTGGAAGCCCTTGAAGTAGACCATGCAGTCATGGCATCGGTAACCTTTTTTGCTGTGTGAAAAAATTAGCCAAAATTTGACTATTCATTACAAACACACTTTGGGTCAGTGGGAATCTTCATTTTAAATCAGTCTTATAGAATACAATAAATTTTAATAGAAAAAACCAAATTTTGTGCACTAAAAGGTTGTGCAAATTTTCTGCACTATAGGATATGCAAATTTTCTAGTCATTCTACTGGTTATAAGGCTAATAATAACGCCTAGATTTAGGATATAAGAATTAATTAAAATAAATTTCAGTCACCATTATACATTTCGTAAAGTAGCATTTATTTATTATAAAGCATTCAAAAAGCTTTAATTAGATATACTAAGATTTGGATTTGGTCAAAATGTCACACATGATTCTGTAGAACCATAGCAGTCTTAAGTTCCAAGCAGTGTCTTAGAAAAAACACCAAAAAGGACCGGGCCGTTAAATCCCAGCCGCTCCTAACAAATTGTATGGCGGCTATACGTAGATCAACTCTAAATTCCAATTTATGAGCTTATTTTTCGTTGAATATAAAATGTATGTTTGAAAGATTTCTTGTATGGATATTCTGTGATTCTTTGGTGTTATTAATTTACAATTTATGATACATCGGAAGGGTTATATATGCAAATTAAGTAATGATTGTAAGAAATATAGCGAATGGCAAGAAATGCGATGTGTGGTAAAACAAATAAAATTTAACTTCCCACTATTAAATATCACATATATAAAATATTGATTATAAATAACATAAAACAACAGTAACAAGCGGAATCCATATTATATTATATGCGATTTTGACGCCTATTGTTATATTATGAAATGAATGCTGCGTCTTATCATATAATAATGGCAATATACCAAGTAAATGATGATTTAATCAATAATAATATTTAAAAAATAATGAAGTGAAATGTGCTACCCTAGTTTGACTTACTGATATGACTTGAGAAATCCTGAAATGGAAAGATTGAGTAACGAACCAGTGTGCACAAATAACTTTTGAGATTAATTATTAATTGATTAAAATCCCAATAATGACGTTGATTTTTTTAATGAACTATCCAACTTCATAATCTGTATTGAAATATTGTAAAAAAAATAATTTTAATAAAATGATTTGCCTTCTTTGTTTGCTTTTGTTCTCCGAGATTTTTCTTCAAAAACCTTAGAAAATGTGATTTTTTCTTATTTTGAAAAATATGTAATTGAAAAGATATATAATTACAATATAAATATGTATTTTTTACAATATATCAGAAACAAATGGCTTCATAATGATGTGATATTACTTTGAAAATTGTGACGCCGGCCCGCTTATCTGAAAAAAGTACCTGTTTTCAGCTCCATAGCATGGCTTTCACTATAGGGGGCTTTGGTAGAACCCAACCTCTGGTATACATAACCTATTGTTAGTGTTTTGAAAATGCATAATATGCAACAATCACCATGTTATTTCAATTTCCTTAAGCTACTTTGCGCGTTGACTTCAAAAAACACATACATTGATCAGTCATGTTTAAATACATACCTTTATTTCAAGTCGTTGACGACAGGCTGCAAACGGTTGGAATTTGAGTTATAGATTTGCCAAATTATGTGTACTTAACTTATTCTACCCTATGACTGTGTAATTTTTTAGATTATTTTACTCAAATGAGTTATCAATATTGTGGAACGAATGCAAAGGAAAATATTAGTAAAATAAAACAACTGTTACAATAAATTGACATTTTTATTTAAAATATATTATTTAATTATGATAATGTAATACATACACTATTATATATATTATAATATAATAAAATTGCATTTTCACATAATGTAATGAAATAATTATGAACCAAATTATTCGATAGAAAACCTTTCATTAAAATAGACAAAAATTAAACAAAAAAAGCTACCATTTATATTAACTCTAAGAGTGCAAAATTATTTTGATTTAATATTTAAAAATAGACGTCTATTTGAAATCATAATGATCTAAGAAAAGGTAGTTATGAATAATTTATTTTTTAAATTGATTGGAATAATTTAAAAGCATTAAAAATACACAATATAAATTGTTAGAATACTATATTTGTAAATCACAATAGACAAGTGATGGACCGTTTGCTCTTAAAATAATAAATTAAGATTTAATAATATATCAATGTATTATAATGGACAAAACAAACATATTAGGACATGAGCTTGTATAGCATATTTGATAGGAAGATATGGCGCTCACTTTTTGTACAACATTATACACGCCACACGTTGTCTCGTTACTTGTGTATGGATTGATATAAAATGCGGCAACATTCAAAAGTACTAAAACATAACACTTACTTTCTTCTGCGCACTTCTAACAGTCTGTGGACTATTTTGTCATGTTCAAATGATGTTTTAAATGATTCTCGCTTTTCAAGTCAAACTGTTTAATGCCAAAGTGACAGATGAGGGAGGAATAAGAAATTTGACACTAAAATGAGTACTTCTAAGGTTGGCGATATTAATTTTGTCATTGTCATAAAAATATTTCAAATAATTATCGTAGAAATGGTTGATAAATGTATTATTATTTATAATGAAAGAAATAAGTTTTGATGATTGAATATTCACCGATTAGATGAAAATCCAATTGGTGTTTTAAAAACATGACTTATTAACTAATCAATCTAATTTATAATATTTCAGTGAATATTTTGTTCATTTGTTTGATGCCAACCTTTTGGCTGCAAACTGTTGTGATATGAGATTTATATTTACCTCAAGTTGTATTCTTATATGATGCAACACCGTGACAAATATACGACCTTGTACAAAAAGTTTACGTTTGATGATTTTACGATGCACCCGTTCGGGGATGAAATTCAATAAATGCAATCTTTGAAAAAGATACTCCTTACGATGTTTGAAATAATTGACATCATATCAAACTCATTGAATGCACATTATTCAAAACTTTAATGTAAAATAAAGTAAAGATAAAATGATTTCAATATGAACCGATGAAGTGATCGACAAACGGGTGAAAAATAACTAAACTCGTGGTGACAGATTATATGCATGTCAAAATAATATTTAAATTTAAGGCATTAACGTGCGACATTCACAACTAAAAATAAATTTGTACACATCATTTAATATATCTACAGATATCATATAAAAAAAATATGTATAAAATTGCATAAATAATTAACAACTTCTATGTAATATCATATACCGGAAAAGAATATTTTTTCTAGCAGAATTAAAATGTAACGTCTGATGTTTTAATGCTCCTAAATAAATACCATTCACGAAGAATGCATTCACATAAGCAAAAACGGATAGATAATATAGCATTACTCGTTGACTTAAATAATACCAAAAATGGCAATAAATATTTCAATTGAGATCACATTAATCTTATATAAATTATAATCTCAAAGAATAAAAAAATATATTTTTCCTTGTAATACTGTAGTAACAATAGAAGAAACCTACTTAAGTACATATTTTAATGGCATTTTTTGTTATCATAGGTAGGATTTTAATTATAATATCTAGGTACTGAAAAAAATGCAGGAAAAGATTGGAAATTTCACTCGACTCTCACATTTTTACACCTCTGATGGCCTGGAAAAATACAAGTAATTAATTACCACAAATTATTATCGAGGTATGTAAGAAAAATCTCAATAATTTGTTATAAGGTATTCTATAACATAAAATTTCAAGTCTTCAGTTAGGTTGGATTGTGCATATTATTTTTGTTTCAGGGCATTTGCAGTTACTGCTATTTTAGACATATGCTGCATTTTTTTCGCAAGCGTCTCTAAATTAAGCATTATTAATCTTGCGGCTGTTTTTTTTAGTGAAAGCAATTTTAGGTATAAGGTTAATATTAATTCGTATTTTTTTTACATGATATCTGTACATACATGGCAAACCTAGATTTCTCATGTTCAAACGCTGGCTAGTTAAAAATATTTTAGAACAAAACAATAGGCGAAAAAGTTTACATTTGCTGTCGGGCAACGTGCAAAGGTTTAAAATGAGTTTCAATGTTGTCTTTATAACCGAAGCCGGTTACAAAATTACCAAACTATTTTAATCATATACAGTATTATTTGACCGAGGCATAAATGTTGTTGATTGATTTTCATTATAATATATCGTCGGTATTCTGCAAGATGTCATTACTGGACAACTTGTTCAAAACTGAGTTACATTAAACAAAGCCATTTTTTCTCATTTTGTTTAAACTCAAAAAGTCACTAAGTGTCATCAACCAGTATTGTACAATGACATACCCTTAAAATTATTATCTCGTATTGATTGCACATACCGGAATAAAAGACATCATAAAACAAGATTATGTTATTCATACGAAATACACTTAACGACTTCTTGCATCGAACAGACGATATTGTCAAAGATGAAAAATTTTACGCCTGTCAAAAATGAAAGCCGTCTTGGATAATAATAATATTGCATCAAAGAGTTTACCGATCTTTAAGATTTAACGTACATAAAGAATAATTTGAATCAAGATAACAAACTGACAACACTATTATTGCGAAAGAGTATTACAAAATAAACAATTTGTAAATTTGCAAATTATAAATCACCATTTCTTTATCTTCGAGAAATGTAGAATTCAAGTAGACAAACACAAACAAACAAGTAGATAAATATATTAAATACTTAAAACTAAAAAGAGTTGAATGCGTAATTCAAATAATAAAATCGACATACAAAGGAATGAACAGAAATGGAAGAACACTTACACTTTTCAGACAAAACTGAACAGACAATAAATAATGTCATTTGGATGGATACAAAGTTCGATAGTAATAAATTGTACAAACTTACCGACAGGGTTTGGTATCTTTAAGAGATAATTTGTATAAAAGTGCGAGACATTCGATTACGAAAAGTTTTCGAGCACGATATGAAAAGAAAAATTCTATAACAGAGTTCAAGAGTCTACTAATGATAAACTTTACAAAGAAGAACTGACTGATCCTCAGTGTGGGAAGCAGGACTTCTTCGGTGAAAATAGTATATTATTCACACTTTTGCACCCTTGCCCGCGATTTGGACGTTACAAATCTAAATCAATAAATTTCAATTGACCGTTGAAACTGAAAATATGAAAAATGGTCACGGCAATAAATTATTTTAAAACTGTAAATGCACTCGATTTTTACATGTAAATTTTGCTCTAACAACTAAATATGATAAATTCCACAATGCTTAGTATCGTCAAAAAATCACAGCTACGCTGTTTCATTATAGTAAAATATAATAAATATGGCTCACAGTTGTCTTGAAAGAACGGATACTGATTAATTTTGCAGAATAACGTTTTTATTTTCAGTCTCTCGATCGTTTAAATATATTTAATACCGCCGAGCACACCTCCGCAGTCGAAACGCTGATCCCGTCCCGCTGTCGGTCTCGAATAATATTAAAAAAATAATTCACACCGTTCTTTCCTAAATCGCATATTTACTAAGCTGCACCGATTCGATACCTAAACGGAAACTCAGATAAGTGAACAAATTTACAGTCACAATAGAAATCTATCAAAACGAGAGGCTTTTGAGCCGCACACGACACTTAACATTCAATTCTTTCCCTTTTTAGCGTTGGAGCGTTTTCGCTTTTTCTTTTTACCACCACTAGAAACACTGGAAGCGTTTTCAGCGGAGGGGGTGGTCGGCGTGCTGGTTTCATTGTCCTCGTTGTCGTCGTCGGATCGGTTACCGTTGGCGGGATCGTCGGGGGAATCCGGTTCCGAGGAGCCGGGCGCGACGTTGCCGTTAGATTTCTCCATCGTGAACGTTGTGTTCAAATCCAGCCTCAGGTGTTCTCGATCAGGGGACGGTTCTTTTTTGAGAGAGTTTGTTGTGATATTTAATCGGGGCGGGCCGACGGATATCGACGTCACCTGTCCGGCGCGTCCGTCCAGAAGGGGGTTCACGACTTGCACGATATCCGGCTGCATGCTGTCATGCAGGAGACTGTCGGCTTGGAGCCCGTCGACTTCCGAGATGCTGTTGGGAGGATCGTCGCTCAGCGGACTGGTCGTCAGCTCGAGGGATATGATTTTTTCTTGAGTCGTTTCGACCTATGTTTTTATATATAGATATAAGCAAAATGTGTTATATTGACAAAGGTATGGCATATTTTGAATTCTGTCTCTGGTACACCAGCTATTTTGAATTTTTTGCCATAAAATTAAGCACACGGTTTGAATAAATATAGTAATGCTTATAGAATCTGAACATCACTTTGAAGAAGTGCAAGACGTAAAAGGTGCATTAGCAAATCGTTAAATTTCTGTTGGCTGTTTCGGTATTTGAAATGGCGGTGTCCAAATTAGCGATCGGAAAAAGAAAACATTGATAAATATTCTATTTTTTATAAAATACATGTAACCAAAATTACTTAGTAGAAGTCACGGAAATAACCCAAATAGAAAAAAAACAGTTGGACTTAAAACTTGCAGTGGAGCTACTATATTAAAAACTGCATAGATGTTTTGTTTTGAAATACATAGTATGCTAAATATCAATATAAGAATATTTTAATTTACAAAAATCATGCAAAAATGGATAACAAAAGAATGTATTAATACTACAATAAAATAACTTAATACTACATTTTATGCAAAAAATCATTTAAAGTAATAGGCATAGAGAAAAGTAAAGCCGAATTCAACTCAAATATAAAATACATAAACCTCGTAAAAATAATACCAATCCATACGTGCAATTAAAACAAAAGGAATTCGTTCACCGAGATTTTTCCACAAAAATCATACCTCACCAAATACCCCACGGATAAATCATGCAACAACATACGATAATGTGTGTAAAACAACATCTCTTAAAAGTGATAAAAAAAAACTCATTCTTATGTACACTTACAACCATTCAAAATCATAATTTTCGTAGGATAATATTAAAAATTATATGTATGTACATATATATTATTCAGTGAATAATAGATTATTCAATCAAAAAAAATCTATCATATCAGATGGCTAAGTTATTACCACGAGTTAAATATTTACAAAGAATCCTCGAAATTATTAAAGCACTGAAAACATCTACTGAGAATATTTATATTTAGCAACTGTGCCACCATAATTTAACTAACTACGGAGGGAGAGGACATCTTTGTGTGTAACACGTGGGTTGAGGTAACCATAAAGAAGCCGACTGATGTTTTTAGGCTTTTTGCCGAACAGGCGAATTCTATAAAATTCATGTTTTGTTATGAAAAAGGAAAAGAGTACAAAGTATCCAATATGCTTAATTAATAAGATGGAAGGTTGGCTAAATATTTAAATCAAACTTCTCAATATCTTCATTCTTAAATTTACAGTTAGTTCCTTTTTGTTTAACTCAACCCAAACGATGATTCAATGTTTGAAGATTCCGCTTGATATATCGCAGTTCAAGATATTTTTGAACAATTAACAAATTTCTATTTACATACTGAATTTCATTTACGCAAGACAACATATATATAACTGCAAATTGAAACATTAACCACTTCCCCGGCGTTCACACGAATACGTGTAAAAAAAAAGTGTACCAATTTCGGCGCTCACGCAAATGCGTGTGATAACCGAAACGCGCCCATATAAACATTCTAAAATCGTTGTTCGATTTTCGGCGTTCACGCAGATACGTGTTTCATACAATTTCACGATATTCAATTTATATGAATTAGCTTTGTGGAATTCGTATATTTTATATAAAAATTCAGGAGGAAAATCTTTAATACAAAAAAATAGACTGAAGGGTTAAATTTTTTTTTTTAAATATTTATATGCTTCAAATTAAAAGAAAATAAAAACAGTTTTTTTTAGAACATTTTTGCAAAAATAATTCGCCGGGGAAGTGGTTAATAACCGAGTAATTATTTATCTCAATAAAAATAAATATTTGATCAGTAGGAAATAATTTTGCTGTTCCAGTCGGTAGGTAGGTGAATTTGGAATTGAAAGAGAGCCAGTCGAGTCAGACGTCACTGCGATAGTGGTAGATTTTTTTTTGATGTACACAATTGATCGGGATAGGTATATTTGATGAAATTCAAAGTACCGATAGTTACTTAGTTATCTCGTTGGATATGTTTTTAAGTCACTTAGATTTTAAGGTCATGTCAATAATGTCGTGATCTGTTCTCGTATATAAATAATGTATTCTTGTAGATTACTTGAGCTTTTTAGCATGTTTGAGTTTGAGTCGATTATTAAAATTCAATTGTTTATAAAAATGTGAATATGCAAAATTTTTATCGATCAAGATTCATTAATTTTTTTTTATAATAATATATGTTATGTTATACGTCACGTAGTAACGAAGATGTCATTTTGAATATGAAAGAAGATGAGTGTCAAATCGAGTCTTGTCAATAAGTCGAGGTTGGGTAATTCAGGATATATAAAGCGTAATATATGAATATATGAAATAGAATATTCACACAGGCATAACCGTTTAAAACGTGTATTTGAAAAAAAAAAAAAAAAAACAATCATCCAAAACCGTATGAATTCAAAATTATATGGTTATTTGATATTTGATAGTTTTGTTCATATGATAAACATAGCCTTATCCCCGCAGTTCGCACATGTTTTTTAATTTTGTTTATTCAGAAAATACAGTTCTATTTCTACCGATAAAAAATTCTATCCAATCAGGGATAATCATGACATTTTATATCTTGGCAGAATTTCAAAAAATGTACATTCCAAATTGCCACTAACATATTGTGCTAACGTATTGCTGCGTACCATATATTTTTTCTACGTTGTTTTTGTTTTAACATTATTGCAACTGATTTATGGCGTGAAAATTCAATACATATTAAATAATAATTATCGTAGGTCAACTTATTAATTTATGTAACATTGTGATTAAATTTTCTAATGCTTAGTTTCCATACAAAAAAGAATATAACAAATAACAAAACTGTGGCCGAAATGCGGGGAAAAAACTAATAATGAAAAATTGCTTCATGCACTAATATTGGATTAAAAAGATCACTTTTAGATCCAATGCGAGTGCATTGTTTTTATTTGTCTTTATTCAGTTTGACAATACGAACAAAACTGGTATTATTGCAAGATCTTGTGCTCGTTTGATTTGTCGCGTACCTCTTTCTCGATAATCTTTTCGATATATTCGACGGTTCTGACTTTGGTGTCGCCCGTAACGGGGCATACGTACTCCTCGGTTTTGGAAGTGATCCTCTCGTCTAACAGTTTCTCTTTCTCCTTGACGGCGAGGATCTGTCCGGGCTTGGTGCGAATTGCGATTCGGGGCAGTTTCCACGGCTACAAAAATAATCGACAAGCCCGCGCACGGCGTCACACCACACATCAAAATTGGTTCGCACAAGTGTATTGTCGACGCTTTAAGCGTGCACACAAGCAGTCTCGCCTCTCATTCCAGTACCGCTTAACATAAATTATATGAGAACGTTTGTTTGATACGGCTAAAATATATTATTTCAATATTTATTTATTTTTTAAATCAGGTTGTTTCGCAATTTGGAGATTATGGGCTTACAATGGAGCACTTCAAAAAAAATGCAAGAAAGTAAAAATTACAATATGAAAGTAAATAGTTAATCATGTTGAATTGAAAACAGAAGAGTTGAAGTGCTATCGTCTCACAAAGTGTAACCTTCCACGGTGAAAAATTATAATTATATTAAAAAATAAAACACTTTTTGTACTAATTCCATATTATTAATTAAGTTCAGGAGTAGTTTCGCTCATTGCGAGCATTATAAACCGGTGACTTATCAATTGATAATGCTCGCAATGAGCAAAACCGGTACTGATCATAATAAATAATGTGAAATTAATAAAAATTGTTCTTTTTTTAAATAAAATGCTTTCCCACCAAGCATTCATTGACAGTGAACACGTTAAAAGTGATTATTATAGTTCAAGAAAGTAAGTTTGATAATTCGCGATGCAAAAAGTAATACCGTATCACGCAAAACGTTTCATATTTGTATACCTACAACCATACACCGTTTGACATTCACATTAGGCATAAAAACAGTTATTGGAACGGAAGATTTTATTAGAAACAATAAAATGAAAAGATTTCTACCGCTAATGGATGATCAGTTTCCATTTAAAACTAAAATTCTACGAGGGAACTATTTGAGAAAGTTTTGTCACGTAACATGGGCATTAATATTATTACACTAGGGTTAAACATGTCTATCACAAGCCAATTGTTATTGTGTACCGAGTGATATTACTTCAAATCTTTAAACATAAATATATACCGTCTTTCAGGGTGAATCGAAATAGCAACACAGGCTTATTTTTATGTGATTCAAATAACAATTACTAGGTGTAAGTCTGTCTCATTACACTGTGCCTGTAAATCTACAGTGACGACCAGTTATAACAACCTTTTATGGGTTATGAAATATGCTGTAAAAGTATTTTGATTTTTCAAAAAACAATTGAATGATTATATAATAGAATTATATGTATTCTTGAATAAACGACTGTAATGATGAATAGGATGATGCCAAGAAATCTCAAGATTTACAAATTCATTGGAAATATAAAAATAGTCCCAAAATATTCACGATACAAGAAATTAACAGAATATTTGAAAGGAACAACTGATGAAAATTGATTCTAAAGAAACTTTGATTTTAGTTGATGTGAATTTGACACTGCGATAAGATTAATTTTTCAAAAGAATTCATCAAAAATCGTATTTTTTTTTAGTAAAAGCATATTTTCATAGACAAGACAAATATCTTTGGTAATCTAAAGATTGTCTTTGTTGAATAGTAGTTTTCTAAACATTAAAATATATTATTATTCACCCCAAATCTTGGTATTCATTTAAAACATTTTACATCACAAGTGTTAAAAACTTCAAATAGGCAGGAATAGACAGACCATCATGAACATACACAATAAATGTCAATATTATTACAATCTCATTGAGCGAGAACTGACATTTACTCCTGGCTAATATGATTCAAAAGAATCGCTGAGAGAAAGAGTATTAGTAAACAACACTGGCAGGACAATCAAATTAACTGCAATAATTCACTATGTGATAAATGATACTGTAACGCAAAAAATCAGGTTAAGCTTGACAGGATTTTAATAGAATGTTTGACATATATTCATTTGTTTAACTAAAGAAAATAGTGTTGTTGTTTAAGGAGAATATATTTTGACTTGCAGTTTTAATGAATTAGTCAAAGAGTTATAACAATAGTCAATGTTGTTACATTCAAGCAGGATGGTAGAGATTATGTCCTCGATATTAGGACAATTTTTAAAGGAACATTAAAAACGATAAATCGTGCTTTGGGTATGAAATGTATGCTATGGCATGTGTTATGGAACAGACATGAAATATTATGTAGTGTATAAGCTTAAAGCATGTATAGCTCATGTGAAAGAAAATGAATAGAATATTTTAGATTATTGAAAGCTGTAAAAAGCGCCGAAATTTAACAAACACAAAAACAACAAACGATTTCGGGTAGTAAGCTATTTAAAAAAAATATTATTATAATTCTAATCTCTCCCTAGCGGAGCGAATGAATTTATCTATGCCGATGATGTATTTCATTTGAACGGCGGATCAAAACAAAGAAAAATGTACAGACGTACATTTTCTATGACAGATGTTAATTTACGTGTAGAGATAATGATGATTTCTAACTGAAGACTTAAAGTAATGTAGCGATATTTTGGCTATATTGTACCTCATGGCCACTCACCTCCATATGATGCGCAAGGTCGGAGTGAATGTCGTTATTTCCAACGACTTCATCCATTGTCTTCATCACCATCTGTGCCTGAATGGCATCCTGAAAAGATTTGTCGGTTGATAATAACAATTGAAATTATGGTAGGGTAAAATTGCCACACTCAAATGCAGCAAGGAATCTTTTCATTTCTGAAGACTACAAGTCAAGAAAACGTTCACAATGGGAATTAATCAAGACGCAGCTTAAAAAAAATCATAATATAAAAATTATAAATTTTACAAAAAATACTGTTCTGCATGTTTTGAAAACTAAGCATATGATGATGTCAAGTGGCGGAGGTGGTATACACACACTGCCAAACTATTATGAATAAACAAAACGGCATCAAGTGTATATTTCGACTGTCAAACATATCTTGGGTTTATTAGGCTTTTTCCAAACGCTAGCATATAATTTTTTGATCAAAGAATATAATGAATTATAAAATTGTGTATTTATAGAAAATATTCAGAGTTAATTATAACAAAATATAAATAAAAAACAAAATTTTGGTATCAGTGAAAAGGCCGCACCAGTATATTCCAAAAGGCCGTAGTTTCCCCATCCCTGGTCTAGTGACTAGTCAGCCTTTAATAATGGTTATTACTTATATTGTATAATTAAAAGAATCAAAATTACTCGTAATTCATATTGATAATGATAATATCAAAAATCATACCTTGTCGATAAATGGATAAAATAAAAAAAAATAATTAGCATATTCAAGTGCCGAAAAATGAAAAAAATTATGTTCCAACCGATGACAAGCGGTTTGACGTGAAACATAATCTCACATTTCTTTGATTTGCTTTTCTTCACAGACTGCAAGCTAACTGACCTGTTCTAAGCTTCTTAATCTAGCTTGTCTCCATGCCGCCCGTCTTTGTGCTCTTTCGGCTGAGGAAACTTCTGTACCAGCAGCACCACTTGTCAAGCCTTCTCGTTCTTGTCGACGTCTCTCAGATTTGGCTGACGGCGGTAATACTGCACTGGGAATTTTTGATCTGTGAAGCATAACGACAGCAGTTGAAATAAGACACACGTTTCTACTCATTACTTTTACAATCTATCCAAGTTCAGCGTGCGTTCACTCTAATTATCAGCATTTATTGATTATATTTTTAAAATATTACGGTTTATCGAGAGGCTCAAAATCTGAATCATCATCACTGTTCTGTCTGTGTTTCTGATCCATGGCCCAGCTGGCCAGTTCTGCTCTCGATATCGACGCCATCTTCTTTTCTTCGTCTTGTTTCATGCGTTCCACCTCATCGGCCGATAAGAAACTGAATACTTTTTCTGTAAAAATTTTGAAGATTAAATATTAAAAGGGCTAAATTTAAACATTGATATAAGCAGGAAAATTGCAAGGCGATATCGTATGCCAAAATGAGTGTTTCTGCCATACGACAAAATATTACATTATGTGTACAGTTAAAACTTAAATTCAATTGTATAATATAAAGGTGAGGTTAAATTTAATACCGGGAAACGCTTACCAGGTTTAGGAGACGGCTTGTGACTTTCTTCCATCGCGTTTTCGAAAAATTTCTTTTTATCGCTGACGGAAGCTTTTACTAAATTTCCACTGTGGGGAGGCGACACCTATACAAAACAAACTTACATGTAATACTATAAACACGATTTAAATGAAATAATTTTCAGCAACAGAGGAGTATAATAAAATAACAAAATACAAATCAATTCATTTGAAAAAACCATCTAAAAATCAAATAAGAAACAAAACCATCAAAGTATACAAAGCATAAAGTTAAAGTCGAGTGAATAAAAATGTCTGTAATAAGAAAGGTAAAGAATAAAAGAATTTCAATAGTTAAAGGCCCAAATCAAAATCTACATGCATTACTTACTACAAAATAATAATAAAATAAAAATGGTTCATTAAAAAATGTTCAATAATAAAAAAAGCATTATTGTAATAGTAGCAAGAAACATAGATTGACAATCGGTATCTTCCTGTATCAAAAATATTAAATCGGTAAAGTTGTGAAAAATATATTTTGAGAATTCGATGTGCACAGTCATGTACTCTGATTTACAATGTTTATTGGTTTCTCAAAAATGTACTGCAATTTAACGCTGCCCGAGTCGAGACTCGTTTGTGTGTTAAGTGGAACTGCTTAGTTCCAATTAGATTGCAGTTTTATTCTTCATAAATAATAAATAAAATGTATTAAACATTGGTTAACCATATTTAAATGAAGCTGAGTAAATATATCCTGAGAGATATGTACATGAAATTTAACAGGACAGTACCATTAAAATCTTCATCTGAAATCAATTTATTTTGATACATGAATGTTATTTATGTCTTATAAGCTATAAGAATCGGACAGTCGACAACTTTTAAGGTATGAAATCCATTTTATTTTATTAACAATTGTTGATTTCTGATTACAGATGAGTTTTAATTTCTTTCGTTATCAGTTTATGTTTCTCGACATAAATATTATATTAAGCTCGTACCATAGAAGTGTTAGCATACCTTGCCGATAATTAAGGAACTACTCTTGATTTCGGCAACACCGCCGGCAGATTCCTTAGGATCGCCGGAAAAACTAGCAGTCGACGGTTTACTTTGGGGTGTGAGCATTCTGCTGACAATAGGTTCGTTGGGCTTCAAAGCGGTAGACTGGACGAATGCGGAATGTCTGAATGGACTAGGTGACGATGAACTAAAGTGCACACGTTTCGTTTCGTTACTGCCTAAAAGATGCCTCGAACTTAGTTCGTTCTGATCGACCACTAAACTGGACGACACAGTACTAGAATAAACTTCGGGAGCGGGCCGGATGTTAGAATTGTATCCGTATTTAGAGTAAGCGCTCATTTCCGCATGAGGGATTAATTTTGTGGATACGCTAGGTAACGTTTGACTGTTTACCATGTAAGGGACGGGACTCTCTCGGATCGTATACGGGTTGTAAGATCCGGACACGGTGGAGAGGGGCATGTAAGTTCTGCCGGAAACTGGGAATGATGCGGATTGTATCATGTGCGATTGGTTTTTTTGGTTATCTACGAAATAGTTAATTCCCTCCGGGTTAGTGTACACGGGATGGCTCTCGCCCTCGTTTGTTAAATTGGGATGCAAACTGCAAGGCACGTTTGGGATGTGAGAGACTGTGGGCAGCGTGGAGAGATGGACTTGAATCAATTCGGGACTCGAGACGCGCTCGCGGTCACCGCTGTCAGTCTGACTGGACGGAGACTGAGTTTTGTGAAGTAGAAAATCACGCTTTATCTGCGACCCTGCGATACTTTCGATCACTTCGTTGACAGGATTAGTGACAGGAATATTCGGCGGAGGGCCGAGTGGGGGTCTTTCGGGTCCTGTAAATGCTTCGCCCGTTAGATCCGGTAATGGAATGGAGGTTTGATTGATTATTAAAATATTTTCAAAATTATCACTGCGTAGTGATGCACGGGGAGGTAAAGTGGACAAATTGACCGGCGGAGGCGCATCAACTTTGATATCATTAAAGGGTTCATTGAAGTCGACGGGCGGCAGAGGAGGACTCTCTTTGACAAATTGGAACATTTTCGGTTTAGGGTTCGGCCTCGGGGGAAGAGCTCTCTTGATATCCTCGATCGAATACCGCTCTTGCGGTGACGGAGACGCGAAGAAGGGCGGAGGAGGCAGAATGATATCAGAGTCAGGCAAAACTATTTCGGAGCGTTCGCTGATGAAAGACGATTCGGCTTTCAATATTCCCGGTGGCATTTCGGCAGAGTCTAGGTCTGAATTTGAAGAGCGTTTCGCAGTAGTAGCGAGGCATGCATTGTTAGTAAGGTTGTGCGGTCTCAAAATGACTTCATGCGGGATAGGGGTTTTTGGAAGGGGAAGCGGCGAGGATTCTTCGCTTTTCTTCAACGTGTGATTATCAAAGCTGACTTTTTTGGTGACTGGTTTTTTGGAAACGGGGGGCAAAACTTTGGTCGGAGGGGCATACGGAGTCGAATAATCACAGTTGTCATCTCCATCGTCGTCGATGCAAGTGCCGTCGGATTGGGAATATTTCGCGGTTCTGAGGGATCCCGAGAGGATGGGTTGAAGGGTGGGAGGTTTGGTCTTCGGCAGAGTGGAAGTTTCAATATGAGGCGACTGCTTCGCTGAGCTTCCAGCGACGAGCTGTTTACGAGGGAATAAAAAACAAAACCAAAAAATATAATACAGGTACTAATTATCTTACGTTACGGGTGGCCAAAGGTGTTTTACTCATGTTAATCGTAAAGATAAGTTTAATTGTTAATTCAGGTAGCCTGTTAGTATTTTTTTTGTACACAATCACCGAGTATGCATGCGCCCAATCGAGTATGACCGCCGACCGGAACAGCGGTCCGAGATTCAGCGTGCGACCCCGAGAAGCTCGCTAGACGTGTGCTATAATGGCATTCTGTGCAATGTACCATCTAAACTGAGCGCGATTGCGAATATTTAAAATCACTAAGAGGCATATATTTATACACATTAAAAAGCATAGATGTAAAATGTGACTACGCGATCTGTATTCAGAGATGGAGGACCGTGTCTGCAGAGTGACACGCATGTTACACAGCTATGCGAGATGAAAAATTTCAACATCATAAAATATTGTGTGATTGAAAAAAAGCTGCTGAAACAAAATCAAAAAACAAATGCATTCGTGAACTCTGTCAGATGTTTGCTTGCGGGGAAACAGTTCAGATTTAAAAGAGGGAGAAGGGGGGGTTCAATATAAAATATATATTTCTTTTTTTTTTAAATTGTATTTCCACATATTTTTTTCACGTTTATAATTTCGAGGGTAGTTTATCGTTTACATATGAGAGCCATTCAAACAATGCGTTGCGAAAAGATTTTCTAAATATTCTTCGAGCCACAACGATTACACGTCGACTCGCCGTTCCACGAACAGAAAATTTTCCACCACATAATGAGAATAATATAATAACAATAATTATATTTAATATTCTTAATTATACTATATTAACAGGGCTACGATAATATTTAATTTATTTTCCACTGGCAATTCCAATTACTGTCGAGTCAATGTATGGAAACGATTTTATTTAATTATTTAAAACCAGGGGTGAAACTATAATAAGATAAATAAATATATTACTTACGAATTTCGTACAAGAAAAACTCTGTAGGTAAAAATCTAAACGTTTTTGATACATCAGAGATTTGATTTTGTTTTTAAATATTATGATTTTATCTTAAGGGATAATGAATTGGACCATCATTTTCTAGCTATAGTAATCAATATCTACTATAAATTGTTTACTATATATTAAAAACAAAGTAATCAAAAAAACTACCTGATTTTAATTGGAACAAATAAATCATTTAGGTTTCTGATATACTATATAGATTTCCAACAACCTCGGTATCGTTTTGTTTTAAGATGTATAATATGTTAAATCTTTCAAATTTCAATAACCACATCGAGACAGAAGATCTTTGTCATAAATCTATGATCTAATAATAATGAACACCTACTAAACTTTCGAAAATGTAACATTTCTGATATTAATAAGATATTGGAAAGTAGAAAACTAACAATTCACCGTATGTTTAATATATGAAACAATCTTGTTAATAAGCGATTGACTAATTATTTTAGATATAAATGTACTTTCGAGTTCAGAATAACGACTGTAATATTGAAGTATTATACATATCATATTGTGCCAGTTATGACCAAAACGTCACGTGTATTGAGTCAGCTATTCCACAAATTCATTGAAATTTAAATAGACATTTTTTTCCAGAACCGAGACAATAAAAAACAGAATGTATCATTGTTCAAAATTACTCAGTTAAATATCTGATGCATTTTGTACCCTGACATGTCTTAAAAGTCAAAGTGATATCATTATGATGATGCAATTTTTTTTTGTTCAAAATTAGTTTACAAATACAGGTTAGTTTGTTCTAGTATTGTGTATGCATTCATTTTAAAACCTTTGCTAAATATCCGGATACAAATCGAAGCCTTTCAATATATTAACATCAATTTTTCTTTTAATTTAGACAAATACATGTTATTTACGAGACTGATATAAAAATCATGTTTATTATTATTAATGATATATATAAAATGTTCCCATATTTTTTCGTAAATAGACGATTTCTCATGAAACATGAATAGAATAATCAATGTCAAATTGAAATACGAAAGTCAACAGAAATCATGAATGACGAAATTATGGACTTATTTAAAATGAAAATTTGAATCGTTCAAACTATGTACATTCTCACAGATTTTGTCACTAACGACCCGGGTTTCGCCTTTCGGCATCTTCAGGCATTCAAGTGCACGGATGAACTTGAACTGAAGATCCGAAAGGCGAAACCCGAGTCGTTAGTGACAAAATCTGTGAGAATGTACATAGTTTGAAGGATTCAAATTTAGTATTGAAATTCCACCAACCACCTTCAGTCGAAATCTTAAATTATTTAAAATGGTTTTGAAATTTTGGCACCGCTAGATTGCAGTCGATGACCGACCACCGGATCCGGCTTTCGAGTGACGGTTTTTAAGAAATACAAATAAATGCAATCGGCTGCCTCTCTACGGGAAAACACTCGACTCATACATTTAAAATATTATAATTTGATTTGACAAAATCACATATTATAAAATATACTATGATAATTTTATATAAAAAGGTTCTTAAACATTATTCTTTCCTCAATACGCGGTTCGATACTTTACATTCTACAATACTTTTATATAATATAAAAAAAATAATTATTCAAAGGGACGCAAAAATGAAAATTCTACTCCGAATATTTAAAATGTATTTAAAAAAATATATTAAAAAGTTTAAATCATATTCAGCTATTATTTTTACCCGTCAATCGAAAAGGCTTTTATCACGCGCGCCCAATGCAGCGCATTCGGCGCGCACTTTAGCCTTCACTTTCAGTCTTTTTGTTAATAATATACCAAAATATAATATATATACTGAGGAGAAAAAAATTGAATGTAGAGTTAAAACGTGTTAAAATATCTAAACTTACCCTTGATAATCACAAGATACAATGTAAATTAACATCTTAGACTTTTTAAATTACAATACAGAATATCTATACAGTCAGAGATTCAAAATACATTTAAAAATTATACTAGTTCATGAAAATGGCTTCAGATAGGTACATTTAATATTGTGAAAATTCCAAACCTGTTCTGAATTGAAAGATTGCCCACGTATTTTTGAAAATAGAACAAAATTATTTGAACCATAAATAAAATGATAGATTAGGGAGTTATAAAAACAATCAACCGGCAACACTTACAAAAATGCAATGGTTGCTATACAGAATATGAAAAAATTTCATTTTTAGGTAAAAAAAAAATCTAAAATAAACGTTTACAGATCACAAGAGATTTCATAATATCGTAAATAAAAAATATAAAGCAAACTTTTTTTTCAATTATCGTAAAACAAATGTACCTAAATAAATTACAATAATCACAACAGTTGGGCTTATTTAATTTGTCGTCAAGGCCTGTTTGAAGACTGTTTAGAATATGAACAATTATTTAGGCGTTCATGTTTATGATCGACACCGATAAAAATTAAATATACATTGAATATTTACAACAGACAAGATTAATTCGAAACATTTATGTATGTAGATTGAAATTATTTAGCCATAAAATTAGATTATTTTAAAAGGAGTGACACTCTTTCATCGTTAACATTAAGATAAAGTTAATTACAACATGGTCGATATTTTAAATATAATAGTAAAATATGGGTATAAGAATAATTCACTACATAATCACAGATACACTAAAAGTTTAGGGACGTTATTTTAGATTAATGATAAAATACCTAGTATTATAGTATAGTAAAATTAGAACTATGAAGATTTTGATAATTCATTTTTTCAAACAATATTATATTGATATATTTTTAAAAAATACTTTAACAGTACATGTGCAAAATTGATCTACCTGTATTTTTATATTAAATTCAGCTTATAAGAAAATAGTTGTTTATATATTAGTGATAATTTTCCTGAATGAAAGAATTTTTATTAATAAAACAAACGCTCGAGGGTCATCCACTAATGATATCATAAAATTTTGGGTATTTTTGACCTTCACCCTAACTTCAATGTCAACTTTCATCGCAAAATATTCATTATAATAATACAGCCCAATTTGTCTTAATAAAATGGTGAATCAACAGCTTTGGCAAAAATTATAATGATATGAAAAAAACACTAATTTGTCTGTTAATTTCAGGCTTTCTTAACATTTATAATCATCAAGATATAATTAACCCTTCAATCCTGGTTGACGGTAAATCGATAAGACGGTATGGACTGTTTTGTCTTCCATTTATGAGAGCACACTTTACCGCTGTCTCCGTAAAAATGCACATTACATCCCTGAGACTAAAAATCGATTTCAGGTTGCCCTTAGATTAACATTAAAATGCTTCTTTTTTAATAACATTTCGTGTAGTTTTATTTTTTAAAATACTGATGACCCCTGAGAATTTAACTAAGTCTTAAAATGAGTATTAATAACAGCTAGATCAAAATAAAAGGAGAGATAAAGTTAATTACCTAGTGCTATCTGTGATTTTGTCAGCAATAAAAAAAATATGAATGTTTTTTTACATTTTGTTTGTTTTGGTAAGAAATTTTTATGGATACAAATAAAGGGTCCTTGGGAATTTATTTTGCAGTCAATGCAAAAAATATCAGAACAGCAGTGGTCTGATGAGAACAAAATAAAATAATATTATCGCTTCAAAACGGTATACATTAAATCAATATTTATGTATGTAAAGGAAAATCTTTACGGCTACAAAATACGAATATTTGTGTAGACCATTTTACAATAAATTTTAACATACGCTGCAAATTCATTCCAAACATACAAAACAAAATAAGCTGCATTGGTCTAATTATTGTAGACATGCTTACAATGAACTCTGTTATAATTGAATGAGTTGAGCATGGCAAAAATTGCCCTATATATATACAATATTTTTGAATGAGTTATTTTGATATTTATATTAGCACATGGATATGGGACCCTTTATTGCAACATAAAAAAAGTTTCACAATATTCCCGCGGAGGGGCACATCACATATATATATATGTAATACACTGTCTATATATACTTAGACATATTTTCCATTAAAGTAGAAACTCACGCCCTTGTTTATGTTAAGGTTCTTCTTTTGAGTCTCCAGGCAAATTCTGCAAATATTTAAAACCTATTGATATAACTTGAACAAACTGATAATATTTCTCATTAGATATCATGTGTTGAGCATTGGCTATTTGTATGTCTGCCGATATATTAAATCAGACGAACCAAAACTCTTTAAAGAAAATACTTAAAATATCACTTCAGTGATTGAAACATATGGAACAGTTCCACTTATCTGGAATAGTAAATACGTTCGGCTGTTTTTCATCACTTTACATGGGAAAATTTAATAATGGATTGTGAGCTTCTCACAAGACCACTATGAAGTACGAGACTGGATATTTAGGACTCTACTGAAATATATGATAGCAAAATGCGCTTTGACACAATATCTATGTAAATAAACCAATCAGGTATACATGTATTAGTGATCTTTTCTTAATTCTGTTGCATTCTTGTTGCAGGCGCATCTTCATTACGACGATTGCCGTAATTTGGCTAGAGATTACTTGCGGTTTATTAGTTAAGACACATTCAAATGGGGCATCCTATGTATGTATGTATCCTGGATGATTTACTTTGTAATCAAAACAATTACGAGTCCAGAATATTGGGTGAAATCGGTAAAAACAAATATATGACCAAGAAAGATGATTTCATGCCCGACTTCAAATATGCGATGAATGAGTTGATAAAAGAGAACTAGAATATTTTAAAGCTTTATAAAAAAATCTACTACTACACGTTTACTGAGTTGTTGTATATTTTATATTTTATTTTGGTCGAATTTTACTTGACGAATAATGGAAACAACGGAAAACATTTTTTTCCGAGATATGTTTCAAGCGAACGATGTCACGATTCAGGCCATTTCAATCAATAGGTAGTTTAAAAAACAATTATGCGGACCATTTTGAGCAATTTATTTGTCAAAGTTTTTAAAAATATTAAATTAAACTTGATAATTTTGTTGCTCCACTTGTGTTACAAACTGTGACACGTGTTTCGCCTCTTTAACCCTTTGGCGAGGTATTTTGTCATCTTTCGTCTATTGCCATTCTCATGTTTTGTATAGAATTATTGTTATATCTTCAGCTATGAATACTACACACATATATCAGTGATTTTTTGTAGTCATATTATTTTTTTTATTGATTGTAACAAATGCACAAGATTTTTTTTAAATGGTCAATATTTGTAAAATAAAAAATAAAATTCTATTTCGGGTCGATTCACTTCCTGGGATTGACATCAGTAGTGTCACAAGCCCACAGATGAAAGCAAAAAAAAGATCTAGTCTTGAATTTGAAGTAATTAATAGCTTCTAGAAAATTATTGAAAAGTGAGAATGAATTATTTTGCTAGAACTAGTTAGAACTGCTGCGCGGCCCGCGCACGTGCGCAGCTTAGAGAGAACGTTGGTCACAATATGTAACACAACAAGAGGAATAACAAAGTTATCAAGTTTAATATGCTGAATATATAAAAGATAGAATCACCTTTGACTGAATTTTAAGCCATGCAATTTAGAATTGAGTTAGACTTGATTTTAACTTCAAAATTCAATGCAACGGTTTAGGTCGAGTAATTTTAATTAAAAATCATATTTTGTATTCTTTCACATGTTTTATCACTAATGACCCAGGTTTCTTTATTCAGCATTCATGTATACGGATAAACTCATGACTGTTGTTTAGATTCATTCACCATCTTGAATGCCTGAAGATTCTAAAAAACCAAACCGGCCTTGTTAGTGACAAAAGGTGTAGAAGACATAAATATGTTATTTGCATGTTTCGTTCACAATATGAAGAATTTTATAGCGATGTAATATTAACAGCCTAACGACCGTGGACACGTATTTGAGTCTTTGAAAAAACAAAGGTTGCTGGCCGGCGGACACATATATGCGTATAGGCGAAGTATCTGGAAGCTAAGAAAATTAAATTTTGTAAAGATATCTCAATTTCCTTACTAATTATAGTGAATTTAGTAAAATTATAATTTTTGCGAATTTTTCGCAAAATTTTATTTCGCCAGGTGAAATTTTATAAAAAAAAACGTGCGGTCGTTAAGCTGTTAAGCAATTCAAATCAATAAAATTTGTATTTTTCAATCAGTATAAAAAATGACAGATTCTAATATTCAGAAGGTTTCAAAATTTTTCTCTATATATCAATGGATTTTTTAATTACTGTCAAATCATTTTTCTCCGTCGATGATGAGCGGACATTAAACTATTAAAACTCATTATTTTTTGTTAAGATAAAACACTTGACAACATTCATGCAAATAATATTCACAGCCTATACATAAAAATTTAATTAAATAGAAAAAGAATAGAAACAAATTCCTTATCCTGCATGTTCATTGAAGACGGTTAAACCATATTTGTGAAAGAGTCCGAATCAAACAATGTTGCCAGATCCTGTTGCGAGTGTTAATTACAAACATTTTATTAAAACATCAACAAACATGAAACGGTAGAAATTTGTTATATATTTTTTGATAGTTGAAATAAATACAAATATTGCATATACTCTTATACGCCACTCACTAAGAAAGTGCTTATAGTTCACCCACTGCTAGCGTAGAATGGAACGCTTGTAACATCTCATTATTTAATCTTCAAAAAATATAAATATGTTTAGAGTCATAAAACTAATTAAATAAAAAAACGATTGACTAAAAATAGCATTTTATTAAGAATCTAGTGTGCTGGCGTTATATTTAGAGTCAAGTTGAGTGAGTAAAAAATGAAGCTTATTATATTTAAAAAGTATTAGATTTTGAAAAATATTTTTTTTGATACTAAAACTTGCAAAAATAAAACTGAAATAATATCACAATAAGTTTAATCAAAAACAACATTCCTTAATTATTGCTTACAAAAAAATCATTGACATCTTGAATTAATCGAATGAAATAACACAATAAAGATTATACAATTTTGCCTTCCTATAAATATGTAGTTAATGGAGTTATGAGCTTTGTATTCTAGGCTGCGGTAGATGAAGATAAGGATTTACTTGAAAATGTCAAGTCAATGCAAATATTTCCTTTATTCACCGAAAACATTATAATACAAACAATATTAACTTATTTTAAAAAATAGCAGCCAATTTTTCAATACATGTAGGCACAAATAGAAACAATTTTTAATTAGTTAGAAAATATAACAGAAAAGTTATAGAAAAACATTAATTTTAAAGTTTATGTTTTTTTTTTCTAAAAAATTTAAAAGTGATACAAATTTTTGCTTTTCAAAATGTTGGGCTCAGGTTTTTGTTGTCGAAATTACTTTCTATAAATATTTACAAAAAAAATCTCAGAAAAGGTTAAATTTACCAAATAATTTCTTGGAGGAAATATAAAATAAACATCTATGGCATTTTAAGTAAATGGAATGCTGCCAATAGAATAAATTTTTGACTAAAATTGCTTAAGTAAAGTATAAAAAAGCTTGCCATGCGTTAAATTATCGGTCTCATAAATCAAGCTGAAATATTTGGAATATTAAGCATTTCACTGATTGAAGCGGGGTATTGAAATGAAGCATACGCTAATTACGAAGCCTACAAGGTAGTAAATATACATAATCAAAAATAGTGTTTAGCACGGTATTTTGATAAGGAATAAAAATCTAGACAATCAACTACTGCTAATTATCCTAGAAACAAACAGCTGTAGGCTCTGAATATGAAAACAAGATAATGGGTATAAATTATTTTTCAAGATTTATCAGAATCATATTTTGTTCCTATATTAATTTTACTACAGTGATAAATAGAAATGATTTTAATATTAAACTATTGCCATTTTCATCACACCCAAGGTAAATAAATAATTATATCTGTAAAGTTATTTTCAGAAAAGAGCATTGCAGGTACAATTTAGCTTTTGATTTTGGATATTTTATTATAAATAGAGTCAATTAACAGTTGAACACAATTTATTTCTAAACTTAAAAAAATCAGTGAAATCAGAATCATACACATGGCTGATCGATATCAACAAACTATTACTTAGGTAGCGAAGTAATATCAATTTTGTAAAATATTTCTTAACGATATAAGAATAGGTAAGCGAGTTTAATTATAGCAATAAGATAATTGTGATTGTAAAAATATGTGGACATCAGAAGGTCGCATAGATAATAGTCGTTATTCACAACTGCACTCGGCAAATAAAACGAGAAATCATTACATTGGGAGGTGCATACTCGATGATTTACATGCAAGAGGTATTATATTATCATTATGTACCATGCAGCGTGCGTATATTTTATTTTGTCATATTAATTATTATGTACCATTCAAATTCATCCTAATCAAACACCATCAATAGGGGGAAACACTAGCAAGAATCAATTGTTAGTCATCATCACACCAATAATCTACTTTACTCGAGAATCGGGAAACTAATGTTCATCACGGTCAATCATTATATCAATTCAATAAATGGGGAAATTTCTGTCTCGGCAATCCACCCTAAATATTAATATTTTCCTGTCTTTGTATTTCTCTTTCAGACACAAGTCTGTAGGTATATAAAAATCCACAAGACAACATAACGTCATTATTTTTGAGGCATAATGAAATACTTAAATAATTTTGACAATTTCATGAAGAAAATGAGACAATCTTTAAATGGTTCAATGACTAACTCAGTTTATAAAGACAGGAAAATTTAGTGCCAGTCGATATATAATATTATTACTGATACATAAAAGTTAAAATTACAATGAAATTAAAATCATTTTTATTAGATTGATGCTAGGTACATGATTGAATATCTCACCACTCATCTCTGTTGAATTAATTGTCAAAAGAGAGCTGACAGAAGAAATTTTCATGTTAACCCTCCAAGGACGAGTGTGACCATATGGTCACAGCAGTAGCGGCCGGTCAATGTGGCATTTGATCAATGCACCCCTTGCATATACAGGGGCGGCTATATTTCATGAAATAATATTCAAAAATAACATTTATACCATTCCCTCATTTTAAATTCAATAAAATAAAATTTTAAATAAAATAAAATATTTTTTTCTAAAATATTTATTAAAGACAATAAATAATACATGAAGAATTTAAAATGAGTGAATGGTATAAATGTTATGTTTGAATATTATTTCATGAAATATAACCTCCCCTGCATATATATACAAGGGGTGCATTGATTGAATGCCACATTGACCGGCTGCCACTGGGTCACAGTAAACACCGTTGTCTATTGATCCCACTATTCATCTTTTTTCTACCTGAATATCGTTGCTTTTACTCAAATTTAAGCCGCTGGGACGAAAACGACTACCAAAAGCACATGCGATTTTTTGAATTTACGCTTATTTTTAATGGACTTTTTGAAACCGTTAATAATTATTTTATCAAAAAATTAAATTATTTTTTACTACTTTTACTACTATATTTGTGTTGAAATTATATTGATCATATACAGTTCAAATTGTCAATATCAACAATTTTACGTTTAGCTATATTTCAACCCCAAATGTTTGTGTGCCCATGCGGTCACGCTCGTCTTTACTACTGTCCTTACACAATATTACACTGTAATATAAGGATGAGAATGACTATATAGTCACGCGGGGTTTCTATACAACGACTTGGTGTTTTTTTTAAAATTTTTGTTAGAAATAAAAGTTATCCGTGACTTTAATATGGTTTAAAAAATATATTTTTTATCGAAAAAAAGCTCTCGTCTCTGGAGGGTTAAATGACATGCCAAAAAGCGTATGAATCTCTTCAGATTAAAATCATTAATTTCATTTGTTGAATGGTCTATCTTAATTTTCGTTATAATGTTAATATATAAAGAAGGATATCTGTACCTTAAAGTGGTTGTTCTTAAACCAAGATGTAACAAATGATAACCTTAATTTCTTGAACTCCGATATCAGTATTAATATAAATACCAACTGTAAATAATACCATACATTATACACGTGGAAGAAAACTTACCGGTTGCTGTGCTGTCGTGTTCGGCAGTAAAGTGTGTTTACTCATCACGACGGTTGTGGTTTTCTGCTGAGGCTCAGGCGATTTTGGCGGGACGTCTAATGCGATACTCTCGGCCGCCCTTACTATATCTAGAACCTGTACATAACAAGCGCAAGTCAGTAATCGGGCTGCGCGTTTCAGGGTTGAACATATCTATACACCACTGGATATATCAGTGGTATGGTAGGTGGGTTAAGCAAAAATCCACCATTCACAAAGAAAAAAATAGGATTTTTTAAAAATGTGTATTCAATTAGTAAACAGTATCCCTATTCAGATGATGTAAATCATATTTAATTGGTGTAAAAGCAAGTTATTGAAAAATGGATGATTTCAATTGACCTTTTCAGGTGTTGATTTCTCTCGGGTGACTTCTGCAATTTGTCTTTCCTGTTCCCATTCTACGAGTTCTTGATGCATCTGTTGTTCCTGAAATAATACAATTCATACATAAATATATGTATGTATACCAATTCACGAAAGTACAAAGAGAATTATTTATATTGTGTAGTTTTCACTGACAGATATATACAATATTACTCTAGGATGCAGGTAAGTGGAAAATCATCGAAATATTTCATTTAAGGTACAATATACATTGTGACCGACACGAGAGGTGCTCTTATTCAGTTTGTTTTCTTTTGCCATATTGCTCACATATATGTGACACAAACATTTCAGAGTCAAATTTAGGATCGCAGAGGCATAACTACAAAAATGCTTGTATTTACTTAAACTTGGTATTGGCGATGCCATAATCATATTTATTAGAGACGCAAAGATATATCTCGTACTTTAACCATACACAAAATACGGCTGGGTATATCTACAAATCAAATTATAATGATAGAAGCACAAAGGTTAATCATCTGTTATACCTAAATGAACTTAAAGCTATGTAGATATACCCCTGTGATCTTAAGCACCTGTATTGTACTATATTAAAGAATATAACCTAGGTATTGAATTCAATTTCATTATAATAAGAAACGGTTACGGAAAATTACAACACAATGATTACGGTTGATAATGTAAGAAAAAGAGATTTTTTAAAATACTCATAAAACAGAGCTAAAACAGTATTCAATAGTTCGAGGCTTGAATTACCTATTACTACACAGAAAACGTCATGCATTTTTTTCCCTGCAAATTGCTAAACAATAAATTAATAACACACTCTAAATATTATACAAATACACACAACATTACGTCACTCGTAGTGATATACATAGATTAAATGTATTAATTACAATCAAAATTTTCAACACTCCTTTTCAACATAAAATTTAAATAAGTAACATCTCTATCCTAACTTCACTGCGTAGCGAAGTGTGACACAACTTTTTTACTAATATAATGTTGACCATTGCGTGGGCACAGAAAAGCTATCTGTTTTACTTCCCAGAGAGACGGGATGAACAAGGATGGCTACATCAGACACTGCTTTAAAATAACTGATATTTTTTTTGTTCTCAGCTCCGTCAATCGAAAATAAAAGATTTAAACGATTTCAGCTTCATTATTATCAGTTACTTTTGGCGGTTAGTTGTTAAAGTAATAGTCAATGGTTATACCTCTCTAAGGTCTATTATTTTAGTATTTGTCAGACTAAAATACCATATTATACCGAAATATAACTAAATGTATTCCCAATTTTTTATAATTTAAAATGTGTAACTATATCAAAATACAATTTCAAACCATTAGTATATACATATCAGAGATGGTCATCAAAGCAAATCAAAAATGTCAAGAGAAGTAATCAATTATTTGATAGCGTATTTGCGAAGTAAATTTCAGATAAATAAAACTTGGGTTATAGTGTAAATTACATCGTTATTCAAAGGTTTTTCTTTATCTAGATTCGTCACATAGTTTCTTTCTGAAAATTAGTGCACTAAAATAATTATGGAATTAAAATTAGCTTACGGAAAGTCAGTTTCTTCAGTTATAAATATGTGGCCGGACGGTAAGAGAGGAGGTGGTTCGTTAAGACACTGTTCTTACCTGGGCCTTAATATGATCGGTTTCCGGATCTTCCCGGTCGAGGCTGGAGACGGATTGCGATAGGGATCCGCTGACGGAACCGCTCACACCGCTTTCGCTGTTCGCCTGATTTAGTCATGATAGCGACCGGTTTCCGTTGTAGATTATTGCAGTGCCGAGGTAGATCGGGTGAATAAGGGTGAAGCAAACAAGCACAGAAACGTGAAAAGCTACTCGCTACAAGCTATCACACTATACACGTTTAAAATGTACAATTAAAACTGAACAATCTACTATCAAAATTGCTACACGAAGTTTATCGTAACAAAGAAACTAAATAATCCAAAGTGTTTTACGTTACCCATGTTGCCTATTGCCATATTAGCATTAAAACGTTAGCAGTCCAATATTACGAGAGAACGTAGTAATAAAATTAACTGTACATCAAAAGGTACATAATCATTGTTTAATATTTTCGTGTATTATGTGAATATTTTGACAATCCGGCATAATACCATGTCGAGTCACCCTACAAATATTTGAATATATCAAGACAATAAACAGATAAATGAATTATTAATGTATCTCAACTTTTAATATTAAATTTGAATCGTTCAAAGAACAAAAAATGTTTTGATTCTGAAATTTAAACATGAAAAATTAAAATGCCTCATAAGAAATTTGAATTAATTACTTTGTTATTCCATGGCTTGTATAACTAGTTGAAATATGCGTTTTGCCTCGATGACAATCATCTTATTTTATGGCATTCTGTGGTCATCTTTGGGGGATTTCACTCAAGTTCGATGATATAAAATTATAAAAAATCCTAACATTTAATTCTAGACTTTAAAGTAGTAATTTCAGCAATACACGGTAGCATTGTTTTAGTTGTTCAGCTTTAACTGTTATGTGGGGATGTCTTTTATTCATAAGGGGATTGAAAAGCCAGAAATTCTGTAATAATATGCAATGATCATTAAAAGTAAAAATGTTATTTTTTAATTAAACCAAATACCAATAAGGTATTATAAACATATACAATATTCTGCTTAAAATAATCAAATTACTGTATTTTGCGATGCTACTTGAATACAGATGAGGAAATTCTGTTGCGATAATGTTAATGATCATTACTAGGCGAATATACATATGGGGAGTTATTTTTTTATTGCTGGGCAGAGATAAAAAAATGGCCAGTAATGTTACATGGTAAAAGTTTTTTTAAAACCGTTTAAAATAATTATTACGGTGTGCTACATTTTGTAGTGCGTTACTCAAGCTGGTGAAGATTATTAATAAAAAAGTATTTAAACAAGTAAGAGATAAAAAAATATTTTCAAACGAAAATTATTTCAATATACAGTAAAACTAAACTATCAATGGCAAAGATTCGCGGTGATTAATATTCTAATGAAAACCTAATTATAAATATTTTTTCAATGAAGAGTTATAATCTATTTAATTTTTCTAATATCATTTACTTTATTTTTTAATAAACTTTATAAACTACAATCAAAAAAGTCAACACAATCTAATATTTTTGTATTTCACTTCGTCCAAAGTAACTCTCAAACAAATTCAATCAGAGTGGAAAATACAAACAGTAATGTATAGTGCATAGGTGTAACACAAAAACACTCGTAGCATTATTACTCACTCGAAAAAAACACAAATCATAGCTAGTGAGAGTACACATTTTTTTTGAAATTTATGGTATTCATAAAATTATCAAATATGTGCTAATTTACCTGGCTGGGTAATCTGTCAATGTAGGTTCTGTCGTACCCGTTGCATACAACAAGATGCAGGGGTGCCAACCCGCCGCAGCGAAGGGCGTTGACGGCTTCTGCATGTGTCGCCCCCAGTAAAGAAATTCCGTTCACTTCTAATAGACGCATTCCAACCTAAAAACGATACCGAAGCAACATTCATTAGACTGAAATTATTTTTTTTAATCATCAACAGCATCGGACAGAATTGATTGCTTTTGAAAAAATACGGAAATTTGTTTCGAAAAAAGGTAGGGGTGAAGAATAAATCAATTTCTGAAGTGATTAAAATCACAAAGACATGCCACCAAGTGGCGTTTTTAAGATTTCCTATCACCCAACAATCACTATGCTTTCATCATCCTTTAGTTCCCCCTTATACATGCTACAGATATTACCCAACGGTCATCCGAGACGCCAGCATTCTGAAGTAACAAAAGGTACAAAATTAAGTAAATTCAAATTCAATTAATACATTTGTTCTTACCTTTAGTCTGGAATCTCTACGGGCTGCTCCCCCGCTGTTGATTTTGGAGATGAAGACTCCCTCGTCAGTCGGGTCAAGAGGATTCCCTCGCTGACCTCTAAGGCCGCCTTTAATGTGCATCCCCAGTTTTTCTCCCTCGTGTTTTGTTATCACCAACTCCTGTGTACAATATTTCTCAGTGAATAAAACATCTTATGTGTTTTCTGTGAGTCGTATGCAGATGGCCACTACGGCGAAGCAAATCTCTTATTATTAACCAATAAGACAGTATTCAAGATGAAACCAAAAAGCAAAAGTACATTTGATTTTAAACTATTTTCATCAAATGTCACGTAACATCTTAATTTTAATTTAAATATATTGAACAAAGATCGCTTCTATGGATTCCATTTTATAGCATTCGTTAATTAAAGAAATTTAGGATAGTCTCAACGGAATTATTGGAATCTTGACAGTTTCAAGGCAACCAACTCATACTTTAATGAGCACTGAATAAAATTGAATAGACAGCCATATGTTCATTATAGAAAAAAAATATTAAAAACAAATAAAAACGTTGATTCATACGAAGAAATCAAATGTCACACAAATATAATCTATCCACTATTGCTTGCTAAATATTGAGAAATTTTATATGCCAATTAATGTAATTGAAAGAAAATTTTGATAAAAAGGCTAGAAGAAAAGTGAATGATTGAAAACTGATCAACATTTTTAACTTGGTTTCAAAAAAAAATTACAATTCTCGAATAACAAGTGTTTTGAATGGAGGACGTCGAAATCCAGCGATTATCAACATTACCAATAATCTCTCAAGTTAGAAATGTTCTTCACAAGTATTGAAAATAACACCCCAAAAAAAAATGTTGCATACTGAAATAAATATATAATAGATAAAGCTACATCTAGGGGTTTGAGAAAACAAAAATACACAAATGATATGTATGTTTTCTAAAGGATGATCTCAAGTAAGACAATGATAACATAAACTAACAAGAAGAGATAGTCAAAGAGCTAGACCAATAAAAAAAAACGTTCACCAATCAACGACAATGCCTACTGAAATATATCAATGAATTTGAAGCAGGTACATTGATTTGTATTTGCTAATTACGTTGGTGAAATTATGATAAGATCACGGTAAAAGTTATAGGAACCGATTCCAAGTACTTCATCAATTACTTGGCTAAGAAACATCAGTCAGCTTTCATAAGAGGAATACGGTACTCTCAATTTCCTTACTGACCTGACTAAGATTGCAAAAGTCTAATAAAAATGTGTTTTTAAACATCTAGCAATTTCTACCCAACTATTAACAGGAAAATGACCAATCTAGATCATGTAAATGAGGAATAAGTGGTAAAAATGATATTTTACGTATGTTACCTAAACACAAAATCTTTCCATCATAAAAAAAAGGACTTAATATATTTTCTAATGTTTGGAATATATAAGATTTTTTTACTAAAGACTTGAGAATTTAATATTGCGAGAAGTCAATTTGAAATCTCTTTTTAAATATAGTTGTAATGAAAATTGCATCATAGCTATCATGTTGAAGTAAGATTTAATTTTACTGTAAATACGGGCACAACTATCAAGAAAATCAAATGTCGTTAAAAATTGATCTTTAAATTGAATAGTTTTTGCGAGATAGTGTCACAGTTTTCAGTCCACGAAAAAGCCAAAGACAGGTTTTTTAATTGTCAAGTGGTGTTTGATGCATTAGCAGTGTCGTTGAATTGGTAATACTAAGAGTTGGAGAAAAAAATAATGCTAGACGAGTACAACAGCGCAGGCGGGTGATAGGTACACAGCCAATGTCTCACGACACATCGTTTACTGTTACGATTTATTTTTGAGGGGCCAATACGTGTCACTTACTGTGGTCTTAACAATTTCAATCTCAACAGAGTCCTGTGAAGATTGGCGGTGTTATTTAGTTAAGAGCGAGAAGTGTGCGGAGCGGCCAAGCGCAAACCAACAAAACAAAAAACAAAAGGTCACAGTGAGACACATTCTTTTAATGTCAATATAATTTAGCAAGAGACATTTTCAGATCTGCCTGTCGGCACTGTTTGCCACACATTTTTAAAACATCAATAAAACAGTATCAAAAGAAAAATTGCCACTATGCTTTCTTCTCTTTGGTCATTTTCGCTCCTTAAAAGTTACATTCGGTTCCCAGTAAGTACCTATGACAATGCCAATTGCTTATCAGTATTCTTTCTTCCATCCAAGTAATAACCAGCATCCCATAATTATACTGAGGCCATCCTATGGATAGTGATCAGCCGTCTTCTGGGATGATGGAATCCATCTGGTTGGAAGAAAAGACAAGCGAGGTCTTGGCACTCTCAAGGCTTGTTAAGTTTTCTTTCTTTTTCTTTTGGACAGTATAATGAGTTGCATTGAAGATTAATTAACGCAACCAAGGTTCACCCCAGGCTATAGCGCCAGGAAACAAAAAATGAGTTGCATTGTTGAATTTTAAAATAAATATAACCTAATACAGCAATCAGAATTTACGCAATGAATCAAATACTTCATGCCAAGGGGTTCCCAACCGGTGGGGAATTCCTCCCTGGTAGGAGATTTCAGACTTCCAGTGGGGGGAATAGTTAAGTCACTAGATTCTTGTTGTTTTCTGTAAAGTTCTTTAAAAGTAAAAATTTACGTTCTTTAAAAGTAAAAATATGCGTTAGTAATTGAATACATAAAATTAATTCCACCTAATGCATTTCATAAAGTAAAATTCAAATGAAATACATTAGGTCAATATTACTTAGTTTTATTTCTCTCCTTGTTAATTCTTTTAAATAAGGATATACAATTTCGTTATTGACTCGGCAATATTCTTAAAATGTTTAAAATACACATTCATTTATATTAGGGCAGTTTCACTTTTAGCACAGTGGCAATTTTACTTCTGTGCCGATATTTTTTTTTGTGTTCCTATATCGATGAAATTTAGATAAGCAGTCTTCTTCAGGATTTGCTTCATGAAACAAATGTAACATAAACATACATCCATGGTTATAATTGAGTGTTAAAAAATACACAAGAATAAATGCAAAAGTGACTGATTTAGGAATGTTACCTGCTTGTGAGCGGCAGTTACACAGTGGCCATATTGTTGTTCACTTGTTATGCTATGCAATGTGTGGTTTTCGAGTTGAATACTATATCAACAACTAATTTTGTGTGCAGTGTAGGAAATTTGTCACTGAAAGATTCTGGAGTAAGCAGACTAGATACTTAATTAAAATCCTCCATTGTAGCAATTTTATTTTTGGTTGACATATTATAAAATCTTGTATCGATAATCTTTCTGTAATACTATTATAATTTACGAGGAAATTCAGAGTGCATTCAGAAGCAGTATAGATAATAATTTGTAGTAAAAGAATTAAATGAACATATAAAATAATTGTTATTCCACATGGAATATGTTATTTTTAAATTATTTTGACCTACTCCGTATGATTATGTTTTTGAATATGTTATTTTTTTTTGTTAAAATAGAATATTCCGTATAATAAAATAGAATATTCTTCCTATTAAATGTCGACATTACTTACATAAATGAACACATCAAATCCAGATGTTTATGAACAGGTTCAAAAAAATAATGTTCCATTTTCAAAAATACAATAACAAATGTGAATAATAGTACTGTTCTGTTTTTAATAATCTTTAAAATTCAAGTGTTTCTAGAAAAAAATATAATTGAATTGTGTTAACACCAATATAGCACATAGATTTAACAATTATCACATTGAGTGTTAGTATTCAATAAACATGAAATTATGTGTAAAATATCTCTGTATGAGAATATTACGTTACCTGGTATCCTTTAGGAAGCGGGTCATGTCTGACATTGAGGATGAGTTGCGGAGTTGGCTGAAGAAGTAACTGTACGGCTTCACTGTGAGTGGCTCCAGCCAGAAGGGTTCCATTAACTTTCAATAGTCTATCGCCTAATCTCAGTTTTCCAGACTTCGCTGCTACACCGCCAGGTACGACCTGTTTAGGAAAGTGGAATTGAAGCTCAAATCGACATAAATGAAGCCCTTAACCCTTTCCACTCCAATGTCAAGTGTCACACGACATTGGAGCTGAAATATATTTTGATGTAATTTTCTTAAGACAATTTTTTTTATTACTTTTTGTCGATGCACATTTGAAATAGATAATATTTGACAAGCTGTGTTAGCATTCTAGAAAGTTGGGACCCTTCGCGATAACTACCTGACGTAAACAAAAGAATGGTGAATTTCGGGGGATGGTAGCAGGCTGCGACAAAACAAAACAGTTGCTTTCGCGCTGAGGTTTCGTAAATATCTGTTGTCCGTTTGTGTCATTTTGTAATAAAAAGCGTTAGATTGTTATTGTGAGACATTGATGAGTGATTAATTTGTATCTACTTGAATTTATTGTGTAATTAGTGAATAACATTTTCAACCCATAATGTCTAAGAAAAATACAAGAAATTTAAAACGAAAGCGAATTGTGTGTAAAACTACAGCCGTAAACATAAATACATTTGATCAGTGTTTACCAAACTATAATATATTCCGTGGAACACTGGTGTTCCACATAACCCGCATAGGTGTCCCGCGAAAATTAGGAATGATTTTATATGTTGCAACACATTTAAAAAACTTGGCTCATTCAAAAAATTATCTTGAAGGGTGAGTAACGGTCGATATGATATGTGATGGTTTAAAATTATTTTTGAAATAAATAATACGTGTTATAAATATATATATTTTTTTGTTATACATTATCCATCCTAAAAAGTAAGCTAGGTGTTCCGTTAAAATTTCTGGATTCGTGAAGTGTTCCATTGCAGAAGAAGTTTGGGAAACCCTGTATTCGATCATGAATTTGATAGTAGTGACGATAGTGCATGGGTGTCCAACCGGTAGATCACGATCGACCGGTCGATCTCAAAGCAAAATTTGGTTGATCACGAAAGCTTCCGTGATTTTCGAAAAAATATATAATTTTAACACAAAATATACAAAAATACTAAAATTGAATTATTTTGTAAGCACATACCTATCTAATTCTATGTATTTCGCATTAAAATAAACATTTCTAAGTTTGAATAAAGGAAGAAACCCTAAATAAATAAATTTCTAGCGAATATTTCTCCAATTCCATTATTGCAAAGAAAAGGAAATTGGTGGAGAAAACTTTTTTTTGTGGAATGGAAGTCTTTATAATAAATTCATTTATACTGCATAAAATATGTGCAATCAAAAATGGAGATAAACCGCTGAGCCATAAACATTATAGACAGAAATTATGATGTCGGAGACTTCAGAGCTCCCTTTTTATCTCATAGAATTTCGTCCGCAGCCGATAAGGAGCAACGATTAGATGGGACGTCACACTTTATATATTTGCACCCAGAGGGCAAGCACAAGGACTGTGCTGTGTGTTCTAATAAGAAAATAAAAGGTGGAAGAAAAGAAACATCTTATTATTGCAAAACATGCGAGGCAAAACCATCGCTCCATCCTGGATTGTGTTTCGAAAAATACCATACGAAAATCAATTTTAAAAATTGATATCAAAGATTACTATATTGTACACTATATTAGAAACAAGAATAAAAAAAGATAATTGAAAAAAATCGTTTGAAAAATATTTAAAAAAAAAAACACATTTACCTAATAAACTACCAATTTTGTCGTGGTGGAAACATACAAAAAAAAGATTGGAGCGGAAAGGGTTAATACAACAAAAGATAGGTTGCTGAAAATTTTGGTACTATTGTAGTTTTTATTTAAAAGTTAAAGTCCAATTTTACGCCTGCCGAGCTTTTACCTAGCACGCCGGCTATAATTTGCAATTATTAATTTAATTAGTTATTGACGAGTCGACTCATAACTGGCGTGTTGAGCATGAAAAATTTTACGAGATATCTCGTCTGTGGCAGCCATCAAGTTAATAAATATTGCAATAGTGTTACCTCCGTAAAATAGAAATATGCAATCCACTAAAACACCAAGTGAAGACGTGATTGTACATGTGAAGCCCAAGAAAAAAGTTTTACCATTTTACTAGTTGGCTCACTTCATCTCTCGTGGGCTCATTTATTTGTATGAGGTATAAACATTTTAATCATAGATATCACTTAATCATACATTATCATTATCTATAAATTCTTTTCATATTTATATTATCAATATTGTTTTTTTCACCTCTTTAGTTTTACTTGGTTTTGTATGAATAGTCCTGTATCAACTGTATATTTTTATCAGTTAAAAATACTTGTGATGAGCGAAACCAGTCCTGATTTTAATAAAAAAAATGTGGAATTAGTAGAAAAGAGATTTTCATTTTAAAACGGAAATCTATGTTTTAAATTGAGTTAACATGGATACAACTAAAAGGAGATTGAACAATTTATGCTAGAAAGAAAGACCGAAACACACTTCATTCACCAGTAGCGTACAATTTTTTGTGCTAAAGGAAAAAATAGCCTGATAATAATAAAGAAATAATCTCACGTGTGAAATAAATATTCCAGGTTCCTTTCCGCCAAACGGTGTGCAAGAATGGTCAGTTCCTCCGATGATGCTGAAACCCAGGGATCCGCCTTCCTTTGCCAGGATCACGTCCTGTACAGAAGTAAGAAAATTTTCCCATAAATAAATTATTTATCAATATGTCAATGTTGCGAGAAGTATGAAAGCAAACTATTCGACAATTTGTAGGTGTTTCAACATCTATTTTGTCATCTCATTATCAGAACATGATTGTTATTAATCAGTTTCTCATTGATAAAAAATAAATCGTATGAAGCAAAACTGGTTCTGGATGTTTGTTTATATTTCATCGTAATATTTTTTTTTATTACACATTGTTTGCGGTACACAAACAATTATTGTTTTAATTTTACTCCTCATTTATGAGAAATATGATCAATTGATGATATTGCTGTCATTTTTATAATTATCATCTATTTAATATAAAATTATATTTAATGATTTGGTATTACACCGATTGTGTTACAAACTGCAACATCTATGAAAAGCTTATTCACACAAATTATCTTAAAGTTATTTTCAATTTAATTTCAGTTGAATGGTTATTTTATTTTCATTAGTGGGTTGAAAACAAAATTTTGGATTTCACGAGATGTAGTGATTAGTAGAAACATCTCATTCATCAAACAGCTGATATTTGCCCATGCAGTGTGGCAGCTATGGGTAATAAATCGAAATTTATATCTTTTGAGATTACGGTAAAGTAAAAATAAATCCAGAAAACGACAAATCCGCTTCATTATATTGAACAATATAAATATTATAAAATTCATCACATATACAAAAAAAAATGTATGAATTCTAGATTGTTTTTTTTTGCTTTACAAAAAAAACAACGATGAAACTAAATGAAATTAATTATTGGTTTTGGATTTTATGTATTATGTAATACATAAAATAACTGTATAAAACATAATTAATGTTTATTTTGTTTAAATAAATTTACAAAGCTTTATATAAATTATGTACAGAGCAGAGATTCTAGTCTTTGTATATAATAGGGTTTTGCTAAGGTAGCCTACAAACTGCCCGAGTTATTTTCTACGAGCACAGAGGTTTATGCAGGGTGAAATATTTAACAATCTGAAAAAAAAACTCAACATTTACAAGTAAATAATAATGTATATTTTATTTAAGCATAGAGTTTATATAATATGTAATATATAGAGAAGATAAACGTGTGGAAAGATATCTGAAAATGCTGTTAGCAAGCTTCGTCCGGAGATGAAATTTCAATGACGCATGCATCACATTATGATGAATTGGGCGAGTCAGTCAAGACATAGTTTTATTTAACACAGTTCCCATCATACCTTCTGATGTTGGTGGATGTCTTCACAAATTGAGAGTGTAGCCATGCATTTAAATGATTGTTTGGCAGACGGGAAGTGATGTCTGTGATTATTTTACTGAATGGCGCGCCGAGTTCTTTATATGTATATACTAGAGGGTTCATGATATGTGAAATTCTCTTTGATTACAAAGTGATATAAAAATGTCAAAAATTATGACACAAATGAAACCGGTACAAATGCATTATTTGTTTTTCGATACCAATTTAGAGGTTTTTAATCTCACAAAGGAGAAACTATAAAAATACAGTTTTGAAATTGCCAAAAAAATTACATACATTTCGTACTCTGGAAATAAACATC
The DNA here is from genome assembly GCA_030503985.1 of Himalopsyche tibetana. Lineage (NCBI taxonomy): Eukaryota > Metazoa > Arthropoda > Insecta > Trichoptera > Rhyacophilidae > Himalopsyche > Himalopsyche tibetana. Next base: position 18,978,245 of record JAPJYX010000007.1, read on the forward strand.
GCTGGTGAAGTGATGAACTCAATAAAAATCATATTTAAAAAGAAAAAAACTATAATTCTAAAAGTCGGTAATCAGAGCGACAATACTCTTATACGTTAGAGCAGGTGTGGGGAACCTGCGGCCTTTTGGTTACTCTGGTGCGGTCACCTGGCCAATTCTGTAAATTGTTGTAAATTCGTAAATTCCTGAGATTTTCAATGTCAAAATCCTTGGAAGACCTAAAAAATTCCATAGTCAATGTTTACTGCGGCCTTATGTTAAATCAGAAAAATTAATGCGGCCTTAAGAAAAGAAAGGTTCCCCACCCCTGCGTTAGAGCTTTGGCATTATTCTAATACACTTTATATTTCGACAGCTCATACGTAAAGTATTTTAGCTGCAAAATTGGAACATTACAGGAAAGTAGTTTAAAGATACAAAAGATTAGTGTAAGTCCATCTTTCAATCGTTTTGCTTCAATTTTTATTTAAAATTAACAATGAACTTTCAAAATTGAATGCAAAGGGATCAAAAGCCCAGCCTAAACCAAGCTTTGTTTTTCAATAAACCACTCTCCTGTAATGTTTCAATTTTAAAAGTCACAATACTTTACGTAGGAGGTGTCAATTTCTTAGCAAGATATCACATTTAGTTATTTACTCACTGTAACTGATTTAAGAAAAATATACTATTCACACATACTTTCAATTTGCTTAAAAATGGAGTTTATATCTCTCATTACTGATAAAAAATATAATGTGTAAGAAGTGACGAAAATTTATTCTTTAGGTTGAATCGATATTTACTTGGTAAAACTACATTATAATAATGTCTTAAAAACACTGCAGTAAGTTCTACAAATTTCTAGAATCCTGTAGAATTAAATAGTGTTATTTTGAGATTACTATAATTATTTTTTTTGTTGATTATCTCCTAAACTGTATTTTTGTAGTTGCTGTTGCTTAGCTGTCGCAATTATTTTGATGACGGACAGCCCTTTGTTTTATTGTGTTTAAAAAGAAATGGAGATTTGTTGGTGTTTTATCGAGTTTTGTAGTTTCGCATTGGCAGGTGTGAAATCATCATGTCGTCACGAGCCGTCGCCATTTAGTCATCGAATGCACGATTTAGAGCGAGTGTGTGTATAATAAAAAGGACAGTACCTTATTTCGAACAGCCAACATTTGCCAATCGCCGGCCTTAGGAATTGCGCCAAGTGTTATTTCACATAATACGAGAGTACAGAGCAGCACTTTGGATTATTTTGTGAGACGGTTACACAAAAAATAAAATAATAATAAAAAAACAAAATGCACGTTATTGAGCATGCCAATTTTTAATAAATGAATGAAACCCAACAAAAAAAATACATGACTGAAATTGTTATTGTTTTAGATCCCGTTCAATAGGAAAAGTTAAAACACATAAAAATTGGGTATGCGTGTAAGGATTGGGGGTTGTAATTTTATCGACTGTTTTCGACACGATTTCTTTTTAGAAACAAAAGAGATAAATACACCGTTTTACCGATTTTATCAATTATTTGTATTTTCAAAAAAAAATGTCAGATTTTCTGCCTTTTTTGTTTTATGTAACACTTGAAAAGTCAATTCCTTTATATTACCAAGCAATTGGCAAAGAGTCGTCGTTCCCAAAATGAAAGTGTTTTATTTGATAGTTATCGATAGTCTCAGAGTAATATTTCATTCTTTTACAATAATATAGATGTATCTTAACCACTTATAAGGTTTTCACTGTCAATAAATACTTGGTGGAAAGGCATTATATTGAAAAATACAACACTCTTTAAACACTCATTAGTTCGAGAGTATTTTATTTTTTAATATGTAACTTGACTGTTGAATTACAATGTGTAGCAAAAAATAATGTACTTGTCATTTTTTGTGTTGAAAAATATATGTATACATGTAATATTTTGATAGTTCTGACTGTAAGTACATTTATAATATAAACATGCCATTCCTGAAACTCTATATTTTCTCACTATTCTATATTTACTGATTAACGCATAATAGCTACAACGAAAATGTTTTATGATAATATGTACAGCTAATTAATTTATTCTACTGCATGTATATTGAACAATAATGGAATTGCTACATCTAACATTTAAAATATTCACACTGTGACGTGGCATTCTAATGAGATTGATAATTCCTATTAACTCTCGGAGACTAAAATACATTTAAGGTAGATGGAAATCAGCGAGTCTGATATTTGAATGTGGAGGAAGAGAATCATTTGACCGTAACCACAACCCAATTTTTATTTCATATTGTATTTTCGAGATCATGCGATCATGCACAACAACATTTTCATTAACAACGTGCAGATATATATATACATACATTACATATAAATATGAAAAGAAGCATCACAATATTAATATAATACCCGTCTACTGAATAGCAAAAAAATTAATGATATCAAATGACAATGTAAAAATTACTTGATTATTTAAAATATCAATGTTATTTGTCCGATTATAATTATCAATGAAATTAATTTGACAATCGACCACAGGGCCCTGAATAAATTTTTATAATTAAATATGCATATTGAGGTTTTGCCTAAATATATATTAAAGGCTAAAACATGTCATTTTCTTTAGGCCACGGTCTACAATAAACGCCGTCGGCTGAGTACAGCAATACCTGACGCTGTCTAGGCGTCTAGATGCTACATGCAGAGAGATAACGAGATCGCACATATTAATTTTCATAGTGAGCATTCATCTTAAGGCGTACTGCGTTCATTGTAGATCAGTGTCAAATATACGAGAGAAAATTTGCAATCTTGTTGGTTTTTAATTATTTTTTTGCAATGATTAATAGCAAATTATATTATTAATAAGATAAAACAATAAATAGCGTGCGGTTATTAATGATAATTAAAAAAAAACACTAAATATATTACAAATATATACATAAAAATATCAGAAAGTATAGCTAAATTTTAATACAAAAAATAATAAAATTAGTAAACACGATAGTCATCATCACAGTAAATAAATCTGTTTCAGATTGATTGTAAATGAAAGAGTATAACTCCTAGCATGATTGGCAGTGCAATGAAGTGCGTGAAGCTATTTGTTTTTAAACAGTGATTTTATGAATACATCCGTCACCGCACACCAAACTATCAATAGCTCACTTTGAGAGGCATTCCTCGGGTAATTACTGAATTATTAAAGCATACAATGGTATGATATATTAAAACGCACAGCTCATTCCACATGGATGCTGATAGTACCGCACTTTCAACTTGGCATTGCTAATGTAAAACATATTGCGGATCAATTTTTACAAGTACTGTAAGCATACATTGTCGACAATTAAAATAATACTGAAGGTTTAAGCAATGCTGGCGTAAATACACAGAGTTTTTACAGCAATGATTTCACGGAATACAATAGAGGTATTCAGATATTATATATTTTTTTTATAGTTACGTTTAGGACTCTGAAGTTATGCTGCGAGGGTAAAATTATACACGTTTAGAACACACAATCTTCTTATGGAAGGCCTCTTGTTATGCTGCAATGGCTTTAGTTGAAGAAAAAAGAACACTCTCAAATTGAGCTATTTTGATAAAAAAAAAACATAATGCCTCCTAATCCATTCCCGATCGTACCTCAGCAATCAGGGCCTCCTCCAAGTGATTGTCAGTGATTCTGGTGACCGTGGTCTCAGTGAAAGTGGACTTGGTGATGGTCTCCGTGACGAGGCCTAACGCAGTTGGGGAAGGGGGTAAAGGCACATCCAGAACGGGCGCGCCGCGCTGCACGGTGATGGTCACCCCGGAGGGAGGCGGAACCGTAGGCACGTTGTGATTGGCCGCGGCCGGACCGCCCAGGAAGTGAGCCGGGATCATCGCTTGGAACTCCTCGTTGGTAATTGGCCGCGGAACGGGCTGGATGGATGATGTGGAATGACACCAATCGATTTTGCCAGTCAATTTTTTATACCAAATACAATTAAACATCACAAAAGCAAAAGCTTCGCATTCGTCTCTTCCATCGACTGTACAATAGATATTTTATTCAATGTCATCGCTTTGAATTGACATTGTTCCATCAGTTTTTAGGAAATAATTCTTATCCTAACAAAAAGTGAATTCATTCATTTCCTCGCTTCTTGATATAATCACCTAGCACCTTTCATACACTCTCGCATCTATATGTATTTTAAAATTTATTTCTTTCGAGATATTTTTGAGTAAGAGATTAAAACAATATAACAAGCTATTAAATTTGGAATACTAATATTAACCATAAAGATTTTTTTAAATCATGCGTTTTGTAAATGAAAATAAATATGTAATTAATCCGAGACACTTTGAACAGAAGAAAAGTATTTTTGATAATAATCATTGTTTATAATGTTTGAATCTGTTTCAGGAGAGCATTCTCGAATCAATTGTAACATAAATGAAAATGAATAAGGTTCGATTTAGAAAAATGCAATAAATAGAAATGGCAAATAACCCTACGATAATCGCATAACATCAATCGTACATTCTATGGGAAGCGAAGATATAAAATAAGTAAATAATCAATATGCATTCAATATCGTAATAATAGATTGAATACAAAATATACCAAGAGAAGGTTTATTGAATGCACCGATAGATGCAATGTTGGCATTCAGCATTTAATATGAAAAAATATGCATCTGATGTTTACTGTTCCGTTATGACGACAAAACAAACTACACATTTTAAAGCGGGTGAAAGAAATTCATAGGCTAACCTGCGAGTCTTCTTGGAAAACTTCATTTGTCGAACCGGAGATGGATTTTGCCGTGTGGTTTGCAGCGTTCGACGGTTGCTGATTGGCATTTTCCGCAATAGGAATTCCAATTGTATTCTGAAATTATGAGATATCTCCCGTTTACAACCGTTCACATTACAAAGGCTATGCTTGTTCCCATCACCATCCGCCGGGGCTTTACATCTAGTTTGAGTAGAGGTTTCCTGTGGCGTAACGAACGTGAAGCGTTTTTCACTTTTGGGCTGGGATTGTCTCGGGAGCAATTGACCAACACATGGCACCTTACACTCAGTGTGTGGAAGTTTCCCTATAGATTCACTAAAAGCTAAGAAGTTTGCCCTAGTAGCTACCAAGTCGGTGGTCTGTGGGTCTGACACAGCACGGGTTGTCAACCTGGTCCGTACCGCCCACTAGTGGGCGGTAAAGGCTTCCGTGGTGGGTGGGCGGTGGGAGATTTTCTTTTCTCCTAAATTCCTTCTGGAAATTTTTTCACCCATATACTAGATTGAAATATAGTGATGTTGATGGGCGGTAAGGAAATTTTAACATGAAAAATAAGCAAAAGTGGGCGGTGAGCATAAAAAGGTTGACGACCTCTGCAATACAGCGTCAGAGCTTAAAATTTATAAACTCCTTCCCGATATGGTTTTAAATATATACTAACCTCTGGTGATAGACTTGGGAATCTTCTGGGTGCAGGCTGTGGAGGTAAATGATTGGTCTGAGGATATGGTGTTTGGTTTGAGGGAACAGGCTGGACAGTCCTCGGTGCCTGTTGAACCGACGGATTGACTGCTTCGATTTGGTTAGTTGACGGTTGGTAAGTAGCATTATTGGCGTAAGGAACGTGTTGCGTGGCCGTGAGCGTAGGCTGCAGCTGAGGCTTGGCGACCGACGCTTTCGGAAGGGTGTTGCTCGTCATTGGATGCGAGTTGTTCAAACTTAACGCGGCCTGGCCATTGTTCAGCTGGATGCCTCCTTTACTTAATACGGCATCTTCTGTTATAGAGCGTCTGTAGGTAGGATAGCCTGCAATACGATCAAATTATTAATAAATAAAATATATTAAAAGGATTAATTTATTAAGTTAATTAAAAAAATATAAAATAACTTTTAAAGTATCAATAATAATTGAGTAACGGATATGTAGTTTAGAGCTTACTTGAATTTTGGGGAACAACAGGGGTCTCTCGTTCAACAACAAGACGCACGAAGCGCTCATGGCCTGTGAGAAGACCGACTGCTTGCTCGTGTCGAGCGTGTGCCATCTCTGATCCGTTTATCTGTAACAAGAATTTTCAAAATGCATTCTCAAAGCTTAATTGCAAATACTTAACTAAAGATCAATTAATTATGGATAAGAGTGCTAATATTTTGAAAAAAGGACAATGCCAGAATGTGTTGTGAAACATACCGATACAACTTTGTCTCCGACTAAAAGTTTTCCATCCTTTGCAGCAGCACCGGCAGGTGATATGCGAGATACATAAATTGCTTCACTACCGTCCTGGAAATAAGCAGAATTACATTTAGAACACATAATTTGCGCTAAAATACGAGTTTAGAATTCGGATGCTCAGGATTTATTTTCCTTTTTAAAAGAATAGGGTGTTGTTGTTAAAAATGTTCTTGATAAAAACGGAAATAACAGGTATATCATTCAAAGAAATTATGCAAATCATAAAACCGATAATATCCTACTTATAAATAGCCCAAGTATAGATTTGAAACTCTTTGATACCTTGAAAGCTGGGGATCCTTTTCCTCCGGCAATACTGAAGCCCAATCCTTGCCCATCTCTTATCAGCGTAGTGTGTACAAGCACCTTTTGCATATAGACTGGAAGAAAGAAATATTATAAAAATACATTGAATATAAAACAGTCACTCTTAATGCATGTAAGCACAGATTTTTTTTTTTGAGTATCATTCTTCATATTAAATTAAAAATGAAATAATAACTGTATTATTCCACCAGTTGCGTAGCAAGGTGTGTCATGATTTTCGCCTCTTTGAGAAGCATCTTCAGACTGATGATCGTTCTTTATGATCGATTACATCAATTAAACCAACAAATGCATAAATAACAAACTTTGAGGTGACGCAGGCTGCGGTGGACTCGGAGAGGTCTTCTTTTCAGTCTGCTGGGCGTGATGGTTGGTTATTACGAGGGGACTTGGCTTTTTGCCCGTTAAAACCTGAAATTAAACAAGAATGAATTTGTGATGATTCATAAATGACCTATCTTGTGGAGAGATGTATTCTTACTTTTACGTATTGTATTTTTAGAGTATTGAATCCATCAACTAACATCAATATTTCATCAACAAGCCTGATGGTTAGAGCATGTTTATAAATAAACAAACAGCAGTTAAAAGGAAACTTGCCTGTCCATTTTCCAAAGTAGAGGTGGTATCACCACTAGCGAGTGATTGATGACTAGCAGCACTAGCCGCTCTACTGTGGGTTCTGTTGAGAAATTTATTAATTATAAATAAATATATAGAATAGATAAGTTTTAATAATACTATACAAATACATTTGAATTGATCAAATTATGTACATTCACACATGTTTAGATATTTGAACAAATTATATTGAGAAGTCTATAATCAATGTAAAATTTTAGTTAACTATTCAATCCTGAGAGACCAGTAATCGAGTTGAGGTATACAAAAAATATTTTCTGGCAGAATTTGTCTGGTCTTCAGTAATAAAAAAGATGCATGCCAGCTGCATGGTCGAGTGTCTACAGTTTTTATAAATTGATTTTTTCAATCGATTTATAGATTTCTGTTCGAAGGCATGGATGTACGCGATGTCTTGAACTTCCCCATCACACCCATCCTATCCTAAAAAAACGGGGCGTATCAAGAGCGATTAGCTAACCGCTATTCTTGTCCATTCCTATCCTTCTATCCTTACAGAGCAACCGAGTAATAAGCAGTTCTCATAAAACTCTTCTGTTGAGATAAACTCCATTGTTAATCCATATGCTTCACATTGCAACCGCATATGGTAAAAAAAAAGAAAATTATGTTGTTTCACTGGTACTGCAAATACCACTGAAATTGTCAGACGCCAGGCTCTCTCAAGAAGATCTCTCTCAGATCAAGCTCTTCATAATATATCAAAAAATGAAAAGGATGACTGCCAACTTCTTCAGTGCAGTTTTTATACAAAAAAAAAAAAATGGTTTTTTAAATATTTTTAATACATTATTCAAAAATAAACACTCATTAATGAAAATAATACTGAAAAACTATCATACATTTTTTTTTGTGCATCGCATTATCAATGTTATTATATTATCTAATGATAATCAAAGTTTGGGCCAGTATATCGGTTATGAAAATCTAGCATATTTTTAAAAATCTTGGAATGAGAATTGGGAGTATGACCACAATTGAAGCACATGTGGCTCTGCAATGTACCGATCACTGTAAGCTGGCCCTGATATACAGAAATAAAGAATAAATAAATTTGAATCGTTCAAACTATGTACATTCTCACAAATTTTGTCACTAACGACCCGGGTTTCGCCTTTCGGCATCTTCAGGCATTCAAGTGCACGGATGAACTTGAACTGACGCTTAGCAAATAAATTAATTAATAATAAAGATAAAATACATTACTTAAATTAATAATAAAGATAAAATACATTACTTAAATAAATCCGGGATTTATAGATTGCAATGCTCTTGTTGTACAAAGTTTTATATCGGCAAAACAGAAAGAACATTGAACATCCGAGTTTTAGAACATATGGCAGCCTTTAGATTGAAAAAAGACACGTCTACTTTTGCTAATCACTTAATTTCGGAAGGACACGTGTTCAATCAGGAACAAGGGATAAAAATGTTACACCCAAATACGGACAGTCATAAGCTCTTTTTCCAAGAAATTTTAGAAATCAATAAAGCACAGTTGCAAAGTCTTCCGATTTTAAACGAAATAACAAATTTTCCCACATCTCCTCTTCTATACCCTATATAACCATAAAATCATATAATCATAAAACCTTTGCCGACAAACAGATTATATAATTCTTGAAACTGCTCACTACACAAATCTGTCGGCATTCCCATGAGCTCGTCCTTTTCGCCAGCAATGGCTTTGGACTCAGTGATGCATTTGTATCTTATATAAGCACGAAACTTTTATTTGCTAAGCGTCAGTTCAAGTTCATCCGTGCACTTGAATGCCTGAAGATGCCGAAAGGCGAAACCCGGGTCGTTAGTGACAAAATTTGTGAGAATGTACATAGTTTGAACGATTCAAATTTAATATTGAAATTCCACCAAGCACCTTCAGTCGAAATCTTAAAAGAATAAATAATTCGTTTCGTGCATAATGTTGGCAATGATAAAATTTTACCTGGAAGTAGCAGGGGTATCTCTGGTGACGACGAGGCATAGGGTAGGCCCGCTCGCTTTGAGTACCTCAACCGCAAAGTAATGGTCTACGTCAACTACCGATTCTCCATTTACGCTAACAACTTTGTCTCCAACCTGATATAAGGAAAATGACATTGGTTAGTAAACGTAAGTGTTTATGCATTACATTGTGATAACAGAGGTATCTTTTTTTTCAAATTAGTTTGTATGTCAAGCTTGTATGAAGATGTGTGACCTTGAATATGCCGATGATGCTGTCGTATTCGACAAATCCATTAAGGGCATCCAGGAGACGATATTGATGGGTTAGGAACTAAGTCAGGTCGCATTGGTCTAAAAATGAATACTAGTAAGACCAATGTGATGTGTGACCAAACCTATCATGACTCTGATAAGACCCTTACCAGCACGGGACAGATCATCAAGAGGGTTCAGATCCCTTGGCGTATATATCCCCGAAGACGGTAGTACAAAAAAGGTACATTCAACTCAATGCGGACTGCCTGGGACACACAGCTGTACTCGATTAAAACCAAATACCACTTATTTAACGCTTGCATTCTGCCGGTACTGCTTTACGGTTGCGAATCATGGCACCTGAAGAAGACTCAGAAAAACCGTATACTGAGTTTCGAGAACAGATGCTTACGTCGGATAATGGGGGTGAGGTGGTTTAATTTTGTGAGGAATTCAGAGAAAAGGGAGCGTACAAGACAGCGTCCCGTCATGTCAGGGTGTCTTTGAGAGAGACATTGGAACTGGCTGGGTCACGTGCTGCGGATGCCTCCGGAAAGCTTCAATCCTGCCTGCCTATTCTTTCGACCAGTGGGATTCCGGCGCCACGGACGTCCGTTGGGTACTATCCATAGGATTTACTCGGCGGAACTGAGGGATGCTGGCATGTCATGGGAGGAAGCAAAGCAATTGGCGGGAGACAGGGAAACATAGAGGTACCGCGTGGCGGCCATATGCTCCACATAGGGAGCGAATATAGCCAAAGAAGAAAGAGAAGAATTAAAATATCAAAATATAGATGATTTAATAATGAACTAACACAAATAAAAGTTTAAAATTAATAGACAGGGAAAGCTGCTTACCTTTAAATTAGCATTAATAATAATTGACTATAAAAATAAATGTTTTTTTTGGCAAACTGGTATAATTAATGTACCGAGTGAGTTATTCCAGGCAAAGAATTTATATCAAAGAATCTCTTTGTACTAACTCATCTTTAGCTGCAAAATCAGGCTCAGATACCATCATTATTTCAATGTTAACAATACAGTTGTAAGTTGTTTGGCTAAATTAAAATCAACGCATCTTACCCTGAGTCCAGCATTATGAGCTGGTCCCGCTGGTGTCACTCTAGAAATGAAGATACCGTCATCGTCCCCTCTGAAAGGAGTCGATCCTCGGCCTCCAGCGATGGAGAGTCCGAGCCCTCCAGCGGCCCGTGCGATTCTAATCTCATGGTGGATTCCTTCTCGGCGTGCCTGGTTCTGTTGCTGCTCTTGCTGTTGAGCATTCTCGAGGAATTCACGCGTGTCTAATGTGTCGTGAGCTGAAACAAATAAGAAAAGGACGAGTTTAATAAAATTGCATAAATGTGTCTGGTCAGTGGTCGATTGGTCAGCATCGTTGACTTAGGTCGCAAAGCTCAAAGGTTTGAATCCCAATAAGGATAGCTTAGTAAAATGATTTTTCCAGCAAGTTATAATTTCTGTTCGAAGACATGGATTTCTGTGATGTCTTCAATATCCTCTCACCCATCCGTTCCTTAAAACGGAGCGTAGCAAGAGAAAATAGCTAACCACTAGTCGTGTCCTATTCCTACCATTTTATCCCCACTTTCTTCATAAAAAAAAAATGGTTAAGCAACTGAGTTACAGTTAGTTCTCGTAGAAAAAAATGTGTTTAGATAAAATTCAATACAAGTCTATTTGCTCCACATTGGGAATGGCCGTAAAAAAAAAAATTTAACACATCAAAAATATTTTACACCACGATCAAAAAAAGATCAAGACTAAATTAAGTAAGATGAACCGAACCCCTCAAATACGAAAAAATCAGACCTATCATACGAGTCATCAATTTAAATTGCTGAGAACAATGTTGCAACTATAATATTACCTGTCCATCACATAAATTATAAATTAAGTTCATTCTGCTATTAAAAAAACTGCAGATTAAAATTATTATTTTTGCTGTTGATAAATATTATATAATTACATATTGGCATATGACATTTCAAGGCCTAGTTATGTAATTATTATAAATAGAAGGATATTGAAAATTAAGTAAATTTGCATGGTAAATGTTTTGGATATTGAATTAGCCACCAAAACAGGAAGAAAAGCAATTTAATTTAATAATACAGTGGGAATGGCACAATTTTTTTTTTAGCAAATTCGATTCAGCGAAATTAGAGGTACCTATATATACATTATGTTAACATTTAATAAATGTCATTAAAAGAATTATTATTCCTCATAGCCTAAGGTCATACAGGTTTTGATGATAATATAATATTTTTACAGCACCATCTTTACAAAAAAAATAAGTAGCTATGTTTGAGAAAAATGTAGAAGAGGGAAATGGATGTAGACTTTAAGTATTGGTTGCATTGATTTTTTTAACATAAAATTCAATAATATCAAATAAGTTGACTTGATATAAAATTAATAACTTCATTATTCCACTGCTTAAAGTAGAACTAAGGAAGATGACTTGCATAAACATTTTGCATGTAATTGTAGATACATAATTTTCGAATAAATATGGCAATGGATTAATGCAGGGGATTAGTAACTGAAATTATTTGATGGGCCAATTAAAATATTGCCTTCGTGGCTGAGTCACAGACTGTACTATGGTGGAATTACAGCCTACTCTCATTACAACTCTGCCCATAAGAGTGAGATAGCAACAGATACGTGTGCCATAGCCATGCAATAGGACTGGACTACATTTGCTATCTTGCTCAGTCGACTAGCGCTGCCCCATATAACATTTACATTACTACAAACGAGTGTCTGGGGTCAGCATAACCGCCCAGGTAATAATTCTTCCTCCACAAATTTATTTGTTTTTTTTTATTATTTTACCAATAAAAAAATATATAGAAATTTGGAAACCTCGAAAGAGCCACACAAAATCTTTAATTGGACCACGAGTTGGACATGCCTGTGTTACTAGATAAAAGTGGATGAATTGTAAAAACAAGGGTGCCTATAACCTTTCGACTCATTGCAAAACTATCGTTTCATAAATTATTATACAAACATATTTAAGTAGATTGAATTGATTATAAAATTTAAATTAATGACACTATTATTCTACAACTAGTAATGTTGTGAAGCTTTTTACTTAGTAACACAACCCGTTTAATAAAAATATAATCAATTTAATTTGTATATCATCGACTGAGAATATGTAGTTAGAATTATTTAATGAATATTGCTACTGGTGCTATTCTACGTCAATAATACGCAAAATTAATATGTGTTTAATATACTTGTAGGACGATTTCAAAATATTGGCAGAATTTACAGCAATGTACATATTTATAATACATATCGATGGCCTAGTTCCATAGAACTGATAAGTCAACAATTTGATGTTTTGAGTTATATTACCCAATATATTAGAATACCTCTCTTCTATAACTACACAAAAATACAACTAGAAAAATTTACATGTTTTCTCTCGGTAGACAGATGTTTGCGTATGGAACTAAATAAATATAAACAACCCTCTCTCAGTTTCATATAAAAATACTCGAAATATCATTTTATGGTTTCGTCAATATTTCAGCAAACATGTTTCGAATTGAGATAAATGACTATATACTAAAAACTTTATACAAATAATAATTATCACTTTTTTACAACTCAGTATAGATGTGTCATAACTTTGATCAGCCATATCTCAAAACTACCAATTTCTAGTTGTAGCACTATGCAACAAAGCCACCGATATACATATATAAATAAGGTATTTTTAACTTCTTAGAATGTGTACATTGTACAGGTAATTAATTACAGTTTTGTTTTCATTTCTAGAGGCAAAACAAGTTACCGTATTTATCCATTATGGCTAAAGTGGTCTTGTCGATCTACCTGAGTGCTCATTACTGATTGGAAATATTGAGTTATGGTTCTTAAAATATATGCTTTCCTAGTTTAACAATGTTAACAAAAGTATAGGCAAGAGATGGATCGATATTTTATGGTTGAACATACAGCACACACTGCATTATTGGTTTTATTGCATACAATTCACGAATTCGACTTGTAACTTGCAGCTATTGGTGGATAAGTGGAGTTCGTATGTGAAATATTAGTAATCATCGTAGCATAAAGTAACTTATTCTACAAAAGTGTCGACAAAGTAATTTGTGGATACTTTGAAGAATGCCTGTAAAATATTATTTTATTATCAAAATTAGTAAAATGCATTGATTTTGTTAAAAAATAAATAATCTTTTTTGTACTGCTACGAGCAATAAGAACCGATATATATTCTTACCACCAAGAATTGGCAGTGAACAGCTTAAAAGTCACCATTGATTATAGTAACAATTAAATCACAATACCACTTATAACAGTGGTTTCCAATCTTTATGTCACTACGCCTCCCTCAAAGAAAAAAATCTTCTCGCCTCCCCATACTTTATTTCATATAGTAATAAAGACACGTTTTAAATGGTAAATAAATATTTTAAGCTGTTCACGCCTCCCTTTGCAATAGTCCAAATATCCCAGGTTGTCAACCGCTGACTTATTAGGTGTCAACTGTCAATACTCGGTGGAAAGGCATTGTATTTTTAAAAAAGTCTTTCATACTAATTTCAGATTCATTTAATATGACCAGGACCGGTTTCGCTCATGAAGAGCATTTTCAACAACTGAATTTCTGATCAACTGATTGTATAAAATAAATGTGAAATTAGTACAAAAGAGTGTTCTATTTTTTCGAAATCACAATACGTATATTTTATCAATTTATCTAATTTCATGTACCAAGTGATTTAATCATTTTTAATACTGGCAGCGATACTGAACCTTCTTTTTCATTTAGGCCGTATGCCAGTTTTTTTTAATACATTGCAGGGGCCGCAGCATATTACATATTAGTAATACGCAAATATACCACATAATATAAATACTGCAAATTTTTTTTTTCAACAATACCAGATGTTTGAAAAAGAATCTGGTGACTATGATTTTTTGTGCCTCACATAAAATCGGAATGGGCCACAAGTTGAGTATCGCTGTATTTATCATCACAAATAACTCATGCAGAATGTACTGTTATTTTAGTAAGGTTAAAAACGTTTAAAGGTTTAATCTATTATAAATAAGTTTAATTTAATTTTTCTCGACACATTGCATACTAAATAACATGTATTAATTAAGCGTTGGTATTTCTAAATTTAACCTTTCCAATGCCGCAGGCTTTGTTTCATTAACGTTGATAAACGATCCATAACAGATTATATCACGGAACTGTGTCCATTCTACACTCGGAAGATAATAGAGGTGTAAATATCAAATGGAGAATGTAATTTATAATTCGCTTCGGAAAATACAAATATAAGTATACCTACATACATACGAAGAGCACGCTTTGGCGGATTCAATCACGAGACACCATCAATCATTACAGACAATAAAAACACCAATTATTGTTTCGGCTGTTGAGTTTTAATGTAAGAAAAAAAAACTCATATGTAATTAGAACATAGACTAGACGGTTCATACTAAAGATATAGGCACGAACGATATTATGACACCGCAGCTTATCGAATAATCCTCCTAATGTTACGGAGATAAAAGTTGAATCAATATGCAGTCATTACAAAACATTGTTAATAGTCATACTATTGAAATTGTAACTATTGCGATGTTAGTTGCGAGATGATGCCATTAATTTATTGTCTACTTGTTTTGGTATTTCTATAATATTTAAAATTACAGTTGCCAATGTGCACCACATCGCGAATATCCACGCTCAACGCTGACGGACGCAGAAGATATGTCAGGGGTGGCCATTCAATTTGAAAATATATACCCTAATAGATAATAATTACATACATGAGAAATAATTGATCACGTATCGATTTTTTTAAAGAGATTAAACGTTTAGTTTTTGTTACTAGAGCAAAGCGCTCGTAAAAGATTTAGTACCAAAAAGTATTTTAGAAAGTACGGGGTCCAAGGCAGTTGACTTTCAATTGTTCTAAGGGGTGGCCTATGACCGTCATGGGCCATGGCCATCTCCATGGATCCTCCAATGATGCCCAATATTGAATTGACAAAATCAACGTTGCCATGGATTGAAGTTTTTTTTTCTTAATATTAATTACTCAAAACAATCAAATACTCTGGCAGGCATGATAAGTATCTCAATGATAACGAATAGACAAACAAAAGTGGTTAGTTTATTAAACGAAGAATGTATAGAATACATATATCTAAATGCAATTTGCATTTGTTTTTTGTTGCAAGTATAGTAAATTGTGTGTAGAGTTTATTTAAATTTTAAATATGAAAAGCGATCGCATCCGGAAAATTGTACATGCGCTGTAATAGAATTCATACCTTAATTTCACGCTTATTTGAGAGTAAAAACATAGAATTCGACTTGAATGAAACGAGCTTGCAAAATAGGGAAAAAAAACAAATAAATTACGCAGTTAAAAACATCAACAAGAACGTGTGTGTACTAACACTAGCCCTGGAGGCATACTTTCATAGTGACATCACCGGCGTAACACAACGAAAGAAAACCGGTCCTTGCTTAATATTTATTATCGTTTCTTATATCATTTTTTTTTATTACAGCTAGATAATATGTAAACATCGCATATTATAAAAGATAAGAATACAAAAAACGGAATATCAAAGATAAATAGTTTTATTACCGTTTGACAACAAATCAATCAGTTACGTCATTGACAACGTCAATTTGTTGGTCATCATGGAAGAATTTTGATTTTGATTCTGAGACAAAATTGTAAAACAAATTTTTACATTACATATTATTTCTACATTGCTTGCATCGGTTGTAAATGCCTGATAATGTAAATATATCCTGTGTATCCAGATATTGCTTTGTCGGCTTAAAAGGATGTTTTGGAGAAGGAAAATCTTTAACTGTCTGTCACTAATCCAGCTTTGATCGTATATAATTATCTTTATACATATATTTTGTAAATTTAATGACCGCATATTGACCAGTGATCTTCGGCGAGAAGCCTAGAGAAGTGGGACAGTTAAAAAAGACAAAATTGCAAAAACATGTCAGCAAAATCGTTTAATTTATGTGTAAATAATATTGGACGGGGGAAATCAATCGAAGCGTCGCTTCGAAAAGGTATCTAGAAACCGAGATTCCAAATGTTAGCGGATTTTTTTTTTTTTATAATGAGTAATCGGCTTGTCAATGTTGAAGTAAATATCTTTCTACAGTTCTAAACAAGCGCATTTAATAAAGATATAGCGCAGTGTGACAGTGATTGATTGAAAAATGATTAAAATACCAAAACACATTTAAATTGTATAATGCAACGTCAAAAAGAAAGTTCGCCCCGCACACAATACGATCATAGTTAGTTTAGTAAATTACACATCAGGATGGCTTTGGTGAGATTACACCGAGCATAAAAACACAGGCTGACAAAACAGTACATATCTATAAATAGAGCCTTCATTTACTATTGTAGGTGTGTTGTGTTGGCCGCTTTGAAACAACAAACCAATTGGAGCTTTTAAAAGCAGTTTGCTGCCTAATTTGGGATACGTTGTTGACGTTATTAACAGGGTGTCCAACCCCGAACCTTTTTTGTGATTCCGGGATTGAACATTCACCATAAAATCATGTATAAATGGGATTGAGAAATTTTTGCTCGACGATTTTGAAATCCAGGGATTTGCGGAATCCCCAAAATGAAAAGATGCGAGACCTTTCTTTGGGCCTCGCGTAAATTTCTCAAATTTTCTTGATCTCGGAATCCCGGGATAGTATTATCATAGGCCAGGGATTGGAGGCCCTAGTTGTTACCCAGCAGTGTGTTTGTTGCATAGATGGATACATGTATTACACATACTTTGAGAAACAAGGCAGCTCTCAATATAATCAAAAATATACGCAATTTCACATTAAAATAAATTCTACTTTGTAAGTTTTGATTCGAATATACGATCATCAATCAACATCACGAATATGACCTGGTTTAAATTGTATTTGTTTTTAATTTAGAACGTCGGAACCTATATGGTAGAATATAAAACTACGATTACAATTAAACCACACTAAGAAGTTATGATAAACGTGACGATAATGAAATAATACCAATTAATATTTTTTATTAAACTTATTAATTTCAATTGTTTACCGATCTAATCTAGTAAGGTTCCTTTATGTGTAGTTAGCGAGGAGAGTTCTCGAAGCTCTATCTTCTCGTCATCCTCAAAACGGTATATCCATCCGCCAACATCTGCTAAAATATTCCAAGGAGTCTCTCACGAGTAGAGGTCTGCACGGGCCCAGGCCCGGCCCGCGGGCCGTGTTCGGGCGGGTAAGCGCAATTGAGATTCGGGCTCGGGCCGGGCCCGGGTAAGGAGTTTATTCTTCAGAAAATTATTTCAGACTATGTTTGTGTCATAAGTCAGCCATGATGATTTTAATTATTACCAGTTCTAGAGAGAATCGTAAATTTGTATAAAACGGATTTTTTTCGGTCTGTTGAGTATAAATCCGGGCTTCGGGTCGGGTTCGGGTAACAATTGTAGTATTAGAATCGGGCCCGGGCCGGGTCGGGTAATTTTGAAAAATTTCGACCCGTGCAGACCTCTACTCACGAGTCTTCTTACAAATATATCTGCTATTGACTATATCACAGGCCAACCCTTACTGCTTACTATTTAACAGGGTTGTGGAGTCGGAGTCGGAAAAATCTTACGACTCCAACAAACTAAAATAAATAATTATTAAGGTGTTAAAACCAAAAGAGTATATAGAGTTGCCATTGCATGCTAGGCTGACTAAAAATCAATTCGAAGTCGGTTTTCAATTTAAAGCCAGAGACGGGTCGTTTTTTTTTACCCAACTCCACAGCCCTGCTATTAAATATGATATCTGTTTTATTTGCAATAAATATGTTAATTTTGAAGTATTCAATTCAGTTTAAAATTACGTAAGTATCGATGATTTTCAAATATCTCAACTAGACGGTTAAATACTGCAGTGTTAGGTGGATTTTGGAATTAACGGATGAAAATATCTACTACCTGTGTACACAATTGAAATTTTTACTTGATCAATACAAAAATAGCTTTATCTGTTTATCGTTAAAGCGAATATTTCAAATTCCAACAAACAAAACAGCGGTCACGCGGACGACTAAGTACCAGCAAGAAAATTAATTATCGGATGAGGTTTTTTTTTTTGCGATTTTCTAAAATAGCAAAGTCTTGCGAAAGAGTTGATTATCTGTGTTCGGAACGTTCTTCGAGTGTCCGGCATTAAAATTCCAGGTGTACGACCTTTCCAAAGTAAAAGAACGGTGAATTAAATAAATCTGACGCCATTTTTGCATACAATCGCCGCGCGGGTGACGTAATTTTTAAAAGCGGCAAAGTAATCATAAAAAAAACAAACGCTCAGTGAACACAAGATCTGCTGATAAGCGATTTATAAATACAAACATTGGCATTGAAATACTTGTAATACTTGAGCACAGCCCTGTTTTTTTGGATCGAGAATGTGATGGAATTTAAGCATCACAGTCATCCCTGAAGATATGTTCACTACATCAGCAAATTTTATATTTCTTTTTTTTAATTTTCACGCAAAATGACGAAGCACCTAATTTTATTATAGCTACTTAAAAAAATGATTATTCCGGCCGAAATCCACCATGAATAAAAATAACGTCTGAGATCAATCAAAACTTTTCGATTTATTTTTTTGAAGATGGTAATATGAGATTACATATAAATAAATCCGAAATTTAAGGTTCCCCACCCCCCGTACGTTCCGTTCAGATTGACGTATAAGCCATCGCATTTAACGAACAGACTACTCGCGCGAGACAAAGTAATTATAAAAGAAAAAACTTTATTCACGCATTTTTTCAAGTACTTAATTTATTTTATGAGCATACGAATAAATACTACCATAAATTAAGTCATAAAAGGTACGCATAGCAAAAAGGTAAAACATTTTTTACCTTATTACAATGGAGTTCTACCAAATAAGTGCCAATTCACCAATGGTATCCAAAGCAATGGAAAGTTATAAAATAAAGATGTAATAATACGAATGGGAAAATATACATTACCTGTTCGTGTATTGATCACCATTGTCCTTGAACAACCTCAGGCAATTATGGTTGAAAATTGCCTGCATCAAAGATCGATAATAACCTCACTTCGATCGTTGTTTATAATGTACGGCACGAAACACTTGGCAATTATTTCAAGTCTCACATAACTGTTTTAATTTTTTTAAATGTGCGCCTAAATCGAAGAGGGGTCTAGTTGCAACCTTGTCCTGATCAAAATATTCAAAGTTGTTGTACATTCAAATGAGAGAAGATGCACATGAGAAGAAGCACATGCAAACATCTGCCTACCGAGATAAAACTAGTAAGATTTTCTAATTGTAATTGTGTGGAGCCATAGAAGAGAGATATTCGAATATAGTTGGTAATATAATTCAAAACATTAAATTTTTGACTTGATCGGCCAATTCTGTTATTTTTTGTAAATTTGTTAATTTCTGAGATTTTGGATTCGAAAATTTTTGGAAAAGCTTAAAAAAAGGTCCTACGCTGGTAATTTTGGGGGATCCGAAAATTTCTTGGGTTTAGAAATTGACATGAAATGTTTCAGAATCGCCGGCCAAAGATTCCCTAGTGTCAATGTTTATTGCGGCCTTATGTTGAATCAGATAAACGAATGATGACCTTTCAAACGGTTCCCCACCCCATAACTATGCCATCGAATATATTGATGCAGAACTATTTTATCTTTGCTCCTTGTAAAACGAATCATCGACGACTAGCCGAAATTAAAAAGGATTTCTAAATTCATAAATATACATATGCTTCACAATAAAGCAGTGTCTCAATGATAAAATAACAGTTTTCATAGACAGAAATTATATCGAATTGCGCCGTGATAATAAATACATTAGTAACATTAGCGGGAAGACGAAAGATTGTAAATAGACGGTACTTTATAATCAGATTTTCCTTGTCACTCCACTTAGCGATCGCTATACTAAAAAGCTACCCAAGTCAGTCACTATCGCGGCCTTGAAGGCTTGGCTAATCAAATATGGAGCGAGGAAAATTCGAGCAAATATTTCTGATAATTTCCATCCGATACAAAATAAATTGACACAAACGCCAATCTACTTGCTTATCGAATTCGATTGTGAAATTCAATAACTCAACGAAAACGATATAAAAATATTGATTATATTTTATAGCAGAAGTGATGGGGGTCAAACAAGTTGTTTTTTATTTAGACAGTTTAAAATGTATGTATTTAGAACCATTCTTAACTGTACTGATAATACAACCAAAGCTTCCGTTCATATAATGAACGTTTTTTCGAACGCACTTATCTTCATATCATATTATCGTTTATTGCTGTAAAATTCGTATATAAAAGTGGAAGCTACTTGTAATTAATGTTGTCGACGCTTGTGGTCTAGTCAACTGATAACGATAAGTTGCATCAGTTGATAACGCTCGCCATTAGCGAAACTGCCCCTGCTCTTGGTGAGTAAAAATGGAAATAAGTACAAAATAATGTTGTGTTTTTCTTAATAATATATTGCCTTTCCACCAAGTATTGACAGTGAACACATTAAAAGGTGTTGGAGTTGAATTTAAAAAAATCATTGCACTAATATTATGTTTTTTTTAAAGTATCTGGTGCCTTGGCTGTATAAGCTGTAACGTAAAATATGACTAATTAATATATATATATTTTTCAAACACGAGAGCGATAGATACTTTGATCGAAAGCAGAAAAAATAACAGTTATATTTTATTATTTATCAAACATAGTTGTATATACTATTGTGTTAGTTGATTGGGTATTAAAAATACAATATCTGCGGTTAGTAAAGGAACACAGCGGAGTTGTGTCAACTTTACTATCCTAGTCAACCCACACATTAACAGTTTTTAACCGTAACTCTTTAAGATTGGGGTGGGGGTTGTACAGCGCCTAATCATTGGCCCACCTATAATGAAATTCGTAAATTAATTTTTCACCTAGCGAAAGAAATAACAATCGCCTTTCCCTTAGCATAATGTGAAATTAGATTTGATCATTTTTTTTCCTGCAATTACGTCTAGGGTCATTATCGTGTAAGTGGAAATATATTACAACAGGTTCTGGCGCTTCATGATGTTTGCAAGATTAATTTAAAATAAGCGTATGTTATCACGCCAGGTGCACCCAAAAGTCGCGAAAATTGTATCGCCAGTTAACACGAATGTGGCAGCAGCATTGCTAGAGCTGAAATTGTTATATATATCGACAGAAGTCAGGTAAAAGGACGTAACACACACAACAAATTTTACAGGAGGCACTAAAAACTTTTTTTGATGATTTTGAGCCGATGGCAAATGATGAAATATACACAACCTTGAAGTGTATGGAGTCTAATAAACTAGAAGTTTAATCTAATATTAAATTCGTAAATTGTGTAAGAAAAACCTTTGTTTACGTCTTTTTTCCTAGTCGCAATTTTCACAGGCCATTCTTTTTTAAAACTTAAAAGATACATTTAGATACTAGTCCGGCATTTGAGGCTGAAATAATTTTGATAGAACGTGTATCAAGTTGCATATACTGTGATCATCCTTTTGCCTTTTCAGTCGATATAGTACATATAGTAGGTACTGTTGAGTTATAAAGTTCTGAACGGGCGATTTTTCACTTTAAATTTAGTAGCACCATCCGAATGTTAAATATACATTCGGAGGGTGCTAATAAATTCAGAGTAGGTAACTTCTGACAATTTTTGCAATATGGATTTCTTAACGTCATTGTATCCGAGTTCTAATATAGGTCTACGATTGCATGACATACACGTACACACACACTGAGAGTAGACAGTTTGCACCTTAATATTAACTGATACACATGAGCAACAGTTTAATTAATTTATTTTATTTATTAGTGTATTATAATCAAGGTAAAAAAAAACACTACGCTAAAGTAACGCCAACTATTGTAATAGGCAAGTCAATATGAAGACTAAATTTTACTGTGATGTGACGTCAATAATGAACATTTTATGAAATAATAGAATTAAAAGATATTAACGTTTGTCTGGGAAACCCACACACAAATATCTTAATCGTTGTTGTTACGAACAGAAAAAATGTATTAACACAACGATACCATTTTGGATGTCACAGAAATTTAAAACAGTTGAATGAGAACATGTGTCGTCATACTTGTCGGGTATAGTGTATGTGTATTTATATCGCCATTCGACCAGGTTTCATCGATGCAATTACGATATAACACGTATCGACGATTGAATTGGTAATTTGGTTTTAAAATAAATAAAGCCGTAGGAAGTCCTTCCATGTCTCTATTTATTAACAATGGCAACTACTACCCAGATTTCGACATATGCACAAATATTATGGATGTCAATGACAACACTACTGACATAAGTATGTCGGATAAACAGGTAAACACTATTGCAAAATTATCATTCATTACTCTGATAATATTTTTAAAAATCCATCGAGCACACTAAGACGATATTATTAATTATTGTCGCTAAATGATGTTGCTGATTATATAACATATTTCTAATACTTTCGATGGTTTCGGCGGTAACTTTGTGGAAGTTCATTTTAATAGAAAATTTAAATTAACTTTGATTATTCCACGTATTGTGTAACTAACTGTGACACGTGTTTCGCCTCTTTCAGAGGCATCTTCAGACTTACTATCGCAAAGTTTGCTTAAGTAATGAAGCAAGATTGATTCTAACATTTTAAAATTATAAAATTACAAAATGGATTGGGTTTTTTTTCCTTTTAAGAGGAGCAAGGAGGGGGGTGTAGAATCGAAATAAAGCAAACAGATAATGATACTAATTTTACTAATGAGTTGTAAACAATCAGAATGGGATTTTTCCTTTTTAATGGAAGCAAAGAGGGGATTATAAAATGCAAACAAATTTAATCATACTACTAATGACGTTAAACATTACAAACTATTAAAACTAATGAGCTACAATCAATCATCTAGGTTTGTGATTACTCTATTAATTGGAAACAATTTTAGTAACGGGGAACCGCCTTTGCTATTAAGAATATTATTTAATAATATTTCTTTTTTGTTAAGAGTTTTATTAATTTCTAAAAATTCTAAGCTATTCATCTTTAAACCCTTTTTATTTACTCGGTGGAGTATTTCTAAATTACAAATCTGATTAAAATTATGATTATTTTCTATTAAATGATTGGCAAACTCAGAGAAATTGTTACTTTTTAGACATCTTATATGTTCTTTAATTCTAATATTAAAGTTTCTACCTGTCTGTCCAACATAAGACGCTTGACAGTCTCCACAAGAGAGTCGATAGATACCTTCTGTGACGATGAATCTACGCGATCTTTACTGTTCAATAAAATTTTACCTAAATTATTTACTGTATAAAACGCGGGTTCTATATTGTCTGGCAAAAATTTAACTATCTTTGACGAGATGTCTCCTAAATAAATAATTCTACGCCAGTTTTTAATATTATCGTTTGCTTTCTTCTCTCCTGAAAAAATATTATTTACTATGAGTTGTTTAACTTGCTTACGTTTAAGTAAGTTAACTACTACGTCTGTGTTGTAACCATTATTTACAGCTATCTGTTTAATAATGTTTAACTCTAATTCAAAGTTGACTTTAGTGAGAGGGATGTTAACTAATCTATTAATCATTGCATGGAATGATGAGAGTTTTTGCGACCACGGGTGAATTGATTGATGGTGAATGACGACATCTGTATAAGTAGGCTTTCTGTAAATGGCAAATTCTAATCTGTTGCTATTATTTTTCTTTATTGTTATGTCAAGAAAATTTAAGGTTTTTTGTTGCTCGATTTCTAGTGTGAATTTAATATTTGTATGCAATGAATTTAAATGACGTAAAAAGGTATCTAACTGTCTATCTGTTCCTGTCCAAATGCAAAAGATATCGTCTACATAACGATACCAAGTTTTTACATTTTTAAGTAACGTGTGATTTGACTTAAAGAGATTATTCTCAAAATAATCATTAGTAGTATGATTAAATTTGTTTGCATTTTATAATCCCCTCTTTGCTTCCATTAAAAAGGAAAAATCCCATTCTGATTGTTTACAACTCATTAGTAAAATTAGTATCATTATCTGTTTGCTTTATTTCGATTCTACACCCCCCTCCTTGCTCCTCTTAAAAGGAAAAAAAACCCAATCCATTTTGTAATTTTATAATTTTAAAATGTTAGAATCAATCTTGCTTCATTACTTAAGCAAACTTTGCGATAGTAAGTCTGAAGATGCCTCTGAAAGAGGCGAAACACGTGTCACAGTTAGTTACACAATACGTGGAATAATCAAAGTTAATTTAAATTTTCTATTAACATATTTCTGTTGGAAATATATTACATATCGCATCGCGAACGTAAAACCAACGCATCTGCAAGTAAGTTAGTTTGGAGATATTAAGGTTTAAGGTTTTCGTTTTGTCAGAAAAAAAAGAGTATACACACATGATGAATGACGCAAGTGCATTGCGTACGCCTAAGGTATGTATTACTCGATCTATTATCTATTGTAAAACCGAATTATGTGCAGATAACTCTTGTTTTACATTAACAATACATGTAAATATTTTTATTGTAAAACCAAATTAGTTGTATTTTTTATGAAAAATATTGAGTTTCCCGTTATTTCACTTTTACATTAAAAAGTTCATTACTTTTGCAGTTGTCTCACATTAAAATCTCGAAATCGAAAAATTGGCACTTGTTATGGTTTTACACTTGCTATGTTTAGTTACTAACAAATTTTCTAACAGAGTTAGTAATTATATTTGACAGTGCAAACATGAATCCACTACTGAACTAGGCTTGCCACCTGTCTCTTCAAATATATCGCTATAAACAAGATAATCTTCCTAAAAACGATTTCGCTAAACATACAGGCAAATAGCAGGTGCTGAAATACAGCGATTTAGGCAGCAGCTGATCGGACCGGATATCGGCTGCAAAAGCAACCTCTACCCGATTTGCCAGAATTAACGAGCGAATCCAGGCGAATCGAAAGGTTCGATCATACCATCGGCGGCAGTGATGGTGCGGTGCGCAGTTCACCGGGCGATCGAGCAGAGGAAATGAAAGTCAAAACGCTCTCGAAGGGGCAATGCGACTAAAGGAAATTAACCTCACGACCGGTCAATCGGACACATTTCCGCTCAACCTTTTCATATTCATCCGCTTGCACGGTGACGCAGACATGATAATAAAGTGACGTTTAAAGATGGAGTGGCACACGAATATTTTTTGGGATTGTTTCAGAAATTCAATTCGATACATTTTGTAAAAACATTACTCGGGCGAGCGATGTACAACAATAGCCAATGACTTCACTTTGTATAAATTCAATGCCGGGTGACGTTTCTACGTTTTAAAAACCACTGCTTCTGACGTAAAAGTTAATAGTACAAAATATAAATTTAAAATTTGTTTATTTAGCCAGTTAATGCAGCTCTAGGCAATGAATGAAAATATTCTTACTTGAACATAAATGTGTTTTTAAATACAAAGATATCTAATAATGATTATATAATTTATTATAATTGGAGAGAGGCAATCAAATTCGCTAAATGCTGGTATATAATGTCATCAGGGTTGCCAGGCGTCCCTATTTGAGCGGGACTGTCCCGAGATCAATCGACAAATCCCGAGTCCCGCATTGCAAGTCCCCCTATAATCCCGACGTATACATGTATAAAGGTCTTCGAAATAGTGAATGTCCCGATCTGTGATTTTAGAAATCTGGCAACCCTGAATGTCATAGATATTAAAACTAAAATCATTCGATAAAGAAATGTAAGTTATTATGGTATTTAGTTTACATCTATTGTGTATACTTCATAAAGCCCTATCTGGAATTTGTGATGGGAAGCGGTTATTAGCCAACTACAATGAAGTAATTTGTATCCAACATTAAATATCTGTTGCTTTAACTTCTTACGTTTATCCATAATGTATTATCATTTAACATTTATTTTAAATTTAAATTGGACAACAACAAAGCACACTATCAATTCTAGTGTGATCACTGTCAATACTCGGAAGATAGGCATTGTTTATTTGATATGATCGCTCATCACGAACATTTTAAACTGAAAAGAATAAACATCAATACAGGGCTATTAACTGTATAAATGGCTCTATATTTGTGTATATTGTTATCAGTTGAAAATGCTCGTAATGAACGAAACCGGATCTGATCATATTAAATAAATGTAGAAATAGTACGAAAGCTAACTATTGCTACAGTATTTTAATTCAGGGAATGATTTAATATAAACATTAAAAAAAAAGAATTAGTAAAATTGTGTATAGAATTGTCATTTACTTAATTCACATGGTATACTTAAGTTCTATAAGAAATATCAAGTATTTTCAAGAGCTATTTCGGCATCATACAATCGTCACAACTACCTCTGTTTAGACAGATTTCAATTCGAATATAGATTTTAGTAAGCACCGTCCGTCGACGATTTTAATCGGTTTATAATTGGCATCTACACACACATCTAATTGCTGTCAAATTTAGCGTTACAATTCAATGGCGAGTCGAAAAGAAAACACGTTCAGTTTTGTATCAGCCACCGGCTGTGATAAATTGATACGTAATTTACGCGCAAAAAGCAGGCAATAATAAAACACTCATCGACCGATTCACTATTATAACACGCACGAAAAAAAAATGAATAATTCACATAATGATTTTGTTTACACTATTAATTGTTACGAAACATGCACTCGGTATCTTGTTAACACGTTGATAATTGGGAGGCAGCGTGCGTCCGCATGGCGCGAGATGAACACCGTAAATGCGCAAAAAAGAAAAACAAGAAAACTCAGCGCCGTTTTGTGTATTCAGCGACGACGACAAACGGATGCAGAGGTCGGTGCAATCGAAAATAGCGCTACAATTCCGCTTGCTATTTTAATTAATCCTATAAGTTCATATTTATGTATTAAAAAATTAACGGCTGGATCGACTTTGTGAGCGATAATAGCTCTGTTCTTCTGCGTACTTCTGACGGTTTGCTGATGGTTTGCAAACTGTTTTCGAGTTAGAACCTAAAAGCATCGAATTAGATTCTAATTCGAAAACAGTTTGCAAACCGTCGTCAAACCATCAGAAATACGCAGAAGAACAGAGCTATGTATTTACGTAAAATTTGTATTATTCGAAAGCAAAGGTCACCAACCGGTGGTCCGTGAGATTTTTTTAAGTGGTCTGCTGAGTCGCATCGATTTTCGGCAGTAATCTTTACACGTGCCAAAAATCAATAAACACGCAGAAACAAATATTACATCATCTTTGTTGCTGCTTATCAGTTTATTTTAAAACAAAGTGCAGTTACCATTTCACCATAAAAAAAAACACTTTTATGATCATTGTTGGATATATATATATATTATGTTTTTTTAATTACTAAGGCAAGTCTAGATACCGCTGGATTGAATATTAAAATGTGAAAAATATAGCTACATACCTAGTATAAATACACTCATAAACATTATTTCGAAACAATTATGTTCGTATAAATACTATTTTCAAAATACGCGTATATATATGAAAGCCACAGTGATAAAATTAAAAAGTCGATTTTGTGATAAGTATGTTGAAAAGTTAAGACTATGCAACGAAGCACTGAGGCATTTAAAAAACCTCACATTTAGAAGCTAAATCTCAGTTTCATTTATTGATATTGATTGCCAGGCAGCATTAAAGCATTTTAAAGCTTCAGTAGGATTAGTAGATTAAGCAAATACAATTAATAATATTATGCAACGGGTATAAAAACTAAATAAAACAAATTTAAAAGTATGAAACAAATCTTTATAATAAATTATAGCCAAACTAGTATTTCCGATTTATCTCACTATTGCTTTCAGATCGCGATATGGTACGTAATTTAGCTTGCTAGGCTCGAGTAGCTTGTGATAAAAATTATTCGATCCACTTTTACAGTTTTCATTATAAAAAAAAATATTTTGAATTTTAATTGCATGAAAACTACGAGGTCTTTTTTTTACCATGTCCGCCTCCCATCCTCCGGGGGGAATTCAAGACATTACATACATCCATGCCTTCGGACAGATATTCATAAATCGATTGAAAAATCAATTTATAATACTGTCCGTACTGGGATTCGAACCCGTGAACTCCGTAACCGAAGCCAACGACGTTGGCCACTCGACCACACAGGCGACAACGAGGTCTTTAGCGACATTAAATATTAAATTTTGTTATTTTGAATCAGTACTCTAATATTATAACGAGATTTAATTTTTTTCAAAATTGGATTCGGGCATGTTTGATTCTAAGCTCCTCAATTTTAATAACAATACATTTTTACATGCCATTTTCATTTAATTAAGTTTGAATTGTGTACACTAAACTATACAATATAAAACGAATTAGACCTTTAACAAATTTGTAAAATCAGCCAAGCATGCGGGAAGACATTTGACACTACACACAATGTACAGGGATAAAGGAAGACGTTCAATAACCATGACGTCAATATTTTAAAAGAGTCGTGTATGATGAAGTATGTCAAATAGTGTATGTATGGCGTATACAAAGTGAAGTAGAATTGAAAATCGTTCAAAGTTGAATGTAAAGTACTTTGTTGTCACACAAAGAACACACAAATGAAAATGATTGAATGAGAAACTGTAGAACAGATGCGGCCATACTGCTTTGTAGATCGCGATGTTTTTTTAAATCCAGTTTGGGGTCTGACAGTCGAAATCAAGATAATGGAGCGACAGCGACCACGAATATCAATATTTTAAGCAACAAATTTTCTTGATTATTATTTAACTATTTACTTCATACAGAAAAATGTTACAACACGACTAATAAATTCAGTGGAGCTTTTCTATTTGACTTCACCATAATCACATAGTGTTTTCCTTATATGGACTTCTTTCTGTTATTTTCATTATACTATATTAAGCGTTTTATTTTGTTTGTCGTTTACGTCAGTGCTTCTCAACCTTTTTCATGCCTCCCTCATAGCGCCCTGAATCTGAAAAAATAATCTGTGGACCCCCAAAAAAAACATATTTTAGTCGTCAAGGAAAAATGTTCACAAATAAATATTTGTACTTTCTATTGAAAAATTTTGCGGATCACCGCGAAAAACCTGCGGACCCCAGATTGCGAAACACTGGTTTACGTGGCTAAATAGTAGTACAGCTTCAATTTTTTAAATTCGCTAGGGCAGCGGTCACTAAACTACGGCCCGCGGGCCAAAGATCCAAAGATTTCAATCAGGCCATTGATTTTTAATATATAATATAAATAATTTACACATACGAAATGTTGATTTTTGAAAATTCTGATAGGATTCTATCGAGAATATTTTTCGTCCGGCCAGTTTCTCAAAGTTTCAGATAATTAACCCTGTACCTATTACCACCCACTACGGATTCACAATCTTCTTACATAGTATATTCCGCAGTGTTACAATATTTTAAGTGTTCAAATTTAAAGTGTAGCATCTACCGAAAAATAGTGTACACCACTGCTGCGGAATAACAGTATAATATAAATGTTTCTATACAATGACCGTTTAATACAGTCAATAGATTTCTAATATGCTCACCACACAAATACTTCTCTAATTGTTACACCAAAAGTTTGATTTACCTATACGTATCATACAAATGGATATTTTTTCATTGCTAGTTTAAATAATGAGATCCAGAGATGAATGGCTTCGTTTTGCTTAGAGAGCGTTATTACTATTCACTTTTTTATTCAACATAAATTTAATGGAGAGAATTAAATAATAATTAGGAAATAGCCGATACGAAAATGCATTTTTTAAATGGCCATTTATTAATGCGCTGACCTAATTATTAGTAGTAATACAAAGAATTTAAAAAAAGGACTTCAAAAGGAAGTGTCCATTTATCAAATTATTAAATGACTCGACGTAACGGGTGTATACTGTATGGTACACATTCACCAAAGCTCGTATGAGGGTGAACACAAGTTCAACTAAACTATTCAGTCATCTTTATTTAGAGCTCCGTAAAATAAATAGATATAATCAGCTCGCTAATCGAGTCAAGAGTTAATTGTATAGTAATTCGTTTACAATATGCGGTAGAACAATGTACCAATATTAAATTAAATTAAGTATAATAAACTCGGTGACGTATATACTAGAGCAAAACTATACGACAAGGTATAGATAGATGAGTAAAATCGAACCTTACCGAAGTACTGTTTCTTACAAATGATCAAAAGTGTTTGGGAAAGGTTAATGGGATTGAGAGGGTAGAAGGATGAGGTGATTTGTAAGCACAAGTAATATAGCTGGCTAATCATTATCTTTACGCTCCGTTATAGTATCGGATAGTGGATTAGAAATGAAAATATCCCAGATATTCATAAATTCATTGGCAAAACAATGTGTCGATCGCGCCATCGGCTAGCGAGCGCGAAAGCTGGGCGACCAACATGTTGATTACGCTTTGTATTAAATAATGAATTATATAAAATTCACTTATACAAGATTGTAATTTAATTTAATATGTCATTTATAACCCGCGATATTTCTACACGTCGAGATTTATAAACCTGTAGTTTTTCTGTTCGCTGGTTATATTATACGATTTGACATAACGTTTCCCTTGAACCAGATAACTGACGCATTAGGTCCAAATCCCACGGTGTTAGTGATTAAATCGAGTGCAAAATGCGTCTTGAACTTACGATGAGTACGATGTTCTAGAAAAAAAAATGATAATTGTTCGTTTATTTCAGTTTATATACAATTATCAGGCGGCGTATAAAAGATACGAGTAAAATTATTATAAATCTTTATTGGTTGTCAAAAAGTAACAATACATCATTGAAGCAAATGTTTGCAATGCGTAATGGATCGGTGATTTAGGGGTGTGCCGGTAAACAAAGAAAGGTTCCGTCTAAAAGAATGTGGGAATAAAATAATCGAGAAGAAGCAGAATTAGATTTGATGGCGGATTTATTTCAATCAAATTCAATTCGTTTGGCCTATCTTATCGATTATCGCCACATTTGTTGGAGAATTTGATTTTTATTGTACTGACATTTTAATAATGATGTATGGCATTCAAATCAAATCTACCGATTCGTCACGGCTTGGCGTACATTTATTATAATATTCGATATGAGAAGGAACAAATAATGCAGTGTTTACCGTTGGGAGAAGGTATGTAGTTCGAAATTTCCAATGTATTAAAACAAAATTAAGCATTTAACGTATCGCTGGCTTAGTTCCATAGTGCTACCGCTAGAAATTATTAGTTTTGAAATATGGCTGACCGATGTTTTGACGAAATATATTTCGAATTGTATTTATATGAAACTGGAAAAAGATATTTTCACAAGCAAACATCTGCCGACCGAGAGAAAATAAGTATGTAATTGTTTTTAGTTGTACCTTTGTGGAGCTATAGAAGAGAGGTATTCGAATATAATGGGTAATATAACTCAAAACATCATTTTTTTAAAATATCGTTCTATGGAACTAGGCCATCGATATATAATGTTAAGTTAAGTGTGTGTAAAAAAGTACACAATAACAATATCATAGTCAAAATTAAAGAAATAAAAATAAATATCAATTTTTTTTCCACCTAACCTAACCCTTCTATCGTCGCTTTCTTCCGAGGATGTGGGACTGACTTGAATCGAGTCCTCTCTAAATAAGTTGTATTGAAATACTATATTAACGGTCTGCGTGATTACCACTGTAAACAGGAATGGTTATAAAAGAGCTAAAATTATATTAAACCACAGTGAAAATTGTTCTTATAATTTCAACCATATTACCTTTTTAAATGTCAAATTAACAATTGAATCGATAATCTTGATATTATGATGTCATTCCATGAGTAAAGAAGGAGCTTTTAATGGCAAAACCTTTTGCGTGACAGAAAACTGTCATGTTTAGTGTGTATATCGGTTGAAAGCTTGTAAAGGGGTAGCAAGTAGCCTAAATTCGTTTCCGGGCCACAATACAACACAAACACGGCGATACGTATCGCTGTAGGGGAGCCGGCTAGCCTGAACTACTCGCTGTTATAAATAGAAAGTTCGATCGCGGCTTATATGGTAGAATAACATTTCGGCTAGGTACCAAATTTTACTCTGACGAAAGCACTGTCAGTGTCATGAATTAATGGGGGAAATCGAAAGCTTCCGATGGAGATGTATGTAAAGGGAAACACTACAACTAAACTACAATAAAATAGTCAATTTCTTATTTCTCTCCTGTGTACGTCTTTTTCAACTAGATTCTCCTCACCCAGAAGCATTTTTGTTAAATTAATTCTACCTTTATCGTAGACTTTGTATTTTTAATATACTGAACGAACTAGAAAGTAAATAAGGATGTATTTCATTGGTGACCGAACGTGAAGGGGAAGGATTCACAAATAGCATTAATAATTATTTATGACCTGGAGAATCACAAAGGAAATTATTCGTAAGAGAGCGGAATTACCTATCCCAGTAGAAATATTTCAATTAAATATTATTGATCAAGAAATTATCGATTCTTATTGATTTGTAAATCGAATTATTTAAAAAGGTCAACGTATCATTTGACGCTAAGCAAAAACACAATAAGATGGTTTCTTATAGTGAAGTAAATATCGTTAACTATCTGCAAAAATAATATAATATTTTTTTTAAGATATGGGAAAGCAAGGAAGAATAAAAATCTTCATGCAGCTTTTTATTACTTTCGATGGTTTCGGCGGTAACTTTGTGGAAGTTCATTTTAATAGAAAATTTAAATTAACTTTGATTATTCCACGTATTGTGTAACTAACTGTGACACGTGTTTCGCCTCTTTCAGAGGCATCTTCAGACTTACTATCGCAAAGTTTGCTTAAGTAATGAAGCAAGATTGATTCTAACATTTTAAAATTATAAAATTACAAAATGGATTGGGTTTTTTTTCCTTTTAAGAGGAGCAAGGAGGGGGGTGTAGAATCGAAATAAAGCAAACAGATAATGATACTAATTTTACTAATGAGTTGTAAACAATCAGAATGGGATTTTTCCTTTTTAATGGAAGCAAAGAGGGGATTATAAAATGCAAACAAATTTAATCATACTACTAATGACGTTAAACATTACAAACTATTAAAGCTTTTTATTAATTCAAACAATCGATCGACCGAGATTCATAACGGTTATTATTTCATGCGCATAAGTTAAGACAATAATATCCAGAAAACTATTATTGAAAAGTGATAACTTTCTTTTCCATTTGAACGGATGAGCACAATTATGCTTGATAGAAGAGTTTTAAAAGCGAGTAAATTCTAAGCTATGCCAACCAACAGAATGGTTGATCTATTGGTGGATTTTGATAATATTCTAGACTCTAGAGCGCTAAACTTCATCCAGAGAAATGACCTAGTCGGTCAATGAAGGTTGCAAGAGTTTTAGAGATAATGATAGATCCTATTACACGACATATACTATATATTATAATTACTTTACATTCCCGGCTACTGGTTCTATATGGAAAACCCAGACCCAGTCGACCACGTGCGTTCGTAGTGATCGAGGGAAATCACTGTGACCTAATTACACGATGCATGAAATTGTGTTCGTTTTTCATGCACGCATAGTATATGAAGGTTTTATTGTTTACGGTGTATTTACTATACGGACACGTGGCACAACAGGAATTCCATTAAGCACGTAAGCAACGATTTCGTATGAAGTAAAGACTTAATGTTCGGTAGTTTCAAAATAGCATTATATGCACAATAAAAAAAGAGATCGATATGTTGTTATTATTTCCATTAATTCGTGTGCAACTAATCAAACAATCAAAAACAAGCAACGAATCATTGTGATACAAAATGAAAATGGTACACACAAGAGTGTTTTCTGTTTTTAAATATAATTGCCTTTCCACCAAATATTTACAGTGATCAACATGAAAGTATATTTTTTTCTAGTACATATACTATATTTTATTGTTAGTAATTTATCGCGGATTTATTCTCCGATGATGACCTGTTATAGAAATTAATTAATTTGTATATCGGCTATCGATTAATTTAGTACACAATTTTGACTACCTATAGTCAATATGTTTCATCGCTGAAAAATTGTATACATTGATAAAGACTAGTAAAGAAACGTGTATTAAACTGCTTTTTTATAATAAAAATAATAAAACATTTTTAGTACTTTTTCCATATAAAATGCTGCTTTTTTATATAAATATTTTGACCAAATTCCAAAACGAAATATACTTCGTTCGTATTTCTTATTTAAATATCGAAACAAATAAATGTAATATGAGTCAGCTTGTTTTTGAGACTATAAAACGTGTTGAAATCTATCAATATTCATTCATAACTCAAAGCACAAATCGACTTTAAGTTTTCTGAAAGTTTTGTGAATATTAAATTCACAGTTATGCTAAAATCGTGCTTATTTAAACGTCTTTCTAATAAGAATTTCCAGGAAAAAACGATATTTATCTATCAAGATTATTGTATGTTTTTATTATTTAGATTAAAAAATATCATCCGGAAACATTAAAAACATATTTGCGGCAGAAAATATTGTATAAATTTGAATATTAAAACCATTTTAATATTCTCCCCAAAGAGCACAGTACCGTTTCCTCAAATCGTGCAAATACCAGACGCTACGTTGCATTAACACACCACGAACCAGGGATTCATACAAAAAGATCCAAGAGACCACAATGTTATGAAATACTTTTAATAGTTTTATGAATATACTAGGAAATGCATTTTAAATTGAGCGATGGGGATTCTTCGCTAATGGGATTAATAATATGTTGTATCTGCCTGCAATCTGTAATTATGTATAAGATTGTGTGTACGTTAAAACGAATATTTCTTTCTATCAATAAAACATAAACTGTGATTGGTACACATTTATTATTATTTGTATTGTTTTACACAACTTTATAGCAAATTATATCCACTTCAGAATTAAAGTCATTGCCTGGACGCACTCACACGTCAAAAAAGATAATTGCAACTAGTATACATTATTGATTATTTCAAAATATATTGTTTGGAAAACTTTCGATTGCAATTATTTCATCAAACAATGGCTGATGAATGAAAACAAATAATTGTGCATACAATTATTTATTTATTTATTTATTTTACGGTGAAATAATTCTTTAGACAGCGCGAAATTGATGCTAGGTTAGTCATGTTTACTGTAGTGAAGCCATATTGATGATTAACCGTTTGTGAAATACAGTATTTTATATTGATAAAATAATATAATATACATATACTGATTGCTTTCATAAATAATTATTTACCGTATACATTTAAATTGAATAAAAAAGTCTTCCAATGATTGTGTTACGAATTGTAATGAGTGTTTCGCCTATTTGAAGAGCACCTTCAGAGTGATATTTAGTTATTTAGCAACATATCATTCGTCGCTTACAAAGATCTTTTCAACTATAGACAAATTCAACTTCATTTGGATTACATATATTATCACTAGTATATTTTTATGCTGTACATAATATACAATCTAAAAAACCTTTCGATTAATTATTGTGTGAGTATTTTGCTTACCAATATATATTTATTTGATGTATCAATAAATTGTACTGCAACAAATATGCAAGAAAAAAATTCAACAGGAAAAATTTCGCCTGACAAATTATGTTAAGATGATCGTGATGCTATCTATGTAAATATCCGCTCTTTATTCAGACTGCATTTCGTCAGTTTGTTCACCACTGCATAGACATTTTGAAATCACCGTTCTCTGAACGAAACTAAAGGTTACAGGTTCAAAATGCAGAATAACGGTTTACAATTGATTGTCCAGTAACTAACTCATTCTACCAGGAAAGGTTTTCAATTATTCGGGTTAGAGTTTTTTGCACTCGACTGCCTTATGTTTAATTCAGTTTGAGTAAGCTTGAAACACAAATTAAATTCGCACACAGGCGGTTATACATTGTATAAAAAAGAAAGACAACGAGTATAAAAACAAACTCGAATACTTACTCATTTTCAATCAAAATATTTTATAAAAATAATTTCAAAAACAAAAATTAAATCTATTGAATTGTTAGAAAACAGAAAGAGAATGTCAATCGCTATCAATTTGTTCGCCGTTTACACGGTTAGTTATCTAATCCAAGGTTTCTCAAACAACTCTCCGCAGCAAATGAGCAGATGTTCCGTGAAAACCTGGAAAGGCTTTATATGCTGCTTACTACAGCTCCAATCAAGTATATTTGACTTCATAAATAACCTACCCAAGAATATACAAGTCGATCCGTCAAAAATTAGAAGTATGCCATCGCACAAAAAGCTTGAGAAGCTTTAATCTAATCCATTACCTGAGAAGCGCCGCGTGTGTACATGCGAAATTAAAAACACATTAGCATGACGGATCAAATAAAATACTAATTAAATGATGTATTGTTTTGTCAATTAAAGATAAACGATGTCAACTGTGAAATCATCAATTTTATAAATAAATATTAAATCATTATTGTAGTATTTTTTATTGAACCATGTCCGCCACCAATGTCGAGAATATGGACACTTACTATGATACTAAATTTCACATTCAAGAATATCTTTAGTTTTGTCGACAATTTTTCGATCTTTGTTACTGGCTTTTTTGACGTTTTATATGTCTGTCTTTCTGGGACAAACTAGAAATATTTCTAATAGCCTTGTTATTAAACTTGTTTGCCCAAAGACGAAACCCGGGTCGTTAGTGACACAACTTATGTGACTGTACAAAATTTTAACGATTGAAATTTACGAGTTTAAATTAGCAATTTTACAAAATATAATAATACTGGATTATAAAAACAATATACCGAACGATACTCACATAAGATAGTATGAAAAATGAATGGTTTTCCTGTGGACATTTTCTGAACTGTTTGAAACCGCGTTTGGATGTTGTACACTGATGGAATTTGGATTTAACAAACTTACTGGACGCGATTATTGGACAATTGTAAAGATTGATGTATGACGAATTGTCGTGTCAGTCACTGGAAACAAAGTCAATTTAATGGTCCAATAACTGGGTACGGCAATGAAAGCGAATAATTCAATTATATACGCAATAACAGTCACGCGTTACAACTGTTCTATTTAGTACGATAATTGTTTTGCTATTCACTAAAAAACAAAGTTGTTATAATTAAACAATTCAATAATTAGCCTCCGATATTTTATACTTACTAATTGATTAATCTGTCGGTTTAATGTCTTCTAATTACTATACATACACTTGAAGATAATTAACGGCCATTTTTACACTCATCCATACATTGAAGTATCATATTCTCACAAAGAATAATATTTATAAAAATATTTGGTCACAACGTTATTACTGCGAGACTAATGTCAAATTTATACGGATCTAGACCCTAAATAAGGAGGTCTCTAATACTAAATTTGATTTTTGTATTTTGTTTTTACGATTGGTATAATACAAATGTAATAATTGCAGCTGTGTTCACGGTTGCTATAATCATTTTTGTATGATTTATTCAAGCAATCAAGGGGCATTAAAAGGAGTTTACTTTGGAATTTCAAAAAAAAATTAACGCCCCCTTTGCGCATTTATCTCATTACATCATAAAAAACTTGAAATAATAAAGCAAAATTCCGCCAATTGTTGGAGTTTGGAAATTACATTTTTGTTATAAAATAAGTGTATTTAAATTTTATTGGTAAAAAAGCTAGTAGCCAGCGAGTAGTTAATTTAAAGTTTAATTAGTTTCGGCCATTCGTTGAAAAGTTGATCACTATCACTATTATCAGCATCTTAATAACGCTCTGAAAAGAACCGTTTAGCGGGTCAACAGCACAACAACGAAAAAGTTAACAAACAATCGAATCTTTCATTACAGTAGGAACGGAGAAAAATTTCCTTTATTCTTTCCAAACAGTCTACCATCTAACACAACCGAATCACCAGGTCAATTAATGCCGGCCCGTAACAAATAGTTTTAACGAAGTCATGTATTTAGATTTGATTAATTCGAAGTTAACAATGGAGGAACAGCGAGAGAAAGAAGATGAATGCTTTCTGTGGTGCGGTATTTAATGATAATGATGATGAATGGTACACATTTCATAAGAATGATAAACAAATATCATACATCAATCCAGTGAGAGATTCTTCGAACGATTACCAAAGTTTCTAAGTCGTACAGGGGTGTGCGATTCCAATGCAATGTTAATCATGATTGATAACGTACTACTTTCATATGAATATATGTACATACATACCAGTAATATTGTAAATAATTTTGCGAGTGATAGTGCGAGAAAAAAAATAGGATTTGTATATTTAAAAATTATATAAGTAGGTACAAACAGATATATGTATGTCTACGAGATTTGACCGTTCTGCTACAATTTGTTTTTTTAATTGCATTATAAAGAGTTGTACTAACTGAAGCATTACGTTTATCGTTTGCAGAGCTGCGGAGTCGTTAAAAAATAAAAAGACTGACTCTGAATTCAGTTTAACGAAGATAGTGATTTTTTGTTTCTCTCTTGAAATGGTCTTCGATGTTGTCAATCATTTCCCATTATTCTAGTACATACAGTCATTATAATTTTCGAATATATGTAACTTACTAATACTGGATATACTTACGGATTTCAACTAGGGACTTTATCCCGAGCAAGTTTACGATATCGCAATGCCGGGATCGTGTTTGTACTAATCTCGGGATTCCGGGATTCAGTACAGCACGTAAAAATCCCTATAAAGAGCTACACAAAAAGCTCAACAGCACCGGACTTATTGGCAGACGTAACTTTTTTCAAAGAATGAAGTTAAAAAAAGGTTCTCACACATGTCAATAATTGTGGAATTAGAGAATTCGTAACCTTTTCAGAGGTATGAGCTAAAAAAAAGTTCTCCGAATTCTGAATAACTGTGAAATCTGTCAAATCGTCACTTCGACTTGACAAAAATTCAGGAACCTCTTTAATACCAACTTTTTTCGGCAATGGTTGCGTGATATTATGGCGAATGATCAATCCCGCGATTGAAAAATCGTGAATACCAGGTACACAAAAAGGGTACGGGATTGGATTGGACTTATTTTCTTTATTTCACCGAATGGGAAATTGTGTGCGTGTTTCGTCTCTTTGAGAATCACTTTCGTTGATACAAAAAATGAATTTCCACAAATTTACCGTTAAACATTTTTTGATGTTATTCCTATTACCTACGAGAACAAACGTCTGCCTCGCTGTGTACCTGTACATTTTAACAATTATATTTTTTTTCACTAGTCCAGCATTAAAAATTTCGACATTTTGTTGATCAGGAAATGATGTAAGTAGAGTTGTTCCACTTCGGTTTCAATTATGTATTCCATATTATACAAGAGATTCTGTGCAAAACGTTAGTCTGAAAACCAGCATATAATATTTGAGAACATGATACATTTACACATGGGAAAGCTACATTAAAGACGTCAGCTGTCAGAATTGAGGTTTCAAACGGACAAATTCATTTGCTGTGACAGCGTGACAAACTCGATTCGACGCCACGACGGAACGGCTCAAAAACCGCAACGTCCGGTGAATAATAATACAACACGACTTGTCATTATTACATTCCTAATCAATCAAATATAGATATATCTCATAATTAAATTAGCAAAGTAATATGCGCAGAAAAAAATGATTATCTCCATTTGAATTTTGTGGTTAACCGCAAAGTCTGTAGGAAGATTACGATATAATCATAACATGCCCTAGATTTATGGTCAAGTGTCGTACAAAAATGATAGTTCTTATAGTTACTCTTTGTCCATATCGTCGCGGATTTTCCACAACCTGTTATCTCAAAAAGTATAAGTTTTCATGAGACACATAAATGTGCTTGATTCTATCAGTTTACAACATGCTTATTCATCGCTATAAAATACCACTGGAATGGTTTTGTCGTCTATATACATATGTAAGGAAGTCAATAAGACAGGAAGCAAAGACGTTTCCATCCATGCCACTCTCTCCTTCGTGCATCATATAGCACATTACCATGTTATGTTTTTGCCATAGTTTTTGTATCTGATTAAATAAATCATGAAGTTTCGTGGCACGATTCAATGGAACATGTGTGTTGTATTGAAAATCTAAAAACTCAAATCTAACAAAAAATGAAATACGTGCTTGTAGAAAATTACGAAGATATTGCAGTAAAAGGATTAAATCAAATTTCAGTATGTATATCTTTGTATATAGAAATTTTATTTAAGGTGGATGATATTTTCGATTATTCGGAATGGAATGCGTTTATACAAGAGTATGTATGTATTAGTAAAATATGCCGAACCGTATATACTACTATAAATTAAATATAATAGTTTAAACTATAAATTAAATAGTTGAATTTTTATTACTGAAATACGAAAATAAGATAGAAGATATTTTATTTATTTAATGTTGTGGAATATATCGGTGTGAAAGAGATTTCTCGAGGCGAGAATCCGTGTACGAAAGAATCACCGAATCTCTTCTACTATAAAATATAGAGTTAAATGCATCATATTTATTGAAAAAGTTTTTTGATGCCGGTAATAATCTGTTAACGATTTTCGCCTATCGCCAGAAAATATTCTTAACAGCCGTTATATCGTGATATTTAACGGTCTTTATTAGTTGAATATCCACATTCCTTGCGCGTGCCAAAAAGGTATTTCTATTTAAAAAATATATAAATATTTAAATTGTTAATATGTATTTGTTTGTAAACAAATAATATTATTAAGAAAACAATGGTTAATC
Organism: Himalopsyche tibetana; assembly: GCA_030503985.1. Classification (NCBI taxonomy): domain Eukaryota; kingdom Metazoa; phylum Arthropoda; class Insecta; order Trichoptera; family Rhyacophilidae; genus Himalopsyche; species Himalopsyche tibetana. The sequence goes on from JAPJYX010000007.1 coordinate 19,019,572, forward strand.
AATTTTATAGTTTTGACTGTGCAGACATTTTATGTATAAAAATAACATATTTTTTATACGAATTCCAGCTTTGTAAGATGATAATGGTCGGTTTCTGTATCGTGAACATTTATTACGATATTGATTGAATTTTCATTTACTTAGTAGAACTCCATTGTAATAGGGTAAAAATATCAACGTATTTAGTTGTACAACTGTACTATAGTTTTTTTTATAATATTAGTTTAAAGCTATTTCAGCGTATAGGTCCGACGATGCCGCACGTCAAAATAGCGAAAAACTAATATTATAAAAAAACTGTAGAAATAAATACGTTGATATTTTTACCCTATTTCTAACGATGTACTCAAATAATGTTCACTCACTGAGTGGAACCGGTCCTAATGATGTCATAAAATTTTGGACTTGATTACTCCACACTGTGTTTTATTATTTAAAAAAATAAAACAAATCTAGCACTTTTTTTTTGTTTCGCGGTCGAATCAAAATGTGAAGTGATACAGTTTAAATCTAATTAATATACTGCGAAGGAAAAGAAAGACAAATGGAAGTTTTACGTGTTATTGCTCACGCTTAGTTATTATAATAACTGATATGATATTATTGATAACATCGTCTGAAGAGCACGATTATTTTTAAGAATCAAATAACATAGCATCGTAAATTTTCATCAAGGATTATTGACTACCGAGTTAGTACTATCGGCCTACAAAACGTAAAAACAAACAAACAGATAATATTTCGTATGTATTAAATGTATATGTAATAAATATAAACTATATTTATAGATAGAAAAATTAACGCTGTGCTGTAAGAATTTTACAGCACGTTCCATCAATGAATTTGCTATTATTAACGGCCACTCCATACATAATCAAGGATGTGAAAATCAGAGTACAAGAAATGCCGCTGAAATAATTGGTCTAAGTAACGAAGTGCTTGAATGTCGGAACTTTTAGGTCAAGGAGAAGATGGATTGGAGTATAATTGATGCATGCCCACAAATGAAAGAAAACTCGAGATAGATTGTTCTTTCGCGCTTTTTTCGGCATTTTATGGAGCGAGTTTCAGCGCGAGAACAAAGGCGAGGCGGGTGACATTTTGCAACAAAAAAAAAAACACGAGATAGCGATGGGAATGTTTTTTCTTACAAAATTAACTTTAGAAGTCTAGTTTTACGATTATATATGTAAAAATAAACCGTGTATTTATAGATATGCAGACAGGAACGACGATGGACTGTATTGGACACGTATGTATAATAAGGGGCAAATCTACACAGCCTACACTACTTTCACCTGTGTGTGAATCTGTTTTTTAAAGATAGCATTCAGGAGTCTAAGACTAATCGATTAATCTTTGACATGTCATGAATTCGAATACACCATCAGAATGTTAATTAATGCAGCAACGGACTTCGGGTAAAAGTAATAAATGTATTATAATTGAACATATATAATCTCAACTCTCTTTTACACGAAATTGTACACGGTTCACTAAAAATAACAAATACTATATTTTTACACGAATTATTTGTTCTAACACGATTCCCAGACACAAACAACACAGAAGCGGATAGAGGATTTGCTAATAACAAGAAATTGAAAAACACAAGACAGCAATAACAAGCCATTGTTAGATCTAAGTCTAGTAACAAAAGCGATGTACAGTAAAATCACCATTTACACTATAGTCGGGACCGTGTTATTGAGGGGTGTGAATCTCATACAAAATTAGGGATTTGGTTTTTTCCGCGGAAAACGCAAAACTAAAATTTCCCTTAGTTTTGCAAAAAAAAAAAATGGACGAAATATTTAGTTTTTGTAGTAGTAAATATCCCGCTCACAGAAAGTCGCCCAGCTATGCGTGTATAGCCTGGCACGTGTTGAATACACAGACGCTAGCCAACATTCGACTGTATGCGCGGCACAGACGACCGTCTCATAGTAACGACAATGGAATGCGACCGTGCAATTGGGGGATTTGCGGCGAATATTTCAAGCCAGCGCGTAATTCGGGGTAGTGTAATTGGGGGTTCTACTGTACATGTTATGAATAATAGTTTAGTAATTTACTTATGTAGTCTTCACTACCATCTTTTTTTACACGATTTTCTATAACACAATCATGTTCTTTTTTTAAAATGACACGGTTTGTTAAATTAAGGGAATCAATCTGTATTTTTTCTATGAATTCCATCACTTTTTTTACATTATTTTTAATGGAACACATCGACCGTGTAAAGTCTTTTCGAAGAGCCAAAATTCATTTATATGTAATCTAATGAGGTAGCAATAAAAAAAACTTCATTAAAATATATCTAAAAATTTTAAGCTTGAAATAGCTTTACACTTCACATGACGTCGTTAAATTAAAACAAAGCATTTTATCAGAAATATTGTTATACGTGAATTTAGTTCTCAGTCTGCCGAAAGGCATAAATTAGGTCAGACGGTCGAGCTTAAAAGCACCGGAAATAAGCACACGGCGTTTATAGATAAGCTTTTACGTGGAAATGTCACTCTTTTTCCGTCCACCGGGTTGAATTACTTTCCGCGATCATTTTACAAGAGCTGACAAATTTAATAACGCCATGAGTCAGCCGGGAAAGTTCACAGGGCATCAGTAGTGTTGCTTCGCGGCATTTCGAACTGTAATCTTTGGGCCAATCGATACACTCAATACTTTTTTAACACGGTGGATACGTGGAAAACATGATAGAATACATATAAAATTGAAGATTGGTTTTTTAAATTTAAAGAATCGTGTAATTTAAAAAAAAAAAACAACACTAGTATAGAAAATCGTGTAAAAAAGTCATAATGAAAACCAACAATTATTTATTCAATATATTATTCATACATATGTGTGTTTTATTTATGAAAATTAAAAAATACCATTTTTTGCTACTTGATACCATGTGCGCACGTTTATGAGGGGCTGGACGTAAATCGCATCCATCGCTAGAAATATTTGGCACGCATGGAATGAAATATCTAATGCATGGGTCTCCAAACATCCGAGAAATTGGCCGTATTGGTTTGTCAAAACCATTAGGAAGCCGGACAAAGATGGAATACTATTGAAATTTCAAAAAAACTATGTAAGTATATGTAAAAGTATATGAGCATCGGGCCGGGTCGGCGCCTCGTAGTTTGGTGACCGCTGGTCTTATGTGTTAAAATCCAATAAAGACCTTTGTTTTTTATTACTGTCATGTGTCGTTGTTGAATATCTTGTTATTAAGAAACTGTTATATGTTTATTTTTTGTATACGGTAACATGATTGGAACATAGTGTTCGTTATTTTGAATGGACCCGTGTTTTTCTTAGTGTATAAAAAACTGTGTAAAACAGAGTTAAGTCTAGCTAAAAGTAATGTGCAGCAGCTTCTTGTATATCAATTATTTGTATGGAATGACTCATTAAACCAGTTTGGTAAAACAACAAAAAATATTTGATCGGAAAGTATGTATTATGTATATTATTCATAAATACATTTTATAGATATATTGGTATAAGATCGGCATACATCCAACTACATTCGATATTTTAATTATCTACGCATACATAAGTAACACAAAATATCGAGGCTTTGTTCAAAAAAAGTAAAAAAAAAAAATATATATCCTGTTTACTCACAACTTCCAACACAATACTAATATCAGGCGATGGAAAAACAATCATTCGTGGCGCATTTCTAAATTATTTAACAATACTATCAACAAGTCTTCTACGAGGCATTTTGGTGGCCGCAGTTACGTAAAAGAGACGATCGCCTTGACCTCCATAAATGAGTATGCATGTGGAAAAAACATAAGAGATTCAAAGCAAATAGGCAAGGTGTGTTGTAAAGGTAAAGAGCAACCTATTCGGTAGCAAATCAACGAAAATATATTGTATGAAATGGATTTATTTGCAAATACCACGCTTCTCCCGACAGCGGTCATTCGTCGTTTCGAAAAATAACGCGAGCCGTCGAGGTATACATTAGGATCTGTATTAATTGATCAATACACTCAACTATTTTTTACACGGTTTTGAAATAGCACGGTAAACTCAAATGAACAATTTTTTTTACACATGATTACTACAAGCGAAGAACACAGAAGCGGATAACGAATTTCCTAATAATAAGAAATTTAACAACACAAGACAGCAATAACAAATAAAAGGTTTCATTAGATCCAAACAAATTAGATGTGTCAAGACATTTTTACGTTTCTAAATCCCCGTATATAAAAGAGTGGTGATGAATTGTATTATTTTAAAAAGAAATACTACATTTTACACGAATTATTGCTTTTAATACGATTACCAAAATCAAAAAACACAGGAGCGGATGAAGGATTTCTTAATAACAAGAAATTTTAAATACAAGACAGTAACAACAAACAAAAGTCTTTATTCGACCCTAACAAATTAGACATTTCTAGCGATGAAATCGATTTATCTCCAATCCCTTTTATTGCTTTTTCTTTATTAAAATACACATTACGCCTAATGTTGTGTGCGATGTATTTATTGGGTCTTCATTATTACCCTTTTAACACGAATTTTTATACCACAATGTTGTTTTTTTTCAAATAAGAAGGTTTCTTTAAATTCAGGGAACCAATCTTCAAATTTACCATTAATTCTAACACTTTTTTACACGTTTTTTTGTGGAACGTATCTACCGTGCAAAAAAAAGTTTTAAGTGTATAACAATAAATAAAATACACTTATAAAAATGCGCGGTTAATACCTAGAGGCAGAGTTTATAACTATGTATCTCATTTTGCTTATTTTCCGGCAAATATTCGATCGATTGAATAAATAAAAAACCAATTCACAACACAAAGCGTCACTTATGTATATCAGTATGAAAATATTTCTTACCTGTAAACATTGTTATATCAAAAATAGTCTGAACAGCACTTTGCACTGCTGCCCCTAGCGCCATTTTTAGTTTGTATACAAAATATCACAATTCACTGCTTCCGTTTAAATGACACAATTTTCTCTCTCAAATTAAAACGTTTGAAACACTATAAATAACCACCTTTAAAGATGAGATAATTGAACCTAATTTGTTTTATACAAAACCTAATTACGTAACACTTCACAATTATTATAAATAATACAATAATTGTCGAATGCTTCACACTTAGTTAATTAATTAACAAATACCCGAAGAAAATTATCATAATACACCGAAGCACCAAAATTTAGATTTGATACTACACAAATATTTATATAAATGAAATAAAACCAATATGTTTTAAAATCCATAAATTAAAATACAAAAAAATACACGCGGCCTTCAGATGCGGAGTTTACAGTTCCAATTAAGAGTCTCCAATCCCGAGATCCCGTCCAATTTTTTGATTTTGAAGTCCCGGGATTTCGATGGAACGAGCCAGCGAGCTTAAAAAAAAGCTGACATTTTTGAAAATCTATAAATTCCGAAAATCCCGGGATCACAAAAAGGATCCGGGATTGGATGCTCCAGTCCGAGCCGACTTAATATAATACGTCGAACGAGTGTTTTAAGATTCCGCGTGAGTTTGCATGGCTGCATACAATTTTCCATAAGATTTACGAGGTTTACAAGTTTGGCCGACGTTACGTACATAGAAGAAACCAAACCGGGCGATGGAAAATCGGCAATGTAATCTCGCGCAATGCAGAAAACGGCGCGAAACGTAAACAAAGAGCTTTATAAATCACAACACATGTTCAACACTTTTATGAGCTTTCAAACAACTGTTTACCTTGCCGAATCTAAACTAACACTGAATAAAACGATTTTATATCGGTATATACACACACGAATATTAACAAGCCAAACTCGTAAGTCGTGCAGCCGTTATTACTTTCTGCCCGCGTTTTAAAATTTATTTACCCGGCGTGCCGCGAGTGCGATAATTTCAGTGTCCACGAAAGTGTCGCGCTAACATTGAAATAATTCGCTCGATCGATTTAGTTTTCTTGTGAAAAAAAAAGAAATGTGAACGAAAAATCACAACATTGAAAGCTCCGGTGCTATTTAAAGATTTTCCATGCGGCGCTGTGTCGACCCAATTTAATCAAAGCGTATTACGACCCGTCAAAATAAATGAGCGTCGTATGCATGCATCGTAAACAAGTGGGAAACGATTGGGAATTTTAGTTTGAAATGAGAATAATTATTATTTTATGCGTTCTCATAAATAAAGTGGTATTCAAGAACACAAATGATACAAAGAAACTTGTGTGAAGAAATCAGTTGATAATGCTCGCGATGAGCGAAACCGGTCCTGATCTAATAAATTTTATGTGGAAAAAGTACTAAAAATCTTTTATTATTTTTATTATAATGCCTTTCCACCAAGTATTGACAGTAAACACCTTAAAAGTGACAAAGAAACTTGTTAGCAATTTTATTATATGTATTCGAATATTTTTAATTGATTTGGCATTTACTTTGTAGAACTCCATTATAAGAGGGCAAAAATATCAAAGTATTTTAGTTCTACAGTTTTTAATAATTTGTATGCGTTGATAGCTATTTCGGCTTTAGCCATCGTCAGAACTAGTTATACTAGTTTAACTAGTTAAACTAGTTCTGACGATGGCGAAAGCCGAAATAGCTATCAACGCATACAAATTATTAAAAACTGTAAAAATAAAATACTTTGATATTTTTACCCTCTTATTCGTATATTACTCTAAGAAGCATATTTCTTGATATGACTAATTTACATCCGTTAACAACATATGGGCGTATCTAAAATGGCGCATTGTATTTATTAAATTGGTAGAACTCCATTGTAATAAGGTGAAAAATAACATAGTATTTAGTTCTACAAATATATTTTTTTATATAGTTTATAGCTATATGATGCTATATTTCAGCGTATGTCTTCATCAGAACTAATGACATATCGCAGATTTACTAAAATGTACACATTTGAGGATAATGATTGTTGAAAATAAAGTAAAAAAATATTTAAAAAAATAACATTTCAACAATCCTTCTCCGTAAAGATCTAGATACGCCCCTTTGTTATTGAACATGCAAATTATTGGTTTACGCGCATTAAAACCGTTTTATTGTATTATTTAAAACCAAAAAGGCAATATCTACAATAAAATAGTGTTTGAAATACGTCAAACCTAAACTTTTTCGATAAAGGACAATAATGCTGTGTATTGGAATAACTAACTGACTACAAACCGAAAAAAATCGTTTACGCAATTACTTACGTCAATCAATATATATTTGTACTGATATAGTTCATATTCATTCAAAATTATTATAAATTTGATTAAGAATGTTGTTTTTTTAATTCATGAAAATACTTTGTTAAATATTATATTTAATATCTCATATAATTTCGGTCCACAGATAAAATGTTTAAGTGCAATAGTATCAGACATTCGACAATTTTAGTATTATCTAACAAAACGATAATTAATAACACCGATAAAAAGGTATCTTAAAAATTCACAATCAAGATTAAATTAATATCCTGGATTCGAAAGATAAACGGTGAGTTATGCCTTTCATTGATTTGAAATTTGGAAGCAAAAAAAAATTAAAACAAAAAAGGGTGAGCTATTTGTGGCTGCGAAGTGTTATTACAACTTCAGTGTAATGAATTCGCACGCAACGTTTTGATGTCTTGGCGATAGTGAAAATCGTACATACATATTTGCATAGCGCCGGTGGAGACACGGCGCGGTACGGAGGTCGGCACAGTTGGATTTTTTCAATTTTCATTCAACTAAATCCAGGGCGAAGAAAATTGCCAAGAGAAACATATCAGTTTTATTTCTCCGTAATAAAAAAAATAACGTAAGTGTTACAGTTTAACAGACTTTCAAGCGAAAGCACGCGAGGAATTTGCATATTCAAGATTACCGAGATAAACTTTTTACTTTAAATTGTTTTTCAAGAATGAAATATGTGCGCGGCTATTATTGGGCATGTCATAAATACCGGCCATTTCGAATTATAATAAAAAAAAAATAAGGTTTGTTTTGAAAAGAAATTCCAGCGTCATATTGATTGCCGGGCATTTAGTATTGCAACGGAATATAGACGGGATATTTGTTTATACATACATTGATTAAATATCCAACGTTAAAATTGAAATTATTCGAAAGCGATACGAAAAAAAACTAAATAATACGATTGATTTTTTTAATACAATTAGGGAAATAAACTGTCTGAAATTATACACAACAAAAATTCGATACATATATATATATATATATATATAGTGCAACGTTTCCTCTAAGCTGCGTGCGTGCGCGGCCGCGCAGCAGTTGAGAAGCCCCCGCGCACTCATTCCGGGTTGGCGCGCACTACAAGACAGTTGCTAAATTAATATTTGATCGGTCCGCGCAGCCTCCACGCAGCCTTTGAAATTTCCGCGCAGCTAACTCTTCGGCTTAGAGGGAACGTTGATATAGTGTATTTAAACGAGTGGAAGAACTAACGTACTAACCAAACGAATCGTCATCTTTCTGGCAGAAGTTGGTAAGCAACAAAAAATAGTTAAGTATACAAAGAGATACCTTTTCATCAATACTTTGACATTACTTAAACATATTGGTATTAATTTATTTAAAAACAATACAAATGGAGCTGAACAATGAAGCTGTTGGTGGCCGCAGCAAAATCCTCTAGTGGCCTCTGTTCTAGATCGACCGAAAGTGGTTATTTATGAAGTATTAGAAAATAGCAGCATTTTTCCCATATTCAACTTCAAACGTCATTTTAATTTTGTCTATCGAGCTACCGGTAGCTCGGGAGCGACTGTCGGCCCAGACATTTTTATCATTTTACTAGTACATATTTTCAATTGACAGAGATATGTAAGTCGCGACTGACGTCACTGGTCATGCGCTGAAGGGTTTTCTCTAATGCATTCTGTTTAGCTAACCCATTGCATATTCATAGAATCTATAATAAATATATATAAAAGGCGAGTTTATTCTAACTAGAGCATCGAAAACGAGGAACCTGTTATGGATTTTCTCGGCATGATTTCATGAAGAGCTTTTAAACAACCGTTATATGACAGCGATAATAAATTGCACTAAGTCAATCGTTTTTCATTGTACTAAGTCTCATTAAAATCGCACGATTAAAAAGATTAATGTATCGAGATAGAAAAAAGCATTTTTTTTTACAACGTATTAGATTCACGATTGATTGCTTCAGTTTTGGAGATGTTGCGTTCCGAAATTTTGAATATACATAGTTCGAAGTGAACGGGATATATCGAATGTACCACGATAGTTTAGGAGTAAGTCGATTATATTTTGAGAGTTCATTTGATGGGAAAATGAAAACAAATATATTTTATTGCGTCGATAAAGATAACTATGAACATATTCACATTACGGAAATGGCCACTGTGAATCAGGAATCTGTGAAATTTTGTAATTACATTAAATAATGTAATGAATAATAAATATCCTATATTACCCTAATTTACGTTAAAACCCCAGACTGCTCATTGTTCTTTAAAACACTAGTCATATTTAATACGTGTAATTTTATAATTGTAATTTGAATGAGGATGTTAGAGTGAATAACATAATGCATTGTGTATTCCGGAGCCAGTATATATAGCTGAGAAAAATGTAAGTTTACGATGGCGAAAGACTTTCTGAAAGCTGCTTTTTTATCTTTAAACTGGTGTGTCATATCACCTGAGTCTTTCGTTATTTATCCCTTGTGTAAAATTTGTTGTGCTAGCTTAATACGTTTTTTTATATAAAAGATTGTCTATAAGAGACATATCATAACCATTGTTATTTGATGATTTTTAATTCAAGATCAAAATTTAATTTATTCAAGGGAATACTGACAAGTCTGTGATCTTCAAAAAATCCCCATAATTATAACAAACCCACTTAATTCATTGAAACTTGTATACATTCATTTTTCGCTAATTTACATTTTAATAGTCTTTTAACTTAGTGATCTACTTATATTTTTGTATATAACGATACAAACTGTTTACTACGCGTCAGTTCAAGTACATCCGTGCACTTGGAATGCCTGAAGATGCCGAAAGGCGAAACCCGAGTCGTTAGCGACAAAACTCATGGAAAAGTACAAAATTCAAATTTGATATTGAAATTCCATCAAGCACCCTCAGTCGAAATACTTAATTAAACCAAGTCAATCAATTAACGAGTAAATACGTCCGACCGCCGTTGCCGAGTGTGACGTTATAAAGATGTCGAGAGTTCGATCCGCGAATGCGCATTTGGAAACGTACATCTTTAGTAAACTATCATTAAAGATTGCCTATCCATTTTAAGGTTACAGCGGTCGTTGTTATTATTTTATCACATCGGTTACATTTATTTTGATTGATTGAATTAATTCATGGATATATTTAATATAGTCAACGTATACTACAAAAAAGATAATGTACATGTCAATCCTGTAAAGTCCTTTGTTAGAATATGGAAAGCATGGATTTGAATGGATACTACATTAAAGCCAATAGTATTACGATTCGTCGTAACTAGGGTTTATACAGAAACCGAGATTTGAATTACAATATATCCTAAAAGCCAGTTTAAGCCGGTTTTCGAAGTTTAACAAAAAAAAACATAATTTTCAATTATTTACTTATACCTGAACACTGTCAACACAAAACTACTTTGATATAAATACATTCGTTATTCCTCATTAGAAAATATGTTTTTACCATCAAATTGCATAATAAAAATGTTTTCAAATATACCTTAATCTCCATCCGACGCTAAACTATCAAAAGATTTTACCTGACTTTATTACTATTGCACTGAACTTTAAGCACATGCTTACAGACATTTTTCGAAAAACGCGCTCTTATAAAGTTCGATATTTTATATTTAGAAAACGGCCGCATTCGACAAATAAATACGGACGCCTTTGCAATACAGGATATCCTACTTTCAGGCTGTGTTAAAATCACTCAATCTAGAATACCGCTACATCAGAAAACCGGTTTCAAACTACATCCGACCAAATATAAATTTATTCGATGACACCATCATGCAATATAGTCCTCGATCTTATAGTGCGAAGCCTCTAGTTTAAGCTTTTACTTCAGGTTTACTTCCGCCGGCGTGGGATGGCACTGGCACTGATGAAGTCATTCTCGACTTGACCAAAATAAATAAGAATAAACAATGAGATGTTAATCACATCAGAATGCATTTTTTTTTACATTTTACGAATAAAATGTGTATTGTGTTGATTAATATGCGGACATCCTAAAACATTAAAAATAAAAAACGGCGGAATGCGGCATTGAAAAAAATAGATTAAGAGGTCAGGTTTTATCGCGTGTACCAATATAATACTGAAAGACAGTTTTTACACACAGAATTTAAGGTTAGGTAAATGTAATGTAAAATAAAGGCGGTTATTTTTAATATTTATTATTTTTTTTTGTATCACCGACAAAACAGCACAGACAATATTGTTCCAAATACTATCAGTAAAAATATATTTATTGAATGAAGGAAAATCGGTATATAATCAAATTGAAATATATTTTTATTATAATAAAATTTTAATAATTGAATTAAGTTATTTAATCGCTTTCAATAATAGTACAATATTTAAGCCCGTGTTACTGACGAATAACAATGTATGCATTATATTTTACACTTTGTATCAACAATGTAAGGTTAAGTTCATATTGTTGTCAGCTTACGAAAATATTGAGTTAATTTTCATATTGTGTTGCATTGATATTTATGACGAATTTACAAAATAAGCAAGTATTAATCGTTATCAAATATAAAAGAAAATACTGATAATGTTATGGATAACTTTCAATGAAACAATCATACACGTCATGTCCGATACAATTTCAAAGTTGTTTCAAAGAAATGATTTAGTCTTATTATTATTGCAGAATGTGTTTCGTTATAATTTTAATATTGTAATAAAAAGTCCGTCTAAAAAACATCTACTTCGTACTTTGTTTGGTTAATTTTTTGTTTACAATTCCGGCACTCGAACGACTACCAACACAAAAAAAGTAATCAAGTCGTAATCGCACACAGAACGACAGCAAAAAAAAAACTTGTTAATATTGTAATTAATATCTAGATCAGACATCCGCTGAACTTTTATTGGGGCACTAATAACATCGCTTTTAACCGGTCGCTCGCGAAAGATTTCCCGGCGAAAAGTATCCGTCAGGCAGTGCTGAGGAAAGTGCGGCGATAGTGTAGCGTCGGTGGCCGACTGTGGGGTGACTGCAATGAACGCTATCGGAGACGGCGTGTAGGTACTGTGCACGGCGACCGACGTCAGCTGGGCGTCGGCGTCGCCGGTCCTGCTTCTTTCCACTTGCGACGTCGGAATTATTTTTAACGGCAGATCGAGCAACGGCTCCGCAGACAGGCGTCAGGGTCATCGATAACAATGGTTTCGTGACAGTTACTTGTTTCGCATTTTGATAATATAAGCTAATATACTATTATGTATATAGTTCGAGCTGGCATCGTGCACGTTCGGCATTTAAGCTTAGTCTTCAATAGGTAATAAATATGTTCTTACTGAACAATTTTTACGACGGTCGGACAAAATAGTGTGAACAAATATATCTCAAACAATGATCTTCCTACCATTGTGTATTACTTTTAAGCATGGAGGTTTGCCCTTTACTCGAAATAAGTCAGATAAAAAAATAGTTCAATGTTGAAATTATGTACATAGATATTAAATACTTAAGGTGTTCTAATGTCAATATTTGGTGTAATAAAAAAAAAGTTTATTTTTTTAATTGATATCAAAAGTATTAAAAAAATTAAGCACTTGTGCATTAATTTTTTGTTGATATGATCAGAACCGGTTTCGCTTATTCCAAACATTTTCAACTGTTTCACATGTTCTTGATTAGCAAAACCGATCTTGATCACATAAAATAAAAGTGGAATGAGTACAAATAAGTGGTATATTTTTTGAACATATTAAATACTAGAAAAGATTTCTCTGGCAGGTTTGCATTTAAAAAAAATATTTTACTTATATTGTTATTGTAAGATTAATAAAAAAATCAGCACCTTCAGTGCGTCAGTGTTAGAAAATAAAATATGAACGGACTTTAAGAAAACTAGAAAAGATCTAAGGATTGATAACGTTCCTTCATTTAATATTTTTAAATTGTTTCTGGAGTACGATAAAAAGAAAAATTGGACAGGCCAAGCGAAAGATATATCGAGGGGTAGTGTGATGCTATGGATTTAATTGGCGACCCTGCATACGGCCGGGAGGACATGGTCGCCATGCCAGACGCCGTTTATTATTTTCCGTTTAACATTATTTCTTCGAATTCTAAACGCGATTATTGCGCGAAAATGTCGCATGAAAAAACAAACAAATAATAAACTTGGACAGGCGGACTAGCTTAGCATCTTTCAAATAAAATTCCTGCGCAGACTGTCCAGTAACTCTGTCTGGACATTTATTTGGCAAATAAATGAATATTCTACATTCAGGGTCATTGCCTGCCTATCTATTATGCATTGGGAAATTTATGCCCGCTATGATATGCGAATATATGTACAGCATTGTACTTATACCACACATGAAAGGTAATTTTGTCATAAGAATCGATTGATTCTGTGTAATCGGGGCTTCCGTAACAAGTGGCTGAATATAAGACATCACATTATTTCAACTGAATTTCTATTAAATTTGAATTGTTTTAATTTTGTACTTTTCCATGAGTTTTGTCGCTAACGACCCGGGTTTCGCCTTTCGGCATCTTCAGGCATTCCAAGTGCACGGATGTACTTGAACTGACGCGTAGTAAACAGTTTGTATCGTTTATAAACAAAATTATAAGTAGATCACTAAGTTATAAGGCTATTAAAATGTAAATTAGCGAAAACTGAATGTATACAATTTTCAATGGATTAAGTGGGTTTGTAATAATTATGGGGATTTTTCGAAAATATTAATGACCAGATAATAACTTGCTATCATTAAATATTAATTCAAAGGCTTAAAAACAAATCAACTCATTAATAATAGGTCGGATAAAACCCTAGATTTATTTTAAACATTCCTATGTTATTATCTGGTCATTAATATTTTCGAAAAATCCCCATAATTATTACAAACACACTTAATCCATTGAAAATTGTATACATTCAGTTTTCGCTAATTTACATTTTAATAGCCTTATAACTTAGTGATCTACTTATAATTTTGTTTATAAACGATACAAACTGTTTACTACGCGTCAGTTCAAGTACATCCGTGCACTTGGAATGCCTGAAGATGCCGAAAGGCGAAACCCGGGTCGTTAGCGACAAAACTCATGGAAAAGTACAAAATTCAAACAATTCAAATTTGATATTGAAATTCCATCAAGCACCCTCAGTCGAAATACTGAATTTCTATTCTCGATTTTTGTGAATAAAGTAAATGATATCTTTGTTTAAAGTCAAATGCAACTTTTAAATCAGAGGGGGTTGATTTAAAACTCACATTTAAATATTTGCCAGGGATGTCCCGTGAATAAATTTCTCATGATAAGGTTGCGTGCACGAAAGTGAAATTAAATTAAAAGAATGAAGTTAAAATCATATCCACGCACTAACAAATTAATATCCCGACAAGCAAGGAAGAGATTGGCAGCGAAGTGATCATAGGCAGATATGAATTGGCTGGTTCAGAAATTAGGAGTCAAAACTTTGGTTATATCCATTCGCTATTTTGTAAGTATATCTCCCTTCTATGGCGAAGCACGAGATCGCTTTATGGACAAGAATTATATGAATTGATAGATAGCTATTTCGTCTTCACGCTATCGCCATAACTATGGTGTGACTATTCTAGTAGATAAGAGTTTGGCTCAACCGATCAGGCTGTTTTATGATCGATTTCCAGTGAATTAAATGTCAAATTTAGATTTATTCAACACTAATTTTAAATCTCAGATTTGTGTGTTTATGGTGTCAATTCTTATTGACTCTAACTCGTATGAACTTTAAATATCTTTTAAATTAAAATTTAAAAAAAAAATCATCTATAGCTTAAAACAATAAACACTCTTTTTACACGGTGGATAGGTTTTCTTATATAAAAACCAATTCTGGGTATCATAAAATAATATTCGTTACTGTGATATTTTTTGAGTCATACAAGTAAATGCCAATTCGATCAATATGCTTTATCATAACGTAATAAGACAAGCATTGCTATTCGAATAAATCCCAGTTATAATTATTCACTTTTGACCAAGCGAAATCGTTCGAATTCGAAGAGATTGCTACAAGGCGAATAAACTTTCTGGTTTTATTTTTAGACCTATATGGGGATACATTTAAAATAGCACTGCTGTGAGCCGATCGATGTTTTAAGTATGCACTTAACAACTGGCAGCGCTATTGTAGCTCATCTACGTAAGCAAAAAGACACAATTAATAATGCTAACAAATATTAAACATCCAGACAAGTTATTATGGATGCCAATGGAAATTAAAAACACGAGGAAAAAGTGACGCATCCTTGGAACCGCCCAAGAAAATGACATGTTCAAGTAAACACTTCGTTTTGACGAGTAACATTAAATGGAATTGGCCTTAAAAATACCAATTACAAATAGTGAATACTCATAATGAATTAATGGTGTCGCGTAGTATTCCACACTCTGTAGCATTTATTGCTCAATCGGTTTTAGAGGACACTTTGTTTGACCCGAATCCTTTGATATAGTTGCATTATGCCCACCTCGAAATTACACTGCACGATGATAGATGTCAAGCTGAGTAGCTTTTAGTGATCTAAAACGAATTCAGCACTGCGATTTGTTTTTATAACAACTTTATAGTTTAATTAAAGTTAAACTAGTATGTATAAAATTAACCTGTAAACTGCGATGGTTTATAATGTAAATTTTTTGATATCACTTTTAATGTGTTCACTGCCAGTGCTTGGTAAAAAAGCATTTCACTGAAAAAATAAAACACTCTTGTGTAATTATTCCACATTTATTAAATATGTACAGGACCGGTTTCGCTCATCACGAACATCAGTTGAGAATGCTTCTGATGAGCGAAACAGGTCATATTAAATAAATGTGGATTTAACACAAGAGAGTGTTTTGTTTTTGTAATACTTTTGGTAGCAATTCAAATAACAAACTATTTTTTAGAAATATGATTTTTAAAAATTATGTTTTAATGTAGTATACTAGTGAAAATAAATGGATATTTATAAGAACGATTGCCACAGGAAAAAAAATTGCAAACTGATAATTCGTTTACATATAACAAAAAAGTAGATTTGATTGATTGGATTGGCATTTACTTGGTAGAACTCCATTATAATAGATATACAAATAGCAACGTATTTAGTTCTACAGTTTTATATTTATTAGTTGATAGCTATTTAGTCAGAACTAGATAAATGTGACGTCATCTTCAGATAGTTCTGACGATGGCGAAAGCCGAAATAGCTATCAACTAATAAATATAAAAATATTAGAACTAAATACGTTGCTATTTTTACCCTATTAACTAGATTTTAATTTAAAAAAATACAATAATAAATAAATGTGCAAATAATCAAATGACACGTTTAAATAAATTTGTATCAAAATGAAATTTTAATCTTTGTTTTGTAATATACAAGTTTGTAATTGTTCTTCTTTGGACGTAAAAAAAAATATACATGTCCATTCAATCTAATATTCCACCAGCATAAAGGAATTTAATTTTACAGTTGTTTACGGAATTTTTTACTATCATTTCTTGGCCTGCCACAGGTATACGATATACATGTGCAGCATACCATGCGATAAAAAAAATACTTCATCGTAACTTCTATAAATAAATTTTATCATAAAAAGTCGCCGTGGCGCAATCGCGTCTTCATTGCAAATCAGTATGTTTTTTTCCTGGCAGACTCTCAACTCGATTGATCAATAATATTATTATAATGACAATCAACTCGCGTACGCGGTGCTGCCACAACTTAAGTTTTAGTAAAACAATCCGTTTGAAAAAAATGTGTTTATTGTATTTTTTTTATCATCGATTTGATTGGATTTTTTGAGTGGATAAACAACAGTACGGTTGTATAATTTTCTATGTGTTGGTTTTAAGGTTATTTAAAGCCAATCTAGTTTACTCTTAAGATCACGCATATCCAAATGCTGGAATTCAAACAATCCAAGACACAATTGGCCGATATATTGAAGAATATTAATCACATCTTCGGCGAATTAACCTTCATATGACATAAAAGTCGAATGAATTGAAAAAGATAACTTTAATTGATAAATTCATGTTAGAGGCGGAACATAGATAAAGCAACGATTAAAAAAATGGATAAAACACTATCGACCCATTGTGAAAAAACCAGGGCTGTGGAGTCGCGGAGTCGTGGTATTTTCGCCGGAGTCGGAGTCGTGAAAAATAAACGACCGGATTTTTTTGAAAAATATATTTAATGATGTGTATTCAAACAAAATATATAGTCCAAAGTGTTGACATTTCATGCATGGCTGACTAAAGATGATCTGATAGTTTACATATTTATTAGTCAAAATGAAATTATTGAAAAATTTCATCAGAGTCGGAGGCGTTAATTATTTTAAAGCTGAAGTCGGAGTCGTCTTTTTTACACGACTCTACACCCCTGGAAAAAACAGTTTCCTTTTGCTTACATGTAATAAACATGGCTAACAGAATGTAATGTATGCAGAGAAAATTAAAATGTAAAATAGTATTCAAGGTGTGGTGAGACATCGTCAATATTAGTGAGGTGAGTCACGAGTCGTTCAATTATGTTTTATTATATATATTTAAAAAAAAACAATAAATACCTAAGAGTGGATTGCTCAATATAACGTTATGTTGACGATGTCAACATGAATGTTTTTCATTTATCAAAACGCGGAGAAAATTCATCGCATTACTCTTTTCAAGCAGCTTTCCTGCACTGCGAATCTCTCGCCTTTGAACAAACACAACAAAACAAAAAAGCGCCTTTTCCCAGACAGTCTAACAAAGCGACCGAGCGTGAGACAGTTCTTGGGAATTTTTAGACGCGGGTGAAATGATAAATGCTTAAAGTACCACCGTAGAAAGTAATAATAAAATAGGCGATCGGGGGAATCTAATTGCGATGAAATTGTGAAATTATTCTCACTCGCCTGTAAGACGCCGAGGTGATGATAATTTCGGATAGATTTAACTCGCTAAACAAAAGCAACAAGGCATCAATAAACAACCATTTGTCGATGTTATTTTAATAACCAATGTAAAATTAATTTTGGGAGCGTAGTGTGAGAGTCAGAGGTGATAGTTTGATAATATGATACCACCTGGGTTGGGGATACCATACAGGCGAAATAGGCAACCGCCTAGGGCGCAAACCATAATAGGGTGCATACATATACGAGTAAAAAAATAAAAAGTACTTCAACTAGGTAAATAAGTGTATATATAATATAATAAATAAATTTGTTTACCACTTAGTTAAAAGCTAATGATGGCGATATGTGTTAATTTAAATGTGGTTGACAATTAATTCATGTCGGAGAACAGCCCGCTCAACGCGAATAAGGGGTTAAAAATTTACATCAAAACGCAGGTGAACATAAGTTGTTTTACCAAGAAATTAAAATAAATAAATAGGGCACAGTTGAGCAGTTGGCCAATTTTAAACGAACAAGTGAATCTTCCAACCTCTCCATTATTTTATCATATATGCAAGCAAATAATGTAATTATAAATGTTCCGGCGATCAAAAATAAATAAATATTTTTTTTACAATTACCTATCATTTAAATCAGTAGGTATTTCCATGTTATAAGCTTTGGAGAAACGTTTAACGTTGTAA
The DNA here is from genome assembly GCA_030503985.1 of Himalopsyche tibetana. Classification (NCBI taxonomy): domain Eukaryota; kingdom Metazoa; phylum Arthropoda; class Insecta; order Trichoptera; family Rhyacophilidae; genus Himalopsyche; species Himalopsyche tibetana. The sequence goes on from JAPJYX010000007.1 coordinate 19,038,425, forward strand.
TGATATGACAAAATCGATGCGTCGATTGTCAGATTAAGAGAACGAGTGCATTTTCGAACACATTAAATATTACAGATAGGTATATTGGATTAATTTAGACATACATACATTGCAGTGCTATCAAGCTATAACAACAGTAGTAAAGAGTTATTTTCACTGGTTTTACTATCTATAATATAGTTTATAAAACTGACGGTTTAAAAATATAATTATGTCAAATTTCAAGTGCTAAAATGAGTTTACATTAATGAATCTCAAACGAGTTAAAAACGTAGGTTTTCGATCTGCGCGCATCGTTGTTAAAATACCAGGACAGATTAGGTTCAATGGATGGCGAAGAGAATTCCATTCAAACAGCTACACAAATAATTGCCGCGTTTAAAAATAAATTTCTCGGGAAGTTTTGCACTGGCCAGATTTTACTATTGTGGATCACGATTTGACAAGCCATGCAGCTGACTGTGCCAGTCGAAATGTACAATGAATTTCACAGATGGATTTTAACAAGGTAAAAATGTTGTATTTTGCGTTGTTTTTTTTTTTAATCATAATTGGATAAAAAAAAGAACATCTTTGACTACAGCTGCTACGAACATTAGATGAGAATTATCTTTATGTATTCACATGCACTACTTTTATTAAAACCAAATAACACATAAATGAGTTAAAGTTTTGTTTTTCTAACATGGGCCCCGTTGTTGATGTTGATACGTGTGATTTATTTGATCAGTTTTTTTCCACCATGGCACAATCACTCAAACATTTGATTAATGTAAGTACATATTGCAGAAAGATTAACATACATGTACAGCATACCTATTGGCTAATATTGTATCAATATTACGTCAGTAAAATTCATAGCATAAACATAAACAAGCAGTTCTTACTTCATGCTTTACCTGGACCGAAGAAAAATAAATTTACTGACAGCGATTGTTACTAAATCCAAACAAAATGCGGTTACTACTTACAAACGATGCATACGTATCGACGAAATGTCAACAATTTTTATCTCACATATTGTCAGCAAAGAAGTCAACAGACGTTCGTATACGAAAGAAACAATGCCAACGGTATTACAGACTAAAGTTGTCATATAAAAAAGAAGCGTTCACTGAATCTGATAATATCGACTGTGAAATGGTAGAAAATATTTTCAATTTTTACTGAAACATTAAAAATATAGATTTATGAGTTTTGATTACTTCATAATAACTATTATACATTGTATAATAATCATAGTGTGACGAAATACAGTAAAAGCATATATCATAATATGTATTTAGTAAAAAGATACGACTACGACATCCACAGTTCCACCCTGTTCTAACATTAAAAGTGTTAGACAAGGTTTTCTTAAACATTTGCGCACGTGCGCCCTCGGAACTATTTTCATGCGCACTGACTAAGTATTTAATAAAAAAACCAGGTATTCCAAGTAAACCGCACTCGAAACTTTCTGAAATTATAAAGTGAAATGCATTGCCAACGATTGCAATAATTGTACATTGTTATTGTTGTACTATTTATTGTATTTTATCTCTTCTTATCTTGTAAAGGCCCTCATAGGCACATAAATCTAAATACATGTATAATTTATCGATTTATAATAATAATTGAGAATTACATGTAGCGCATATGACTAAAATCGTGTTTGTTAGAAATCCGGCGTAATCCCGCCACGATTATCTAATGCAGGGTTTCCCAGACATTTTCTGGAATGGAACACTTCGCAAGTCCGGAAAATATAACGGAACACTTAGCTGAATTTTTAAGATTTTTTTAAAACTGTGTTGCAGCGTATAAAACCATTCCAATTTTTTTCAGAACACCTAATCTGGCTCCGCGGAACACCAGTGTTCCGCGGAACATGGTTTGGGAAACCTTGATCTAATGTCTCAATGCGATGAGAATATTTCCACTTCAAAAACATCTTCATTTTTTTTTAATTTGTAAAAAAAACCGTTCATCTTTAGAAAGATAATAAATTTCGCAGTAAAAGAATCTACTCTGCATTTTTAATTGACGCCATACTTGATTTGATAGTGATTAGGTTATAAAAAAAACTGGATAATAAGCCGGGTAACTTTATTGCCCGCGTTAACAAACTGTATTTAACGACATGCGAAACTAGTGCGAGCGGATTTGATCCATTTTTATTACTCCGAATAATCACATGATGGAAATTGATCGAACCTTGTCGACGACATTTTATCTTATCTTCAACGAGTAACGATCGAATTAAGAGACCAGAGCAGCGATGTGAATGTCAGGCAGATCGCATTAATTAACAACGAGACAAGCTTTTACCGGTTCAGCAATAATATTTCCATATGATAATTTAATATAATTAGGAAATGGATTATTTATATCTCTAAATGTATTTGTTTCCTTTCTTATTACACAAGTGAAATGAATCAATTGGGTTGAGCAATTAAATAGCTATGCACATTGAAGGTAAACTACACTGTCTAAAATGGCATTTCGACTGTTCAAAGCTTCTTATGGAGTTTTGTGTTGGATAATTACTATTTTTTCTTCTATGTGTATTGTAGAATATTTGAACTATAATTAGAGGTGTTTTTTCACGATATCAATCGAAACCTTCCACGTACAGAGTCATGCTGTAATTCCATTTTTATATATGACAAGTTGGTTGTTGATTATTCCATCACCACCCGTTATGCCCCAATATATGTATGTATAATATATGTATACAGTATGATCAAGAAAATAAATTTATTCATCATATTGTTGGCCTGATACCGAGTTGCATGTGACCTATCTTTTGCACCATGCACTGCTTTACTTAAAAAAAAAGAAATTGTGACTTGGTCACCCATTCAGTTTATGTGATATTAAGTATACTGAGAATCCGCCGTGGCCGAAGAGTTTAATCTACACCGCGTTGAATTTTAAGAGGAATCAAGAATATCCCGTACCCCATATGATATTGCAAATTTATCGAATGCCTCAAAATTGGTCTTGGTTGAGATCAGGTCAGCGTGACCTATTGGACCCGTATGACGTCGGACTACAGCAAGCAGCTCTGCTCGTTCGGCATTCATCTCAGGGCAGTCCCACAGTACGTGATTGGCGTCCTGGTGGTTGTGCCCAGGGTAGTAAAATCCGGCCGTTTAACCAACTCGCCCAGCCCAAATGGTTTACCGTTGAATTTGCCATATCCAGAGCAATTTACCAAATGTTTCACGTCGCTGAATTAAAACGATCTCACGGTAAGGCAGTTGTTGTTTACTCATCTCATCTAGCATTGGCCATGAATACGATGCTCCCACATCTCTACTAAACCGAGTATTTGCTATCAACTGTCATTATTGCTAGGCATGCACACGCATGACTGCATCTTGTAAACAACTATGAGAACAATTATTATAATAGACAACTTACGTATTTCATGAAAGTTTTCCTCGTTTTTCTATTAAAGTCAGAAATATAACAAAGAATTGCGGTATTTTCTGAAGATCGTTAAAGTTTCCAGATTATTCTTATTTAGCCTCATAATTAAAATTGATATCTTTGTTATTCCACCGATTTGTGTTACTAGTCGTGACGCGTGTTTTGCATACTTTTGATTTTATAGTAAGAGAGATAAGCTGAATTCTAGCGATCAAATGGGTTCGGTATCGAGTCCCGACGAGGTCAATATCAAATTTTGTTTTTTTCAATCTAATATTTGAAACCTTGGTGAGTCTTAGTGAAGTCTTACATAATCGAGTTGATATCATCATATTTATTTTGAATAAATGATGTCTGTCCGTAGGAAGCTGAAATTTTAGCACTCTGAAGAAATAGAAAATATGTTCTGTTCTGGCATATAATGCATATACGCTTAATGTCTCATATAATATAAAATATGTATGTCATATTCATTTTACACATAAAAAATCACGACTGTGGACATTCTATTTCAACTCATGCATCGTATATAGATATGATGAGACAACATACGTAGTTAATTCACTTACAAATAAACAACGATTCCAGCTTTATTTCTTAAATAATATTTTTTTCTGCATATGCGCAATAATTAAAATGTTCATTATTTTTATTGTGTAAGAAATGCGGAAAGAAAAAAATCATTAGTGAGAATATTTACCAATTTAGACAGAGCATAGTCAATGTCTTACAGTCCTTGCGGCTTGTGTTTCACATAACCGCCACGATAGTAAAAAGATAGCCCCCAAAGGTAGACTACGCTTAAATCTCGAGTGTAAACTCGGAACCGTAGAAAAAGAAGAAAACGCTTTGAAGATCGAAAACTATCTTCAAAGCTTCAATCGGATGAAACGACAGCGTTTCCAGAAGATTCCTGTATTACCGTTCGGTATGTTCATTCGACGATTTTGAAAGTTTATTCGCCACCTTTCGATATTTTACGTCTGCGCTCTGCACATGACAGTGGGGTAATAATAAATAGAGCTATGTAGTTTTATTGCACACTTCAAATGGCAGGTCACGTTTGAGGATTCGTCTAACAATTCGTGCACAATGAATAAGACGAATGACTAAGAATGCAGTTTACATCAATACTGTTTTCATCCAGCGGTGGCGAGTCTTTGCAGACAACTAAAGAATAGACAATTTTCCTTTTAGTTCTAGAATAATGACACGAATAAGAAGTAAAGAAATATGTAAACAATGTAATCATACATTGGAATAATTTGAAAGAGTTGGAAAATAACGTAAGAAACAGGTAACTCCTGCGTGTCAGTTCTTCATAGAAAAAAATATCATTTAATAATAAAAATAAATTGTATAATGTACTGAAGACCAGTTACAATCAGCGAGCGAGCATTTTTTACTGTGTTTACTAGGGTTTATTTAATGTTAAATTTCGATTACCGGTAAATAGGTTCTCCCGTTAACTTTATGATCAATTTTCGTCAATTTACCGGTAATGCAAGCCCTAGATATCACACAACGCAGTTTTACAATTTGATAAGGAGTGGTCAGTTGAAAATTCTCACACGATATGCGAAACCGTTAATAATCATAATGTGAAATAAGTGGAGTGAAACTTTTTCAGTTGTTAAAGAATTATAAAGAACGAAAGTAGTAGTAGACATTTTAAAATAAAAAGTGTCGCTCGGTATTAAAAAAAAATAACTGTGATACCACTACAAGAATACATGGAGTGACAATTTATCTACGCATTAATTTTAAAAGTAAAATTTGCCATTCCTAACATATGTTAATTTCGATTTAGGCTAGTAGTGTACCTACATGATAATTGATGATAATAACGTACGTTAATGATAATTATACATGTGTAATAATTGTGTTTTATCGTCGAAATCATGAAAAATACTGATAATATTTAGTCAAATATTTAAAAAAAAAAATATAGGCATGCCGTTCCGACGAATCAAGAAATTCGTCATCTTTTTTCTGATTAAATGAAACCGCAGAGAGCAGACAGGAGCGGAAGCGTATCCCGGAGAAGCCCAAGGCCCAAAATCGCTGTGATAAAAAAAAAATAATACTTCATTACGCAGTGAAGTATACCTTGTTTTTTTACTAATCTGACTAATTATTAAAATGCTTTTTTCGAAGGTCCATTTTGAGTCACCTTGAACTTACGTGAAGTAAGAATTTATTCATGAATAGCATAATATATACAGCGATGGCATGCGCGTCGTTCGCTAATGTATTTTTGGTCGATCGCCGATCTATAAAATATGTTTTTATTGTTCTCTCATGATGTAATTACAAGCGATATTGATCGATCGATACTCTCGTTGCGTATTCTCGAGATCTGATATTGTCATTGTAACAACTATTCGTCCCTATAAAAAAGTGTGGCCACCTTTGGTATATTATATAATCTAAATCGTCTTTTTATTTGATTGAAAGGACCTTTAATAAGTAAAATACTATGAATGGTTGTCCATTTTTACGCTTCTATCAGTTCTACACTTTCATACCGAGATTAATGAGTTTTTATTTGTGAAAGCTCGGCTATATTAGTTGATGTGAAATTTTGATGTCGGACTTTGAGAAACGGGAAAATATACATTAGGAATAGTAGATCTTTTTATAAGTTCACGTTAAAAATGATTTGTATTTGTTGATCGTGTCAATTGTGCACCGTCTCGATCGCCACAGGTGCACGACGCAGGCCGCATTGAACACAATGTAAATGATATGTCTATTTCTAGAAACTTTCTAGCTGCCCCGGTTGACCCATAAAACAATCGGTCAGAGAGTTTGCAGTTCTTCATCCTCGGCAGTGCGGAGAAAGCCCGCAGATACATATCTATCTACCAGCACAGCCACTCGAAATCGTTTGATTGCCAGCCTAGTTTATATACAAGATGTTTAACATAGAAGGCAATAATTCAGCGGACTCACGAGCACAATGTAAAACTGTCTGTCGGGCCGCAAGATCGGAAATCGATAATGGTGCAAGCGGTCGATCGGCCGGAATGGGCGGACACACAAAAACATGTCGAATAATGGCGGACCGTGTACGAATCCATTCGAATCGAATCGTGATAGCGCGAATCTAAGAGAAATGATCTGATTGTAGGGTTACTATCGCATCTGACATGGACCGCTTAAAAACTATATCCGTTCTTAATCCGTGGTTATTGAGGCATATCCAATTCGGAATGCAGTGAATAGTCACAGTATATTATCAGCCATGTTTTTTTCCCCCACGAAACGAATGTCAATCAAATATTAAGACTCTAAGAAACGATGAGAAGTGTAACGTTTTTAATTATGCACACGCTTGCAACGTATCTTGTAGCATAAGTCAAAGGACCATAGATTTTGAAAGCCAACTTGAAAGCTGTGTTAATTGCAATATATTGTTGTTATCTTGGTTTATTTATAATTGCACAGCAAAACACTGTATGGAGGATGTGAGAATGTTGACAAGACGTGTAAAGTGCTACCTCTCCTGTGCTATTCCCACGTGCATACTACTTATTATGAACGATCTGAAATACTCCACACGTTTTGAGCATATAGAACGTCCAACAAAATCAAGTGTTGAGTATTTCAGGCCGTCCAAAATAAGTGTATGCGCGCGGGAATAGTACCGCTGTTGTATATATGATATCTTGAGCTATAAATGATGATTAATATTGTGCCGATTACTATTCAAGTATGGTGAATCAGGAGTGGTTGAATCACAGGACTTTGAAGTCAGACGCATATTTATATAAATATTATACAACGCAATGTATAATACTGGTAAGGACCATTTTTGTCCAAAGAGGGATTCAATCGTGCAACTGAAAAATCGATATCAGTTAAAATGCTTACTCGACACAATTGTACAATTGTAATTATTAAATGAAAAACAAGTATTGTTTTATTTTAATAAATACACTGTCTTCCCACCAATAATGATTAGCTAATACAAGTAAGGTGATCAAATATGTGATTAGAACATACATATATCTATTCAAACCGACTTTTCGACATTACTTTATAATATAAATCATCTGAAATGAGATTTTCAAGTACGAATTCGTACTTAAGCAAGCATTTGTGGAAGTAATATTGTCTGAGGATGCCTCTGAAAGAGGGGAAACACGTGTCACAGTTTGTAGCACAATACGTGGAATAATCTAAGTTATTTTATATTGAGATTTTCAAGTATCAATGGACGAAAACTCGGGGCGTATTAAACTGCGCCATGGACGTAAAAGTATTTTTGACTAGGGTTTCCAATAGCGGTATTACCTTATTGAAGATCCTGATTTTCATGGTGTTTGCAATATTGAAATACTGGTATTGAAAATAAACTATAATGGAATTTCGTATGTATAATACCGACATATATTTTAATTAAATCGCGATAAACTTAAATATTTTAATTCGGCAACCTGCCGATATTTATGATTAACTCGTCCGGATTTGTCGCTTTTTTATAATACCGGTATTGATATTTGCAAAACCAGTATTAAGCATGAAATACCGTTATTGAAATACCTAATTGTGACATACTAATTGGCGTAAGTGAAATCATTTAGTGATATCATCATTCATATATTATTGGGATGTGCAACGGCAATCCGCATTGAATATTTTGTAAACAAAATAAATGTAGGTGAAAAGACATGAATAAATCAGATGTTTTTATATTCGTGTTGTATACCCGCAAACAGTATTTTTATATTCATAATAATTTGCACACACGACTATAAAAATAATAGAGCGTATGCAAATGTTGTTGACAAGCGAACCCATGCATGGCCTCAATACACACGCATACATATAATATTATGTATGCAGAACCATGTTTATTTGACATTTTCCTTCAAAGTAATGTTTGGTGAGCTGGTATGAACTGCAGAAATTAGGTATGTAGTATTACAAATGTTTCCTCTATCCCTATCTCTCCCTCTCTATTCTCTATTTTATGTATGGAACGATACGACATGTTTTATTTTCATTTGATTACATTTTTGACACCTGATTAATAAAATAACAATGGAAAAAACATTTATTCATTATTCGTTAATCCAAGATCTCTTTTTAAAATACTCCCGTTCATTAACGGGCCGACTACTGGCGCATTCACCCTACCCTAAGAATAACTACTATAGATAGAATCACAGATTTATGAAAAAATGATTAATTTTCGCCACATTAAAATACATAATAACTAGGTAAAACGACGTAACCAACAGAGATTTATTTATACAGGAAGAACACAAAAGTTTTTTGATGTTTTTAGGCCACTCAAAATATTAAATATACACATCCATTAAGTACACGAAGACCAATAAGATGTTATTTTATTTACTCAATCTAATTATAGTTGAATAATATGCTATAGAAAGATCTTGGTGTAAAACCTTTTCCTGGTGACCTAATATGATCTTTTTCAAACATAAAAGCTTAGTTTAGAAAAAAGTTTCATATTTTGAAAAAAACTGTAGGATTCGCCCCTTTGCCTTTCTCAATAACCGATAGTAAGAAACTGGGCCTAATCTTGGTAAATAAAATTGGAAATAAGTACAAAGGAATATTGTGTTTTTTTGAAGTCAATATATTATTTAAACGAGAATATTTCGTTAAGAAAAAGAACATTGTAACGTTTGGTTAAACAAAGAGTGAAATTAAACAAGATATCTATTTGAATTAAATAATGAATTTTCGTGAAAACGCATGTAATTTTTACAACTTTCTACTGAGATAAGAGTCGAGACAACGATTCTCTAACTAAATCAGTGGTTCACAACTCACCGGTTGCGTACGAAATACGCACTGTTTTTAATTGACTGGCGTAGTTCAAATAAACTTGATGCGGTATTCTGCATGCTGCGTGGACATTCAATAAAGTGTGGTCAAACAATTGTGCAGGTAGCGCCAGGTATGTTCTGCGGCATGGCAGCACGGTTCTGGTGACACATATTCCAGCCTTTGTTCGACAAGCATGGTGGCCTTGTACAATATATTTCCATCGCGTATTCAAAACACCGAACGGTTGCGCGAGCCAATACCGCGATAACTCAATTCATACAAACCGCAAATAACGTTTGGCTAAAAGCATCTATTACGATAATAATTCATCAATTTGTTATATTATTTTAGACTTATTGAGTTATTGTAATATATTTACGTTTAACATTGCTCACAGCTGCGGAGTTGGATTCTATACAAGAAGTATAATCAAACATTTTATAAATACATAGGTATTAGGTAGGAACGTTGGGGAAAAAATATACTAGGGCAGGGATGGCGAACCTTTTTGGGTCCGCGTGCCAAAAATCCTCAAATATTATCCAACGATTGTCGTTTATCTTGGGAAACTTTTGAAAATTAATAAAACGGAATAAATTAATAATTCGCGGATTATTTAATCAAACTTTTAATTTTTTAAACTTAAAAATAAATTTTTTGAAACTTGGAAATCGTTCGCGTGCCATCCAAATTCTCAAACGTGCCACCTCGGGCACGCGTGCCGGGGAATTATAATCTTTTAATCTTTTAATCCCGAAATCCCGAGATTGATCATTCACCACAATATCATGGTACAATTGCTTTGAGATCATTGCCGAAAAAAGTGGGTTATTAATCAGTTTCTCAACCTCTCTTCTTTCGAAGAGAGTTAATCCTTCTCACTACACTATTATTTGAGGATTGGAGAGGTGGGAGGGAATTTTTAGACATCGCAATCATCTATGCATTCGAACGGAAATCAATTGCCGACCACTGCACTACGGACCTGACAATCGTTTCTTACACTATTATTGTTAGACTTATTTGGTTTTGTATAAATAGCACTATATCAATAGTAGCAAAACGGTCCAAATCAAAATACATAATTGTGCAATACATATTATACATACAAAAGAGTGTTTTATTGTATCTTTCCATCAAGTATCAATAGCTTACACCGTCAAAGTGATTTATTGAAAACCGAAATATCAACGAATGTATTATCGTATACACATATTATTTGAAATGATGTTCAACATACCATATTGCTCGAACCTCGTTCCTGGTCTAGGTGGCGCCTCGAGGGTCCTGTACAACCGCTGGCCAGACCTTGGCGATCTTCCGGAAGACCCTGACGATCTGCCAGATCGATGAGAGTCTCCCGACACTTTGAACTTCACTTGAAGCATTATGGAGTTTATTTATTGTGCGCAGTGACAAGAGGCGCAGCCGAGTTGACAGTGATTGCTAAGAGTGCGGTTTGCACATTAAGAAAAACTGTGTTCACTTCCTCGTATCGTATTTCAAATAATGACGTCTAGTATGCACTATCAATAGTTCGAACAATATAAACGAGGGAATAATTTAAAAATGGAATATTTCAAAACTGTTCTGGCAGACGTCGGTAAGTAACAGATTGGTAGTTCTGAGTAAACAGCAAATGAAAATTATTCAACTTTTAGGCGATATTTTATGTTACATATATAATTATTATTTCAAATAATAAATGCATTGATGCCGATCTGTCACAAACGAGAGCTTAAAATTAACAGGCAGGGACAATTGCCTGCCTTTAAACAACATTGATAATAATAACATTTAAAAATAAATCTTTTTTTGGCAAACTAGTGTGATCAATGCACCAACTGAGTTATTCCAGACATAGAACTCTTTGTATATTTAACCAATTTTTGACAGCTTTCTTAATTACAAACTTATGCCAGAAAGCTGAAAACATGTATAACTATGAAATTAATTATTGTCCATGGCCAGTCATAATATATATGAAATGGTCAATGTGTACATCAACTACACAGGCGTATTTTATTGTTCATTGAATTAAAAATAATCACGCGTGCATTTAGTGTTGTCAGCTACTTTTACACAGTTGTTGCGTTCGACTGTCATCTGACATTTCACATAACCTCAAAAATTTCAATGTCTTGCTGTCATTCTCGCCTTCATTCTATTAAAAATATCAAACCTAACCTAAGCCGTTGTCATAAATATTTTGCACAGCGTAACGTCAGTGATTTTATACACATAGTCAAAATAAATTGTAATTTTGTAAGTTTAACTAAAACTTTTAGTCAATGTGTCATATATATTAATACTGATTTAATTTCATTATAAGTACGACTATTTTACGACAACATTTAATATATATAAATATATACGAAACTTAACCTCAAAATTGTTCGATCATAAAATAAAAACGTTTTGAGTTGTATAAAGATTGCTGAATATTTCCGATAGCTTTGAAAAAAGTACTAAAATTATAGACGCATTCGGGGTTTAAGGTATCGAATTATTTCGGCCGAAGTATTATAAAAGAATCACGCATCTTTGAGCATAGAACTCTCAACAGCAGAAAAATAAAGTGTGAGAAAATATATCGTCGTATCATTGTCAATAAACATTTCACTTAACTTTGCGAGGAAATCTGGCGAGGAATGTGAAACAGTGTTTATTGTTGACATGTTAAACGAAGTCACGTGGCCTCCGGTAAGTCGCAGGTGGATATCAGTCAGTAGATAACGAGTTTTTTTTAGATGTTAGTAAACAGCGAGAAAAATTGACAAGCGATAAAAATCTTGACTTAGTTTTTATTTAACAATCGTAGTTTTTATATCACCCTCTCTTATATACAGATTATAGACAGTCAATATGGCTTTTTTGTATAAATACATAAATACTTCATTGCATTGGTTGGAAATTTGAAAAAGCTAATCGAAGCCGGCCCTTTTTTAAAACAAATGTAACAATTTTATCGACAATTATTAATTCCCATTGCGTGAAAATCTAGTTTGAAACTGATTAGATGAAATATGAGAATCTATAAATAAGAAAACATGTTGAATGTTTTTTTTTGATAACATAAGTTTAACTGATAAAGGTAAAGTGACTAGATTATTGAAATCATTCGAGTTGATTCGAGCAGCTTACCGTATAGGATGAAAAGGGCACAAGTAATGTCAAAACAGTAAAAAATAAGTACATTTTCCCAATGAATTAGTGATGATGTCGATTAAAACCCACTGTTGATTTGAAAGTATATTTAAAATTGACGAAACGAAATAGCTATGGTAATATTATTTACATTGAAGTGTACATTTTGCAACAGGCTACTCTTTTTCTACCGGAAAATGAACTAAATGTCGATATATATATAACTATATTTCAAAAAAGTCACGTCCATAGACGTCACTGTCCACAGCATCCGATACTTTTCGCTAATCCTTACGGGACAACAGCAACAAACAAAAACTGTACATGATTTGAAAATTGCATACTAAAACGATAGTACACATATTTGAATGAGCCATTAACCTATATTCTGCACCTTTAACATTTATAGCAGAAACGGAATATTAATCGCGATATGTATGCAGTTAACCCGCGAACAACAAACGCACACGAATATTAATGATTCGAAATCTGCACAAGGTAATTCACCCGACACGACTCTATTTGCATAGCTGCCGGAGCTGTAAATATTTACGTGCGGTTCGAGAGCGGGCGAATTTACAAACATCTATCCATATCGCCGGCCTCACCTGGCGGCCACACAGTCACAACTGAGTGGAAATCATTCAAACAATACGACCGGCCGACGCCGTGTTACCATTTCGAATTGTAATAACAAAATAATGACCTGTCACTTTGGTACGAGATCGCGAAGGAGATAACGCTCAAGATCCGTGGGCGGGCCCGGTCAAATGGAGAGGTGAAAGCAAAATGCATTCTGCTCGAATCCGAGCAGATTCGAGCCAATATTAGCATAGCAAAAGAATAATTTAACTCCATATGCCCCGCGTTGCTCACTGCGAAGGCGGGCGGTTATCACTCGTACAGTTGAACCCCGCTCTCGCACTCTTAAAGGGCCCATACATCTAGGAATACATGTCCCGGGACATGATCCTGAAGATCTACATTATGTCACCCGTTGAGTTTATGTTGGTTAGTGTTGCGTCCGAACGAACGTTATTTGATTTTATTGTATGCAAACAATGCGAGTGAAGTTAATTACTAATGTTTATAAACTTTATACAACGAAAATACAATTATTTTTTATCATCGACGGTGACAGCGTATACCATAGACAATTCCAATATAACTTCTTATTATCTATGGTTTATTTTGACAGTTGTCACCATAAGTCGAAAATAGATCGCTAAGATTACGCCCGATGAGTTGATTTCGACGAGTGCTGCCTATGTATATATTTTTGCAAGTAGTATTCGATAAAGTATAGACCATTTTCAATTTCTTCATTGTAATTTCAATCGTTGTAACATAAGTAATGCCTCGCTATACTGGACAACATTTTCGGTCAAATCGTAAATGTTGATAGAAGACGCATGTTTAAATGCAAAAGTCAACGCTCGTAAACAATATTGTGCATATATGCAGAAGTTTTCACGCGTGACGCCTAATGATTTGACACGCGTTAATCCACCACCAAACCCATACACACTTTTGTGCTAATACCGCATTTACGAAATGTGGAATTATAAGAGATTAAAAGTGGTTTAACAATTCTCATTAAAATCTCATTCGGGAGATATAATTTATTTCATGTCGTACTTTTGGCTTTGCCGAACAACCTCTCTCGCTCGCATTAGTCGAATTGTTACTGTACTTCGCTATTTTTACCTACTTAAAGAAATTGAGAATACAATTGTGTCAGATTGGGGCGAGATGTGAAAAAAAATATAATTATAACATCAATTATTAGTGGTAACGAGAATGTTGTTTAGCTCGTTGTAGGACGATGAACGGCGGACGACTCTCCCGGAACAGCTGAGCCGTGGGAAAAAATAATCCACATTATAAAGGCGTTCATTCATTTATCCGAGTAACAAAACTTCGGCCATGTTAGCAATTTACTTTGTCTATCTAGTGAAAAGCAACGGAAGGGGAACGCTCGGCGGAATGAAAAGCCAATCAGTATACTGTTACAGCGGAATGACTTCAGAAGTCATGATAAACAAAATGCAATTAAAAGCAGTACTGTATGTCTCAGATGGAACCCAAAAAAGAAGCAAAAATCGGCGTAGAAAGTTAACTGTAAAAAATACTGCATTTAAATATCGAAGCTAAGTAATTTTCAACTAACTGTATGACACATTTCGGTGTTGGACGTTTTTGTTCTTGAACAAATTGACAGGTCAGTACCGTTGAATTCGAATTCCGATCTCGCCTTTGTTCAATTATGATTTGAAATAAAATATTAAAAAACGATCTCAATCAATATTAAATTTTGAATAGTTTAATTGTACGTAATATTACGGAAGTATCTTTAAATCAATGTTCAATACTGCAGAAGCAGATTATCGGATAGGCGTTGTGCCAGGTAAAACAAAGTGAAATGGTGACACTTAATCAAGAGTTGTGTAGTGTTTCTAAATTAGTCACAATTCTCATACACGAAAGGATGCGAAGAAGAATATACAAACGTAGCAAATAATCACAGCAGACTTAAAGTATACTATGTGAAAGAATCATTCATTGAGTGCATGAAAAATGAAAACGCGTATATCACAGAAATGCCATTTTCAACTGATACTTAACGCTAGCAAAACAAATTCCGTCCAGCTTTTCAAATAATACGACATGGGAAAAGTATTTATACGTGTATCTTAATACAATATTGTTATATCGTTTCAGTAATGATCAAAAGTAAAATTAATAGCGATATTGATTTATAAACTCTCGTCAACATTCTATGATAAAATATTGACGCCACCCATCATCAAATTTACCACGTAATTATACACGAATAAATAAACATATATTATATTGAATTGATATTATATTGATCATTCGGCGTGAACTTTTTTATATAGTGTAAAGTTCGTAATTGAGGAGCAAACATTCAAAAAGTGTTTTGTCACAAAAATACAAAGCTTGGAAAATGATGATTTAAGTGTTGCAAAAGTGACGGTTTGTATGAATGTGTCAACTTTATGATTTCATTTTATTATGAAAAAAAACCTTTTTGGAAACTAATTTTGATTTCCATTCATAGGTTTTATTATGGGCTATCAGAATTGATATAAAACACCATTTTTCAAAATTTGTGACAAAACACTTTTTGAATGTTTGCTCCTCAATTTAGAAAGATCAAATCTCTTTTACAATATGTCGATATTAGACGATCGAAAGACAGTTAAATATTTTCGTACACTCAATCAACACAAGCATATATTTTACTACAAGTGTGTGTATGTTTAAATGTACAAAAATTATTACATTTTGAGATTACTATAAAACAAGATACGAAAATTTAGCATAAGGGAAAGTGAATTAGTGTTATGTTATATCAGTAAGATTATGAAAAGAAATGTAATGAATTATCATACAACACAATCTTCCGTATAAATTTATTACAGATGTTTTCACACTAAATTTCACAACACGTTTTTTGGAAAGTACACTAAAAAAATAATCACTCTTAAAAAACTAATTGCTTTATATTAAATAATGGTAATTTAAATTCCCAATTAAAATAAGAACAAATTGGAAAACTGCACAGGCTCATAAAGAAACGCACGCAAGACCTGACCGGTCAATTCAAACTGTACACTGGGACCCAAAAGACTCATTATCGCATTTTTTATGCCGCACGAGAATGACTCAAGCTCTTATCAAATAAAACAACAATATTGTATGAAGAGGCGTTCGTTGTGGTTTCTTTTTATATTTACAAAGTGTGAATTATAAATTCATTGGCTTGCGCATAAATTGAATTAAATTAATTAACTGCGCAAATTATTAATAAAAAACAATATTGGATAACGACGTCTATTTCTGCTACTACGAAAAATGATTGTTAGCAAACTTAAACATTATTCCAAAAATTAAATAGTTTACAATTTAAATACTGCAGGGCTGTCGATATATGTCCCGAGGTATATTTCTTCTTCTACGAAATATATTTGTTAGCAAACTTAAACATTTCAATTATTCTAAAAAAATATATTATATACAATTTAAATACTGCAGGGTAGGGCTGTCGATATATGCCCAGAGATGTATTTCTTTTACTTTTAAAATTTCTAGCTTATTCAATAAATAGGTTCGTAATTTATTTTTCACGCCAGTAAATTTTCTGACTACTTAATGCAACAAAAATCCCCCCTTGAGTGTTCAACGGGCATACAGCAAGTATTGGATAATTTTGCATTAATAAGAGACTTGCCGGCAACCAATTACGTTTTGGTAAACGACGAATTTTACTACCCCCAATCGTCGTAATCAAAAGATTACTGTTTTTAATTTAAGATTTCGACTGAAGGTGCTTGACTTGAGGTAACTGACAGTTCATCCTGGTTTATCAATGACTGGTCAGTTCAAGTTCATCCGTGCACTTGAACGCCTCAATATGCCGAAAGGCGAAACCCGGGTCGTTAGTGACAAAACTTGTGTGAATGTACATAATTGGAACGATTCAAATTTAATTATTGTTTTTAAATGCAATTCTTTGAAATTTTCCCAAAATTTTTCTGTAACAAAATGTGACGTGTCCGCCATTTCGGAAATTTGTAGCACAAAATGTGCAGTAAAAAAGTTTTAAATTCAATTAAATAAAGTGAATTTCTTCAAGGTAACTGCCGAATCCATCGAAAATATGGAAATACGTCGAAGTCGTATTGTAAATTTGCGGAATAAAAAGTTATTGCGAATTGAGTTACATTTATTTTTAAAAAAAATCTTTCCACACATATGAAAGATGCAGAAAAACAATCTCCAGAGCAACTTTAAGAACTTAGGTTCAAATTGTGTCAATAATAATTCTTATCTTTTAGTTGAATACAAAAATATACATAAAATACTTATAATATAATATATCCCAATTAAGCACGTCGCTGAGAGACGTCCCAGTGATTCAGAATAATAATTCAACAAGGTATGATAACAAATAATCATAGTTCAGACCGCACTATTTAATTTATATCACCAATATGTGACATCGCTGATAGCTGAATCACCATAGCGATCGAACCTATTAAAAAGGTTTCGTTATCATTTCTGACGCAAATCATTTACAATAAATACACCAAACAATTGCATATTTGAATTTTTTTAACAGTGTCCGGGTCCGTAGCGCAGTGGCCAATGTCAATGCCTTCCGCGACAGATCTCACGAGTTTGAATCTCTGTACGAACAGCATTTCGTCAATCGATTTATGTCCGAAGGCACGGGTGTTTGTAATTTCTAAAATTTTCCAACCACCCTTCCAATCCAAAAATAACGGGGCGCAGCGAGAGCGATCAGTTAACCACTAGTCTTGTCCTAGTCCGTATTCTTATATCACTACTCTCGTCGTAAAACTTATGTTGAGATTAAGCTCCACATTAGGAGTGGATATGGATTTTTTTTTTAAATCTTTGCTATTTTTTAGCTTATTTTAATAGATTCCTACTAAGTAAATCCCAATTAAATCAATCTGCGATATGCGTTTGTGGTGTTAACGTTTTCTTTCACCCAATCGTTAAAACAGGCATAGGAAAAAACAATTAGCTGTTTTCTCAATCCCAATCATTGCATTCTTTTCATCTATGAAAAACATTAGGTTGAAAGAGTGACAGCAGTGAACGAGTTACCGTAAAATTTATATGCTACATTACGAGTCCATACTAAAAAGCAGACAGACAAAGTGAGAGAAAATTATTGTACATAATATATTAAAATTTAATATTGGCAAGCATCGTATTGATACCAACCAATCTTAGGGAGTGGCTTTAGTAGTAAGATCGTCAGATTTTCAAGCACTAATAAGTAGTCGGAATATAATTGTGACTTAAAAATTATATGGATTCAAAAATCGCTTTATTCGTTAAAAAGCATGTTCCTCGAGTTACGTTTAAACGTGCAAAAGTCAGACGAATCTCGATATAAGATATACTTAAAATAACAGCTTCACACACCAATATAGTCTCGACTCGTGACCAAATTAACTATATTCTGCTCAAAGTCGCAATAATTTGTTTGAATTTCAGCTTACTTATAAACAGATAATATCGCTGCAAACATGTGATATGCAACAAACATTGTAGTTCCGATCAAATACTACTATATAGTAATTGACACGTGCTACTATGATTGCATGATCGCAGCGACGCGTAAGGTGAGATAGCAAGGTCTGCACGTGGCCGTGCTTAAAAATAACAATTCAATAATACATAATATGAATATAATTGAGAATTAAAAAAACGGATTTTTTTTCACGTCGAAAAATATAAATCTAAGCTTTGGGTAACAACTGCGATATTAAAAAACTCGAGTAAGGGCCGGGTCGGACTTGAATTGGTCGAACTCGGACGGGGTACATTCACCAAATTGCGACCCGTGAAAAACTCTATTAGATAGTAAGAAATCGAGTTCACCGGCCGAATTTACAAGTGACGGATAATAATTTAATTTCAGTAAATGGTACACACTTTATCATTGGTACTGGGACACCACTAATTCTGGATCAAATTGTAAATCTATACACACTCTGATTTTCATTTGACTTACGTTATTACGCGTTTCCAACGTTAGTATGGCATAATAGTCAACAGATAACAAACCGGTATTGCATTAGCACAGCAGTTCGCAGAACAAACAAACGTCATTTACTCACTAGTGGCTGCATATATGGATTAAATGTGTAAATGGGTTCGTATACATTTGTATTATGTTTATAGTCACGGATCAGAATGTAGAGTGTGGCGCCTTCCTTGTCGAGTGAAAGATATTTATAAAAAAGTATGTTTGCTTATTTTAATACTATACTTATATCAATCTATCTCAGATCTAATTTAAACACAAATATATGAACGAATTTAGAATGATAATTTTCTCATTAGGCAAATAGATTTATAATTACGGTGCCAAAATGCCTTTAGCATAAATATATATTATTACATAAATTCGATCGACAGTCTCTTGTTAATTTGTGTTGGGACTAGGGCTGTGGAGTCGGAAAACGACTCCGACCCATTTTTTAAGTCATATTTAAAGAGTCTATCTATATTCTATAGTATTGTTACTGCATGGTAGGCTGAAAAAAACAATTCAGAGTCTGTTTTTAATTTAAAGCCGGAGTCGTTTTTGTTTTACCCGACTCCAGAGCACTGATTAGGACACGCGTGTATACAAAATATATACATTATAATATATATGATTTTCGTAATTCTTCCAAACATACTTACTCCTAGAAAACCAACAAAGATTTTCTCAAGAACTAGATTAATCGTCGCTACGGAATTTGTATAATACGTAGTAACTTATTGTGTATATAAAAAAAATCGGGCTACAATTAAAATGTAAACGGAATATCATAGAAAAATTCACGAATGAATAGAAAATATTTGTATAAAATAAGTGAAAACTAATGTGGAGCATATGGCCACCTAGTGGAGATATCTCAACAGAACTTTTTTATACGATAAATGCTTGCTAATCAATTGCTCAACATCTCTTTTTAAAAGAGAGGCAGGACTAAATGTTACTAATCGCTTGCGCTACGTCCGCTTTTAGGAATAGACTGGGTGCGAGAGAATTCAAGACATTGCATACATCCGTTCCTTTGGACATAAATCTATAAATCAATTTATAAAAACTGTACGCACTGGGGGATTCGAACCCGAGACTGACCGAAGCCAACAACGTTGCCCCCCACTAACTAGACTTTTCAGATAAAAAAAAAACACGTGAACCAATACATACTATTCATTTTTAAATAGTGTTAACGAAATTGTGTGTACGTTGAGTAATGAATAATACGAAGTGAATCAGTAATAATTTTATAAAATTATAGATTTGACTACATCTGAAAATTATACTCGAATAAAAATTAAACCTTAGCACAGTTTTCACGTTTATCTTTGTTTGAGTGGATGTTTAATCATAATATGAGATAGCGCGCCTATGAAAAATTGCCCAATCGGAATGCTAATAGTAATAAAAATGCATTTTTGTGCGATAAATTCTGTGATACTTCCTTTAAAATCTAGATATATGATGAAACATAACAAAGACAATGTTTGTTGAATTTTGCGATTATTTTGTCATACTGAGTACATTTTTAATTAAAATTATAAATTATCACAGCACTGTTTGATATTGCTAATTTTTGCATCACGCTAACAATCAACAATATTTTTTAATCTTTATAGAACCTACATACATTGGTATTTTTCACCAATATCGCATGAAAGGATAGTCTAAAATTGAACACCGTAATTACTCGATTATAAGACGCAAGTTTTTTTCTTCCTATTTTGGTGTATGTATCAGAATTCGGGTCGCGTCTTATAAATCGCTGACGATTATGCTATGTTACGTTATTTTTTTATTATTGATACAGTCGGCCCCTATAGGAATACTACGTTGTAGGGAACTAGGTACCCATACAAAATTTGAGGTTAGATTCTTTCTTTCGATGGTTTCGGCGGTAACTTTGTGGAAGTTCATTTTAATAGAAAATTTTAAAAAACTTCTATTATTCCACGTATCATTACTTAAGCAAACTTTGCGATAGTTAGTCTGAAGATGCCTCTGAAAGAGGCGAAACACGTGTCACAGTTAGTAACACAATACGTGAAATAATCAAAGTTAATTTAAATTTTCTATTAGATTCTTTCAATTGTATTTTGTGAATTTAACGAAATCGGAATTTTTCCCCGTTTTTATATCAATTTCATAGAATATTTTTCAATGAACGTATATAAAATATGTATATCGCCTGTGTAAAGGTTAAAGGGATCAACCCTCAATTTTTTGAAAATTTGTTTTATTTAATAATTACAATGTTTACAACTAAATACACCATCTGTCACTATACAGGGAACTACTGCATATATAGGATTATAGGAAGCGCCTCTATAGAGGGTGTTTACTTATACAAATAAGGGTACTTCTTTTAATTGAGGAAATTTCGCATACACACACACGTTACACTAAAATTAAGACACGATATATAATATAAGTATTAAAAAACAAACGCACATTTTTCGCTAATGTTAAATGAAAAAATACGTAATACGAAATCAATTAAACAATGCTTATCTCACACACTCGCAGTTCAAAAACATACTACACTTTGAACTTTTTTGACAACCATACACGACCGATTCACTCGAGTTGAATAATACAATAACAATGGAGGAGAAAAATCACCTTGCCGAGAGGGAAAACGTCAAATGTTCGAGCCTGATTGTCGATTGATAAGTCGCTCATTCGCTCGCCAATCTCGAGTGGGCAGAGGATAGGGCTTATACAAAACCGAATTTTGAGAAAACCGGTTTTCAATTTTAATATATTATCATGAAATTCGGTTTCAATAAAAATTGCAAAAAAAATCTTTTATTTTTTAAGATAAGATTTATTTTTTTATTCAGTGTTCCTATTCGGCGGTAGAGTAATTATACCAACTCAAGTAATTATACAAACCAAGTGTTACTAAGTCAAAATGCTAAAAAATATTTACAAAATTAACAAAATATAATATTTTTAACGCATTCATTGATGTCTTTTTTAATCCATCTGCTCAACCCATGGAGGCCATATGCTCCAAACGTGGAGCATATGGCCTTCATGGATAATAGAGGTATCTCAACAGAAGTTTTTTTCGAGAACTGTTTTGTTACTCAGTCGCTCAACCTCTCTTTTTCAAAGAGAGTAACAGGGATTAGTGGAGATAGAAGGATAAAGTTAGGACAGGACTAGTGGGTAACTGACTAACAAGCTCTCGCCGCGCCCAGTTATTGAAGGATCAGAAGAGTGGTCGGGAATTTTCAGACATCACAAATACCCGTGCCTTCGAACAGAAATCGATCTCACGGGTTCGAGTCCCACAGTAAAAACAGGATGTTTTCATTGATGTCTACCGACTACTTAACTACATATTTCATCTCGTTTTAATTATAAACCAAAGCAGTTTCAATCAAAATTACTAACGTATTTCATTGAATAATAGTTAAAAAAATGTTAATGAACTCGAATATTTAAAATCGGGTACCAAGTTGACAAAAAAAAAACATTTAAATGTTGCTAATTTCGCCTAAAAACCGGGTGCTCATAACCGGTATTTGAAAACCGACTAGCCCTAGCAGAGGACTATTATTATTATATCGACAAACACGAAATGCAAACATCGCTGATAAGACTTTGTCTTATCTTCGGAGTTGATATCATGGAAATTTAATAGCTACAGGTGTGTTCATTTGTGGGCAAAACGATCATAAATAGATAATTTGTTACAAGCTTAACTAGAAATTGTAATCAAATGGCAGATCAACCTCGGCGGGGTAGTCACATAATAGCAGAGTCATGCAATGCATGAAGGCCCAGCAAAAGAGGGGAATAAATTTCTACAAACTCAATATAACAAATTGCGTAGGGGGCCAATGCGTGACGTTTGCTTGAGGGGCCCAAATTTCTAGCCACGCCACTGATCATCCTGTCAGTATTCGCTGAATAAGCTTGACGATATGACAGATAATATGTAATTATGCCTCGCGGGAAATTTTTGATACAAAAAAGTTGTCTGAATGTTCAAAGGGAAAATATATACATATTATATCAACAGGAAAATGGTTATTGATGAATCATTTTTGAAAATAAATATGATGTCAACCTTATTCATAAAACTACGTGCAAGTTTTCGTGCGAAAATGTGTGGCGAGAACCATACATATCGACTGTGGAAAGGAAAAAGGACGTAACCCACACATAGCAAATTTTACAGGAGACACAAAAAACGTGTTTTGATGATTTTAGGCCATATGCAAATTATGAAATATTCACAACATTGAAGTGCACGGATACTTCTAAACTGGTGTTTAATTGACATAATCTAATATTAATTTAAGAAATTTTCTGGGAAAAACCTTTTTTTCAGGCTTTTTTCTTGGTTTAAATTTTCACAAGCTCATCTTTTTTCAAACTTAAATGCTAAATTTAGATACTAATTCGGCATTTGCAGCTTACATCCTTTTGATAGAACGTGTATAAAGTTTGATACATTGTGATTATCGAAAAAAAGCTGTTTTAAAAAAACTGTGGGTTACGTCCTTTTTCCTTTCCACAGTCGATATAACTCGGAGTTTTAGCGCGGAAAAATGAAAAATATCTAAAGTACTTGCGCGAAAAAATCTATAGTTTATTTGGCAATAAACGTCGTAAATAATGTATTGAAAACCTTATATTTATACTTATGTCTAAATAAATCTAAAGCCGTAACAAAATATTTTTTCTTAATTAATTTTTAATCATGCCAAAAGACACTAAATC
Organism: Himalopsyche tibetana; assembly: GCA_030503985.1. Lineage (NCBI taxonomy): Eukaryota > Metazoa > Arthropoda > Insecta > Trichoptera > Rhyacophilidae > Himalopsyche > Himalopsyche tibetana. The sequence continues at coordinate 19,062,132 of JAPJYX010000007.1, forward strand.
ATCCGATTTATACATTGTACTGTATAATCTAGAAACTATCGGATGGTGTAAAAAAAGACATTTATTCGAGATCGTTTTTTCTATCCTCCACAAAAGACGAACGTCGATACACCCTGAATATAATTTCAATAGTAAACAATACCTACTGACTAACAACGAAAGTGTAAAAAAAAATCATAGATAAATTGAAGATTGTGTAAAAAAGACAATGGTAATAAATTTTATTCATAATATTATGTATTTTAATTAAGAGAGAATAATACTATTCACCCCTACTTCATTATATACCGGGACTTTTATGAGGGACTGGACATACAACGCTTTCATCGCTAGAAATATCTGACACGTCTTATATGTTATTACCTAATGAACTCTTCTGCTCATTACTGTCTCGTGTTGTTGAATTTTTTGTTATTAGGATTTTTTTTTATCCGGTTCTGCGTTTTTTGTTTCTGGGAATCGTTTCAACAAATATTTCGTATAAAAAAGGTATATTTATATTCAATCCTAAATTGTATTATAAGAATTACCTATGGAGGAAATAATGTCTCATTATTAATAATTGCAGAAGCTGTGATCGCTTTCTGTGTCAACGATTTCTATGTTCCTGTAAATAATGAAGTCAACTTATTTGGATAAGACAATGTTACGACAGTGTAAAAAAAAAATCACTCACCATCATTTGAGTCACCTATGCTCTCGGGTGGTGTTGAATAACTAACTCTTCTCGCATTCGTATCTTCGTCTTTTCTTCTAAGTGCCTATGTAAACGAAAACAAACACATATTAAAAAAAATATATATTTTTAAACAATATTCTTTGACACATGATCAAATTGCCCAAAAGGAACCAATATCTCTTAATTAAAGCATAAGCAATATACAGATATAAATTGTGTAATTTGTGTTGAATTCAAAATATTTTAGTTTTCATTCAAGCACGGGACCGGTTCGGCATGCCAATGACATGACACATGTTGTAGATTATATAACGTCAGCCTCTGTGATTTAGCAGTAAAATTTTAACCTAAATGATTGAATGCTTCTGGATTCAAGTCTCTCCGAGGTCAGGACTAAATCTGATATTTCAGATTTTGTACATGGGTGTCGCATCTTTTCTCCTCGAGTTAATTTCAACTGGTTTAGAAAATATAAAGTTTTCCTAATGTAATTTAAAAAAAATCATAATATCCAATACATTAGCAACTGAGCAACAAGCTGTTATATTGTATTTTTAAAATCATATTATTTAAACAGTCATTCCTTGGTATTGGATATGCAATTTTCGAATATTTAAGTTCAAGGATTGGTAAACTTAAAGAACAGGCTTTAAAGATGTTTTCTTTGTACACGGTATATTGAAAAAAGTTGTTCTTGCATTTATTGGGAATTTGATCCTATATATCCTACATACTTTTATGAGACCAATGATAGTATGAGAGTAGAAGTATCTTTTCTCAATCTGACTGACCAATAGACTTAGAGTATCAGTCACATGTTTACAAATGGAGTTTCTCTCTTTCCAAGATGGTAATGCGTGATATAATCATCACAGTAATATCTTTGATGGTGGATAGAAATATCGTGCCGACAAGAAGCCAAGAGAAACAAATATTGGTTGGGTTCAAACTAAATTAGTACAGAATCAGACCGACAGAAAAGACAAAAGAAAACTACTGTATTTAGCAATCTTTTGTTAAATTAATCAACCATTAACTGAGAGAGATAATTCCATTTGATCACTAACACATACCCTATGGAAACATACACAATTTGAGAAATACAGCGGAAAGTCTATATGTATTAGTATATTAGCATTGACAAAATTATGAAGCAGAAATTTTCTTTTTTTTGTATAATCAAAAAGAATTCCATGCAAAATAAACAGACAATACAATGTTTTATTTGCAACCCTGTGCAATTTTATTTTTAGAAGAAACGGGAAATTAAAATTAAGCAATATTATTTGTTATTTCATTATTTGTATAAATCTTGCGATACACAATTTTATGTACAAGTATATGCTTAAGTTAGAAGGTTAATGAATCACATTATGTGTATTGAAATTTTCATTTTATTAATGATACAATTAATTACCAAGCAACAGATTTCTTCATGTAGAATATTCCATTAGTAGCATTTTTGTCTAGGAAAAGTTACAAGCAGTTTATGAAAGCGGCGCACGATACATGCAGAACTTGGCTTAAGAGTTACTATTGGTAACTTTTTAACAGAGCAAGTTCACTGTTGATTAAACTAAGAGTTAATTGATGTTTAAAATGCAACAAGACGTTGATAAAGATGATAAACAGTTCTGGGCTGAGGACTATATGGAGACAGAGACATGATGTGATCAGCTGTTTTGTAAAGCAGTAATGGAAATAGGCAGTATGTGCTTGCACCGTGTGTTGTAGGCGAGTTTCAACATTAAGTGTGTTAAATATGACACCTCAGAAATAAAAAATCTCTTCACATCTAAAATTCTGTTGAAAGTGTTTAAATAAAGATTAACTGTCTAATAAGTAACAGTTTTGCATTGAAACAATTAAACTTTCTATTAAGGAACTAAAAGTCCACTATGGACTAGTTGATTAGAGCTTGCTCTTCCGGTCAGGCGGATCTGGGTTCGATTCTTGGTAAGGTCAATGTAAGGTTTATCTCGAGTAACTTACAAAAAATTCTCATCGTTTTTCTCGAATGATCTTTAAAATATTTGGCGCATTGGGATTAGCTGTATTGCCAAATTATTTTTATTTGAAAAAAATACTTTTAGGGAAGGTTTTCCAAGTAAAAATTTGAACGTGGGTTATGCATGTGACATAATTATAATTTAAAAAAAAAAACAAAAAAAACTTTTCTAAGACAGCGTTCATAAACATATTTAAAATAAAAAGCTACATATATAGAATATAAAATAAAAAATACTGCAACAGAACATAAAGAATTTACACAAACAAAAAAAGCAAAAAAAATCAGGCACTGTCATTCATAAGAGTTGAATAATGACCTGAGCCAACAGCGTCTCCACTTTATCCTTGTCCATTAGCGACGAGTGGACTCTTTTGTTCTTGAGATGGTGGGGAGTGTCCCTCCGGTGCAGTCGGCTTCTAACACTAAGGTCGTCCTGGTCGCCTTCGAGGGTCTTCCGCCTCTTGCGAAGCCTGACACCGTCGATGACCGCGGAGTTCAGAGCTGATGAAGATTCGTCATCTTCATCGGCCTCGTCTCCGGGGGCGGGACCGGACGTGAAGCCGACCCGCTTCGGCCCCGTGTATTCCTGGATGCGACCATGCGATATTCGATTATTAACCGCATTATTTGATTTCTCTATTGGTGTTAATTGTTTCATGAGGATTTGTAAATGAATTGTGTAATATTCCAAATTTGATGGACATTTTCTCCTATTACCCAAAAATTTGAAATTAATACTTATTTTAATGAGAAGTTAATTGGTAACAGTATTTTAGAGGAGTATGAGAAAAGATGAATATTTTGTATCAAAAATTGATTAATTTTAGTATGTATTATTAGTATGTTACTATTTCTATATATGTAATTATTAGTATGTTACTAATACCGACACCAAAAAGTTTGAAGAAAACTTAAGAGAAAAATCTCTAATTTTCAATGCTTACACCAGGAATAAAATAAAACTATCACATCGTTGGTTTGCTGCAAGAAATCGGTGACAACAAAGTGACATGTCAGTAAAAACTGAGTCAGATGTCACAATCTACGTTTTTTGTCATGCTTTACCTAATAAACAAATCATTACGTCGAAAACACGTTTTTTGAAACTAAATTGAACACCCCAATAGTCACTCAGTGCATTCGTTGTTACATGATTTTTGCAAAAAGTCACTATGTGCGGTAACTTACTATAGAAAACATCTCTGAAATCGAGATAGTAAGTATTTGTGAGGCTTTTCAAAAAGACTTTATTATTATTTAATTTTGGATATAACTGATAAAATGTAGTGAAAACTTTAAAGTTGATTATCTCACAATCGAAATTTTGTCGCTTAATGACTTCTTGCATTAAACCGATGATACATAATCTGTATTTTTTGTATGTAATTATTTTCAAGCATGAATCATATGAAGGGTATACTTAGAAGCCAAATAACCAATGACAACTTGCGAGTATTTCCATACATCAAAACTGCAGACAATGACAATCGAAACAATTTAAATAGACAATTACGACATGTTTTCTAATACTTAAATCAACAATAATTTTGAATATCTTGTGCTACATTGTTGAAATTTGAGCTAAAAAGTTAGATTTTCATGATCCCACCAAAAGACCCAATGACCTATTTTATATTATGTTAGTAGCTTCATATCATAATGGATGATTTTGTTAATGAACAGTAATAATATTGAGAATTTTTAACAATAAAACTAACCTCTTCAGTATCAGAATCATCATCATTTTGGTTGGACTCTTCTTCCGAAGAGTCGTTTTCGGCACTTAGCGGAATGTCTTCAGCTGTCGCCAGTGTTGCCAATGGTGCTTTTTCTTGCGCCTTTAGCTGAAATAAAAATATTATTTGTTCATCAGCAATGCAATTTTATATAGTATAGAAAATATATTTCAAGAGTTTCACCAAGTTGATCACATTACAGAAGATTCCCACCACGAAACGTAATTGAGAAACACTGCTCTATACTATAGATGAATTTCATTAATTAAATTATTAAACGTTTGAATAACCGCGCAAATAAATCATTAATATGTCCCAGAGATACTGCCTGTTGAGAAAAATAATTTTGCCTAATATACACTCGAATTCGATATTTTAAAAACCTATATTGACTCGGTATAGATAGCACTACACATATTTATCAACATATTGCTTATATTCTGTTAGAATACCAAGTATTTGATTTTATAAATGTCTTGGACATCCGTGCTCGCATGCATATGTTCCGGACACCTGTCTCCGCTTGGTATTCAAGTGGTTAAGCAATCAGTTATATTACGGTTTTTTTTTTTTATATTGCTGGTTTGTATAATTACCTTTTCAGCAGATTCCAAAGCAGCTTCCAAAGCAGCCTTCGCCTCACGCTCCGCCTCCGCCATGACAGCCAAGTCCCTTTTCTCGAAAGGCTCTTTTTCAATGATGGGAACCTTTTCTCTGAGATCCTTATCCTTCTCTTTGTCCAGGGTGGCGCTGCTGCTGTTTGCGGCCGCTTGCGCGTTGGCTGCCGACGATGAAAACAACTTGTGGGCTTTCGCTTTCAAGTCTTTCGGATGAGGTGTGTTCTGCCTCACGAACGGAGTCTGGACAGAGTTAAAATATGTTGATTATATACATTCAATGTATTTTTCGCATAAAATTAGCGATCTTGTTTTAATATCAATGCAAGTTTTACCTAACACAATATATTATATAAATGTACAAGTAGAGCAAAAAGGAACAAACTGATCCAATTATCGATTCGGAATAACATTGTGTTATTCATAGATAATTCGAAAGACTATAGCATAGTTCTGACGATGGCGCACGCCGAAATAGGTATAAATAAATATTATAAAAAAACTGATGAACTAAATACGTTGATATTTTTACCTTATCACAATGGAGTTCTACCAAGTAATTGCCAATTCAATCAATGAATCATATAACCCTGTCTTTTTGAAAAGATAATAATTTTATAATAGCCCTTTATAATTTAATTACTGATATGTATAAGAAAAATCATTTTGATGATTCACCAACAGAAAGAAAGTGAGTGATAAAAATTTAATTATTAATTCTCTAAAAACATTCAGATTTCATTCATTAAATAAATTTCCTGTTTTTTTATATATTTATTTACAATTAAAAATGTTCTCTGTTCCCTTTTGCGAAATTCTAAAAAAATATTATAATGTTATTTATTATTGACAATGATAAGACATGCTTTGTATTTTTATTTTATAATCAAATCAGCAAAGCAGTGCACCAAAGAATATCAATATATTTTTTTAAATAATTGAGAATGACTGTTTTTAAATATCTTTATCAAGAATTCCATTTAGTGATTAAATATTTAGTAGACTTACAAACAAAAATATTATCGAAAAAAAAAGACACTCAAAAATAGCCAAGCATAAAAACACCCAAAAGTAATCAAAACATGCATATATACCATACCCAACACCAGGCAGATAGAAGAAAGCGTTAAATACAAATGTTGTATTCATAGAGTTGATTAACAAATAATACTAAAGATTTTGTACATATGAGAAATAATGGTTTCTGACAGTTAGGGAAAATATACACAATATTTCTGAAAAAACCCGACATATTAACCAACGTTAATAGTGCCCACAGGTATTTTATATTGAAATAAAAATATTTTTTAAAAAAGTACGATAATGGGGTCAAACAGGAAATGAAAACATACGACTAAATGTAGAAAAATGTAAGTGATTGATAAAAGTTAAAATAAAAATAAAATTTAAATAACATTTACAATTGAATGTTAAATAACTAAAACGGTGACATAATTTAGGACACTTTTCAAGCGACATTAAAATGGTACATATTTTAGCAATAAATAAAAAAATATATATATTGAATATTTACAAAATAATAATGTGAAAATAAGAAGGATAAACACGCCGATAAGGCTATTTGAAAACGATATAGATTTTTATTTAAAAAAAAATGTGATATATTTCAAATATAAAATATAAATAAATTACATCGTGAAAACAAAAACACAGTCCAAAATCGATGCACATTTTTATCAAGTCCACCTCTCTTCGGCATGTAAATATTATGAGCAACTATGAACACGTTAACTTTACTGTTTACACGTGAATTTTGCGTTCAGTAAAGGATACGACAAAATTATTAAATTACTTTTGATTCACGGAAAAAACTCGATAAAAAAATATGTCGCGCGGTTTAAATTTACGAACATGCCCGGCGAATACGCAAGCGCACACTACGTTTCGCCGAAGACTGCATTAAAAAGCGGGAAATTGGAAAAAGAGAAAAACTTTTCAAAACCAAAAGCGTTGCGTGCACATCTCGGTGACAATATAACGTCAGGTTTCACGCGACAGTACGCTTAATTACCGGCGCGTTGATATCTCCAGATCTTTTATATTACTAATTATATTTTAGATACGATCAAAATTTGCCAGAAGAAATCACCATTTCAGGTATTCGAGGGAAAATGGAGTTTCTCACATGGAACTGATTTTCGAAAGAACGAAGAACTCAAAGCCACTCTCTTAAATACCGGACGAATATAATACGAACTACCGGTATTGTATGTAGATATCAATATCAGTCAGTATCCTAAAAAAATACGGCCAGTTGGTATTGCAATATAGAACGAAAAAAACACAATGAATGCCGGGATCCCGGTTTCCGTGATACCTATATTGCAATCCCAACGTTCAATGTATGTCTTGTCATAAAAAATGAGAGTAAATGATTAAAAGTAATATTAATCTTATTATTTATTGTTGCTTCAATTATATTTTCGATAGTAAAAGGTGTCTTACTGTTAGAAATGAATTTATAATGAGTGTGGAAATTAATTACCGGAATGTCGGCGCATTCCGTACCGCTTAATGACGTCACTAAACTATTACTGTAATTATATTTTAATTCTTAGTTTTTTTTTTAATATGACCGATTATACTCGAACGCACATTCACTTCATATGCATACGTCACGAGCTCGTTTGATATTGAAAAAAGAAAAAACAATTTACCGTCAGTCAAAAGTAAGCATGGGCAAAAAAACATCATGATCGAATACATAATTTTATAAGCGAAATCAAAATATGTATTAACGTTTACTAATTAGGATATAAAACAAATCAAGAGAAGTATTCAGTTCCACGAGAATCATATTAGTTTTTAAACTATTTCGGTTTCGCGCCATTGTTCACGACATTATATTACCATATTTAAATTCGAGCATTAAAAAAAGTCATATGTGTCAAAAATTATTGGGTTTGGAACAAGCAAAAGATTTAATGTTATGTATATGTCGTATGATTAATTTAAAAACATGTAAGATCTCGATGTTGAATGTGGAATATTAAAGTGTACGGAATATTCTGTATCCAGAGGTTTTTTATGTACGAAAGTTTCTGTGTACAACTTTTTCTCGTACGGAGAATAAATGTTCGGAAGAATCACGGAACCGTAAGTGAAAACAGGCGGATCCAAATGAGATGAATGAGGAAATGAAAACCGGAAGTATATTAGATTTTTATTGCGTGGTTGAAAAATTATTTCTATTGAAATTAGACTGTTTCTATTTAAAAATTTTGGAGTGATTTTCCTTCGACGAATACTTGATTCGTACTTGTTTTTAAGTGAAATTTTGCATCCCATTCACTATAAATATACACTAGTGTGCCGTGGGGCGATGCTAAGTGTGCCGCAGCGCATTACTTCTAATCAGAGATCTATTAAATCAGAGTTGCCTAGATGTAGTACTGAGGTAGCAATATATATTACACAATTGAGAACAATGTCTAATAATATTTTTGCACACACTCTTATGTATATATATATATGTATACATACATATATGCATATTTGAAGTAGGCTGCGGAAATCTGGAGAAAATTTTGGTGTGCCGTGGGAGAGAAAAGTTTGCGGAGCACTTGATATACAGCATGATCAAACGATCGATTTTTGGTAGAGTGCTGCAGTAAAAACAATTTTGATCCATAATTTATAATCTCTCATATGTTTTAAAAGTAATAACGAATAAGCTAGAGTAGAACGTCGGTGTTCATTCAACCCAAATATACATTGACGTCTTGCCATAAATTCCATTACAAATTCTACACGTACAAACCTAAAATATTTACAGCAATCAGAATTGTATCATAAATTGAAACTTCACAAAGAGGTATATTTGGACCTCGTCTCTGGATTGTTAGTAACCTAAAATGGTAGCGCTGAATTAGCTTTGTGTATCTTGATGTGTCCAGTAACGAGCACACAATGGATGACGGAATATAATACGAATTCCGATCGAATTAAACTATTACAAAGCAGATTGCAGTATTTGATAAAACGTGGTATAAATTACTTTCTATAAAAAGTACGGGAAAGAATAACTATAGGTTCAAATTTAATTTCCCAAAATATATTTGTCTATAGACCATAAGCAAAACTGCGGTACGCACAAGGGCATCTAATCCCGGACCCTCTTTGTGATCCCGGGATTCACAATCATTCAATCCCGAGATTGATCATTCACCATAACATCATGTCACAATTGCTTGAGATCATTGCCGAAAAAAGTTGGTAATCAGGAGATTGCAGAATTATTTAAAAGTCTATGATCCTTTTTTGTCTTAGCTCCAACATTTTAAAAGTTACGAATTGACAGATTCTACAGTTATTCAGAAGTCGAAGACCTCTTTTTTTTAACTCCATCCATTGGAAAAGTTACGTCTGCCAGTTCATCCAGCGCTGTTGAGTTTTTTTAAGCTCTAATTAGGGATTTTTACGTGTCGCACTATTAGTACGGATTAGTACTAAGACGTTCGCAAAATTCCCGAATCGAATTCAAAGATCCCGGTATTGGAAGCCCTAGTACGCACCGGGTAGAAAAAATGAGAGGGTGTCATTTGAAAGCTCAAGCGATGTCAATAGTCAATAACCAATTTAACTACTCAGGCTCACATATTTTATCCCAAATCGGGAGGGATCGATCGATGATCGAAAATAGTCATTTATTCTGATTTGTACGTTTCATGATGACAGGGATCGCCGTTTGAGAGTTGTTATGCAATGTACATATATAATAACTTGATTTATATACACTCAAACCTTTTGTTAACGCAGTAGATACGTTCCACAAAAAACCGTGTAAAAAATGATAAAAGTCATATAAAAATTATAGATTGGTTTCCTTGAATTTAACAATGAAGACCGTCCGCGCTCTATAGTTTCAAAGCATTTTTTATAGCGTCGTAAAGTTGTTGCTAGGATTATTTCAGCGTTATTTTATGCGAAATCTTGAAAAAATCAATGCATAAGATTCACACACGTATACATCATAGTATTTTTCAATGTTGACATTTCTTTGAGACACTGAGCAGGTGGAGGGAATGTGCATTTAGCATTTAGTAATTGTTTAGAAATGGGCGATGATGTAAATAAATCACACTGTTCAAAGCAGTAGCACTGGAAAGCCAAACACAACATGCAATGTCAAATTTTTACGTCTGATTTTATTTATATTTCATAATGTAATCTTTTCATGCGACAATTATTTCAGTTATACGCACAAAGAAACACGAGTCTACATCCACCTGTTGATTTATTTTGCCATTTAAAAAAATATATAAATCGATCATCAACGATTTGGGTAAGTTGTATTTTAGCCACGTGTGCTCTGTAACATTAGTCATGTTTACCAACACTAAATTTCTCAGAGAATGTTTATTTTGACGGTCAAGTATAAAACACATAATCTAAATGTCATTTTTAAATACAATTCGATCACGTCAAAATATGAATTATTTACAATACAACGGCAAAAGTTATTACAAAGTATCCAAGTAATTCGTTACACATTATATCATCGGTATACTGCCAAAAACCGTTTAGTAAAAAATTGGGTGTTTTGAGTTATGAATGTAGCTAAATAGATTTAAAACAAGAAAAAACAAGTCATCTGATATTAATTTTATTTTTTTCGATACATAAATAAGTAATAAAACTAAGTAAATTTCGTTGGCAGTAATAACTGAAGGAAAACTATAAATAACTTAACGCTTTTAAGCTGTGCAGTTTTCTTATTTCTACAGCTTCCCAAAGACGATTAGACGACTAAACGTTTTTTTGGTTAATTGTTGTTTATTCATTTGTCTTATTATCTACAACCACTCTTCATTTAATGATATTCGAAAAAGCCAATTATCTCAAACCAAGGTTTTTTTGATTTAACGTTTTCTGGCAGTACACCGACGACATATCTTTCTTTCTGAGTTTTAGTAAACTTATCGAAAAAATAAAAATGCATAAAATACTACACTAAATAATTTAATTCCAGTTTATTCAATTTCATAAATTACAAACGAAAATTTATCTTACATGCCCTATAGTAACGCCAAACAACATTATAGTTGTAAATTTTTTATCAAAATTGGGATTCGATTATTTTTTTGCATTCAATGACAAAAAATATTTATTTATGTAATTAGGAATTCTCGATGTATTAAAAAAAATCGTGTAATTTGGCATTCAAAGTTAAAGACAATATGTACGTAAACGTTTTTACTACATTCTCGCAGTCATCACTTATGCATTAAAAAGAATCTACTGTCGGTTCATAAAAGCTGTATATATCTGGATATTACATTTATTTTGCTTTTTATACCCGCATATAATATTCACAAATAATGACTCGTTAATATATAACAGAACTTCAATATTCAAGTTCTGTATAAAAAAAAAACAAACGCACCAGAGAAATATATTGTCAGACAGTAAGAAAGAGTTAATCAGATTGCGAATCGAAAACCAAATAAAAATAATGGCTTAAATCCAAACATAACACAATTATTCAAAACAAGCTGAAATTCGTATGCTTTGACTTGAATTGCAGATATATTTTTCAGGCTTGTACAATTGACATGCATTTTGGCGTAAAAAAATAAACAAAAAAATGCTTACTATTTATATATTTATATTATGGCATGTATTGTCTGACCTTAGGGTCAAACCGAGAGATGCAATGGTAATATGTTGCGGGAACCGGCATCTGTTGGCTCTCTTGGCCGGCAGGATACTTACTGAATTGATCCCTGGCATCTGAACACCTCACAATCTTGTATTTGTGATGCGTAATATTAAAATGAGGGTGGTTCATATACAACGACGTCAGAAAATATCATCGCAATATATTGCCGAGTGATCATTTTTTGCGAGGTTGTAAGCCGCCAGCGTGTACAATAAATGAAGGAGTAAATGGTAAAACTCTTTTTGAGAAAAACTTGGGAGTAGGCCGAAAAATTTAAGTGGCAATGTATATTTGTGTTTGTTTGATTTTTTAATGAATATTTACAGTATATTTCGCTCAATAAATAAAGACATAACAATACATTGATTAGGATGTAATATAAACCTTCATCAATTATCACATTTCCGATAAAAGCTTGATTACTTAGTTTCGTTTCAATCATTTCTTTATTTGTAAAAAGAGTAAATGTGAATAGATATATCAAATAATCTTGCAATTGCTGTGATATTATAATTCTATAGAACGTAAAAAAAACTTATTTAATTCCGTAGATCCGCATTTGAAATCCTTTTCGATTGCTACCATATTTTGAGTTCATCAATAATTACATCGTTCTGATACCTTAGCGCCATGACACTACCGCTCTCATCGTAATAAAAATAAATATGAACGAAGTCAAGTATCCACAAATTTAACCTATGATAGTGTAGTCGAGAGTTTAATCAAACCTCATTTTGGAGGTAATCATTTTCATAGTTTAACTGAATGCCACCAACTAGGCACACGCCACCTCTTGAGAATAATGTCTGCCTGATTTTTCAACAAAGGGAATTGGTAGCCCCGTAGTTAATTAAGTCTGTAAGTAAGCACGAGTTCAGTTTGTCAGTTTGTGGTGAATAATTTACTTTCTTAGACTCAAATATAGTTTTAAGTGGGTTAATTTAAAAAATGATTTTTTTGAAAGGTGGCTTAGAATGGTAAATTTGTAATTATTTTACATATGTACTAATGATACAATAGTGATAATAGGTGTAACTAAGAAAGTAAAGATTTTCGATTTGTACATCTTTCAGATTGCAGGTATGAATATCCCGAAAGGTTGCGCTTTTCCGAAAAGTCGTAAATAACTTATTGAAACGTTAAAAAAATATCGATCATAATATAATAAATAAACTAATAATTGACGTCAATAAATATAATCTGCGATAAAATCTGAACCACCCAATTCCAAGACGTATAGTACATTAATTTAATCAAGTGGCAATTGAATGTTTTGTGAATCATTGAAACATACGGGAGACATGGTAATGTAAAAGGAATTAATGATGATTTCATAAATTTTAATATTTTTATGATAATCCTTCCGAGAGTTCCAGTTAAATTATTTAAATCACCGACGCCGAACGTGCTCGAAGATTGAAATGGCATGGTAAAGTAAAAGGAATTAATGAACGTTTAGATTTGCAGAATTGTTGTTTTCATATTTTTTTTATAAAAAAACCAAATTTATTACATATGGATCACAAAGCATAGTTGAATTTAAAGGGTGGCTGTTTTATGACTTGGGTAAGGGTCAATTATAAGGATTGTGTACCCTGGGATGTGTCTAATTTTCAATTATTTTTATATGCTAACTGCAGCAAAACAATAAAACAAAATCTTTTATTGCTCAAATATGTAAAGTTAAATTTAGAAGGTTCCCTATCTATCGCAGCATTGATTATAAAAAAAACCTTTACTAAATAACAATTTACTAAATAAAGCGTAAAACACAATTGGTAAATGGTCCTTCTATATAACGTCACGAGATTTTGTTTTTTAATGATATTTAAAATTCAGATAATAACTATTAAGTATTGAAATTTTTCACGTAAATAAAATACAATATTAAACAAAAATGTATGTAACAATAAAAAGTAAACCATTTTTTACGAATAACTAACTCTAACATTGAAATGGCATTAATAAAATTATTTAAAATATCTACATATAATATGGTTGAAGGAATAAAATATTAAATAGTTGTTTTAGAAAAGCCTATATGTACATAATTTATCTTGATGGAACTAAACATGCAACGATTTTTTTCTAAAACACATAATTATTTCAATACTGTATGATTTTTTTGATTGATAAGCAGCTGCTTGTTACTATTGGTGGATCTTATAAGCCAGTGTGAAATGCTTTTCTCTAAGTGGTATTTAATCCAGGCGTTGATAGATATTATATAAATCAGTGGTGCACAAACTAATCTGATATCCTTTAACCATTTCATTCTAGCTACCTTGTTTCCATCATGTAAACAAGGTAGGACGAAATCATTATTTTTTTGTATTTTGTGTGGAATAAATATGTACTACAATAATATACTTGTAAAGCAATTACTGAAGAATATTGCTTGACGCCCGAAAAATGTATATTTTTAATTTATTATGACTTGGATGAAAAAATACCTGTTTTTAGTAATTGATGTTTTGGCAACATTTATATAAATTGTCGACATCTATTAGTAAAACGATAAAGCTTGGAAATGAAATATTTTTCTTTGACTTTCAAAATTCGAAAAAAAGGTATTTTTTAGTAAAAAATAAACTGCTCTTTTTTTATACAGGGGGGATGGAGTGAATAATCGTCACTTATGGTATTATGAAAATGTGTTTTTTTTATAAATACTGTAAATGAATGAAAAAAAGTAATTTTAAATAATCATTATATTTTTAGAATATAAATGAGCTTAAGAATTTGAGATGTATTCTAGGAAATGAACATCACAAACGATCATATCCTGTATGTCTAACACAATTTTAGAATACAATATTTTAACTGGAAACGATTTGTATCTGGAAGTTCTGATAAAGAGATATAAATATGAAAAAAACTGGATTATATGTCTTCACATGGCACTCTTGTCTCTTGACTCTGGAATGATGTGTTTGCCCGAAATGCATTGCATGCCTACTTCTTGCACTTTATTCACTGCAGATAACAGTGTAATATTTGGCGATTCAACTTTGGCAATCTCCTTGCTGAAGCGTAAGGGTTTAAAAGGCTGTATTAACAATACAACACCGATACCAACATTAAGAAAAATCAAGGTTTTTCATGTATTTTGTGAATATCTTGAAAGGCTTCCTATCAAATTAAAATCGTTACTGATAATGTAAGTCATTAAATTTTGAAATAATCACAAGTCAGTATTGTATTTTTACTTCTTGTATTTAAGAAATCAATAACATAACAATAGCATCCGACCTATCCACACTCACATAAATAATGGTTTCAAAATGGGTGGCACTGTAAACCTCAATAATTGTAATATATATAAAATAAAATTATTTGCACACCACTGAAATATTATAAATGAATGTTGGGTATTCTATCTATGAACGGGTATGGTATTCTAGTCAACTATTTTAGTGCTAGCCACTGCGCCTTAAACTATTACATGCATATTTTCTAAGCATAAATGATTTATTGTAGCGATTCTCAACCTTGTTCCATTGTAAATTGAATGTTTACTTTAATAATAAATTATAAAAATATGCCAAATATATTTGTCAAATTTTCACTGAAAGCCACCCACGCAATTTTCAATTAAAAAAGGTTGGGAACGATTTATTTATTTAAAAAAATATATGCATGTGTTTTTTTTTTGACTAAGTGTGTTAACAGTATTATTTTGTATCTACCTAATATTCATTATTACACAACATAAAAATTAGTCTGTCTAAAGTCTAGACTTAAGTTTTAAACATCAACGACTTTAAGCATTATATTTATCATTTAGTAGTTATCCGAGAGAGTAACGATGATAGCTGCGCCAAAACCTAACAAAATTACCACAACAATAGATTTAAAAGACAGAGAAAAAAAACATAATGCCTACACACACTTGCGTACAAATCATTCATCTAAGGAGCACGCGTACACAATATTATTTGAGCATTTAGCAACCTAAAACGCGTGAACGGACTATATTGCAAGGCAGCCATGGCAAATGGTAATATTTTCCACATTGGTATATCGCGATAATAGTATATTTTTTTTAAATGCTAGATCATAATTTTTTAAAGTATCATACATATAAATTAATTGAAACATTATTGCATGCATTTTTTTCTCTACGCGATTACAAGAACAATTGGATTCATGATAAAAAAATGTCAATCGTTCTAGTGTTCCATTGACCTTGATAATAAGTGATCTCATGTGAAAATTCTAATAAATATTTTTTTTTCGTTTAAGGGTAGAGTTTTAGGGATAGTGTCCCACTGGAGCTTTTATGATTATCTTCTGACTAACTAAGAATACTTCATCAGTTTCTTGAAATTTTTAACTATTCAAAACTACGAGAGTGTACACAAAAGTAAATGTAATGGAAATAGTGTGATCAATTTACTTTCATAATTAAATAGCAATATTCAAAGTATTCTGTTATCAATTTTTTCTAGATATCAATTCGATGTTGTGACTGTGCGATTTGAATGGCTTGTGGTTTCCAAGTTTTCAGGAACAGTTGCTCTTCTGTAAAAGTAACTCGGAGCACTGTGAAAGTTTTCCTCAGCAAGAAAATAGTTAGTCTCACGCAAATCATATAACTGGACAGTCATATTAGAAACGTCGTTCCTACGACAATAAATCTCGGTTGACTAATACAGAAAGGCATCTAGAACACTTATGCTTATGAGAAGAACTTGCCTGCCCTTCGCAAACGTATTCTGGTTACTATGGATACTCCCCATAATACTAATTATAATGTACACACTTAATATTTGATTTATTACTTATATCGTTGGTACGAAATCTATATGTAGACGTTTTCATTGAAGTTATTTAAAAACATCGCTTTTCTAGCCTTAAATTTGAACAAAATAAGAGCAACAGACAACAATTGAATTTCGGTACTAGGTGTACGAATTGTATTGCGAAAAATACTACACTAGACATCAATAAACAATATCCTAGTGAAACGTGTCCATGCATTGTAGAGCGTAACGCCAACAGTGGTTATTTTGCCATGCCTGCCCTAACAACACGTCAAACACTTCAAGTGATACCTCCGTCAGGTTAGTCACAGAGGGATGTCTCTGTAGGTTGGAGGCCTTTTCCGCCGTATGCTGTGACGTATTGTTCACATTGTTGTTATTATTGAACAAGAGCTTGCGCACGATGGTGAGCGGCTTGCTCAGTTCCAGAGAGGAGGCGCTCCTTCTGGAGTCTTCGCCGGAGCTCGCGTTGCCGCACAAATTCTTGCTGAAGCGCACCTTCAAATACCCACACCGTCAACACAAGAAGATGTCCAATACAGACCTTCGACTTACTTTCTTACACATCAAGATTTTAAACTAGTATTTTCTATTCATTTCTTTTATAAAATTAAATTTTTGACTGAGCGTAATACAGTTTTTGTTTGCGACATAAAGAAAATGATAACGATATGGTGGTTTTATTTGAGTTTAACGTTTCAAAAATTCACTCACATAAATATGGCACATTTATAAATGTTTCGGATTTCAAACACACATAAATGAGTATTAAATTTAATAATAGTACTGTCAACAACATAATTAATCCTCTCCCTATTCACACTATTTACACAAATTGAAAATATTGTAAATAGTAAGATTAAAAAAAATTTGCTTCCTGGCAGCACCGATCAACTGTAAAATACACATTCAATTTTATTCTTAGAATATAGGGTGTGCTCCCGTGTAAGTTTCTATTGCTGGGCAGAGAGGGTGAAAAACGTGTTTGATCCCTCTGAACCCTGAATCAATTTCAAAAATATATTTTTAATTTAATTAAATTTTTACATATTTAAAAACAATGCCAATTTTAAATATGCATATCAGGAACTGTAGTTTGTATTGTAGACTTGGATAGACTTTATGGAATCACTAGTGTGATTATAAACTTTGACCAGATTATCGAATATTCTTTAAGAATTATACAATTGCATAAATTTCTAAGAAACTAGTGATATACTATGTTGTTTTAAATGGAAATATAATTTATTTATTTTGTGTATAGAAGAGTAATAATTCTCACTATACATTCCTCAACAGCCCAGTTTTACTCTCTAAACAAATCAATGGCCTTGTTCCATAGAACGGTAAGTCAAAAATTTTATGTTTTGAGTTATATTACCCTTTATGTTCAAACACCTCCACAAAAGTACAACTAGAAAAACTTGGAAGGCAGTTAAACAACAGCATGAGCAAAAAATGAAATATAAACATTCTTCCCTCATTTTAAAATATCTTTTTACGGTTTTGCCATCGCTGAAATAAATCTGAATTGAATTGAGATAGATAACTAAATGATCACTTTTTAACAATTCATTTTAGATGCGTCACAACTTCAGTCAGCCAAATCTCAAAATTACCAATTTATAGTTGTAGCACTGTGGAACTAAAAGCCATCGATATATTCAGAGCATTATTTTTGGAAATAAAAAATGACGAAATAATATAATATTTGATGGGAGAAGAAACTGACAGCAAAACATAGTAGGTTTTCCATAGTAATGCATATTTTATTATGGTTATCGTTAACTGAGGATTATTATTGGAAAATATTTAAAAACACCTCAGATTCGAAACCAAAATGGATTATGTTAATATTTTGTAACATTTATAAAACAACAATCATTCGTGCACAGATGTCATGCTAAAAAAAAGTCTACAGTGTGACTAATAACTTTATTGTGTAAAAAATATAAGTTAGAACAAAATAAAATAATAAATAAATAAAATATTGAATGATTTATACAAAAAAATTATAATAGTAAATTATTACATCTAAACAACAATATTGTGCATGTCAATTAAGTATTTTGTGCATTAAAGAAAGACTTAATAAAATATTACTAAATAATGTACAAAAATTGTTTAACAAGCAAAGAAATGAAGAAATATAAACTACCCATAACCACAAATATTTTTTAATAATATCATTCTGCAAACTAAAATTCCATGTTCACTTAAGTAATAAAAAAAAAACTTTCACAACCCTGAATTATTAAGATATGGTGGAAAATTTACAATATTGATATTTATTATATTTTGTAGCTAATTTAAAATTCTTAATAAGAAATTGAAAAAAGAATATCTGTAGATCTCGAATTGATAATAATATTGTAATATAAAAAGTCAACTTATTTATAATGAATATAATTTTTATTCAAATTCTTTAGAAATTTTGCAAAATAATATTAAAAGAATCATCATCTAATCCAGACAAGCCACCAAATGTAAATTTGATAATAATATTAACATTGAAATAAATGCTCCATGTTTAATGCAAAGGCAGACGATGCGCCACAGTTTCGATTGCAAATGTCAAGTCTCTCATAAAAAAGAAAATATCCAAGATGAACATTTTGGTTGCACTAAAATATAGCTCATGAATTGAAGACGTCATTTGAAAAACGCTGTAAGGCATATTTTGGGCTGTATTGAGTTAAGAATGCAACGATACATTATGCAAATTTTGGTGCAGTCAGGAGGCTGAAATTCTATACCCTGATAGAGCTACGGCATGTTAAAATACGCTCTGTGGTAGAACAAGGCCGTACATAACACACTTTTTTTCATTTCCTAAAAATCATCAAAATATTCCTTACAGCGTTGTGAATGTGACGTCTACAATTGCATACCAGATTTCAAATGGACATATTGTAATTCTTTCATTATAAGACATTTTTTCCTGTTTTGGTATCTTAATTCTTGGCGTGTCTCACTGTTTTAAAAAGATATGTCAAAAACGCAGCAGTTGTGACAAGCCCCGACGTGTCAACTTCTCGTAAAAAAATTGTGAAATATTTTTAACTCGATGGCTGCCACAGGCGAGATATCTTGTAAAATTGTTCGTACTCAACACACCAGAGACGAGTTATCTCGTCAATAACTAATTAAATTAATAGTTTCAAATTTTAGCCGGCGTGCTAGGTAATTACTATTAATTATCTACAGCAGCTATAAGGTTAATAAATGCTGCATTGACAGCTCAGAAGACGATGTATAATATTATCGGAAAATGCAGATAATAACGGCACTGAGCCGATATAAAATAAATAGACTATCCTGAAAATTAAAGGTTCGATGGCATTGCTTCAGAAGACCTACTTTAAATGATTTTTACTCTCATGACTTCGTTTGCAATAACGAAGTTTCTATAGGTTTTAAAGGGTGCGTACTCTAATTATTCTTTCTTTCCAATCATTTATCTATCTATAAAACATAACTTTAATTCAGTTTATGAGTTATTTAAAGCTTGAAATGTTGAATTTGTTTTCAATAATAGTGCATAATAGAATTATATTTAGTTCTACGTGGATACAAATCTATCTACTGGTATTTTTTTAATTAAATATCTGGTGGAAAATTTTGGCCTAACTCCTTCCATATAATACTTAAAAATATTATATAATAAATTTATACTAGATAACTATTACTAAGTACTTATACGTATTTACTGTACTGGGTAGAAATATTAAAATGACTGAATAATTAAATAGTAACAAATACCAAGTTACTATATCACCATGTTTACAACCATAATTATATTAAAGTATGATATTATACGAGTATTTAATTGTACTATCAATAATATTAAAAATATGAATTTTCTCTAACTAACTACCTAGTCATATGTTTCAAACGAAAACATAATCGGCAAAAGAAAATTCCGACCGATTCACCTTTTTACTTATCATGGCAAGATTTTTCAGTATTATTCACATTGTGAACTAAAGGGAATTTTTTTTTTTAATTTTGCTTCTTTCTAAACTTTGATTCTTGCCATGTGCACACACTGAGAAATTATGACATAAAATGCAAAAAACATATATTTGCTTGCGAATGAAATATTTTTAGAATTGGAATGGACATTTACTTAGCAACGGACCAGAAAACTCAATTGAAATCTATTTTTCTCAATGTTCTATTCTAATTATGTCACTGTAATTTTAGAATAATAATAATTTAACAACCTGTAAGCGTAATATTTGTCTAAAAGGGTACAATATCCATTGAATTAAAATAATCACAACAGAGAAAAAATTGGTTCAATTCATAAGTAATAATTAGATGAAAAATTCATGCTTTTTTTAACTTAATACAAAAAGGATGGCATGGATGAAAACTTCTTTGCTTCCTTCCTTATTAACTTCTTCAAAAATATTGAGGACAAAAAAATTCCAGTGGTGTTTTATAGAGATAGAAAGCGATAACGACAGCGGTAGAATAAAGTACATTGATGTGTCTCCTGTAAACTTGTATTTTTTGAGATACGAGGTTGTAGAAAATTACCGACGATATGATGGTTCCTAAGTGACTTTTCAAATGTACAAAGTACTACTCCTTTTAAATTTCCACAATTGATAAGACTTCATACACACCCATGCAATAATTGACTATGGATAGTATTCATTTGAGAATATTAAAACTACTAGATATTAAAATTTGCAATATACTTGCAAACATGTTATATTTGTATTATTAGTCATATGTATCTAATACTTTACTAAAAGCCATATAAGCATTATCATCGCCAAACCGATTTGTTATCTTTAAAACAGTCTTCTTGTGCAGCCAATCGGCGCAGCCTTTCATTCTATCTAACGTGCTTTTAGGACGGAAGCACTTGAACGATTCTTCTTCGTCTCGCGAACACGGACAGAAGAGTGTGTCTAGACGGTAATCGAAACTTTCAAAGCACTTAGTGCACCGATACGAGTTGAGATAAGCCTGCGATGAAAGAGACGACCGGTTAGCAAATCGAAACGCGTGGCGCAGTTTCTGCGTGCAGTACACTTGAGCCTGGCGTAAAGTGTTAAGGCACTGCGAGCCCACCACCGAGATAGCGTTATGATGTCGCCTCACCTCTTTTCCCTCCGGCATGTCGTCTGTAAACTTCACCGAGTGCTGACGGGACGCCTCCCTCTCTTCCCAACCTTCCGAGTCGGATTCCATAGTGTCGCCGGCCGATCGCCTGTGTTCTATATTACACAATAAAAAATATTATTAAGCAAATGTTATGCAAATTAACAACTGGAATTCCATGTTGACAAGATAAGACAGTGGTGATTATGATATCAAGAACAGAAGGAATTAATGGATGATATGTAGTTAAAATAAACCAACGAGTCTGATTCGTGTATTTCATATTATAATGCCTAATGCAAAAATTATTCCTTTTATGGGTGCACTTTCAATAATGTTCGAACATAATGGTTTTCATTAACTATAAATCTGTGGCAGAGAGTCAAAAACTGATATGTCACGGTCGATATGACATTTTGTAATTGTCGAAAGCTGACATGTCTACTATAAATGAATTAGAGATGACGTTATATATAGTAGGCATGTCAGCTTTTGACATTTACAAAAGGCAATTAAAACATCCTATTACCAATCAAATCTCAAAAAAGCATATTTTGGACATATCAGTGTAAGACACTGCCACAGAAATATAAAATTAAATAAATCATAGGAAACATTATTTTTATTTAATGAATAGGTACTTCCTTATATCAGATTAAAAAAAAAAACAAAATAAACAACAAAGAAAACAACTCAAAAAGCATTTGACGAGCAATCATTAAAAACATTATTGCGTTACAAGATTTAACAAATAATCAGATACAATGTCAAATGTTGACTACTCGCGAACCGAGAACTACAATGTTCTAAGTGTGAATTTTTGGCCAAACTAAAGTAACAATGAGTACCATTGATGCAACTTGGAAGATTGTTACTTTTGTTTCGCAAAAAATCTACACTTACAATCGTGTAGTTCTCGGGTCGCGTACTGTACCCTAATTTTACAATGTTGTGTAAATGAATAATTCAACTCTCAAATATACTTTTTATTACATAATCCAAAATCAAAAAATTCTAAGTACAAGTATTATATATGTTATTAACTATAATTACGCAACAGAAATACACTGATAGACGTGTTCCCTACGTACAAGAGTAATTTGATTTTAAAACTTATTTACGTGAAATCGAAAACTAGACTTAATTATCAGTACGATTATTCGTGAAGCATCATTGTTTGCAATCAGATAATTTGTAACGAAAAATCCTAGTAAATGTTCTGGTGAAGATGGAATCAAAATTTGTTGAAGTAAGATGACATTCATGGAGAGCATGAACTACAATTTAGCTGAAAAAAAAAAAGAATCATTTGATAATATTCGGTTTAGTCATTGTATATGAGACGGTTAGGCATCAGTCTACAATAAACGTCATCGGCAGCGTACAGCGTGGCCTACTGTATTAACGGTAGATCAGCGCCTAGAGTTTGAGTTTCAAATTAAATTAAAAAAAAATTTCTTGAATGGTCGCAGACAGTATTCGTAAGGGGATTTTCTTAATTGTTTTCTCCATTCGAAGCTTTCAGTTGACAAATCTCATTCATCAGACAGTGATTAGCTACAACACCCATGTGAAAGAGATATAAAGAATTCTTTACTGGCCCAGGCAATAAATTAGATCGTAAACTGAAAGTGTACTCCGCAGGCTCTACATTGTTTATAAAAAAAAAATGAATAACGGTATTCCATGTGGATCATACATACATCACAAATAAATTACAGTAATTTACATTTGCCTGGCATTAAGTAATAATACTGCCGTTAGATTCCAGCTATATCACGCTCCAAGTTCATATACTGCTCCCGTTTTTTGTCTGAGAATGACGTCAAGGATTCCAATATTAATACATAAGCAATTTAGTGACATAAGCTAAAAAAAAATCAGTCAAATAACCATTTACCAATTTACTATCTCACCACTGAAAACATCAAGTTCTGGATAAATCACAGATTTTTTCTAATATGGTTGTAAATAAGTTCACTGAAACTAGAGCAAACTACAAAGCAAAAACAAAAAGAAGCAACATAAACTGCGTGTGAAATGTATTATTTACAGTGTGTCAGGGGCGTGAGAGCGATGCGAAAATGTGCAGTTATTTCTCACCTTGAATCCTCTCCAGTTCCTGCGAGGTGAACCTGTGATCAGACCGATAGAGACGGCCGCTGCCTCCGTGAGAAGCGTGCTCCAATTCTGCTCGGTGAAAGTGACCAGAGATTTGTGTGCCAGATGCATTTAACAGTATTTTACAATACAAACAATAAACAAAGGCAAAACCAATATACTTGACAGTTTTACAAGTGGAACAAAAATATATTTACATAAACGCTGTTTCACCTTTAGGGGAGTGAATACTTTACTGGCTTTTTTTAGCATGACTTTTTCCAATGAATGTATGTAATTCATACTTTAAACATATAAATGCTCACAGACAGACATTAACTGTGTTGTGTTAAAAGTACGTCTGTACTCCTTTACAGAAAAATGACGCTGACGTACATGCACGTCCATACTCCTCTAAAGGTTAACTGAATTGTGGATAACTAACCGAGGAAGGGCTTGAAACTTTGAACATAAATGTGGATGAATTTTAGCAAGAAAAAATTTGGTACGTGGGATCTCATTAGGATCTCACATGCCTGTGTTTAAAATCAATACTCAATATGTGCCGCATATAAATGAATATTCTAATATTTTATTTTCACATTATGTTTTCACTTCCTAATTAAATTCTTGAAATTTTGGCAGTTGACGAGGGAAAAATTTAAGTACGACAGGTGGGTTGATGTATTATTATTATATATTTTTTAATTTTAATACTCAATGAAGCATATCAACAAATTAACTACTGTGGTAAAACTGTCATGTATGATTTGATTTAAACAGCTGTAGTAATTAAATACAGTAACAATGTCAAAAAAGGCATCAAGTGTATCTGTAATTTAATATTGTGTCTCCTTACATCGCTTGCTCATAAATAAGGTACAGGAAAAACGTAGCTTGGTAGAATATTTTTGTTACTATATTAAAATTACTACAGCGAAAAAAAAATAAACAAAAAAGCAAAACACTGTGCAAGATAATAAAGCCAAAAACGTTATCAACATGTTACCTTGTAAGCCTTGAAGAGATTGTTAATTAAAATATAATAAAACGATGCTACTGAACGCTAAATGAAAATCTTTCTCCAGTTGATTTGATATATTTTAGTCCTATATTAATTTATTTGGATGTACCGGGAAATCAATCAAAAATTATATTACACCCATCTATAGACTTAGAGAGTTTAAAGTCAAACAACACAATCTACAAAAGTCTTACTTTTCAGGAGAGCCGAAAAACGCTTTTTATTATTTTATCGCAGATGTTATATTTATCATTATGGTGATGTTAAAAATTTTAGGTATGATCATAGGACAATTTTATGTAGTCAACGATACACTTCGCTGGTGATTTAAGAAGAAACTAGAAAAATTGACAATGTTTGACTATTTATTATGTAGAGAATGAAAAACGTTATGGATAAAAAAAAAACTGAAAAACCCTTTTTTGAAGATGATGTTGTTTGACTTTATTTATATTGAAAACGATGTAGGAGAATTCAATGACAGCTATTTGTGTTTTGAATCACAATTTAAAATATAGCAAAATAATGGGTAGATAATTTTTTTTTTCTTTCGTCATTTCGACGTTCGCATTTCAAATCTTTGACTCGTAACTTGACAAAAACGGATTTACAAGTTTGACAAGATAACATGCGGATATACACAAATTCTAAACCATATTGACTTCTGGTCTAGAATGATTGACCTATTAAGTCCATAGTCTCAATGCACATATTTGTATCATGCAGCGAGGCAAAAACTAAAAATGATAAAAACAGAATTCATCATTCTAGACAGAAACGTCATATTGCCTGTGTAGTGAGAGCGGGTGTGATTATTATCATTGTGTACCGCAATTATAAATGGTTTAAGATTATTATATCCCAGCCACTAAAAGCAATTTTATATAAGATTTCTTTATTGATTTAATGCAGTACTTCCCAAACTGCCAAGTGGGCTGCGGATTATGTTTTTCAAATTTAGGGGGCTGCTGTATGAAAAAGTTTGGGAAGCACTGATTTAATGTACTATTATAAGTTAGCGATTTAAAGCTTCAATTTATATCAGTAAATTTTAATTAAATATTTTATAAATATAAAATTAAATTTGATAACATTGTTATTCCAACTTTTTGTGCTACAACTTGTGACACGTGTTTCGCCTTTTTGAGAAGCATCGACAGACTATCGCAACGTTTACGAATAAACTAAAAATTGATTTAAATCTTATGTCACAAATTACAAAATAAAAGCCGGGGTTTGTCCTTTACTACTTACTGGACGCAGGGAAGGGGTGAGATACAAACATTGATAGTACCACTTACTTTCATTACGTGTGGCAAAACCCAATGGAAATAAATTCAACAATGGTGATCCACTTATCTTATTTAAAATGTTATTTATTAATGCCTCCTTTCTATTAATGACTTTATTGATTTAAATTTCTCAATTAATCAATCTCCAATATTTTTTTACTTTATTCGTAAACGTTACGGTAGTCTGATGACGCTTCTCAATGGGGCGAAACACGTGTCACAAGTTGTAGCCCAAAAAGTGGAATAACAATGCTATCAAATTTAATTTTATATAAAAAATGAACTTCCACAAAATTACCGCCGAATCTATCAGAGATAAATATTGTATTCATTGTGGCGGAACACTGTAGACTTATACCGATTTACAATTCTCTGTATAATTGACAATGTATTGTATATAACTACTAATTGGGTGCCCGAGACCATTATCAGCAAAGTTATTTTCTATTTAATTTATATGCCATAAGTGTGCTGAATCCTCCAAATAAGATGTATAAGATAGTTATTTTAAAAATACACCATTGTAAGTTTCATTTTCTAGGGATGTAACTAAAGATATTGTGTTCATATCGTTTTATTGCAACCCTTGATTATGAAGCGTGGAATGGTTTTAAAACGTCGCATTATAACTTTCAATCTTGAAATAAATATTTTACATGGGCTGAATTTATTAGTATGAATTCGATATGAAGTAAATGGCAAAAGAAATATCCTCAATGAAACATAACTTTGATTTAAACTTGCATACAAATTGATACAAGATTAAAATCCAAGATAATGTTTCTTTACAAAAGAATATGAATTTTGATGTGATTTTTATATGGATATATAATGGTGTTATAATATTTTTTTTAATGGGCCTGTTATCATTTATTACTGTTTGATAAATTATTTAAGAGAATAAATAAAGGTATAGCTGCAAATGATTTGAATTGAGTAGAGATAGTGATGGTGATCGATATGTTGTGAAACAAAATCGTTAAAATAGACATAAACGGGACATCACAAACATTGAAGCAGTCTATGGCAAAAAAAAAAATCCATTTAAGATAAAGAAAGGAAGATTAATATTGCTGAAGCAGATTTTTGACAGCCTCAGATATGAGAACGGCCATTCAAAAAACACTATGACCAGCGTGAACAAGAAGCATATTGTAGAAAATACCTGGCTGTTTGGTATATTCCAACTGCGGCAGTAGGAAACATGTCAAGACATTTTCGCCGGTTTCCAGATCGCGGTCCGTTTGGAATGTGAGCATCGGCTGCGCTTGGTTCTCCGAAAGCCACACCGCTTTTAGGTTGAGATTCACCAATGAATACGGTAAGTATTCCAGTCTGGAAGGAGAAAAATATGAAGTTAAGACCGAGATACATAAATATAGACGTGTTTCCATTTTTGGTAATCACCCATAAAAACAAGGTGTCGTGCCAAAATAATATATAATGTATTGTGTTGTTATTATTTATGTAATACAAGAAATTTATCAATGCATACCTGTTTCCGCTAACGTCAAGCACATGCAGCGATACACAATTTCCCAGTTCTTTGGGCAAGGCCGTCAGCTTGTTATCTCTCAAGCTGAGAACTCCCAGCATGCTCAAGTTTCCGAGTTCTGCGGGAATTTCACTCAATGAATTTCTGTCCACGTTCAGATTTGTCAATTTGCTCATGTTACCAGTGCTGGCGGGAAGCTCCATCAGGAAGTTCTCCGTCAGTATTAACTCTTGCATATTTTCACACCTGGAAATTAAGCAAATCATTTGTCAGTTCAGTTACCCACATCTTTTCTCATATGTAAAGCCATAATTTTTCTTTTGACAAGTAATCAAATGGTATGAAGAAACAGTAAAAGAAAGGATTGTCATCAAACGTGAACACCATTTGAATTTCTTATTAAAAAAAAACACAATATTCTTTTGTACTACATGCACCTTTATTTAGCAATAACTGATTTCGCTCATGACGAGCAGTGTTATTTATATAAAACAAAATGAAATAAAAAGGTGTAATAAACAATTTGTATTGAAAAGAAAAGGAAAATTTAAATTTATTTCCATTGGGATTTACCACACATCAAAGTTTTTATCTTGCCAGTAGAAAAGGACAAATCCCGAATTTTATTTTGTACTTAACAGCTTAACGACCGTGGACGCGTATTTAAGTCCTTGAAAAACAAAGGTTGCTGGCCGGCGGACACATATATGCGTATAGGTGAAGTATCTGGAAGCTAAGAAAATTAAATTTTGTAAAGATATCTCAATTTGCTTACAAATTATAGTGAATTTAGTAAAATTATAATTTTTGCGAATTTATCGCAAAATTTTATTTCGCCAGTTGAAATTTTAAAAAAAAACCTGCGGTCGTTAAGCTGTTAATAACAAACAAATTAAAAAAAAAAATTGTTTATTCGTAAACATTGCGATGGTCTGATGATGCTTCTAAAAGAAGTAAAACACGTGTCACATTCTGTAGCACAACAAGTAAAGTTATCAAATTTAATTTTATATTAAAAATGAACGTACACAAAGTAGCCGAATCTATCGAAGAGAGTCAAAAATAGTAATACAAATTAGGTGACATCAACTATGCTGTTTATCGTGATACAGTGAGAAAAAATTTAATAAAACGCGATTTCTCATAACTTCAGAATACATTTGTAAAATCTTGATAGCCCTGGATCAAAAATACACAGAGGCTGCAGCCAAAATTCAATGAAAAAAAAAACTCAACTAACTCTCCTCTCTAAAAATCGAATAAATCTACTTACATCCCAATATTCTCATTTAATGTGTGTAATCTATTTTGGTCCAATTTTAAAATAGTCAAATTGATCAGGTTGCACATGCCGTCGGGGAGGGTTTCCAGAAGATTTTGCGACAAATGGAGATCGGTGAGGGATACGAGACCTCCGATTTCTTCAGGTAACTTTTCCAGCCTGTAATGTAATTTAACACAATTAAAATTTCATGAAGTATTCTGTACAAAATGGGTTTTCATGTTCTGCAAATCAAACATGGAACCGAAACTAGATATGCTAGTTGAAACTAAATATCAAAAAAATACAAAGTTAAATATTCTTTTATAAATCAAAATGATTTCACAGCCTGATGATTTGATTGACGAGTTGAAAAAAAAAACAAACATACTTATTTTCCGAAACATCAAGGCAGACTAACGAAGCGAGATGCCCCAATTCTGGTGGAAGCGACTGCAGCTGATTATGGTCCAGCCAAAGTTCTTGAAGTGAGGGTAGAGAACCAATATGGCCAGGCTGAAAATAAAAAAATATGTACAATGTAGTCGAAATATTTGAAATTATGAAGAAAAATTAACATGAAGCTTGAAAAACAGATTTGGGTGTATGCTTCTCACTAATTGATATATTAAATAATAAATAACCAGAGATTCGGCAATAATGCAAGTGCCTAACAAAAAAAGATTTATAAAATATATTTCACACAAGATTTCATTAAATATTCCATGTCTTCTACCAATGTGGATCATATGGCCTCCTAATTGATCGTTCTCTTTTTTAAGGAAAGTAAGGCTAGAAAGATAAGGCTAGGACAGGACTAGTGGTTAAAAATCGCGCTCGCTACGCCTCATTAATTTTGGGATTAGAAGGGTGGGAAGGGAATCTTTAGACATCAAAAACATCCATGCCTTCAAACAGATCTCTTTAGAAAAAATTAGAAAATGCTATTCGTTCTGGGACTTGAACCCATGAGATTCGTCTCGGAAGTCAACGAAACTGACCACTACTTCACGTACTTGACTTTCATCTAAAGGTGGTTTAATCTTACATAATAATAATTTGTTGTTTTTTAATAAAATCCGGGTAATTTACCCAGATACGTACAGTCACCCGCTGTGATCTAATTGGATAGAGCTTGCTCTACCGATCAGGCGGGTTCGATTCCCGGTAAGGTCAATGACAAATTGGATTTTTCAATTTTAATTTGAGATCTAAGACATGGGTGTTTGTGAAGTTAATTCTCCTTGAGTTAATCTCATGCGACTTTCAAAAATTCTCATCGAGTATATGTCGTATGATCTTTCAACTTCAAAATATTTGACGCATTGGCGTAAGCTGTAATGTCAAATATTTTTTTTAAATTAAAAATTAAAACTAACTAAATAAAAAACTATAAAAACGAATTCAAAGGTTCTATCGAAAAGATCGGCAATTTCGTATTTGACCTTGATAAGAATCGATTTTTTAATCAATGATTTGCTACACGAGTATAATAGAGTTATAGAGTTGAAAGTCGAATGACTTGACCGATAATAATTACAGCCTCAATGGATACTGATGATGATTTAAGAATACCTGATTATATTTTTAAGTGTAGATTCACGGAAAAAGTGAAACGAAACTCAGCTAAATTTGTGTGAATAAAATTAGTTGCACAAATGCAAATTAAACCATAAATTATTCTATCGTTTCTCATACTTTTTCCTGTGATCCTTTATTATGATGGTTTGCTAATTTATAGACAAAGTCAATGTCGGTTTACGAAATACGCTTTTTAAATATATAAGGTCTGTTTATTTAATTTTTATATTGAAATCGGCTTAGGCAAAAGAGAAGGAAAATATATTATTACGATATGGCATTTGATAAATGAAACTTTGCTCAAATTTTTGAGATCGATCAAGACAGCGTCTAGACATGCCAAATAAAGTATAACAGACACGTAATTCCTTTTTATCTAAAAAAAATAATAGTACAGGTTTGTATTATACAACTAAAACTAAGAACAAAAAAAAAACTGCCTCGAGACGTTTTAGGTCTAACATGGTGAGATATTTGAATGAATAATAAAAATTTGTCTCCATTGTAATTAAAAATACATTGGTTTCAATCAAATTTAATTAGAAGAAAATTCATGAGAGATTTTTAAAATCTTCTGGTTGCATTCTGTTTTTCTAACATACATACTGAATAAAATGATTTTTTAGTTACGTATATATAATAGTATAATTTTTATGGGGAAAGGTGGCACGGACAACCACAAACACGGATAATCCGAACTATGCCATATATTATACGTTTGATACTCATTATGAAAAAATTGTGAATTTAGTTATAAGTTATCCATTGAAATTAATATTCCTTTGTGAAACCAATATGCAGGACAACCGAGAGACGGAAATTTGGTCAACACCCTTTAATATATAGACCAAGGAAAACCTCGCGGCCGAAGGGCCACATGAAAATCAAAATGAAAGGAAGGACAAGTAAAATACTATCTCTAATGAATGTTGAATGAATGATAAAACAAACAATTTATTGACCGTATAGCGGCCCGCACGAAAATACACGTCGGCCCGTAGTTTTCCCAGGTCTGCTTTAGTAAAAGTCGGCAACCAAGAGAAAATTAACACGTACTAGGGTATCCAATCCCGATGCCTTTTTCCAATCCCGGAATTTTCTCACCGAGGAATTTGAAATCCTCAATTCGCTATACTTTTTTCCCGGATTATCTCCAAACCTCGTTTTTTTTTTAGCTCACCGAGGAATATGAGATTATCGATTTGACAATTTCATGTAAATTTTCGGGATTTGCTCAAAATTTCTCAATCCCAAAATCCCGGGATCGCAGCCGTATCAATCCCGGAATTTCGGGATCAGAAAATTGATCGGGATTAAAGGATCACGAATCCCGGGATTGGATGCCCTAACACGTACGTAAAATAATATTTCAAAAGTCACCGCATCAAATTGATTTTTAACCAGCAATTCGTTTCTAGCAGGTTGGTTTATATATAGAGATGACTTTAAGGTAAAAGGTAACCAGCTTACCAATTCTTCGATTTCATTGTCACCCAAGTCCAGTCGTTCGAGTTTCGCCAAGTTCTTTAGGGACTCCGGCAGTGATTTTATAAGGTTCTCTCTCAGCTCCAGCGATTGCAGTGACACCAAGCTGTAGAAGATAAATACGGGAATTATTGCCAAATTCTTGGGTAAGACCGTTTCATACAAGTATTAAAATATTTCAAATCGTAAAAATGTAATGGATTTTTTCTTTCCAGTGTACGTAAAATAAGCAGACAGGAAGAAATTTACCGACAAAAATGTGTCCGCTTATAATATACATTTATTCAAATATTGATTTTTCCAGAGCGCACAATAGTTTGTTACAAAAACAGTTTTTTTTCTTCAAATTTAGACCAACCTATTATACCATCGCGATATTGATAAAGTGCTTGTAAAAGAAAGAACGCGTTCCAGCAAGACAATAAACATTGCCCAAGTATAGTTCGCGAAACAAATTAAAATATTCTTTCTATGCGAAAATATGACATGGAAAAACTGCATCTGTTAAATGAGATAAAATAATATATCAAAACCAAGGCATTGCCAATAACGATTTTTTCCCTTTATCCTATCCTTACACACGTCATTGAAAAAAATATATGTTGATAAACTAACTACGAGTTGTTTTCTAACCGTTATTTTATTTGTCTCCGTAAAGGTACGTAAAACAGTTCGGTTAAACTCTTGTTGAAAGGATTTCCTTTGAAATTATCTATACAAAGATTATATTATGCATATCATTGGAAGCGAAGGAGGTAAAAATGATACAAGAACGTAAATTGAACGGCAGAGACTTATTGATATATTACTACAGTTGTATAAAAGATTAAATTACTGAGATTTGGCTGAACCAAAAGCCTACTTAATATTTTAATTCCACGTAATGAAAATGAAATACGAAATTAGTAAAATACAATTAATTATTAATTGTAAAATTTCATCTCATCCAAGCAGATAAAACAAAAAGCTTTTATTCAACTATTTTAAACGAATTTCGGATACGTTGAGTACGGAGCATGGAAAATTTGTTATTATTTTGCAGAGCGTGCACGTCAAAAAGTTAGTTAACTCCGTACCAATCCTTGATATAGGTAGACGGCGGAAAATGAACGAAAAATACACACACCAGTACACGACAGCCGGCTATGATGAGGCGGATCGAGAAAATCGAATTGGGGAAAGCTTAGGAAGAAAAGCACAACGCGCCCGCCTTGGAACAATGATGTCGAAAATTAAATACTACAAAAGCCTGCGGCGCAGGCTTCTCAACATCCGCAGATAACCTTAGAGTTGTGTTTGTGATACAAATATGCAGTTTTTAATTTATTAAATTTCTGATAATGTCTAATATCTTCGATGGAATCGGCTATAACTTCGTAGAAGTTCATTTTTAATATAAAATTATTTACCACTATTGAATTTAATTCCATTAGGATTTATCTTACCTTATGTAAGTAATTAATTAATATTTTTTACTATCAAAGTTTGCATCTTACTCTTTCCCTGTGTCCAGTAAAAAAGGACCAACCCCGAATTTATAACAGAATTTAACTGAATAAGAATCCATTTTTAGTTTATTCGTAAACCTCGCGATCGTATGTCTGATGATGCTTCTCAAAGGGGCGAAAAACAAGTGTCACATTTTGTAACATAACAAAAAGTGATATAAATTAATCCAATTTAATTTTATATTGGTTACGCCTATTTTCTTTGTAAATTCCTCTAAAATTTCCTTAATTTAATTTTTGTATGCAAGTGTTTACTTTCAAGATGTTCCACTGTCAATTGTTGGTGGAAATGCATCACAAAATAAAACATTATTTGATAATATTTTTAATAAGTTATACGGGCTATGATTTTTTATTAAAATACGTGGAATAAGTAAAAAAAAAAGTGATTTATGTTTTAATGTTTATTGTTACTTATTATTTATTAGGATTTACAATGATTGATTTACTAGATTATCATACAAATAAGGAAGGAAAAATATTTAAATCTTTCTACTGGTAATGTATGATTTGAATTTACTACATTGATTATTTGATATCAATTCAATTTTATTTCTTCATAATTTGAATAAAAAAAATATTTTTTACCATACTGGATGTAGTAGATCAATTAAATGGCAAGTTTAAACCTCTGCCGTCTATCTAAACAAAATAGCTGACAGTAGCTGACGGAGATAAAAATGGAAGAGTTGTAATTAGACATCAAAACATTATTAAGCAGTATTAATTAGACATCAAAAGACTCACCAGTTGTGAAAGAAAGGTCTCTCTTACTCAAAACATGTTTTTAGGCGTCGCCAAGTCTTTCTGTTAACGCCCAGAGCTTTTTAAGATGTCGCTTTTATGTCAGAATTGTCTGTGTATATTATATATCCTAGTATTAAATTTTCCAAATTGTTTCATACGTTATTGATTCATAAGTTAGGAATTCAAAAAACACACCTCTGTCTGGACGTTTCCATTTCCTGTGAAATGTGATTTATGATGATAGCGAATTAACTTTCGGTTCTGAACTGGAGAGAGGAATATATATTTTTTTCACTTTTCAAACAATATCGAATGTGGAAAGGAAAAAGGACGTAACCCACACATGTCAAATTTTACAGGAGGCGTAAAAAACGTGTTTTGATGATTTTGGGCCATAAGCAAATTATGAATTATACACAACCTTAAAGTGCACGGAGACTTCTAAACTGGTGTTTAATTGACCTAATCTTATATTAATCAAAGAAATTGTCTAGGAAAAACCTTTATTTTAGTCTTTTTTCTTGGTTTTAATTTTTTACAAGGTCATCTTTTTTTTTAATTTAAAAGATAAATTTAGATACTAATTCGGCATTTGCAGCTTGCATCCTTTTCATAGGACGTGTATCAAGTTGAATACATTGTGGTTATTGAAAAAAAGCTGTTTTGAATAAACTGTGAGTTACATCCTTTTTCCTTTCCAAAGTCGATGTTATTTCCTACGAAAAAATAGTTTTTTCTGTTAGTTTTTATGGACTTACATCAATTTAATTAAATCAAAGATTTTTTTGTAACCATGTTCGCTCGGATTTCGGAGCTTATCTCACCAAAAATTGTTCTACGATAACTGCTTGTAAATCAATCGCTAAAACATTTTTTTAAAAATTAGATAATGATAATGAATCGCTGCGGCCCGCATTGAGGCTTAGACATAGAAATCACAGATTCGATCACAGTTCAATTGAACAATCTATTTACTAAGCTATTCGTAAGTCACGGTACTCGTAAACACGGCAACCGAAGCCATCGAATGAGATCACCCGACTGC
Organism: Himalopsyche tibetana; assembly: GCA_030503985.1. Lineage (NCBI taxonomy): Eukaryota > Metazoa > Arthropoda > Insecta > Trichoptera > Rhyacophilidae > Himalopsyche > Himalopsyche tibetana. The sequence goes on from JAPJYX010000007.1 coordinate 19,097,279, forward strand.
GGGCGTGGCATCCTTACTCTCTCCAAAGAGCTAATATCTAGTGATTATATTTTCCAAACAGGCTAATTAATGATTGGTGTCGCTTATTTTTTTCTTCTCTATGGGACTCTTGGCGCTTTCTTTGTGTGGATATACAAAAAGAAAAAGACTGCGACATAAGTAAGTCGTAACTTGTTAAGCTCAAAAGCACAAAATAAAGTACAAACGAAGTTAATTATATATATATTCATTCGAAAAGTGTAAAAGGCCTCTCAATTTGGAGAGTAATTATGTTTTGACGTGAAAGCCATTTTCCCATTTATTTCTTTTGAAAATAATCATATGCGGAAGTTCTAAGAGAGTAAATTAATTATTTAAATATTACATACATTAATACATATTTTGCGAGAGACCTTGTGATGACTTATTTACATACTGAGAAAATAGCAGGCTGTGTTCTAGAAAGCCCGATATATTGGCCTAGTTGAATATTCAGCTTTTATAAGAGAAAATGATTTTGAAGAAACCGAGAGCACGAGAGACAAGAACTTTTTTTTAAAAATTAAAATTGAAAATAGGAACGTATTTAAGTTGCATTATATATTATAATTGTATCGATAGCGACAATGTAGGTATTTCAGCTTCGTGCCATCGATAGCACTGTGATTTAAGTAAGGATTTTTGATAGTTAATAAAAAACTAACTTACAAGATACGTTGTTACTAAGTAACTTTATACTGTCATTTAAAAACGGCAAACGGATTAAAGCGGACAAGTAAAAACCGTACATGGACAAAACCGGACTGCATACCACCAGGCAGGGAATAAACGGAAAGGAAAAACCATACACGGACAAAATCGGACACAGAAAAAGCCGTACACAGATATAACCGTACATTTACAAAACCGTAACCGGACACGAAAAATGTCATACATAGAAAAATAAATATTCACATTTAAAATACCACTTATCTTTTAACGAGTTTTCAGCATGATTTTTTTAAAATTATTTGTTTAATTTTAAATAAACTCAAATAATACACGTCAGAAACCCAGAACTTCCGACGACGAATAATTCATTTGTTGTGTTCTAAACGTTGACGGTGGATTAATTCCCCATGTTACGTCCACAATTAAAACGACAATTGACCTGGCTTGGGCATGTATGTGCTGCGGATGCCCCAAGGGAACTTGAATCTTGCCCGTCTATTCTACCAACCAAATGGATCCCATCGCCGTGGAAGGCCGTTGATGATTATCGATATGATAAACTCGGCAGAGCTACAGAACGCTAATATGACCTGGGAGGAAGCAAAGAAACTGGCGGAGGGAGTAGAATCTAAGAGGTGGCGCGTGGTGGCCATGTGTCATAGTCGTTAATTTTCTACATGCACGTATCTCAATTTATTTTATGTAATGAATACAAATTTCAATACACAAATAAAAAAGGTGGCACATAATATGGTAATGTTTAGAACGAAGAAGATGTTGGCATGTATGGAAACGTCTTTGCTTCCTTCCTTACTAACTTACTCAAACATATTGAGGAAAAAACCATTCCAGTGATGTTTTATAGCGATAAAGTACATTTATGTGTCTACTGAAACTTGTACTTTTTGAGAGGCGAGGTTGTAAAAAAAAAACCAAAAAAAGAAGACAGAAAATACATATTATAATGCATACTGAATCATACTTTGTTTAATTATTAGTCTGTTCATTTAAGAGCAAACATTTGCAAATGATGTTTCACACGTATTCGTCTAGTTAATAATATATAGCAATAATTTTGAAAACGCCTCAGTTTAAAGGCATTCCTTATAAAACATTATTTTTCTTCGAGCTGATGTACAGGGCAGACAGGGCGCTATTGACGTCTATAAACGGTGACCTACTTTCTCCTTCTTCGATAAATTAATTCATCCCAACCAAAACAACATATTTTAAATTGAAAACTATATCGAACATTGAAGAAAATCAATATCTTAAAACAAACATTTTTCTTCAACGCTTTCGTTCGACATGTATAACAAATTAAGAGTTAAAATAAAAACTGTTTTAAGAAAGTATTATTTGCAAACCTGGCTCATTCCAAAATTTTTAAAACATGAACCATGAATGTAATTTAGTAGATAAACATAAATTTTGAAAATATTTCTAGAAATCAGTCTCAAACATCGATACTTGATAACATACAAAATATCATTCCAAAGTAATGTAAAACTAAAAATATGTTTTTCAAAATGAAATTCGAGATTCATTTCTTAACATTTTTGGAATAAGCCGAGTTTTCAAATAATACCCTCATATATACATTTTTACCAAGATTATAAAAAGTCAGATGTCTTTAAGTTAATATTTTGTTTATCGCGTATCATCTTTTCACAGGGAATATATTTTTTTTAATTTATACTAAAAATTCATTATCATATTTTCAAAGAAAGTATTCACATCTCTTTGAGAGGGGTGTTACAGTTCCCACGGCGAATAAATCGGGGTGTTTGTAACACCTTACCCCCAACCCCAGTCTTCCAGCTGTAGTCATCCCTCGATATCCCCCGTCTTATATACAATCAAATTAAGGCTTCGTTATACTCATTCTTCGGAGATTTTTCAGTAAAGTGTCACTGACGCGAAGAAGATAATGCAATAAGCTTCAAACGACTGTGGGTTTATATAAATACAACACAGATATAACCTATTTACCTAGACATTATGTCTTGGGAGAATTTTGTACTGAAAAAGAAAAATACGTATTCGAATAAAAGTTCTCCGAATCATCAATTAAGAAAAATTAAAAATTCAATAATATTGTGATAATTTTGCTGACTGATTCGTTATTATTAAAAAATATATAAATTTATTTAAATATCAAAGTATTTAGTTCCACAAGGCTAACAATTATTAGTTGATAGCTTGTTGTAAAGATATAAAAATAGCGCGAAGCCGAAATAGCTTAATATTTGAATTGTTTTCAAGATATTATAATGAATATCTACAAAGAGAAATCCAATTAAATTAATTTTGTTTATTTTACTAAAACACAAGAAATTACTGCTATATATAACTAATAATTATTAATACATTCAAATTTTAATTATTCCTTCATTTTTAGTTTGTCAGAGAGAAATATTTTACACTATGATTGCACAATACCTAAATTTTAAAAGGGAACGATATCGTCAGACCTTGTGCGTTGAATTTTATTTGATTGATGCTGAATTTATATATATATAAAACTATAAATCAAGTCAAAAAATCATGTCACAAAACAAAATTTCAAGCAATACGATGTAATCACTTTTAAATTTGAATCGTTCAAACTATGTACATTCACACAAATTTTGTCATTAACGACCCGGGTTTCGCATTTCGGCATCTGCAGGCGTTCAAGAGCACGGATGAACTTGAACTGACAAAATTTGAACGATTCAAATTTAAATAATCACTTTTAGGTGGCAATTCGTAATCAAACTTTTTATAGTAATTCCAAATATTTTCAAATAAAAATAAGGACTAGTGCTCAGTTAGTGTGCTCGTCACGAGCAATATTAACTGATCGTAGATGACGAATTAGTAGAAAATAGAGTTTTATTTTGTAATACGCCGTAGCTTAAATTTTTTTAAAGTCTGTTGAGAATTCTCACCTCAAACTAAACAAATCTGGCTACGGTTATTTAAAAATAATTATCGTAAATATTTTGAATGCAATTAATTAATGTTACAGTGGAATTGCACGACACCAGACATTGCGGTGTGAAAATGTATGTATAAGCATGGCAGAATAAAGTTCATGGAACAGATGAAAGATTTGAACTGACCGCAGTGTACTGCGCTGTACGAGTGCATTTCCTCAGAGCTTTTCCAAACCGAGAAAGCTTTTTACTTTAGCTTCGCCGGCGATCGAACAGAAAGCGATCAGTGTTTAATATTGCGACAGTAAGTGTTCACTTGTCATAATTTCTTCATCATATTCGTATTTTTATTCCATGTGGTATGTTGATAAAAGAGTCGCCGCCAAAAACTCACTGCGTATGTGATTTTGTTTTGTGTTTTGAACATTAAGAGAAAGTTATTAGGTTTCAGAATAAAAATGCGTTTTGGGAGGATTATAACATAAACATAGCCATATTTAAACATTAATAGTTTACTTATTACCGTTGCAAGACAGGTTGATTACGATGTTAATGTAGACATTTGGCGCAGTCTAGATAGAGGAAAGCTTCCTTCCGCGAGAGGAGTTTCTTACGTGGACGAAATCCAAGCGAATGCAATGCGATTCGGTGCAGCACGACAATATCAAATGGTCTCCGCCGCTATTATACTACGTGACAAAAAGCACGCCGCGATCATTTTATTTGACATTTTGAGTTCGCAGTGACTTCGCCCATGTAAGACGTGGCGTAAGCGCCAGTTCTATGACTTCTCAAGCAACCTTGCGTAAATTTTCTGAGCACATATTGATATCTTTATTAATTAGTCAATATCTGATTACATTAGAAAATTAATAAAAAGAAAATTATTATTCATTAAGTGGGAGGAAGTTGTGGGGTGGATCAAGTTACAAAAACACTGGGTTGTTGTATTTATATACACATTTTAAATGCTGGGTTTGGCATATTTTTTCGAATTCTTCGATTGTAATTCTTGGTTATTATAAAATTGCAAATTCTTCATAATTGGACAATCTTATCCGATGGATTCTACATTTACTTCGTAGAAATTCATTATTATATTATTGAAAACGGGTATACTTTTTGAGCACAGATTTGCAGTATGTAACATAACCAAACCTAGGAATATCATTTACAAATCTTTGAATCTGTGACTAGTATTAAATGTGTTAATTAATGCATTTCTCTTATCACCATATGGTAATATTAAACCAGTCCTGCTCGAATAAAATAAAAGTGAAATTAGTAGTGTTTTATTTTTTGAATACATTTTTTCGCAAGCTACAGTACCTTACATTTTGTTTTCTTCTAATGGCTGAAAGAATTATCGGCTGTAAACAATAAACATTGGATTTTTAGTGTCAAATTTGATCACGATTCAAATTTCCTATTACTGGCATATTTAAACTTTACGCATTGATAACCTAATACAAATAATCATTGTGATAAACATGAACTGACCATGCGCTCTCTTGAATCCCTGAAGATGAATACTTGAAATGTAAAAAGTTTGAATAATTCAAATTTAATAGTGATATGATTCAGTCAAGCAATTTCAGTAAATTAATTGTCAAGTATTTATATTTAAGACGTATGTGTAAGTTTAAAACGCATCGAATTATAGTCTTAATAATATAAATATTCTATATAATCCAACAATTAATTCCCGAGCTGTATTCAAGACATAAAATGAAGTGTACAAACGGCATACTTTTCCATCGATAGTAATCTTCGCTAGGAAAGGATTGAAAAGCATTCCATGAATGACATAGGAAATGATAATGATAGAGAAATATTGACATGAAGATAATCACGGAAACGAAACTGAAAAAGGAGCGCCAATCGGTGACAGAGAAAACGAGGCAAGATGGCGAAGCATCCGGGCGGAGTGTGGCGGGTTTTCCTCCATTCGAAAGTGGAAGGCGGAAAATACGGCGACAATATTTTCTGCTAATTAGGTTTCGAAACGTATTTTCGCTTCGATGAATACTAACGTCATGATTTTATGTTATCCGCGAGACGTCAAAAGAAATTAATTATGTCACAAGACGCGAAGGCCACGGCAAGAGCTGAAGGAAGGGTTGCGTGAGTTCGGTAAAATAATTTCACTTTTATTTAGAATGACAAAATTTTGTAGTTTTAAGCACGAAGAAGAGTATGATAACTGATGAAGTTACAATTGCTCGCGATGATCAAAGCCGGTGGTCCTGATTATTTGGTTAAATTGTGAAATAGTTACAAAAAAGTGTTTTTATTTTTATAGCATAGTTGAGAATGCTTACGGTGATTAAAACCGGTAAATCATTAAAAATGTGGTATCGGAACAAAAAAATAATGTAATACCTCTTCCCCGATAACCGACTGTTAACACATCAAAAGTATTTTTTATAATTACAATATAACCACCTATTATTTTATGTTTAAATCCATTTTCATGATAATAAATAATTTGTTGATTGGATTGGCACTTGACTTGGTAGAACTCCATTGTAATAAAGTGAAAAAATGTAAATGTATTTTAGTTTAAAAATATTATTTGATATAATATACTAGCTTATAAGAGAATACACAATAAATCCTGTCATCCACTATAACATTTTAATTTATAATAAAAATATCTTTTATATATTACATAGTCATAGTATATAATATTAACACAGTTCTGATGAAGGCATAAGACGAAATAGTAATATTCGTAGAATAAAAATTCGTTGATTTTTTTTCACCTTCTAATAAAAAAAAATGATCAAAAAATAACCCTTCAGCCAAAAACCCAGGCCTGGTCGAAAGAAGTAATTTATGTTTTTCCCGCGTAATATTTTAACTAATCTCCGTTGAGTTAGTACTAGGGCATCCAATCCCGGGATCCCGTTCAATTTTCTGATCCCAAAATGCCGGGATTGAGATGGCCGCGATTCCGGGATTTCGGGATTGAGAAATTTTGAGGAAATTCTCGAAATTTACACGAAATTGGCAAATCGGAGATTTCAAATTCCTCGGTGAGCTATAAAAAAAAAAACGAGTTTCCGTGAGATTCCGGGAAAAAGTATAGCAAATTGAGGATTTCAAATTCCTCGGTGAGAAAATCTCAATCCCGGGATTCAAAATAAATCAATCCCGAAATCCCGGAATTGGAAAAAGGCTCCGGGATTGGATACCCTAGTTAGTACTCTTGCACATATTTCCATTTGAGGATTCGAACACCATAACGCCGAATGGAAACAAAGCACGTTATCATATATCACTTGACGGATAAGTTAAAATAAAAAATATGTCTTCTTATTATCTATGGATTCTTCGGTATTTTTTACATAATTAAAGTTCATTGAATACCGATAATACCAACGATTTAATATTATTTAAGCTTTAAAGATTCATATGCACATCGTGAAAATGGCTTTGCGGGTAGTTTAGTCAAGTCGATATTTAGAATACAAGTCTAGTTGAAAAAGGGCGAATTTATATTCACCAGACCGAGCAAAACGATGCGCTGTCTGAGAGCAACAAAAGGATTGTGCGACGCACAGAACAAACGAACGAATCAGACGGCCAAAATGTGGGCAATTTGTACGTTCATACGTCTCACATTGTTAGGCAGACAATTTCGTGAACCAGCATTGTTCTGCATGCGCGATCCGACAAACTACACCTGGCTGATCTTATACTAACTGCTTATGGATAGAAACGAGATATCATTAAATAATTTTGAAAGGAATAACAGAAAAGATGCACGGACATAACTGGATTGAAGCAGATTCTTGAGTACACGGCTCATACTAGGTCATGGCGCTATGAAGAAGAAGATTGTGAATTGACGCACCACAGAAGATCTTACGTACACCAAATGATTCATAACTCCACTCTCAGATCACAGTCGCCTATCTCTTTAGAGATATATAGATGCCCAAATGAACAGCGTGGAAGCTTTTTTTTTAGCTCTTCCAAAAATCTTCGAATCCAAAATCTCAGGAATTTACAAAAAATAACAGAATTGGCCGATCAAATCAAAAGGCCGCATCAGAATACACAAAAGGCCGCAGGTTCTCCTCCACTGCCATATGTGATTTGAACAATTATTGACTCAAATGCAATTTACTGAATTGCGTCGCTTTAGTTATTTTGCCGATTATGGATCGAATTATATGTGTGGTACATAGACGATACATTTTTGTGTCGTTATGTATTGCACTGTTCTGTGGATTGGCTGAACGGCCAAAACGAATCTGAAGGAAACAAGAAACTTGTGGAAATCTAGTCGCATTTTCCAGTTTCCTTCATGCGTCCCGGGAACTGACCATATAATAAGGTGGGAATGGTTTGATTGAAGTAATCATAGTAATGGATGTACGATTTTAAATAAGCAAACAAGAAAAATATATAATTTTATAAACGGTTTGTTTGCTGGCTGAATAAAGGAATACAACCTTTGAATATAATTTTGATGTTTTCCTCACTTAGCCACCTCTTCGTTCATTTTACAATTAATTCTTCAATGTATAAAATATACAGGTAAAACCCAAATGCACCCAACTTGTAAATGCAGCTGACCTGCAGCGGACACCGTAAAAAATCCTTCGCATATCAAAGAGTTGAGTCACAATTAGGGCTTGTAATTTACCGCCGAATTTCAATTACCGGTAAACTGTAAAATATGTATCCTATTAAATAACCGGTTAGTGGAAAAAATAGATTATTAGGTTTGTGACTAATTTTTACTCGAAACTGGGTCCTAGATTGAAGCAGAACTAATTTTAAAGATTTCTGAGATGAATAATGTCATGTCTTTTATGGTATAACTGGAAATTAATGATTAGTTCACTTCGATCACTTTTAAGTCACTTCGATCATGGTTAATTTGGAGGGAAGTTAATCATATTTATTTCGTATTGGTCTATCGATTGATTGAAAAAAAAAACTAAGTAAGCAAAAATAGCAATACATAAACAATGAAGAATATATTTTAAGATTTCGACTGGTGGTGATTGGTGGTATTTCAATATTCAATTTGAATCGTTCAAATTATGTACATTCACAGATTTTGTGGATACAAGGGATACAAATGTTACATCCAAATACGGACCCCCATAAGCTCTTTTTCCAGGAAATTCTAGAAATAAACAGAGCGCAACTGAACAGTCTTCCGATTTTAAATGTAATATTAAACATGCCTGGGTGGCCGATTTTACACCCTATATAAAAAAATTTGGAAATAAATAGAGCACATTTGCATAGTCTTCCGATTTTAAATAAAATATTTAACCTACCGAGATCTCCACTTCTATACCCTATATAAATATAATCATAAAACCTTTTCCGACTAACAAAATAAATATAATTCTTAAAACTACTCAAATCTGTGGGCATTCCCATGGGCTTATCCTCTTCGCCAGCAATAGCTTTAAACTCAGTGATGCATTTATTTATTATAAAAACACGAAACATTCATTTTCTAAGCGTCAATTCAAGTTCATCCGTGCACTTGAACGCCAGAAGATGCCGAAAGGCGAAACCCGAGTCGTTAGTGACAAAATCTGTGTGAACGTACATAATTTGAACGATTCAAATTTAAGAAGAATATATTATTTATGTATATTAACCGAATACATTAGATCGTATAATATTCTTATAACATATATGCAAGTGAAATCGTTTTGGTGATGGATGGCAGATGACACTAATATGACCCGTAACGATTATAATACGTGTTAAAGTGTAGCTAGCGTTAAAAACAAAACTTCGCATTCAGGGTGCATATCTGCAGCAATCTTTCGTTATAATACGCCCGTATCAGCCATCAATTCGCGATAAAATAACTTTCGGTAATTCCCGATTTACCGATTGTAGATTTTCGGCAATCTACCGGCAATGCCAACCCTGGTCGCAATACATTGTACAATACCGTATCCCCGTCGACGAATCAAATGGATCGTGAGTTTTGAGCAATGCAAAAGGAAAAGATATAGGCGCATACACGTTATGATATGACTGTTTGACGATAGCTGCGACATGCGCTGCATAAAGAATGTATTTGATACGCCTAAATATGTTTACACAGACGTCAAAACGGAACGTGACCGGCTTCATACTTTTGTCGCCGTATCCGCCTATCCCACTAACACAAATCTGACATTTTTTATTCTAAAAATATATCTATATGAAAATGGATTCATATTGTTTTAAATCTAATACACAAAGGTATCTTTGTAACGTATTAAACTGACTCAAATAATGTAATATTTGGTTTCTTTAAATTTATAACCTAATAAATACATTTGCTGAGAACATTACAACACTACTGACTTTTAATTCGTAGTTGTATTTTAAAAGTAATGTACGTTAAAATTACAACATATATGGCTGAGAAAAACGATTGTAGAGAAATGGTTTTGAATTATAATTAGATTATAAGAGTTTGATATCTGACTTGGATAAAAATGCCAAATCCCGATATAAGCACACACCCATTGCATTGCACTTTCCACAACCATTGAAACTGAAAGGACTTTTCGGACTAAATGGCGCGAAGATTCACCAAGATCAAGATCCCTTGTTTGGATCATTGTTTAACTTGTACGTTATTTAAAATGAATAATTACATAAATATTTAAGTCCGGCATTTCAATCCCTTACTGACAGATGCCGTTCACGGTAATCCTCTTTTTATCCGCGCAGTTTATACAATGTTTTCTTCGCATGCTGTCAATGTCTCAAGAAACCATGCATGTCTCGCCACGGAAGACCGTTTATAGTAAGAAAATAAATGTAGTTTAGTGTTAATGTATGGTGGATACACTATCAGCTATAATTTAAAAAAAAATTGGTTCGAAAATATTACATATTTAAAAGTTAATTAATGAACTTAGTTAATAAAGCTTAGTTAATGAACATTTTCAACTAATACAATGTAAACAATGATATTTTTTGTATTCTTATATTGAAAAGCTACTTGAAAAATAAATAAAGGTATGGTAGTAAAGATTTTCATCTGTACACAAATATACTTTTTTTTATCCATGTCCGTTCTCAATGTGGAGCATATGGCCGCCTAACGGAGGTGTCTCAACATAAGTTTTTCTACGAGAACTGTTTGTTACTCAGTCGCTCAACCTCACTTTTTTCAAAGTGAGTAGTAGGGACAGAAGGATAAGGCTAGAACAGGACTAGTGGTTGACTAATCACTATCGCTATACCCAATTATTAAATGATCAGAAGGATGGGAGGAGAGGAAATTATGTGAATTGGCATCACAAACACCCAGTCTTCGATCACAACTTTGAATTGAATAATTCTCAAATTCACCGATCTTACCGAGAATCGAACCCAGACCTGCGTGGTCGGTAGAGCAAGCTCTAACCAACTGGACCACACACAGCAGGCGACAAATAATAATACCTCGATAAATAAATCAATCACAGAAAATTTAAAGATGTCAAAACTAAATATTTGGAAACCAAGAGCAAAGTAATCGACACGATAAATTATTATAGGACATATGAGTTATTTACGAATATTTTTGTAAACAAGCTAAACAGCTTAACGACCGCGGACGCGTATTTGAGTCTTTGAAAAACAAAGGTTGCTGGCCGGCGGACTCATTTATGCGTATAGGCGAAGTATCTGGAAGCTAAGAAAATTAAATTTTGTAAATATATCTCAATTTGTTTACAAATTATAGTGAATTTAGTAAAATTACAATTTTTGCGAATTTTCCGCAAAATTTTATTTCGCCAGATGAGATTTTATAAAAAAAACGTGCGGTCGTTAAGCTGTTAATAATATTTTTATTTATCTTAATTGAAAGCGTTACAACTGGCAATATAACATCGTGGTAAATGTATAGAAGCAACTGTTATGAAAAACCTTTTAATATTTATAAAATTGATTGCATTTCGATTCTCCGTATTACGCATTATTATAATATTACAGATAAAAGTTAAGCAAGCGATCTTCTAAGAGTATAATAACCCAATCGGAAGATGGAAACAACTAACCACCGATGAGTGAAACTAATATCGGACGACGAATAACGATACACATAGAACTTATCATATTATCATCTGCTCCGAGTGCGGAAAACAAAGCTTCATATCGTCATTTATTTGCGAAGCACAAGTAATAAAATGATTACGATGTCGAGATACGATATAATAACAACGTATTCACGTGCAAAAAAAAAACACACATATGCCCGACGAGAATTATTTACGACGTGTAAAAACTTGGAATAAATTACCATACAATTTGCAAGAAGTACGTATGCTCATGCGGGATATAAAAATCTTTATATGCCTATCGCAATGATGGGCAATATAGTAAGCCGTAAGCGGCTTTTAGCATAATAAATTATCGTACGTAATTAATTACTTTTCAAAAACAGTGGCATCGATTCTCATGTAACATTATTGGTCAAAAAAAAAAACCAGCGTAGCAGTGGCGTAACAAAAATTATACAAATATACAGTCATTCTTGTTGAATGTTTCAGTAAAAACTTGCACTGAACGTCGATCCTCCCGTATTTGATCGTCGACTGTAGAATTTCTTAAGCTCTGGTTTGTCTACTCGCTGCCTTTTCAGGGCTCGGTAATTATTTATTTCAGGCTGTAAAATTTACCGAAGATGAGTTTCGATAGCTTTTGGCAATAAGTAGCTTAAATAAGAAAACTATTTACTGTCTACAATTTGCATGATTCTACAAAACTTATTATAGCTTATGGTAGTGACGCTGACGTCTTTTGAAAAGTTTTTTTTAGTTCAGGCGAATTTCAGAAGGTTCCGATCAGAAGACAGATTTTTAACATGTCCACTACAAATGTAACACATATGAGATCTTAATCGGGAATCAACGGGAACTGGTTGTTAGTAAGTCGATTGAAAAACCAATGTATGGTAAGGTCATTTATGGCATAGTCTCAACCTTTTTGATCCCGTGCAACACCCTCCCACCGCCAATGCCCGAAGTTATTAGTTTTTCGAGACTCGGGACACAATTATTTTGGACTCTCGGAATTGCTGACTGGGGAGAAAAGTGAGAAATAGAAAGATTTCAAAATAATTTTCAACTTATTTTTTTTATTATTTACCTCGATGACTTGAAAGTTGAGAATTGACAGATTGTACAATTGCTGAAATGTGGTGGATTTCAAAAATGTTCGCTCGCTGCCCGATTTAAAAAAATCGGGTATTTTACCAATTTCCCAATATTAATTTCCCAGTGCTGTAGCTGCCCTAAAATATTATTTTCCCTGTGGCCTGTTCTCCTTGAAACACGTTGTTGACCCCGATTGAGAAACCCTGATTAAGGGGATCAGTGATAGTATTGTGTAGTTTTGTATAAAAAAAACTTTATGTAAAATGGTTGACAGATATTTCGACAACACGCCATAGTATTCGGACTATCGTACTGCAGGAAGAAGATGCCGAGCGGCATGTCGAAGGAAAGTTGTTTCATGTAATTGATAGAGTGAGTGAATTAATCAGTTTTGTAAACAAACCTCCCACACGTCGCTCCCTCGATGAAATGAAAGCCATTTTGTCATACGGGCTCTACTCAAATAATAATAATTATTGTTCGTCGATCAAGGCGAGGGGTTGTTACCTGAAACTTTGTTTTTCAATCAAACTCGCTCACCAGCCCGAGCGAACGGCCCCCTAAACGACACCGAAATTTCCCCAAACGAGCGCAACGTTTCATCACAAGTAAACACTATTAATAGGTTAGTAATTAAATGAACTTTCGCTAACATCATTTTAACCTTAAAAAAAATATTTTTCACTAATCACAAATATATCACACAAAAAAAATCACAACACATAAAATTATCCCACATTAAAAAATATATTTAAACTTTGAACAAAAAAACTGCACTAGGGAAAAATCGTTTTCACTAAGGTAGAATTCGCACTTTGAAATGGATGGTATGCACGAAGAAATTATGAAAATTTTGTATGATATTTCTTCACTTGTAAGTATAGAGAAAGGTGGGAGGGAACATTTATTAAGTAATCACAAACACCCATGCCTTCGAACAGAAGTCGATAAATCGATCGAAAAAATGATGTTCGTACTGGGACTCGAACCCGTGAGGTCCTACCACGGAAGCCAACAACGCTAACCGCTGCGCCGTAGGACCCGAATTATCATACTGGGCTGATGTATAAATGCTTCCAGTAACTGAAATACACAAGTATGGCATACAAAGCCGTCTCACCAGTGTCACTAATCATTATCAAAAAACAAACTTGCCACAATATTTTGCTTTGATGCTCCTAATAGTGAGCGGAGATGTCTAAAGATAGACGAAAACTAGACTTATAAGATTCACTACGGATAAAAAATTCGGCAAAAATCTCTACTACGTCATTACTGGTATGCAATAGTGAAACATATGGCGCGTATCATGCAACCGTTTACTCCCCGCAGTGAACGAAATACGTAAGCGATCGTAATTGGTTTTGCAAAACGCCGAGTGTTAAAGCAAAACCAATAACAATTTTACCTATAAGAATTAATGGAAACTGTCATTTGAGAGGAAAATAGCAATAAAGTTAGTTAGCTTTCTACCATACAGATATATTGTTTATGTGATTCAATTACACGGCGTCATTTTGTTTCACTGACTATTTTAATTAAACTTTTTTTTTATTAAACAAGTTTTATCGGTGTTATTCAGATTATATTCGGATGTCTTGTAATGAGATTATCATAGCGGCACTGCATCGTCATTATATTTAATGAAAAATAACGCAAATTAATGCTAAATTTTAAAATAAAAAATATTGCACTTGTGTTACAAAATGTGACACATACAACAAAACAAAATTTAGAGTTTTGTTCTTCTGTTTTGTTATAATGGACGCATGAAGGGGTAAAATACAAACATTGATAGTACTAATTACAAATTAATTCTTTAGTTGTATTAAGCTAAAAACATCTTTCTGTGCGACGAAGACCGATTCACAATGAAACCACAGAAGCCGATAAATTAAAGCCTGTCCTCTGTTGCTAGTCATGCGAGCTCAGTTAAGTGATCAGAAGATTTAGGGTTCAATAGACCTAGTAAAGTGAATCCAAGTGTTATTTTTTTTTTTCAATTTCTTATTTGAAATCTCAAGTTAATCCATATCTCACGTTGGCAATAAGTTGTAGCCCCTTCTAAAAGTAAAACACGAATCATTCATGACTACAATTTCTGAAGAAAGATAGCTTAGTAGGCCATAGACCTGAATAAACTAAGAAACCGGGAATATCTAGTTTTCATAAATTGCTTCATAATTAGTGTTTGTATTATATTTGCAGATTTAATTAAGACATCCTATTCTAGCAACTGCTGTATGTAGTAATGCTGATGTGTTGACAGAGGAGGCTATGCTCAAATCCAATTTGTATAATATAATATTCATTTTGCTTTTGATGTGTGAGGGGTTTGGGACGTGGCTGTAAGTAACTAATATTTTAATCCCGCCCTTTCCTGTATGTTTCTGGGAAATTGGGTGTGGAAAGATTTTCTAACTCCCCACCCTACTAACTCAATTATCTTATCCTTCATCTCAGTTTGAAATTTTGCGATTTATTACTCTACACAAGTGCTCGTAAATTATACATTTACTAAACACTCAACTTGACTCGGCACGCTTTATAACACTATATTCAATGATTCTCTTTGTATGAGATGCCTAAATATGTTTTTATAATCCAAGCAAAGCGAATCTTTCTATTCATACCTGCAAAATTCAGCAAAACATCAATGTGGTTCGGTTACCTTATCCGATAAAAAAAACGTTTGTTAATTACAATCTTAAAAAATCCACATAACGATTAACCACAGTATTTCTGTACGTATTTAGTATTTAAGATTAAAACCGCAGACTCTAACCTTCGCGAATTTCGCCTCGTTTGTGTGTATGTACGTCTTACGTGGACGAAATCAAATCGAATGCAAAGCGACTCGGTGTGGCACGTAAATATCAAATGGTCTCCGCCGCTTTAGAGCGTCCTACGCGACTAAAAGCACGCCGCGATCAGTTTACTTGATATTTTGATTCGTTTTAAGCTGCGCTCTAAAAATAAAATACTCATTTGTAATAATTCTATTCGCTCATTGCGAGCCTTGTCAACTGACTCGCAATGAACGGAACCGGTCCTGACCTTTTTAATAAAGTGGAATGAAGTACAAAGGAATATTGTGTTTTTATTAATACAATGCCTTTCCACCAAGTATTGACAGTGAACACCCTAAAGGTGTACTAATTCTACCATGGTTTAATAAGATCTGGACCGGCTTCGCTCATGTCGAGAATTATCAACTGACGAGAACTGATGATTTCGCTCGTCATGAGCGAAACCGGTACTGATCTTATAAAATGAAAGTGGAATTTTATTGTTCTGATAAAATGCCTTTAACACACTTAAAGAAAAAAAGCTATGCATTTCTTTTGTATACAAGTGTCGCTTAAGCTTGAAAGATACTAACCGATACTAAATGAAATGCAACTCAGATCGTTGTACATACTGATAAACTTAAAATTTATAATTTTCGAGGGATTCTGCGGTAATACCGTTAAGTTACCGCCGATTCCCTCGAAAATATAAAGTTTTTTTACTTTACAAAAAAATGAATTACGTTCTTATCTCATAAGTTTTAATATAATTTTAATATCGACGATTTTCTATGTTTTTGCAGAGCACGAAAAACGGATCGTTTTACCATACATATACCTAAGCAAAACATCTTCTACTTGACGATTTTTTTCCCAGAGACGAGACGATATTGTATTGAATTTCAGTAGATTATTTACATGCTTTTGGTAATGTTTCATGAATGATCAAAGATCAATATTTTCTTTGTTTTTTTTTCCAATGCGGCGCCGTAAAAACAAGAATGACATGAATGCAGTCAGTCAGCCACATTGTGTTACATAAAAGCAGCAGGTATGTGGCAATTAGATTTTTTTTTATAATAAGCAACATTCCCATAGAGCTGCGATTCCCATGACCGAGAATATTACTCAGCAACGGACAAGATAAGACAATGGAAAAGGTTACATAAAAGTTCTCAACAATTTTATAATTACGTTGAATTATCACTAGATACACGCTTAGAACATCAATTATTTATAGTACCTCGGTAAAAAGCGATATAATCTAGAAGTCGGCGATGTGTGTGATATCAAACATATATAATAATAAAAAAGGCTTCTTCATTCCGTCGTCCAGTCCACGGCTTCTCAACCGGGGGCCGCAGCATGTTCCAAGAAGGCCAAAGAGGAAAAATAATTTAAGGAGAACTTAAAAAGTCTCGCGTCTTTTCATTTAGGGCAGTGTCTGCCAAACTGTGTGCCGCAAGAAGTCACAGGTGTGCCGCGGTGCAAGAAGCATTCAAATTTTTAATTTTACATTACATAACGATTTTACATAACGATTATTCATTATAATTTTCTTCAATTTTAAATAAATTTAACATATACACATTCAAAAAAATATTTGTCACTTTCATACATAGTAGTCAACGCGACACATTTCCTTTTTTAACGCATTTTTATTTGGTGTGCCGTGGTACTAGTCCCATTCACCAATGTGCCGTGAAGTAAAAAAGTTTGGCTGACACTGATTTAGGGAATTCCGAAAATTCCTGGGTCAAATTTTAAATCAAGCAGACAGCAAGCAAAATGTTCAAAGCATTAAAAAATAATTTTGGAATCGTCCAATCGCCGAGTCTCTAAAAACATTTTTGTATGGGTATATATGGCAAGTTTAAATATAGTTATAATGAAGGCATAAGCCGAAATATCTTTCAAACATCATTATATAAAATAATATTTGTAGAGCTAAAATATTTTGGTATTTTTCATCTTATAAAAATGGAGTTCTACCAAGTAAATGTCAATTTGACCAACGAAAGGCATTTATTATATTTAAAAAAAAAACATAAATAGGATCATGATCATGATCATAAATAAATGTGGAATGAGTACAAAAGTGAGTGTTTTATTTTTTAATTATCATAAACATTTGTTCATGAAATTTACGTCTCGCTTAGATGAGAAGAATAATCCTCAGAACACATTGGATTTTTTTTTGTGAAAGCTATATTAGCTATAGTAAAAAAAGTAATGGTACGTAAATTCAATGCATATTTAACTAATGAAACCTGTATCAGTTTTAAGAATTGCAAGTATGATTAAAACATTTATATCCTCAGTTAACTAAACATATATTGTCATCGTAAAACAATGAATACACAATGTTTCTTTCTCTTTATTTGATAGAGAGTGCGCCGAAGTATCGGACGATAATTGTAACACAACAACTACAGTGTATCCGGGCAACAAATAAAGCAAGACTTTGTCCAATCTCGTCAACATCTCAATTAGCGATAAAAGATTGTCGCAAAGAAAGCAAAGCTCTACTTAGTGAGTTGAGAGAGGTTTTCTTGGACCGGAAGCGAAACTTTCAGACGCAATTGTGTCGCCGGACACGAAGTTTTCTGCGTCCATTAGCTAATGGCAACCAAATATGTTGGGATTAAGTTCATCTCGGCGTGAGAACAATTCGAGCCGACAACAGCCTGCTCGGCAAAGTTAAATAGAATCGTGATGTTTCGGGCACACATATTAAACTGACCGAGAATAAAATTTATTTTTAATACAAAACGAAGCTGTCACAACTAGTCACAATTTTAGTCGGTGATGAGGTATTTATATTTAAAAATAAATACTTTATTATTTTGCATTATCATAATACACATTGATTAATACACACCAGCCTTAATATTTATTTAATTGGTAAAAGGTTTTTTGTGTAAAAGATTTGTTATGCAACATATATACATTCCTTACGGTAACGATTTACTCATTCCCCACTAGTTTCGTTTTCAGCCTTTTCTTTTCAACTTTTAGACGATCTTTTTCTCTACGTAACTAAATTGCATGTTTTTAACCAGTGTCAGAGGAAAGCTTCTCCAGCCTCGGTTATATAGCGCTATAACGGATTCGAGCACAGTTTTACTTTTATTATATTAAGGAGATAATATAACACATTAACACATAATGTCATATTACATATACAATTATCGTAAGAACTTTATATAAATAAGTACGTACTAGTAACCCAATCCTAGAACATTTTTGTGATCCCGGAATCGTCATCACCGACTCGAGCTAATGCTGGGATTTGTAAAATTGTAAATCCCGAAGCATTAGCTCGATGGCGGATTTGATAATTTTTAGGTGGTTAGCTGGTTTCAAGAAATATTCGAGAATTTTACACTTCTAGTCCTCAGTCCCGAAATAAGTACGATCACAATCCCGGAATTTCGGGATCACAAAACTGGACGGGATCCCGGGATTGGAGACCCTAGTAGGTACGCAACAACTGACAAACGCAAGCCATGTTTTTTTAGTTTTGGTAATTTGTCATGCTTTCTTCTATTTGGATCGTTGACACATTTTTTATAAAAAATCAAACTGTTATTGAAAATTAACCTGCCGTAATTTTATTAGATAAATGAAAAGTGACGACATACAGTTTTTTGTGATTTTGACAAAGGGTTGAAGACAACAGTCGGAAACTGGATTGCTTCTTTCTATCCGGTTGGGATTTTTTCAATTAGTTAAGAAAACGATATAAAATACGAAAAATCCCAAAGGTTTTATGAAATATTCAAAACGTCTCCGACTACGAAAGAAAAAATACAAATCACAAGTCGCGACGGATGTTTCAATTCTGCCAGTGTATGTCGAATTTAAGGTTACGTTATTCCGAATTCGAGACAATAATGAATATGACACATGCCTCGTTAGACTGGACAAGTGGGCAATGCCTACCCGAAGAACACTTGTTGAATCGCTGCCGACTTCTGCAGGCTTTCCACGCGAACGGAAAACGCTTTCAAGCCACCACATTTTACAAGTATAGCCATCTCGTTTCGCCTCGCATAGGTCACCATCGCTACCTTTCAATACTTCCGGTGCGGAATCGAATACGTGAGTGGTCTACAAATATCAACATTAGTAATCATTTATACATGGAAATAATTGTCACGTTTAGACATACCATAAGGAGCTTTCGGCCAACGGTTTCGAGATAGCTGTGCGCCACACAAGCAGTATGAGTAACGCTCCAACGCACATACCATAATATCGTCGGCATAATGGCAGAAAGGATCAACAGTTCTAACGATGGCATAAGCCGAAATAGCTGTAAAGTGATTTAAAAAAAATTTAGAACTAAATACTTTGATATTCTTTACTGTATTACAAGGTGTTCTACCAATTAAATGCCAACTCAATCAACAAAAATCGTCTGTTTTGAGTTATGAATACGATTTTAGCACGCTGTATCTTCTGAAAAAACGTTATAGTCAATGTTATATTCTATGTATGTATTCTACATAATTTGAACAATTATTATATTAAGTATAGGTACAATTTAAGATTTCTACTGAAGGCGCTGGGTGGAATTTCAATAATAAATTTTAAAACAAATTAGACGCGAAAATTAAATGAGAGTTACACTGGCCAAAAAAAAGCCAAACAGAAGAACTGATTCAGACAAAGCAGATGAATCTATTATCATTAAAATTTAAACATAAAAAAAAATATTTTCTAAATAAATAATTGTTTGTCAAAAATGTTTCATTCACAGCAGTTACACAAATGCAGTGCCGCGTCGTGGATGTGTGGCACCCTCGTGTAAAGTATTTGGCGACTCTGATTTTCATAAAATAATATTAAATTTTAATTTTTATAATGATAGAGAACTCGAGAAATTGAACATTTTTTAATGTGACCGCCATGCAAGACATTATATAAAAAGTTTGAGAGCCGCTGCTTTCAATGATGTAATATTATTTTAGGAAACCGTAAGTTATTTGTAATAATCACCCGTTTACGAGTATGATATACTTTGTTCATAATGGTATCGGTACGGTATTGCAATCCATAGTGCCAATCCATATTCGATAGAGTTTTCATATTTATTAATAGAGATGGCAGTTAAATACCGATATGAAAAAATCAGTAGACCTTGAGTTCACGCCAGAGGAAAAAAGATAACATCTCCCATTTTATATTCCTTTTAGCAATACCGTCCAAGGCATGGTAATTATAACGAGGAAGCCGACAGACCATCGAAGAAAAATACTGGTAGTTGATGAAACTAGTTCGTGTTGAAACATATTTGCTGGGAGCGTTTTGGTATAAGTGAAATATTATTTAATTTCGCTATGAACAATGACCACTGTAAACCATTCAAAATGTAAAATTATTCTGAATCTGAGCCGCAGCAAGTCAAACCATTGAATATTAATTGAAAATGGTCGCTGAAATTCAATAAATTTACCATCGAAGTCTGTTCGATTTTAAATAAAGTCACGCACGCGACTTTCATGAATAACGATTGTCTAGCCATTTTGTTATATTTGTATAACGTTTAGTTAGCAGGAATTTATAGCGATAATTTAATTCGTAAAATTCAATTGTATCCTTTTGACCGCGGCTCGGATCCAGATCGGTTCAGATTGGGCTGCTATAGCAGTCAACCGCGGTCTAAGTTAAATAACTGATCCTTCGTTGCATACGTATTGTTAAGGATTTATATGTAGCTTATATCAGTGGCTCAGTGGCGGTTCTAGGTACTGGGCTAGGTGGGCTAAGCCCGACCTGCATTTTTCACCCAAAACTTTAGATGGCTGAATAAAAATGAACAGCAATTCGGCCGCTGAACAAAATAAATACATTTATAAGCGTCACTAACCTTCCCCAAATGAATATAATATCTTTGTTTAAATTTTCCTCTATCAATATAAGACAATGGCATGTCTACCTACAATAATATTCTCGATTGTTTTTTATTACAATTTTAAGCTGAGCCGGCATAAAAAAAACAATAACCCTATAAATAATTCATAGAGAACTTTCAACGTGACGTCAGTCTGGCAACACCTATGTACATGCTATTGGTCAGGGGCTACCGCTTTCTAGCCCAAAACCATAGACAATATTTCTTTACACTGGAACGCAATCTAGCACGATTCGATTTTGTTTGTATTTGTATGTACGGAAACGTCATCAAACACACAGGACTGTATTTCAAATTTACTGGCTTCTGTCATTCATCGGGGGCTAAATTGGAATTAGTCCATGGCCCATACAAACATACCAATATCTTTGTATTCTATGAAAGTGACAGGTATCGAATCTCAGTGACAGTTCTGTATTGCTTTTTTTACTTGTTATTTCACTTTGAAAGAGACAAATTTAAGGTCACGTATTATTATTTCTTACTTACATTAGCATTGATTGTATTATATAGTAATTTATGCTTTGCAGTAGTGTCGTAGTATTTGTTAATTTGCTTGTAGATTAATGTATAAGAGGAAGTGGAAGCATGCAAAATTTCGTAAATAGTATACAATGCTATGCTTTTCTCTAGCCCACCCAAGATTTCAGGTCAGGAACCGCCACTGTATATAGTAATATCAAAAGCTCTGCTTGCAGAATCTTCTGCAGAGATAGACAAGTACATTTTTCATAAGAACTGAAGAAGAAGAGTCGGAGTAGAAAAAAACCGAGCGGTTTTGACTTCTTTGTATAGAAACCATGTTTTATTGCTTAAAATAAATAAATTTTAATGTACGTATATTATGTGTATTGTTTACACAACGATGTGCAAGGTTTCTGTGCCGGTGGAGAAAACAAGTGTATGTAAGGAAATCAGAGAGATATAGTATGTATTTCTGTCTTTTTTCGTGTTTTGTGTGAAATGCCTCGCACCTAGGGTATCCAATCCCGGAGCCTTTTTCCTTTTTTTTTTAGCTCACCGAGGAATTTGAAATCTCCGTTTTGGTATACTTTTTCCCAGAATCTCACGGAAACTCGTTTTTTTTTAGCTCGCCGAGGAATTTGAAATCTTGAATTTGCGTAAATTTTGTGTAAATTTGCTCAAAATTTCTCAATCTCGGGATCGCGGCCATCTCAATCCCGGAATTTCGGGATCAGAAAATTGAACGAGATCCCGGATCCCGGGATTGGATGCCCTACTCGCACCTATTCCGCACATATAGAACTGAAAAATATGCCATTAATTGATTTCTATTTTTATTTTAAAAAAACAAAATCTAAATCCATTTTTCTTTCCGAACGATTACATCTTTGGAAGTTTGATCATATTCATCAAAGTTTGTTATATTATAGAATTGAACTGTCTTGAACGTATCAAACCTTTGGAATACAGTCAACAACACGCATCTGGGGACATATGTATATCGCGTGGTCGATTAAACCTTAAATATTGAGGTTTTAATGAACAACATTAGCATAAGTACTCACCATCCGAAATCACCTGGCAGACTGGTGAGCGACATGTCATTGAGGCCGAGGATGACCAGCGTCCGAAGCTGGGTGAAGCCTGGCGGAAGACGAGGGATCGGGTTGCTGCTGAAGTCGGCCACCTGCAACGCCCGCAGGTACTTGATGTCTTCGGGGATGTCTTGGATATCTGGAGAGAAAAAAACAATTATTATTAAATTGCATTTTTTGTATGTCAGTGATTGTAAAAATGAAAATGTATTGATTTTTTTTCCTACGGTAAAAATGTTTTAACAAACAAAAATCTGTTTTCGAATGCATTTTTTTTAAATTACACATGATTGCCAAATAATCATACATTATTGTTATTATAATTCAATATGTAGTCTTATCCAAAAATGAATTATTTCATACCAATACATTCTTCGACTTAATTGTAGATTAAATTTCAAATAAAAAGCTTCCAAATTTCTATCACAAGTACAATAAGCACCGTTATACAAAGATTGATACAGTATAAGTATAGAGTTTAGACTAATATTTTAGATGTTTTCAGCGGCAATCCTTTTATTCCACTGCCTGTGTAATTAAGTCTGTCAAGTGTTTCGCCCCTTTGACAAACATCTTTAGACATTGTCATCAAGCAATGTGGCTTTACCACATTTGTGTTTTTTTGTGATGAATGCGGAATTTAATGTCATTTCAGTAGAAACTACTGAAATGACATTAAATTATCCGATAAATTCAATGTCTTTATGACTTATTTTATTTTTAATGCAATAAGTCATTGAATGGCTAGTAAACAAAAGAAAAGGAATATTACTCTAAATTGGAATAAAAATAAACTATCGGCAAAACTAATAATTTAAGCGTGAAACACAAAACGTCATTTATTACTAATGTTGCAAAGTGGCCGTATCGATTTTTCTTTTAAGCACCTAAGATTAAATATTATAGTGATAAGCACGGGCAGTTTGACTGCCACTTATGGCATTGATTTCGTGCACTTGTGGCACTCAAATCTGCTGTTGTTAATTTGATCAGAATCATAGCGAATTCATAAATTATTCTAGATAATAGAAACAATAATATTTTCCTATTGCCAATAACATATTATATTATTTACAATGTCATTGTTATGAAGCAAGTCGCTCTAAATTTAGTCTGAGTTTCGAGCTCGCTGCATCAGGTCATCTGCATGGTAACCTTTAAAGCTAAATGTTAATAAATATCTTTACTATTTGTGGTCGAGTATATATTTGTTTATCATATTGAATAAGATTTGTGAATTCAATATTCCCCCCCAAGACGAGAAGGAAAATTCAAAGACAGCACGGGCATTTGATAATTTATAAATACGTTTATACTAATTAGTGTGTTAATTAAATAAGAAATGACAGAACCCGTTATATTTTTTTACAAAAAATAAAATCAATCACAAATTTAGAAAATAAGCTGAATGAAATAAATCATCAGAAAATTATTAACATATTTTATAAATTTATTTAAAATTTTCTAGTTTTTCACGTCGTTACTTGCAACTAATCCTTACATTATATAATCCATTTAGATCAATTTCTTGTTTGTCAATTTTTGGAATTGGAATTTATTTTTCCATTGAGTGGTTCTTTCCTTTAAAATGGTGCACACCACTGATCTATACTGTACATGTTTGCGACTTCTAAATACTCTGGATTCTGTCGTATTCGGGGATCGAATGTTTCCAAAAAGTTTATGAAAGCTTCAACTGGATGCAGATGGTATCTACATAGATACAACGGTGACATAGGAAGTGGGGTGAGTGGCGCTGCAGCGCACAGGTATGTAGCAGATACGTACGCCAACTCAACGATGTGTGCATAAAACAAAACAAAAGCGGTCGAGTGGATCGCGACTCGCGAGTGGAGAGTTGAGAGCACTCCGAACGTACAAAGAACAGGACGGATGACACAGGTTCACTGCTCGGCCGGAATAAATACAAACACTACACGCTGAATGGATAAAGTGAACTGTTGTAAGGCGATTGTAAGAAGTGGCGTTAACATTCTTTGCTCAATGTCAACAATACTTGCCAGAAGAGGCAACAAAATGAAACCAATACATTTGGAATGGATATAATAAAAACTTACATACACTTTATCAACCATCCCCGCTGGCAATATAGATCATATGTCCAACCAGGACGCATTATTTGACCATATTCGCACCCTATATGGAGCATATGGCCACCTATGGTCAAGTATATCCTATGGATGACGGTTGAAAGAAGAGGCAGACAGGATTAAGGCTTTCCGGAGGCATCCGCAGCACGTGACCCAGCCAGTTCCAAAGTCTCTCCATAAACACTGACGTGACGGGGCGCTGTCTTGTACGTTCCCTAATCTCCGTCTTCGTCAGGTGCCAGGACGCATTACAACACAATATGTTTTAACACAACTGGTTGTTTTTCAGTCCCTCAACCACTTCTCTACCATGACTGCTTATAAGTGAAGCATGTAGATTTTTAATGTTCGATAATCTCAACGACACATTTTGTTAGGATAAGGTGGTTAGTAGGGGGAAATCTAAACACATACACCCATGCCTTTGAATGGAAATCCATAAATCTATTTTTTATTGATTTGCGGAGCCACAGCACAGTCGAAGGGGGGCCACGGCCGAATTTTCCGACATTCCAAAATTTCTGCAAATACGCAAATTTCCAGGATTTTAAATCCGCGGAAGAGCTAAAAAAAAGATCCCACGCTGGTTATTTGGACCAATTCACAAATTTCTGGGATTAAGGATTTGAAATCTTCGGAAGAGCTTAAAAACGCTGGATATTTGAGCAAAATCGCAAATTCCTGGAATTTAGGATTTGAAAGATAAAATTTCTTAAAATTGAAATCAAAGATATGGGGGGCCACAGAAAAATTAACACACAAAAGGAGCCACGGACCCAAAAAGGTTGAGAAACACTGTTCTAAGGCGACGACATTGACCACTCGAAATCGCAAATTTTTTATATATACTTAGAGTTGGAAACAAATGTTGGCACAGTTATAGATCGTTGAGCTTCTCTGCTCCAGGCTGACTATTAATATTTATCTGATTGACTTTTTCTTTGTTTCAGGAAATAAATATAAATATATTGAATATGTGAAGCATTATTTGATGCGTAATGTTATTTCAAACGTATTTCAATTCAAAATCTAGAATGAACTTAGGCGAAACTGCTTGACACAAGATTGACGCCTCGCCTCTATCATCGAATGAAAGTAATCAAAAAATATAACGATGACGGCCTTTCCGAGTTTTATTTTTCCATCTGAAGGTTCGCCGAGGGTATGCAATATCGACGGAATATTATTTACACCCAGCACGCGTAAACTTCAGAAACACGCGCGAGTGATTGAAATATTACTTATAAAATCCTAAAATAAAATCGATCAAATTTATACCCGACGATAAACCGGGAAAGCTACACAATGAGATTTTTTAGTGGAGCGCAAATGTTTTGAACTTCGCCCGCGAGGTTATAGGAATGAAACATTCGCGATCATTAATACATAATAGACAATGCGATTTTTGAAATCATTTTTTCAGCCATTGTTTGCAATCGGTTATTGTGTAGACATTGTAGACGCTGACAATGAGAAACACGCGTTATTTTCAAGGATATGAATTAAACACCATTTATAATTAAACCTTGATAATATTATGACGGATACAATGAAAAAATTCATGGAAAAAAACCATAAATTTTAACGTTATTGTAACAAAAAAAAATGCTGATTCATTATAAGTACAGTAAAACCCCCATTTACACTAAAGTCGGGACAGTGTAATTGGGGGTGGGGGTGGATTTGGTTTTTTCGCAAAAAAAAATGCAAAACTAAGATTTCCCTTAGATTTGCAAAAAAAAATATTGACGAAATTTTTAGTTACCAAGTGATAAAATGCAAAGCGCGCCAAAATCCCACACATAGACAGTCGCCCGCTATACGTGTATAGCCTGGCACGTGTTGAATACGCTGACGCTAGCCAACATTTGACTGTATGCGCGGCACAGACGACCGTCTCGTAGTAACGACAGTGGAATGCGACCGTGCAAATGGAGGATTTGCGGCGAATATTTCAAGCCAACGCGTAATTCGAGGTAGTGTAATTGGGGGGTTCCACAGTAGTAGGCGAATAACTCGTATTATCCCGGTGTGATAGAAATGCATTTTACTGAAAATATGGCCGCTCCTAGACTGAAGCATATACATAGATTTATAATGAATATAAAATTAAATTGGATAACGTTGTTATTCCATTTGTAGTTTTGAAAATTGTGATACGTGTTCTCACTTTTATTGTGTTGACATATACTTGGTGGAGAGGCGAAAATACTGTTTTGTACGTACTTATTCCAAATTTGAGGAGCAAACATTCAAAAAGTGTTTTGTCACACAAATACAAAGCTTGGAAAATGATGATTTAAGTGTTGCAAAAGTGACGGTTTGTATGAATGTGTCAACTTTATGATTTCATTTTAATATGAAAAAAAACCTTTTTAAGCACTAATTTTGATTTCCATTCATAGGTTTTATTATGGGCTATTAGAATTGATATAAAACGCCATTTTTCAAAATTTGTGACAAAACACTTTTTGAATGTTTGCTCCTCATTTATTTATTAAAATCAGGACTAATAAGTTAAGAATTGGAATCAGTTTGTGGTTTAGTCGCAGGACTTGCAAAGGTCTGCCTCGTGATGCTTCTCAACACTCGAGTACCGAAGCTTCGAAAAAAGGATCGAGGACGGATATGTTACAAAGTGACCCCAGACAATTTTGCCTAAAATTTGCACAGCATTTATTGAGGTTTCGCTGTAGTTTACAATAAACATCAACTAGATATTGTTGGTATTTAGCGAATGGTTGAAATAAGAAGAACTTTGCAATGCGAATGCACCCCATAGGTACCCGAAGGTCAAAGAGGCAAAACACGTGTCACATTTTTGTGACACAACAATTAGACTAACAAAGTTAGCAATTTTAATGTTATATGAAATTCAAACATGTTTGACATAATATTGATATAACTTAACTTATAAAATAAATTAGGATTTGCAAGTATTCTATTGCAGAAAGCGACTGGGAAACCCTGTTCACATACTACAAAATATTCATTTGTTCACATACTTCGGAGAAGGGCATCCAATTAAATGTACAAATTAACCAACAGGGTTTTAATAGTTTTAATAGTTTGTAATGTTTAACGTCATTAGTAGTATGATTAAATTTGTTTGCACTGTTTCGATTTTATAATCCCCTCTTTGCTTCCATTAAAAAGGAAAAATCCCATTCTGATTGTTTACAACTCATTAGTAAAATTAGTATCATTATCTGTTTGCTTTATTTCGATTCTACACCCCCCTCCTTGCTCCTCTTAAAAGGAGAAAAAAACCCAATCCATTTTGTAATTTTATAATTTTAAAATGTTAGAATCAATCTTGCTTCATTACTTAATCAAACTTTGCGATAGTAAGTCTGAAGATGCCTCTGAAAGAGGCGAAACACGTGTCACAGTTAGTTACACAATACGTGGAATAATCAAAGTTAATTTAAATTTTCTATTAACCAACAGGGTTTCGGGTTTGTTGATCGAAAAAAACCGGCTGACCGGTTTAAGCAGGTTTTTTTTTCCAAAATACAAATATTAGTGCCATACAAACACATGTTGCGAAACATGAAAATATTGTATTTTGCTGGCTTAAATATTCATCAATATGTGCGCACGTAGAATAACTTTGATTTACAACCATTTCCAGTTTTTCCCATCAACGATTTTTTCTACGAGAACTGTTGCTGTTACTCGGTTGCTAAGCCTGTGTTTTAAAATATTGTACCGATAGAAGGATAGGACGAGTGGTTAACTAATCGCTATCGCTACGCCACGTTATTTTATAGTTAGACGGATAGGATAGATTTTTTGACATCACATGCCTTTAAATTTTAAAAATACTGTTTATTTGAACCTGTGAGATCCGACGCGGACCCCAAAGGCCGCTGCGCCACGGACCCGAGATATGAATAGTTGTATAAATCAAATAGTATTCAAAGAGAATTTCCAATAAACCCTGGTTGATCGTGCAAAATAAACTGGTTTTCGGTTTTTTTTAACAGGCAATAAACCGGCTAACCGGTTTCAGTTTACTCCGGGTCGGCAGCCCTACTTCGGAGTTACGTCCCGTCACGATTCTAATAACCGACTTGAGGGCACGGAACAATTCACAATATTCAAGAATTCGTTTCAGAACTCTGCGAAAGTAAATATCAACTTGTAAAACAATATCAAATTTAATGACATACTCGTATATAATGAAAAGGTCTTACGGTGTTGTACAATCAACACCGTTGGATAGAAGACTCTTGTTCACGCGTCAAGTTTTCAGTGAACACAATTGAGAAAAAATGAGATACAAAAAAGGAGCGGACGACCCTTGACATGAAATTGTACGCCGGAAAATTTTGTTAACGAATGTATATTAATTAATACATATATAAAAGGACAACGTTTTTTGATTGAGTATCATCTTCTTGTTCTATATCTCTTAATAAGTCTATTGCCAATTTGAAATAAATTTAAAAACTTAAGTTATTCTGCTTGTGTTACATTCGTAAACTTTGCTATGTTCTGTATCCTGTGTCACATATTGTAACACAAGTAGAATAACAAAGTTATCAAATTTAATTTCATATTAAAATGTAAATAGTAATGCATCACTTTCTCAAAATGTCCAAAATTATAATTATGTTTGTAATTACTATTAGTCACCACTTTAATTTTATTACATTTTCATGATTTTTAATTACATGTTAGAGGGGTTTTACATGTTAGACGTGTTCAACATTTTAATTTGTTTTATTTTAGTCACTTTTTGATAATTTCTACTGTAATTTGTAAATTCTTTTATATGTCAATTGGTTGTTTTTATATGTAATTTTCATTTAAATTTGTTTTTGTATAAATATCACTGTTAAATTTTATTTCTTATCAGTTGACAATGCTTGCCATGAGCGGAAGCGGTCCTGATCTTGAACAAAGGAATATTGTGTTTTTTCTTAATCAAAAATGAACTTCCACAAAGTTTATTCTTAAACTTTGCGATCGTCTGCTGACGCTTCTCAAAGAAAACACATTCTGTCAACAAGTGAATTAACAAAGTTATCAAATTCAATTTTATACAATTACCATTCGATTAGGTAAATTTTTCAGTTACGAATATAGTTTAGGTTTTTGTGATTGGTTAGTAAAAAAAAAGCATGAATTACTTATATATTTAATTATAATTATTCTGCAGCTTAAATAATGTGTTCTTCTTTTCAATCATACACGAGGAATGTTTCTGTCTAATTTATCCAGCACTCTTAAGTGTATTTTGTCATAAGTTAACACTGAATTTACGACTGTCGTTGTCTTGCACAATTATGATAGGTGGCATTTCACCGCGTATTTAGAGTCGTAGGCATCGAGGCAGTTCTAGGCGTCTTTTGTAACCGAAAATAAATTATGTACATCTGCCGACGGTGATAATAATAATAATAATACGCACTCCGTTAAAATTCGCGATTGTGTATGCAAATATTTCCGAGATGAAATAAATCGAGCCGCGATCCAAAAGAGGAGTCGGCGTGAGTTATTTGCGGCTTGCCCCGCTGAGCGTAACAGACCAAGCACATCATAATAATAAAATTTACTTCTGACCGAATAATTTCATAGACACCACACTGTACGATGTGGTAATTGACCGATGTTCGTAAGCTGCGAGATGTGTTATTACAGTTTACAAACAAGCAATTGATTTATCCGAAGACAGATTCATTCGGAAAACTGCAACGGCGCTTCGCATGTGTGTACGACATATTTTAAGCGCATTCATGCAAACAATGATATTCGATATGTTGTATACGCCAGCGTTCGCCAACCGGTGTTATAATTAACACATGAGTGCGTCGAAAATAGGATCGAAGAGCGACGGGGTACAAAGTGACCCTAGACACATTTACATTGAATTTTTGAGGTATCATTAAATTTATAAAAAAAATATATATATTTAGCGAATGGTTAGAATAAAAACAATGCGAATTCAATGG
This sequence comes from Himalopsyche tibetana, assembly GCA_030503985.1. Lineage (NCBI taxonomy): Eukaryota > Metazoa > Arthropoda > Insecta > Trichoptera > Rhyacophilidae > Himalopsyche > Himalopsyche tibetana. The sequence continues at coordinate 19,128,357 of JAPJYX010000007.1, forward strand.
AGTTCTACCAAGTAAATGCCAAGTCAATCAATAATGCGAATGCGCCCCACCCCATAAGAACTCAAAGGTTTAAAAAAAAGTGTGATCACATTTTTGCTTACTAAAAATGAAGGTTATATATTTTTTTACATTATTTACGGTAAAGAAAAACACGGCGGTCCGCTTAATTCAAAATCGTGAGCTTATCCTAAAGGTTGGTGACCACTGTTGTATGTGTATAACCGAAAACTGGTATTGATCGACAATACTACTTTTAGCGGGTTCTATAAAAATAATAACGTTTTTATACTAATTTCAAATATGTTGAAAATGCTCGTGACGACCGAAACCGGTCTAAAAATATATTTCGACAAAATTACCGCCGAATCAATCGATAAAATTTTGTAAATTTCCATACGTTTTGTCACTAACGACACGATTTTCGCCTTTTTGCATTTTTAGGCATTTAAGTGCACGGATAAACTTGAACTGAATTTGAATAATAATAAAAAAATATTATCACTACGTTTAAAAGTTATTATTGGCAATCTGGATTAATTCTGCTCAACTCGACTGTTTACGAGAGGCTATAATAATCATCACACCTTTTAGTTATTCTAAAGTTGGCAGATTTAGAATATTTCGTTTTCTTTATTCGCACTTCGTTAATTTCTTATGCCGAGTGGGAAATGCTATCGTAGTTTTATTTTATTTAGATAAGCGATCAAGAAGGAGGAGAACTGTCATATTATATAGTTACTTTCGAATCAATCACTAGATTTTACGATATTACAGAAAACGAAGCGGAGCGTTCATAGAGAGTGAAAAAGTTACTAAAAAAACAATGGTTTTCAAACAGTACAGGCGTCTTGGGATCGGTGTTTTTTTAATCTCTTCCTTATTTCATTAGTTGAACTTTTATTGAGATGTTCCACGAGAATCTCGAATTATCCACATTTATAAATATAAACATGTTAAATAAATAGAAGTGAAGTTTATGTTTTTAATTAATTTACGACAGATTCCACTCAATGTCGATTAATGTTAAAAGTGATATCAATAAACTCGGTGAGATTTTTTCAAGTCACTCGAGATCAACTAGAGCATAAGTTCCCAACCTTTTTTGGGTGGCGACCCCTTTTTATAAAAGCCATGTGACTAGCGACCCCCCCCCAGGAATTTGAAATCCTCGATTTACTTTTTGCCCGGATTGTCTCCGAAGCTTTCTTTTTTTTTTTAGCTCACCGGGTTATTTCGAATCCTCGATTTGCTATATTGTTAAAATCTAAAAAAAGTTGGCGACCCCCAGGTTGAGAACCCGTGAACTAGAGGGAAAATAACAAATATCATTACAAAGTTACTTTGGAGTCGTGATGAAATAAGACGACTCCGACCATAGCTTAAAACGGGACTTTAATGATTTTGAATCGTTCAAATTATGTAAATTCACACAAGTTTTGAAACTGAAATCTTAAAAGAACTTTAATGATTTAGGATTTGAAGTTATAGTTTCTTTTTTCGAGCACGACTCCAGTTAAAACAGTCCGACTCCGCGACTCCAACTCAACAGCCGTGTTACAAAAACCCATGTCCAACCAACAATTTAAATTGGAATGTTAAAACTAGGGCTTATGCAAAAAATTCAATGATTTTATGTTGTTTATTTATATACATAATACACAATAAGAAATTATTTGGTATTAATCATCAGAAAATATGATTTAAGAAAACACAAAGCGTCCACTGATCGTTTTGTAACAAAATTTCCTGATATCGAAAATACCCTTTCGCTTGGTAATGATGTGGGGTATATGGTCTTTAAGCCATCAAATAAAAGATCCAAATTTTCTGTCTTTTTATTTATAGACTCGATTATGGAAAATTCGGCGCAACCGGTTACGAAGTTGAAAAACCGGTTTTCGAATGTCACAAATTTAGCAAAAAAAAACCGACAAGCCCTAGTAAAAACATTTAAATTTTATATCGGCATCGATTGTAACGTGAACTCAGACCCATATTATCTCTAGAGTAAATCTATTACTAACAGACTACATACTATGCTGAAAATTATATTATTTAATAAAAAAAAAATAAACACGAAAAATTCAGCATAATATTTGACCTCGCTCTAATACGCAAATGTCTTAATTCAGCTTCTTCCACGTATACCCGATAGTAACTCGCATCAAACAGAAATAATAAATAATTATTTACGGTACTGCCGATAATAATCATTCGGATAGGTAGGCCGTGTTACTATTTTAAGCGAATCAACCGGCGTTTGCCGTAGCGTGGCAACTGGCAACACAGACGCATGTGCCGGTGAAAAATTCCACACGCCGACGGACGTCGAACATACTGTAAGAATTCGACACAGGGTACAAAGAATGCTCCGTCAGCTGCCACTTACCGGCAACGCAAAGTCTACCAATGTAAAGGCATCCAGTTCTTATGTATCGTTAGTGATGAGTGGAGAAAAATTCATTAACCCAAAAAAAAACACAATATAGAGAAAATTTAAGAAATCGTCGAGAAACATCGCTATTACGGGAAAACTAGTCGATTTCCAACGACGATGTTTACACTTTAAGAAGAACGTTTTTATATAGTGATTGATGACAAGGGCATCCAATCCCAGACGCTTTTGAACATTCACCATGAAATTGTAAACAAATTCGGGACATCAAACATTACGAGTTGTCGATTTTGAAATCCTGTGAATTTACGGACTGAGCTGAAGGGGATTTCAAAATTTGTTGTCATTGGCCAATTTTAAAAAGCCAGAAATTTACCGAATTCCCAAAATGAAAAATGCGAGACCTAACTAGGTCGCACCTATTCGATTTTAAAACCGACGTAACAGGATCGATCAACTAACTTCCTCATTTGCCAATTTTAAACGAGCAATTTTATCTACCAAATTCTCCATTGTTGTACCCCTTTTAAATAATTGTCATTTTATTAATAATTCAAGCACTTGCTATCATTGAATATTAATTCAAAGGCTTAAAAACAAATCAACTCATTAATAATAGGTCGGATAAAACCCTAGATTTATTTTAAACATTCCTATGTTATTATCTGGTCATTAATATTTTCAAAAAATCCCCATAATTTTAACAAACCCACTTAATTCATTGAAAATTGTATACATTCAATTTTCGCTAATTTACATTTTAATATCCTTTTAACTTAGTGATCTACTTATATTTTTGTATATAAACGATACAAACTGTTTACTACGCGTCAGTTCAAGTACATCCGTGCACTTGGAATGCCTGAAGATGCCGAAAGGCGAAACCCGGGTCGTTAGCGACAGAACTCATGGAAAAGTACAAAATTCAAACAATTCAAATTTAACCTCCTCATCCCAAAACAGAGATAGTGCAACAAGCAGTTCTCGTAGTAAAACTTCTGTAAAGATTTAGAGCGGATATTCATCATTTTTCGTAGTAGCCGATCAATAGTGAATTTTATGTACATACTACCAAAGAACGGGACTTGATTTCAGCTCAGTGTCGTAGCGATTAGCATTTGATCTGGCCTTTCCAATAAACATGTTATTATTTTCCACTGAATAAATAATCCGTCGAAATGGGCGTTTGTTTGCATACAAACACTGTGGCAGTTTGTTGTTTGCGAACGTGCCTGAATCCTGATTAAAACCTCAATTTCCAAATATAAAACAGCACAAAGCGTCCGATACCTTTGTGAAAACTGCCATATTAGTGCGACCAAGGCAAACACTGAAAGCCCCCGCTCGCGCAGCGGTGACTCGATGCAGGCTAAAGTTAATTAAAAACTTCAATATTTCCACGTGCAATACGACACAAGTACGTTGGCCGTTTTCAATGGACTTTCAGAGCATTTTCCGTGGATAGTATGAAATGCGTTTTTGAGTTCATTGCGAAACTATTTTGTAATACCGAGCAAAATATTTAAATTAAATAGAGCAGGATATATTTCAGGTGACGGAAAGCATTGTACGTTGAATATGTGCTGCGCGTCTTGGTATTTCACAAAATAATTATTACAGGTAAATAAATTCGCTAGATACAGAAGTTTCATAAAAACTTTCACTTATAAATTATATTCAATAATGTGAACAAATCTTATTGTAATTGTAGAATTAAAACACATTGATATCTTGACACCATATTATAATGGGAGTTCTACCAATTCAATCAATTAATTATACTACATTTTTAACTTTCGCGAAGTAAATTTGGGATGACGCAACTTTGTATTTAATATTGACCGAAAAAAAACGTGCATACATTTTTTTTTATCAATACAATGTACATACATAATGTTGATAAGTTACTTTAGAAACGTTAAGTTTTATATTTTTCGCAATTAAAAGTGATATTGCAAATATGATAAATGATGAAACATTTAAAAATAATATAATACTTTGAAAGACTAATTCTCAATCAGAATCGAGTCGAATTCTAGCGATGTTCTTTTACGGTTGTACGTCATAGAATCTGATGAAAGTTCGGGGTGATTGCATACTGAGCTTTGAAAACATCTTTTACACCGTAATGATTGTTTTTTTAAAACATGTAAATACAGATGAATACGCTACGACACTAAGTAGAAGTAATAATTACACACACTTGAGTCATTACTTGATTGAATCGAGCGTTGAGTCACGTTTATCAATCGAAATATTCCAAGTCCATATCGTGTGGTCCAAAAATAAATACAAATGAATATTATTACATCTTGCATTCCAATGCGAATGGTGTGTGTGTATACGCAGGAAACGACGTGATTATTGGACTTGCAAATTAATGGCAAGGAATCACATTGTAAACTTTTTAAAATGTATTCACTGGTGATAGGTAGAACTTTTATTGAATTTGAATAACCTCAGTATTTGTATCACCCCGCGAACCAAATAATAATAAAAAAAACACACGAATGTTCTTTAGGTGTGGTTGTAATGATATGTTTTGTAAAGGTTACATCTCCGGATATAATAAATACATCGTCGTATACATTTTTACAGAACACATAATAAAAGTAAGGTTATTCGGAAAAATAAATAATATGTTTTCGTTTAGATATGGGTAAAACAACATTTAATATACATATTGGAATTGGGAAAAGGTTAACTAAACAACTCTCAACATAGCCTTTAAAAAAAAACATAAATATTCCGGGAAATAACATACATATTAAAATAATGTTATTTATTTTCTTTAGACCCTTTTCCCGCGTCATCAATTGTGGAGAAAAACGCCGGATTTTTTTCTACTTCACATTAAAAACTGCGATACTTTCAAATAAAAGTTATAATGCAAAATAAAAGTATTAACATATGCAGTATGACGGTCGAATCTACATGACTGCACACTGCCCTGTGAAATAAAATTGTGGGTCGGAGTTGTAAGATTTTTCAGGAAAAACACCTGACTCCACAGCCCTGGTTTTTACAAAAACAGGGCAGTATAGCGGTAATCAGCGAGTAAAAGGTTAAGGGGTAATAAAGAGCATGGAATATTTTACCGGTTATAATTATAGACTCTCCCCTAAAAGTTAGCTAGTAATACTACTTTTAAGGGTAATTAGACTCTAGTCCTATTTCCGTTTATTACATACATACATCATACCTCGTAAAAAACTGGCATTGATTATACCATATTTTTATATGTTAGCTCAACTACATTTTAAATCAGTTTTTGTTTATTTATATTCACCTTTCGGCATCTTCAGGCAACGTAAACCCGGGACGTTAGTGATAACACTCATGGAAATGTAATAATTGAATGTCTTATTAAAAAAATATTCTTATTGAAATAATAGCGTAAAAATATCAACGTATTTTAGTTCTACAGTTTTTAATTATTATGCGATGATAGCTATTTCGGCTTTTGCCATCGTCAAAACTATGTTTAAACTTATATTTTGCTCAGCTATATACACTGGCTCCGATGAGATACACAATGCATCAAGTTATTCACTCTTACATCCTAATTCAGACTATAATTACAATATTACACTTATTAAATGTGATTCTAGTGTTTCAAAGAACGATAAGCAATCTGGGTTTTTTTTCTAAAAACATTAATTAGGATATAATTAAACTGATATTTATTATCAATTACATTAAGGGTTTTAACAACGGTGATGGATTAATAATGGTTTGTTAATAAATAGATGCTTTTTGAATATACTACCACCTGAATCAACAACAATCCCGGATAAACTAATTTCTACTGAAAGTCCATATGGAAGATGGATACATGGCACTATCATAAACTCATGTCTTTTGGTTTGTTAGAGTGACAAGAAATATAACGACTATCCCTAAGAATCCGCTGGACTTTTCTTACTGCTACTACCCTTACGTGTAAATCCAGCGATTGAGTGTATTAGAATTAACTGCATATAACAATGCAATGCCGTTGCAGTAGAGATTTTCAAAACGATGTACATATTGAAAAGACTTTTTCATTATATGTAGTTGTAAATTTAGTAACCCGTTCAAACTCAGCTCAGAAACGTTTTTCCCGTCCGCCAGACTTAATCGCAAGGCATAGCGTATAATTATATAGCCAGCACGGACGTAAACATAGATGAGGATACTTAAATAGAGGCAGGTAGTATATCGGAGAACATGAATTTAATAAACAAGTGTACCTATTCCACTACACAGAACATATTGTATGCATCAGTTAACAAGATATTGAGCGTGCATAATTAACATGGAACTGGTATGGAAATCAAGTTCAGTGCCATTAAAAAATATGCAAGACGTAAGCATTTTATATGAGCGTAACTCAACATTCAATTTGGGTACCTGTACGACGATAGAAAGTTTTATGTGGAATAACTTGATTTCGACGGCAGTAAAACCATGAAAATAAAATTTCATCTAGAGGTACTTAAAATGGTTCGACATGAAAAGGTGCAATTGATAAAATTGATAGTTCTGAGTACAGAAGAAGTGAAAATTTGAGCTTTAATGATAAAGCTTCTACCATCGAAATTTCATGCTTTTTTTCATTAATTTTAAAAAATATATGTTTCATTACAGCTAATGCCAATACGCCAAATATTTTAAAGTTGGAAGATCATACTAGAAAAATTCGATGAGAATTGTTTGTATGTCCCTCGAGATTTACTCTGAGAGAATTAGAATCACAAAACTCACGTATTATGTCTCAAATTTAATTTGACTTTGACCTTACCGGGAATTGAACCCAGACCCGCCAAGCTCTTACCAACTAGATTACATCGGGTGATGAAAATGATAATTTTAATAACAAAATATAGATAATATATCCATGCCAATCCGAAGCAAAAATAAAGTTATCATTATTCGAGTTTGACAATTTATTGCCCGACTATGATGATTCAGTATTACATAATAATTCCCGATAAAATAAATTGCTGTTTTAATCAGACATATTTCGTTGCTAAAATTTGAAACACGTATCTCATGTTTTTGGTAAAATTAATTTTTCATTTGCTGCAATTATCATTGGCACATTTTTAAATTAACACATATCTTTATCTTTAATTGCGATACCAAGCGTAAGTAAAAAGTTTTTTTTTTTTGCAATACTATCGTTTTTTTGGTATTTCCTGTCAAATTTACCCAAATTTGAAACAAGTGTTCTTGCAGTGTTGGCGACAATTTGCTAAGCAAGTACACAATTATCGTGGAACTATAGGGCATACAATGCTATTTTGTTTACGTTACTCCAATGGAGTTTTTCCAAGTAAAATAACAGATGAGAAGATGTATTGTATATCTCTTCTCAATCGGTAAATAAAGTTAAGTTAATGTTCCTAAGTTTAAAATTAGTTCTGACGAGAGCGCAATCCGAAATAGCTATCAACGATAATATATAAAATAATATTTGCAGAGCTGAAATACTTTGACATTTTTTCACCTTCAGTCTATTCAATCAATAATTTCTACTAAGACTTCCCTCAAGGTCAAAGAGTTCGAAACTATCTTATTTTCATTTTTATTGTTTTCAACGCTATGCGATGCAGTTCTTTGACGTTATTTTAATTATTAAATCAGAGTTACTTTAAAAAACAAATACAGCTTTTTAATGAATTGATTAGTCAGTTTTGAAAGTATTCCATGAACATCTGATGCATTGAAGCTTATGACCCTAATGATAATTTGTGCCCACGGGGACGAAATGTAATTAAAAACCTGTGCGCCTCGAGTGACCTAATTGAGTATTCATCATCAGGCGTGGGCCGTGTAGGGCCTATGTGACATAATAATGATGCGATTCTCCAACTAGGTCGGTTGGTCGTGATAGCTTCAATACTTACTTATACGGTCTAATTTCCCTCAACAATAATGTTACCATTTTAAAGCGAGCTACAAATACATACATGCTATATTGCACGAGCGACTTGGCGACCGCAAAAATCGACTTAGTTCACGTTGACGTGCATGATCCTGGACATGGAAAAAATCAATTTTAAATATTTTACTTTGGATTGATAAGCATCCAAGCAGCCTCTCTTCGCGGTTGGTTAACGATACAATCCCACCCATGCTATTTTCTAATGCGTCAAGAGTAAAATAATTTAACCAAACGACTTTTGAGTCGCCTGCTTTCAAAATCAAAGACATGAAGGAAGAAGATTATATTGAAACACCTTCAGATTTTTTTCGCATTTGATATGAAGCAAAACAAAAAAAAACTATTTTTATATTTAAAAAAAAAAATGACATTAATGTTTGCAAAAGGTTTGAAATTATACTTTCGATGGTTTCGGCGGTAACTTTGTGGAAGTTCATTTTAATAGAAAATTTAAATTAACTTTGATTATTCCACGTATTGTAAGTCTGAAGATGCCTCTGAAAGAGGCGAAACACGTGTCACAGTTAGTTACACAATACGTGGAATAATCAAAGTTAATTTAAATTTTCTATTAGGTTTGAAATTATGCTGTGCATTTGTTGGATCAGCTTCCCCAGCCTTTAAATTTTCCGCACAACCAACCTCTTTTCTTAGAGGGAACGTTGGTTGAGATTCTTTGAGCTTATCAATTCTTTAAAACTTTATTTTCCAGTACCAGTACATAGCTATAATACTAATGAATGCTATGTGTTCACATCTCTTCCAGGAAATGTCGCACAGTCAAACAAATAGATTATGATGGGCGAGAAACCTTCAACAGCTGTACATATACATAGTAGTTTAGGTTCACGATATAAATTACGATGTTGTCTCGAATAATTGAAAAGATTATTATTATAGTAATTTCAAATAAACGCGACACCAAAGGGTTAAATGGGTGGTACGTTACGTAGGGTATCATGTTACGCTGTCGGCACAGCATAAACACATGGTCAAGGATGTACTGAATGATATTATTTATTAGATGTCCTAGGATAAACGACAATGCAATATTTGCATGAAGGTTATGCTTGTAAATGCATGATTACATGTTTGATATCACAATGATAACTCACACTGAAAGATGCAACAATAGGAAGCTTGTTGAAAATTGTCAACAAGGTAATCAAAATGCAAGGTAATGAAAAAAATATATCCGTTCCAAAATCGATGCATGTAATTATCACCACTAGGTTCCTTCAAGATTCTCTGTTTCCCGCCAGCTATGACCGTGTAGTTTAACATTACTCGTAATTTATTTTCGGAGCGATTTTCATTTATTTTTTGAAATTTCTACTATTGTTCACGATGTTAAGCCCCAAGAATAAATCCCCACTAATACAAGTCATTACGACAAATACCGCTGACCTAAACTCGGAGTCCACAGGTAGGTAGTTATTAAATCAAACATCGCCCTACTATCACGAAAACGTTTATTTAAGAAAATTTGCAATCACGAACTTATTACATAGAATATTTAACAAACAAAATTTTTAATTATTACAATACACAATAACTATTACAAACCTAGCTTGCTCACACGATTTTATAAATGTAAATTTAAAAAAATTACGTTAAACTCTGCGCAGAGAACAAAATAGAATTTAATTTTCGCCGAAATGGAAAAATATTATTTCTTTCATCTCGGAAAAAAAACAAAACCACAAAAGAAAAAGAACTACAAGTGAATTTACACTAAAGGTCTCTGGAAGTATCTTCCAGAGACTGGGAAGTCTCCCAACACACGTCAGGTGCGGATGGTATCCCAAAGAGCAAGAAAGAAAAAAACAAAAATCACATCGGTATCGAAAAACAATGTTGCCATTTAAGGTCATTAACAATAAAAAATTGATATTACGGGTTACCTGATAACAAAATTCAAACACAATTAATTTAACTACACATTTTTTAGTTAAATCCTGCCAGTTTTCCTCACAAAAGTGGTAGTGGAAGCGGGTGCCAATAACCCAACCTTGACAAGTTATACAATTTCATCAATAATTACATCGATCGTACAGGTAGCGTTATTTGAATGAACTGCATGAATTTTTTTCTCCAATCTTACATTAAATCATATCAAATTATTCTTACGAATACCCTTTAAACAAAACACGTGTGAAAAAACAATAAACAAAATCTTAAATACTTAAAAGCTCGATTATTCGGATAGTGCAATTTTCTCATATATTTACAATAAAAAATCGACTTGGACGTGCCTTGGGTACGTGCTTGGAAAAGCTTCCATCTCGTCTGTCTATTCTTCCCGCCTCTTGCAGTTCTGTAAGGACTCTGATAACCATCGATATACATAATGCTTATATTGTTTGTTGGTACTTCGAGAAGCTTGAATATCTTGAGTTTCGTATGGACGAGACGCGAAATTAAAATAAGGTATTCGAAAATTATAAATATATGGTAAACGCTTCATGTTCACAACATATCAACAAGATATACCTGATGATAATTGACTATTTAATTCTTGGTTTGATGAGATCATTATTCGTTACGTAAATTTTTACCCAAGACAAAATCTTGTAGGAAATAAGAAGTAATTTTATTTTAACCTAACCTAACCTAACCTTTACCAAACCTAGCATTTAGTAAGCAAGAAAAATCTATCGATATACCTAGTATTTAAAAGACACACATTTAGATTGTGGATAGTAAAAAAATAAATAATAACTTTCCCCCTTTTCCTTAAATCAAGTTTCCTAGATTCTACGTAGTATCAACAACGGACAAGGCAAACAAAAAAATAAACTGAAAGAATGCAAAGCATCATCAAAGTCCAGGTAGAACAATGGCCGGGAATCACAATTTAAAAATGACAGACAAAAACTGATGTCAGTTAAAAAGATATTTAATAATCATTTCATATGCGACAGAGCGGCAGACCGTGAATTCATTTTTCATAATAACGAATGTCAGCCGCCGCAGACCGGTCAATGTTTTTTTGTGTTGCGTTAATTACAATGCATTGTGATAAATCTTATCATTGAAACAACACTATGCAACATGAACAAAACACCTATAATTACTGGTAGTGATTTATGAATGCTGATAAAAAGAGTGTTCGGTCAATATACGATCAATTCAACAACATGAAATGAATACATCGCCTAACAAATTACACTACCATGCCAATAAGGGCTTGTCGGATTGATAAAATTCATAGATAAATTGAAAAGCGGTTACCTAAATTTGAAAGTCGTATGATTTGAAAAAAATACATAGTGATATAAAAAATCTTGTAAAAAAGTTGATAATGAAGACCCAATAAGTAAGTTACTAAAAATATGTATTTTAATTAATACAAAATACTAGAAACTAGGGACTAGAAATAAATCGCTTTCATCGCTAGAAATGTCTGATACGTCCAATGTGTTAGTATCTTATACATTTTGTTTGATTCGCATCGGGGCATTTTTGCGAAATTTTGGTATCGTGTTAGAACAAATAATTCGTGTCAAAACATAGTATTTGTCATTTACAGTGGACCGTGTTATTTCAAAATCGTGTAAAAACGAAATGAGTGTACGTGTATTTTTGTTGACGGGTAGACTCGGGCAGAATAAGATAATTGTGCGACGAAACAAATTATTTAATTTTAGATTTTTTTAATGTTGAAAGCGAGCTGTCAGCAACAGTTGGAACGTTTATTTTAATTTATATGAAGGTATGTACAGATTGTTTCACGCTTCCGCGGAAACAAAAATATGTATAAATATTCAGATAAGTAAATAATATTTGTAAAATATCCAAATGAGATCACATAATATTTGAATCTATTTATATACACCTAGATGTAGCAGTGGCCTGCCAATACATCGACAAGGAGCTCGTTTAATCTCAGAGGTATTTGCGATGTTCTGGGAAAGGGGTGATTTTTTTTACTCCATTCCCAGTCGCCCGCCTGATGCTTTGAGGAAACAAGAATTCACTGTCTTATATCTATCCATTTTGTTTCCCTTTAATACTAATAATAATTATAATGTGATTTGAATTACTTCACTTTTTATGACAAATTAGCACATAAGTGTGCTTTGGGCTTACGGTGTTTGTAGACCGCTACGTCTGATTTCAGTATGATGTCGCCCGGAGTGGTCAAAAGTTTGTCCACCCGTGGTATACTTTGACCGTTGTAAATAATATATACGTCACAGATTGCAGGTGGGTGCTGATTTAATCTAAAAATATTGTTTTTCTTTCTTAATTAAACAAGAGGCTCGCCGACCTAAGTAAAATTATGCCAAGGGCTTCAGAGCAAGCTCCTCCGAGCCGTCTCCAGCCCACCCCTGGCTAGAAGTGTCTGGGAAAATACAACAGAAAATACGTTATTTAAACCCGAAAGAATATGTATCACTTTTGTTTTAAATAACACATATTTTAACTCAATACGTATATGAATTGAAATTATAATGGATATTTCAATATTAAGAAAATGTTAATAAAATATAATTTATGCATGCATAATAAATTAAGACGAATAGTCCAAACTCCACAAATATTGTATCGGTGAAAACCATGACCCGTTTCACACAATGATTACACACTTTTAACTGATAAATAAAATTGAAAAAATATGTGGGTATTACGAATTCAACATTGTGATATTTTCGTTATTTAATAAGAATAAACCGATAAATTAAGAAAAAAAAGTTTTATTAAACACTGACTTCAAGGTATTTTGTTATCGAGATAACATGCTATATTTGTTATTTAAGAAATGAATAAACAATATTGGTGTAGGAATAATAAGCATGCGAAAAAAGCTATGGAAGATTTCATATCATATTATGTATAAAATCCAGTATGTTTATATTAGACTCAAAAAATAAAACCATATTTCAATGGCGTAGGTGGCATGATTTTATATGTCTTTCAGGTTTAAGACACAAACTATAACGAAAAACAAGAACCATAAAACACTATTGTAATTGTCATGTCGCACGGTCACACAATGTTACGGCACGATCTGCGAAGGGATTTTTTAGCACGAGAAAGTGAGGGTTAAACAAGACCCCTTGGGCAACTTTATCCGAAAAGTATCGATATTTCCCCAGTTACTCGCTAGACAGATTATGAAAACTCGTTTAAGGGTGCGTATACATATCCTGGAGGCAAATAACAAATTTAGCGGAAAGGAATAATCAGACGTTGTATCATATCGTAACCCACGGTTGTATCGATGTTTCAATATTCTCACATCGTAGACATGATACATAATATTATCGAAATACTACAAAGCACGGGTACGGGTATATATATATATATATATCTGATTATGTTTCTACTTGTGTCACCAGGATTCCGTGACTTATAAACGCACGATCCAATTTCACAAAAGAAAAATCCGCGGAAACTTTTACCCACATATACAAAGCGACACGTGCGAGAATGAAGAGTGACGCTAAAAATAATAGAAGCACATATTAGATATTTAATTACACGTTTAAAATTAAATTATAATATACATTATTAAATATAATTTGCTTTCTATAAATAAGCAAAGTATATCGTAATTATTTATTAAAAAAAATCAATTCTTTAATTTAAAGCGACATTAACAATCTAGATCGCTACTTGATTATATAAGGAGACTTTTATGAGGGACTAGACGAAATTCAAAACAATTCTAGTGTGTTAGGATCCAACGTAGTCTTTTGTTTGTTATTACTGTATTGTGGTGTAGATTATTTTGTTATTAGGTAATCCTTTACCCGCTTCTCTGTTTTTTGCGACTGGGAGTCGTGTAAGAACAAATAAATCGTGTAAAAATACAGCATTCGTTATTTTTAGTGGACCGTGTTATTTTTAAATCGTGTAAAAAAGAGTCGAGTGTACGAGTATTTCTTAGAAAATATGTATTGTTTCAAATACTGATTTTTTTTATATTCAAAATGAATAACAAAAAAAAACAACCATAGATAATATTGGAGTAATATACAAACAGCCATGGGTTACATGTCGGTCTGAGTGTACTGTTTGTTATCAGCGTCACGAATGTTACTATGCGCATTATTGCAGCGGCACTTCATTATTTAAAACGTTCCGAAGCCGAAGGAAGAACTTATTTATCGTTATCGTCTCGTTAATCAGAATAGCGCATACGTATCGCACATGTACGTCTAATATTACTTGACGTAGTTGGAAAATGAAAATCGATTTTCCCGCGCGGCTAGCAGTAGCATGCACTGTGTCGCGTACGCGGCTGTTACCTTTTAATAATATTATTGTCGTGGAAATAATTTACTATAGGTCTGTATGAAGACTGTAAAGTGAAGAGTGTGGACATATTGTAGATATATTTTTTTTAATTAAACAAATATTTGGCGTTACAGCTATTTTCAAGTTTACTGTAAGTCACTCGAGATCAACCCGAGGTAAATTGACACCACAAACACCCATGTCTTAGGTCTCAAATTTAGACCACAGCGGGCGACATTATATCAGAGAAAACAAACATTTACAAATCGTCGGTATACTGCCAGAAAACGTTATGTCAAAATTCGGGTGTTATGAGTTATGAATTGTTTGTTTTGCGATGTGTGTATTATTTAAATTTGAATACTAGCAATATTTACGAGAATTCACGTCACAAAAAATCTAACAGGTTCTTTGTTTTAACTCTTTTAGTGCCGGACGATTTTGCCATGCATATGTTAAAATTGCCAAGCGTTTTTTATAGAAAAAATCGTCTTTTACAATTTTTCAAAAAAGGTATTGAAAGGCATTTTTAAGGAACTTAAAAAAAATACTTTTATTTTCTATGATCTATGGAAAAATATTCGGAGATATTATCTGCCTTTTAAAAACATGATACACAATAAAAAATATTAACGTTAGTTAAAGAAAATTTAAAACAAATATGACTAAGTTCCCCTTAAAAAAAACACATTAAAACATATTAATTTTTAAACACTTTGTATGTCATTATGTAGTAAAATCTATTAGTAGTCATTGAATGAAAAAAAATATATATTTTATTATTTTACAAAGCACCCAATTTTTTCGCATACTTGCACGCAAGTGAAAAAAGTGAATTTATCTATAATGTCACGTGACATTGCGAAAAGATTGGTACGGGCCGATGGGATAGATTGATATGCCGGGCTGAAAAATCAGCCAGGCGTATTTTACGTATGTGTTGAATAACTCACATAATCCAAATAAAAATGTAATAGGTATTAATTTGGTATCTCAAGCGCTGGGGCGAAAAATCGGCCCGGCGCATTTGTCTCATAGGTAAGGAGGGCCGTTTTTTTGGCCCTCCAGCATTAAAAGGGTTAAGCTCTTCAAGTATTTTACAACTCTGCCAGTATTTTATCAGTGGGTTTTGGCAATGGTAAGCTTGATACCAGATTGGATATTTCACACTTTATGTTTTTGGAATATGAATCAATCGCCAACACACGTAGATCTATATACAATCTTTGTAGGGAACCTCACATAATAAGTATTAAGTTATGCATAAACAAAAATATTTGGGATTATATCGTAAGAGGAGGACCGAGTAAACAATTTTTAAATTGTCTCTGCATTTATTCTATTCAGTTCACCAGTTTCGTACCAGAATGATTACTCTCACATCCAACTAATGTGTTGTATTGCCAGCATAATAATTAATATTCACGATTTCGTTAATGATTATAGTTTTTTATAAGCTTTTATTTTAACTTGGTTTGTTAGTCAACCAGACCCAAGAGCCAAAAGTCAAGACGGGGTTTTTTAAATGTCACAATTTAACACAAATGTCATTAGTTTTTGAAATGATGCCACGCTTTTACGGCAGCATCAATCGGTCTCAATGCAATTTAATATTATAGCGCTACATTTATATTATGAGGTTAATATAAGTGCTGGGGCATCGAATCTTTGACCGTCGATTGATCATCAAAATGTATTGTAATAATGGTGACGTCTGTGTAGATAAAACAGTTATCTGTTTTTCCAACATCATTTTAAATTATATATTCGATTAAAAAGTTCCAGAAGCGTTGTGAAATTGTGTGATTTGGGTCAGCGGCGGAGCGCGCTCCGCGTCCGCCTCGATTCGAGCACCACCAACAAAGAGGTCGGATTAGTGATCCGCATTTCAAACAAACATTGCCCACCTCTGTGTATGCCTCGCGCCGCTAACATCAGCGCATTCCTGTATAAATGTGGTACCTGACTTCACCCCAGTGGAAAAAATACGAGCCTCTTCACCATGCACCTGATTACCGGTTCACTGATGGGGTGATTGTTAATGGAGCAATTATTGGGCGAATTCAACTGATAACGATTTCGGAGGAAAAAGCGTTGTTACCTTGACTAGAATATTACATCGGTCACAGAAATGTATTTTCATAATCAGGCGTATAAAGGGTATATTTTGATTTTTAAATCAGCTTTCTGAATTAATTAATAATCAAATGGTAACCGTATACTGTGCATTGAAAACAAATGCCTGCAGCGAACACTATAGGGTACGGTGGATTGATTTTAGTCAGCCACGCGCAGATAAGAGAGCGGACAAACCTAACCATTATTGCATCCAATATATAAAAAAAGCTACGATGGAAATGCCTCAAGAAAGCTTGAGCCCTACATATCTTTAAAAACTGGATGAATCCCGTTGTCGTGCAAGGCCATTCATACATAGTATGTACTCGACGTAGCTACACGACACTGGGATGATCTGGGAGAAAACAAAGAGACTGGCGAGGAGAAGAGAATCTTGGTGGAACCGTGTGGTGGCTAAGGCATCCAATCCCGGGATCCCGACCAATTTTGTGATGATTAAGGAAAAGAAGTGCAAAATTTTGAAAAGCTACAATTTTTTTTTTAATTTTGGTAAAACCGTAAATGTATAGGTTTTTGAAATCGGCAGCAAGACAATTTTTTTGAAATCCGCCCGATAGCTAAAAAAGGAGGTCCCAATTTTTTTCATTTTTGGAAATCCGTAGATTCCTGGGTTTTTGAAATCGTGTAGAGAGTATTTTTTTTTAACCTGCAAAAGATCTACAATCCCGAATTTCTCTACGATTGTATGGTGAATGTTCAATCCCGGGATTACAAAAAGGGTCCGGGGTTGGATGCCATAGTGGCGACCATATGAGAAGATTTGATTTTAAAAAAATGGTGTTCAAGCACTGTTCTCTGAGTATCGCTATTCAAACTCATCACCGAAAATCCATTACATAGTAATCCACATTAAGAACTGTTTCTCCTTAGCGCAGCAAAGACAGCTTTTCGTCAAAACAATAATTAAATATTGATATATGTATCCAATCCGCAATATCAATTCTACAATATTTGACAGGTTTATCGAATGAAAATAAACCCATGTTTTTACCCTCTGTGGTTGCTTTATTTAATTTGAAATTAAAAAATGTTAAAAATGTTTAAAAAAAACTTAAATGGGGGACGAAGGCCCACGAAACGTCACGAGCTAAGCAAATTCGTTAACGCTGCAAACTTTCATAATCATGTCATAACAAATTTATTTAAGTATATTAAATATGGTAATTAATTAAAGTAATTAGGTTAATAATACACCAACATCATTTAATGGCACGTAAGGGAATTTGAGCATATTAAAGTTGTGAAAACAAAAGGACACGGATGACTTTCTGCAATAAATAATTACCGTTTATAAAAAAGGTAATAATTAAGATCCAATGAGTAAATTTCACCAACTGTTTTACATAATGTGTATTTAATTAGGAACAAATAATATTATTCATGGCAACTTGATTACATGCGGGGACTTTTATAAAGGTACTGGTCATAAATCGCTTTCATCGCTAGAAATGTCTGACACGTCTAATGTTTTAGGATCTAACGATGCTGTTGAATGTTCTTGTTATTAGGAAATTCGTTATCTGCATATGTATTTTTTGTTTCTGAAAATCGTGGTCGAACCAATAATTCGATTGAAAAATTGTATTTGACCGTGTTATTTAAAAATCGTGCACAAAAATGAAAACTCACTAGCCTTGTATATGAACCAAAACGCATTCAGTAAAGCTATTTTATTATTATATATAACAGACTTTCAGCTTTATCGGACGGATTTATAGAAGCTTCATAATATAACATATTTAGGTTGCTAGAAAAACTAAATTTTATTATAGATACATATCTTTTGTGTGTATATTCCCGCAAGCGTGCCACGGTTTTTAAGAGACACATGTTTTTTTTAATATAATTAGAATTGCAACATCGAATTCATTATCGAATCGCAGGGATTTAAGACAATACAAACTATTTGAATAGCATGTGTCGAGACCTCGAGCATACGACACAGCGCCGTTATGTATGCAAACACTTCGGTTATGAAACCAAAATTCAATCAAAACCTTAATCCAACTCATCGGTTACGGGCAAATGACGGTCTCGATCCGAATCTAGAAATTGCGGTTATTGACATAGGCGCACCCCTGCCGCCCGTATAAAATTAATACAAAGGTTTGCTCATTAAACTAAGGGCTGAGACTTCGAACTAAGAAGTCATTTCATACGCTTAAATAATTATTTCAATAATGATACCAGAACAGTGTAAATCCGATAAGATATGTTTTGAAAAAAAGGTAAACTTTAACCAATTTACCCTGACGGAGAACGAATACTGGCGAAGACAGGATGCAGAGATTAGAAGAATGATTGACAGATTAAACCGACGTCTAGTAATATTCTGAGAATAAAAAAAATATATCGGATATATTTTTTCACTTTCCGGATAGTATTTTATATTGACGTGTAATCATCTCATACCAAGTAAGATACAAGAGCTTTTTTCAAGATAACGTTTAATTAAAAACACATATTTCGGTCCCGACGTTCTCTTAGCGCGAAACAAAAAGAAGATAACACGGATATTCCACAGCCTTCAAGAACTAACACAAAGTATTCCGACAGGTGCGTTTAAGCCAATAATATTATGTTTATGACCAACTCTCTTTTGAGTAGGCCAAAATCTCACACTAAACAATACGGAAAATTTGCCAGACATGTAGTAATTGAACATGTTATGTGCTAAGAAACCGAGTACGTCTTGCGATGTAAATCCACAACATTTTAATATATGAACTTTCTTTTTTATTAAAATTGTAGTATGTGCAGAGTTCATTATATTATATTTTAATTATATTGGTTGGTAGAGAGCTTAGACCAGGGGTGTCGTACTGAATCATTCGGAGGGCCAAATAAAATATTACATGTCTTTGATGGGCAACACCTATGTGACAGAGTCACCGACTGTACTAACTCGAGTAAACAGTACATTTTTTTTCTATATGCGCGTGTTTAAAATACAGTTCCCCAGGTTTTCGAATTCAGGTCGTGTCCTTTGATGAAATTATAGCCGTCTCACCCGTAAGAACGAGATAGCAACCAGCACGAGCCATAGATATGCATTATGCTCAATGGACTAGGGCTGTCCCGCATAACACTTACATTACTAAAAAACAAATGTCTGACGCCGGCATGCAACCAACCACCAGTTATAACTTCTCAATCACAGATTCGACATTTTTTTTTTATTTTTATTTTAACAACAAAATGCAAAAAATATAGAAAGCTGTAGACCTCGAAAAGGCCACACAAAATCTTAAATTGGTCTCATGTGGCCCGCAGGCAACGAGTTGAACATGTCTGGCTAAGACGATGCATAACCAGTCAAATTTTCTAGAGATAGATAGATGATATAATCAAAACAATTCATGGGAGACATTTTTGTGTTTATGCGGTCGACTGGTTTAGAAAGCAGTACAATACAATTTGGATTACATTTTAGATTCAACTTTGGCCTATGTAACAGCGCCGTTGTGTATTTATTCGTTTTGTCTTGTATTCAACTCTGGCCTGGTACGTAGTGATAGCCGAAGACAGCGGGAGGCAAATGTATTTTCCTCGTAAACCATTTAATGATAAAAGTGGCGATTAACCATAAAACTAAACGAATCGCGAGCGCCCGTGTTACAGTATGTAGCCATCATACAGTTCTATAATATATATCATAAGTACCATATGCCATTATCAGTAATGGGTATAACCTTCTTATACGTTTAATGGTTATTTGAAGCAATATCTGATAAAGTGTGCAGTGTGCTTCATCAGGCGAGGCCACAATAACACATAAAATTGCTCACTTATCATTTTAATGAATATCAATTTATATTTGACTTTTATTTAAATTCAACATTATATTATTGACAAACACATGTATTCATACTAATTAGATACAGGCCGAGAAATAGAATATTGCAAAACTACACTATGAGATCGACAGGCGGATTGAAAAAGTTTGGGAGCATATAAATTCAAAAAAAATAATAATAAACAATGGTGAAGGACGCTAAAAAATACCCATAATCAGGATATATTATTTCTGGTCAAGGTTAGGAATATCACAAATAGAAATATCTATATAGGATGCCTCACTTCATCCATAAAAAGAAAAACATCCAACATGAAAAGATTTTGATTTATTACTCAGATATTGTATTAAATACGGTAAACATAGATCAGAACGATGGCATACGCCGAAATAGCTATAAACTGATTTTTAAAAAATGTCGAACTAAGAACTTTGATATTTTTTACCGTATAACAAAATGAAGTTCTACCAAGTAAATGCCAATTCAATCAAAATATTCTATTAAAATCAAAATTTAATACGAATAACAATAAATATTACGCATCGAAAAGTATTCTGTACACACAACTATGGGTTGAAATGTCGGCATTACCGAAAACGGGAACTCGGTATTCATGGTGTTTTTTCAATACCGAAACAGCAGTCTTAAAATGCAAAAATACAGGAATTTCGTTATTAAAAATCAACCAAAATCGAATTTCGACTGTGTACAAACATTTACATATTTTATTAAAATTATTCCGCGATGAAACAAAATATTTTAATTCTGCCATGGGTTGTGTAATCACGAGCGTTTCAATGACGTATTATTACTTTGAGAAAGCCATTAGTGAAAAAGTCATCCGTATATAATTATGATAAATTCACTAATGACACTATTTTGTAATAAACATCGTAATACCGATATTTTGATTTACCCATTCGATAATGCGATCTCGATAAGGCGTATTCGACCACAATTGTAATACCGGTTATGGTACTTTCGATGGTTTCGGCGGTAACTTTGTGGAAGTTCATTTTAATAGAAAATTTAAATTAACTTTGATTATTCCACGTATTGTGTTACTAACTGTGACACGTGTTTCGCCTCTTTCAGAGGCATCTTCAGACTCACTATCGCAAAGTTTCCTTAAGTAATGAAGCAAGATTGATTCTAACATTTTAAAATTATAAAATTACAAAATGGAGGTTTGGGTAACATTACAAAGAGGAGCAAGTAGGGGGGTGTAGAATCGAAATAAAACAAACAGATAACGATACTAATGATACTAATGAGTTGTAATCAATCAGATTGGGATTTTTCCTTTTTAAGGGAAGCAAAGAGGGGATTATAAAGTCGAAACAGTGCAAACAAATTTAATCATACTACTAATGACGTTAAACATTATGGTATTTGATATGAATCACCGAAATACCGGTATTGATACCCAATCCCTACACTCACTAATACGACGGTAATAAGAGAAAAATACGGTAATTAAGACCATAGAATATTTATATTAGATTTTTTTTAAACACAACACAGTAATTAAATTATTAATTGATTTGGCATTTACTTGGTAGAACTCCATTATAACAGATTAAAAATATCAAAGCATTTTAGTTCTAGAGTTTAATTTTTATGCGTTGATAGCTATTTCGGCTTTCGCCATCGTCAGAACTATGTCTAAACTAATATTTTGCTCAGCTATATATATACTGGCTCCGAAGAGATACACAATGCATCAAGTTATTCAATCTAACATCCTAATTGTAATTACAATATTACACTTATCAAATGTGATTCTAGTGTTTAAAGAACGATTAACAATCTGGGTTCATTTCTTAAAACATCAACAACACATAAACAACACAGTAAGTCCAATAATCACACTATTGTTATTAGTGGATATGCCTGCGGTGTTGCAATTGGAATTAAGTGATTATGCGTTCGAAAAATATTATTGGAATTACAGAACACGCAAACGTGACTGAACACAATATGGACGGATCATCCATCGTTGAGGTTCTATCCTGCAGAGGTTGACCACACGTTGTTTTCGTGCATTTCTACAATATCATCGAATTATTTACTTGGTTAAGACGTGCAAATGAGATCAATCTAATATACGCCGATATTGGCGGACGCAGAATTCGAGCTGATTGCGTAACATCCTCTATATTTATTTCTGATGGAATAAAATCAACGTCAAAATAGTAAATATTTGAAATATCGCGTCAATGCCATCGTATATTAATCAAGCATTCATGGAGTTCATACAATACAATATATGTTAGTCAACTGTGTATATATATATATGGCTATCATTTCAGCACGATTCCCGAGATTTTTCGTAAACAATATTCAGCGTATGAGGAAATAAAGGAGTATAAGGGTGAAACGTAGATGTTGACTGACATCCGGCATTGAATACTCATTGCGTTTTCCGGTACAATTTGCGATGACTGTTTATTTCCCGTCGTTTGCAACATCGATTTCCTTTGCCCTTTCGAGGATAAAATCAGCGACGGCGCGTCGACCACGAAGAAAGACTGGTGTAATAATATACCGATGGAAAGTAAATTGGATTCGCATCGGAGCTCTTCCTTCGACTCGGTACAATTCATTTTTTAAACAATTGGTACGCTTGTAAAGGCAACTTACTCTAAAGCAGAAATCGTAATTACTAGGAGTGTTGTTTAATTCAAGATAATAAAAGAAAATTTCACGAACGTCCGTCTTTTTTAAAAATATTAGCATAAATAGATAAGAACAATATGAAGAGAAAACCGAAATCAATTATATTAGTATTAATTCGGTTAAGAGAAAGTGAATGCAACAGACGGTGCCAAAAAAAACGTTTTATCAAGCTTGTTAAGGAAATTATGAATTAAAACAAATTGTTGTTTTTCTGCATTGCTGATATTTTTTTACTGATTTGTATATTTTTCAAAGGAGAATTTTCCTGTACCGAACAGTAGACGTGTTCGATGTCCACTGGTTCGAATCTTCATACCGAAAAATTCAAATGCTTGTACATGTGATGTTAAAACATTACCTTCTCACAAAATATTAATTCTCACCTAATCCTGTCATTAAATAAAACCTTACCTTAGTCGAAAAAGATAGATAGAACAACTAAATAAAAACCAGCTCTTGCACAACGTGCTAAACTATTTTACACTGGGAGTAGACACGTCGGGTTAAAACATTTAATACGGAAAAAAGCAAAGTATTTAGTTATACAAATATTTAAAAATTAGTCGATAGCTACTTCGGCGTATGCCTTCATCAGAACTATGTTAAAACCTACATTTACTCAGCAATATACACCGGCTTAGAAGAGATACTCGATACATCCTTTTGTTTACTCTATCGTCCTAATTTATATTCAAAATTATAGTATTACATTTATAAAAAATGGTATAAGTAACTAAATAAAGTACTAAATGGAGTTATCGGAAGTAAATGCTAATTAAATCAATAAAACATTTAAATTTATATGTAATAATATTAATTCTCTAGGAAAAGAAAATTTGACAATTATTATTAATATATCACATAACATATTTTACTCTTACAACAGCTGTGCTTGTCAATAATACATAATGCGAGGATAAGTCAAACACAATTGTGCTCAAACACTGTGCACATAAAGTTACTTACGTCAGACTATGTATTTTGTACAAATACAATACAGTAGGAATAAAAACTTTGCACGATTCATTGTACATTCAGGAAATTCCCGAACAAAGGAAACAAAATTCACTTAGAAGGACAATAAGAAGCTTGAAAAATAAAACATACAATTAGTTTTTAAAATTGTTTCTAAATAATGTCAATTATCAGCATAGCATTCCTGTGTTAAAGATTCTAAGCTACGAAATTACTAAATAAATTATTATGTAGTAATTATTGTATGTTCTTGTTTTCAAAAAAATTACGATGATTTTTGCAATTCCTTCTTCGTAACCACAAATTACTTTCCGAATGAAAGCCTTACATTGATTTATGATAGTGTCCATGTAACAGATGAATAGATTTGTGTCCAAAGGCATAGACGAAATCGACTAACTACCATTTTCTATTCTCTTAACGATGGATTCGGTGTGTTAATTTTCAGCCAAAATCAAAATTGATAACTTAGCTACTTTAGTTTAGCTGTCGTATCACGCCTCGTTACACAACAAAAGGCAAGAACGAAATCATCAATTATTTTTTTTAATAATTGATGAACTAGTTATTTTTTGATTAAACTGGCATTTACTCGTAGGAACTTTTTTACAATGGGGCGAAAATGTAAATGTAATAAGTTGCATAAACCATTATATTATTTGGGATAATGTATATAAGCGGTCGAGTACGGGTGAAATTGAAATTGTTCCGAGAATTCAATACTATAAGCATGGTATGGTGGTGGCGCAGTGTTCTCGGTCGCGCGAGGCGGTATTTTGCAATATGGCGACGTCACGCCGCAATTGTATGAAGAATGATTATTGTTGAATTAAACCGAAAATACGAGAAATATATTGTATTTTATTATTGAAAAAGTTACTTTGCGTGGCAATGAACATATTTGATTAGTTAAAAAAATATTACAACCTGTATTTATAGTCGAAAACGCGATAAAAAAAATCCGCTAAAAAGCAGCCGCGTACAGGGCATGTTCGCTAAATTTGGTGACGCGGGCAAAGGGTTAAGAGAAAAATCTCTTTCTACTTGAGATAAAGTATTTTAGCATGTCCTAAAATTTAACACAACATTGCATAGCATTCAGAATACTAGATTTTTTAGATGTACGGCATTCAGGCGACGATAAGCTCCATTTTGAGGGCATGACTAAGATATAAAAATGACGATGGCTTCTTGAGAATATTGACGAATACTATATCGAGACGATAGATTTATCTTTATTCAGTTAAAATTGTTCGCGATGAGTGAAAAAAAATGTGGAATTAGTACAAAAAAGTTTTTTGTCCCTCCACCAAGAATTGGCAGTTAACACATAAAACGTGAATAATAAATAATACGAGTAGGAATTCGTGTGATATAATAACAAGCACTTTTAATTTCACTTTCGCATATTACCCAACACCACCATATCGAAATCTACATTAAAAATATGATAAAACCACAAAACATACGGCGGTGGTAATTTTTTTAGTTAACCGCAGCGTTGAGGAAAATTTTGAAACATATTGTGTAATATTCTATCAGCTATCAAGCGAAAGGTATCAATTTGATAAGAACAAAAAAATACACCTTAATTCAAAACATATGTGTCATTTTCGAACATAATCGTGATTTAACAAATAGAAAACTGAACACCGTTGAAAATTTGTGTAAGGCCAAGCGTATGCTGAGACGCATGCACGTGTGTGCGTCTGGCCTGCGCTGCGCTCCGTTGTTGAGCTGGTACAGATTTCTGCTTGACGCTTGCAGGTTTGGTCGTGTCCTTTTGATTTTACTGCGAAAATGACCGTGAATCTAATGAATTTGTGAGAACTGAACTTTGCTTATATGATAATACTCTTAAATGAGTGTAGACAATAATGAGTCATTCATATAATATATGTTACCTGCTTTACAGATTTCAAATAGTGTGTCATTTGTGCAGTAGTAAGTTTTGTATTGTAAAAGTGTTATTTGAATGAATCGATAATAATGAACCTTGAATGTCATTTTTTAAAGAAATATACATTTTCACAGTGCGACCAGCATACGCTGGTCGCACTTTCGCTTACCTGTTCCTGCCAATTCAGTGATACCTAGTGATACGTCGCCTGCGGCTCAGCATACACACGCTTATAGCCTTATGGTTGTTTTATTTTTGTTTAAATACATTTTATTAATAATTATACAGTTCGCTTATACATGCGACACTTTCTTATGCAGACAAAAAAATTAGGATCAAAAAGACGTGTCTGAGAAACATACTTAAAAGAAATAATAGACATATCGTAAACTTATCATTATTAATGAAATGTACGTACATCCAACATACGAACAAAAAATATAAAAAACGAAGGTATTTGAAATTCTTCTTTCGACTATTTCGTCACGGTGGACCTAAATTCTCTCAGCTTATCCGCTGTTGCAAAAGATAGCGACAAGGTAATTTTATCATTGATAATGTCGACACACACGATAAAGCATTTCAACCGTGGGTATTTAACGATGACTGGTCTGAGTATATCTGTGTACACTGCGCCTCAAAGTAGATTAAAACACGACGTACATTGTTTGAATCATCTTGAATATTGTTATAAAAGCAAAAAATAAATAATAGCAATGGTTTTTTTTTCCAACATGAATAGATTCCCCAGAGGCCTTCAACGAATCCACCAGGGTTAACAATCCTCTTGGAGTGGTCTGTCAGAGCCACTTTTGCGTGTTTTATTGTGCTAATTTCATTATCATAATAACAGATATGGGATTGTATTTGTGTACCACAGCAGGTGTAAGAATACCTTTGCAATTTCTAAAATAGTTGTATTAATTGAATAAGTCTCACGAAAGTTTTAAATGTAATATTGATCATAATACAATAATATTCTATATGTGCAAAGAAAGTAATACAGAAATATGCTGTACGGATTAAAAGTTAAATTGTTTGAAGGATCAGTTGATAGCAGGAGTATTTATTTGACTACACTACGCGTTACCGTTAAGAATTCTCCACTTAAAATAAATAAGTAAAATGGGAAATTCATTTAATCTTCAGATACGAAAATTCCTCTCCTTGATAACAGGCTTCTTATCTAATCGCAAAATAGCATAGACGCTGAGACGGAAGTTCACGAGGCAAGCTTGAAAACTTCAAACAGTTAAAATACTTTCAAGTAATTAATGGTTTGAATGAAAACAGTTAACATAGATATACATACTTTATGAATCTAAGAGCAGTGGTATCCAAATAAGGTATGAAGATCGGTACTGTTGATACAAAAATGTGGTAAGAATTACAATAAAATTAATATTTGGCGGATGAGACTGAATCTCGAGTACATTTCTTTGACATTTTTTCTACTCTCCTTTTGTTTATCTCAAAAACATAAAGGCACATCAAAACCAAATATTTTTCATTTCAATTAAATACAATGTTTAAATATATGTTTCAATTATCAAAGTGTTAAGGCAAACAGGGCATGCCAAAAAAACAAACACAAGACGAGCAACGTGCGGCTCTTCAACATTCATTTTCAATGAATCGTATAATATATCTATAGTATATATAGATATGAGAAGGTTGGGCTGGGGGGAGCTCACCAACGACTAGGGTCTAATCGTACCAATCCCGAGATTGACAATAAACAAGTGAAAAATCGGAAAAGAATCCCAGTGATCAATTCCGGGATCCCCCGATAACCCACATCCTAAATAATAGTAAAATCATTCTTTTATACATACATATACGAAATGTGATAATAAAATCAATAATTCTCCGGAGCACCGCGGTTAGTTTTGATATTAGGCAATTCGGCTAAAATATTGAGAAGTCAAGTTACACATGACAATTTCGGTAGCTCGTCTGAAACAATTATACTGTTTTTTTTTGTTGCAGGAACGCAGGAACATTTTTAAGATGCTTGTGTGTTATATATAATGTATTTACAATGCAATAAATATATTTAAATCAAACATAAGGTACTCCTATTTGGCTATTTTGGATTGAGAGTTTCACATTCGCTGAGGTAAGTTAGCTAAAAAATTACCACGCCTAGAACAAACAGTATTAACAATTTCAACGTTTGACACGTAGTACGCCAAAGGGCTTCTTTGCCGGGGCTAAATATATAATTCCAAATCAATGATGTCCACTGCAGAAAACTCGCTCGCATTGTTATTTACATAGCGATGAACTCAAACTGATAAAACTGGTGGGAAAGCCGGCATTTGAATCACTACAAGAATTTCTATGACGATTTCCTACGTGCCTGCATTCCGGCGGTCGGCAAACACGAGTGGGGGATGTCGGAGTGTTTGCCCGTCACACGCCAAACCGGTGCCGATTGATACAACCGAAGGAAACGCGAGGGAATATCTTCAAAGTGAACGAGATCGGATCCCACCATGTTTGCCGACCCATTGGCTGCCAATTCTAAGTTACTAAATATCTACAGATTGTAACACAGTACTATAGTGAATCGTCACTTCCAAGAAATTGCGTTATCGTTATAAAAATGTATAAACACCAAATCGTTTGAAAACGAAAGTTTTATACAGTGAAAATCAACTGTGGGGTCAAATTAGTATGATTTCATCGTAATTATGATTAATCATCAGTTGGATTAGCAAAACATGAAGTTTTGTTTTCGATTAAAACACCAGTGGCGGATTTAGCACTTGAGATACCAAAAGGCGCGATATTTATATCGGATATTATATGGAGGATACGTAAAAAATGTGAACCGTTTAACGCAGCGGTTGTCAACCAGTGGCCCGCGTAGTTTTTGCAGTAACGTTATGGAGCCAAAATTTCATAAAATTAATTTAAACATGCAGCAACAAACACTGCACTAATTAATTATGTTTTCTTTTAACAAGCGCTGTAACCATTTCACGAGAAAAAAAAATACATTTTTAACGATTGTTATAATGTACTTATATGTTTGTTCCCTTTTCAGAGAAACAAAAGTGGTCTATGCAGGGCCTGTGGAGCCGGGTAAAAAAAGAACGACTTCGGCCAGCTTTTTTAAAATCATTTCAGTTTACTACATATCTGTATACCATAAGATCAATCTAGTTACAAGAATATTTTTAATTGGTTTAACCAGTCAATATGAAGAATATGCCAATAACTTTTTAATATCTTTAAATTATTTTTCCGACTCCGTAGCCGACAAAACACCTGACTCCACAGGCCTGGGTCCGTAGGAGTTAAGTGGTTCGCGTGGCCCGAAAGGTTGGTAGTCGGTGGTTTAATGTGTGTATAAAAGGGGCAATGCCTGCAAGCAGTGTATATTATTAAGTTTTTCTGTGTGGCGTACTGTGGTTACTGCGAGATGTATTTGATCAATAATTAATTCATTGTATGTAGTAATATTTTGATTTTTTTAATATCAGTTTTTTGTAGTCATTTGGTTTAGTCACATCCTCACTAGATAAGGAACCTGAAATGCCGTTATAACGAACCTTTAAATGTATAAGTATGGGCAAGAGTATTTGCCTTCAAACAAAAACAAATAAGAGGTTATAAATATCGGTTTCGTGAATATTTAATACCTAAAAAGCCAGATAATTAATTAATGTACGAAAATATGCTTATTCGATATTTTATTTATTGAAAAAAAATTTGTATCGTTAAGCACAATCCTTACGGCAAAATCATTAAGAAATAACATTTTAAATATAATATCGTCGATGCATATCAAATATGGTCTATGTGACGAAAGTGCATTCCGAGATAATCGATAAAAACTGTTTAAAAAAATAACGAAACGGAAAATAACACTTTTATCAATGGAGATTGGAAAATTTTTTCCCATTGATAGAAGTGTTATTTTCCGTTTCGTTATTTTTTTAAACAGTTTTTATCGATTATCTCGGAATGCACTTTCGTCACATAGACCATATCTGATATGCATCGACGATATGCTGATCACCATTATTGAATTTATTTTCATTGACCGTACCTAATGTAAGTAATTAATTTGTAAATAATAATATCATTTTTTGTATATTACCATAGCATTGTATATTACTATAGGAAGCTTTGATATTATCCCTTCCCTGCGTCGATTAGAAAAGGAAAACACCCTGACTTATATTTTGTAATATATAACTTGAGAATAATAATCAAATTATTTTTTTTATTAAAATATACTATTATCGTGTTGTGATTTTAATAAATAGATTAGGTACGTCTTAAAATAATAATAAATAATTTTAAGGCTGATCCATTCTAGAACTGGTCAATATTGATTCAACTCTTAGCATATTTAAACTATTTTAATTCATTACGTAACAATTTTATTAAAATATTATATGGTTTCTATTCATTCAAAGTTTGATTTTAGTCGACTATTAATACCGATATTTCGGTATTTTAAATACACCATGAATACTGGAATCATCGTTTCGGTATTACCGAAATTACAATCCCTACAAACTAATTTTTAACATTAAAATGATAAAAACACTGATATTCTGTTTGCTAATATTCACATACACAATAAAGAATATTATTATTTATGAGAATAAATAATACGCGAAGTAAAAACTAAAATCAGCTACAGCAATCTCAAAAGGCAATGAATATTTTTTATTGCATCAAAAAGGTTGAGGTTGAATTTTCAATTAAACGAAAAGGTTAAAAAATATTTTTTAATCTAGTACTTGCGGTGGCAAATCCGCGATTGTTCATGAAAAATGGACGCCGATAAGCAATCGCCCTTGCCAACTTACGTTGTCCTAGCGTGGTGAGTAGTGACCTCCCGCCGCATACAAGCCTCTCTTCTTTTACCGAAAACGCCACCACGTACTTCCCATCCACCTTCAACGTCTATGCCGTGAGGCCCGTGAGAGTATGCGATTTTCAGAAGATTCGTGCACGGTCATTTTTTTGTTACAAAAATAATAATATTGAATCGAGCATAATTGAATAAGAACAGATAAAATAAAAATGTTCTGCACTAAGTTTTCATTGAGAAAAAAAACAGTTACTAGCTTCTATCAAACCTACAGTTACTTGGTAAAACTCTTTTGTACTGATTGATTTGTACCGTGAGTTCTTGGTGGAAAAGCTTCTTATGTGAAAAATTCATACGCTCACTGCGAAAAATTTTAAGTGCCGAAATGCTCACAATAATCTAAGCCGGTCTTTATCTTAGGAAATTAATGTGGAATTTGTAAAAATGAGTATGTTATCTCTTTAACCACTTGAATACCAAGCGGACACAGGTGTCCGGAACATATGCAAGCGAACACGCATGTCCAAGACATTTTAGAAATCAAATACTTGGTATTCTAATAGAATATAAGCAATATTTTGATGAATATGTGTAGTGCTATCTATACTGAGTCAATATAGGTTTTTAAAATATCGAATTCTAGTGTATATTAGGCAAAATTATTCTTCTCAAAAACACGCAGTATCTCTGGGACATATTAATGATTTATTTGCGCGGTATTCAAAAGGTTAATATAATGCCATTCGACAAAAAGTTGAAAGTGAACACTCCAAAGGTGAATCTAGAAGACATTAGTGTAGATCGCCACTGCGGTATCGATTAGTTGTCAAATCTATAATTGATCGAAATTTTGTTTATGGCTCAGAGAAGATTTGGACAAGATTTTATTATACGCTATCATATTTTGTTCAATTTGAATTTAATTTTTGTATTCTGATAAATATGACATGTACGCTTCATTCAACTAATTTGAGCTACATTAGAAAATGATTCATATGGGGGAAGTGTCAAGCTTAATCAACAAATTGAATAACAGTTTAATTTTTGATGAATTCGTTCGTTGCGGAATATTTATAAGTGAAATTTATAGCTATCAAGATTAGAAACAACACGAAATATTGGAATATTTGTATTGTGTTTAAGGTGTATTTTACAATATCTAAATTGTCTTAAGTCACTTACCGACATTTAGGCCGTACCAATAGAAAATATGTTCATATGTAAAAGTCGAACCACATACCTGAAAAAAAGAAAGAAAAATCATTAGAAATTCAGTCATTAGATATAAACAGTATTTGAAGAGAGGTTTTTAATAGAAACAATATGTCAGAATTCAACAATCAATATACAAGTATAAAATGCTTAGGCGTTTGAGTATGGTTATCATTTTTTTTTATGACGATACTGTTTTATCTTTACTTCCACCATATACGTGAAAAACAATTGCAAAGCACTGTATATTATTCAAATAATAATTTTAAATGCATTTAAATTAAGGTTTATATACAATAGAAACCGCAAATATATTTTATAATAAAGTGATTATTTGAAGCCTCGCAGTTTTTTTAAATAAACAAATTTAATCATTAGATGGGAGAACTGTTCTGGATTTGTTTTTGTATACTGAATAAATAATTCTCAAAGAAATTATCAAAGCCGAAATCTTTCCGCTGGTCTGGTTCCTTCCCGAGGGACCCAAGTGGGCGAGTGAGTTGCTTTGTACGTACCGTACAGCGATCGAGTGCCTCTAAACACCACAGGGTTCACGAACCCTAACCGTAATGAGTAATCTCGTGGACTATTTATAAATTCGAATCAAAACTAATGGAATAGATTAATATTGTGTCATATATCTTTGAACAGATGTTTGTTAGCGATTTTCGTTTGAAAACAAGTTCAGGCGATGTAAGAGATACCATTGGATTCGACCATGTTTGCTTGGCAACCAACAGTGCAATATGAAACCTGCTTGCCATACGGATTCGATTTTGGACATT
Source organism: Himalopsyche tibetana (assembly GCA_030503985.1). Taxonomy (NCBI): domain Eukaryota; kingdom Metazoa; phylum Arthropoda; class Insecta; order Trichoptera; family Rhyacophilidae; genus Himalopsyche; species Himalopsyche tibetana. The sequence goes on from JAPJYX010000007.1 coordinate 19,161,251, forward strand.
TAATTTGTAGAGCTGTATTGTAATACGGTGAAAAAATATATCATAATATACAGTTCTACAAGTATATGGTTGATAGCTATGCCCTCATTAGAACTATGTTTAAACATATATGTAACTTAAGATTTCGACTGAAGGTGCTTGGTGGAATTTCGATATTAAATTTGAATCGTTCAAACTCTGTACATTCTCACAGATTTTGTCACTAACGACCCGGGTTCGCCTTTCGGCATCTTCAGGCATTCAAGTGCCCGGATGAAACTACTTACTACTCAAATCTGTTGGCATTCCCATGAGCTCATCCTTTTCGCCAGCAATGGCTTTGGACTCAGTGATGCATTTATTTATTATATAAACACGAAACTTTCATTTACTAAACGTCAGTTCAAGTTCATCCGTGCACTTGAATGCCTGAAGATGCCGAAAGGCGAAACCCGGGTCGTTAGTGACAAAATCTGTGAGAATGTACATAGTTTGAACGATTCAAATGTATATCGTCGTTTATCTTTCAAACCCCGCTATGTGCATATTTTCACGAAATCGGATTGTTGCATAAATATAATAATGCATCCCACCTGCAAAGAAAAAAAAAAGATTGTGATATAAGGCGTTCTAGAATTGCTTTACAGGGATGTCGAGTTCGCCGAGGTCGGACATTGTAATTCGTACCGTATTTTAACATGTTTTGAGACTACAGCAATACCACAATAAAAATACCACAAACCGGATGGTTGATGAAACCTTAAGACCGTTGGAATCTATCCGGCGGTTCTTATATGGAGATTCTTCCAGTACAGTGTGTTAAAATTTATCTCACGCTACATTATAATACGGCGGTTGGCAATAAAGAATACGATTGTTGCGAAACACTGAAATGAAAAGAATAAATTATGCATCAGGGCGGGGTACTATCATGGTGAAACAGAATGCGTAAACTGAGAAGATGCTAGGCAATGTCGATTCCTTTGATATGCGATACAGAAAAGAATATAAAATATATGCATGCAGTGCGAATACAATTTCAGGGAGGTAAGTGTAAAATTTTACATCGCAGGAGTCATAATATTTATATTTATTTCGGTGTCATCTTTGAACGATTGTTTGTGAAATATACAATAAAGTGTGCGCATCGAATTCACAAATTCCTTTTATAAAATTCATATATGGGTAAGGGTTGCAATATCGGACGAATACATCAATATCGGTTATACGGTATTTCAATACCGGCATTCTAAAAAAAATAAAAAAATACGGCCAATTGGGATTACAATGTTTCACATAAAATAAACGTCACAAACGATTTAGGAAATGATTTTAATAATTATTATCATTATAATTTAATGACGGAGGTGCTTGGTGGACTTTCAATATTAAATTTGAATCGTTGAAATTTTCAGTTCAAATTAATCCGTGCACTTAAACGCCTGAATATGATGAAAGGTATGACACCTGGGTCGTTAGTAACAAAACCTGTGGGAGTGCACAAAATGTGAGCAATTCAAATTTATCATACGATTTTTTTAAAAATAATAATACATAATTTAAAAGGTAATCTATTCTGAAACCCGTGAATTTTTACAAAATTATTTTTTTAAACATTCATCGCGTACCATTTAATCTAAAATTTGCACGGTTTATTTACATTAAAAAACCCACTTTTGTTGAAATCTATTCAAAATTGAAAAAAAAACTTGAATACCGGGATCCCGGTTTCGGTGATACCGGTATTGCGCTCCCTTATCCGGGTATGTAGATATTAACTTCCACTATAATTCGCCTTCACTAGTGGGTCCCATGATTCACTTGTCGTTCAGTACAAGACGTAAAGAATACGCGAAGATAGAATAATTGTTTTTTCCAATTAAATGCCAAAAATAACATTAAGCAAATACATTAAAAAGTTGGTATAATTAAGTATTTCGACTGAGGGTGCTTGATGGAATTTCAATATCAAATTTGAATTGTTTGAATTTTGTACTTTTTCATGAGTTTTGTCGCTAACGACCGGGTTGATTTGTTACATACTAACAGGGGCGAGTTTAAATTATTTTACCAAGAAATATTAGAGATTAATCGAGCTCAGCTCAACCGTTTGTCAATTTTAAACGAGCAATTTTATCTACCAAATTCTCCATTGTTGTACCCCTTTTAAATAATTGTCATTTTATTAATAATTCAAGCACTTGCTATCATTAAATATTAATTCAAAGGCTTCAAAACAAATCAACTCATTAATAATAGGTCGGATAAAACCCTAGATTTATTTTAAACATAACTATGTTATTATCTGGTCATTAACATTTTCAAAAAATCCCCATAATTATAACAAACCCACTTAATTCATTGAAAATTGTATACATTCAATTTACATTTTAATAGCCTTTTAACTTAGTGATCTACTTATATTTTTGTATATAAACGATACTAACTGTTTACTACGCGTCAGTTTAAGTACATCCGTGCACTTGGAATGCATGAAGATGCCGAAAGGCGAAACCCGGGTCGTTAGCGACAAAACTCATGGAAAAGTACAAAATTCAAATTTGTCATTAAAAAGTATATAATATATCGGTGCTGCTTGGGAAAAGCCTGATAACTGATTTTTGAAATGCTGTGCATACATACTTACAAAAATAGATTGCATAATGAATGTTTGCGCAATTCCTTAAAATTTATATAAATTCTGATAGTTAAAATTTTGATTGAAAAGGAAGCTTTTAATCAAGAATAAGAACTTGTAGCTAGATTAAAATTTACAATTCAGTAAGTAGTAGCTTTGGCGTGCTAGGCATGAATGAATGCACTATCGACTGCGAGGAGTTCAACGGAGATCTTAATTATTGGTAATCTGTAATTCCTCTGTAGGCTTATACATAAAATATGGATAGTGTAACTACTGTAAGTAACAGATTTGATCCAGTCTCAAAATCAATAAATAACCTTTCAATATTTGCAAATCTTCTTTGCAGAGAAAATCTTTGATTATGATAAAATAAATTTAATTAAAACAAATACTACCATGGGAATAAATAAGAACCTTGATTTTTAGTCGATACTGTCTTCAATAGGACTGATAGGACCCTACTTTTATTTTTTTTCTCTTGGAATATCCCGCCCCTATTTAAGTAATTTAAAATGTTTAATTTGTTCAATGGTTGAATCATCCTACTTCGTTCATCAATTGAAAGATTTAAATGTATACCTAAAGTAATAAACAATTTAAAATACATTCACTGTGGAGATGCTTCTCAATAAACGAGATATTTGTAACAAGTGTGATTATAAAAGTACTTATGATTTTTTTTTATTATTGAAAATATTTTATATAATATGTGATTAACCTGATGATACTGGATACGTATTGGAATTGGATGGAATATAATAATTACAATTCAATAACGTTTAGACAAAAAATGTGTTTTGAGTTATGAATGCAGATCGATAAATTTAAACACATTTTTTGATCTCAAAAAACAAACTGACCCATATTACATTCATTTGTTTTGATATTTAAAGAAGTAATACGTGCTTTGTTGGCAGATATTATTGGCAGAAACCTATTTAAACGACTAAACTTTTTTGAATTGTATTTTTTTTTGATTAATTGTTGCTTATTTATTTGTACACATTTTTCACTTCGCTTCGAAATATTTGAAAAAGTTGATTATCTCGAAACAATGCTTTTTGACTTAACGTTTTCTGGCAGAATACCGAAGACATGATTGTATGCTGTTCTATTATTGATGTTTTCGTGCGACTCCCAATAAGAATACAAACGATTTTTTTACACAATGAAATAAATATTTACGTAGGTTGCTCAATCATCGCATGAAATTTTCAATTTCATGTTGAAATATGTACATAACGGTATTATATTATAGATTTAAAAAATAGCAAATGTATTTCATATAACCTGGGAGCACATTACATTTTCTTCAATAGGTTTTTTCGAGATATTCTTATCGTGTGTTCCTCATCCAGAGGCAGTTTGTATGGCTCAGGTTTACAATATTATGTATTATATACAACAATGATTTGCGTGCCTATCTGAATTTTTGAATACGCCAGTCTACCGTTTTAATAGACTTATCTCGGCTCCGGTGAGCGCTGTGTTGTTGCATCACACCTCACAATGGCGAGAGAAGAATCATCTGCATAACAGCGATAAGAAAATCGCAGACGGATATGAAAAAGTTCACCGCTTCCGTGCGAAAAGCTCTCGCGCAACGTTGATCGATCGAGTGTTGGTATGTAAGAAGACAGTGGTGTTCAAATCGGATATACACGAGACAATTGTAACAAAGAATGCGATGTATATCCCGACGTAAGCAAACAATGTTATACTATTTCTATTCACACAAAACGAGCCGAGTTTTCACATCTTCAATTGGGTCGAGTTAAGCAAAAAGGAACCAACTTACACATTTAGGTATTTTAAGTTGTGAACAACAGGACTGCGGATTAGTCTAGAAATAAGAAGACTCCAATTCCAACCTTAACTTAAAACACGACTTGAATAATTTTTATTATGATTAGTAGCATGCAGTGGCGCCACTCTTTACTTTACCCTAGCGATTTGAATACAAATATTTTTTTTTAAATACTCGAAGTTATTAATTAGTCTTTCTCGAATCCGACTCCACGAATCCCGACTCTATCTTGGTTGTGAATGGGAACTAATCAAAAATATTTCAAATATCAATTTGAATTTATTAAAACATATTTAAGATCAAACTTAAATTCGGTCTAGTACCTGTTTTATTGAAATTATTTATATTTTGTCAAGTGGGCAAATTCACTAAAAGTCGTGTTTGAACCAAATACAAAGTATGTATCCCGATTATACTTGATTAACAAGTGGTGTAAAGTTGATAGCTATTTCGGCGTCACGCGTTTCTTTCTGATCAAACTATAATTCTTATAAAACTAAATAACTTTCCAGCGAGTAAACTTTTTTCATTATAAGGATAGAACAGACTGACGAGAGCACTTGACAAGAGTTGAGAATACGTTAAAAATAATAATTAATATATGGAATAAATCTATGATTTTTTCATTGTAAAATGCTGACCAAAGACCGTGACAGACACGCACGCCACTGTGATAAAACAATGAATGGCATTATTACAAATACGAAAAACGCTTACACCTTTACGTAACGGTTACGTAATTAATTAAGCGTAACGAGGAGTGCGAGAGGGAAAGCACGCCATTAAAATCTGCACGTGAGACAATATACTGTTTAATCAATGGATTCTTCATTGTCTTCAAGATTGAAAAGATGTTTTTTTTCAAATAGTAAGTTGGGTCTACACAAGTCGCATGAGTCTGTTATGCAACACCGCTTATTAAAATTCAACTTTGGCAAGATAACTATAACAACTATGTAACCTAGCATTAAGATAATAATTTAATATAATTATACAGAAGTAATAGAATCTATAATTAAAAAATTAATAATATACAAAGAAAAAATATTTGGATATAAATAAAATATAATGCAGTTGTAAAATTGTACTACTTGTGATATGAAGGAAGTGTCTATGGCAGTCTCTCGTGGCAGAATTGATGGCAATATCATAGAAAAATAACTAAGCGTAATCAAGAAGCAAACATGAGTGGGCAATCAAACTTTTACGTCTGTTCATAATAATATAAGGGATAAATTAAGATCATGAGCGATATGGTCGATGAATTTGGGGATATAGATTTTAATATGAAAATTATATTTGGTAAGTTTGTCATGTCACAAATTGTGACAGGTCTATCTTTTATTGGAGTATCATCAGATTAACTGTAGTCAGGTTATTTATTTGAAAAGTTTCTAACGTTATCTTATAAGTTACAACATGGGATTGAGGATTTTTTTATTCTATTATTGTTTGTCACATAGTTTAATTATTTAGGAGTAGTTTAAAATTTCAACACTTAAAACTATATTTTACTAATAAAAAAAGCGGCAATAAGGAAGAAAATAATGGTTTGAAAAATTATACACTAATCTCTTTTTTACACGGTAGAAACGTTCTACAAAAAACCGCGTATAGAATAACCGTTTAAAAAAATTATACCCGTGATATTTATGATTGAAAAAGGCCATGAAAAATAATAGAAAAAATGATAATAATTGTGTAAAATTATAAAGAAATACATTATCTTTTTTGATGCTAAATGAATTGTTGAAATGAGTTGATATTACTACACCGGCGAGATAAAGATGGCTTCAAGTAAAAGTTAATATCACGTAAACAAATATTCATATGAGAGGTTCAAAAATACACTAGCAAGCTATTGCAACATTGATTCCTCTAACAAGATGATTCATGATGGAACGGCTACTTCCAAATGTATCTAAATCATATAAGCCGCCTAACAAAGAAATACTTTAACAACTGTATAAATGGACCCTCTAGAGGTGAAGTAAGCCAACTAGTAAAATGGTAAATCATTTTTAGTCGAAATAACACTATTGCAATGTGTATTAACTGAGGTTACTTAACTAATTACGATACTTTAAGATGTGTAGAATTCACAACGCATTTAACTTTTTTTCAATACTACTCTACTTATTTCACCTCTAATGGGCCGATTAATAATACGTTGTCAATACGTAAATAAATGCATGAAAATATGAACTACTAGTGAAGGAAAGAAATGATGATGGATTAGTTTTTACTACCATTATTTATCATTTATTATATCGGCATCACGACATTTAAGTATGCGTATGCACGCAGCGGTGTGCTTCCAATACATTAACAAGGCTCTCGCTCCAAATCAATTCGCGATGATCCGGTGAAGGGGTGAATTTTTTATTACACGTACATAACACAAGTATATGGAATTATTATAAAAGCTATCGATGTATTTACTTTATACCTAATGTACATATCGTAGTACAATAATTAATAGCAAAGGCTGCAAAATTTATTTACCTACAGCATGCAAGAGGGAAGAATTCCAAGATTGACACAAAACTAGGTTATATTATTTTCGTTTGAATTCTCTTAAATCGTCGTAAGTACGATCATCATAAATCAGTCGAACTTGGTTATACCGACTGAATTTTCTCGTTATAAGCATTACTCGTTATATCCGAGAATATGTATTTTAAGATGCTTACAAACATATCGACTGTGGAAAGGAAAAAGGACGTAACCCACAGTTTTTTCAAAACAGCTTTTTTTCGATAATCACAACGTATCAAACTCGATACACGTTCTATCAAAAGGATGCAAGCTGCAAATAACGAATTAGTATCTAAATTAAGCTTTTAAGATTGAAAAAGATGACCTTTTAAAAAGTTAAAACCAAGAAAAAAGACTGAAATAAAGGTTTTTCCTAGACAATTTCTCTAATTAATATTAGATTATGTTAATTAAACACCATTTTAGAAGTCTCCGTGCACTTCAAGGTTGTGTATAATTCAGAATTTACATATGGCTCAAAATAATCAAAACACGTTTTTTGCGCCTCCTGTAAAATTTGATATGTGTGGGTTACGTCCTTTTTCCTATCCACAGTCGATATCTATCAAAAATACAAAATAAGAATTAATTTACACATCCGTTGCACGCATATTACATTTTTCTGTCAATCCACTTTTCCTATACAATTTAAAATTGATGCTCGTTTCATTGCTTTCAATCTTATTGACGATAGAGAAGTAGCTCGTTATAAAAGTGAATAGATTGTATGGAGAAAACCATAAACTAAAATGTCAACGAATGTTTTCTCGTTACATATGAGATCTCGCTATTTCCGTGATCGTAATAACCGAGTTCGACTGTATACATCGGAAACGCCAAATCTCAATTAATGCGTTCCTAAATTCAATTATAATGCATATGTAAACATTATATAAAGCATTATATCTGAGAATACTGTTTTTTTCTCATTTGACAGGCTCATCTAAGTCAAATTCAATAAGTGGCCGTGCCAGCCCTCTTTTTTGGTAACAATTATTTACAAAAAATAATGCGGCTCTCTGTCAAAAAAATGTATGCATGACTTTATTTGATATATCGGCCGTTCGTACCTGTCAAGTTGCATGTAATAGAAATAGACCAACTGTTTATATTGTTATACTGTTTCGAGGAAGCTTCGCTTTTCTTTATTATATCAATAGCGGCAAAACGCTCTATTACATCGTTTGCCAAGCAGCAATATGTCGCAACTAGGGCATCCAATCCCGGACTCTTTTTGTAATCCCGAGATTAACAATTTTTCCAAACCCGGGATCCCGAGATTGATAATTCACCATAGAATCGTGTAGAAATTAGAGATTCTGGATTGGGAGATCTAGGATCGCTGGCAGATTCCAAAAAAATTTGCTCGCCGATTTTTAAATTCTGGGAATTTACGGATTTCCTAGAATTAAAAAAAAGTGAGACCTTCTTTTTTAGCTCTTGCGTAGATTTCGTAAAATTTCACTCGCTGGCCGATTTCAAAAATCCAGGAATTTACGATTTATATCAGGACTGTGGAGTTGGAGTCGGGGTCGTGAAAAATAAGCGGCTTGAAACATTTAAAAAATACATTTTTAATGATGTGTATTCAAACCACAATAGTCCATAGTGTTGACATTGCATGCTTGGCTGACTAAAGATGATCTGATGGAATACATATATGTATATCAGTTTAAATGAAATTATTTCTTCGGAGTCGGAGTCGTCTTCTTCTACACGACTCCGACGACGCCCTGTATTGTATAAACAATTTTTAAATGTGGGACCTATTTTATAGCTCGCTTTAAAGTTGTTTGCCTGGTTGGTTGCCTGTTTTCAACAACTATTCGAGAATTTTTCATCCTCACTCGCGAAATTAGTACTATCACAATCGTGGGATTTCGGGATCACAAATTTGGACGGGATCCCGGGATTGGACACCCTAGTCGCAACCCACATATTGCTATTACCGTGTTACAACAGAGTGTACTTTGTCAAGTGGTATGTTTATTATTTGTAAATTGTAACGCAATTTATTCGCAAATAAAAACAAACCGATCGGTTTTCTTAATCACCAGCACCGATTTGGTTTCAAAACATTGAAGTTGCAAATAAAATACGTTATTATTATTAACACATTAAATGCAATAAGTCAATAATATATGTAGTGTGCAATAAATAAAAACAAAAATTACTATATTCATTAGTGACAAGGTCGATTGTACTGAAATAAATGCTTCGGTAAAAATATAATGTTTTGTTGATAAACGTGCCCTAAATATTGTATTTACGATATATTTACTGCATAGTAATAGCTAGTCGGCATTAATTACACATGTGCATTTTGCGTAGTATTGCTTTATTTGCTGATTATGCACAGTGAGGGCCAAGGTGTGACGTCACTCGGGTAAAAGTTGGCGTCCGTCTTCGTCAACAATTTCTCGATCGGGCACGTAAAACTCTAAATGCACCGCGGACTATATATAATATGTTTTCAACATCAAAAAATGGACCAAAAAAAGACTGCTTTAACCTTTTCAGTACCGCGATGTTTTAAGCTAAAAAACATTCACTCACATACCTACCGCTTTTTTAAAAATAATTTTTGAATAGTTTTAAAAAATAGTACTGAATTTATGAATATTAAAAGTTTACTTATAAAATGATATATATATAGTTTAATATTTTCAAGTTACATTCGTGTTTTTCAGTGGATTTAAGGTATTCATGCCGTTCGTATGTAGCGCCCACCAGTGGCGTTACAGTACTGAAGCGGTTAAATCACATTTACAATTATTTCATAATGTATTATGTTTTAAAAAAATTTGAACAAACCTGATGACTTATTATATGTATGAATATTATTTGAGAAGATCAGCACCGTTTTCCGCAGAGTACATGACAATTTAGTGAAATATTTTGAGCAGGTGAAATTTTCAAAATTCAACATAAATAATGCTGATCGAGTAACATCCAATTTCATTACCAATCGTTTGCGACACCCTAATAATTTGATTTAGTTTTGTATGAATAGCACTGTCATACTGTATTCTGTTATCAGTTGATAATGCTCGTCATGAGCGAAGCCGGTCCTAATCATAAAAGTGGAATTAGAAGAAATGAGTGATTTATATTGTGAATACAACGCTTTTCCACCAAGTACTGACAGTCACTGCCTTAAAAGTGATGGATTAATTTTGAGCTTTCTTCTATTTTTATTTGTTTTTCATTACAGAAAATAGTTTGAATTTTCAAATATCTTTTTTCCCTGTTTCTGGGATGCCTGCATTAGGCGGCACCGTTGAGAATCCAAACCAAAAAACTTTAAAAAAAAAAACCTTAATTTCTCTCTATTCGGAGCATGTAAAGGAGACAGGCATGATTCAAGCTCTCTTGAGGCATCCGCAGCACATGTCCATACCAGGTCCGTCGTCACTTTGTATTATTATTTTAGGCGTAATAAGGGGCTGGTCAGTTCGCTCTCTTTTCTCCGTGTTTCTGACAAAGTCAAAACACCTTACACACCCCTAGTATTTGTGGCAGGCACCTTATATCAAAGCACATATTATACGATAACTATGTGCTTTCGTTAAACTTTCATAAAACGATGTTTTATGACCGCTTACACATCGACTGTGGAAAGGAAAATGTACGTAACTCACACATAGCAAATTTTACAGGAGACACAAAAAACGTGTTTTGATGATTTTGGGCCATATGCAAATTATGAAATAAACACACCCTCGAAGTGCACGGAGACTTCTAAAATGGTGTAAAATTGACATAATCTAATATTAATTTAAGAAATTGTACAGGAAAAACTTTTTTTTTCAGTCTATTTCCTTGGTTTCAATTTACACATGCTCATCTTTTTCCAAACTTAAAAGCTAAATTTAGATACTAATTCGGCATTTTCAGCTTACATCCTTGTGATATAATGTGTATCAAGTTGGATACATTATGATTATCGAAAAAAAGCTGTTTTGAAAAAACTGTGGGTTACGTTCTTTTTCCTTTCCACAGTCGATAATATATGCTAGCAATTTAAAATTTTACGTGTTTAAGAAAACTTATGTCGACAAACATTATAAAGTATTACTTATTAATAGCTAACTAGACAGACTTGATGAGAGAATAAAAAAAGAGCAAAATGAGAGAGCTAAGATAACATCCCTGTCATACGAGGTGACAGACACATTATTTTAACAAGAGTGACACATGCAATAGTAGAAACTGGCATCTTATTTTTAGCTCGAGTTGTAAATTCAACTGTTCCTTTGTCCATGAACTTTGCGACACGACAGTATTCATAATGGTTACCCCAACTCAGCGAAGATGTTCCTCATAATATATACATCACATAATAAACAATACCGAGTTGCCGATGACGTTTAATAAATATACGTGAAGTATTGTGAATGACAACACGTATAAGAAATTTGATCAAAACAACAAAAAAAATGAAGGTATATACGTGTTTAATATACGCCCTGCATAACTCGAGTGTCAAGGTCATGAAGGAGTGTCAGCAAAAACACAGCTTCCAGACGATCGGAAAAACAATATGTTTTTTTTAATTTGCCCCATACTAAATAAACAAGTCTTCGTGATACTGATAATTTAATGTGTGTTCGTATTTATTTTCATAGCTTTGATACAAAGAAATTAGAGAACTGAATGTCGACAATACTAAATAAGAGATTCAAACTACAACGCATGCTTAATTCAATTTAAGATAATCTAAAATATTTTTTTAATTTCCATTCTCTCCGTGTTGTTGCCGAATTTTCAACTCCGACTCAATCTCTAAATAGTAACTTTCATACATTGATATTACAACAAGTTAATGGATTTGTTTAAAAATACATAGACGTTTCCAAACGTAATGTTACCTATAATATAATATATCCTGAAACTTTAACTTCTTGCCCGATCCTAAGTGACTGTGCAACCGATTTATGAACAGTTCTCATGTAAAAACAAGTTATTTTTAAATGCTACATTTTAAGGCTAAATAGCATACTTGAGATCAATCATGGTTTTCAAGAATTAAATATGGTTTGAATATGTTGTCTTCGAGTGACTCATCGCTAAACTATTTATTTTAGACAGAGCAACGGACGGTTCTGGTTTTATCTTATCGTCTTAAATTGAATTCCTTTATACAAAAAAAAAACGTACGCAATGAAAAATTGATAACAAACAATAACAAAATATGCAACTTTTACATTCCATGTGAGTATGTACTATGTTAAAATATCTGTGTGCAAGATAGTAAGATGGAATGATTCGGACGACATTCTTGGTATTTAACCAGGGGTCTACAACTGAAATCATCTGTCGGATCAAATAAAATATTGCAAGTCTTTGATGGGCTACACCAGGCGTGGGGAAACTGCGGCCTTCTGGCCAATTCTCTAATTCTGTAAATTTTTGTAATTTCGTAAAATATTGGGATTTTCGATGTCAAAATCCTTGAAAGACCTTAAAAGGTCCCACGCTGATAATTTTGGAAAATCCGTAAATTTCTGGGCTTTAGAAATTGGCATGAAATTGTTTCCGGTCAAAAATTTCTTGGTCAATGTTTACTGCGGCCTTCATGTGGAATCAGAAAAATGAATGCGGCCTTTAGAGAAGAAAAGGTTCCCCACCCTTGGGCCACGAATATAAATATGTTGTAACTCAATAATAATATGACGTTTCATAGAATTAGATAATTTATTATCATATTTTTAAACATATTTTCGCTGATTTGCTTTACGCGAAATTTAGCAGAACATATGCACCGCGTCCTATGGCGCAGCGGTTAGCGTTGTGGGCGGCCGTATATGGATGATGGTGATTCCCTCCCATCCTTCTGATCGTTCAATAACTGGGCGTAGCGAGAGCGATTAGTTATCCACTAGTCTTTACCTAGCATTATCTTTTTATTCCTACTACTTTCTTTGAAAAGAAGAGGTTGAGCGACTGAGTAACAAATAGTTGTCGTAGAAAAAAACTTCTGTTGAGATACCTCCATTGCAGTGGCGGCCAGTCAATGTGGCATTGGATCAATGCACCTCTTGTATATGCAGGGGAGGTTATATTTTATGAAATAATATTCAAACATAACATATATACCATTCACTCATTTAAAATTCTTTGTGTATTTATTGTCTAAAATAAAATAAAATGTTCTAAAATATTTATTATAGACAATAAAATAAATGAAATATTTAAAATGAGTGAATGGTATAAATGTTGTTTAAATATGATTTCATGAAATATAACTTCCCCTGCATACACAAGAGGTGCATTGATGCAATGCCACATTGACCGGCCGCCACTGCTCCATTGGGAGGGCATACGCTCAACATTGGGAGCGGACATGGATAACAAAATACTACTAAGGTTACATATCGTCACTCACTAATTTCATAATTAAAATGTATTTTTTTTTTATTATATCGATGACAAGATTCAAAATGTATAGAATGTTGAAAATTTAAAAAAAAAAAGCCACACAAAGCCTTCAATTGGGTCACACGTGGGCCGCGTGCCAAGAGTTGAAAATGCCTGTATTAAACGATTCATAGAATATCCAAATAACATGAGATAACCACATAAATATAGGTATGAGTCAAAAACGTATTGAATGAATTATTTCACAGAAACAGGTCGGTTGCCTATCTACCTATTGGGAAAATTGATCGGTGACTAACCACTACGTGCAATCGTACCACGAAAGTCAACTGCCTTCTCTTCGTGTCAAGGATTTGTATTTTCGAGTTGTGATCATTTGCATATTACGAATGGGCATGGAGACTAGAGTAAAATTTATAGACGCCTTTCCTACAAAAGGTTGTAGCGTTAGCATAAAAAAAATGTCAAAAAACACGTCGAAAAATATATGATATCGTGTTTATTGATCAGCCCCACTGATTTTTGCCGCATTAATTATTCAAACGTTGAAATTAATTCACAAAGGTATTCGTTGTTTGATCGTTATCATATCGTAAAATGGTGGAAATCATTCAGTCATTTGCGTTTCATTTGTGTTGTTGAAAAATGTTTTTTTAAATCAAATTCCGATTCCCTTGAAGCGTCCTACAATCCTTCAATGGTAATTATGTACATACGTGAAGGAAACTACAATTGTGCTAAATTACCAGTTTAAAAAAAATAAACGTTTACATGAAAAAAATATTTGAACATTCTTACGGAGAAGTATGGCTGCATATGTATGTCCAAATGTCGTGTAGTCTCATATTTTTTTTATTGAATTGTCATTATTTCTTTATACATAGATACAGTGATTGCAGTCACATTATTTTTATTATTCGTTGCAAATGAAGAAAATAATTGTGTAAAAATGACAATATTTGTACATAAACATTAGCCTAATATTGAGCGTATTTCATTTCGGAGCAATTCCCTTCCTAGAATCAACGTCAGTAGAGCGCGACATGCCCACCGATGAAAGCAAAAACAAAATATCTAGGCCTGAATAGGAAGTATATTAAAAGCTTCTTGAAAATTACTTATAAGTAATAATTACCTCGTTTATTTACCATTCTAATCATGCGTTGTAAAGTTCTAAATAAATATTTGAAATATTTATTTCGCAATATTTTTTCCAGACTGACCAATAAGCAAAAAAGTTTTTATATTGCGTGAACCAATGGTAAAAATGATCAAAATATACAAAAAATCTATTCGTCACTTAAAGGGTTAATACTGATATGGTGTTGTTGAATTTTCCTACAGTCCTGCAAACATGATTATTTTAAATAACTTGAAGAATATGAAGAACAACAACAGCATCAAAAGAAGAAAAAACTTGCTGCACTAATAATTTTTAACGACATAGAAACTCGAGGGGGTTAGAAACAGTAAACGACGATAAAAATTAAAATGAAGCCACAATACATGACGATGATATTTAAAACTATGTGCTTCCAATACGAAACATTTGCTTGGTTTACGGTACGGGCCCCCAGTTTCGAGTTCACGATATTATATTCGAAACGTAAGTACATTCTTGCACCGAAATGTCCTCATTTTGATATTATATCATTCAGAGCATATTAGAATATTCTAAATAAACGATAACCAGTTATTCATGAGACATTTCTCAGTCACCGATTGAATCATAGAAATGAACCGGTGTTACATCTCACGAAGTTGATTGAACTCCGAGAAAAGAAAGTTCGAGTGATTACACAGATCAATACCGCGAAACAAAATAAAACAATATTCCCCCGTAGAAATGGTTCATTACACCCAATCAATGAGCTGGGCATTTTTCCGAACCGGCAGAAAAAGGTTTTCGATTTAAATTTATTCGATGGAAATCTTAATGACCCTTTCTATTATAATATAATAAGAAACGCGAAAGCGGTAAAGCATAGCAGAAATTGAATTTCTCCAAATGGGAAGATTGGCTCGCAGACCAGAGAAAGATTTTTAAATATATTCTCGCAATTATTTCAATGAAAATTTCATTTAAAGTATTTTTTATTTAAATTCATAAAAACTATAACTAAAAAGTATGCAATCACGTATAAGGATTCCAATCCCGGTATCCCGTCTAATTCTGCGATACCGAAATTCTTTGATTGTGACAGTACTAATCCCGAAATCCCGGGATTGAGAAAATCAGAGAAAGTTGTGCGAGGGCTAAAAAAAAGAAGATTTCAAATATTGTTTTTTTTTTTTGGTAATCCGTAAATTTCTGGGATTTTGAATTCGAAATTTTGAGGAGAGCTATAAAAGGGTCTCACGTTGTTTCGTCTTGGGAAATCATCAAATTAAAAATTGACAACATATACTTTGAATAGTCCCGATTCCCAATTTATACACGATTTTATGTTGAATTTTCAATCACGAGATCGGAAAAATTGTCAATCCCGAAATCACGGTTTCACTTATCGAAAGCATTTTTATAGGCTATTTTAGTCCTACATTATTTTGATATCTAATTCGGCTTCAAACCCGAAATAGCAATGAAATTAATAAAAAATATATATAAATAAAACAAACTACCTATTGTGGATGACAAAAACCGAGAGACCGAATAGGTTACGAAATTTAAAAGATTTGACAGTAAGATTTAAGGGACATTCCAAAGTATGTCTTCATCTTAGAAAGCACTACATAAATGATAGGCGACGTCGGCTTACTCACAAACTATTAAATCTTATGATATTGAATATTTGAAGTGAAATAGAATGACTTCTACACGACTTCTACATAACTTTTTACAAGCACCGTTCGTTTTATAAATAAGCGGTAGGTCAACCGACGAGATGAAAACGGGATACGAAAAATAATATCACACAATTTGATGAACAAGGTTCTAAGGAATTCTATACAAACATTCCACATGGAATAATGACATCGTTATCTTCGTTGCGCTCTTTCTTTGTGTACAATTTTCACTTCACACTAATCAAAGTATGTACAAATTGTGGCGGTGATGTTAGCGGTGATTTTTTTTGCATGCAATTCACGAAAATTACTAGCTCAGCCGTATTTTTTTCGTGGAAATCTGTTGCTTTCAGACACGCCGTGTAGTCAAATATTGCTCCGTCATCAATTCAAATGAAACAAACTGTACAAATTAGTATAAACTATAAAGTAACAGGCGTTGATTTAGCGTTGCGGTAAAACACATCAATATGGGGCATCATACAATAAAAAGATATTCATAATATTACATGGAGTAAATATTAAAGCACGAAACATCAGGCGAGCGAAGTCAAAAGTGTTGTCAATTAAAAATTTGTATTTTTGATGGATTCTGCAGTAATTTTGTGGAAGTTCATTTTTAATATTATAAAATTAAATTTGATAACTTTGTTATTTCACACGCTGTGTCATAAATTGTGATAGGTGCTTCGCCACTGTAAGAAGCATCCTCAGGCTGAATTATTAGAATTAGTACTTAGTACAAATTAGAAGAGTCAGTAAATAACATTTTTAAAAAGTACAGGCGGTTCATCAGTGTTAAACTTATTTGCTTGCAATGCTGGTATCTTATTTCCTACCTCATTTCAGTAGGAAATTAAGAAAAAAATGGTAATTAAAAACAAAATAATTAGAATAAACTTTTAGTTTATTCGAAAATCTTCCGACATTACGTCTGAGGATGGTTTCGGAAGAGGTCGAACACTTCCCCCTGAGAGGTAAAGTGACCCAAGTGGTATTTTAGGACAAAATGAGTCAGATGCGTTATAATATTCTACACATCTTATAGTATCGTAAAAGCGAAGTGAGCTTATAGTTAATACACACACAACAATAGCGTATCTCTCAAAAATAGAAACATACAATTCAAAACAGCACTAAGTAAAGACGTGATTGTACTTAACAGTCTAATCAGGATTTTTTTTTTCCATTTTACTACATGGCCCACTTCACTTCTTGTGGGGCTCAATTTGTAACGCAACATGGAGAGTAACATTGCTGTAATAATTTTATTTATATTAGTCCTCAACATTACAATTTATTTCACTTATCATAAAATACTAACGGTATCATTTTTTTAAGTACGAGGAAAAATCGCTACATATCTGATAAAAGATTTCACATAAACAGATAAGGGGCAATATATAATATCACGAGACTTACCCCAGGATGAGCCTAAGCCTCAGACTAACCGATAAAATCTTTATTTCTTTCGTATGAATACCAGACCAAGCAGAGGTTAGGCAATTTGGAGACCCCCACGGCGAAAATAATACAAAATCGATACAGCTTGTTATTAGGGACACAGATAGTCTGCCATATTCATTATATACGATATCGAGCAAGGTTGAAATATAGATGGATAAATAAAGACATTTTGCGGCTTTTACGTAGTATGTAACAGCCACCGATATTGGTTTTTTAGTATGCGGCGCATTTAGTTATAATGTATATATTATTAACAACACTATAAATATAGACATCTTTAACAATAAATACAAGGTAGATACTAGGGCTTGTCGGTTTTCGCCAAATTTGTGACATTCGAAAACCGGTTTTTCATCTTCGTAACCGGTTGTGCCGAATTCTCCATAAACGAGTCTATAAACAAAAGGACAGAAAATTTGCGTAATTTATTTGATGGTTTAAAGACCCCACATCATTACCCACCGAAAGGGTATTTTCGATATCAGGAAATTTTGTTACAAAACGATCAGTGGACGCTTCCGTGTTTTCTTAAATCATATATTCTTAGGAGTAACACCAAATAATTTCTTGTTGTGTATTGTTATGTATTTAAATAAACAACATATAAAAAAAATTAACTTCTCTCTATTTTAATTGAATTATCCATTTTTTTTAGTAAAACTTCGAAAACCGGATAAAACCGGTTTTCGGACAATATTGACGTTCGAAAACCGGATTTTTTCAAAAGTCGGTTTTTTATAAGCCCAAGTAGATAAGTTCCAAATAGTGAAAAGTAAAGTAAGAAAAAACCGTGTTGATTGATACAAATAATGTAATAATGTTGATTGTAGACCCAATAAGTAAATTACACAAAATATTTTATTAAAAAATAATACTATGCATCGCTTCTTGTTTATATGTAAGTATACGGGAACTGGACATAAATCACTTTCATCTCTAGAAATTTCTGACGCATCTAATGTGTTAGAATCTAATGAAGACTTTTGTTTGTTATAGTCTCGTGTTTTTTGATTTAGGGAATTGTGAAAAAATATATTATTCGTTATTTTTAGTGCACCATACTATTTGAAAATCGTGTAAAAAAATAGTGAAATTGATATATATTTTTTTTAAATAATAATAATAGAAAATTCTTATTTCATAGTATTGAATAAGTTAGGCAATATAACATAATATCATTTATATATAATATTAATAGCTGTCGTGAGGATCCGGTTACGACAACTTGTTACCAACCAATGAAAAATTATGACTTCAATAAACCGAAAATTTTCAATGTTGACAAGCTGGATAATTGGGATATTTATCTGAGATAGACTGACGAGAAAATTGGCATGTTTGCTTAATAAAATCAAGGTTTAATTTTAAAATTAATTGGTTTTAAGCACGGCAAAAAAATGCTAATTATATTCATTTAATTTCAATGGCTAGACATGAGTTGTTTCGTACTGAAAATAAGACATAGAATGATTGAACTTTATGCCAAACAATCGGTCCAAGAAAATAGGAAATGATATTATATCAACATATACTGGCGTAAATAAAGGGTTAAAAAAATAATGCATGAGAAACTGAATACTACAGAAGATTGTTGATTAGATAGAAATACTCACTAAGCTCAGTGAAAAAAAACATTTTGTTTTTTTAGCACAGCGATTGACAGTTATCACGTGATTGTTACAAAATAACGAAGAGTCGCATCAATTTATGCTGCTAGTAAATATCATCAGAAGAAAGACTTCATAACTGAGATGCCACAATTACTTACAAACATGTTTCGCACGCGATTGTACAATTGCGAGAAAAATAATTTAATGATTCTTATTGTCAGTCAGTCACCTGCCCAGCTCGCATCACCAATAACAACAAATGAGAATAAATAGTGTTGTCAAATGTAAATGCACCTCAAGACTTTCAAGAAAGGGGAAAAATTTCAATTGTACACTTAATGTTTTTACACGGTTTTGAAATAGCACGCTTCGCCAAAAAAACGAATACTGTATTTTTACACGAATTATTTGTTCAAACACGATGGTCAGAAACAAAAAATAACACAAGACAGTAATAATAAACAAACGGCTTCATTAGACGTGTCAGACAATTTATAAACCAAGAAAGCGATTATTGTCCAGTCCCTCATGAAGTCCCCGTTTATAATCAAGTAACGGTGAATATTATTCTTTTTTAAAGTTAAAATACATATTTTGGGTCTTCATTACTAACTATTTTACACGATTTTCTATTCCGCAGTGCTGTTTTTTTTTTAAATAGCTTGATTTTTTAGTTCAGGGCACTAATCTTCAATTTTTCTATAATTCGATCACATTTTTACACGGTTTTTTTGGAACGTATCTACTATGTCAAGTCACAAGTGTTTGCGCAGTATATAAATATATCAGAATCAGGAAATAAGCTTAAAAAAATAATAAATCGAAATTAACCTTAATAACTAACTATTATACTTACATAGAGGTAGTGTTTATTTTCAACCAATTGGGTATATGAACCAATATGAATCACAAGATATTCTACCCAATTATTACTTCTCATCGCAAAAGATTTCGCGAAGCACTCTAAAGTTTAGTCGATGTAGGTACTTTGAAAAGTCATTCATATTCAAATAGCTCCCCCGCAGTCGAGCCACTTTTCGCGTGAGAGATTTACAGATGATTTTTTAGCACTGGGGCTCTTGCAAGAACATAATACATACTCCATCAAATGTTTACGCCATTGTTTTATGATAAACATTTTTTTTAAAATCATGGCGCTACCACTTCCGCTCAATGGCCACACCAAACGTGAAAGACTTGAATAGTAATCGTAAGCAGAGAGCGCTCTCGATTTACATCTATCTGAAGACCTCCACAGTTTATTGTATTACGATATGTATAAAATAGAAATATGCGGTAAGTTTTTGGTGACAAAGCGCACCAAAACATTCCCTTCCCTAAGCAATATCTAAATATGAAACGCAGAATAAATTCACAGCCTTCCACATGAATACCGTAATATACTATTGAACAAAATAAAGGTTTTTCTCAATGAGGCTAGAGCCTACTTTATAGACGCGAATCACCGTTCATCATCTTGA
Organism: Himalopsyche tibetana; assembly: GCA_030503985.1. Lineage (NCBI taxonomy): Eukaryota > Metazoa > Arthropoda > Insecta > Trichoptera > Rhyacophilidae > Himalopsyche > Himalopsyche tibetana. The sequence goes on from JAPJYX010000007.1 coordinate 19,181,942, forward strand.
AGTTTCAACTTTGTTCACTTCGTTTGAATGTCATGTTTTTAGCGGCGCTTACGGAATGAAGAGTTGCTTATCAATTTTCGCATTCAAACTAGGCTAACGAATTGTTTAACTTCTCAACATTTTGCATCGACCAGTCATGATAAATAATGTTAAAGAGTGGTACCGCCAAATTCCCCTATAGTAAGATTGATATTATGGTCCCGCCCGTTCGTTGAAAATTGAAACTCACTTCGTGAATGAACAAACATGAACTAAAAACGTCTGAATTGACAAAAATGCACACAATTTTTGGTTTCATCAATGGTTTAATTAAATCCATACGGATAAATTTCCCTAGTAATTACAACACTCAATTGTTTTATAAATTATAGTTTATTTTTCTAGAGAAATAAAAAAAGTCAAGCTAGGCCGTGCAGACACTACGTACATAAACTAAAAGTGTAAATTTTTAATGCTGGTATGAAAATACCTTCAGTCAAAGGTCGAGCAAGGATCAATTATTGTCAACTTTCTAAAAGAGCAACATTACAATTAAGGATAAGGTCACGCAGGTTTTAAAACTAGGCGTTTTACATTCTCGAAATTACATTGTAGATTGCAATGACGGTGAACCGATGCGATGACTTTCGTTATAACTATTTACCAAGTTCAACGGTAGATTTTGAATTGAATAACTGTATAAATATCAAATTATTTACTGACAAAATTATAGTATGTTACGATTGAATTACAAAAGTTTTTGAGTGGGAAGAAGTATCACAAATAGAGTTCAAATAAACCACACAACTCACAAAGTACACTTTTCGGTACAACATATATCTAAATGTTCAAACAAGGAAGAGCGATACTTTCGATGGTTTCGGCGGTAACTTTGTGCAAGTTCATTTTAATAGAAAATTTGAATTAACTTTGATTAATCCACGTATTGTGTTACTAACTGTATAATAAATGTAAATAATCATAATTTTAATCAGATTTGTAATTTAGAAATACTCCACCGAGTAAATAAAAAGGGGTTAAAGATGAATAGCTTAGAATTTTTAGAAATTAATAAAACTCTTAACAAAAAAGAAATATTATTAAATAATATTCTTAATAGCACAGGTGGTTCCCCGTTACTCAAATTGTTTCCAATTAATAGAGTAATCACAAACCTAGATGATTGATTGTAGCTCATTAGTTTTAATAGTTTGTAATGTTTAACGTCATTAGTAGTATGATTAAATTTGTTTGCACTGTTTCGATTTTATAATCCCCTCTTTGCTTCCCTTAAAAAGGAAAAATCCCAATCTGATTGATTACAAATCATTAGTATAATTAGTATCATTATCTGTTTGTTTTATTTCGATTCTACACCCCCCTCCTTGCTCCTCTTAAAGGGAAAAAAACCCAAACCACCATTTTGTAATTTTATAATTTTAAAATGTTAGAATCAATCTTGCTTTATTACTTAAGCAAACTTTGCGATAGTAAGTCTGAAGATGCCTCTGAAAGAGGCGAAACACGTGTCACAGTTAGTAACACAATACGTGGAATAATCAAAGTTAATTCAAATTTTCTATTAAGGAAGAGCGACTTCCTCAACTTAGGCGGTTTAAAAATATATACATTCATTTGAAAGCAAACGGTGGGCAATTGGATATTAATTGCAAAACAAACTTTTAAAGAAAACATGGAAACTTATTCAATGCATCTTAATATTCCTTAAATGAAAAAAGTTATCAATAATTGACAATTAAACATTTACATAGAGAAGTATTAAATGAATACGATTTGTTAATTCTACTACCCGGGCTAATTATCAGTTCACTATTAGCTGTTTAAAATTTTATCATCAGTAAAACCATTTATATTCGAGATTTGGAGAGTTCGAGCTTAGAAAAATTTGTAGTAGATATAGTTTATCTAAAGGACATTTTACAATACAAAACTGAATTTTCGCAAGGTGCGCTAAACATTCTTGACCGGACTGTACTTGAGAATTTATTAGTTTATGGATAAATTTCTTAGTTCTGGTGTTCATTCATATCGGTCTTAAAAGTGGATAATAGCTTCGTTACCTTTCCACCTGCATCTACATTTTCCTCACGAAGCAGCATTTCAAAATGCAATGCCAGAATCTTGAGAATCATTTGAAGTTACAAGTGCAAAAATTCTACAGAGTTTTAAAGCTGGTTGCACAAATCTGAGTTTACGCGTTATTCAAAATTGAAAAACAAATCATATATTGACTTGTATTTACAACCGCACAATTAAAACATTTGAATAAAAAAAAAACAATCATGGAATTAAAGATAGTTTATATGCAAAATCAGTACAAATGAAAAGCTAGTATTTGTTAAAGTAATCAAGGTTGTGGCAAAAAAAAATATGAATACGTAAGCAATGCAGTTTGTTGGAAAATATGCATTGTTTGAAATGTTCTGTTGGCGTTTTCAATAAAAATTCAAGGGAATGGGCATTTGCAGAATGCAGCTTCGTCTACTCTATCGAGCACAAAACGACATTTAAAAAAAATCATGATCCGAAACAGTGGTATGAAACCACTGATCGGCAGAACGGTGATCACTTCTTCACACTTACCATGTTCTACAGAAGGAGAAGATTTCGCATGTTTTAAATATCAAATATGGATTCCTCAAAGACAATCTTTTTTTTTGTTGATCATCGATTTTTGATTGAGTTTTATCAAAGCCCCCTATGCTATGGTTTTATGCATTAAATTGAAGGACTTCCATCAATGCTACGTCAGGTGTATCGAGTCTGAAGACGCTTCACAAACAACAAGTGCAACATTAAATTTGAATCGTTCAAACTATGTACATTCTCACAAATTTTGTCACTAACGACCCAGGTTTCGCCTTTCGGCATCTTCAGGCATTCAAGTGCACGGATGAACTTGAACTGACACTTAGCAAATGAAAGTTTCGTGCTTATATAAGACATAAATGCATCACTGAGTCCAAAGCTATTTTCCAGGTTTTTTTCCAAAGCTATTTTCCAAAGCTAGAAACCCGGGTCGTTAGTGACAAAATTTGTGAGAATGTACATAGTTTGAACGATTCAAATTTAATATTGAAATTCCACCAAGCACCTTCAGTCGAAATCTTAAAAAAAAAAGTGCAACATGTGGAATAAGAAATGTTATTTCTTTTTATAAATGATACAAGAAAAATCACACCAACAAAAATAGTATATTTTCGTTTTCCATTCATTATTCGAAATCATTGATTAAAATTCAGACTTCAGCTAAGATGCCAAGTACCGTTACTTGTATTTAGATTAATGTATTATTCTGTCGTTTGCGAAACGCGTCACGTTATTCTAAAAAAAAATACGCAAAATATGTCTAGAAGTTTATTTTTGTATTGTATATTTGGCACGACGTATCCATTGTAATCCGGTAATCACACTTCTATGTCGAAATTAGCTCGAAAAAAAAACATATTTTCCTGGCATAGGCAAAATTACATCGCTCAAAGGTGGGAAATGACCTACATAATTTTATCTTCGCGAAAAAAGCATCCGCGGCGATGTCTCGCGTCTAATACGTCAAATCCGGACGTTATAATATATTATAATATTATGAATAATTCGAAGCCATTCGTGACCGCTGGCCAGAAGTAATTGTTGGGCATAGCGAAATGCCGGGCACGTTTATACAGTCGATTAGGCAATAAGTTTTGGAAACAGCTTAAACGATTTGTGTGAAATATATACAAACTAGGGTTTATACAAAAACCGGCTTTAGAAAAACCGGTTTTTTTTATTCTAAAACTCGGTTTTCAAAGTTTCAGCAAATTGTACTAAATAAGTGCATCTAAGTCGAAATTCATATATGTTCAACAAAATAAACCTTAAAATTATCAACAGATCAATTTCATGTGGGTTGACTATTAACCGCTTCAGTACCGTAAGGACACTGGTGGCCGCTACATACGAACGGCGTGGATACTTTAATGCTACTGAAGACCACTAATGTAACTTAAAAATAATTGACTGTTTATATCATTTTATAAGTAAACTTTTAATATTCATAAATTCAGTCCTATTTTTTAAAACTATTCAAAAATTATTAAAAATATGCGGTAGGTATGTGAGTGAATGTTTTTTAGCTTAAAACATCGCGGTACTGAAAAGGACAAAATATTGTTGTATCATTTATAGCCAAGGCATTTTCAATTAAAAATACTAATGTTTTTCTTTTATTAAATAATAAAAAAATAATATTAATTCCAATTCAAAAAAAATACAATATTCATTTGTACTACTTTCAGTTTTATTTAAAAATATCAGGACCGTGGAATCGTGATAAATGGTTTCCATCAGTGAAAATCAGTTGATAATGCTCGTCACGCATTGCATGCATATTGCATTTTTTTAGTCACACCAAGTATTAAAAGAGCACACCCTAAAAGTGGTTAATTCCAATATTTGAATCCGGAATACAGAGTTTAAAAGAATTTTGATCGAAACCCGGTTTTAGGAAACCGAGAAGCCCTAATACGAACACCTCCGTGAAATAATAGTGAAGCCCGCCTCTTCGTCGGCTTCTTCCGGTTGATGCAGGTCAAACGGGCGATACGTTTTGACATGCATTTTTCATTCGTTCATTTGTCGAACACACCCGTACTTAGTCACTGAGACATCGTGACAAATCGTCACGTAAATTAGATTACCTGGAAAATGCACTAACTAAATGAAATCTAAATTTAAACACGGATTTCGATAAGGTGATTTTTATTCGAAAGAATAAAAATGATTCCCACACAATGCAAATCAATCGCATTTCGAATTTATACACATGCGAAAAGTCATTTTCAAGAATTATGACGAATAATATAAAGAGTAAATTGAGAAGCCAAACACTGTCGGTAAATCAAAATTCTTACCAAGAAACTAGAGGTCTCCACGGGCCAAAATTTTACAAAATTACCCGGTCCGAACCCGAGAAGCTCAGGCCCGAGTCTATTACCACACTTGTTACCCGAACCAGACCTGAAGCCCAGATGTCTACTCCTTACGACCGAAAAAGAACCCGTTTTTTATAAATTTCCAAAATTTCCGATTCTCTATAGAGCCGGTAATAATTAAAATCGTCAAGGCTGACTTATGACACGAAGATAGTCTGAAATATTTTTATGAATAAATAAATTCCTTACCCGGGCCCGGCTTGAGCCCGAAACTCAATAGCGCTTACCCGCCCGAACCCGGCCCGCGAGCCGAGGGCCAGGCCCAGGCTCGTGCAGACCTTATAAAGAAAAGCATCAAGTGAACGTAAGAATTTTTTTATTCCCATCAGCAAAAAGGGTATTTTCTTCAAAATTATGTAATTGTCAACGATAGCAAGAAATATATATATATATATATATATTTTAATATTTTGGAGTCGGTTTAGTAGGCTTTATTTTAAAAAAAAAAAAACGAGTTATCAATTCGTTTTTGTAAAAACATAATTATCATTTTTATTGAGTCGCTATATGTACTACTCATATTTAGCGAATTTAGCCTAGCAATGTCTCGGAACATTTTCCGCATCCTGGCAGGATGGGGCATACAAAGTATATGTAGTTAATTAAATTAATGAGGAAGGCCTGTTTTCTGTTCATTCAATTACGAACATTAAATAATACCACGATAAATCGGCAATATACACGATGTTTGCATCGTATAATAATGTAAGCCGTTTGTGTTTACTTCGTACACTTGCCCAAGAATGTCAGTGTTTATCTACTCATTCACTTTTATCAACAAGCATACCTGCTGATAGTATTGTTGTGAGGCACATATTTAATTGTCGATAAACCTATTTAAAAAATATGATAACAATGTGACGATTGTGTACTCGATTTATCGATATTTAACGTTAGATTTTGTTTGACACGTCGAAATACATATATACATAGGTTTTAAAGCTCAAGTATTTGACTGACATGATAAGATGTTTTTGATTGCTTTTTCTCCTCTCGGCCGGTGTCGGCAAACACCGACTTATTTCCCTGACACGAAGTAAGCAACAGGTAAATGGTGAAGTGGCATTTGATAGGCGATACGTACTCTTTGGAAATCGATTCCACACTTTGTCGGAATCGGTAAACCACATTCGGGAGGAAATACGATCAAAGACGACGTGCGGTCGGGTATTGGTATACAAACCAAGTCTTTTATGTAGTTGAAAGGAGAATAAAGCTTTTTCAGAAGTCACTGAGCTGAAAACAAGACTTGATTAGTATACTTTTCTAGAATTAGTGTTTATAAATAATGAGTGAAAATATAAGGCACTCGATTTATTGTAAAAATACGTTGTATGATTAAATTTTGTCTTTGGAGATCAGAAGGTGTTAGGTGTTTCAAATATTCATTAAATAAATTATTCGATTTTGAAAATCTTATAATATTCGGATATATTTTAAGATTTCGACTGAAGGTGCTTGGTGGAATTTCAATATTAAATTTGAATCGTTCAAACTATGTACATTCTCACAGATTTTGTCACTAACGACCTGGGTTTCGCCTTTCGGCATCTTCAGGCGTTCAAGTGCACGGATGAACTTGAAATGACGCTTAGTAAATGAATTTTTCGTGTTCATATAAGAAATAAATGTTTCATTGAGTTTAAAGCCATTGCTAGCGAAAAGGATAAGCTCATGGGAATATGCCCACAGATTTGAGTATTAAGTAGTTTTAAGAATTATATTCAATTGTTTGTCGGCAAAGGTTTTATGATTATATTTATATAGGGTATAGAAGTGGAGATCCCGGCATGTCTAATATTCCATTTAAAATCGAAGGCTATGCAATTGTGCTCTGTTTAGTTCCGAAATTTCATGGAAAAAGAGCTTATGACCGTCGGTATTTGGATGTAACATTTCTATCCCTTGTTCCTGATCGGGTCGTTAGTGACAAAATCTGTGAGAATGTACATAGTTTGAACGATTCAAATTTAATTCGGATATATGTTCGAACTGTACATTTTTTTTTTTGTAAAGCGTAAGGAAAAATAATCAATAGAATAACCAATTCATTAGAGAAAAAGAGTGTATTTATATTGCATTACAGCAATTAATTTCAACTTGTTTCAAAACAAATTAAACAAAGCGCTTTCCATTTACTAATACGTATTACTATTTATACTTATAGACTTCGTGCAACAAAGTGCATCATAAAGCAACGTTGTATTTATTGCTCTGTAGTCTGTACAAATTGTGTTCTAAAACATTTCAGTCAATTCCGGCGAGGTTAATTGCGTTGAGATAGTTTTAAACTCTAAATCCGATGCAGTCGTTTCCAAAAAGACATTGCGCTATTCTGAAGTAGATAAGAGGAATTAAAAAAAATGAATGCTTTTAATGGCAGAATTTCTCATTATCTTGACTACACTCTCGATTATTATATTATACATCATTGCAAACATAAATATTTCGGCCCCGGCCGAAATAAGGTAAAACCATCCTGCGTGCCCGGCTTCTTTTTGAAGAGAAGCATCGTTTCTTAACCCTTCCCTTACTATGCAAAAAAAGCACAAGCTCTGAGCTGTGTATCCGTTACACATCAGGCAAACGGGAGTGAATCATGACAATTATATGTAGTACTGCTGTAGTAGTGTTATATAATTGTCATGATTCACTCCCGTTTGCCTGATGTGTAACGGATACACAGCTCAGAAGCTTGTGCTTTTTGCATAGTAAGGGAAGGGTTAAGGGCTTTCTAAAATTGCTTAAACTGTGAAATTACTTTGTCAAATCAAATGAAAACTTATGTGATTACCTGAAAAAAAGAGTTCATTTGTTACGTAGTGCCATATTACAATATTTGCACACGTACCGAGTGTCACTCCTTATTTTGCTCGCCACAAACTTTGCAAATTCTACAGGGCTATTTCTTTTTTGCTGCTGCTATTGGTATCAAAATATGTTTAATGATGCATCCTGCCATCCTGTTGTGTGCATTACCCAAATTTACAATTTGAAATGGACTCGGTGACTGCACCAACAAATGCGTCATGGAAGCATCAAATATTGTTTGATAAAATCAGTAACTATTTTAAATGAAAATTATAATTTTATTGAATGACTTGAATATCTAATAATGGCTGATATCGGTCTTTTCTTAAAAGTGTTGCTAAATTCTACAATTATGACGTAGAACATCACGTGAAAACACGGTTCCGATTCAACGTGTTAATATTTTCTTGCGTATCACCGTATGCAAATATGCCTAATTAATGGACTAAGGAATCTTTATGAGGTCTAGGTAACTTATATTGACAGCATTGCTACAACTTCATAAACCCTGTGTCATACAACTTTAAACGTACAACATACACACAATTTTTTAGTATCAATTACCTGAACTGGTGCCATTCTAGATTATTTAAATAAAATTGCCGTCTTCAATTATTAAAACAAAAAAAACATAAATTAAAGACCAACTATGATAGCAATGATAGCATGCACATTTTCATCTCCTGTGATTATTACAAAAATAAAGCTTTATAAAACGTTGTTTCAATGGATGTATTTTCATTTCGAAGTACTGCTGAATATAATATAAAGGACGCTGCATTCTGAAAATGCCACTCCCTTGAATTTTTATCAGAATACGCTATCCGTACATTATAAAAAATACATTGCCTACGGCATGTTTTTATTTCATGATTCAAAACGTTGTTTTATCAAACCTAATTGCCAATGGAATAAAAAAAATATATGATTCATTCAAATGTACAATGGCAACATTTCTTTATTAATATAATTAACATGTCTTAGTATAATTAATTAATTAAATGGCGCACATAATCATAAGGACACATTTTCAGAATATTATCAAAACGAAAAAAATATATGAAATGATGCGAATTTTAAAGAGGTTTAAGAAACAGTAATGATTAAGTTGCTGAATCACCGCTACTAAAGCCCCTAATGTAACTAATAATAAATATCAGTTTAATTTAACCCTTTTAATACCCTTGAGCCAATATTTCGGCTTTCATATAATCGCCAAAAATACCCCTAGCCGATATATCGTGGTACATATATTTTTTTGTATGTAACATAATTTAAGTTAAAATCAGAAGTGTCATAACATAGGGAACTTAACCTTCGACATCCAAGCCACTTACAGGTCCGAAAATGTATTATACAGCCCCACAAAGAGTTGTTTTTTCCATTAAAAAAGTTGAAATCTGATGTATTTTTTTATTTCAATTTTTTAAAATGTAATTTTTGTTCCAAGTTCTAATGATGCAGATAAAAATATAGTAAAAGAAACACTATTGTAACCCCCATCCTCAGTAAAATAGTAATTATAGAATAATAATATATATAATGCAAAAGTTATTACGGATTTTTTGATTTCTTTGATGGAGTGTCCCTTCCCAAACTCTCTGTATGTTTTCTAAATACAATACGTCGGGGCTGTAAATAAGTCTGTAATGTTATTTCTTCATAAAATATTTTAAAAAATATCAACATATCTTTTTGTTTAATACTTTTTCATGAATTTACAAAAATACTTAAAAAAACAGATATTTCTCAGGGTATTTTTGGAGAATCTGTGAAAAATTACGGGGTATTAAAAGGGTTAAGCTATGAACTATTTAAAAAAAATATGTATTTGCAGAACTTAATACTTTGTTATTGTTTAACATATTGATTTAGTTGAATACGATTTCCTGTACCTAAAGCGTGTTCATAGTATAATCGACATTTCGATATAATATAAAGAATATAAGTTTTATTAAAATGAAAAAGGCACACATGGTAGATATCAAGATTAAACTCTGTTTGAGTACGGAAAATTTCTTCCTTATTTTATTTACACTACTCATAATGATCCTGCAGTGTGTCCTTACGTGGAAAGACCATTAAAAAAACTTTATTCTCCCCAGTAGTTTGTAAACATATCACTACCAGAAACACATTGGAAAAAAAGTAGATAGTAAAAATAATTGTAAGGTTTCAAGCGATAGAGATGTCAAAAACTTACGCAAAGTACATATAAATTTATGTCAAAATTCATAGTGAATTATTTGAAAAGGAGATTTTTTTAAATAGTATCTTTTGCAAAGTAAATTAAATTTGTGATTAAAGCTCAGGTGTTGTTCAAGAGAAGCATTTGCATAGGATGCTCGTTACAATTTCATGTATTGTTGTTCTTCTTGGAACGCTGTATTTTTTTGTATGAATAGTAAAGCAAATTCGAAAAAAAAATCAATTACGAAAGAATAAGACAATCTTAACAATTTTACAGCGAAGAATCGTCGGAAGATGTTTTTTCTGTAATTATTTTTATTTTTTTAAAAATGTCTTGATTAGGGTTTGCATTACAGTTATATCGCCGAAAATTAGCCACCGGTAATTACAGAAAAATATTTCATTGCGAATTAGGGAAAGATACAGGCATATCATAACGAAAGATTGTTGCAAATGTGCATCTGGAATGTTTTGTTTTTCAACTCTAGCTATATTTTAACTAGGGCTTCCAATCCCGAAATCCTGGGAATTTGATAGTTTTAATCCCGGGAATTCGGGATTGAGAATATTAGAGAAAGTTGTGCGTGGGCTTAAAAAATAAAAGGTTACAAATTTGTTTATTTTGGCATGTCCTGGCTTTTTCAAATTGCAAATCTTGGAAAAGTTTTTTTTTTTAAAAAAGGCCCCGTGTCGTTCCAATCTCGGGATCACAATAGGGGTCCAGGATTGGATGCCCTAATTGGGTGTCATTTGCCATCCACACCAAAACGACCAAACTCTGGAGCTATATTAGTATATTATAAGAACTTACGTCATTGGTTATACATTCATCATTGTATCTGTATTGTTATTTGAATTGCATTTTTTTTTTAATATTCTACAAATAAAATTATCTGTCGACCCGACTATAAGAGTATTAAATCAGAACAATCGTTTTCACCTGTGGAAATATGGAACGCTTTGTTACTGGGGTATTTGTTGAAGACGCACTAGATATGTAGAAATATACAAAATCAATTCAGACATACGTAAATAATCATAGGAAACAGATAAAATCAAACGATGTAAATTTTAAATCACATTACATACGCATAAATTTGCAAAATCAAGATAATCTATTAAAATTTCCGCTATGTACTCACTCCAAGTTCAACAATTGAGAAATATATAATTCTATCAGACATATATTTATGTAAATATTATAGCGTATGTTATCTACGTTCGGGTGGCGTTTTATACTCGAACAAATCGACAGAACTGTAATTTATTGAACAAATCAAATTAAGGATAAACTTATCTCAGGATCCCGTGTTTTAATTTATATTTTTACGATAATTTAAAGGTATGCTTGATAAATTATTTATCGATATTATAAAAAAAAAATGCGTGGGTGTTGTTGGAGGTTCAACGTTCGTGACGGCATACATCCGCGCGAAGTAATCTTCAACGTTTTTTCGGTACCCTTTAGCTTGGCACAGTCGCCTCGGTTCACAACGCCTCCGAGAAAACTATTCACGTTTGCACTTAGCTAGAGACGTTAATACAGATAAAGTAAAGATACTCGAGAAGCGAGCAGTCGCATTTGTTTCGTGAAGAATTTTTCGAGAATCGTTTTTCATAAATTTATTGCCATTTTTTTTCTCACGGTCAGGAGTTGTTGAATTGTGTAAAGACGATTGCATAGTCTATTCATAGATAATGATGGAATATTCACTGTAGTCCGTTCCCAATGTAGAGGGGGGCAAATAGATTCCTTAAAGGGGCACCTTAACAGAAGTTGTTCTACGATTATGGATTGTTATGACGTATCAACCGCTTTTTTCGAAGAGTGCAACGATAGAAGCATGACTATAAAAGTACTAGTAGTGAGCTGATCGTTCGCCATCTAGATGGGTAGAGTTTACTCTACCGATCAGGCGGGTTCTGGGTTCGTTTCCCGGTAAGGTGAATGTCAAATTTAAATTTATTTTATGAGACTTAAGACGTGAGTGTTCGTAATGTCATTCCACCTCGAGTCTCGTGACTTAAAAAAATAATTCTCATTGAGTTTTTCTCGTATGATCTTTCAACTTCAAAATATTAGTCGGATTGGCATTAGCTGTAATGCCAAATATATATTTTTTTTAATAAAAAAAATATGTCGTTTGAATGGGAGAACATTTAAACTGCGGTGGACACGGTCTATTCATAATTGAAAGACATATATTGCAAAATAAAACTACTATTTGTACTTATTCAACAATTGTAATCAAGATCCGGACCGGTTTTCCTCATAGAGATTTAGTCATAAAAAATATTTATACAGAAAAATCTTTACACATATTTAAGTGCATGATCTGAAATTAAAAATCGTGCACACCGCAATAGTACAGGACAGGGGTGGAGAACCTTTTCTTCTCTAAAGGCCGATTCGACATGAAGGCCGCAGTAAACATTGACTAGGGAATTTTCGGCCGGAAACAATTTCATGCTAATATCTAAACCCCAGAAATTTGCGGATTTCCCAAAATTACCAGCGTGGAACCTTTTTTTAGGTCTTTCAAGGATTTTGACATCGAAAATCCCAAGAATTTACGAAATAACAAAAAATTACAGAATCATAGAATTGGCCAGAAGGCCGCACCAGAGTAGCCAAAAGGCCGCAGGTTCCCACCCTTGGTATAGGATGTAAATATAAAGCGAGTATAAATATAATATGGACTTCCTTGATTTGTCACGTCACTTTACGAAAACTAACGAGTATTGGCTACGCTTTTATCTGAATAACATCTTCGCCTCCAAATTCAGACTGAATGACGTCACGGATTCACGATGGGGAAAAAAACGTGCCGAGGAATAGAGCTCGGCGCATAATTAGGCGAATAGTGACCCTGCTAAAACTCGTCGGGTATACGGCTTGCAATGATCCAAACGTGTTTTTGCGATAGCTAGTCAACAAAGCTGGTTTTCTCATGGTTTGCGTGTGAAAAGTTACCAAACATCTTTCGACTGCCATAATTTTCATAGTTTAGTTTCTGCATGCACTTCTGCATAAGAAGTTATTTGAGTTGACAGTGGTCTCAAATATGTATATATCGATTGCGGAAAGGAAAAAGGGCGTAAGCGACACATAGCGAATTTTACAGGAGGCACGAAAAACGCGTTTTAATGATTTTGGGCCATATGCAAATTATGAAAAATACACAACCTTGAAGTGCACAGAGACTTCTAAGCATGTGTTTAATTTACATTATCTAATATTAATTTAATAAATTGTCTAGGAAAACCCGTTTTTCAGTATTTTTTCGTGGTTTCAATCGTCACAAGCTCATCATTTTTCAAACTTAAAACCTAAATTTAGATACTAAATCGGTATTTGCAGCTTATAACGTGTATCAGGTTGGATACATTGAGATTATTAGTTTGCTACTTTCAGTTTGTAGCACAATATGTGGAATAATCTAAGTTATTTTATATTGTGTATTAACCCTCCAAGGACGAGCGTCACCATATGGTCACACAAAACACCGTTGTCTATTGATCCCACTATTCATACCTTTTCTACTTGAATATCGTTGCTTTCGCTTATATTTGGTTAAGAAGGGTACGGACTACAGTTAGTCATCAGCCGTGGGAACAGGAATGGTCTCCAAAAGCACATGTGATTTTTTGAATTTCCGTTTTTTTTTAATTTACTTTTTGAAACTGTTAGATATTTTTTTATAAAAACATTAAATTATTTACAGTTATTTTGCTAATATATTTGTTTTGAAATTATGTTGATCTAAAGAGGTCAAATTGTAAATATTAAAAAAAAATCACGTTTAGCTATATTTCAACCCCGAATGTTTGCAAGCCCATACGGTCACTTTTGTCCTTACTACTGTCCGTACTCAATATTACACGGTAATAAAAGAATGAGCATGCCCATATAGTCATGCGGGGTTTCTATACAACGACTTTGCGTTTTTTTTTTTTTTTAAATTTGAATAGGAATAAAAGTTATCCGTGACTTCAATATGGCTTAGAAAATAAAAAATTTATCGGAAAAAAGCTCTCGTCTCTGGAGGGTTAAGTTGTATACATTGTGATTATCAAAACAGCTGTTTTGAAGCAACTGTTTGTTAGGTTCTTTTGCCATTCGATATATAGATAAGAGAAAAGTTAGTAAATTAAATATTATACGATTGTCCCACAAATCCGTTTTCCATGTTCCGACTAAAGGCTTTTTGGACAACACGATAGTCATGCCTGGGTATTGGTTAGGTTATTAAAAAATGAAGACCTTTTTAATAGGCCCCTGTGATACTTGGCAGGATTTACAAAGGTCAACAAGCACTTACTTTCAATATGGAATGAGATCGATATCCATTCACCACAATACTTGAACACATGACCGAATCTTGACTATTTTTATAGCAGGGGAGCACAACAAGCTTTGGAAGTTTTGAAATGAAACGGGCGATGTTAAATGTATCCTTAAATTGTTAAGTACCAGCATACATACGAAGCGCTATATTTCAACTATTTATAGAATACACACAAATCAGATCATGCCCTACTTTTTGAATGCCTGCATGGAGTAAAATGCTTTACGGTCGGTAACCACATTTTCAGTAATTTTAACCATTGCCACAGTGGTGTAGCTAGAAATTTTGAAGCTCCTGTGCAATCATCACGCAAGTTTTTTATGTTTGGGCCCCTCTTTTTGCTGGACCCTCGTGAGTTGCATGGCTATGCTGCGAGACTGCCTTTGCGCTCTTTAATGTGCATGGTTTTTACAACTATAAATATTTTGTCGCAGAATTCATTTAAAAAATATGCTGGCTAATCCTGTTCGATAAAGGAACATTAAGGATCAATACCAGAGCTGTGGAGTCGGAGTCTGAAAAATCTTACCACTCCGACCCATTTAAAAAAAAACATTTAACTATGGACGATTAAACCTGGATAGTAACATATACTCGTGCAATGTATTACAGACCCAAAAACAGACATTAAAATATTGCGGCGTAAGACTTGATAAATTTACTTTTGGAGAATTTTAAACGTAAACATAGAAGACGGAGTGAGATTGACATCTGTTTGAGAACGATACACCGTATGTGAGTATTTCCTAGAGTGATGTTGGTCTAACTAAAAAAAAAATATGTGTGGGAGCGCCGACCCCACGCGCCCCTGCCCCACTACACTAATGAGGAGTATATAATTCATTCACAGCTATTATGCGTGAAATTTGTAACAGCGGTGATTATATTATACAATTATTATTTATTATATATATATAATTGAATATATATTATACAAATCGTTCTCCATATTTTATTGAAAATCTCTGAAAATGTTCATGACATCAATAGAGCGCCACACGCGGGAGTGCAATATGCAGAGAGTGTGCACGTCGGTAACTTGATTACTCTCTCGCAAAAGTGGGAAGTGGTCGACCGACAGTTTAAAATCGTATTGCCAGCCAAAGCGAAATGTCAAATAATGTCCCCGCAGTGTATGCACGAGTGCAGCCATATCGGAATAGAATTGGAAATAATTGATGGAATATACTTAAATGCGTGTAATACTAAAGAGAGGTGCTTAATGCGAAGAGAATATAAAAACCACTAATATTGTCGAAATAATTTTACATTTAAATTAGAATGGTTTCTTTAAGATTTCGATTGAAGGTGCTTGGTGGAATTTCAATATTAAATTTGAATCGTTCAAATTATGTACATTCTCACAGATTTTGTCACTAACGACCCGGGTTTCGCCTTTCGGCATCTTCAGGCATTCAAGTGCACGGATGAACTTGAACTGTCAGTTCAAGTGCCGTTAGTGACAAAATCTGTGAGAATGTACATAGTTTGAACGATTCAAATTTAGAATGGTTTCATCAGATCAAATACAAAAGTATCGTATGTTTTCAATATCTTCACCAAAACCGCAACACTAATCTCGAATTTGGGTAAATTTGACAAGAGACAAAAGCAATATTATTGCCAAAATATAAAACTTTTTACATCCGTTTGATATTGCAATAATTAATTTATGCGTTACGCGTTGAAAATAAAGGTATGTGTAAATACAAAAATATAAAAGATACGAGAAAAAAAAGTACTTGTTGAAATATTGGCGGCGAAGTATATAAAACATTTTTTTATAGGTATATATATTAAAACGGCATTTGGCACGAATCCACCACGTTGTTCATTATTTGATAGCATTTCATAATAATACATTTTATTTTTAAGCAACTAAGTATAAAAATTGAATTCAAAATTCTTCACTAGTAGTCATTGTGAGGGAATGGCGGCTAAAAAACTGTAAGTTCCTAATCGTGATCATAAATAATACACCGTGAACCAGAACTTTTTATACCTATAATTAGTCAAAATATACCGTGTCATAAATACAATATTATGTATTTCACTATTAGTTCAGTAACATTATTTTTTTTAAAAGTGCGCATAATGAAAATTCTGGCGGTAAAATCTGGACTTGTAGATGAAAGCGTGGGCTTGTGCATGCAGTAAATAATACATTTCAATGTAAATATGTACTGTATTTTTATGAAAATTCATAATACAGCTATTGAGCAGCATTTAAAGTCAAGAAAACAATGATTTCGATGTTGCTGCTGCCACAAGTTATTTACTGGTTAATTTGTTAAAGAATGCGGATTTACTAACATTGAAAAATCTTAAAGTTGCTATGACAGAAGTAGCTTAGGCTTACCATACAGTGCGAGGAGACCACTGTTTTCGCTCAAACGACAATGCATGGTTTTAGAAAAAAAATGCATGCGCTCGCACTAAAATCGGTCATATTATTATTAATAAACATAATATGACATGAAAAAAACATTACTATCTAGTCAATTGTATGGAAGTGCGAGGCGCCTAAAACGGCCTATAAAAATGTCATTTTTTTAGTGTCCCGGTTTGAGGGGAAAAATAAATGGCCACGTTACCGAAAACGGATGTGCTGTAATAATCATTAATAATTCTTAGTTATTCACAAATGTTTTACTCCTATGACATTCATTATTAAACAGATTAAATTTCCAGGGAGACAAAAAAAAATCGGTGAGCTTTGACAAAAAATATATATATGCAATAAGGATACTACACTTTATTACAGTACGACAATGACGTATCTGAAAGCGTAACATTGATCTATAAATAGCTTATCTAATTAGACCGCTGTACGTAGTCGTTGCACTACGTTCCATCTCCTTCCGTCGATAGTCCAGCCTAGGGATCGCTATACCGGTAGTATTTTGTGTCCTTTTTCAATTCCTGTTTTGAAAATGAATAATACCGGGTTTTCGGTATGAAATCTATAACGGTAAAAATATTTTCTCTAAGAGGGCATTTTCTACAATCACACTAATTATCACGAAGATCCGATCAATATTCCCAGATAACGACAGCTATACTCAACCTGTATCAGATTCAGTTTTTATGCGCGGCTCAAAACAATCATAGTCGCCAAATGATTTTTCAAACATCTCGATTTGTTTTTAAAACTTTGGTATTGGTATTATTATGTACTGTTTGCTGTCCCTGTGCAGTATTATTGTATAAAACTGTAAATTGGCACATGCCAATAATTATTCAAGATGAAAAAAGTTGTATTTTGCATCATTACATTATGTATGTTTTACTAATAATATGTTGCGGCCTACACGTAGCATAGAAAAACTTGATAAGTGGCCCAGAGAAAAAAGGTTGAGTATGACTGAATTAAAACATTAAAAAACAGGCATTGTAATGGCATATAACAATAAATTTAATTCGTTTATGATCGAGTTGCAAAAACCATCCTTGACGATTTTTTATGAAATCGACCTGTGACCAACGTTCCCTCTAAGCCGAAGGGTTAGCTGCGCATAAATTTCAAAGGCTGCGCGAACCAATCAAATATTAATTGAACAACTATCTTTCAAAGTTTTGATACACGTTATCTGCGTACAAATTCAAAGATTATATAACATTTAAAACAACGTTGATAAAAAAAATACATTCAATGCTAGGTATGTATGCACAGCAGTTTATCGTCATTTACTCAAATCTAAAGCTTCCCGAGTGCTTTTTGCAACTTGAAAATTTATTTAAACCTATTTAATATGAACCTATTGATTTAGTACCGGGGCCCAATTGGCTGCAAACATACTTTTACAATACCGGTATTGCAATCCCTAGTCACGCCGACCGGTCAACGGGGGGTGCTGCACCGGAGCGATCGAGTATGCTGTTGTCATGTGTCATGTCATTACGAATGGGATGCGGATTGCAAAAGCAAAACACTGTTAGTGAATTATCGAACGGCGAGTTTCCAAATTGAATATCCGATTCGGCGCCGCGCATAAAGTTTAATAATTCATAACGGGGCGAGGGGGTTGCCAAAGTGCTCTTAATAAATAATGAATTAGCTTGAATGCTTTCATCGTGTTAAAAAAAACAGTGATATAATAAACTGTTTTGACTGCTCAGTTTTTATTGCAACTGACAATAATATTTAGTTTATAGTTTTGTCAACTTCTAACAGTACGACAGTTTTGAGGAGGGCGTGAATAATAATAAGAATAAATAGCTATATTTTTTTTAAAATTTAGAACTAAATTATTGTACTGAAGTTCTACTAAGCCAAACTAAATGCCGATTCAATCAATTAGCTGACAATCTGTCATCCATTTTTGAATCTGTTTAAAAAAAATCTGTGAAAAAACGCATGTGTTTATTGGCGTCGATCGAAGACAACAAAATAATTGATCCACATAATCGATTTGTTTCTGGTTTTATTTTTTTCTCTGCCAATAACCGAATTGGTCGAGGCTCGAAAGATATACGACAACATTATTTTCAGATTTTTAAAAAACGGAGAAAGAGGTAAAAATTAACAAATATGTGCGATATAAAATATTATATACAATTCTTTCGTGCCATACACAATCGCTTTTTCCGGTGTATAGATTTGTCAAAGCTTTGCTTCTTAATGGCAACTAACTTTAGAGTAACATAGATATATATCATCAGTTTTAATTATTAATTATTTTTTTTTCTTCAAGATAGATTGATATAAGATTCAATGAAAAATCATTGTATTTTTGACACACTGTTAGGGAGACTAGGGGATCATTGAGGGCACAAGGCTTATTTAATGCTTGCGATTCTGGTGATTCTGATTTCTGTTGCGAGTCTAGGCATATGGTAAAAGTTCATACAAAACAGATACTTGCTGCATACAGTGGTTTGATTTTGTTAACGATTTTAAAACAAGAGACGGACGCTTTGAAAATTAAAATTGCCACTTAATCTTGAGTAATTTTTAAACCAGATGAGATGAACGCAATGAGAACTCTTTGATTCGAGATCAACTCAATGGGAAACGACATCACAAACACCAACGTTCAGTATACAAAATTTATATTGAACAAAATCAAAATTAGATATTAACTTTGCCGGGATTTAAACAATTTTATCGTAAGAGTAAAGCTTTCGCAATTAGACCACAGACGATGACAACAAAAATTAGGTTGAATAAAACGTTCTTATAGGAAACAGTTAAAAACATCACTGTGTTATAAGGCTTATTTGTTTTCCATTAAGCAGCAGTATACGAAACAAAGTGGAGCGAAATTGACGACTCAATCTTGCTAGTGATAGCGAATAATAGATTATTCTGGCCGTTTCCTTCAATCTGGATATATATGTCACCGCGAAGATCAATACTGAATACTCAAATCAAATCCCAAACGGGTTAGTTCCTATGTAATCAAGTGAATGCGGAATATACGATATCGTCGATCTTAATCGAATCTAAGTTCCGCTCTGATTTGGCGCGACGCAACGAGAAAGCGTCGGACTAATTATAATTATCGATGCGGTCGCGTACAACACCAAATTAAGTAGTACGCGAAGGGATAAACAACGCTGTACAACTTACCATTTCGGGAGACGTCGAGCTCGACAAGATTCTCGAAGTTCTGTATGTCGGACGGTAGTCGGTGGATCTCATTGTCACTGAGACCGAGTTTTCTCAGTCGGTGCAGCCGAAAGAAGTTCTAAAACAAAAACGCAAGAAAACATGAGATTTGTTTGTAACCGTACACAATTTGGATGGGTATAGTCAGTGGATTAACTAGGAATCAAAGGTTATCAAAGGCGCAATATTTTTTTGATACAAAAATTAAATGTATGTATAGAAAAAGTCAAAAAAATCCACAAAAAAACTGAAGATGGAAAAAATTGAAAACCATTAGTATTCCGATATATATACATATCGACTGTGGAAAGGAAAAAGGACGTAACCCACAGTCTTTTCAAAACAGGTTTTATTCGATAATCACAATGTTTCAAAATTGATACACGTTCTATCAAAAGGATGCAGCTGCAAATTCCGAATTAAAATCTAAATTTAGCTTTTAAGTTTGAAAAAGATGACCTTGTAAAAAATTTTAAGCAAGAAAAACGACTGAAATAAGGTTTTTCCTGGACTATTTATTTAATTAATATTAGGTTATGTCAATTAAATACCAGTTAAGAAGTCTTCATGCACTTCAAGGTTGTGTTTATTTCATAATTTGCATATCGTTGAAAATCGTCAAAACACATTTTTATGCCTCCTGTAAAATTTGCTATGTGTGGGTTACGTCATTTTTCCTTTCCTCAGTCGATATGCTGTTAAGACTTTCAATTTAAATCACGAAATGACGTTTTCCCGATGTTTGTGTGCGATTAATCGGTTTCAGTTATTTTGTAATTGTTCCTATTTAGACTAAATTTCATAATTTAGCATATCGGCTGAAGTGGTCGGTACAATGTTCGTTGCTGACATATTATGTGACTTATGCGGTGATAACTACTGTCAATTTTCGGTGATAAGGCATTGTATTTCAAAACATAAAACACAACTTTATTGAAATTACTTATACATATAAAATTAAATATACAACATAAAATTAGTACAAAAATGCAGTGTTTCATATTTTAATGTATCTAGTATGTAGAATGATTTTAACTTTATCAATAATATTTTGACGCCTCTTTAAAACTAAAAGAGGTGGTGCATTAACCCTTGAAAATTATTTTGTGATCTATGTATTCACATATTTTTATTTCTTCAGATATGGATACTACACACAACTATCATTTTTGATTTTTGACAGTTTTGTAAAGGTTAATATTTGTTAACAATTCGGTAGCCATTTAATATTGAGAGTAAAATTCCATTTCCTGGAATCGACGTCAGCAGAGCGCCACATGCCCACAGGTGAAACCAAAAAAGATCTGGGGCCGAATAAGAATTAATAGCTTCTAGAAAAATATTTTAGAGTTATAATAAATCAGTTTTATTTAAACTTTTAACTATGTGTTTTAAAATTCAAAACAATAAGTAATATTCCTCCCAGATTGATTCGTTTAAAAAAATCATTTTTTCATATTTTTGTGTATAGATAGTAAAAATAATCAAAAAACTAATTAAGTAAAAAAAAACTCACTACACAAAGGGTTAAATATAAAATGAGACCGCGCCTTACTCGCGAAAGTTGCGTTACCGATCCCTGGTCTAAAGAATTGTAATTCTTTTTTCTTAAAGTTAAATTGTTTTTACGAAGTAATGCTTGATTCAGTTACATAATGTCGTTTCCTGCATTGAATTGGCTTAATTAGGATACCTAAGTTCTCCCCTAAAAGTACATGTTCCAAAAGGACAGATAAATTTTAATTAATCGTTCATTGGTCAGTCGGGGGTTATCTTGACGGCGTGAAATTAATTGACATATAAATGTGCCCAAGAATTAATAAAACCGCTATTATAATGTTTCATCGTCTTCCAACTCAATTGATATTAATATCGTTTCTGAGGTCGCTTACACTGTGGCACGGGGCTTCGAGTAAACATTTTTTTAAACATAAAATTAAGTTTGACAAGTTTGTTATTCCACTTGTGTTAAAAACTGTGACACGTGTTTCGCATCTTAAAGAAGCATCATCAGACAGAACATCGTAGGCTTTACAAATAAAGTAAAAATTAATTCTAATTTTCAAGTTATAAATTACAAAATAAAAGTTGAGTTTTTTTTATTTTCTACAAAAAGCAGGGAGGGGTAAGAGTCTTACAGTACGATAAAAACATTTCCAGTTCTATAATATAAACAATATTATATTCAAGAAATATCCATGAATTAAATATCTTGCTTCATTTTACCTTAATTGGGCCTTCAAGCTTCAAGAACAGACAATCTTTAGGTCAGAAAAAATATTTGGATATATGTAGGCATTGATTTAGGGGGGTATTTCATATTCAGCACGAATTTGTACTGCTGTGTTCACTATTGTTATGATTATGATTTATTCGACCAATCAAAATAGTGCTTTAGAAACAGTTATTTTCAAACAAACTGAGTAGCATATTTATATCTTTGCAATCATCTAATACACGGGTTCCCAACCTGGGGGTCGCGAAGGGTTTTCTGAGGGGTCGCCGGTTTTTTGGATTTTGGAATCGAGGATTTCAAATTCTAGCTAAAAAAAAAATGAGTTTCGGGGACAATCCGGGGAAAAGTATAGCAAATCGAGGATTTCAAATTCCTCGGGGGGGGGGGGGGGTCGCCTAGTCACATGGCTTTTACAAAAAGGGGTCGCCACCCGAAAAAGGTTGGGATCCTATGATCTAATACGTATAGCGAAATGACATGATTAATCAGACATTTTTTTAAGACAATAAAACAAAATTCAGGTAATCGTTAGCGATTGGCAAGATCGACTTCAGCAACATTACATTTGTATGGTACCAACCATAAACATCTCATACAAAAATAATATCGAGATCCCCATAATAAGTGTCTATCCCAGCGATACGCGACCTTTTTTCGTCTGAGCCGCATGCCAATTTTGCTACGTTAAGTGGGCCGCAGCATATTAATATTAACACGTAAATATAACAAATACTATACATAGTATAGTGAGATAACATAAAAATACGAATGTATCCAAAATATGCATTCGTTTACGCAAAGTTTTGCAAACGATACCAGATGTTTGAAAAACTATCTGGTGACTATGATTGTTTTTGTGCCCGCACATAAAATCTGAATGGGTCGCAGGTTGAGTGTCGCTGGTATAGATCTTTAAAAAAAATTGAAAATAGCCCCTAAGATAGTCATAATTTATTACCCAGAAAATATGCCCACAAGTCTCAAGCATTCACAGTATGTGTGTATGTACTTAGTTTTCGAGCCACCGATACATACATCATCGAATATGGCATACGAGTATTTCTTCCAAAGAAACTCATGGCAAAATTATGTCGAACTCGCCTCTAGATAAATCGTTTATTACCCCACGGAAGCTAAGGCGTTTTCGCGCGGAACTTCATTTGGGAAACAGTAAGATCATCAATATAAACTGTCATTTCGAACGCACAAATAATTACCGCAAAATCCAGTACAGTACAAATAAAAATGATGATACCTAACACAGTCGATAGATAATTATTGCAGAGATGTGCGATTATCGCTCTCAACTTTTAAATCGTTCCATTGACAGACCGAACAACTGTGCTGGGTCGGCGAACTTTTTTGCACGGATTATTTATTCTTTCTGCGTGTTAAAGGTTAGTTCTCTGCGAACGGGAGGTAAAAAGTCTGCAGTAAATTATTCAGCAAATCAACGGAAAAATATAATATATAATAATAACGGCTGTTTACATTGATGTGCAGTATTCGATTACAACTAAGTCAAATAAATGCTAGTACGGAATAGTAACAACAAAAAAAAAACATCAAAAATCACCGGGTCGAATTGGAAATTTGCACGACCCAACGAGCAGGAATGTCAGAGAACATAAAAATAAATATATGTTGATTACCAATACCAGCAATATAAAATAAACAAGCCACGCAGAACATGAAGGGTGTCTGGTGTGATATGTAAAAATTGAGCGAGACTCGGTGCATTGTCATATAGGTAGTCGTTAATTTTCTACAAACACGATCATTTACCAAAAGATCAAAAATTCAATACGTTCGCGGTAAGTTTTTGCGTCGGCAAAAGAGGGTTGATTTATTTTAATATTGGTTCACTATCTCGACCCTTCAGAATCATATTCAATAAAGAACCCCCCTCAATTCAAGAAGAATACCCCTCTACAAAAATGAATCTTGTCACGGTCTTGTAAATTCCCCACAAACGTCGAGTAGACGGATAGAGTGTGGATTTCAGATGTCTTTTACATTGTTATTTCGAATCAATCAGAGAAGACAGAATTCTAGCATATAACTAAGTTTGATTCTCGGTTAATTAAGAATTTTGAGGTAGTATCATTTTCAGCTCACATTGAAGATATCACGGATTTTGAAAAATGATTTTTTAAATTCCCTAGGGTACTCAACGTTGTACCCACCACCACCCGCTACGGCTTCACATTCTTTTATAGGGTGTATTCCGTAGCGTAACAACGTTAGTCGTGTTCAAAATTTTGCCAGAAATGTCCCGAGAAGAAATTCTTCAAGACTTGGTTGCATGCACTACAGTGTGCAGAAATTAAAAGTTAATTAATAATTAAGTGCAGTTGAAAATATGAGATTTTATCTATTTAACTCAATTTTTTTTCCAAATGACGCGGAGAATTCTTTAAATGCCCTATAATTTGCCTTCGATGCAACCAAGTCGGCATGACCGACGGGGCCGACAGATAGTCGTATCGTCTTGAGCAATTTTTCCCGTTCGTTATTTAAGTCTGGACATTCCCAAAGGATGTGATCAGCATCCTGAATCATATATCCGCATTTACATTCAGGGCTATTTACTAACCGGCCAAGCTGGAAGAGCTTGGCAGCGAAAAATGAAAAATGATTTATTAAATTTGGAAATATTGACCAAGATACTTTTTAGTCAATCTTTGACTTGCAGCATTTCAAATATAGAATCCGATATTTAGCTGGCGTTGTACGATTTGCAAACATACACTTTTTTTATACTAACAAAACAGAAGATTTTACAAAATTATAAACAGAACTCCATTGAGGAACTTTGGTCTCAAAATTGGCTCAAAGGTCGGAAGTACATATTTTTGTAAAGTACCTTTTCAGTTATAAAATCATGAAAACAAAATACAGATGTTTGTTGACAGATTATTCGCTATGAAATTTGCTGCGTTTGATATATATAGCTACGTAATAAAAATAATTGAACCCTTATTAGACTAAAAGTAATTTAATAAATAAACCGTAATAATTTTGGTGCGGTCCGCGAATATTTTTTGTTTTTGAAATGCGGCCCTCTGGTTACCTGTGGATGGGCAGCCCTGATGTAAACAATGAACTGTTTAACTGAATATTTCGATTCGAATGGACTAGATATCATCATAACAACCTCTAAGAAAAGGCAAATTAATGTTTTATATATTGTGTTAGTAACAAATAAATGAGTAAACATTGAAAGAGGATTCACATCCACGGACATGTAATTACACCTTTACCTCACTCAGTGCGAGTGAGTAAGATGTACAGTTTCATTTCACATTACGTGGCTGCAGATGAAAACGGTCCCTCATTATTAAAATTAGTTCTTAAATAAAAAAGCGAGATTTAACAAGCATATTGAGATTTGAATGACATTAGAATACTTTTTTAATGTGTAGATGAAAATGTAAAATAGGTATATATTTATGCATATAATAAATATATATTTATTATTAGGGAATATTGGTGTTTATAATTTCTTATTTTGGGTGATTCATAATAAATATTGAACTACCTATATTGGTATCATACCGGATGAAAGTGTTTTGCACGAAATTCGTTGTGTTAATATTGTGTTTTATGTGTGATAATTCAAAATACGTTAAGAAAGATTTTTGAAGTGAAACTTCACTAAAAAGAAATACCGGTAACGGCCGTTTTACAAGTGGGAATTACTTAGTTTAGTAGTACAACATCATAAACCTTAGTAAGTAAGACTGCACTAAATGACAATTATAATGAATATTTATTTTGGTAAAAGTAGAGTATAGCTCGTCATGGATTATTACAGTGAAAAAATTCACTGACTAATTTAAAAACAACGCCACGATTTAAAGTTATTTTTTGAGAGCTTTATAATCGCGTTAAAACCACACATTATTACGAAGAGCACTGATAAATTATGCGAAATACGAAATATTTTTCAGTACATCGCCTCCGTTTTCCATTATGGCCGCGCGGCCATAATGGAAAACGGAGGCGATGTACTGAAAAATATTTCGTATTTCGCATAATTTATCAGTGCTCTTCGTAATAATGTGTGGTTTTAACGCGATTATAAAGCTCTCAAAAAATAACTTTAAATCGTGGCGTTGTTTTTAGCTTAGTTTGTGAAGTTTATCGCCGTAATAATC
This sequence comes from Himalopsyche tibetana, assembly GCA_030503985.1. Lineage (NCBI taxonomy): Eukaryota > Metazoa > Arthropoda > Insecta > Trichoptera > Rhyacophilidae > Himalopsyche > Himalopsyche tibetana. The sequence continues at coordinate 19,208,272 of JAPJYX010000007.1, forward strand.
CATGACGAGCTATACTCTATAATTACCTTTATTTTTCAGCATAGTGTCATAATATTAACTAAAAGTAGGAATATAACTATTTTTATAAGATCGTCAAACAATATGGGTGGTACTTAAATAGCGAATTATCAAAGCACCGAATCAATTATTAGTAGACAGTAAACAAAAGAAAAATTCTTCTTGTAATGAAACGAAGTGGTGCAGTTGCTTGGATTTTTTTGACAAGACAATTTACCTTAAAATTATATCGTGTATTGGGTTCTTTTATACTATATAGTAAACTTACGATAGTCTGTGACCTATCTATGGCAGAAAGTACAGCTTCGTTAATATGTAAAGAATGCAAAACAAGAGGCGCAACAGTCGTTGACGTTTACACCTGGGAGCATGTATACGCCCACATTAACAGCGCATTGGACAGGGCGGTCGAGGCCAAAATAGAGCAAGAAAACTATTAATGTTACCTTAGGTAAATCCCTTATATGATTAGCATCTAGAAGAAGCTCCTCAAGACTTCGAGAATATCTCAAGATGTCTTCTGGTACGTTGGGTAGCGAGCAATGCCGCTTGTCAACATACTCCACCTGCCTATTGCAGCCTTTAAATAGGGGGATACAACGAAACATGGTGTTCACTACACTTTTTTATCACCGCACATAATTATTTCACTAAAATATCGCACATTTTATATCAAAACATCACATTAAATCGAGAAAATTTGTAACACCAACTACCGTACAGAACAGCACTCATCACCACTCAACTGTGAACCATAAACTAACTAATATAATTCGGAGCTTCAATACACCGAATAAAAATTTCCCCATTCATAGACAATATGACCCAAGAATAATGAAGAAATTAATGCATACTGGATACGTGCGCCCAACTACAGTGGGTCCTTTACTTACGCGGATGAGGTTTTAAAAAAACAATTATGTTCAATTGTTGATTTTGTAACTTAATTTGTTTTTAATCAGTTGTAACAATGCTTCAATGTTTAATATTATAGATTGTAGCATTTATGATATATAAGCAAAAGGTCTCGACACTGATCGATTAACAAAAGTGCATAAAGCTGTGCCGAATGCAATGACTTGTTATAAATATGTTTATTGTGGGGGGAAAGAGTATAGGGCCAAATGGTATATTATATTATAGTAGTATGTACACACGTTTGTAGAATCGGTTACATTTAACGTTTGAACTATTATGTTTTATATTTGCAATCAAAAAGAATTATTTAAAAATATATGAACTCTTGACACCTACAAAATAAAATGTTATGATTTCCATTTAAACTTCCGAGCTTCAAAATCAAAATAATTAACAGTCGAAATTCATTTCTTCTAATTTCATCAAATCTGCCTTTATAAGATAATGGAAAGTATTTTTTTTGTCCTTGAATAACTTCTTATTTTATTTTTATTCAAACTGTTATCATGCGCCATTACGACTACGTTTTATTGTTTTCGATATAAATCTTCAATGGTTTCAATGGAAAATATAAATATAATTATATTAACAAAGTGTCAACCAATTGCATTAAACTATACAACCAATTTGTACTTCGGCTTTAAATTGTCTTGTTATTGTGATAATAACATGTCTTTATAATTTGTACAAAAACGTAATTTTGCAATTCTTCACAACTTATTTTATACTAATTATACATTAGTTCAACACAATTCCATTTTATTTTAATTTCGTTCTATTACAGCAGTTACTAAAGGACATTTGATTCAGAAACGCCTTAACTATTTATAACATAATTAAACTTTACTTAAAGCATGTGTGTAAACCATTTTTTGAATTTCAGGCACATTTTTTCCTAAAATTTTGTTTTAAAATGCAGCATAATTTGTATGTGAAACAGAAACAACACACTCGAAAATTTACTTTCATGTTGTATATTTGTTTACTTGCCTTAATAAAATGAGTTGGTATTTTTTTTCGCTCAGAGCGGTTAACAAGTCAACGATTTTAGGGCATGAACCGATTTAAATCGTTTGCAAACTGTCCGACGCCACTTTGGGGCCAAAGGAACGCGATCCAGTATATGGAAGCGAGTAGTTTTATCAAAAAAGCGTCAGTATACCGCCAAAAGGACTCCGAACAGTGCAAACATTTTGTAAAATGTTGCCAGCAGACGCTTTGGAATAGTTCTACGTACGTAGTAGCCATTTAATTTTAGAAAACCACATTTGCATTACCACCAGAGATAATAATTACCACTACAGACTCGCGGTAGATTTGAAGCTGTCAATATATTATATTGATAAAATTATCAAAGGATGGATAATTTCTTAGTCAATAACAAACTAAGAGTGAAAAAAAGAAAGACTAAAAAATCTCGCGATAAATCAATGAAAAGGGCGAAGCTAAATATGAAAATAAATAATGAAAAACCTACCGCTAAAATTGTCAAGTCAGAGAAGAAACATAAACAAAAAATATGTAATCTTGATTGTAAAAATATCACTAATGATAGGATAACAATTAAGCACGGAATTTTCGCAAAAGGTACGCGGTCAGAAACAGTATTTAGATCTGTTCTAACAGAAGAATTTAAAGCTCGCACTAATGAAAATTTAAATCAAATAATTGATTTGGCTAATGGAAAACCCATGTGTGGAAACTTTACAGAAAACCAAGATAAATCCAAGATTGGCAAAAATGCAACTATTAAGCCAAAAGTTAGCATACCAATAATCGGGTTCTCATCTAGAGAACAAACAAAAGATATCAAAAGATCACTAAATGATGACGTTGCTAATTCGACTCTGGCTGTCGGTCAAATCAATTCAATAAACTTCCCTTCTGCTAGAATAAGTACTGCAGAGGAAGTCGCGATACATGTGGAACACCTATCATCAAAGAATAAAAACTCAAAAATTCTTCGAAACGAGTACCCTGCTGATTATGGAGAAATATATACAAAAATTACTGATAATATTCCTAATATAACAAAGAAGTTTTTGCCGAAAAATGAAAATGCTACTGAAACAGTTAAAAACTGTTTGATGGAGGTATTCAAAACTAAATGCAAAAAACAAACGATGGACAACTCAGGCAAACAATGTAAATCAATCAGCCGTTATTCTGCTGAAACTTCTATATTTAATGAAAAAAAACCGTTGGATAATTTAGTTCTACTAAATCCTTTGTTATATTTGAAAAAATTTCACCAAACAGAAAACAGTAAGAATGCATCTGATTTTAAAGATGTTATTCAAACCAAACCCTACAGTCAAAATTCATTAGAGAAAGGTTCTATTCAAAATACAGCTACAAGAACATCAGCCCCACATAAATATATTAAATCTTTGAATAATTATACTGCCATCTGCACAAATGCAGAAGGTTTGGGATGTGTCAATAAAGAAGAGAGCAAACGTCGAAAAACCAATCCAAAAAATTGCAAAAATGTATATTCAGATATTTCTGATGAATACTGCAGTAGTTTGTCACCAGGCCACTCTCAAATCTCGTTGTATATTACGGATGCCACACCTGAACAAGTTTATTACCCAAGAAGAATGAATTTTAATAAATAATTGATACTTGTTTTTTGGACCTAACAATTGTTAAATACGTTCAATTGTGTCATAACTTTAACATCGTTCCAACACCAATTAAACCATATTAGTAAAAACACAATAATCCTTTGTACTTCGTTCCACTTTATATAATGTGTCAGGACTGGTTTCGCTCATTGCGAGCATTGTCAACTGAAACGAAACCGGTCCTGACATATTAAATAAAGTGGAATGAAGTACAAAGGATTATTGTGTTTTTACTAATATGATGCCTTTCCACCAAGTATTGACAGTGAACACCCTAAAAGTGACCAATTAAACCGTATAAATATTTTTTAGTATTAAGCAGTACTAGCTGTTTTATGATTGCGATTTGTAAATTTGTTAGTGTCATGAATTTTTATTTCATTTGTTTGTGAAGTATAAACCGAGTTTTGTTGTATGTTGATATAAAATAGACCCTGCATTCTACAATAATATTAATGCATAAATACATTTATAAAAATTAAAAAATATTTTTATTTATAACATTATATTAAATTAAAGGTTTAATAAACATATTTGGCAGTTGGCAAAGTCCCAGACCAACTGGAGAAGAAAATACGTCACATACACTTATTTCTAAGATTTCAAATTTGAATTGTAGAAAAATCTTTTGATATTGATCTCACCAGAACTTCTACTGAAGAAGCCGATTAAGTTTAATTTAAAACATAAAAATTGTCTTGCATCTATAATTTGAGGTATTACTTGGTCTTCGTAACCTCAGGTCTTCAGTGATTATGGAGGAGTCAGAAGTTAGCATCTTTGTGAGCATAGTTAGCATCATAGAACCAGAATTCCTTTGTTTCTGTTTCTTTATTATAGTTATAGATCAGGTTTTATTTCATTCATTTCGTATTATTTTAAATAAAAAAAATAGAACATTTTTGGAACAGCAACTATGTAAACTACTAATGAAAAAACCTTTTAGATTTTTTAAATTTCTTTATTAAAGCTACACTAGTATAAGTTTTATAAATAATAGAAAACTGATATAATGTGAACAAATTAATATAATACAATACAATTCACTGGTTTTATAAATAGGTGTGTAACCAGAGGTACAATAAAGTTTTCTGTTTTAAATAGTCAGTATGTGCAAATCTTTCAGTTGAATGAATACATTGTTAGTGTACTGTTTTTTTCAAATTAGTTGTAAAGAGTGAAACTTACAAGCTGCAAAAACGGTTCTTTGGCGATTTCTATTATTTACTTATTTCAGGGTAATGATAGAAAAGTGGTGTAAGGAAACAACTAGTTGTTACTGATAAGGTAAGTGGCAAGGAAGATCAGATTCAGATTCATGATTCAAATCTTTGACAGCGTTACTAAAAAGGAACAAACACTTGGTGTGCTATTTGTAAAATTCTCTTATGAAAACCTCTTTATACTTTTTATTCTGATCACAAATAAGTGAAAACTTTTATTTTGACAAATATACAGCATTGATATATAATAGATGGGACAATATAGAGCCTAAGATTGTCATGAATGACTGATGTGTCTAATTCAATCTGAAATGTTAAAAATTATGACTTCCGACTAAGAATCTAAGATAACCATATGTGAAACAATTAGCGGTGTTAACTCACGTTTGTTTCATCTATTAAAAGCCTTTCCTAAATTGAATTTCATTATTCAGTTATCAATATTTACAGTTGTAATACATTTATGGCGATTTTCAATGACCATTTTGGTTGTCCATTAATTTTCTGAGACATATGTAGTTTAATGAGTATGACTACCTTATTAAGTTTGAAGTACTGGTTAAGTAGGCTTGCTCATCTATGCTTAAGATGAGGGGAGATAACATATGTTATATATTCATCCAATAATATTACATGAATTGAGAAAAACGAAAATGGAACTATCTGAGATTTTTAAGTATTTTGAGCTCTGAATAAAATTGCATGTAAAATAAATGAAATGAAAATATTTGCATTTTTTCATTTCAAAAAAGTCAGACAGTTATTTTTTAATTTACTTAATTATTATGCTACTAATACTTAAAAGAAAGGTGCCTCAATTAAAAATTATTATATGAAAATTTTTATCTGCAACATCATTGAAATGAGTCAGAAATTTAACAGCAAACTGAAATGATTATTTAGAAGCGCCTTCAATGATACAATTTATGTTGCGGTCACATCCGCTGATTTATCAGCCTTTATAATAGGTTGCACGATACTCAAATTTTCCAATTCTGTTATAAGATCCATGTGTTTAAAATTATAAGGTTCGTTCGTAAAAGACTCCAACAATTTTAGTTTCGAGGGTTGATCTTGGCCGTAGTACATCTGGAATTCATTAGCCAGACATTGAGCCTCCCGAGCGTCAATTACATTCTGAAAAGATAAATAAAAAAATATTGAGTCTGTTGATTGTAATGCTTTAATTAATTGACAGTTAATCATTTTAATTAAGTAGACTAACCGGCAAATTCTTTATCTATATTGTTAGATTCCTTAGAAAATAATAAAGAAACTTTTCTTACAATGATCGGGACATTTTACTCATGCTTACTGTGTATTATTCAAGCATTAAATACTAATGAACTATTACTGTTTAGTTACATAATAAATATTTTCAGTAAAAGCATTGGGTTCTTAGATAGCAACTTCTTCCGAATTCAATGTAACAAATAAACTTCTCACAGTTTTACTTCGAATCAATCTCAATTTAGGATGTCAAACACACTTTGACAAAAATATAATTTTGGTAACAAGTTATAGAATTTTAAAAATAGTCGAGTTTGTAATTTAATTAAATTTAATAGACTATGGTGAATATCTGGAGACAATTTTGTATGGTTTAAATGTAAATAAAAATATACAAAAGAAATGTTAATTACATTGAATGTTTATATATATGTTTTGAATTACCTTATCAAATTCTCCTCTCATTAATACAATTCCTTTGTCTTCTGCCAATTCCTCAAAATGTACCATTCTCAAACACTCCGGAGCATTTTCTTTGTGCACCTTATAACAAAAAAAAAAGAAGATATTTGAAACCTTTGGTGGCAAAACAAGTGCCAAATACAAGAATTGTGGAATCTATTCAAAGATTAACTTGACCTTTTTCATAAAATTATACAAAAACATTTGTCCCTTTGTTGAATTGATTTGTAAGAGGATTCTGAATTTAATTGAAATGAATGTTTAAAAAATTGTAGTTTTGTAAAAATTCTGCCTCCTAGCATGAATGAATTAACTAATTTTTTTCTTCTCATGTTCTTCACAACTCCAGTAAGTACTCATGCATTTAGCCAGGGAATAGTTTATTTTACATTAACTTAGTTTTAAAATAACTGCATAAACAAACATATATTTAAAGTTGCTTTAGGAATTGTTAAGAAGAAATCTTTTTATATAAAAAAATTAATATTCTTGATAAAAATACATGCCTGATAACACAATAAAGTGGTGAAATATACGCTATTGCCTGACGTCTGACACATGATAAATTCATATCCCTGTGACCGAGGGAGTGGAAATAAGAAAGTTGGATATATTTTCACTCGTTGGACCATTTTTTTGTAAATATCCACAGGTATGGTTGCCGCTATAGTGTCCTTCTGTATATGATATTGCTGCCAAATTTCTTTGATTTCTGCAGTATCCTTATTTTTGACTAACTCAATTTTGAATATCTCTTCTAATTTCTTTTGCGACGGACTGATGCTCTCCTTTAAGGCTTCCTTAGGTTTAAGCACAGAGGCATAGCGACTAAAAAAAAAGCATTCATAATAAAAGATGGCATTACAATCATTGATTATGAAACGTGAACATAGAGATGAAACCTGTGCAATTGTAACTGATGGTGTATAAGAACTGGATAGACTGATCATTATAATTAATTTAACAAAAAATGTGGAAACCATATAATTAAAGTTAGTTTTAAAATAGATAAGAATTTCAATAAATGCATTGACTGCTGTAAAACTGAATATAAAAATAATTGTGCAAACCTAATTATATAATATAAAATTGATCTTCTAAACCAATTACCCTTTTCTTCTCTAAAGGCTGCATTCATTTTTCTGATACAACATAAGGCCGCAGTAAACATTGAATAGAGAATCTTTGGCCGGAAACGATTTCATGCCAATTTCTAAAGGCCAGAAATTTTCGGATTTCCCAAAATTACTACCATGGGACCTTTTTTAGGTCTTCCAAGGATTTTGACATCTAAAATCTCAGGAATTAACGAATTTACAAAAATGTACAGAATTACAGAATTGGCCAGATTTTTTCATATAATTATTTTTAATACACAATTGAAGGAATTAAGCTCCAGCCATCCTTAATCGGATCGTGAACTCTTCACACGAATTGCCATCTCCTGTGATGTGTATACCCAAGTACCTGAAACCGTTGAACCTCTATGTTTTACCCTACGCTTGTAAAAGGGTCGTCTGGGTCGGACAGGCATTGTTGCAAATGGGTTTTATTCGCATTGAATTAAGACCAATGCGATACGAGTTGCTTTGCAACCTATCCATTATCTCTTGAATACCCTCGACAAATTTGACAATTCAACTTATTCAAGAATATTTTTTTATCTCTTGCCTGTTTGTCGATTTCCTCAAAGTGGGCATAGCACTGAAGGACAGTTATCGAGCTATCAGTCGTTGAGAAAGTGGCTCATATCAGTCGTTCTCGAGACATCTACACCTACTTTTGTATCGAAAGTTAAAATTTTGGTAATTATGGAGTATAGCTCGTCATGTATTATTACGGCGCCGCCATAATGGAAAACAGAGGCGATGTACTGAAAAATATTTCGTATTTCGCATAATTTATCAGTGTTCTTCGTAATAATGTGTGGTTTTAACGCGATTATAAAGCTCGCAAAAAATAACTTTAAATCATGGCGTTGTTTTTAGCTTAGTTTGTGAAGTTTATCGCCGTAATAATCCATGACGAGCTATACTCTACTTTTACCAAAATTTTAACAGCCTTTTATATGTGCATGTATAATATACAATGAGTGTCATTAATTAACTTCCGTTTGAATTCTGTATAAAGTGGAACATATTACACTCAAATATCAATTTTAATTGTTACTGTCCAATATAAAATCAAATTTTCAACTAACCGCTCTCCAGAGTCACTTGGTTTTGGATCTTGAGATTTTTCCTGTCTTTCTATTCTCTCCATGAATTCTTCTGGAGATGTCTTTTGAAGTTCTGCAATCCTTTTAGCATATTTATCAAAATATGGATTCTGCTGTAAGTCATCCATAACCTTCTGAACTCTAGAGCTGGACGTCATGATCGATCGGTAAAATACAGGTTTACAGAATTTGGCAAATGCCAATGCCATAATATAGTACACCAAAGTTGAATTAAGGAATCCAAGTATTTAGAACATTGATAAGATCACAGCTGACAGTAAGATAACCTTTAAATTTTGAGGGATGAATTTCATTTGAAAAGTATAGCCAACAAAAATAAAAATTTCCATTTATAATCTTAGACCTTTAAAATTTAAACAAAATCAGGATAAAATAAGATTTACAAAATCAAAAAACTTTTTTTGGTAGATTATTGAAGAAAAATTGAGAAAACTAATAAAAATATGTTAATTAATTAATTTTATTATTTACAAAGATAATGTAAATTTACTCATGGCAACACTATAGTGCGTTGACTATTGATACAAACCTCCTACCTGTACTAGCTTAGTGTTTTTCAATTACCGGATGGGGTCTATCTTACGTGAATATAAATAGTTTTAGTTTAATTAGAGAAAATGGAAAAATTTTCTCGGATGGAAAAGATAGGCGAAGGAACATATGGCGTCGTCTACAAAGCCAGGGACAAAACTACGGGGCTAGAAATAGCTCTGAAAAAAATAAAACTTGACAAGTAAGTTTTTGGCGCGAATTTCAGTATGATTTTGACACCCAAGTAACAGTACTTAAAGTTTTTTTTTCAAAAGTTCGTCCACCTCATGAAAAAATATGCTCTATAAATAATAGATACTATTCGATAGGTGTTCATGCAGTATCTCAGACTGAAATCGGGTTGGATTTCTGTTGTGGACAATAATTATTCCACCCGGTTTCAGTGGGGGGTGAATTTTTATTTTTGCTATGAACTTCTTTCGTCAATGATTTGATGAACTTCTTTCTAGTCATACTGAAAGTACTTTAATGGTATTTAGGATGATTTGATAAAATATTGGCCTCTTTTTTACACATTGATGTGGTTGGAATGGCATCCGGACAGGGTGTATCAAACCATAGCTGGGTAAATAAAAGTTTAAGGACTTTTGGTTTGCAATTTGTGTGAGACAGAACTTGAATTCTGTAGATATTTCATTAAATGTTTTCATTACTGATTCCCGTTATCTAATAGTAATATCCATGTTTGCCATTCAGTTATTCTAGGTTCGAATCCCTGAATTAACAAATGATAATTTATGAAAATTAACCATTTCTCTGTGGGTTATGGCTATGAACGTCATGCCCAACATGCTTACAGCGCGGTTGGCACGTTGCCGTCATGATCATTCTATCCTCAAAATACAGCTATTTTTACTGTTTTACGGTTCAAAATTGGTTGAACTCAGTATTAAAAAAAAAATATATATTATTCATGTCCGCTCCCAATGTGCAGCATATGGAGATATCTCAGCAAAAAGTTTTCTACGAGAACTGTAAATCAGTCGCTCAGCCTCTCTTTTTCAAAGAGAGTAGTAGAAAAAGAAGGATAAGGCTAGGACAGGACTAATGGTTAATTAATCGCTCTCGCTACGCTCAGTTATTAAGGGATCAGAGGGTGGGAGAGGAGAAATTTTTAGACATCTCAAACACCAATGTCTTTGAACAGAAATCTATAAATCAACTGAAAAAATGCTGTTCATACGGGACTCTAACCTGTGAGTTCCGGCACAGAAGCCAACAACGTTTAACCGTACATTTATAGATGTATAAGAAAAAGTCACCATATTGTCTTAAATATTTATTTTGCGAAACATTACTAAACGCGTTTCAATGTTAGCAACGTAATACTTTTATTAAATGGCAACAGTCATCTCTAATTTTGCCAATTAGAATCATGCGATGGTGATATAAAACAGTGCTGTGGAGTCGGGAGTCGTGGAGTCAGGTGTTTTTCCTAGAGGCGGATTCATTAAAAATTGGAGAAATATTATTTAAAGATAGTGAAAAATTTATGGTCTATTTATCATATTGATTGGTGAAATCTACTAGAATTATTCTAGTAACTAGAATGATTTGATAGTATGCAGATATAGGGGTGGGCTCGGGGGGTCGCCAGAGCACCTTGTTAAAATTCAGTGCGGTCGGCGAGCCCCTTGTTAAGTTAAGAAAATCATTGGTCTCAGATCAAATCAGCACCTAACTACAATTTCTGTTAAATTGTAATACGAAGATGTATCATCTATAGCAGTGATCCTTAACGGGGACGGTACCGCAGTAGTCTGGCGGGGCGTTTTTAAGTTTTCGGAATTTGGGGGGCGCTATAGGATTGCGAGGGGGCGATTGAGAAATTCGTCGGTGAGCTAAAAAAACGAATTTTGGAGATCTTTTGCGTAAAAAGAATACGGAATTGAGGATTTCAAATTCCTTGGTGAGGGGGGGCGTTTGATAATTTTGGATAATTTATTTCTGCAAAAGGTGGCGATTCTTTCAATACGGTTAAGAAACACTGATCTATAGTGTAAAGGCATTATGAATGAGATTTACCGAGCCCCTTGTTAAGATATTAGCAGCCCACCGCTGTGCAGATATGTAAGCTAAACTAAAATGATTGAAAAACTCAAATTGGAGTAAGCTAGGTTGACAAATAAAACTTGTGATGTTTTTCTGATGATACTTGTAATGATAACACAGCAAGTGGAATAACAAAGTTATCAAATTTTTATTTCATATTAATAATGAACTTCCACAAAATTCTCGCCAAATCCATCGAAAATAATTATATATTATTTTCTTGGTCATCAAAAATGAAATCAAGTATATAAAATTTGAGTTTCGCCTTTCGGGATCTTCAAGAGATTAAGTGCACGGGCGAACATGACTGACTGAACGCAGTCTAAGAGTTTGAGAACTAAGCTAGTCCAAGTTCACCTGTGCTGTTGATTGCCTGAAGATGCTGAAAGGCGAAACCCGGATCGCTAATGAGAAAACTTGAGGAAGTGTACAAAATTTGAATGATTCAAATTTCATAAAATAATTCAATCAATTTATGAATTCCTATGCAAAAGGCAAGTTTTTGATGTTCTCGTACCTCATCTGTCATCATCCTGAAAACGAAGCATAGGACCCAAGCAAATAATATTGTGTCTGAATTTTCAGTGAACCGGATGGTGTTCCTTCAACTGCAATCAGAGAAATATCTTTGCTGAAAGAACTAAGCCATCCTGCCGTTGTGCAGCTTTTAGATGTAGTACTCGCCGACAAAAAATTATATTTAGTTTTCGAATATTTAAATATGGACCTAAAGCAGTACATGGAGTCCCGAAAATTCGCGCTGGATCCTGAGCTAGTCAAGGTATTTATCATCCATCATATGTAATTAATGATGACGACTGTCAATATATCATTTTGGTGTACAAGTATTTACAGCCATGTTGATTGGTGAAATCACAACTGTAACATAGTGACAATATCGCACCTTTTGTAGAATAGTGGTACTAAACAAAACACATAATTTTTGAAACAACGCAATCAAAGTTTTCAATTTTTTGCATGATTAACCCTTCAGGCATCTGTGCCTAACATAGATTTTGAATATAAAGCTTTATAAAAAAAATTCTTCATGTGCTTAGAATGTGTCAAATTCCAAAATTCTATTGATAAAAAGTTTCATTAACTAAATCTCCAATCAAATCTTTATAAGAAATCAAGTTATGTGAATGAAATCGGTGGTTTGTTGCTATTCTAAATAAACATCAAAACAGAGCATATTTTCAGTTTGCTGTGCAAGTCATTCAAGCTTTTTTTATTTATTTTTATTTATCCATGTCCACTCCCAACGTGGAGCATATGGCCTCCTAATGGAGGTATCTTAACAGAAGTTTTTCTACGAGAATTGTTTGATACTCAGTCGCTCAACCTCTCTTTTCCGAAGAGAGTAGTAGGGATAGAAGGACAAGGCTATGACAGGATTAGTAATTTACTAATCGCTCTCGCTATGCCCAGTCATTGAAGGATCGAAAGTGTGGGAGGGAATTTTTAGACATCACAAACATCCATGCCTTCAAACAGAAACCGATAGAAAAAATGCTGTTCGTACTGGGACTCGAACCCGTGAGGTCCGGCACAGTAGCCAAAAACAGAGTAGCAAAAGCCTTGGGCAGCCAGAGGGCTTGCATAAAAAGTGTAATTTCCCGTGACTCTGACATTAAGTGTTATAAAGCATATTGACTTTTTTCAGAGTTATGTATGCCAACTGCTCGAAGGAATAGCATTCTGCCATTCACACTGTATATTACATCGAGATCTCAAACCTCAAAACTTGCTGGTCGACGTTCATGGACATATAAAATTGGCTGATTTCGGGCTGGCCAGAGCTTTCGGAGTACCAGTTAGAATATACACACACGAAGTGGTCACCCTGTGGTACAGGGCCCCTGAGATACTTCTAGGAACCAAATTTTACTCCACGGCAATTGACGTTTGGAGCTTATCGTGTATTTTTGCAGAAATGGTAAGCAATTTATTCAGTATCTGTGACACTCTCAAAACGTTGTAAATGTATTAATCTAAGGAATAGCTTCACAAGGACTATTTTTTATTTTAAATTCAGCGGTGAAACGATGAGACTTTTGTAATAGTTATATCATAACTTTTGTCAACTGAAATTGATTGGTATGTCAAATGTTATCATTTTTAAAAGTCGTCAAAAATAGATCAATTAAATATCTTATAATTATATACATATTTGTAGATCTAAGGTAAACTACGTTATCTCATAAATGGCAGTTTGTCCCTATGTCTGTTGCAAGCTTACGTTAGAAAATTACTGATTTTCTTCTATTTGTCAAGATGATACTCGAGGTGTTTTTTTTTTTACAATATCACCGGAAAGAGCGTCAAAAAGTATACAATTCTATGTTGATATCTCAATTTAGCTAAAATTGACAGTTGTTTTCCTACCATGTACAGAAATATGCCTTGCTAGGTTTCTCATACATTTCTCTTTTTTCTGTTATCGTGTTTTCGAAATGACTAGTTCAATTATATAAATTATTGATGTAATCCCATTATAATAATGTTTTTCTCATTGTTTTCTAGTTATCAAGAAAGACATTATTCCCCGGTGACAGTGAAATAGATCAGTTGTTTAGAATTTTCCGCACAATGGGAACACCAGATGAGGTGTCATGGCCGGGGATTTCCCAATTACCAGACTACAAAGCAATGTTTCCTCGATGGAAATCGATGCCTCTATCTGTTGTAGTACCACAATTAAGCGTCGGTGCTTATGGTTTATTTAAGGTGATTATTATATATAATTAAGCACTATCAAGTATATGCTAATTTTATTATTAAATTTTAAACTATTGCAATAATAAATATAGCCAAAAAATATTATTTGGAACAGTTTATTGAAAACTGCTTTTTAAATAAAATAAAACACAATTTTCTGTAGGAATTCCTGATTATTATTGTAAATTGAAAAAGACAAAACATGGCATAGCAGCAGATGTCAATGCGCCATGTATTTAACAAATATGATGGAATACAGATATTACACACACATTGACATTAAAGATCATTTTTTCGAATTAAAAGACCATAGAACAATACTCAAAGTTCATTGCTGAAAATGTCCTCCTCTAGGCAATGCATCGAACAGACCTTGCAAATAGCGACTCAACTCGTTTTAAGAAAAAAACTTGTTTAGTTTTCATAGGGCCATGTAGTTAAAAATTGGGAGCATGTAAGTTTACTCTTGAAAATGTCAGAATTACTAATGATGTATGTAATAAACTGGACCAGTTTCGCTGACTTTCGATTAATGAAACCTTCCCCTAATCCAGGGTTTCCCAAACTATATTATATATATTTAAAAATAATGTGTTTCCACCAAAAATTGAGAGTTGTTATCCTAAATGTGACAACTTTCTTGAAGCATAACAGAGACTTCAAAACTGTTGTGTCAATTAATTTTGAAAAGAGGTTTTAATATTGTTTTAATTTCAGAAAATGATGACATACGACCCCAGCAAACGAATATCAGCCCGGGATGCGCTTTCTGACAATTATTTCGACGATTTTCACCTAATTTCACCGTTTGCATCAGACCTAGCGCTGTCGTCTTCGTCCCTCTCCAGTTCACATCACGAATTAGCGGACCTGAACTATTGATCCTTTCACTAATGTCGCCCTGCTGCAGGGATCCAACCCTTATAATATTTATTCAGTTTGAGTTAATCTCGTGTAACATTTTACAATATGTATATTAATAAATTATTAGGCTAGTTATTAAAATACATTAAATATTTATAAACGGTTTTTATTTATATTTCCTTTTTGGTTAACCCTTTGATAAGTACGAGCATACGTGTACGCCCAAGTATTTTGTTATCTTTTATCTATTGCTTTTATCATTCTCGTAGTTTTTTTATTGAATTATTATTATTTGAGGCTATTTGTAAATTGCAAACCCGGCTCGTTCCAAGATGGTTGAAAAATAAAACTTGAATTTCATAATGTAAAATAATATATATTTGAGTATTTTTAGTTTAACATTACTTTGGAATGATATTTTGCATGTTATCGAGCCAGGTTTGAGACTGCTTTCTAAAAATACTTATGTATCAATCTGGGAAGAATATTACTGAGTAATTCAAGAAGTAAATATTTTTTTGAATCTTAAAACATATAGTAAATAAAGCTAATTCACCATTACTTTCAAATAATTTTCTAGAAGCTATTACTTCTAATTCGGGCCTAGATCTTTTTTTCTTTCATGTGTGGGCATGTGGCGCTCTACTGAAGTTGATTCCAGGAAGGGAATCGAACTGAACAATGGCTACCGATTTGTTTACAAGACTTTATTAAGCTTTAACCTTTAGAGGAGTGAATAGATTTATACAGACCTTATCTTAATTTACTGCCATTTCTTAACATGACAATTTTGTGACTTTTCCAATGAATATACGTAATTCATTAATTGATTTGGCATTTACTTGGTAGAACTCCATTATCAGAGGGTAAAAATATGAAAGTATTTTAGTTCTACAGTTTTTAATAATTTTTATGCGTTGATAGCTATTTCGGCTCTCGCCATCGTCAGAACTATGTTTAAACATATTTTGCTCAGCTATAATGTAATTCATACTTAGAGCATATATATGCTTACAGACACTCCTGTGTTGATTTTATAGTACTTCCATACTCATTTACAGAAAACATGTACGTCCATACTCTAAAGGTTAAAAGAAATCTTTTGTTAATTTTCAACAAATAATAGTAATACTGTGACTCAATGACAGATGTGTGCAATATTAATATCTGAAGAAATAACAATAATTCAAAAAAAAATATGTGATAGTAAATATAAAATACAGCATGTGTTTGCCAGTTACATCTGGTCAATACGGGCATTCACTTATCATTTGTGATTTAAGTGCAATGGTTTATTTTAATTAGTCGATTGTGTTTTGAAAACCGCCTTTCTCATAATTGATCACATTCTGGAACTGTTTAAGATAAATATTCTCTGGTTCTTTATACATAAAAAATAAAAGACATTCAAGCAGTGTTTATGTAGTGTTTTATTAAAACATTCATCTTGTTAGGTAATCTTATCCTAAAAACTTGTCAGAGTAGTCAAGTAAAACTTTCACACAACAACAAATCACAATAAATTCAAGTTGATAAATGTATAATATACAAGAAAATTTCTTTAAAGTTTGAATTATGATCAAATTAATAGTTTAACTTAAAAGTGTGAAGGTAAATATTATAAGTCAGATTATATCGACTGTGGAAAGGAAAAAGGACATAACCCTCAATTTTCCAAAACAGCTTTTTTTCGATAATCACAATGTATACAACTTGACACACATTCTATCAAAAGGATGGAAACTGAAAATGCCGAATAAGTATCTAAATTTAACTTTTAAGTTTGAAAAAGATGACCTTGTAACAAATTAAAAACAAGAAAAAACATTAAAATAAAGGTTTTTCCGAGACAATTTCTTTAATTAATATTTGGTTATGTCAATTAAACACCAGTTTAGAAGTATCCATGCACTTCAAGGTTGTGTATAATTCATAATTTGCATATGTCACAAAATCATCAAAACACGTTAATAGCGCCTCCTGTAAAATTTGATATGTGTGGGTTACGTCCTTTTTCCTTTCCACAGTCGATATGTATAGCTAAATTCATTTTTAAGATTTATTTTCTTATGATTATTCATTGGTATTTCAATCGAAATAGGTGTACACTGATCAGTCATAAATCCTCTTTGATACTGGGAATCCTTTGAAACTTATCAGAACGGTTAAATATTAGAAAAATAAATTTTACTTAGTACGTTGTATCAATTACATTAATGATTTTTACTGTTGAATAAAAAAACAGAACCATTTCTGTTCAATCTAGGGAAAATAATGCCTATTACAACTAGGGTGTTGGAATTTTAAAATAAAGTGGGCAATTGGTAAATGAACACTTTCGCAAAAGATTGTATTGTTTGGACAGCAAACATAAAATGTTCGGATAACGAACACCATACAAGTGCATTTTAACAGGCTCGAGGAACTCTACAAAACTATGCTATTATATACTCCAGAAAAATCATAAAGAAGAGAGAAGAGCAATTGAAATTGGACAGCTTCTTTAACGCCTCACAAACGAAAAATAAACAAGACTAAATATGTACATATTATAAAATTTAAATAATTGTAAGCAAGCAAAAGTATAATTGCAATTTTAAAGAATGAACTTTTCAATTTTTATTGATGTTCCAGCTTTAATTGAAATATATTCTTTTTGAATTTGTCTTCTGTAAATGTTATGAGTTTGATATATAGAGATATCTACACGCGGGAATACAGCCTGCTGCTGGGAAGAATAACGTTACCAATTGCGTCACTGTGTAATTTTGTATGTCCCAGTACACCTATTTCAATTGTTGAAAACTTAATTTTGGGCATTCGGTTTCCATTCAAATAATCTTTTATTAGCTATATTACGTTAAAAATTCACACTATCCGGTAAACACACTCACGTACAACATATCTTACCATACTACTTTTAAATGGATGTTTACGGTTTCCATAGCTTGAGTAAACCATCTTCACTGTATGTGGCCAATAGATTTTGGTGAGGGTGATGGTTCAGACCAATAACAGACTTTTCATGAACCTATTAAAGAAAGAAGAAATTAAATGACATTTGTTAAATAATTTTAAATATAAAATTGTTTCGGATACTTTACATCGATACATAGTCTAAATAGCAAAGGATAAATACTAATCCTCACACTAATAATGAACAAAAACAACATTGAAGCATTTATGGCTTCTATAGATTTATTATTCGAAGCAGGAATTAAAAATTAATTGTTATGATGGTGGCAAAATGAAAGATAACAAGTACTTGTGAGTTTACTAAAAAATATAGCAATTGAAAATTTTCACAAATGAAGCACTGAACAGAAATAGACACTTTGACGACGTTATCACAGAAAAAAAACAAAATCTGTTTTCTGAAAGAATATAATTTTTTATAAGTATGCGAAGACAGTAATTTCGGACATGCTCTTTCGAATGAGAACGGACAAATTATGCTAAAGGCAAGAAAGAACACATTCTTGAAATTCAGGTTCATTCATTCAAAACAAAAGAACCATTCAATTGCTTCAATTGTATGGATTTCGCCATAAGTGGTGGTCCTAGTAACACCTTCAGCTCGACTTCTAAAATAACCGTTTGTCAATAAGATTTACTGATGACAGAATGGCCATTTTTTTTCTAGAGACAATGTACAGATGCCACTAGCAATGCAAAAAAAATATCTGAGCATTCCTATTGAAAGATTATTCATATACTTTTCAATATTTGCGGCCAGTGGCCTTTTATGTTTTGAAGTGGTTAAAAAAGACAGTATGGAAAAAAAGGTGAAACACATGTAACATTTTGTTACACATCCTGCGGAATAACAAAGTTATCAAATGTAATTTTGTATTCAAAATGACCTTCAACAAAGATACTGCCGAATCTATTGAGCACAGAACATATATTCTATATAGTCTTAATTTCAGATTGAATTCGATGCTTATCTAATACCTGTTTTGTTGATTGAACCCAAAAAAAAAATATAATATATAAAAGAAAAAGTTTATTTACGTTGAGAGTTCTTTCCAGTTTCCCTGAACTTGTAGAAAAGCAATAGAGCACGAGATCTTCACCAGCGCAGTAAATGAACTCGCCCCTCGGAGAAAGACAAGCGCACATTAAAGAACCACCTTCTCTTTTACCAGTTGAGAAAGACCGCACAATCTGAAAATAAATGTCCAAGAACGTTTGATTTTGGTATTAATTGAATACTGCTACACATTTATCTGGCATTGCTATATCGACTGACCGTCCTTGACAGTACTTACATACCAAATTGAAGAGCACGGATGAACTTGAATTGACAATCCGAGTTCATCCATGCACATAAATGCCTTAAAATATCAAAAAGATGAAACCCGGTCTGTAATATATATCGGAAAATTATATACAGCTGGTATTATAGCTCAGTGGTGTATGGCTTATATCCCAGTCGGTAGTGTTGTCCACGCGTGCAGATCTCTGTATCGGCAATTTTGTAACTCGAATTATGGATTAGTGTTCAAAGGCATGGAATGATGAAGTTTAGGTGACCTTCCTATCCACCTGATCCTAGAAAAAAAGACTTGTAGCGAGGGTGATTAACTACTTCTGTTTTAGGGAGTGTCTTAGCACCATCGTTCTATCTCTACTTTCATAAAATAGAAGATGAGTAACTGAATAAGAATCAGTTTTTATAAGAGCTACTGTCTTAACAAAAACCTTTATGTATACAATATTGATTTTGCAAACATAGCAGTCAACTTACTTGTCCTTGCATGTTCATGATTACTACCGTATTACTCCTGTTGCAGACCACAAAGTGGTCGGGATTTTTCGGGACTAAATGCAGAGAGTTGACAGCGAGATCGGCTGCACCGAGAGGCCGGAAGGTGTTTGAACATTCTGTTGACTTCACCGACCACACTTTTACCGTTCCGTCGGATGAAGCACTAAAAATATTTGAAAATGATAAATAATGGTCAACCATTTCAAGTGGCTTTTATTGTATTATTCAATGTCACTTCGTTTATGAAGTTTTCTTTCTAAAAAATGTTCTTTTGAAAGATTTTACTGTACATATATGAATATTTTGATATCCAATGGCTCAGTATCAAAATGATTGATCAGTTGATAATGCTCGCGATGAGCGAAACCGGTCCTGATCTAATAAATTTTATGTGGAAAAAGTACTAAAAATGTTTTATTATTTTTATTAAAATGTTGATTGTTTGAAAAATGTGGTGTCTACTTCATTTCATTTTTCTATTAGGAAATATTATATTTTTAGTAATTTATTATATAATAATCTTCTTTCTTGATATTTCTGTAGATCCAACATTTGCATACTTTAAAAATTGGCTAAATCATGAAATTTCAAAAATCAGTTTGAGTGACAATATTGCAAGTTCATACACTGCAGCATGTCAAGTGTCATCCTATTATCATTGGCCATTTTCCGCCCCCTATTCAGAGCACGATGATCACCACACGGTGCTTCTGCCAGTCTTTTGGGTTCTTTTTAAATCATCCCAGTGTAACTCAGTATTTCAGGGTGCCAGAATCCATCCGGTTAGTAGAAGAGACAGGCAGGATTCAGGCCCCCTATCAAAACTGCATTTTTTTTCAATTATAATACAATCAATTTACAACATACCTCAGTAAATTATGTCCGTCCGATGTGAAGACCACTTCGTTCACAAATGACGTATGACCTCGAAATTCTTTCAGAGTTTTGCCAGATTTCAGACCGTGTATTCTAAAAACAAAATCACAATACTTCATGGAATTTCAAACTGTAATATGAAGCGTTTAGTTTCAAAACTCGCTTAACACGTTGGATGCTGAAAACGCGCCTAGCGTGTGCACCTTGTTAACGGAGCTATGCGCTAAGTTACATTCACACAACTCTATTTATTTTTTTATTTATATTATCACTCGAGTAAAAACAGATGCTTCCGAAGTCTCCCTACATCTCACCTTTGATAACAAGTGAATGTACTGTGACAAAAAGTATGTATTTATACAATGATTTTTTTCAGCAGTGAACGTGTTAAATGGTTTTCACGCAATATTAGTTATATGAAGAAAAGATTTTCTACATTTATGTAATGGCCAAAGTTTCAGTTTTCAAAAGTGTCAAAAACTCAATATTTCCGATTACCAAAAGAGGTGTATTTTGAAACGATCTAAACTAATTGACGTGTGAATAAGCCAATCAGTGTACAATTTAGTGGACAACTGATGCATATTGTAATAATGTACAAATCACACAATAATACAGTTTACTTTTATGCATTTTTCTTAAAACTACTAAAAATCGCCTTAGCGTCCTTAGTAAGTATACTGTTTAAATACGTCCAATACATTATAAAGTATTGAAAAATACCTTATCGTGTGATCGAATGATGCCGAAAGGACTTGAGAATTGTCTCTGCTAAACTGGAGGCAGGTTACTCCCTTCACATGAGCCCTCTCAAATTTTCGTTGGCACTGTCCACTCGCTACTTTCCAAACCTGCAGAAAATTACGATAAGTCAACATTTTTTGGGCATATTTACGGAAAACTATGTCAGATTGATCAATGTGGTTTAATTTAAGAAAAAGTGCTGAGGATCAAGATATCCAAAGAGCGGCTATGTAGTTGGCCATGGACCTCGATGGTCTTAAGCATCAGTTGAGTAATTAACCACTTACCGGTCCAATTGATTTATACAAATGTTCCAAGAAGGATCACATATTTTTTATTATGCTCGAATATCAAACACAAGTGTAATATTTATAAAACATGCATATTTAGTGAAAGAATTCATTGTTTTTTTTAATGGAATTTTCCCGAGTTAAATCGTGTGTCCGTTTTGACGACATTCAATGCCAGAGTATACTCGGGCGTGACCGGGAAGAGGTTAAGAAAAGTACAGGTAGTCTTTGACTTGTGACGATTTGCACATACACTACTGAAGAAAATAGCATTTTCTCCTCCACTCCACTTGATCCTCCGCCTTCCTACGCCAATCACCGACCTCTAAAAAATCTTCACGATAAAGTGGTGGAATAAAGTACATTTATGTGTCCCCTGAAAACTTATTCTTTTTGAGATACAACTAATGTTCAGGAACATGTCGCGTTCGTTGGTCAAGGACTAACTGTAAATAGATTATCTGACTATTGGAGAACTTCTTCAGAGCACTAGTAAAGAAGTTTCAATTCCTCAACAGTGATAAATTAGTATATTCATTGTGAGGGAGATTTTCCAGGTGATCTGGTGAAGAAAAGGGAATTCTAAGTCAGAATCTTGACAATTCTTTCTAAGCTTCAAAACTGAAAAATCAATAACTATAAATATACCTTAATCTTTCCATCATGAGAACCGCTGGCAAGTAAATCAGAGTCTCTACTGAATGCCACACTAAGAACGGCTTGCTCCATCATCATGTAACTATCTTGGGCTTGATATTTCAAATCCTTACGAATTTTTCCCGTAGTGAAATTCCACACTTCAATGAAACCATCCACCGAACCTGTTACAAGATACTGCCCATCAGGTGAAAACCTGTAAGTATTAAAAAAAAGAAAGTTGATTTTTTAAATTATCATAATGAAATTGTAGACATATATTGCTCTCATAGGTTAAGAGTGAGTATATAGCATATTAAGACATATCAGATGAAGGATAAGGGGTCGAGTGTGTTTGTTGAGATGTACGTTTTCATCTCTTACACTTTTCCCAATCCTGAAAACGTGATATAAAGAAAGCAATAAGCTAACAACTACTCGGCTCCTAAACTTCATCATTGTATCTTTACCATCTCCTGAATATGAATGTAAAGCGACTGATTTACAACCATTTAGAGAGACTTGTTTTATGGTTTGATATTGAAAAATAAATTCTTTGCGATTATAATATACCTGGCACATTCCACATGAGACTTTTGACCAAACTTAATGAGCTTTGAAAGCTGAGTTGGATACTGCTCATCCTCTTGATCCCTGATAGCTGCTTTGCCTCTGAACAAATCGATGGTGGTACCTGAAACGGAGAATGGTAGACGTGTGTTAAAATATGGAATATAGATAATAATGATATGAGTAATTGTACAAGAGCAGTGCTTTTCTTTTAGAGTAATGCAGCGGAACAGGGTTCTGCCACCTTTTTTCTCAGAATTTTTAATGTTTCAAATCAATATTCTCAATATAGTTTTTTTCAGGGAAACGATTGTCTGTTTGTCCCTATATTAGGTCCCTTTTGAATGTAATGTGTAAAAAAGCACCAGGTCCGTAGATTTACTCTGTGACCAGATGCAGGGGTCTAATGCTTCATGTATTGTTTTGTTTTGCAAAATCCTCTAATTTACAAAACCTTTTCACAACAGTCGGGTCCATAAAGCAGTGGTCAAAGTAGTTGGCTGTAAAGTGTAAAGACATGCAGGCGCTTTTCGATAAAAAAATCAATTTATGAAACTGTCCATACTAATATATAAATGCTAATTACCAGGAGGAAGCAATCCTTGATGCTGCTGCCATTTCAGGGCTTGTCCAAGTAAAGCCAGCAAACGACTTGATGGTACCACAGACACTTCTCCAGCCAGTGCCGCTGCTATAGCTGCCCGTCTTCTCTCTTTACTGCCACCTTCAGGATAAGCCTCTCGGGGATCCCAGTAAGAACGTGCCAGCAAATTTTCTATTTTAACAAAAATAAGACAATTGATATCAACGGTTATCGGTTGAAAAGACCATAATTTTTACTTAGTTTATTTATTTTTTGATCTCACTAGGCAAAAGACTGAATATAAATAATCATTCAAATGACAGTTGCAATCGAAGTAGGAACCGTCATGTTTTTGTCATGTATTGAATATTTTATGGTAAGCAAATTCAAATAGGGGATAAAGTGACACGAATCTATACTCTAGAACGATTAAAAGCAGAGTTATTAAAAAACGATCTGTTTTGGTCAATAGCAATAGGCGGCTTTTACAACATGACAATGCGAGACCTCATGCGGCAAAAATTACTCAGCAAAAAAAAAGAGAACTTGAATTCGAACTTCTGCCACATCCTCCATATTCACCGGACGTAGCACCTTCGGATTATTATCTCTTTAAGTCAATGGAGCATTCACTGTGACAAAAAAATTACAAACGCTGACCAGTTGAAAAATCACCTGGATTCGTATTTTGCCAGTAAGTCACCAGAGTTTTACGAAAAGGGTATCAAAAAGTTGCCTTTTTTATCAAGGAAGATAATAGACAACGAGGGGAATTATTTAACAGAATAATATTGTATAATTAATTTAAAAATATTTTTCTTGTCACAATTACAAAAAATGTAATTTTTTCCGTTTTACCTAATATATGTTTGCATTCTATGCTTGCATTCTGCCGGTAATGCTTTATGGTTGCGAATCATGGCACCTAACGAAGACTCAGAAAAACCGTATACTGAGTTTTGAGAACAGATGCTTGCGTCGGATAATGGGGGTGAGGTGGTTTGATTTTGTGAGGAATTCAGAGGTAAGGGAGCGTACAAGACAGCGTCCCGTCACGTCAATGGTTATGGAGAGACATTGGAACTGGCTGGGTCACATGCTGCAGATGCCTCCGGAAAGCCTCAATCCTGCCTGCCTCTTCTTTCGATTGGTGGGATTCCGGCGTCCCGGAGGTCCGTCGGGTACTATCCATAGGATGTACTCGGCGGAACTGAGGGATGCTGGCATGTCATGGGAGGAAGCAAAGCTATTGGCGGGAGACAGGGAAACATGGAGGTGCCGCGTGGCGGCCATATGCTCCACATAGGGAGCGAACATGGCCAAAGAAGAAGAGAAGAATGTTTTATAGCATTTTGAGAGCTACTAAAATTTTTTTGAGCTTGAACACATTGATTAAAATATAAATGGATTGTTTTGTTTTGAGAACCAGTGTTGGTGACATTCAGTCTTATCACTCTGACATCAATGATTATCAAATATTTTTATATTTAAAAAAAATCAGACTACCAACTGGTAACTCTGAAAACTCCGGCCGCCGAGTCAAAGGCGCTTTAAAAAGAAATCAAATCATTGATAACTTTTTAAAATCAAATTATGTACGATAAACAATAATAGCAACTCAAATTTGGATCTATTCTTTATAGTCATAATGTTATTTGAAGGACATTGGTTAACTATTGCTCTTATTAACACATTGGTTACGGATGACTCGTATACGAGTCTTTTCGCCGGTCTGAATTACGCGTTGAAATATATACATCCAATGCGACAAATGTTTTAGATTCTCTATGCAGATGGCGTAACAAATGTTTGATGCATCATTTAAAAAATAAAATATTAAAATATATGCACAAATATTTTTTTTATTCGGTGATTTCGGCGATGAAAAATCAGCAGACAGTTAAAATAAGACTTTAAAAAATAGGCCACCAAAATATAAGCAATTGTAGGCTAAAAATAGGCTTTTATGTTTTCTAATTTTGTTTTGAAATAAAATAAACAGGAGTAAATGTTTATTTGACTTGTTATTTATTACGTTTTCGATGAAATATATAATTCTATGTCAAATACCCGATTTTCTATATTAAAAAATACAAAAGATGAGTATCGCTAATAAAAGCAGGCTAAAATATATAAAGTATTATGCAACAAAGTGTTGCACAACTGGTGTCCAAATTATTTTTTTGAATGTCAAATAGTTTTAAAGTTATACTATTTTTTCAAAAGTACCTAATTTTTTGCAAAATTTCGCAAAAATGCCCCGATGCGAATGAGTTAATGGAAGATAAAACAAGGCATTGTTTTCACATGTAGAGCACAAGACCTTCTTGCGAGTGGTTTTTGATCCGCGTGCACAGCACGTCAACAGGGTTTGAAGGGTTAATATGTTATATATTCAAATTAAATACCTAAATGAATGTATCTTTCCGCTTCCTGTTGTTTTAACATTATCATAGGATCCGTTTGTCTCAGTAAAGATCTGGCAGCGCCGAGCTCTCGCAATTCGATCAATTCTAATACAACTTGCTCATACAAGTCAATCAACTTTTTGTCCGGCAACTTCAACGACTGTATAGCTTTGAGAACGGTATCCCAATGACCATTATTTATATCTCCACAGAAACCGTCAATACTATCGACAGTGTTCAACGACACTCCGGTTTCTTCCTGAAAGCATAACAGAAATTTTGAGGTTAGATCGAGTTAATTTTGATATTGGAAAATCTTGGAAAGTTACATACTTGTAGAGTCTGCAGTGTTTTCGTAAGATTGGATTCCTTTAAATATTGCTGGATAAGCCGAATAACGCTGAAATACAAACGGAATTCGTGATTAAATTATAAATAACATTGCTATTTTAGCGCATTTTTTATATATGAAGATTTATGAACATACTCAGCTGATTCTATTTCGATAGACATTTTTGCAATATGTTTTCGTGTTCCTTAAAAACGCTTGTGTGAAGGAATTCAAATAATTTGATAAATATCAGGACAATTTTTTGACATCAAATCTCACGACGCCGTTGACATTCACGCAGTTGCCATACTGATAAAAAGCATACTAGTCTATGCTGATAAATATCTTGATATATTAAAGGCCATTATTTATTAACATTCTATTCATAGTTTCTCATACGAAAAAAGGTAATCAAAATATATTATAATGTTGGATAAATAGAAAAGTTGTTCCTTCAAAAAATGATTTTAATAATATGTAATATGTATATCGTTGGGTGGAATACAGGGGTAGCAAACAATTACACGAGTCAAGATTTTCTAATTTTAACATAATCTTCATATGTGTCCAAATACCTCAGTCAAATAATCTCAAACATTGGAGTGCAGTGGTTCTTAACCTAATCGAAGTCACGGTTCATTTTTTTGTCATAAGAAAAAATGACAGTGCACTTAAATCAAATGGGTAGAAATCAAAGAAAAATAAGCGAACATAAACTTTATTATTACCCTAAATAAAATGGTAATATTCAATGAGAAAATCAATTATTGTGAAACGTGAGCTTGTCAGCATTTGCAGATTAAAGAAATATTAGGTTGAATATTTAATAAAGCTACCCTCAATTCTTCGTCTTAATTCGTAACTGTTTATTGTTTTTTAGTTTTCATATAAGTTATTGTTGAAAAACCAAACTCACTTGAAGATGTTGAAAACTGTAACAAGGTATTCGTGTCCTCATGCAGAGAGCTGGGTAGAAATCCAAAATTCCTCCATAGCTACTTTAGAAAATTTAATTTTTATATTACAATTTGTTGACAAGGTGACCAATTCTTCAACGTCTTAATTTTCTTCAAATACAGGGGGGAACAATACACAGTTTTGCTATCACCTGTGCTATCCCAAGAAGTATACATTTATTTTTAGACCGTTCAAAATAAGTGTTATGCACGAGGGAACAGCACCGCAGATTTCAAAACATAATTTTTTCTAGCAATGTTCTAATGATTTATTTGATGTGCAAATATAAAAATTATGCATAATCTGTACAAGACAGCAGCAGCGTAGCAAGGGGGTTGCGGTAGAAACCGACCGCCCCGGGCGGCACATTTTGGGGGTGGCATTTTCAAAAATAAATACAATATTTTTTGATAAATTATATTTATACATAAAAAAATTAAGCCACATGTAGTAAAAAATTCTAGTTCATAGATAAAAAATAGTAGAAGTGATTGGAAAATAAAATTAGAAGAAATATTGGGGGTGGCAAATTCAAAGACCGCCCCGGGCGGCAGAACCATTCCCTACACCACTGCAAGACGGAATACGGAAATCTGGTATCTATTTAGCATGTCTGTACCCAATGTGGAGTTTATGGACTCCTAATGAAGCATATCTTTTGGGCTTAATGGGCTTTTCAAATCAATGCCGTTTTGCACGTACTCTGGTGTTCCGCAGGGTTCAAACCTGGGGCCATTGCTGTTCACTATTTTCATAAATGATATAGCAAACGTTATTAAAAATTCTATGTTCTTGTTATTCGCTGATGATTTGAAACTTTTTTTGAAGGTTGTCACCTTAGATGATTGTCATCGTCTTCAGTCTGATATAGATAATATAATAGATTGGGGGCGGTGTAACAAAATCGATTTCAATATTGATAAATGCAATCTTTTATCCTTTACAAGAAGGTCGCGAGTGTTATTTTTCCGTTATTCAATGAATGGCCGAATTCTCTCGCGAATTTCATCAGTCAAAGATCTTGGCGTACAATTTGAGAGCAAACTAACATTCAATAATCACATTAAGATTACTTGCAAAAAAGCATTGAAAATGTTGGGCTTTATCATCCGTACCACCAGAGCCTTTTCGGGAGTTAAAATTCTAATATTATTGTACAACGCTTTGGTTCGAAGCAGACTTGAGAGTGGGTCAATTGTTTGGGCTCCAAGATGCTCGAAATATACCCTTATGGTGGAGAGGATTCAGAAGAAATTTTTGAGACTTCTCTATATGAGGGTGTATGGATATTACCCATGGCTTTATCCAACTGACTTTCTCTTAGGCATGCTTAACTTTAATAGCTTGAACGTTCGAAGAGAAATATATCTGGCCATATATTTCTTTCGACTTATACGAGGCCAAAATGAGAATTCCACCATTCTTGAGAATGTGAATCTAAATGTTCCTGATTATTTTTTGAGAAATCGTGGACATGAATTGTTTGTTCTCCCAAGGTGTAGAACCAGCCTGCCAATGGGGATGCCACTGGGGAGAGCTTTAACGGTGTTCAATAATATTGCTTCGGATGTCGACATATTCCACGTAGACGTGGGTGAGTTCCGACGAATACTATTTTTTATGTATTAAAGTAGAGTTCGTCGGATCTTACTCAGTTGACTTCCTTGCCACTTTTTTTTTACTGCTTTTAATATTAAATTATACTATTTTTTTTCTCCATTGTAAAAGTTTTAAATTTATAATTTGTCAACCTTGTACAATGTTAATTGAATAAATAAATAAATAAATAAATAAAATAAAATAAATAAATCTATTCATCAGAAGTTTTTCTACGAGATGTGGTTGTTATTCAGTTGCTCCATCTTTCTTTTTCGAATAAAGTTAAAAAATAAATATAAAAAGCCGGTTATAAATGATTTGGTAACAACTTTGATATATTTGAAGATGTCTCCAAAATAAATGATTTTACACCAGTTATTTACACCAATTTCTTTGTTCCTTACCCGAGTAAATAGCATCCACAGTGATTTTTGGATATACTATTCAGAAAATTATAATTAAATCGGTTTTGTACCTGTTACCGGGGCTGTGAAGTCGTCAAGAAATAAGACGATTCCGAATCCGACTCCCACTCCAACCTTAGCTTAAAACACGACTTTACGTATTTTTAGTAGTATGCAGTGGCGCCACTTTGATCTACGCAATTTGAACACACGAATTGACTCCACAGCCTTGGTTATTACATACTATCGTATTTAACTCTATATCAAAGTCCATTTTCGAAAGGGAGGTATTTAAAAGTTGTTTAAGCTTTGAATGAAATGATAAGAGTTTATGTGACCAAGGATATAAGGATTGTGCGGAGATAACACCATTAGTATACATTGGTTTGATGTGTACAAAGATGCTGAAAGGCGAAATCTGTGTAACTAGTGGCTAAGGTAATGGAATTGTACAAAAGTTGAATGATTCAAATTTGAATATTGAAGATCCATCAAGTACTATTAATCAACATTTAGGTAAATTTGTTGGTATTCAGTTTTCTTCATCATCATTAGGTAGGTAATCAATAATTTAGTAATTATATATCAAACACTGACAGGGTTTGTTTCAAATTCCCAAATAATAGACTATCATCAATATGTTTTAATTGTTTCTCCAAAATATCACCGCTTTCATCAGATAACAGCATGAAATAATGTTTCCATCATTAGAATCGTAATAATTACCAAATAGATTGTAGTGTTACATTTTAAGGCGATACAAAGGAATTAAATTTTTATGGTGTATGTATATAAACACGGTGTAATAAAAAAACTAATGCATTATTTACTGTGCAGAGCACAATAAACAACATGTAAAAATAATAAATAAAACTGCAAAATGTATTATTTCAATGGAAGTTGCTCATTTATGAGCACTATTATGATTATATTTTACTGCAATAAATCATATTGTCAATACACCAGTAAATTCTCAACTTTTGAATCGAGGTTCCCGTTGGTGGAATGTGGATTTAATATCGCCAGAGACAATTTCAAAGATGTCGTTGGAGTCGTAACATTAAATGATAATTATAAAAATGTGCGCATCAATGATTTTCATAATGCTTTAATAACATCGCTTCAGGAAAGATATCCATTTGGCATACAAGTTATTAGTGTATCTTCACTTATATTCCAAAAAACTTATTTTTTGGGAAGCTATATCATTTTGGTAGAGAATCTTGATGATATATTCGATGTCTTCAATAAATTGTCACAATTGTTACAAGTGTGGAACCCTCGAGCGAAATATGTAATTTTGATTTTTAACTCAATTGATACCGATATTTTAAAAACTGGAGTTTTAGGAGTTATGCAAGACCTGTGGAAACTCAATGTGATTAACGGATTAGTGGTTGCGACTGACGATCACTTGTTGGAAAGTTATTCTTTGTTCACTTGGTTTCCGTACGCAAATGGAAGATGCGGTAACAACCAGGATACGATAAATAAAATAGGAATCTGCAGCGTCGATAATAACTATGAGAGTTATAAAAACGCGTTTCCTGAAAAAATTTCCAACAACCTCAATAATTGCAGAGTAAGGGTTACCACTCACATCATCCCAATTTATGTTCTACCACCACTCGAGTATGCCCCGATAGATATGAAGCAAAATATGACTGAAGGAACGGAGATATTATTGCTCAATACAGTAGCTCAACATATAAACTTAAGTTTAGAGTATCGACTGTTCGAAAGAAACGAATCCTGGGGACAAGTCCTGCCGAATAAAACGACCACGGGAATGTTGCTGGCACTAGCCAGAGGTGACGCGGATATCGTCATCGGAGGGTACGCTCCGGCAACCAACAGATTATTGCTATATGATGTATCAAAACAATACTATTACGATGAAATGAAATTTATTGTACACCGAGCGAAGCTGAAAGCGAAATGGAAAAGTTTAACAATAATTTTTAGTTACGTGACATGGATCCTCTTACTTTCATCATTTACTTTGGCATCTACTGTTATGCACTTCATAACGAAGCTGGAAGACAGGGCCGGCATGAATCTTAACGGAATATCTAAGACATATTTGCAGCATTGGGGATCGATATTTGTAATTTCTGTTAAATTTACAAGATCGCGAATGAAAACTAGAGCATTTTTCTTACTATGGGTGATTTGTTCATTTTTTCTGAACGCGGCATATCAGACATCACTGATAAGTGTGCTCACGCAACCAGGATACGAGCATCAAGTGTCTAACATCAATGAAATTGTAGAGGAAAATTATGAAATCGTGCTGAATTACCCCATAACCACATATATAAAATTATGGAGAGACCAACCGGTTTTCAAAGCTATATATGACCGTTCAACATTGTGCACTCCTATAGCTGAATGCCACTTGATTGTAAACAGAAACCCGAGGTCCGCTACACCGGTATCGTACACGTATTATTTATATGAATCGTGGATATTCCGGGACAGCTCGGGAAAGTCACGAGTCTACGTCTTTAATGAAAAAATATTAGTTTACATCACTGTCATGTATATGACTAAAGGTTTCCCATTGAAAGATAAGTTTGATCGATTGTTTTCAAGAGTGTTCGAAACGGGCCTGGGACAAAAGTGGCAGCACAACTTGTTTTTGAGCGCGTTAACAAAAAGAAACCAAGAGCAGGTGGCTGAAGATAGCACAGACCCAACTGCCCTCAGATGGGACCATTTGCAAGGAATATTTTATATCCTATTCATCGGATGGGCAATTTCTGCGTTAACTTTTGTTTTTGAAATAAGTGAAATAAGAAGAGTCGTACAAGAAAGTGTCAAATGTAATAATTAACACAGTAAATCGACAATCGGAACACGAAATCTTAGGATCATTAAAATATCAAACATATTGCAAAAATACATTAAGTTGGACATTGTAGAGAAAAGTTCTTCCTTTAAAATAAAGGCGAAAAATATAAGATTCTTGTTTTAACATTGATAAACTCAATTTTCTCTAGGCAGATTGTTATGGTGGATTAACTTAATTCAAAATATTCTATAAATTGAGTTTGAAGACTCAAAAGTTCTAAGGACTGACGATTGGCGTATTCTGAAATGCAGGTGATGCAGTACATATTTGTATTGTACAAAGACGCATAGACCTGCGTACGTTGCAACTTGGGCACGTGCGTCTACCCTGCTGTGTTTCATTGTAGCGTCGGCACAGATTCCTGCACACAGTGCACACTGCCACTTGCACATTTAGATGTGTTCTTTCAATTTTGCCGTGAAAATGTGCAAACTGAACTATGTTTATACGATACTACTCTTTCTAAGAAATCAAGAGATATTGCGGGTCATTATGTGTCATTCATTTATGTATGTTGCTTCATATGATGGTCGCAAATGTCTGCTTCGCCTGCCTGAACCTGCCAATTTTGTGCTGCATCTTGTCATACGCTTAGCCTTACAAAGGTAAATTTTATTCAAATTATTAAACTTTTTTAATTTTTAAATTAAATTATTTAACGTTATTATGAAACTGCAGATTTTCATGATACTTTCAATTGAAATTTGTGAATGAAATGCAGTAACCATTGAAAACCTTGCATGGTGCATCCTGTTGTAGTACTGCCACGGTATATACATTTATGTTAAGCATTTATTAACTTCCAGTCCACTCCAGTCAGAAGTGCATGTCTTCTTTTTCTGTTTGCTGCCAATTTTCTATGGTACGACATACGCGCCACCTACTGTAATTTAATTGTACTATGCCTATAACCTTCACGCAAGTAGCATGAACGGTATGGCAGACATACAAACATTGATTTTTATATATAAGACCTACTGTAAGTTCATTTTAATATGCCTATAAACTTCGCGTAAGTGCAAGCAAAAAGTTTTATTGCAATAGAATCAGCGGTTTGGCAGCCCATAGAGTACGAACAAACAAACATTCATTTTTATATATTAGATGTCTCTTATGCACTTCATAAATTAAATTTAAGGTTACATTAGAAAATTTGTAGTTTATATAGAAACTTTAAATAATTTGGCAGTATGGTTCATGAAAACGGGTAGACTTGCCATAATCTCTCGCTCGTAAAATATACATCTACATATTGTAGTAATAAATGATAAAAAGTCATAAAATAAATCATTAATTTAAAAGGTAAATGTAATAAATATGCACTAATTTTTTAACTTATATGTTTAAAAATCATTGGTATAAAGTAAGCAAATAGCTCAATTGATCACAGTCCTCAGCAATGGAGAAACATTTCAATTTTTCATTAATATCCTATTACAAGATATTATTTGTAATATTGTTTAACAGGGGTAGGGCATTTAGTGAAATCGATGATAAACTTTCTACGTATTCTGATCGTAAAACATTACTGGATTGTGGATTTAATATTGCAAAAAATAACTTTATGGATATCATTGGATTTGTTACGTTGAATACTGGCGATGAAGGCAGTAATAAAATCAACGACAACAGTAATTTTCTTTTAAAGGCTTTACATGAAGTACAGATAAACGATATAGAAATAATATCAATATCTACTAATCTGCCTAACGAAGGAAAACATATGTTTCATAGTAACATTATAATTATGGTAGAAGAGGTCGATAGCATATTCGAGATATTTAATAGCATGCGTCGGATGATATCCTGGAACGCCCGTGCGAAATATGTCATAATGATATTAAATGGTTTCAATATTGGCGAAATATACGGTGCGGTATTAAGTGTCATAAAAAAACTGTGGGAGTTTCGGGTAATTAATATTGTCGTGGTCGCAACGGATGATAGCTCATTGATAAATTACACTATTTACAGTTGGTTTCCTTACGCAAACGGATGCTGCGGAGATGATCAAGAATCTCTTGAAA
This sequence comes from Himalopsyche tibetana, assembly GCA_030503985.1. Lineage (NCBI taxonomy): Eukaryota > Metazoa > Arthropoda > Insecta > Trichoptera > Rhyacophilidae > Himalopsyche > Himalopsyche tibetana. The sequence continues at coordinate 19,242,231 of JAPJYX010000007.1, forward strand.
TAATGGGAACATGTGCCGAATATGCAGGTAAAGTAAGCAAAAATATTTTCCCAGAAAAAATTCCTCACAGAATGAACCGATGTCGGGTACGCGTGACCACTCACGTATGGCCGATACACGTTCTACCTCCACTGGAGTACGCTCCGATAAATATGAGGCAAAACATGACAGAGGGTACAGAAATATCTCTCATGAATCACGTCGCCAAATATTCAAATATCGATATCGAGTATAGATTGTTCGAAAAGAATGAATCTTGGGGTATGGTGACTCCCAACAAAACGTCTACGGGAATGTTACAAGCGCTCGCAGAAGGCAAAGCTGATATAATTATCGGCGGATACGCTTTAATTGGAGATAGATTAGTGCTGTACGACACTTCGATCCAATATTTTTATGACGATTTCAAATTCATCATCCATCGTGCGGGTATGCTGGAAAGATGGAAAAGTCTCACGATGATTTTCAGTAGTTTAACCTGGATTCTGATATTTTCTTCGTTAGTGTTGATGGCGTCCTTCATGCATTTCTTGACAAAAGTTACTGACGGAGCCAAGCCTACGTTTTCAGGAATATCCAAAACATATTTACAATATTGGGGATTGATGTTTGTTGTTCCGGTGCAGTTTAACAATCTGCAGGCAAATTTGAGACTGTTTTTTTTAACATGGGTTTTGTACACATTTCATTTGAATGTGGCATTTCAAACGTCCTTAATAAGTGTCCTCACGCAACCGGGCTACGAGCATCAAGTGTCAGACATAGAGGAATTGGTAAAAGAGAAATATAAAATCGTTTTAAATATACCTGTACTATGTTATTTCAAGCTGTTGGCAGATGACCCTGTGTTTAAAGCCATCTATGACAGTTCAGAAATTTGCACTCCCATCGCAGCGTGTCTCGATATCGTATATAAAAATCCAAAGCATGCGACGCCTACCGCTTACAATTTCTATCTGTTTAAATCGTGGATGTTTAGAGATAGCGCCGGTAAGTCGAAAATGTATGTCTTTCAAAAAAGTATCTACAACTATATCTCAGTCATGTATATGGCCAAGGGTTTTCCTCTCAGAGACAGAATCAATCAGTTGATATATAAATTAATCGAAGCTGGCTTGACAGAAAAATGGCAGAGTGATTTATTTTTGAAGTCTAAAAACAAAAAGAGCGAGGAAACGATAACCGAAGATTTCAAAGAGCCAATGGGGCTGACATTCGACCAGTTGCAGGGAATATTTTTCATACTGTTCATCGGTTTGTTGATTTCAACATTGGTCTTTATATCGGAATTTATTAGTCAGCGTAAAAAGGTTAAAAATAAAATAAAAATTATTCCCTATAATAATTGAATCAAAATGGTTAATTATTATATTTGCTTATAGTATGTTGAATCTCGAGTACTGAAACGTCCCCCCAGAAAAATTTACGTAATATTTGCATTGCATTCATTGAAGATTACAATAAATATCTGCTAGATATTTTTCGTATTCAGGAAACGGTTGAAATCAGAGTAACTCAAAAGATAATTAGCTTGGTCGTATCAAATGGCAATTTATTTATGTCATATTCTGAGGGAGGGGGTCTATTATGTGTCAGTGTGAGTGTGTCGAGATAGATTTTTCATAACCCCCCCCCCCTACACCATCACAAACCATCTCATTATTTTTGTCCCTCTAACTTGTTAGGTCATGAAGTTTATAATTATATGGATGACCCCTCATTGACAAGGTATAGTAAAACAAGAAAATATGTTTGTGAACTTATATTTATTAAAATTAGCACAATAAATAAAATCAAGATAGTTTTTAAACTTTTAAGCATCGTTACAATTAACTATATTCTATTTAACCTCAAAATTTTCACAACACAAAATTATTATATTAAGCTGTAAAATAAATACAATATTATTAATCTTATATGGTGACTGTATTTAGAAATGTATTAATGTATGAAGCACAAAAAAGTATATATTTATTATAAAAAATAAATATTTTATTGGTGTCAACATGTTGTTTTTATTAAAATCCAAGAAATTTCAATAGTTCAATATGGAACACACAAATTCTATCCCTTGCCATAGGCGCCAAAGTGCTTCGCTACGGTCTTGAATGAAAACTACATTTCACTGCCTGAAAGCAGCAGTGAGATAAAATGGAAAAAAAAACAATATTGAGATATTTTGAGTAAGCCAATTGATTGCTGTAACTTAAGTCTACATCAGCCATACTCAACATGCGGCCCAGTAAACCCTAATGTGCGGCCCAGTAAGCTCTTACCAAATCGAGGATTTTAAATTCGTCGGTGAGCTAAAAAAAAGGAGTTTTGGAAATATCTGGGGAAAAAGTATACCAAATCGAGGATTTCAAATTCCTCGGTGAGCTAAAAAAAAAAAGAGGAGTATATCATAAATATGTTGCGGCCCACGTAGAGAAGCAAATATCGGAATGTGGCCCGGAGGAAAAAAAAAGGTTGAGTATGGCTGGTCTACAAAATGAAGCATTGAGATATTAAAAAAAAAATAGTGCCCTTATTTAAAAGTAAATGCTCACTGTTACATTTATTGATATAGACCTATAAGTTCAAAGTATCAACAAACAATAATACACATAAATCGTACTATTATCCCCTATCATAAACCGTAAAAAAAACTTAATAACACTATAATCAATTATATTAAGTATTTTTGATTTATCTCACTGTTACGTCCAGGTAGCGATTGATGACCATAGCAAATTGTATAAGTTGATTTATACCATTTATGTTCATATTGAATATTTCAAATTAGCTATTTTTCAACGATTTATTGCTAAAAATGATGTGCATTAAAGTAATTGAGAAATGATTCACACAGAACGGAAAGAAATGAAAAGAATTCCTTTTAAGGTGTTTAGTTGGAGCAATACTAATATATCAAAAAAATCATAATTACTGTTATGAATGATGATTATTGAAATCTGAATGGTTAAAATATTTCATATTTTAAATTAATGTATTCCTTAGTTGATGTCAAATACACTAATGCATTTGTAGAAATCGTGTATATTCTCTGGTTAAAATAAATATAGTGCTTCTACATAAAATAGTGCAATAGTACAAAAAGTGCGTTACTATTAACCTGTTGAAGTTTACGATTACAGCACTGGGGTTGTATACCTTGTTTGGCAGGCTCATTTTGACCTATCTATTGTAGATAATAATAATGATGTTTATTTTGAGCACCTGTCAAATTGGTTTATTGTATTTTGTCGCTTAATTTTCTCCAATATAATAATATGCATGTTTGTGTTATATGAAGTCTCATAAGAATGGATCATTAATTCTTTGTTCATATGCTGACAGCTTAATTGAAAAATAGAGTTTTGAATAGATAATATAAAAGCATATGTCTTACTGACATTTTTTCAGTATTTAAATTTTATTTATCAACAATGTGAATTGAGGTTTAAGTGATATTTTAGTAAACATGTTTGTACAAGACTACCAACATTCCATAAAGAATGACAAAACAATAGATACCGACATTTCAAAGTGATAGTCATTTGAAATTCATGTGTAGATAACACTTAACGCAACGATCTTTACTTAAAAAATACAAACTTGGTGCAAAACATATAAAATTAAAACAGCGGGAGGAAATGATCAATCTTTGTCCAAACGGCATAACGGGCTGTCCATAATCATTTGAAGGTCAACCTTTGGACCTACAAGGTCTCTGATATTGTTGTAGCCATACTTGATCATGGTCGGTCTTTCAAGAGAAAGTCCCCATGCGATGACGTTGACATCTTCCGGCAGGCCCATCGGCAACAGCATTTCTGGACGGAACACACCTGAGTTTCCAACTTCGATCCATTTGCCCAAACCTAATAACAATAATGGCAAAATTGATTAACTATTCGTCAAAAAACTAAATAAATCTTACAGTTGACAGAATAACATAGCATGAAAAATGGTTTTTGTCTTCTGCGGTGGTATTCCAGCGTGCGTATACTTATTTTGGGCGCCCTAAATACTCATTATGAAATTGTATTGGCGTCGTCTGCACACTCAAAATGTGATAATATCGAGTATTTCAAAATAAGTGCTGTGTACATGGGAATAACACTGCTGGGTTATACAAAGTTACCCCAATAATAAAAAGTAACTAATAAAATCTTAAATAAATATAAGAATTATGAATACCCGTAACTTGCTATAAAACAATCATTGAAACATTCACAATACCAAGGGCCAATATAAATAAATGAAAAATTAATTACAGTGGAACCCCCAATTACACTACCCCGAATTATGCGCTGGCTTGAAATATTCGCCGCAAATCCACCAATTGTACGGTCGCATTCCATTGCTACGTTCGTTGCTGCTGTTCGTCTGGGCGGCTGCAGCAGGGGAGCTCAACTCAATATATATTTTTTAATGGAAATTTAAATCAGAGAATCTATTTAATTTGATGTGCATACTATATTTTCATGGTAAAAAACTGCAACTGATTTTGAAAACTTTTTTTGGTTTTATTTATACATATGCGCGCCGCGGGAAAAGAAATACATATGTAGTTTTTTTAACTTGTTTTATTTTATTTTTATTTTACACTGTAATTTGATATTTGTAAAAGGGTATTTTACATAAAGTAATAATCTAGCATAATTTTATTGAAATAGTACATAGAGCAAAACATACAATTATTGGCCACGTATCATTAGGAATGCGAAATAAAAAAACATCATATGTTAAATTGCTTATTTACTTATTATAATCAATTATAATCGAAACATGTAAAAAAAAATACATTTTTGCACTTGAAAAAAAATAAGCAAAAAAAAGGCAGAAATCTACAATTATTGGTCACTTTTTTCAATTATCGGCCACAAAAAGATACAATTATTGGCCATACCAAAAATTGCAGTAAAAAAATATTAAAAAATAAAATAATAACTAATGATGTAATTTTATGTTCCCACATCAATATAAAGTGTTAAGTTAAGTGATTAATGCAAACTTTAATGTCATTTTAATGTAAGAATCATATGTTTTCAGTAAATTGAGCTGAATCGAAACCAAATATTTAAAAAACAAAATGATACGGATCAATCTGAAAAGAATGTCAAATATTATTTCAAGTATTTTTTTATATATAAAATACTATGTACCTATTTATGTACATGTGAAGATCCCAAATGGAACTTTACTCTCAATATTATATGGCGTCCGATTTGCTTAAAAATCTTAACCTTTTTTAAAATCTTTTAATCATTTGCAACACGTAGTAAAAATAATATAATGATCAAAAATCACTGATGGATGTGTCAAGTATCTATATCTGAAGTAATAACAAAAAAAAACTATGAGAATGGCGATAGAGAATGGAAACAAGCAAAACATTAAATTGTAATGTATATGAACAGTTTATCATTTCCGTATTATGGCTAAGTAATTTGGAAAGATTCTGCTGTAATGTGATAGGGCCGATATTTTTGATTATATTGAAGACATATAATTCATATAGGTATTTAATTTACATACACAGTATGCTTACATCATTTTATTATCTTATTGATACTCATGTATATACATTCATTTGACAAATGCAAACAATGTGAATATCAAATATTAATCTTTTTTTTTTCAGATTGTAGTTGCGACTTTAATAAATAATTTCTTGTGTGACCATCTCTTGTGTGCGTCTGTACACAAACGTACATGAGCGTGAGTTAGACTACATTCAGTAAGTGCACGCGCGACAATATAATTAAATACGTATAGTACCGTTTTTTCTTTATTTAATAACCATGCAGATATATTGGTTTTCTTGCTAATGTCTTTGCTTTTTCTTAAAACCGTTTTTTGTTTTTCCTCTTCTTTTTTTTCTTCTTGGCCTCTTTGGTCTATAATTCCACTTTTTTTTATTTATCTTTAATTCAAACATAGTTTGATATTTTTTTGATAACACAGAAAACGGTGTTCGTTCAATTTGACGGTTTCCTTTTCTTTTGAGGGTGTCTGGCATTGTCTATTTTAACTACTGAGTTGTCATCCATACTGCAGGCTGATAATTTTGTTAGTGTTAACGGAACTTGATTAGTCACCACAGAGGCTGAATTCAAATCCTCGGAAGCAGTCAGTATTATCTTTTTCTGTAATGTTATATTGGTGAAGCAAACAGGTAAATGAAAAATCGTTATTTTTTTCATAGTTGAAACAGCATACAGAACTCCAAACATTCTATTGATCCACTACAATGTTAAAAAAATTTAATCATGTCATCCCCAACAGTAATAAAATCTTTATATGTTGTTTTGTTTTTGCTATTCCTAGCAATCGACTTACCTAGATACTTAAAATCTATAAAGTAATGATTAAAAGGGCAAAGTCCACAAGCTCGAATACTATTTATCAAATATTCGCTCTTTATATGATTATCGAAGTTACATATTGAGCTATTCTTTCTAGAACTCTTTGATGTTCAAACACAATAATATGATCAAAAACTGTTCCGCTGGCTATAAAGGTAAACATCACTGTAATGTTTTCTTTTGATGATGTTTACTCTATTCCGTGAAAAAAGTTTCAATTATTGGCCATCAAAACTACAATTATGGGCCAGGTGGCCAACATTTATATAGGATTGTCGGAAAAAACTGATAAATACATGTGATTAATAATAGTCTCAAAATACTATTTTCGAAATAAAATTGAACATTTTACTTATAAGTAATAAAATAATAGAAATTCTGCAAAAAAAATGGAATTAATTATTGGCCACCACCATAATAACTTTTTACAAAAATATATCAAATTCAATCAGTGAATGATTTATAAATACACTAAAGTCAAACTACTCAAATTAATTTTCAATTCATGTAATGAACATATAAATGTTCAACGTACCTTTACACGGAAGTCAAATCCTTGTGATTTTTACAACAAATCTCACTTGTTTCGCGACAACTCTCCAACAGTAAGCTTTAAATCAGATTTTAGGTTATTTAACAATGCTTTAAATCAGCGTTTCTCAACCGGGAGCCATGTGGCCCCCTGGGGGGCCACAGCATGTCCCAAGGGGGCCACAGAAGAAAATTTCAGTTTTGGGGAGCCACAGCAGACTTAAGGGGGGCCACGGCCACCCAAAATATAATGAACTAAAATTTATATTAAAATGAAATAGAATACAGTAGGACAATTATACATTGCAGCAGAAATAATGTATGTATTATACATACCTTTTCTATTATTTTCCAATGGTATTTAGGGATACCATAATAACTGCATCTAAAAGTAAGTGTCGACAATATTGTATTGACTATCTTGTCCACGGATTTCTTTCATCACCCCGTGACAATATGAAACTCATGTGCTTAATATGTTTTGCTTCGCTAATACTAATATCCATTTTATACAAAACACATGGGAATGAAAGAAAAACCATTTGAATAATTTAAAAAGCTTTAAGAAGTTTCCACATCAAAGAAAATAGGACATATAGTATCCAGGCATTTCTTATATAAACACGAAACATTCATTTAATAAGCGTCAGTTCAAGTTCATCCGTGTACATGAACGCCTGAAGATGCCAAAAGGCGAAACCCAGGTCGTTAGTGACAAAATCTGTGAGAATGTACATAATTTGAACGATTCAAATTTATTGAAATTCCACCAAGCACTTTCAGTCGAAATCTTAAATGTTTAAATAATAATTTGTGTACAAAATTTTGTGTTGTATTTTTTAAAAAATAAATGTATATTTTTTAATTTTTTCCGAGCCCTGAGAATTTTATTACTATGGATAGGGGGGCCACGGAAAAATTTGAGACTCAAAAGGGGGCCACGGGCTTAAAAAGGTTGAGAAACTATGCTTTAAATGATAGTTATTTGCTATATCTAGGAATACTTAATGAACTTCCTTAGTAAGTCAACGACAGGTAATGTTAGTTTCATATCTTATAAACCTAGACTTATCTGCAAGTGGCCAATAATTGAAGATGGCCAATAAGAGTAGGTTTTACCCTACATCGAATTATATCGAGTACTTAATTTAGGATTAAAATTTAAAAAAAAATACAAATAAACATACATCATTCACTGTCAGATAATATTTGGTTCCAATGACACTTTTTTATTACTGGGATTATTTCCTCGTCTTCTTCAACAATTTCCAACTCTTGTAGTATGTTATAATACGGTGCTAAAGAGAACTTGAATATTTTTTTTTTTAATTTTTCAGAGCGCTTAGCCGAGGGATCAATTCTAGTTATGAGGGATTCCAATTTTTTTTTCAGTTGAAATACTTCTTTTAAATTATTTAAAGTTAAACCTTCGGCTTGACATTCGTTTTCTGTATTGTCATTTTGTACGGAGTCATTTCTAAGTGCAACTGATTCTTCTTTATCGAATTTCATAAAGGCATTGTTGATCCGGTCCTTAATATCAGACTCGTTTACTTCATTATCATTTGTAAGCAAAACTGATACTTCTTTATCCAATTCCATAAAGCCATTGTTGATCCGGTCGTTAATATCAGACTCGTTTTCTTTATTATCATCTGGTCCATTGTCATTTGTCAGTAAAACTGATTCTTCTTTATCCAATTCCATAAAGCCATTGTTGATTCGGTCGTTAATATCAGACTCGTTTTCTTCATTATCATCTGGTTCATTGTCATTCGTAAGTAGAACTAATTCTTCCTCATCCAATTCCAAAGAGTCATTGTTGATCATTTCACTGATATCAGACTCATTTATGTCGTTGAATCCGTTACCCTCCAGGGTGTGCGCTAAACTAATTATGCGATTAGTCTCGTGGGATATTGGAGTTACACTGACTCCATCCATGACCACTTCAGGCCAAATATTTCTCCAGCAAGCGTTTAATGTGGACGAATTAATATCATTAATAGACAAATTAATAAAATTTACACAATTTAAAATAGAGAAATCTTTCCACAACTGCATTTGTGTCGTATTTGGACTATTGTCAGATTTTTCCATAATATACTCGAATGTTCTTCGTATGTAATACGATTTGAACATATTTATAATTCCTTGATCTAAAGGTTGTACTATAGATGTTGTATTTGGAGGAGAGAACATAACTTTGACATTTGGATGACAGAGATCCGTAGAATGGCCAGGAGCATTATCAATCAGTAATAATATTTTAAACGCAATATTTTTTCTTAACGTGAATTGTTCCATTTCTGGAACAAAGCAGTTAAAATACCAATCGCGAAATAAAATTCCCGTAATCCACGCTTTTTTATTTGCCCTCCAGTAAACGGGTAAATTAGACTTATCGATTCCTTTCATTACTCGTGGGTTTAAAAAATGATTGACAACCATTGGTTTCGTTATATAACTCCCCGATGCATTACTACAAAGGAGAACAGTTATTCTGTCTTTGGCAACTTTGAATCCAGGTGCAGATTTAGTTACAGTTTTGGAAATAAATGTGCGTTCTGGCATTTTTTTCCAATTAAGGCCTGTTTCGTCAGCATTGAACACTTGGTCAGGTGTGTAGCCTTCATCATCAATAATTTTTTAAAATTTTAGTGTAAATTTTTCTGCACCTTCGTCGTCAGCAGATGCACGTTCGCCGCTCATTTTAATGCTGCGCAGGGAAAATCGATTGATAAATCGGTTAAACCAGCCATTACTCGCTTTAAATTCGAAATGATTTTCGAGAGCTAAGTTTGAATCATCAGTCTCTCCTTGTTTCAAATATACATTTTTAATGCTTTTCAAACATTTTTCCATTTTTGTTATTAGTGTTTTTTACATATGAAACTTGTTTTATACTATCAGATGAACCGATAGACACCCACTGTCTTATTTTACATTCATTTCTTTAAATCGATCGAATTGTAGATTCATTTATATTAACAGCTTAACGACCGTGGACGCGTATTTAAGTCTTTGAAATCCAACGGTTGCGGACCGTGGACGCATATACGAGTCCTACGTCATACACTCTATTCTATTGAAAAATCACTTGGTTAGAATCGAGTTTGATTTCAAATGTTAACGAGAGATGGTAGCATACACATTGACGCAATATTTAACTACAAAAAAAATCATTATTATACTAAAATATTTCGTAAAAATACCCCTAAGATGGTAGACGTTTATTTTTTTCAGGTGTGATTTTTCATAGTATTATTTTACGTTCTGGTAAAAGTTTTATGTTTAAATCGTTTCTGGTTTGTTTCTCTGATTAACGACGAAATACATACGTAATATTAGCAGGGTAACATGATGCCCAGATGCTCTTGTAGGGCCTCTTAGAGGTGCGAACACACGTATCGTAGTATTTTTTTTTACAACGAATTGCCTTGTGATTTATTGCTAGGGCGGGCGGCGTTTCATGCTGCAGTTCTATGGAGCAAGTGTCATTAAGGAGGTCGAAAACAATTTTTGAAATTTGAATCGGGTGGTTGATAATATTGCGACCTATTCAAACTCAGTGGCAGAGGTTCTCAATTCTTAAATAATAGATATTTGTATTGAATATGGTATTATCCATAAAACGTACTTTTTTACGATTTTTAACTTATAAATAATATATCCAATGAAGTTTTTAATATATATGAACATAAAAACAAAGAAAACAATATAAAAAAGTAGATTTTACATATTTAAAAAAAACCTTATAGTAGATTTAAGTTTTTTTGACTACACCACATAAGTATGCAACCCACAGATATAGAACCATTGCTCAAGTGGCATTGATTTATGCGCCAAAGTATCTGGAAGCTATCAAATCAAATTTTGTGAAGATATCTCAATTGGTTTACAAATTATGGTGAATTTAGTAGAATGGCAGTTTTTTGCGAATTTTTCGCAAAATCGCCCGGCCGCCAGGTCAAATTCTATAGGAAACATACGGGCGGTAAGCTGTTAAATTCTTTGGAAATAACATAAGCTCTTACTCCTTTGCTAATTTTTTCTAAAATGGTACATTTTTCTTTGATAGAAATGCGTTTTCTTTTTTTTTTAATTCCATTTTTTTCCATGGCTGAAAATATTTTAATATAATAGTAAATCGTGCAGTCAGTAAACTTTTTTAAAGATTTAAAATTAATTTGATGTTATAGATAAAGTAAAAAGTTATTAGTAATATGTGTTTACCTGAAAGTGCGAAAGATTGACCACACCGCAAAACTGTAAAAACACTTCAAACAATGGTCCTCGAACGACTGATTTACAAGGCCAACTATGCATTCGGCAGCTATGCGGTGCATAGAGTCAAATGTTGGCTAGCGTCTGTGTATTCAACACGTGCCAGGCTATACACACATACCTGGACGTCTGACTGTGTGCGGCATTTTTCGCGCGCTTTGCATTTTTTCACTTAGTAACTAAATATTTCGTCAATATTTTTTTTTTGCAAAAATGAAGGGAAATCTTAGTTTTGCATTTTCCGCCGAAAAGCCCAAATCCCTAATTTTGTATGAGATTCACACCCCCAATTACACTATCCCCAATTATACGGTCCCGAAGATCGCATAAATGAGGGTTTTACTGTATATATTTATTATCGTTTCCATACCTTCATGGTAACAGAATATTTCCATACTAGGTTCAGTGTAAGGGTTATATGCCGGTTTGAATTCCATCTTTTTGAATCCGAGTCGGCTGAAGAAGTCGTGTAGGGTTTCTATTAAATCGGCTAGGCTGAGACCTCGATCCGCTATCACACCTTCTACTTGGTGAAATTCTGCCAAATGTGTCGCATCCAAGGTTTCGTTTCTGAACACCTGAAGAAAAACAAATGCAAGACGATGATAAAAACACAGTAATACAATCTACTCTCAACATTCATATTCATATTACGGAAATAAATAAATATAAACAATTTGTCAGTTCTATATAAATACAACTCGAAATATCATTTTGTGGTTCAGTCAACGTTGCAATAAAATTGAATTGAATTGAGGTAAATGACTAAATGATTCACTAAAAAGATGAGCCAAGTCTTAACTATCTCTCTTTTACAACTTAGTTAAAATGTGTCAACACTATCAGTTTTTAGTTGTAGCACTATGTAACTAAGACATCGATTAATCATGAAAAAATAAAACTTAAACGAATGATGATATTTTTTACCTTGTCTATACTGAAATACTTCTGAGGGACGAATTCATCTAGTTGTGCAAGGGCGTGGAGCATTCTTGCACTGACAGCTGTCGTATGAGTTCTAAGGAGATTCTTTTGAGCTTCTTCTATTTTCCAATTGTATCCGTATCCCTGTAAAATATATAATTTATTAAAATGTGATAACCTACGACCAACGTTCCCTCTAAGCTGCGCGCGTGCGCGGCCGCGCACAGACTTGAAATTCCCCGCGCACTCGTCTCGGGTCCGCGCGCACTAAAATATAACTATCCAAACACAAAAGAAATTTTAAAATTGTAATAACCCTCATTTATGAATAGGATTCTCTCTCGTTCTGTTAAAACATGTGTCGAGGGTTGTAAATACGGCTGACCAAACTTTCTTTATTGCTTAACAACACAAGTGTTTCCATCCTAAAAAATTAATACATCTTTGAATGCGCCGATAAATTCTTAGAAAAAAAAATCCAGATGACTTTTTAAATGAATGAAATTTATTAGGCCTAGGGTGCAATATATTACAGAAATCGTAAATTTTTTCTAAAATATTTTGCACTTGTGTCTTTGTAAAGTGAATATTATGCTGTTGTTTTTGGACTATAAAACGATTAAGCAATATTGGTGATTTAAAAAAAGGTTCGTTGGCTATTATTCTTAATCCCTCTGCCTTATTTGACTCTATAGTTACTATATTAGAAAATCTGTAACTGATGTTTGATATTTCTTTTTAGTATTTCTATATTTTACAAATATTTTATTATCTCTTGTTGAATTTTTACGACTCATTTAAAATCGGAATCGATTTTTATTTTCAAATTATCCAATCTTTCAGCTATTTACTTCGCTCTCATTTCTAGCAGTAAATAAATCTGGTTTTTTAGAATTCCTGATTAATATATGCTTGAACTATATGCTTTCGAATTTAAGATTTTTTCAAATCTTGAGTTATTTTTTTTTTCCAAATTATTTCTCGAAATTATTGCTTATTTTAATCTATAAAACCATCTCCTAATAAATTTGAGTAACTATTTCTATCCAAATAGAAATTTCTATCCAACTTTTAAAGTTTTTTCGAATCGTTGCAAACATGCTGGAGATAATTTTAAATTGAATAACTTTAAAAAATGGTATTATATCTATTAAATTATATCAAATACTTTATTAAATTATGGACAAAAAATAAAAAAATATATTTTGTGAAAATGTAAAACCCGAAGCGTAATACGAGATTTTTATAAATACTTACATACATAGTTAAAAAAATATGTTTTTTGATTACATTTAATTACACAGACACAAGCACGAATTGCCCTGGGATCGACTTTTCTATCTTAAGTTTTTTTGCGATCGACTTCTCACAGGATTCTTATAGGAAATTTATTTGGGGTTTTTTCCCTTATTCAAACTTAGAAATGTTTATTTTAAATGCGAAATACGTATCATTAGATAGGTATGTGCTTAAAAAATAATTAAATTTTAGTATACTTTATATTTAAATTATACATTTTTTCGAAATTCACGGAAGCTGTCGGGATCGACCAAGTTTGCTTTGGGATCAACCGTTCGATCGCGATCTACCGGTTGGACACCCATGAATTAAAGCATATGTGAGGCCCCAGGGGCAATCAATTTTGGAAGCCCTGTTTTACGGGTAACATAAAAACGTCAGAAAATGTCAAGTAAATAGCAAGAATCTAAACAATAAGTAAATGGGCTTTATTTAATAAGCTATTTTCAGCCCCCTAAGATTCCGAAGGCCAATTCACGCGCCTCATTTTCTTATATGGTTATCCGCCACTGTTTATGACATATCACTTGAAGATTGAATTGGTTTTTATAAATCCTCAGATATCGATATGTTCAGCAACTCAGCGAAATATTAAAATATATCGCTAAGTTTTTCCAGAAGTACGAAAAGTTGTAAAGAATTCAAACTTAAACGGTTTCACTGAACAGTTGAAACAGAAACGCAATCCTCATCAGAAACTGTGATCGTTAATATCTTAATAATATTTGTTATAAAAACACAAAATAAATTAGAAATTGTACATTTAAATAATATAATGAAAATTAAATTTTGCTGTTACCAGAAGAAGAAATTGATTAAGATGAAGTGTATAAATATATGGATAAGTTGAGTAACAAGGAACGACGTGAAAAACTATGAAAAATGGTAATCACTTTATTAGCGACTTATTATTTGTTTCATTCCGTTTATTTTTCAAAATTTTATTTTATATAAAAAATGAAATTCTGTTTCACGACTTAATTGAATACACTTTATTTGATTCAGTTTATTAATTAAAACAATAAAATAATTTTTGATTTCTACCATGTTTTTATTTATTATGAACGAATGAATGAAAAAATATTAAATGGTAATAATTTTAATTATGGAAAAAAATAATGAAAATTTTCCGCGCACTTGTTGAATTGGCCTGCTCAGCTCTGAAATTTTCCGCGCAGCTAACCCTTCGGCTTAGAGGGAACGTTGCCTACGACAGTGTGTTTTTCCCATTCTTCATACAAATAAGAAGATCTGAACATTTAGTGACCTTTGATTTGTTTACATTTAGCTTTGTTAAAAGTTTTTACTAATACTTTCTTATTTATCAAAAGCTCAGAATCAATTTTGAAACAATAATTTAGAATTATTTTCATTTTGATTTTGTACACTTCCATAAAATTCTTAGTCGAACACGACCCAGCTTATATACAATAATCCTATCATAAGAATGTTTGTTCTATAAATATAATAGAAATGTGAACTGTCCGGCTTTGTCTTGGTTGTATTGAACTCTGAACGCAGACACCGGAAATTATTTAACACGCTAACATCTGGTCATTTAGATGTTGGCTCTATCATGGCATTATTTTGGTAATAGCTAATGTTGAATGTTGAAAATGTCACTATGAACGTTATCTCATGTAATATATATGTGAAGACATCACACTTCTATGAATAAGAGTAATGTTTAACCTTTAGAGAAGTATGGACCTACATGTATGTCGGCGTCATTTTTCTGTAAAGGAGTACAGATGAACTTTTAACTCAACAGAGTAGTGTCTGTGAGCATATGTACATAAGTTTTAAGTATGAATTTCATTTATATTGGAAAAAAGTCACACAATTGTCATGTTAAAAAAACCAGTGAAGTAAAGTAAGGTCAGTATAGATCTATTCACTCCTCTAAAGGTTAATTAATTCTTGATAATAAAAAAATTAGCTGTGATAAACCAGAAAATACTAATATCAATTAGAAATATGCTGATATAAACATAAATATGTCAGAAATATAACTAGTTATAATTTTTTTAAATTGATGTCAGCAATTTGTTATTATTTTATTAATGTTATATAAGGTTATCTATAAAGCTACAGATATGACAAAACAAAACAAAACCTGACAAAGAAGAATTAAGTATAAAAGATAAAAATGATATACATACTTGCGAGCCGTATCCACCTTCACTGTGAACTTTTTTCACTTTTTCTAAATAGTCCTGGGGGAATTCAGTTGATGATGCTGGATCAGATATGAAAAAAGTGTCATGGGCATCCCTCGCAGGGTGCTGTTGAGGCTGGAACAGCGCATCGAAATTCCAGAAAGAACTTTCAACATAATTGTTGGTGGGCATCTCGGAGAAGCCCATTTCGAGAAATATTTGACGGAATTCACTCCTAACATTGAGGAGAGGGTGTAAATAGCCGGTTTCAGGAACAGCACCTGAAAATTATTATGAAGTCCATTAACCCTTAGACCGCGGTTGACTGCTATAGCAGCCCAATCTGGATTCGAGCCGCGGTCAAAAGGTTAATAAAGTCACATAATTTTATCCATTTTTGGCCCCCCTGTCTAAATGACTTCACATTATGTACTGAAAAGATTGTTTTAAGTGTTAAAAACTTTATGTTACATTTCTAGCCCCGCCCTCACAATTCATCACAATTCCCCACCTAGAATCTGATATCATAATGGGATCTAAAATGACTAGATCCACTTTTTCCTGAACAGAGAAAAACAGTTTCGATTGTAAGGTAATATTTTGACCCTTAATTGCATGGAAACTAAGAGGTTTTTAGCGACATTGAAAATTAAATTCTGTTCTTTTGAATCAATATTCTAATATTATAGTGATATTTCATTTCTTCTCAAGACTGGCTTTGGGCATGTTTGATCCCAAGCTCCTCTTATAAGGACGACTCCAAAGAGTGAGAATTTAAGGAGTTAATCTCATATGATTTACTTTTTTTTTTGTAAAAAGCATTCATATTATATTCAGGCTCTAGTGAAAAAATAAATTGCACTGTGCTTCTTCATCTTACGTTGTTTCTGTAATATAATATTTATCGTCTATTATAAATGTAGTTTGGCCATCTCTTCCATGATCTGTAAAAAAAATTGAGTTATAATTACAGTTACTAAAATGTTAAAATTTACCTAAGGCATCAAAATTGTAGGCCTTGAATTTGAGATCTTTCCATGATCCATTAGAGAGCATTTCCGTTGTGAGATCAGTTTCTAATTTAGTGACAGTCGTGGTGAACTCGGGTCCTTTCTTCAAGAAGAAACTTTTGATAACCACCTCTTGAAGGAGTTTCCGTTTTTTATAATCGTTCCTCACATTGTCTGGAATATTTTCACTGATTCCCTTCTCAATAGCTTTTAAATGTTCTTGGACTGTGTCAGTTATTGTGTCAACTTTCCGTTTGATGAGCGGCGCTCCTCCGGACTTATCCATTTGAATCCAACCGGCTGACATAGCTTTGCTGAATCCCACTTTGGCATTTGGAACATTCTGAAATTTACAAAAATTTTATAATTTACAGGAAATCCTAAACTTTTGTACAATTTGTTATTTTGTACATTAATTAACATTGAGATTTTTGTCATTAATTAATGTTATAATGAAAATAAGTTTTGTTTTACTTCCAGCCCTACTAGTCTCGGACACCTCATGTACACTTGATAACACAGTGATAACTACTTGGAAACAATGAATTAAATCATCAATGAACAGTACATGAAAACTATTTTGTACACAAAAATATGACAAACTAATGACCGCCATGGAAGGATGTAAGCGCAATGAAGACTACATCTAAACTAATTAGAGAAATCATAATTAATAAGGACAGCATGATGTTGAATAATGAATCAAGAAAAGAAAAATAAATGTGGTATTCAGCTTTCTTTTAACAAGAAAATTGCCGCAGTGCTAACGGCCTCGCTAAATATATCATATGCATGACTCCATTGATAAATCAATATTTAACAATTATTGGTAATCATTAACACTAGAGTCTGAAACTATCTGACAGTTAATTCGGCGTCAGTGCTGCCAAGAGAAAAACATACTTTCTCTCTCTCTCTCGCTCTTATACCTAAGAGGAAATATTATTGTTTATACCTAAGAACAACACCATATCCGTAATCTTAAAAGTAAACATCTTTAGTTCTTAATATAACTCAATAATTATTATTAAATATTATTTGTAAATATTGTACATACCTAAGAATCGTATTGTCTTTCATAACTGTTAGAAATACTCCGAAAATATTGCTGCGTGGAGAACGAAACAAATTCCTAAACACGAATTCATCTAAATAGGACTGGCGTTTCAGCTTTCGCTTCGCTCGCATCCACATGTTTTCGACGTTTTGAGTATGTAAATCACTATCGTTTGGATCCACGAAGTTGTCATGGTGAACCACAAACGAATGAGTGTATAAGAGCGAGAGAGAGAGAAAGAGAAAGTATGTTTTTCTGTTGGCAGCAATGACGCTGAATTATCTGTCAAATAGTTTCAGACTCTAGTGTTAATGATTACCCAATTATTTGTTTTTTTTTTAATATCGCTCTATTCGGTAAATAATATGATTCAAAGCAAACTAATGTTTTACCCAAAAAAAAATACTGAATTCTGCAAAAACAATGCAATTTTCTATAAAAATTCAAATGGTACTCTTTTCTACCAGAAAGAAACTAAATGCCGCTATTAAAATGAAGTTCTGTATGTAATTTAATTATAAAAAGGAAAATGTTAAATTATTTTACATGTGAATTAAGGAAACCGACAATTTATGTGAAATACAATTGTATTACCAGTAAGTATGAAAAGGTCGACATAACGTGTCAAATGAAACTTCTTAACCACTAGACCACTATAATCACACTGGTGTATGATTGGTTTACATACCATTAGCTGAGTTCAAGTCATTAAATACTAACTTTCATAAGTACAGCTTGCGCAATTCCTTCAACGGGTACAGCATGATAAACAAGCGCTTCGTGACTTCCATTTAAAGCGACTTCTTTACCCTCTTCGCTCAGAGCCCATTTTTTGTTAGTGATGGTTTCGGAATGAATCAAGTCCCCGACGGATTCCAAACTCTTCACAGCACCCACTATTTTCTGATGATCTTCTTCAAAGGATGATGCGAGATTTAATGTATCCACATCTCCGTTCTTATCCAGCCAAAGCAATACTTTTTCGGCCAATTCAGAAGCCATGGTTCAAGAATTTCAATGGGTTTTAATAATGTAACTTACTTAGAAATAATTAAGTAGAGGAAATTTAATGGTTAACATATGCCATTAAATATAACCTCAACTTTTTGTGATAACTTCAAAGTTGTACAAGTGTCAAAATATGAATTGCCATAGTAGTGATGAATAAAGCTGTAAAAAAAATATATTATTCGATTTTATTATAATATAACAGTGGTCTCCAAGCTCAATAAGGATGTGAGATAATTTCAGAAACTGATACATATTCCTTCTTTGTAGTTTTTTTTTATTATCGGCCCTTATCGTACCATACATAATATTATTATATTACTTAAAATAAATTAGAACATCAGAGTTTCTAATAAAACATAAAATGCGTACTTTAATTATTTATTTATAAACAAAATAATAATTAAAAAATAATTGTGAGTAAAAATAACTAAATAAAATTCACTTTCCTCCGCATTTTTTTTCGATTTTCAGTGAATACCTTGTCCCTCCTATTCGAAGGCAATTATCAAGATTTGCATTTGTGAGTCTGTTTCTATATTTACTCTTAAGGGTAAGGTTGCACCATAAGCAATTCACCTAAATTCATCCTTCGTGACGTCTAGTAGGAAATCTAAAAACGTTCATACAAAAGCTTTCACCTTTTGACGCGAACTAGCGCCACAGAATTCTATAATTTTTGCGATCACTGTCTATGAATTTTGTATACAAAATGTAGCTGTCAGACTGACACTTGATGTCGGCTTGGCAGATGAATGTAACCATAGACTAGTATAATGTAACTTCGCAAGCTTATACATGAATTAGCGAGTATCGCATGAAAGTACATTTGCATCGACATGAAATAGAATGCATGGCAAATATTCCTTACATGATGTATTATGCCGCAATTGTGGGGTTATAATGCAAAACGTACTATTTCCAAAAATCGAACTTTCCAGTAGAGCCAAACAACTATAGCGAATAACACAAGCATAATATTATGATTGAATCAATCATAAATTATACAGTAATTTTTTTTTAAATCATTGATCTGACTGCATATTTTTACCTCAGTGAGGCGAAGGTTTTCAAATGTTTTGGATTTTCTTGTCACTCCTACAAATATTGGCGTTGTGTTGTAAAATGAAGCAACGCCCACGCTAGATTTTCCAATTTTAAATGTAAATATTTTTTGTTGTCATTTTAAATGAAAAAATGTTCTTAACATTGGATTTACTGCACTTTTGTAGTAAAAAAAATTGACTTTTATTTATTTTATTTTTTACGACATTTATTAAATTTACTGTAATATTTAGCCGCCTGTGTGTTCACCGTCGTTGGCTCCGAATCCCAATACAGACAGTTTTATAAATTGATTTATGAATTTCTGTTCGTAGGCATGGATGTATGTGATGTCTTAAAATCCTCTCTCCCACCCATACCATCCTATGAACGGGGCGTATCGAAAGCGATTAGCTAACCACTAATCCTGTCCTAGCCCTATCCTTCTATTCCTACCCTCTTTGGAAAAAGAGAGGTTGAACAACTGAGTAACAAGCAGTTCTCGTAGAAACACTTCTGTTGAGATAAACTCCATTAGGAGTCCGTATGCTCCACATCGGGAGTGGACATGGTAAAGATTGCTAGTCTTTTTTTTTATATTCTTCCAGACCTATCTGCAGACAAGTAGCAATAAATTGTCCGTACAATAAAAATATTTTTTATTTTAACAAATTGCATTGTATAAAAGTAAACACCATTACAGGGCAAATTTTAAGTTTTGGGGGGCACTTTTTACCTTGCAAGGACAGTTATTCAAAATGGATAACGGATAACTACACAGACATGTTGCTTGTAACAAGGTTTAAAAAACCTTCAATAATAATCTAATAATAAGTGTTTTATTTATACAAATATTACTTTATACCAGGGCTGTGGAGTCGTGTAAAAAAAAACGACCCCGACTCCAGCTTAAAAATAATTAGCGACTCCGAGGAAATTTTTCAACAATTTAATTTTAACATATATGTATATATCTATACCATCAGATCATCTTTAGTCAGCCAAGCATTCAATGTCAACACAGGTCATAAAAAACTGACCAAATAATTAGTTGCCATATTATAATTTGGAGTGTGATAATATGTTTCTTGCAACACTGTAGTTCAACTTAAAATTACGGGGGATCCCTGTCTCCCCGTATATTGACGTCAGTTATTAATTTTATAGTTGGATCCATAAAGCCGTTGGTGTTATCACAATACCAGTATTGTATCTGCACAATACTCTCACTGACTCACATTTCCAACAATATCATCGTTTACCTGTTGGTTGTTTACGCCTTGCTTTCTACCTGCATTGCAATACCATACCGCCATTCATATTTCTCACCACATACAGTACAGACTGATATTCTTTATACATAACCTATATTTTATACCAGCTCGTATTAGTGAAGGAAAAGCACATAATTATCAAATATTTGCAAAGCGGTTCTCAACACAAAATTGTCTCTAAACTGTGCTGTTCAACAATTACGTGGTAAGTATTTATTATTTAGTTTGGTAAATATGGCATATAGTAGCACGTCAACTACTGCGGCGAAAAACTTCACAACTACGCTAAAAACAACGCCACGATTTAAAGTTATTTTTTGAGAACTTAATAATCGTGTTAAAACCACACATTATTACGAAGAACACTGATAAATTATGCGAAACGAACACTGATAAATAAATTATGCGCGGACAAAATGGAAAACAGTGGCGCTGTACTGAAAAATATTTCGTATTTCGCATAATTTATCAGTGTTCTTCGTAATAATGTGTGGTTTTAACACGATTATTAAGTTCTCAAAAAATAACTTTAAATCGTGGCGTTGTTTTTAGCGTAGTTGTGAAGTTTTTCGCCGCATTAGTCGACGTGCTACTATATGCCATATTTACCCTAAGCTGAAATCAACGCCACGATTTAAAATATTTTATTGAGGGCTTGATAATCGCGTTAAAACCACACGCTCAAAAGAAGAACACTGATAAATTATACGAAATACGAAATCTTCGCCTCCATTATTCGTAATGGCCGCGCGCGCGGCCATACTCTACAATTACCATATTTTAAATCGTGGCGTTGTTTTTAGTTAGTTTGTGAAATTTTTCACCGCAGTAGTCAACGTGCTACTATATGCCATATTTACCCCGCATTCATTTTTTGATTCGATATAAGGCCGCAGTAAACATTGACTAGGGAATCTTTGGCCGGAATTTACTTCTCAGATTCTCAGGAATTTACGAATTCACAAAAAAATACAGAATTGGCACAGAAGGCCGCAGGTTTCCCACGCCTGACCTAGACCTAACACATACGATGTTGGTAGACCCTATTTATAATTTCTTAAAAAGTCAATCGGAGTGATCAAAAGTTTGGCCATCCCTGCTATGTAAAATCCTGCTGTGTATCATGGAAATAAATATAATGTGCTCAAATATGCAGTACTTATTCGTCATTTTTAAAAAATATTATCTGGACCGTTATCGTGGTGAATTCTAATTATATCTGATTCTTGATTTATGTGAAATTCTCCTTTCTCTGAATGTTGTGCACGTAGCACAGAGCTTTTATGACATCATCCGCATCCAATGTTCTTGAAACTGTCCTTTTTTAAGAGAGCATCTGTATCGGTTTCTCTGTGAATGAACTAACCTGCACCTTTTTATTCAATCAGGTGATTCAATTTATTATCTCTGGATGGTTACTGCAGTAAATTTTATTATGAAATTTATTCTATGGTATTTTTCAGAAAATATGCCACTTTGGAAAGACGTAGTAGATGCATCTGACTCGTTTGAGTATTCAAATTGGTCCAATGACAGTAGTTATTACCTCGATTTGATCGGAAAAAATCAGTCCATTTATACATCCATTGACAATCTGATACCATTTCCCATCATCAAGATTCTTCAAGTTCGAAGTCCCAAATTATATGCCAAATTTTTGCTGAAGAAAGAGCAATATCGTCACCCCAAAATACTGCAATTGTTTCACGACACTAAAGTTCCTAATGTAGCTTCTATAATGGTGTCAAATCTGGATTGGAGATGTGTTGTTCGGGCGAAGTATGGTAAAGGTAAGAAACATCTTCCCTTGCAGGTATCCAATTGAATAGATAAACAAGATAATACAGGAATGCTAGTTGATTATATCCTGTGAGACATAAAAACTATTAGCACAATATCTTAAGGTGACGAGTTTTAAAGCACTTCTCTGAAAAATTCACACAGCTTACCTCCAATTAAAAAGTCAAATCTCTAAGAAGTAGATTTTTCGGAGTAAAACCATCTGACTTTATTTCATTTTTCATTTCTCTCTAGAATCCACCCCTGTGATTCATCGCCATAATTGTAATTTTACATAGGTACATGAAAATGGCGAGTAATCTGTCTTGTCAAATAAAAATTCCATCCAAATTGTAAGGCTAAAAATATTTTTCCTTGGAAAGTGGACTGTTTTTAATTTTAGTATCCTTAACACTCAAGACCCCGGCCCCGCACTAACGCGGAAATGGTCGTTATCCGTTAAACCCCGGCCCCGCGCTAGTGCGGGTTAACACACGTGGGCGTGTAATCGGTATCCGTTAAGGCAAAACTAATTTATTTCGAGTTTTTGTTTTTTTTTTTTGCTACTCAAGAGGGTTTGCTGCGTTTGTGTCGATTTAGCTTATCATTTATGGGTGAAAATGAATTTTGAAATAACATTTAAAAAAAAGTACATATAATACGTCAACGCAAACAAATATTACACAGTTAGAGATTTTCTGGATGCCGTAAAAATCAAACAATTAAGAGTCATAATTTATTGCTTCACATGTTTATGGGCATTTACTTTAATTACGCGTGTCAATTTTTTTATTATTTTCGGTTCTTTTCAATGATGTCAACATCAGTGAAATTATGCATTTTTATTGCGTCACATACTCGTTCACAAGACCATTCATTGTTTATTTTCATAGGTACGGCTCTTTGCTTCCGAGCCCTTTTTGTTTTAAAGAAATGTGTTGATTAAATAAAAAGATATGATTTTTTAAAGAAAAAACGCGCGAATCCGGCTGCATGTGCGAAATGTGCGGGTTTAAGCGTAACTTTGTCGCGAAACTGCCGGTTGCTTGAGTGTTAAATTAGGCTGTCTGTACCTGAGTGCTTAACGTTTAACCCTTAGAGACTTAGCACACAGTCAACAAATGCGACCACAGCTCAGCCATTTTTGGATGTGTTCAGCTGTAGTATACTTCAATAGGTTTCAATGAACTGCCTTGAATGAATCGAATAGAGTCTTGCTGTTTTAACTGGAGTCAGGCTTGAAAAAAATTAATAACCTTTAAAGAGTCCTTTAAAAAAAATTGTATACGGCTAGGGTATTATGTATGCAGATAGGGTAATTCAAGCCTAAGGAATCGATTGGCCCTATTAATTTTACTATAAAATGTCTAAAACACTGCCGTTTTCCAATTGGAAATCATATTCTTATGAAAAAGTGGAATTTTGTTTGTGTCATTCGTTACAGTATTTGACACTACTGAAAAGTTTGAATTTTGGTAATAGTATGTTGCATTATAACCTCACAATTATTGTCATGAAAATATTTTTTATAAATATATTCAAAGAGTTATGAGCTATTACTATCAATTAAATCGAACAATTATCTGACAATGCAGATTGATTCCATGTTACCCGAAGTTATGTTTTTAAAAAAAAAAATTAAAGTTATTATGGATTTTAAAAATACACTAAAGTATTTATTAATAAAAATTAATCTTGTATCACATATTAAACGAGCTTGAAGGATTAAACAAGTTTACAGTCATCCTGAAGAAATGGAGGAATTTGTCTAGATGCAGTTTAAGTCCTTCAACGATGAACCCAATATGGTCGATGAACTGTTTGTCTTTGATGTTGTTGGCATTCTCTTTGTCTCAGTAAAATTGGTACTTTCACAAACGCTAGCAATTGATAATCAGTTTTACTCACCTGCGATTGGGTTATGTGCAATGTTCCCTTTAGGCCACGCAGCAGTTTGAAACCCCCCCCCCCCACTCATCCCGAGTTGGCACGCACTCCAAGACAACTACTCTTTTCCTCTACGCCTTTGAAATTTCTGCGCAGTTAACCTCTTGTAGAGGAAGCATTGGTTATGTGCTTTTCAAGCGAGTTTGAAACGAAAAATAGTGTTTAAAAAAGTCCATTCATGTTTAAATTTCACATACTGCAAAATGTGCTTTAACCTATTAACGCCCCGATGAAAACATGTAAAAAATAAGTTTTATTGTTGTATATTACAACATATTGAACAGTTTTTGTCAGTCATATTTA
Organism: Himalopsyche tibetana; assembly: GCA_030503985.1. Taxonomy (NCBI): domain Eukaryota; kingdom Metazoa; phylum Arthropoda; class Insecta; order Trichoptera; family Rhyacophilidae; genus Himalopsyche; species Himalopsyche tibetana. The sequence continues at coordinate 19,267,206 of JAPJYX010000007.1, forward strand.
CCCTTGTGTCTGACCGAACAATAACTGATAGCTAAGCTAAATGAAAAAATGGAGTCAAGAATTAGAAATTGCCATATCCAGCAATTAGCTAAAGATAATCCACCATAATTGTTTCTCTTATAGGTATCCGGTAAAGAATGATGGACCGATCCATTTGGTTGACGCCACCCATTTCTCTGTTATAAATTATAAACAGTCTTGGGACATTGAATTCCACCATTTGTTTTTGAATTTGCACCATCTTACCACTTTTCCCAACGGCTCTATATTATTGAAATTGGATCCCATTGTAACAATATTATATTCCCAGCGTGCATTCCATTTTCATTCATTGAGTGTTAGTTAGAAATTATGAAAAAATATTGACCAAATAATATGTAATTATAATCCATGCCCGCCGCCCAAATGCCTGTTGTACGTGTTTGTGTACAGGGCAATAAAATATAACCTAGCAAACGGTAATTAAAAAATATTTTATTACTCACAGTATCTCACTATGAAGTGAATATTCATTATAATAATTAACGAGTCAAAATAATGATATTAATCTTGTTCCAAATCCATATTACAATGGTAAACCAATGTCATTTACTAACGCATTAGTGCCAAATTTTATTTTTTCATAGTTCACTACTGCCACATATAATAATGGTGAAAAGAAAACACTAAATCACTTCAAAGAGGTGTACACAAGCGTGTACGTATTATAGAACACATTTTACTTATGATTTATTAATGTAAGAATCTCATTTCTGGCACAGAAAATAGCCAAAAAGAAGATTAACTCGATGGTTGCCACAGACGAGATATCTCGTAAGTTTTTTCGTGCTCAACAGGCCAAAGACAAGTTATCTCGTCAATAACTAATTAAATTAACTAGCTGTAAGCCCGTTGATCTCAACGGGGGGTTTTTTGTTGCATTTTTAGTAGTCAGAAAATTGACTGGTGTGAAAAATAAATTACAAACCTATTTATTGAATAAGCCAGAAATTCTGAAATATATCTCGGGGCATATATCGACAGCCCTGCCCTGCAGTATTTGAATTGTAAATTATTTGATTTTTGGAATAATGTTTAAGTTTGGTAACAACTATTTTCCGTAGTAGCAGAAATTTCGTAAATTATTTAATTTTTGGAATAATGTTTAAGTTTGCTAACAACCATTTTTCATAGTAGCAGAAATTTCGTAAATTATTTAATTTTTGGAATAATGTTTAAGTTTGCTTACAACTATTTTTCGTAGTAGCAGAAATTTCGTACATTATTGAATTTTTGGAATAATGTTTAAGTTTGATAGTTGCAAATTATAGCCGGCCTGCTAGATAATTACTATTAATTATCTACGGCTACTAAAAGGTTAAGAAATCTTTGTGTGTAAATGCAATTATTTATTTTAGGTGTGAGCTTCGCAACAACTGCCGCATATGCTAACCGCTACAGCAATGGGTTTAACACACAGAAAGCTATGATCATCGCCGACGTCTTGGTGGAGAATATATCATACTGTTTCGGAAGAGACTTCCCACGTGATATTATCGACACCACAAAGAGTGAGGATGGCAACGTTATAGTGAAGTATTGCGATGACGAATTCCTTCCAAAATATGTGGTCATTTATAATGGACCAAAAAAACAAAGCAAATATTCAGCGAAAAATTATGATTTGGATGATTATGATGATTATGATGATCATAATGATTATAATGATTACGATTCTGATTCTGATTAATTAATACGATTTATGATATTTAATTACATACATAATATAGGGTAAAACAAAATCCTACAGACTATTTGTTTAACATTTCCCCTACAGTACTAAAAAATACTTCCAATATGTTGCTGGTCCTTAAAAAACCAAGTGAAAAACATGTTTTAACCCTTTCCGGTCCTATGTCGAATCTTATTCGACATCGATTTTATTCCCGTGGGTCCTATGTCGAATGTCATTCGACATTTTTATTCTTTATTGGTATCGAGTCAAAATAAATTCAAATGTATTGAATATATTTTTTTCCACTCGTATCTATTACAGCGGTATTCTGACCAAATAATCAAATGGTTTTTATGAACATTGTAATGTGAAACTGTACGCCTGCAATGGATACAAAAGGGTCGTTTTAGGGGCTGGGTCGGCTCGCGCAGCTCGGGCGCTAAGTTCTGCATTCTTCTTTCCAACAGTAACACTTGCCACGTGCACTTGAAAATTATTACCGATGTGTACTATTGTTCTAATAATTTTAACCTTGCAAAAATGCCTGAAATTACAAAAAAACGCAAAAAAGAAACTTGATACATATATTGTATAACATTTAAGACAAAACCTGGGCTATGATAAATGCTTTCACCGTTAAAATATAAATAATAAGGTCATTATTGTATATATTTCGAAAAGAAATTACACTGTTGCTATAAATAATAATTGCAAATATTAGTTTCTTTTGTGATACTGTAAATCTATTGTGGACCGGAAAGGGTTAACACTTACCGCTAAAGAAAAGTTTATTAGCAGTATATAAAAATGAATCAAAATAAACAGAGGTCCATTAAGAGGATATAGGTCCTTCACGCCTGAAAACAGTAAATCGACCGTTTGCCGTCGACTAAATCTCGTGAACCGTTCACTTAAAATTTTTTTTTTCAATAATTACATTGTCCAAACGCTTTTTTGCACTATTACATTTTTTTTTTTCATTAAAATAGTCGTATTTTCAAGAATGCACGGCAAAAAGTTCACCCGGAATTTTTCAACTGCTTTACGTTTTGATCATTTTTAGAGTTTATTGTAAGATACCGAAGTTTAATGTCTTGGAAAGAAATGCAGATAAAGGTTCGTTTAAGAAAGTGATTTGAGCAGAATTTCCAATTTATGTAATATAATGATTGTACATCCATTTGAAATGTACCATTTCTCCCACTTTTTCTGACTGATTTTTAACACTTTGCACTCTCACTAGATTTACTCAATACCAATAGTCTACTCTGGGTCCAGATTTTACTCATATTACCAGCAAATTGACTACGGTTTTGAACAAAAAGTCAAACGTATTTTTGAGACAATCTGTGTAGCTCCAATGGTGACCATAATAACGCGTATCTTATTTGGTATAATTTTCTTCGAAAACGTAATTAAATTCCACTAATTTGATCTAAAATATTCACTAAGCTATCATGGATTGTAAAATAAACCATTCTTGTATTATTTAAGGCGATATTTTGAAAAAAATGGGGTTTTATTATCGATTTATTACTTTAGAAATATTTAAGCATGAACGTTTTTACGACCACCGTATTGTGTTAGGGTCCAAGGACAGACATCGGCCGTTTTTGGGGTAATTAATTTTACAACGTACCGATATTCCTACCCTATCACATTATGCTAACAGTCCTTCTTAAAAAATATATTACCTACAGTTTGCAATTATTGGTTAAAATTTTGTTTTTTATTGATTACTTCCTCGAAGTCAATGTTGGAAACAATGTAACTCATCCCAAGAGGCTGGAATAGATAACAATATTGATGTTTAGAAATACTCAGTGTTTCTGAAAGTTTTTCATATAAATAACGTTGCCATAAGTTTTACAAAAATACAATGTCCCTTTTCAATGTATTTTATTCGAACACACTCACGCTAATCGCTCTCACTCCGTTTTGTATGATATGATAGGTGATAGGTAAGAGTTCAAGACATCATATACGTTTATGTCTCCAAACAGAAATCCATAAATCGATTGTATAAAATTAATTATTGTCCCAGTACTGACAGCTTATAAATTTTATTAGCTGTCAGTACTGGGATTCGAACCAGTGACCTCCGTAACCAAACCCGAACATTGACCACTTACCACGCAGCCGGCTCTTTTTACAATATTATCGTTATTTGTTTACATGGTAACAATTCGTTTTTCTTTCCAAGCAAGAAGCATTTGATTATTTTTTAGACATGAAATAGTTTCTCCTGTCTTCAATTAAGGCTTTTTCTCAAAGAGGAATTCAGCTCCCGGAGTTGGATTAGATAAATTATTAAATAAATTGAAAACAATTCATGATTACATCATGAATCAGGTCAGAACGTATAAAAATATGTATCGTTAAGGAAGCGAAATCTGAAAAAAGCGAATTAATATACCCATAGTCTGACTTTGCTAAAATATGTAGTTTTATTATTAAAATATATATGATGTCAAAATTATCAAATAAAAAATAAATCATCATTATAACTGTGATTTTGGAAGCTTTCTAAAGTATCATAACAGAAATTTAAAAATGACCAACATTTTTATTTACTATGTCACCATATAGTGCACTTATATCAACTAAACGCATCGTTATCACTATATTCTGTAAAAAAATGTTCAAGTGATTCATGGTAGTCAAAAATATATTTCGTTGAAATTGCTTTTTCCTTCACTTAATAAAATGATGGTCACAACACTTCATACAACTCTAACGCCCACAAGTTGTGGATACAGCCTTTCCAGATAAAACAACTAACTTATTTATACAAAGCAGGTAAAGAATATTATTAAAATCAACATTAAAGGTAGCTCTCTACTGTAATTTGCATATTTAAATTTTTTATTGCATTTTTAATCCCTTAAGTGCGCTATTGTAAAATTAAACCCCGGAAATATTTCGGGAAATACCAAAAATAAAGCTTCAAAGAGACCGACTACAAAAGACATTATCCTGGAGATTGGACCGTGCTATTAGTTGTCCAGATGGTAGTATCCTGGCTAATGGAGCGCAAGACGTTAAAGTTCAAAAAAAAATTAGCTCCTGAGATAATAAGTAATGTCTGTCCTTCACAGATTGACATTAGACCAAAAAAATAATATATAATTGTACGCTTTGCATACTTTAAAATTAACAATAAATACTGATCAGCTACTGTTAACCTTCATGGAGTTGATGTTATTTTCTAACGTAGAAATATGTGCTTTCGATCATAGCATCAAAATACTTTCCATTTAAAAAAAATCAAAATGTCTCCAGTGGGCTATTTTATTATCATTTTATAATATAAACTATTTCTAGTTGATTTCTATGTGATAACTGAAAGCTTGTGGTAGTAAATAAGTACCTATCGCCGTGCTGATTGTCTTATGACGCTGATGGATCGGCACTCAGGTTTAATCCATTTTTGCCTGAATTTGACAGTAATTGATGCAAATAAAAAAACACTGCTCACTCAGACAGGTTCAAACCTGAAAAAATGCAAACAAAACAATCCCCACACTTGCTAACTGATTAAGACTCTCAACTTTTATTGCGTCATGCATACTGGAGTGGAAGTAAAAATAATAAATATTCCATTATCGAAACACGGCAAAAATGGGTTAAAGGTTCAATATTTTTTGAATTTTCATTGTGTAAAATAAAATGCTGTGTTGTCAATTATTATTTTTTCAAATAAATCTCTTATTCTATATCCTTATGTATTTTGACTTCTGATATTATATTTCTAAACATGGGAGGTAAACTAAATCATATCAAAATTGGCAGTTTATTTTAGACTTAGGCTGTTCAAAGCTTCTACATGAAGGTAAGTGTTGGAAAATAACTGGTTTGCGATCTGTTATTTGTTTTGATCATCCTTTGTGTATTTTTTCTACAATATCACTGGAAGGAGCGTTGCAAGGTATACAGTAATACCCCGCTTTACGCGAGGGATACGTTCCAAAAAAAATCGCGTTAACTGAAATTCGCGTATATCGAGGTTTATGATTAAACATAGTCAAAATTTAATACAAAAAAATACAAATCATTTTAATCAATCACTTTAATTCTAAGAACACTTTATGCAATACATACTCTTATTTTTTACGGAAAAATACATCTATTGTCTTTTGGGTAGCGTTTTGTTTACGTTCTTGTAAAATACGTTCATAACACCCAACACTGTTTTTAATTGTTTGACACACGGTCATCATTATTGTCTATACTCTGCAATATGTCCAAACCTGAATAAATTTTTGAAAGTGCATTTTGTATTTCCCCTGAAGATAAAAATTTCTCTTTTGAGCGCGAAATTTGAAATTCGCGTTATAGTGAAACCGCGCTTAACGGGGTCGCGCTAAGCGGGGTATTACTGTACTTAAAAACCAAAATTAATTATAGAACAAACAGTTTTCACTTTTATGATGTTGAACCTCCAAGTTTTACTTCGAGATCCAAGGTTTGGATCCCCAATTGTACGTTTACATTAGATATTATATTTTAAGTTTTAGGAGTGTAGATTGGTTAGCTAAAAAGTAGTTTCTGAATGATGACATTGAGACTTAAAATAATTAATAAACATCATAATTTATACTCTTTTTATTAGATAGCATCATGAAATTTTTTTTATTAGAAGTTAATGTAGGTAACATTGCACGCAATTATAAATTATTTGTTATACAAAATAATAACAATTTTATATATAAATTATATTTCAGTGCAGATTTCATGTAACGGCTTTCTAGCGAGCGCAGGAACAGTACAGGATGAAGCAGGGAGTCCGGTAGGAAAGAGAAGCGTTAATCTTTCTTCGTTAGGTCTACCAAGGATTTCGCGCAATCTTCCTCCGCATTGTAAAGGTGTAGAAGTAAGTGTTGTCAGTCCAGCGGTCTGCATGAATAATACAATTAAATATTAGAATTCATTTTATATTTATATAAAATCTTATCAAAATCTACGGTCGCTAGTAAAATGATATGATGTGTTCAAATCCCTCATGAATCAAAATGTAATGATTTGCAACGAAGAGAGGAGAAATTCTAAGAAATGTGACCTTCATATTTCATTGGTTTTTTTAGAGAATAAAATCGACCATTTCTACTTGTTACTTTCATAACTGATAATTATTTTTATGATCATTTCAACTGGAGGGTCAAGATTTGATCACTTAAGTCTTAAATCATTGAAGAAATGGGGCGGGGAGGGTTTTCTAAGAATGCTTAAAATCTTGGATATCTCCTTAAATTAGAATGTAAGACTACCTTGTATATTGTTAATTAGATTCAATTAATTTACTTGTTAATTAAAATAAAATGTAAGAGTGTTTTGAAAAGGATATTTATATCAAAATTACAATTAAGTTCTGCCATAGGCGAACGTTCTTAAATTATAGACTTATGAGTAGTAGATGGTAAAAAATGAAGGCGCCATTAAATACTCACATGAATTGCCGTGATGAGCATTCCTGCTGCAATTGCTGTACTAATCTCATGATAGTAATGAATCTTTTTCTTTCCGTTTTCATCAAACGAATACAATTGTTTGAACAGAAGAATCAAGTAGGGAGCGTCAGTTAAATATTGTTTTTGCCATGTTGTTTTTAGTGGTTTTATATCAGTGGTCCACTTTTTTCCCATTCTCCTGGTGTAATTTAGGTATTCTTCTTCTTCTACAATTTCTCTGATTTGCTGTTTAACGTTGAGATCTTTAACTACAACAAACCTCCATGGCTCAGTGTGGGCACCACTAGGGGCTGTGCCTGTAAGAGCAATGTATTTTATTACACATAAATAAAAGAAAATGTAATTAGTTTTTAACAGAACAATATTCTTCTACTGACAGGTGCTTTATGTTTTTTTTGTGAAATCTCTGTAAAAATCTCTGAAAAATGAAGTAAGTACAAACATTTTAATGCTCTATACCAGCGGTGGCCAAGATGGCCATCCCAAGTTGGCTGATTGATGTTTTGAAACAATTGAGTGTGTCTTTTATTATCTATCCATTTTGTTTTCCTTTCATTCACATTATATTGTTTACTTTAAGGCTGTTCACTGTCAATACTTACTTAGTGGGAAGGCATAATATTAAAAAAAACATAATATTTCTTTGTACTTCTTCCACTTTTATTTAGCAAGATCAGGACTGGTTTCGCTCATGATGAGCAAAACCGGTCCTGATCTTGCTCAATGAAAGTGGAAGTAGTACAAAAGAATATTGTGTTTTTTTAAACATTGTATTGTGGTTTGAATTAATTCACTTTTCATGACAACTTAGCACATACGGTATTATAAATAGACAGCTACGACTAATTTCAGTTTAAAGTTGCCCGCAGAGGTTGAATGTTGGGCCACCCTTGCTCTATACCAGTGCTGGCGAACCTATGACCCGCGGGTCAGTCACTAACCCGCAGGCGCTTCCCCTCCTCCCACTTTCCAAGCAACGCCACTGACTTAGTGACCCACGGGCTGGTATTTGAAAAAGTAATGAGCAAAATTTGACCCACCCCTCAAAAAGGTTCACCATCACTGCTCTATACTTTCTTGTTAAGAAGTAGATAACGAATTTAATACTTTTGCAGTCTAGGCTGACAATTTATTGATTTTTCATATATATATATTTTTTTTTTTAAACCATGTCCGCTCCCAATGTGGAGCATATGGACTCCTAATGGAGTTTATCTCAACAGAAGTGTTTCTACGAGAACTGCTTGTTACTCAGTTGCTCAACCTCTCTTTTTCCAAAGAGAGTTGGGATAGAAGGATTGGGCTAGGACAGGTTTAGTGGTAAGCTAATCGCTGTCGATACGCCCCGTTTATAGGATGGGAAAGGTGAGAGGGGGGAATTCAAGACATCACATACATCCATGCCTTTGAACAGAAATTCATAAATCGATTGAAAAATCAATTTATAAAACTGTCCGTACCGGGATTTGAACCCGGGCCCTCTGTAGCCGAAGCCAACACTGTTGACCACTCGACCACACAGGCGACAATATACCTTCTATAATAATATGAATGAATTATTATAAGAATATGAATGAATATTATATTTCTTTTTGTATGGTAGTACATGGGGGATTTTATGTGTCCTAAGTCAGTTATAGTCACTCCATTACAAAGGCCGACTTTAGAAGGAACTACAAAAATAGGTAGTCGAAGATTGTTACTTAAATATAATAACGAATAATGAATTCACTATACCCGCTGTTTTTACAATATTTTGTATCACTTCTTCTGGAACTGTATCACTGCTAAAAAAACGTACACTTCGCCTAGCATTCATTGTTTGATAAAAATCTGAAGACTTCTGTATCATTTCTTCATCAGAACACCTGGTGTACTGGTATGGAATATGTTCCAAATCTTCAGGTAATGCTGGTTGATAATCATCATAAATTTCATCATTCTTATATTCCTCCTCGAGAATATCTGATGAAGGAAACCAAATAAAAAACATTGAATTACTTTTAATTCTACACAACAATTAAAAAATAAATCAAAATACACATTCTGATAGATAGTTTTACAGTTGCAAATCATGGTACTTACAAAAACTTATGCTAATGAGATATTTAGTATCGATAACAGAAGCTTCTGGTGGATACAAGAGTTTGGTTTCATCAGAACATCAGAGCGAACTATAAAGTTATATTATACTAATTTAAAAAAAAGACCGATGGCTTGACTCTCAGGATGTGTTTAAGATTTTCCTACTTCCAACAGGATTACATGGACGAAGACCATCAAGTTGTGAAAGCTAGATCTTTGGCAAAAACACATTTTTCGGTGTCTGGTCTCAACAATAGCTAACTGTTACAGTCAACTGGAGGAGATTGATGGAAATTAGAGGTAGATGGAAAATATTCTTAGATAAGAACCGCCTGGTGTTGTCGGTATATCAATAATGCTGACTAAACTAAGAATACCATATAAATAATTCAAAAATTTACGTTGTTAGTAGGATTCTGGATAAAAGTATAAATTAGTGGAGGGAAGTGGTCCACAAAACTAATTAAATTAAATTTTGACATGATAATATTGTTTATAATAAGTTTCAGTTGTGGAACTAAATATATTGTTACCGAGTAAATGCCAATTCAAATAATATTTTTTTGTAACAATACTTGGAAAAAGTCACTTCCTTCTTGAATAGGTCTGTGTTCAAGGAAACAAGGTTCGCCCCAAAATATTTTTTTACATATTACATACAAGTTTTTATTTACATATTTGGAAATTATTTTTTTTATACTATTATAATTGATGAAGAGCGATTCTTATTATTACATGGTGTATAACATATCAACTGTGAAAAGGAAAAAGGACGTAACCCACACATAATAAATTTTACAGGAGACACAAAATACTGTTTTTGATGATTTTGGGCTAAAAGCAAATTATGAAATATATACAACGTTGAAGTGCACGGAGACTGATAATCTGTTTTGTAATTGACTAAATCTAATATTAACAGCTTAACAACCGCACGTTTTTTTTTTAAATAAAAATCACCTGATGAAATAAAATTTTGCGAAAAATTTGCAAAAATTGTAATTTTACTAAATTCACTAAAATTAGTAAGCAAATTGAAATACCTTTACCAAATTTAATTTTATTAGTTCCCAGATACTTCACCTATACGCATATATGAGTCCGCCGGCCAGCAACATTTGTTTTTCAAAGACTCAAATACGCGTCCCCGGTCGTTAAGCTGTTAATTACATAAATTGATCAAGAAAAAACCTTTTTTAAATCCTTTTTTATTAGTTTCAATTTTCACAGACCTTTCTGTTTTCAAATTTAAAAGCTAAATTAAGATACTAATTTGACATTTTCAGCTTACACCCTTTTGATAGAATGTATATAAATTTGTATACATCGTGATTATCGAAAAAAATCTATTTTGAAAAAACTGTGGGTTAAGTCCTTTCGCCTTTCCACTATTGATATATATTAGAAGCAGCAAACATTTTCCAGTGTTTTTTCAAATCTTTTGGAATTTTTTGCCAATTCGAAGTGATGGCTTTGGAAACTGATTTCTTGCTTCTAGGTATTAAATCTTTCACATACCACAGATTCGGAAACACTCTGTTAAAGAATAATAATTTAATCTCAGAATATAAAATATCCTGTGTCGCAATTGATAAACTTTTCAAATTAAATAAAAAAAACATCATCTCTAGATTGATATATAAAACACATTTATTTGTAAACACACTAAATTTGCATTATCAAACTGACCTTTTGGTTCAGATCGAGATTTTTCTTCAGCATTAACTTCACAATCTTTATGTTGAGAAAAAAAAGTCTTCCGAATTACAAGTGAAATTGCAATACTCACAAATGTAAACCATAAAGTTTCATTTAGGTAATCTTTTAAGATTATTTCTATTATAGCCATTTTGTATATATGTACATATATATAAAATGAATTTATGAATGGATTACTGAGACTCGCAAATATTTCGAGGGGCAATTAAAAAAACAACTGCGTTCAAGTGACCAGTTCCTCAACTACTGAGCTAGTTGACCTTCTTTTCAAATTAATATTGAGCACTATCAAAATTATCAAAATGCAAACAACATTCAATCAATGATATTGTCATTATATTTACATTTTAATGGTTTCTGGGTGATAATATATACATTTATTTATATTTTAGTATAATTGTGTGAAAATAAACATGTATTATGCAATTATTATTGTTTTAAATAGCAGGGTGTAGTGGGAGCGATCAGCTAACCACTAATATTTTCCTAGCCCTATCCTTTCTATGCCTTTTCCCTTAAAACATAGAGAGAGGTTGAGCAACTGAGTAACAAGGTGTTCCCGTAGATGAGCTTCTCTTTCAATACATCTGTTAGGAGGCCATATACTCCACATTGAAATCTGCTTTCAATGTGGAGTATATGGCCTTGGCCTGGTACATTAAAAAAAATTATAATGAAAAAAATGATAACTTTGTTATTCCACTGGAGTGTTACAAGTAGTGACAAGCGTTGCACTTCCTTGAGAAGCATCTTTAGATATTTTTTATAACCATGTCCGCTGCAATGCAAAGCAAATAGACTCCTAATGAAGCTTATTTCATCAAAAGTAATTTGTTGTCCTACCTGAACTATTTGTTATTCAGTTGTTCAGCCGTTTTTTTTCAAAGTGGTTGAAAATATAAGGATGAGACTAGGACAGTGATTATATAATCACTTTCACTAGGATCGGATGGGAATTGAGACATTATAAATATTCTTGCCTTTGAAAAAAGACCATAAATCGACTTATATATCAATTTATGAAACCGTCCATACTAAATTTTTCCCCATAAACACCACAAGCGATGACAATGGCATTAACCACTCTGTTACAGGCCCAGCGACTTCCTATTCATTTTTTCAATTATAAGCCATAACAGAGATCAATTATTAATATGTATAGAACATATTTGCAGTGTATAATTATGTCTTGTTTGTTTTGCGGTAAGTGCTATGCTAAGCGATCAAAGAAGTATAGGCTTCTCCCTTTCCAGAGACCTGACGATGCACAAAAGATACTCCAAAAACTGAGATAGTTCAAAAAAGAAGTCATGAGATTTTCACGATAGGCTTCTGATTAGGTATAACCAAATAACCATATTTTCTCTATCCTACAAAACCAAGTAAATAAAGAACAACTTAGTACTGAAGATGATGTCTTGGGTGAACTGTATTCTTTACAAAATTTATGAGCATGATGGTCAGAAATCTTATATTATATGGAAAATGTATCTTAGATTTCATTTCTTTTCGTGGAAAGGTTTTAAAACAAAAATTCTGTGAAATTAGTGAATAATGACAGCAATTATTTTATGGAATATTACAATGAGAACTATAAATCAATGAATCAATCTTGCCAGATCCACATTGAAACATCTCCGAGTGTAGTTCATAGTTGTCAATTTTTTCACTTTTTAAATAGAATTTAAGATTGTTGTGCAACTGACCTCAAACAGGTTTGTCAGCCATGACTTAAACAATCTTATGAATGCATTGTATATGAAGTGAAGTGGCCTTGTGTTCAAATGATTGCTTATAAATTATAGGGTCACTGCTTACAATGTTTTTATTTTATTCTATTCCAATCTTAGAATAACATTAAGAAACTCAGATATTTGTGAAATATTTTACTTACTATTGAAAATCGTTTATATGCTTTTAATTTTTTACAACAAAATCATAAATTGAATATCTTTTCTCAATAACATTTAAAAATATTAAGTCTTGTATTCGACTAGACTCTTTTACACGTTGGATACGTTTCATGCAATAAATAACGTATGAAAAATTATACTAAAATAAAAAATATTGGTCGATAGGTTTCATTGCATAAAAATAATTCAGAATATGAAATAATAAAATTCATTATTGTATCTTAATTTTATTCAAAAAAATACTTTGAAAAAATCATAATAAAGATTATTTACAATAAGTTATAACCATCAGACAATAGACAGCCCTTTGTTACAACATTGCTTTCATCACTTATCATGAGATATTTAGAGCCTGTGTAATAATTCTTTCCAAATTTTCGGGGTTGCAGGAATACACCTCTGCATATACTATTGAGTAGTAAATACATGCAAGGGATGTAGTTCCGTCTTATTTTGAAACCGTCTAAAAAGGGAGTCCAGTGTGTAAGTCGCTGTGGTCTAGGGATACCAGGTATCCCGATATTTCAGGATTGTCTCGGTTTCAAAAAACTTGTCCCTTCGTTTCGAAGTCACCTTTGGAACAACCAATTGCTTTTATCTTATGTTTTTTTTTTTTTTTTAGAAGCAAAGTGGTTAATATACGTTTTTCATTTATTTAAATACGAAGTTCCTTAGTTCGAGTGGATTGTTTATGATTTTTTTTACCTTACCTACAACTGAGGAGAAGGCATGAAATTCGAAAAATAAAATATTATTTTGACCACTCATATGGGATCCTGTAGGTGTCTCCAGCCTTCACTCGACTGCGTTAATTCGTGTCATTATATAAATGCTTTATTGTTAATGGGTCCCCATTGATATGTCTTGTACTATCACTAAAGGTTTAGACAGGCCCGGTTAAGAAATTTATTTTATGACTATGCGCAGGTTCATAACAGAAAGTATTTGTTCCACGCAATTATGCATATCTTGAATAAAAAATTTCTAGTTCGGTATTTAATTGTATATTTATTTGTTTTGAAAACATGAAGTTAGTGTTTTTTTGTAGGAAATTCGAGGAATGAATGACCACGACTAATACATACATGTAGCGTTAGGGCTTGGTCCTGTGCTGCAGGATCTTGCATGGCTTAGATCAGGTAATTTTATCAAATTTTGGCTCATGCAGACCTCTAACAATCAATAAAAAATGACACAATTAAAAAGTTGTAATAATTATTATTGAACCTGCTAACTCGATAAATATCATCAATTCATTTTTAATAAGTAACGATTTGAGTATGATAGATCATCTAATACTCGTTACTTTTGACATGTTACATTGCAAGTAAAATAAGTACGTTGATTTATAATAACTGATCTATATATTATCTCTGATAATAACACCGTTCCAATGCGTTGCACAATAAACGCTTGTCAGAAAATGAAATTTTTGATATTTCCATACGCTTGAGTTATCATTAAAAATACCCACATAATCGGACATTGGTCACAGGATTGTTGAGAAAAAAAAAAATATTTTTCCAACGAGTCATTTACTATAATAATTATCAACATAAGGCACAAATTAATGGGATGTTGACAGGGCAGGATTGTTCGAATGATAGTGGGACATAGTACTATTGAGTACTGTTACCAGAACTATGTCTGATACAATCAAATGTAAATTCTGACGATTTGTAAAGAACAATTAGTTGTAAAAGAAGTAGTTGCTTTTACATATCAGTACGGTTTTCTTAGTAAACACGGTTGTCAAGATAAATGAGCAATATCATCATAGTGATAAATTAGTAATTGGAGGAAATCGATAAAATTGTTCAACCAAAGAATAGGATAATGTAACGAGCATGTAAGTAATGTGTCGTTACTATAGTAATCAAAATAATCCAGCTACAGCCTATCAACAGCCACGGCAACACTGGTTGTATTTATGACGTTGAAGAATCAGTTGTCAAAATTAATTGACTAGTTTACAACAGCAGTAGTGTTTTAAATTGTTAATAAAATGTCGAACTATCCCGACCCAAATGATCCTTATTGGCAAACTCAAAGTGGGCATCTTAATTATAACTTTGATACGTCAGGAGGGTTTACTGATATGCCGTCACAACAATTAGGTTAGAGTTATTGGATTATATTTTTATACGTATGCTGTTAAATACACTTACTGTTATCGATAAATGTCGGCAGTAAATCAGCACTGAATTTGTTGATCCATCACTACTCTTTTTGGTTTCTAATGTAATGTATTTTAAGTTTGTAAAGGTTCAACACTTCTGTCAGTTTGATATAAGTACAGTGAAACCCTGATCTTTCGTTATTTTTTTATAGTACTGATCAAACACCAAAAGAACAATGTTAACTAACCCCACATTAGTTCATTTTCCTCGATTTATCGGTTGAATATTATGATACCGTCAATATTACCCAGGTCGATCGTTTTTTCACTGCTCATTAGTGTGTGCGATTCTATTGAACCACTATAGTAAAGTGACGGTGATTGTAAATTTGTAAGCATTATCTTGATGATTTCATAACGTTTCCACTGATAACTCGCTTACTCAGTACCTATGTACAGACTTCAGTTGTCTTGCCGTCTCAGTCAGTGTTAATTTTTACTCCGTATTTGGCAAAGTGAATTATTTTGACTGATCTATAATAAATAATGTGGAATTGTATAAAATGGTTTTTATTTAACTGGATAGCTGCCACAGGCGAGACATCTCGTCAAATTTATCGTGCTCACCACGTCAGAGACAAGTTATCTCTTCGATAACTAATTATGTTAATAATGGCAAATTATAGCCGGCGTGCTAGGTACAAACGTATTTTTTTCTACAGCAGCCTAAAGGTTAAACAAAAAATGAACTGGATGATCGATATCTACACAAGATTTTTTACTTAAAATCAATATTTTCTTTTAAAACATACATACTGAATTATTCACTCTATAGAAATATTACTTCGATACTGATAAGTTTTATTTGCTTACAGACTTCCAATCATTCGGTGATCAGCAAAGTTATGAACAACAAAGCTCAGCATACGAACAGAAGCCGTATGCGGATCCGTCTCCTCCGGCATACTACCCTAATATATTTACACCTAGTCCGCTAGCTCCAGAAGTGGCTCCAGGCCAAAATGAATTCGATGAGCCGCCGCTATTAGATGAATTGGAAATATACCCCGATCGTATAATGGAGAAAACTTTAGCAGTATTAAACCCGTTCCACGGGCAGTCGTTGGCTGATGATGCAAATTTTCTACTTCGAGATACTGACATAGCAGGTCCTATCGCCTTCTGTTTGACTTTAGCCGTTTTCTTATTTTTATCGGGCAATAAAGCTCATTTCGGTTATGTTTACGGATTGTCTATGATATCTGTTGTTTTGATGTATTTCTTGTTGTCCCTTATGAGCAGAACGGATGGAGTTTTCACACTATTGAGTGTCGCTAGTATTTTAGGATACTGTTTACTGCCTGTTGTCGTATTGGCAGGACTGGGAGTCTTCGTTTCATTGGAAGGTCCCGTGGGCTTCGCCTTGGCTGGGATGGCAGTGTTATGGTCTACTCTATCCAGCAGTCGATTGTTTGTGACGATGACCGGAGACGGGGAGCAAAGGCCGCTTATAGCATATCCCTGCGCTCTTGTGAATGGAATATTTGCTCTGCTGATTGTTTTTTAAGATCGAGATTAATAAATCTACAGTCACCCAATGAAAGTGCACCAAATTATCTCGTTCTGGAGTATTTTTTTTACTGAATTGTTACCCATAATATTGAAAAATAAAATCTGGAAATATTTTGACACTATTATTATATGTAAATAGCCATTAACAATGAAACTTGGTGTGAACTATTCGTAAGTATAATTTTATAAAAAATCAATAAAATGATGAAGGTCTATCTTCATGTATTTTTTTACTTGCTTCAATTCAATGAAAAATTACACAATATCTATTACAATCGACATTGGTTTAATGTTAATAAGACGAGAAAAAATTGTTTCTTTTACGTATGGAGTCGTCCATATATGAAGTCACAATCGAAGGAAGGTCTCGAATAATGCTATGTTTGCGATGAAAGTTCCAAATTAATGTCGTCAAACTGACATGTTTACTCACTATTCTGAAGTAAAACGGTTTTGATTGATTGCATTTCATGTCCAAAAATTTGAATGCAGGTTAATTGAAGATACAGCAAATTCTGTGAATGTTACTGATAATGGGCATAGGATGGATCAAAAATCACGAGACGGTCATTTATGGACGACCTTTACATGACTTTACTTTTATAATATGGATCAAAAAAAAAAAAAACAATTGTAATTTAAAGATTAGTGACTTCCCAGATAACCTGATTAAACAAAAATTGTAAATTAACAATAAGAAAATGAAATAAGTACCTAATTATAAAAGCTTTATATAAAAAAAACATCTTTTTATTGAAAAGTAATTACTTTTTTTATTATTCTCTATATTCCCATTCCAGGGATGTCTGTTGCTGGTTCCGTGATTCTTCCGTATTGGATTCCTTGTACACGAAATACTTCAATTTTAATATTAAAAGTATTGGATTAATGAGATTTGTGTGTAGCAATTTCTATAGTTAGGGACACAGATTTTGCAGAATGTTATGTTTTTCTATCTAGAACATGATTGCTTTCTATGTGTATGGATATACTACCTTGTGCTTCATTAATCCCTGTCATCCGACAATTGCTTTACTGGCTCCCAAGACATGCCGGCATCCTTAAGTTCTGTCGAGTATATCCTATGGAAATTACCCGACAGTCTTCCAGGAAGCCAGAATCCTAATAATGTGACCTAACCAGTTCCAAGTCTCTTCATGACCACTGACAACAGGGCACTGCCTGGTGTCTTAAAACCTTAATGAAGGCAGAGCAAAAGCTCTGTCTTGCGTTTTCAGAAATTTGCATTTCAGCGCTATGTAGAACTGTGTGATGATTCACGAGCCACTTCAATTCTGTACTGCGTGCATTTCTATATGCATCTTCAGTTTATTGCAGTATTAAATAAAACAATTTGAATATGTCGTTACTGTACTGGTTGAAGCTGGTATTACATTGATAATTTCGACTAAACATACTTTCAGGTGAAACAATACCCAGCTTATTACATTAATAACAATGAACAATAAAAAATGCTTTTTTTTGCCAAGCTGGTATAGTAACCATCTTTAGTGGCAAAGAATTAACATCTAAGAATTCCCATTCTGTACTAATTTATTTGTATACAGTGATAAAGAATTGAATAAATTCAAACAGTAGTAAATAAAGAATGCTTAAGTCAGTCAATGAAGGCACTTGATTGGTGAATTTGTAGACCATTTAAAATGGTATGTTTATAAACACCACTCGTTACACTTTGGTCTTTTGAGGAGCATCTTCACACTTTGAAGGTTTTCAAAGGCTATGAAAAAAAGAATCAACCAGTTTAATATTGTTTTATTTGACATTAAACAAAATGAAAAAAATAATAAACACATCAGATCAATTGAATGAAGGACAAAAAACGCTTGACAGTTTA
Organism: Himalopsyche tibetana; assembly: GCA_030503985.1. Taxonomy (NCBI): domain Eukaryota; kingdom Metazoa; phylum Arthropoda; class Insecta; order Trichoptera; family Rhyacophilidae; genus Himalopsyche; species Himalopsyche tibetana. Next base: position 19,285,654 of record JAPJYX010000007.1, read on the forward strand.
CTGTGTAATGTGTTACAGTGTAATGAACAAAAATTTTGGATAACATATTTGATGCTATAAACAAAATCATAAACTATAAAATAGCATCTTTACTTCAATGCTTCAACGTTATTAACTACTTTTTTACGTATGCAGACATCATTATAGTTTGTTAAATTGCAAAAAATTCTTAAGACAATGTCTTGAATATGTCAGTTTGGGTGAACGAACCTTTAGTATTTTTATTGCTCTGAATTTCATTAGATATTCACAAATAATACTAATATGAAACGTGCCAATTGTTTTTAAGCATTCCAAGGATGGAAAGTACTGTAAGCGTAATCTAGAATAGGTGGTGGACAAAAGATCAGGATTATTTTCAATGATTTCCAGAAATTTTGACCTAATAAAGAGATATATTTTTCATGCTTAATCGTAGTAAAAATTGTTTGCGTCACAAACTGTAATAATGTCAATTTACAATAACGTAAAAAATACTCTGCAGTTGAATCGGAAGGTACGTTTTAAATAACTAAACACAATAATCGATTCACATAATTTACATACAGTCTCGTGTCCGTCTTATTTTTAAAATAATTATCTTGAAATCCGATATAAACACACACAACCGGCCGATCAACTTCAACAGGAATAATTGACCGTTGATTTTTGCCAAGCAATATAGCGGCTCAACACGTTGGGGACGGCTCGCAAAAAAATAAACAAATAATATATTTAATTGTCAGTACGGAAGCTTCTGTGAGTCGAAAATTATCGAATCAATCGTAACTGATAATAATACATACATCGCCACAGATTTTCAATGAATATTTTCATTATTTTGACAAAATATACGAAAGCAAGAGAAAAAAAAAGTACACATGTAAATGGAAGTGAAGTGAGCGAAGTAGTATTATAGGAAAACTAAATTAGATACGTTATAATATTCTACATGTCTTAAATATTCGTAAAAATGAAGTGAGCTCAATAATACAAACTGCAATAGTGTTTTCTTCCTAAAATAAAAATATGCATTAAAAGCGTGATTGTACTTAAAAGTCAAATAGAAAAGTTTTACCATTTTGGTATAAGGCGCACATCACTTCTCAAGTGCTGACTCATGTTGAATGTTTGTATGTAATTCACACAAAAATGAATAATGGACTGTTTAACCACTTACCGGTCCAATTGACTTAACCCTTTGAGGAGTATCGCCGCATACGTGCGGCAGAATGTTGTGTTGTCTAATATTCATTGGCATTCTCATACTTTTAATTGAATTGTCATTATTTCTATACAGAAGGATAAAGGACATATATATCTATGATTTTTGGCAGTCACATTATTTTTATTATTGGTTGCAAATGAGCAAAACAATTTTGTAAAAAGGTGAATATTTGTACACAGGTCGGTAGCTGTACAAAACTGAGCGTAAAATTACTTTTCGGTGCGATTCCCTTTCTGGAATCAATGTCAGTAGAGCGGGTTATGTTTAAAGAAAGAAGCAAAAAAAGATCTAGACCCAAATCGGAAGTAATAGCTTCTTGAAAATTATTGAAAAGTAAAAATGAGTTTGTAAATTTATCTTTCTAATTATGCGTTGTAAAATTATAAAAAAAGATTTACCACCTAAAATATTTTGTCAATATTCTTCCCAGACTGACCAACAAACAAAAAAAAGTGTTTTTATATTTTTGTGTGTATCAATGGTAAAACTAATCAAAATATACAAAAAAGCCTAATTTAGTAAAAATTAACTCACCGCTCAAAGGGTTAAACAAATGTTCCAAAAAGGATTACATATTTTTTACTATGCTCGAATATCAAACACAAGTGTTATAATTATAAAACATGCATATTTAGTGAAAGAATTCTTGGTTTTTTTTTAATGGAATTTGCCAGAGTTATCTCGTGTGTCCGTTTTGACGACTTTCAATGCCCGAGTATACTCTGGCGTGACCGGGAGAGGTTAAATATTATAATATTACCTGTAATGCATGTGAATCAGTGATGCAATGTTAATTTATGACAATAAAAATGAATCGTGAACAGTATGTAAATTTCAGCTGTAAACTTTTATAAAAAAAAACTCCTATATGGAGTGATAATGCTTATCAACTAACTCCAACATTCTACAGAATCTACTAGAATGCTCACGATTAATAATATTCTCAAATCATTGTTTTGAATTTATATTCAACCAGATGACTAGATTTCAATCAAAGAGATTAGTTGACACTTGATGTGTATAAGTGTGATTGGAACTCTATTTAGTTAATTTTAAGCTGTATCTGCTCTCTTATGTATCATATAGTGTCTCCAGGATTCCATATCCTTTACCAACAAATATTTCCTCCCGGGCATTTAATTCCAGTATCATTTGGTGTGCTGAATACGATTTATGAATAGTATTTGACAAATTAATAGAATGCCTGAATTTTGCTTATCGGAAAACGAGTAGGGTTTGGTTGAAGATTTATAGTCATTCCATTTTAGCTGATTTATATTCGTCATATTCCTTTTTCCTTCAAGTATATTTTTTCAATCCTCGAGGTTGTGAATGATTATTGTAATCTTAAAGTATATTTAAATGTTTACATAGCCCGATTAATTCTTTTTATTTTGAGCACGAGAGATAATAGTGTTTGGGGGATGGATCGAGGATGATTAGGGACAGTTAAGTGATGTAGATTCATGACATTTTTGATAATAAAACGTGTCCAAAGAATATTTTAACGAAGACCATTTCGTCACCTTTCTTGCAGAAGTTGGTAACTAACAAAACTGAGTTACGTTTACAAAGAGATTCTTTGTCTGGAATAACTCAGTTGGTTGATTAATAACAAGAGTTTGCCAAAGAAAGCATTTATTTTTATAAGCAATTATTATTAATGATGATTTAAAGGCAGGCAATTGTCCGTCTATTAATTTAAAACTTTTATTTGTATATCGGCCATTAATGCATCTATATTTTGATAATATAATTATGTATGTGACATAAAATATTGAGGTTAGAGGCTTTGTCCTAAAAGCTGAAAAATTTAATTTGCCGTTGACTCGGAACAATCAATCTGTTACTTACCAATTTCTGTCAGAAATGTGACGATTTATTATATTTTCCTTGGATTCGATAATTACTTTTTTACTGAAATAAAAATTGAAACTAATTCCACTTGTTATCAATTTTTAACGTATCATATAAAATTGTCTACATTGTAGGTATTATTTTCGATACCTCTATTATTGAATGTACGAAATATAAAGGTTGGAAAGTTTTATCGTTGACAAGGTAGATAGAGAAAGGCACCGTTCTTTCAAATGTGGGCGTATTTTTATTGTAGGTTGGTATTATTTTGAAATTCATTCCCTACACGCGTAATGTAACAAAACTAAGAATAATTTATTATAATATTCAGAACATAACTAACTTTATACATTATTAAGTATGTAAATCTAAATAGTTGTGTAATTTACAAATATTCCTGGGTACAGATGAGAAATTTTCATGTTTTATTATCATACAGGAAACCAAAAGTTTAAAACTTTTGTGTAATACAGCTAAGAAGCAGTGAATTCAAAGTTGTTTTGAAAAATATATTTGTTAATTCTTGCATCCTCATGATCAGCTTCAAAAGAAAAAAAATCACATTTCTTCAAGTGAACAAGTTTAGAATTGAAAAATCAACATCAATTTTGACTGTAGAATATTCATTTGTTTTACAAATTCTGAGATGAATGGTTGTTTTTACAGTTTTCTTACCATTATGAATCTTCCATATTTTTAACTTTATATGTTACGTTCCAGATGCCTGCCCTCCTATGCCGAAAAGGCGTAGTTTAACATTTCCCTTTTCTAATTTTGGTTGCCTTAAGTCGCCTCGGTCTACAATTAACGCTGTACTCTGCGTACAGCATTACCTGACGCTGTCTAGGCATCCAGACGCTACATGTGGCATGATAACGAGACCGCACTAGTTCATTTTCCTAGTAAGCCATTCATCTGTCACGTACGGCGTCAATTGTAGACCGAGGCCTTAGGAACATAAAGGAGTCACTCTGGTGTCACATCTCCGTTTCAATAATTGAGTGTCACCATCAAATACGAATTTACAAAAACTTAATGCGATTTTTTGGCTAAGAATGTCTGAAGAAAAGAGATTTTTTTCAGATAATCAATAGTGGGTTATTTGAAATATGTTTCTGAGGGTAAAAACTCTACGTGTGATTACATACTATTTTTTTGTACTCGAAATCGATCGCATATTCGTCGGAAACAAAAAAAAAAAAATCGAAAACACAACAAATATATTACATTTATTTGTATTTTAATTCTGACCATGGGTGGAGTAGTTGCTATTTGGTCTGTAAGTGTAATAAACCTATAAACCGCGCGGCATCGGTGTTAACCCATCGATGCCGTCTGAGCACCGTCCCCAAAGGGTTAGCGACACAAAGCGTGCAGTCGTAAAGTGAGAGTTCAACCGACGCGACTACATTCTGCCGTAGTTGGTCGGCCTATCCGTGAAGAAGTTTTTCAATATGAGCACTTGTCCAATGGTAATCACCATGATTGCGAGGGTCTCCCCTATCGACCACCAGTGGACTCTCTCGTTGATGTCTTCAGCTCTTTTGCGGCCTTGAGCTTCCCGTAACCGATGGTGGGTTTGGAAGTCCAAGATCTTATTTAACGCCGTGTGAATCTCCTGGGCGGACGACTCCAGCTGTCGACAGAAGAAAACATAATAAATGCATTAAAATCAAAATATCAAAATTTTTATCAATATTCATCAAAAACATTTCAATCAGAGGTGGGAAACCTTTTCGTATGTCTCTAATCACAAGGGTGCACTCGAAAAACTTTGATTATATATACGGTTGGATCTCAGATTGCGAGCATAAATTACTCATAAATTAATGTGAATATGCTCATAAAAAGTAATGTCAACTCAGATGATTCGTTTCTCAGCTCAAAAATATAAACATTCACTAATGAAATCACTGCTTTCTGTGAGTTCAATGGAATCTTTTTCATCTTTTTTTCTTTCTAAACAACTTAAACGAGGAACCTTCCCATCAACATTTGCATTTGTTTTTGGTTGACAAAGTGTACATATGCACACTGTACTCGCATTGCAAAACCCGATTAATTAATTAAAAAATGGTTAGAATTGTACAGGATCGAGTCTACTTTGAAATTGCTGAAAACTTTTTTTTATAAAAGAATGAAAACAATAGAATTGGATTCAATCGAAAGGCCAAACTTGATGACGATTTATTTAAATATCTATTACTCTTCAAGATTAATATTCATTTTATCAATTTAAACACAGAGATCAATTTTTACGGCTTGAATTATTATTTGCACTGTACTTCGACTGCTGACAAGCAAACGTTCATTCGAGAGACACAAAAAGTCAAATTTGTCAACAGTAGCTTACACAATTGTCCCTCACGCAAAAAATTCTCACAAAACTGTTTAGAATGGAATTTGACTGTCCTAGATTTATTGAATATTAAAACATGTTGATATAAAACCTAATGAAAATGTTTGTTATTTTCAAATAATAAACAATTTCTTTTTTGAGAAACACCTGAGGTGATAAATAAACAAATTACAATGGACTGTAGTTGATACAAGTTTTATTAAACAGGTATTTGTGTAAAATTTTTAGCTACACATTTTTGTTTCAATGTTTTCCATATTCAATATTTCGATAAAGGAATCGAAAAATATTTGATGGTTTAGATCAGAAGTGGGGAACCCGCGGCCTTCTGGCCAATTTTGGAAAAACGAGGTTTGGAGATATCTGGAGAAAAAGTATAGCAAATTCAGGATTTCAAATACCTCGGTGAGCTAAAAAAAAAAACGAGGTTTGGAGATATCTGGGGAAAAAGTATAGCGAGGAAAAGTAGGGTAAGGGATTGAATATTAATCAATCCCGTCCTACGTTTACTGCGGCCTTATGTCGAATCAGAAAAATGAATGCGGCCTTTAGAGAAGAAAAGGTTCCCCATCTCTGGTTTAGATAAATTACTCAAGATTAGATACCATTTCAAATAAACATCTACTATCTTGAAACTGAGGGCCTGCATAGAATCGTTAAGTATACCAACGGTCAAGATTCAGACCCTCACTTGGGCTAGGTTTTATTTTTATAAAAAAAAATTCAGATTATTTTTAAGTCATGATGCAAATGTAATGAAATAAATAAGTCACCTGAGTTAATACTGTGGCGTGTTCACCGACCCCAGGAAGAGTCGGTTCAGGACCTGACTGGAAGTCCATGTATATGAGCTTATGGGAGAAGGTGCTAAATTCGTTACTAAAGCAGACTGCGTATATACCTGGAAACATCAAGTAAAGACAATATAGTTATGACAAGAATATATCAATACGGATATTTCATATTATATACAGATATTACAAACAATGTTTTGTATAAAGCACAAAAATATGGCCACATATCGAGAACGCAATACCAACATGGCAATCAAAATCGGTATTAAAAAATATATCATAATCACGAACGGACGGTTTTCATAAATTACTTATGGTTTCTTAAAATAATACTAAATCATTGAAAGATTCATCAATTCTGGAACCGAAACAGAAATTCAATTCATTGCGGACAATTTTATTAGAATATGTGATGGTTTTTAGACATTTTCATCACCGAAATACCGGTATTTTAATATTGAAAAAAACACCAAGAGTACCAAAATCTCGGTATCGGCAATACCTGTACGGCAATTTGTAGTCATGACCAGCAACCTTTGCCCAAGTTATAATAATTGTCATCCTATCGATAAACAATACATTTTTTTTTTAAATCCATGTCTGCTCCCAATGTAGAGCATATGGCCTCCTAATGGAGGTATCTCGACAGAACTTTTCCTACGATAACTGTTTGTTACTCAACCTCTCTTTTCTAAAGAGAGTAGAAGGAATAGAAGGCTACGGCTAGGACAAGACTAGTGGTTAACTAATCGCTCTCTAATGACCTATCCCTTTTGCCACTTTGAAGGAACCATAAACAATAAAACTACTGATAAGCAAGCAGGGCTACATTTACAAACCTTACCATCTTACTACATTTTTCTCTTTTGGACTGATAACTTATAAAAACTCGGTCTAAGCTTATTGTATGTGTAAAATACTATGTTTATGTGATAAGCGATGTTTAAAACATAATTTTATTATAGTGGTAAGATAAACATAATCACAATAAGAACGTAATTTGTAGTTACAGTGTTAGTATCCAGCCCAAGGTGTGCATAACAGGTTATCAATGCTTGATATTGAGGCATTAAATATTTATAGCCATGACAAAGCTAAATTAGCTCATAATAATCTTTAAAGTTTTCCATTACAAGAATCTAGTCGCTAGTTACATATCAGATAGCATTCAAATACTAACTTACTTCATAACAGTTGAACAATGGAAAATGGTATTTTTTTATTGTTTAATCAGCAACATTAACCATTCGGTATGCACTTCTCGACGTCCTCAAGTAATAAACCAAGCAGTAACTAAATTGTATTAATTTCGTAAGTGAGTCAAAAACAGTTATTTACTAATAATTGATTTCCATTAAGGCTTGTATTTCACACGCCTTGTGTGGTCGACGTCGTTGGCTTCGGCTACGGAAGTCACGGGTTCGAATCCCAGTATGGACAGTTTTATAAATTGATGTTTCAATTGATTTATGAATTTCAGTTCAAAGGCGTGGATGTATGTGATGTCTTAAATTCCCCCCTCCCACCCATCCTATCCTATGAACAGGGCGTATCGAGAGCCATTAGCTAACCACTAGCCCTATCCTTCTATTCCTACTCTCTTTGGAAAAAGAGAGGTTGAGCAACTGAGTAACAAGCAGTTCTCGTTGAAAAACTTCTGTTGAGATAAGCTCCATTAGGAGTCTATATGCTCCACATTGGGAGCCAAGATGGTAAAAAAATAAAAATAAAGGCTTGTATTTCACACCCTGGCAAAATTACCATGGGTGTCGTTATATTGGTCACCACAGTCGAGTGGGCTTTCATCTTAGTATGATCAAGGATTCAAATCTTAATTTTTTTTTGTCATTTATTGGGTTTTGAATGAATCTATGGATTTGGATTTGCATAAGGCACGGATTTCTGAAATGCTTTCATTCTCTTACGCTGATCCAATTTTAGAAACGGGACAAGCCAGAGTGATACGCTAATTACCAGTTTTTTCCTAGGCCAATCCTTTTATTTATAACATCTATAGGTTTTCAACAGATTTATATAAATTTATTCTCTCAACCCTTTCAACTCTTGGACGTGCTGAATTTATTATACAAGTTGATTTGAAGAAACTCACCTGATACTGGAGTTATAAATTGATGCGAGTCGAATTGCATTTTTACTTGATTGTATAAAATCTCCTTGGTCGGAGACTCCAGTGACACGTCTACATCGTACTGGCCTCCAGTGACAACCTGCACAAGAAAAAAACGGTAATAATTAGCAACCAAACTTGAAAATCGTAGTGATATTCCGATTTTACTGGTTTATTACCAACAGTAAAAGAATCGCTAATTTAATAATACTGTTTCTATTCAACACCAGAAAATTTTATCAAATATTGAATAACAAGCATGACGTATTTTACTGTAACTTGCGAACTACTGAACATTCTTCAGGTTGGATTTCCCTTTTATTGATATCTTATTAAAATGATAAAATTGGAAACATCTCTTGGAAAAATGTTGATTAACCCAGAAATAACAAAATGGTCGCCAATTCTATACACCACTTGTTTGAAACATGCTATCACGATCTACGTTGTTTCTAGCTCGCACTCCAACACAACTATTCAAATAATATTTTTTAAAATTGGAATGACCATTATTGACTGAAATAAATTCTTATCTTTTATGAGAACAAGGAATTGATCTTAATGGAGTATATAATATAATGAATTAGTTCTATGGACGTAAAAAGCTAGAATTTTCTAAATAAATTTATAAATTTTGTTATTTAATTTATTAGCGACATTTATTTATTTATTTCCGCTTATTTTCTTAATTTGTGCTTGATTTTATTTTATGTAAAAAAATATTTATAAATTATCAAATGATAATATTATTGAACACAACAACACTATTTATATGAAATTATGTCGCACATTTGTTGGATTGACCTGAGCAACATTTGAATTTTTCGTGCAGCTTATCTCGACCGTAAGAAAGTCACCAAGCACTGCTAGCAAAAACAACTGCAATGTCAATAATTGTTTCTTTGGGGACCTGTACCATGTCGAACCACAGGGTTCAACCGTCCTCAGTCTCCCCTATATATGTGAGGCATTGTGTTTCTTCTCTTTACTTCAAAGAAAACTTTCAACAAGAGTATGCCATAGTTTGCTGTTACTGTTATATGTTACCAAGAAAGTTGACTCATGAAATTCATGAACTGTTGAAAACATATTGAAGATTTTTCTTTGATATACAAGAAGTTACATTGACAATGTCTAGTTTGCAATAGAGTTAAAATTATTATAGCTCGGTTGAGCCTAGGCGATAAATACGTTGAGATATTAAAGATACACATTAGATATTCATTGTAGGAATATAATGTTTTCATCAATTATGTAAGAAATGGTAAACATTAGGTGTTATTTTTTAGTTTACAAATACACCAATATTACTGAATCACACTAACTGTGTGATAGGAGTAGAATAAATTAATCTAATTAAACAGAAAGTGTATACTTAATTGAGTATACAGGTGTACGTACTAAAATTGCCATTTCAAAACATACATTCCGATATCTCTTTAGAAAACAAATAATGGATCATATGTGAATACATGACATGGATGAAACGAATTATGATATTCCTTCGCTAATAAACTAGGTGAAATTATGAACTGCACCTCGCGAGTTGTAAAGATAAGTGATAACACTAAGAAATTACCTGGAATTCGAGAGTCGCTGAAACATTTTTTTGGATTTCTTCGTAAAAACATTCTCTAGCGTTATCTGATAATTCAAAAGTTAATTCTACACCACCGGAGTAATCGAATCCCAAGATAGCTAAAAATAATAAACATTCTACTCGTAGCTTCATTTTTAGAAAATTGTATACTATCAAGAAACGCCAAACGCGACTATTTGACACATAGTATCAAACTATGTGTGTGAATATAGCAGCTTATCTCATCCTAACGTGGCCGGAAACGGCTTATGTTTTGAAATATTCGCGCTTAAATGAATGTCTTATAACAACAAATAAATACTACAGAATGTAATTGAAATGGTATCTTTTAAACTTGGTATTGATTTTTATAATCAGACATAATTTAATGATTTGTTTCATATCAAGAAAATTGTAAAATAAAAGCCTCCTTAAGGAATTACGCTTGCAACACTGCTGCAATATGACGTTTAGAAATCTGACAGTACGTTGCAACGTCACATCGGTTGATCGCCGGTTTATCGCAGACACCATGGGAGCAGTTAATTATTATAAAGGTGAAATATTCCTGATTTCGTTTTGCATTTTGTTAATATGCGAGTGTTCAGAAGTTCCACGGCCACGAGGAGTGTCCATATCGCGCTCTCCTCTGTACGCGCCGGGCAGCAATTTCACCTGTTTCGACGGTACCCTAACGATACCGTTCTCTCAAGTGAACGATGACTATTGCGACTGTTACGACGGCAGCGACGAGCCGGGAACCTCCGCCTGTCTCAACGGGATCTTCCACTGCACTAACGCGGGGCACAGACCTTTGAATATTCCCAGTTCCCGAGTGAACGACGGCATCTGTGACTGCTGCGACGCGGCCGACGAATATGCCCATCCGACCGCGAACTGCGTAAACAATTGCAATGAAATGGGTCGAGAGGCGCGTCTTGAGGCACAGCGGAAGACAGAACTGCTCAAGGCTGGAAGCCAACTCAGAGCGGAGATTATCCAAAAAGGCGGAGTTATGAAAAATGAGATGAAAGAGCGGATTCAAGAGTTAGAAAAAAATAAACTGGAAGCCGAGCAGCTCAAACTGGAAAAAGAAAAGATCAAAGACGAAGCTGAGTCATTGGAGAACTCCGCCCTCAAGCAATACCGTGAAGTCGAGGAAGCCGAAAAAGAAATCAAAGACAAGCTGGAAGCGGAGGCGAATCAAAATGAGGCTGAAGAGATTTTCAGAAAGTTTGATTCTAATCAAGACGGCGTGGTCGACGTGTCCGAGTTGCAGACTCGTAACACATTCGACAAAGACAGAGACGGCCAAGTCAGCGAAGAGGAGGCTAAATTCTTTTTGGGAGAGAGCTCGGAGCTACCGCTGATGGATTTCATTGAGAGAGCTTGGCCTCTGATCAAACCGTACCTCATGATTGAAGGCGGCATGTTCAAACCTCCGGTGGCGTCTGAGGCGGAAGACATGATGGATGACAGTGAGGAGCCCCACGATGAAGGAGAAGATCACGACGAAGATCCTGAACACGGTGACGGAGATGAAGACCAAGGTACGGAAGGTGACGGTGACCGAGATCATGACGGAGAGGACGCAGACGCTGACGCCGATGCCGACGCTGACGATCACCACGAAGAGCCGGCCGCCGATCCGAAATACGATGAGGAGACCCAGAGGCTCGTCGATATCGCCACACAAGCAAGAGGCCAGTATACATCTGCTGAGAGGGCTGTCAGAGACATAGACGTTGAAATTGAAAAGATCAAAGAGTCCCTCGGAGTAGACTACGGACCTCAAGAAGAGTTCGCCACCCTAGCCGGCCAGTGCCTTGAGTACACTGACAGAGAATATCTTTACAAACTGTGCCCATTCGACAGGGCAACGCAGCAAGCTAAAAGTGGTGGAGGGGAAACCAGACTCGGAACGTGGGGAGAATGGGTCGGTGATTCCAGCAACCGATACGCTGCCATGCTCTACACTCAAGGCGCTGCCTGCTGGAATGGCCCCAACAGATCGGCGAGGGCCAACGTCCATTGCGGGCTCGACAGCCGTATCACTTCAGTATCTGAGCCGAACCGCTGCGAATACGTCTTCGAGATGCACACTCCCGCCGCATGCGTGGAGACAGAGGCAGACGCCAACCACCGGGCTTCGTCTCATGACGAACTCTAGTTCTTTAGACTGTATTATTATGTAAGTAGGATACTTGAATCGTTGAACGACTCACGCGACGGACATTCGACGGTGAAACGATAGTCCACCTTTATTTTGTGATAAAAAATAATAATAAAAAGTAAGAGGCCCCGCCGGAGACCGGCTTGTGACTTTTTTCATTAACCGGTCAACGATTCTCCGGTGCGCAGTGTTCACTTGAAATAATTAGAAACGAATTCCCGCCACACATTCCTGCTGCATTTTCATCTAGTTTATTTGCATAATTTCCAGTGTCGGGGTGTCAGCGATGTGTAAATGTGATGTGATGGAGTGATGTTAGATGATATTTAGTTATAATTGTACGTATCGTTGTCCAATCGGCAAGTTTTTGTGTTCATGTATGTCAGTGCTTCTCAAACGTTTTTTATTGCTCTGATCACCAGAAATATATGTATATTCTATATGAATTTCCATTTTCTGATCAGTGATGCCGTTTCCTTCATTTGAAAATTTGCATATACAGTAGGCCAACACTCCGCTGAGATGGACAGTGAAACTATCTCAGTTCATGCAAACTAACTTAAGAAAGTACTTAGTGATATATATAATATATCAAAACTATTGAAAACATTCACAAATAATGAACACGATTTTTCATTTTTGAGAAACTACAATTCAGTGGGGGTCAACCGTATTGTTTTTTTTTTTAAATTGAATATATAAATATATCCAAAAGCTATGACGTTTTTTTTCATGCTTTCAGCCCGCATCAAATTTATATATGTGGCAAGCAGTTGGCCATCAACGATTGGCCAATTAATTAAATACTGTTGAAATATCCCGATATATATTTGGGGCCTAATGCTGGAAGTACCTATATCAAATGGTTAGTTGAGGCAATTGTTTGTTTGGGGTATCTATGTAGTCTAGTACAGAGGTGATGTTACGTACTTTAACTGCCTAAGTAAACATAAGACACTTCTTACACTAATAAATCTCAACTTTCATGTGAATATAGGCATTTTTTGGTGCAAAGTATGCTACAAAATTATTTAGACATACAAATTAGCTTATCTTCTACTTCATTCATTTTAAATCAAATACTTCAGGTTTCCTAGCATAAAAAGAAAGATTATTTTAAAGTATTTTCTGATTCTTAACTCCAAATGGTCAAAATCTGAAATAGGCACTTCCAGCTTTAAGACCCAAATATATAATATTTATGGACTATACACACTATATGGTATAAAAAGTACTGTTTTGTTTTTGATATTTCATTTTATTAAAAAAAAATCCATCAAGCACTCTTTTTCATTGAAATTAGTCAAGTAAAAACAATGAGTGGACGATAACATTCGTTGATTCGTTAGACCTTATATTATCTAGGAATAAAAATAAATAAATCATAAGTTGCGTGTATGTATGTATGTGTGAATAAACTTTCATGTGTTCAAATAACCTTCATGTATATCTGCACCCCTCTAGTTTGAGAAGCACTGGTGTAATGGCTCCGTGGATCATTGTACATCTTCATACAAATATGCTGCCATTTCGTGTTTGATAAATATTTAAATAAAAAACTGCTTGGTAGGGATTTGATATAATATTTTATAAATAATAAATAATATCAAGAATTATTATTCTCCACAATAAATTACAGTTTTTACAAAATTCGTATAAATATGAAAATACAATGGAAGATGTAAAATAAATGCTGTCCTTTCAGACGAATGTTTTCAAAATTGCATTCTTTTATTTTTCTTCTACCGCTCCCCCTCCACTAAAGATATTGCACCGCTTTACATTGATAGAATTTTCCAGGTATGATTTGATACTGTACAAATTTCTATTAAATCTTTACAAAGGATTATGTATAAAAAAATCTACTGTACATAAATTTCTGCATTCAAAAAGAAAATAGACAAGTAAAGTCCCATACGGAGTTACATAAAAGATTTCTTATTTAGAATAAGAACATATGCAAAAAGTCAGAATGATAATTGAAAGAGTTATCTATGGTCCAGATTTTAGTAGCTTTGATGTTGGTATTATTGGTGGAAGATTTTTGGTAGCTTTAGAGTTTGTATAAAAGATTATTCAGTACATTATTTCCGAAGAAAATCATTTTTACCACTTTAAAGTGATGGGAATGGTCAATTTTTTTATAATGAAAGTATTGTATGGTTACTGCATGTTTGCAATTCAGAAAATTCATATAAAAATATAGTCATAAATGTATGACTATTTTTGTTGAAAGTAATCAATGAAACAATTCAAAGATCACAGTGTATCATACAGGATTATATTTAAACAGTTTAGTTAAAAATAAACAATTGGTATGTTATCAACTTTTGGCAGTAACCAGACATAACATACACAAACATAATGGTGAAAACTAATCTAAACAATGAAGAAATGTATATGTTTGAATGTAATTAAAAACATGCACCGATTATACCACGTCAACTAAGATTTGAGAGTGATATAAATACCGACATCTGATTCACTCATCTTTGATCTTTCACAAGTTGACCATTATGTTTTTGAAAATAAAACGAACTACATGCATTTTTACTAGACGTACTGATCTGCTCTCGTGCATTTTGGTTTTTGTAAATGGACTAGTTAATGAAGGCCCATCAACATATTTCTTTAACTGATTCACATTACAAAAAAAAGATAGCAGACAGAAACCTTGGGCATGTTGCAATGACCATTGTAATATACGTCCTTTGGCAATCAATAACATAAGATAATCTTTTGCTTAGAACCTGAAAGTACTACTATTGGATGCAAATGGCGACTCCGTTATTAATATATCCAAATTAAATGGTGATAAAAGAAGCATTCATAAGTTTATTGGCCAATAACTAAAATATTTTTGTCCCCCGTTATGATTACATAAATTTAAACGAAGAAGACGGAATTACGTATGGACTTGGAACCTTTGGGATTCAGGATGAGTGGAACCAATAAGATGGGTCATTAAATTACTTATTTGTCCTTAAGAATACTGGTAATTTAAATCTATTATTTTATAATCCAATTCAATTGGCAGGAAAGAGATTTCAATACCCTTATAAATTGGCTACAATAGGCAATACTTCACCTGGAAAAATAAAATTAGTTTTAAAAAATGATTGATTTTTTTTTACTTTCAGACACTTTCTGATTGTTATATGACCCAAGTTCTTTCTCGACGAGTGTGTGATTCTTGATTGTGTTCTCAAGATTGATAAAAAATGAAATCCTATGTTGACAAATCTAAAACTTATGCGATATTAACCGGAAAGTCTTACAAGAACTTTGAAACATTCATATAATTCTTAAAATAAAATATAAACAACTGTATAGTCGTGTTAAATATTTAGTTCATTGTTTTCATTTAATTTTCAAGGTGCAAATATGACCATGCAATATGCAACTGCGAGTATGATCACAAACAAAAAATATAACTTAACGACAAGTCAATATGGAACTGACGTTACTATGACGTACCGTACCACATGACAGACCAAGTTACTTTTAGATTGAAATGAATAGAAAAGAAGAATTTCTATTACGTGGCCTGTAATCATTGTATTATAGGCCGAATATTTCTGCTTTGACAAATTGAAAAAGTTAAGCCACGCCCTTGACACTGTATAATGGTTACTTAATCACAAAAGAAATAGCGTTGCTGGAGACAAAGCCTTAAGGAATATTCATCTCTACAGCTATCCAAAGTGACAGACACACTATTTTCGGTGGTATTCACGAACTGACAGAAGCATGAAGAAAAGATTATAATCAAATGTCAGAAAGCTCTGACGTGTCGTATGGTAAGTTTAGGCATACATTATGTTGAAGACTTATTTGCGATTGCATTATAACTAACGGAAAAAGCTTCTTTGTTATTTTACACGACTGGATTGTGCACAAGCATGAATGGTTGTCTATAGCGCTTCTGAGTAAACATTCATATTTCAAGCATAGATAAAACACTCTGTAAGGCAGTGTGGGCATGATCCATGTTTGTTGGCGGCCGGATAAATAACTACCTTCAGTTAAAAATGAACGTGTTCACAGATAATGTGAGACAAAATGTAAGTCGTGTCACTTAAGCCATGTTGGATATCTGTAGATACGAATGAACCTTCAAGAATACAAAGGATCACATAAGACTGTTTGAAAGAAATATTCGTGAACACTTTTGAGTACATATTAACTTATTGAATAAATTTTATATTAGACGGAAAAGAAATCAATTATTGTATCACTATGTTTACAACACGATAATAGACAACGGCTTACACATTATGATGAGATGCACCTTCTTCCGTTAGCCCAACATATACCAAAGGTTTTGCTCAGTACTCAATCAGAAAACACGACTTAAATAAAAGCTATTTTTCCAAATAGATGTAGTCCGACAAAGCTGTTGTGATAACAAAAATGATAAATGAATGTTCAAAAAGTGTTAAATCCTTATCATTCATTTTATCAGGAAACATGGTAGTTTTCATAATCCTAAAATGTTGGAAAATCAATTAAAATGTTTTTTTCCTTGTACATAAAACATCTGAAAAAATAATGTTAAATATTCTTGTAAGTATTATCTTGCTATTGTCATATAATTTACATTGTTTTGTGAAATCTGCTGTGTTTTTCTATATGGGACTATAGAAACTGACGCTTTTTTTACTAATTCAATTTAAATTGTTCATGCTAGAAACATATATTTTTAAAATTTAATTTACCACTGTGTGGAATTGGCAGCTCTACACAATATTATATAACTAATTTTCAACAAAACATGGAGACTGCTGTCTTTGCTTCTAGAGGCCTCATTATACATGTGTTTTTTTTATGTAGAGAATAATAACATCTAATATAGGGCAAAATGGTTGTGTTATAAGTACCCTCTATTGTTAGGGTTGTAACGTTACTCACACATAGTCAATATTTAAATCAGATAATTCAAGAATATCGAGTTTTAATAGAATTTGGTTTGATGACAATGCTTTTAATGGGATGGCAACATTTTCGCAATCTAGTATGAAGCAAACTCATTGGTATTCAATCAGGCTACACAGAATAATCATATGTGCGCGGGTGAATGCACTTTATTTTATTGGCATACTTTTACTAAGCACCGTCAGTCAATAGTGTTAGTTGATTCATATAATACTCATACATTTAAATTATTCCTAAGTCTTATTACTTGATGATGGTGTTAACTACTTTTTTTTTTAAATAATAAATACTCCGATAAAATAAAATGTTGACATTATAGTATATTATTCTACTTAAATATTCTTAAAGATTTACGATTATTCCTATAAAAACAATAAATAATTGGTGAAATTTCATACAAAAATGTCATAACTTATTTATAAAATTTGAATGTTTTCAGAAAAAATACTAAATATTTCCGATATCTTTCATGATCGATCTATCTAAGTAAATCAGATAGTCAATGACTCATTACATATTGAATCACACGATTCATCAGTACTCTGCTTACTTTTATTTTTAAATATCAATACTATTTTATGTAAATTTAACATATTTTAAAGGTGACAATTTTTACAACTATTTGACACCAGCAAAAAATTCTTTAAGTCTATTTTCCACAAAGGCTAGGGTCAGGTAGATCGATTCAAAGCGATTGAATCAGTTGATGAAAAATTCTAGCTGATTGAATCAGTAGGAACTATAGTGAATTAAACTTGAATTTAAAAAAATTAGTGTTTGAAATTCAAAAAAAAATTCAAGATTGAAAATGTAATCGATTTTTTTTGTTAATAATTCCTGCTACTTTTTAATTAGTCATCACAGATTCATAGCCTCAATAAATCATTTTTTAAGTTTGTATGCTGGTTGGTATCAAAATATCAAATTTTATAAATCTATGATGAATAATAAATAATACAAAAAAACCATGTATAGTTTTATAAATAACGAATAGCTTTCTAAACATGTAAACATGACGAATGCAATCCTTCTGTAAAATTATGTTGTATAAAGAGTAAGATAACAAGATTAAATTTAAAAAAGATTTTATATTTTTTTTTTTTGAGAAGTCTTGACATTTAACTATTGAGGTGTGTATTTGAAACCAAAATATACATACTATACAGCATGGTTTATCGATGTATATTTTAGGTAAAATGTTAATTTATATAATGAATTTGGAAACTTACATTCGATAGATTTTAGCTAAAAATTTTTTTACTTAGGTTTCAAAAGAACGGACAACATTAAAATTTTATTAAATATGAACACATTTTACGAGATAGTTTGATTAATTATATACATCCATAGATAAATGGTTCGATGTCAATTAGTGAGTTGTGTTTCAACGACTAGATAATAATATATTGAGTCACCTAAACCGATTTGCACAAATTAATTTATCACCGACAATGTTTAATAATTAATTATAACCAGTCCTGGTGATTTAATTTTTTGAATGAAGGCATAGGACCTATCATTTTTTTTTCTTCAACAATTGAGAACAATATCAACTTCATTATATTTACTGCGAAATCATAATACATTGCTCATGATTGTAGATATAAAAATATCAGCAGTGAAGTTTCATTGATGGAGAGAGGAAAGCGATGTGTAACCATAAAAAATAGAACACACTTGGCTAGTAGGCTTTAATTTGGTAGCTAAGGTAGGTTAACATTTATAGACAAACGTTAATGGGCTAGTGGGGTTGTATGTTGGGTAAACCTTTTCAACACTGCTGCACTTCACTGAAAAACATTATGAAATACCACTAAAAAGGTTATCAAAATTAATTTCATATTGAAAATGTATTTCTACAAAGTTACAGCCGAATTATAGAAAAAACTATAAACGTGGTTATACTGACTTTAATATTAACTGTGATTATTTGGAGCTGAAAATGTTTAATGACAGCCCAACCTGGTCGAATCTTTAATTATAATCCAGGGATATTTGAAATTAGAGTACCAATTCGTAACATATGAAACCGATAAAGCGAAAGCATAATCTTTTGTCATAGATATTTATTTGACTTACTCAACTATTAAGATATTTCGTAATATTTTTTTAGTGAAAGAAAACACAAGTGCATTAGTCTTGGGAAGGTGTATGCTGTGCTAATATAAGTTGTAGCAATTTATTCAATTTCCGAAAAAGTGTAGAGAGTGAAGTGTTGAAAAATGTATTAATTGTTAGGTTCAGTCTTAAATTTGTGGCACACCATGTTTCGTTTAAAGGACATAAATTATGCATAACAGTGATAACATTTGTGCTGAAATATCTCACAGTAAAATAATTACAATTTACAAGTTTTTATAAATTTTAAAAGTTAAAAACTTATATGTACAATTGCACATACTGAGACAGTGTAAATCGAGTCTCGCGTTGACAATAAATTCGTTGCGAGGCAACAATAAAAATATTAAAAAGATGATACAGGTTTATAAACATTATAGATGAATAATTTGGTATATTGCAGATGAAAATTGTGAGGCCATGTTTATCTGTATAATGCTGCCGTTTTAAGGAGTTATCATTTTCTGTGTGAGGGATTGGCCAATTTTTTTTTGCATAATGATACGTACCTCTCATCTTCTTGATGTCTTAATTATTGGATGTTATGATTCAGTATTAAAAAAGTTTTTTTCTAACTTAAAATTAGTAGTGTCATTAAACAACAGTTTTAAAAATCAAATGCAGACCATTTCTTGTTTTGTTTGTTTAAGCCGCAAGTGAAAAATATCATTTTATAAGATACTATAAGGTGTTGAATAGGTTTATCGCCTGAAAAGGTAAGAATAAACTTGAATTAAATCGCAAAATACATTAACAGCTTAACGACCGTGGACGCCTATTTGAGTCTTTGAAAAACAAAGGTTGCTGGCCGGCGGACACATATATGCATATAGGTGAAGTATCTGGAAGCTAAGAAAATTAAATTTTGTAAAGATATCTCAATTTGCTTACAAATTATAGTGAATTTAGTAAAATTATAATTTTTGCGAGTTTATCGCAAAATTTTATTTCGCCAGGTGAAATTTTATAAAAAAAACGTGCGGTCGTTAAGCTGTTAATATGTCGAAAGCTATAACTGCGCTTTACGCAGTGTTTACACGAGTCGAGATAAAGAGACTATATCTTCTCAAAGTACACAACCTGTCGATTCCTTTTCCTACATTTACAACCTTTTTTGCTGGGTGTATTCTCTAACAAGCAGCATTAATGAGGTGTATTCAAATGATTGCGACAAGTCCAAGATTTGTAATACAATAAACAAATGAGTCTTTAAAAGGAAAGCTTCCTTCTATTCTCGATGGTTTATTAAAAAAAATCAAATTTATAGCTTAGGAATAAGAATCAATTTTAAGTTTATTCGTAACTCTTGCAATATTCTGTTTAATGATGCTTTTAAACAGGCGAAACACGTGTCACAGTTTGTAGCACAAGTGGAGTAAGTTATCAGATAAAATTTTATATTCAGTTTCCTTGTTGTATGACACTGCAAAGTTATAATAATAAGCCTCTGAAGATAAGACATGAGAGGGCAGAACATGTTAAGTATAAATTAATTTCATAATAAATAATCCAAAAAATGGAAAGTTAAAAAGAAAATTTTGGAATGATGTCGATGTAGACAGTAATACATTTAGTTGTGTGTTGACATAGCCATGACAGGTTCTTGGCACCAATGTTGTACAGAAGAAGCTCTTCATTTTGCTTAATAAGAAAACACAACAATAATCACAAAACTGATTCCTTGTAATGAAAGTTTGCTTAATATCTTTTAAGTTGGAAACATCAACAATTTCTTATATCTAAACAAAATGCTTAAAAATAAGGTGCTATCAAAAGCTGAAATTTTGTATTGTCTTCGTTATTTAAAAAAAACTGATAATTCATAAATATTCCAAAAACCATTGAGTCGATTTTCTTCTGAACTACTTTGGTTTCAATGGTATTGATATAAGTTATTTGTTATGACCAATATTCTATCAGATTAAGTTTGTTTGAGTTTGCATATAATTTCTATAGATCCATAAAAAATATTCAGGTTGGTGAAGCAAAAAAAGAAACCATTCGACAATATCCAAAGTTTGCATAATATATACTGTATTAACAATCTATTGAGTTGTTCACATAAACACCAGCACGTATCAAATTATTAAACTGTGACATTATTATCTTAAGATTTTCGTTGAGAATGATCAAAAGAATAAAATATTTTCACTTGGTAACATTGTTGAATCGAATCGAATTGAACTCGAATTGAGTTGAATCTCAAGAAAATATTAATTTATATTTTGACTATTAAATAGTAATAAATTGTAAACTTTCTACTTTTAAATAAGAGAAAACGCCAACACAAGCTGCTAAATTAGATATTTTTTATAATACTGAAAATAAAATGAATTTTAATGTGATAATCACAGAGTTGATATTATCTTAAGTTGATGCATTGTTTTAAATTCAAAGTGATTCATAAAAATAATTTACAATAATTATTAATTTTAAATAAATAATAATACTACAGTAATTCGTACATCCTATTTGTACCGTACACTCCTAAGTATTTTACAATTTTGTTTGCCTGTAAAAATGAACAGTCATCGTACGACTGCAAATGACACATTATTATTCAAGTTTTTTTCGAGACAAAGCGGTCCCGATTTGACATTAGATTATTTGGAAGAAATTAAAACAATACAGGCATCCCTCATTTTTGCTACGACGTGATTCCAAACAGACTTCGATCAGATTGAAAATCATTTTTCTTAGAGATTCAGAATTTAATTGGAGAAATAAATTAAGTGGCTTTGGGAATGTGTGCTCTGAAACATCGTAATGCCAACCATGTAGTCAGCTAATAAAAACTTTGAACATTATCTGACAAAAATCAATCACTAAGACTTTGAATAGACAAATGAACAGAAGTGCTCATTATTGTACAATATTAATGCATTCTTCGGTAAAATTTTAATTATTTCTTCCGTTTGTCAGTTGGCAATATTCTAATTTGGAATGAAATGGTATGGAATTTAAAGCAAGAATCTATTTAAATGCGTAGTGAAATGTTTGGCTCCGATTCCTGTATAATAACAGAAATCAAACAACCACAAGAAAGGAAATGATGATTATTAGAAAAATAAATCAGAAACCATCAGGAGTACCCGAAAAACATACATTCGATGGTTTCGGCGGTAACTTTGTGGAAGTTCATTTTAATAGAAAATTTAAATTAACTTTGATTATTCCACGTATTGTGTTACTAACTGTGACACGTGTTTCGCCTCTTTCAGAGGCATCTTCAGACTTACTATCGCAAAGTTTGCTTAAGTAATGAAGCAAGATTGATTCTAACATTTTAAAATTATGAAATTACAAAATGGAGTTTGGGTTTTTTTCCTTTTAAGGGGAGCAAGGAGGGGGGTGTAGAATCAAAATAAAGCAAACAAATAATGATACTAATGAGTTGCAATCAATCAGATTGGGATTTTTCCTTTTTAAGGGAAGCAAGGAGGGGATTATAAAATCGAAACAGAGCAAAAAAATATAATCTTACTACTAATGACGGTAAACATTACAAACTATTAAACTAATGAGCTGCAATCAATCAGATAGGTGGGTGATTACTCTATTAATTGGAAACAATGTAAGTAATGGCGAACCACCTGTCCTATTAAGAATATTATTTAATAATATTTCTTTGTTTTTTTTTTCCAATTTTTTGTGTTAATTTAAATTTTCTATTATAACTAAAACAGCTGGGCTTTATTTTCCATGTATACTGTATTTGCAAAAAAGTGGCTTATCACCCTTTTGAATGAATTAGAGATGTGTCCAAAGTTTATAATCATTATAATTATACTAGTTTCTTACTTAACGAAAGCTGATTCTTACTTTCAGCCTGAAAGCGAGCATTTACATTTTAAATCTGTTAAATGTCAATTTGCTTTATTCACACCTATATGAAGATATAAATATTATAATGATGGATACCTGTACTTGAAAAATAGATAAAATAAAAGATTAAACAGTAAAGGAAAATCTGCTAAATCGGTTATGCAAATATTTGAAAGAAAGCAGTTATACACCTACACCTACACCGACATGACAATTAAATTATTACTACTTGCGATACAGAGAACAATTTATAACAACTTACGAAAACATTGACACGTTACAAACAGTAATTATTCTTCTAAGTTAGGTCACTGCTTTATAGAAAGTAAAATCCTAGCATAGATAATGAAAATAATAAAAACATAAGTCATAGACAATATTATTATAAAGCAAAGATTAAAGTAAGTTTACCTATAAAAGATCTCATAGGTATCGTGATTATCTTTATTTAAACTTGGAAGTAATCTGCGACAGGAGCATTTTCAGCTGTTTTGCTTAACGAAGTTCCGTTCGTTCTGTTATCATTCTTGTCCTGTTTGAGAATCGATTTGACTCTTTCGTAGCCCGACGACGCCGAGCCGGTCCTTTGGAAGTGCGTTCCGGGCGCGTTCTCCATCATAATGTTAACATCGGAATGCACTTTCTCGTACGGAGGATCTTTAAGAGCGACGTCAAAGTATTTTACACTTTCGTAGTTGGGATCTTTAGGACCGACCGATTCGTAATTGGGATCCGATTCACTGCCGGTATTGTACAGAGCTTCGTGAGGCATCGATTCATAATTCGGCTCTGAAGTGGAGTTATCGTTGTTGTTTGCGTGCCAATTGCTTTCCGTAGGCTTACTCTTTTTATTTATGACAGAATACCCCGGTTGAGATTTGTTTTGTATAGAAGCGTAAGGCGGAGTAGCATTGTGAGGTAATAACACTTCGTAATTTGGATCTGAATCTGACAGATACCTCTCTTTACGTTTTATATGTTCATAACCCGGATCGTTGCTTAAAATACTGTCAGGGCCGCTAGGAAGAGTTTCGTAGCCAGGTTCGCATCCGATACTGTTACGTCCTTCTTGCATAGTAATCCTTTGCAACAGACCGACAGAGTTATGTGAATGCTGCATTAGCCCACCGGACACGGTGGGTATTGACTTACGTTTTTGACTGTCGTATTTCTTACCGGAATCTTTGACGGTCTCGTATCCCGGATCGAAATTAGTCGCGTCAGGTTTGTGCTTGGCGACATTTTTGTCAATGGTTTCGTAACCGTGATTTTTGTTTCGTATCCTGTCAATTGTTTCGTAACCGGGGTCATCTTTATTCAAGGACTGATTGTTGACATTCTTTCCCGGAGACGGACTTTTTCTGAACACGATATCTGAATTGATATTTAAATTGGTCGGACTGGCGCTGGAGTATCTTTTAGGATCACTCGATCGGGAGACTCTATCTTCGTCATTATTCTGTACGCTCTTTTTTCTAACAGGGATCATCGTACCGACTGCAGTATTAGAGTTAAGCTCCAAAGACTTCGACGAGGAATCGACATCATCATAATTGGCGAGTCGAGACGAGGGCTGGGACCGGTCTTGAACGTGATGATTGTGCTTTGATTTCTTAATTACTTTCGCGTACATTTCTTCAACGTTCTTTGACGGACTGCCTGTGACATTGGGTTGGCTATTGTTGAGACTCTTTCGTGGCGCTTCTTGGTCGATTGCTGCGTATATATCGTTCGTTCCGTCTATAGTGTTATATATGGCGTCAGATTTTTCAGTGGCTGGCTTATCGATGGAGAAATTCAGCTCTCTGACCACGAGAGGTCTCACGAGGTCTCCGGAGCTGAATCGATGTTTGTCCACTGGATAGTTGCAGCCGTAGAAATCGGACGAGCTCACGCAGCTGTTGTTTCTCTGATGCTTTTCATTGAGACTCCTGCGTAACTTGTCGGGATTATTGTGTAAATCTCCTAAAATGACAGACACCATTAGTAAAAAAGCAGCTGGTAAAATAATGCAATAGTTTCAAATTCAATAAATTATTTGTTTAAGTTGATATAAAATAATTACATAATTTTTAACATCATACAAAATACACAAACTTTATTGAACAAGTGAGAAATGCAAAAAAGCGACAAAAATATAATTTTGAAACCACTTAAAAATGTCTATATCTTCTCCTCAAAAGCCTGCAACAAAAATAGCTCGACACAATGCTGTTTTAACAGAAACAAAATACATAAAAACAAAACAGTCTTGTCGTTGATTATAATTTATATATACCGAAAATTCTTGTTATTCATTATTGCAAAATCTATAATAATTAGAGAAACATATTTCTAGATTGGACAGTAGATACTTAAAGATTCTGAAGTACATATATTTATTGATTTACTGAAAATAATACTTCCCACTCAAGCCCTCCACCTCTCAATGTCTATCACAGAATATAAAGACTTAATGTCTTCATATAGTTTGGTCATATTACTGCAGGAGTAAAGAGGTTAGTATAACATTAAGACAGCTGTTAAGTGAAACAAATTAATTTATACTACTCGACACATGTAGAATTTTTCAATCTCTTTACCAAAGCCAGAAACATGTGTAATATGACACTGATAACCTCATAGGTTTAAACCGCCACTTAATTACTTGTGTGAATTTTATGCCATGTATCAATTTTGATGATACTTTACGGAAGGAAATGAATTTTATTACAACAATGTTTTTTCATAAAATATTCTTCTACTTCCACTTATTACAATATTTTGTTTAATGGGTGAGTATAATAATATTATTCAAAATGTTAAACAAAACGATCAAAGATACGAGGCGTCGATTGATGATACCGAGTGATTGACAAAAACAGTAGTACCTTTTGAGCGACAACTGTGGTTTTAATAAAACTATAAGAAGTTTGTTAAAGCATATTTTCTAAGGTTGCATATGAATGAAGTGAATCCAAGATTCGTACCAGGCGACATTATATACATCTAATAAAAAGTTCAAGATATTACGTTTGTGAGGATGACCGTTTAAATTTGTCGTAATATAAAACAATACTTCTATTGCATGTTATGAAGTATATCAGTATCGAGTAAAGTTTCCCTATAGAAGTTTTGCCACAAAAACAATATCTAGTTGCCGTGTCAACGATTGTGTTTATTTTTGCGGTCTCTGACTCACAAGTCCCACTGCTTTGTGGTTCGGCACGGATCCTACGACCGGACCGATATAGCATTTCAATTTTGACGCTGGCAATTCACACAAGGTAATAAACGGCGGTCAAGCGAAACCCGATGAAATAATAGAGTATTCATACCGGTACTTGATATTCGCTGTTGTCTATTGCTAAGCTTGGAGTGGGCGGGAGCATCGTGAGACTTCTTATGAGAGCCGCTGACGACGGGCACGATTGCATTAGAATGAGCGTTTGGCAGAGAGAGAGGGGAGTCACCCGCGACGGCGGGGGGTGGGGGAGGCAACGGCGAGTTGGCTTGCCTTTTTTCCGGCTTCGGAGAGCCCAACGTGCCCACAGAACTATTGCAACTTGAGTTTGAAGCTTAAAAAAATGGTAATAAGCAGAATTATTTTTAAAGCATTATTCGATTAAATTGTGCTGGCAATCTAAGTCAAGATTTATTTATTTCTACTCGTTAATATCAAAGAACTTCAGGGATTAGGGATAGCTGTTTGTTATTGAGATACTAAGATAATTTGAATACAATAACAGTAGGAAATTATACTACATACAATGATAAAAAAAGATTTATGTTAATTCCACATTGATTTGTAAAAATATTGACGATTATTTTATTAAAACATATAATTTTGAAAATACTGTTAAATCAGGTAAGTTTTGATTTTTATTTTTAATAGCTGAGTAAAAATAAGACAACATTGAAAATGATTCATGTAATACAATTAAAGAAATCTAACTTGGTTTAGCAGTTCAGAAGTAAAACGAGGATTGATAAAATATGCTTTACAACATGCTACTCTTTTTATAGCTGAAAATTAATGGAATGTCGCTAATTCCCGTGCAGTTCTATAGGAAATTTAATTACGATTATAAAAATGTCAAATTATTATTATTATATTATATCGCGAAATACGAATATAATATCAGTATGAAAAAATCAACATAACATGCCAAATGGAACTTAGAACAACCGTAGAGTAGAATTGAAATATGGCTGACGAATTATTGCAAAAATATTTTATAATTTGCATGAATTATCAGTTTTCTCGATCTCAACATTGATTTTAAAGTGTTTTATAGTTAACATGAATAGATTGCATGTATGTAAGTAATGATTTTCAATTTTTATTAAGACGAAATATTACACTAAGTTTTTGAAAAATCCACTGACCTGTTGGATTCAGCTAATGTTGAAATATCTAAAAATGTGATGGTTTACTACATATTTGAAAAACAGTCGATATTTTTGTCAATGTTTGTAGAATTAAAATTAATTATCTTTCATTCATTTTTGGTAAGAGAGCAGTTAATTGGCTTATGTTTAATCTTCTATAAGGCAGAAAATGTTCAATAATATATGTGTATTAAAAATAGATAGCAAGATTTTTGAAAATACTATAGTTTTCATTTTAACTACTGAAGACATTCATCTATGGTTTGATAAGTGCCTACACAAAACTATTTTCCTTCTCCTAAGAATAATTTCAATTTAATCAACTAATTAGTAGCATAAGATTGCATGTCTGCAGAGAAATATACAAATATAATTATCTTGACCATAGATCATCGTTTTAAAAACAAAAATGTTGCAAGAATAATGTAACAAAAAAATAATGCAAAAAATTAAAAATTTGTGTGGAAAAAAATACAAAACAAAAGATAGGAAGTAAAAACAAATTGAGTAATAAAATGATAGTCATAACCAACCTTGACGAGAATGTTTATGGTGTCTGCTGCTTCCTTCTACAGACCTCCTAAAATAATTGTTAGAACATTAAAACACATGCTAAAACTCCAAAGTGAGTAAATATTATCAAATATATAAGGATGTTGGTTTTGATATATTTTGATTGATTAAGTGATCCTTTTGTTGCCAATGTATCAAAAGGTATCAGTTCAGTATTATAAAACCAAAGATACAAAGTAATTCCTCTACGTCTTTACTATATCTCCTGCCTTTATATATGGCTACCATGTGACGCCTTCTTAGACTCCTTGTCTTTATGATTTTTGTATATGATTTTGAAAATATCATTTCTTTTGCAATCTGATTTTCAAGTTTACTGAGCCTTCTTTAATACCAACATTTTATTTTTTATCCCATTTGGGGTAATAACCACAATCCCAAGCAGAATAGGCCAGCAAGGTTGAGGTTTTAAGTCAAAAGTTAAAAACCACTTTACACCCATAAAGCATATATTATTTACACTTTGCCGACGGTAGAGATTGTAACTAAAATAGTCTTTACTCTAGGGTGCGAGAGGTTATTCTTAAAGTGAAAGATTGATGACTCCAATAAATAGCACAACCGATTGACGGCCACAACAGGATAAGTAGTTTGGCAACATAACTCCTGTAACTATATAAAGTTTTTCAACAGATATATCCTGATAGAAGTTTAGATATCTAACTATTTTTTTTCTGGAGATAAAAATTATACCTTGGATTGCTTTCCACCTCAACCGTCGCAACAGAAGTACTGGCGACGTTTGTGGTGTCTGTTGAGAGAGCGCTGGACGTTGCAGAAGTACTTGAAGCTACCGGAGTTGTGCTAGGCGCTGAAGTCGTCGGAGCAGGGTGAAGCATCGCCTGGACGACGGCCGGCTGGATCTGCGCGTACGTTTCAGATCCGCTCGTGTAAACCTGATTTGAAGGCTCCTCAATAGCGGCGTACATTTCATCTGAAAGTATTCAACTTATTATGAAAAGCACATGAAAACCCTAATGACTACTGATTATATTACATATTTATATGAGTCGTCCGGCAAACTAAGTGGTCTACATCCACCAAAGGGTGCCAAACAAATCTTTTTTTACGAGACGTGACTTGGAGGCTCAAGGTGAAGTCACTTGCACCTGCTCACTGGGTTTGCCAATTTATAACCGGCCATGGCAAATTAAGCGGTGAAATATTTGGGCTGGGCGAGTTGGTCGAACGGCCCGATTGTACTTGTGGGCACAACCATCAGGACGATGGAAATTCCGAACGAGCAGAGATGTTTGCTGCGGTCCGCCCTCATACGGGCCCAATACCCTGATCTCAACCGAGGCTAATTTTATGAAATTCGATAGATTTGCAACAACATCGTATGGGGAACGAGATATTCTTGATTCCTCTTTAAATTCAACACAGAGTAGATTAAACCCTTCTCAATATACGGATACACAGGATACTTAATATCACTTAAACTAAATAGTAACATTGTTCTTTCTATCTTTATCTTTTTTAAGCACAACAGTGCATGGTTAAAACACAGTTTGCGCAGCTCTGTATCGGGCCAATAATATGAGGAGTAAATTTGTTTCTTTTCATCATTGTATTGCATTATGTAAGGTGGCCGTTAAACAGCCCTTGCATTCACATAACGGGTGGTGGGATAATCAACAACCAATTTGTATATATTCATTAATTTACATGAAGACATCACTGACAAATTATAATGAAAATTTGCTCGGTATACCTCGGTTCTAAGATTGGACGGGTGAGAGGAAATGTGAATGTGTTCTATGTCTCTGAACACAGATCCGTAAGACGATTGAAAAGATAATAATAAAATTATCCGTATGGCAATTCCGGCCTGTGGATGCAACCGTGAGCATTCAGCACTTGGTTTAACTATATATTATTATATAAATTATTTTGGATATAAAAAAAACCATTATATTTACCAGAATCATCGGAAACAGTAGCATAGTGTGGCTGGAATTGCCGGTTATTTCCAGAATTCGCTCTGATTGAACTGAGTGGTTCTCGAACACTTATGCTGGTATATCCCTCTGAAAGATAGAAACATTGTTGAAGCTTTTTATTAAAAAAATTATTATCATGATAAAAGTGGACATCTGCTACCTTGACCAACTTTATGCTGAAAACAAACTTCATTTTTCTTCGAAAATTATCACAATGATGTTAATCAATTACTCAAATATAACATTACTCTTTCAAATCTGCACCCGTCGTTGTCGTCCTTTGAGGGCCAAACGTTATAACCCGGCAATGCCAACGTGGCATCTTAAGATATCTCTACTTTCAAAAATAATCATGAAATTAAATGTTTATTTTCAAGATTTATCGATAGATAGTTGAATAACATGTGTGAGATAGAAAACATTCATATTTAGGAACTGTGACTATCTAATATGCGATACCGTTCCATCAACCTTTTGACAATACGAATTATGAAGCACCATTTAATATATAGTTATAATACTAACTTGCAGAATCAACAGAGTCTCCGCTAAAGTGCTGAGGGGCACCATTACCAATTGGAGCTGCAGCTTCCGGGGCGGGCGTAGGTGAAGCAGGAAGTAAAGCGATAGCGGGCGGAGTCATGTATGGTAGATCACGGCTGGACGCTACACCTCCGCTGATCGCTACGCTCGCTGATATTACCACAGCACCATCTGTTTACCAATAAACAAACTGATAAATTAGTAAGGTTTTAAAATATCTATTTACAATGTGAGGAAAATGGCATAGTTTATGGTCTTTCTGATTTGATTGATTGTTGACCAATGGATGTATAATAAATTTAACATTGTTTAGAGTCCTCTACTTACGTGGTTACCACCACCTGTGGGTAAGAATTCAATGTCCAGGACTAATTAAATTTTGATATATATTTAATGTGTCAATTGTATTCATAGTTTCATATCATGGGACATAACATCATGTTAAAGTAAATATGAATAAGTATATAATATCAGCTATTGCATGTGGTATTAATGTGGTATAATTTAGATAGCCGCACGACAATGTATCTACAATAAATATTTGCAAGAAAGTTCCTCGCTGTTCTGTCAACAATACTTTGTGTAGGAAATAAACGTGGTAATAATTCTCTGTTCAACTGCAAACAATTCAGCGATTCGCTATAAAAAAAAATATAATGAATCATTATTAACCTGGACTCGGTAGGATCTCGTCTCCAACAGTAGATAAAAGAGGAAGAGTTCCGCTGGAGTTTCCCACTAGGTTTTCATTCACAATAACCAGCTCTTCCACCCTGTAAATGATAAAGAACGGTTTTCATAGAATCCATCAAACGTCGATATATTATACATAGTTGTTTTATGTGTGGTTTGGAATGATTGATTTGCTGTATTTTAAATGCAAACCCAGTTATCCCCTTTTTTAGACGGGTTAATTAGATTATAAATTGTTTTCTTTTGTTAATAACAATAATGTAGTTGTACTGCTTATTTTTGGACCGGATTCATATAATGTAATATAAGATTCGTCAAAAATCTTTCATAAAAACGGAATGAATTAAAAAATGATTTATTGATGAATTTACATGAAAATAATGGTTGCTATTAGAAAGAGAGCTCTATTTTATTTACAGAGTCAGATGCACTACTATTAATTTTGGACAAAGTTATATTTTATATATTTACTTTTAATTATAATTTCCATTAAAAAATAACACACCTATGTGCACCATCTTGTAGCCTGGCGTATGCGTGTTCATAAGGATGATCAGATCTTCTAGCAACGACAGGGGAACTTTGCTCCGATACTCCTGAAGAAAAATAACACATAATGTAAATAGATTCATCGAAACTATAACAATGTAACAACGAGTTTGGTATATGTATGATAAATCCATCGTTAACATTATTTTAAGCTGGCAAAGGTTCATAGCAATGCGTCTATTCGCATACTCCTATTAGTTATGCGATAATGCTTACCAATGGTTTTAGCAAAATTAGTTATTAGCACATTGGCTACGGATGACTCGTATACGAGTCTTTTCGCCGGTCTGACTGACGCGTTGAAATATGTACATCCAATGCGACAAATGTTTTAGATTCTCTACAGAAATGGCGTAACAAATGTTTGATACATCATTTAAAAAATAAAATATGTGCACAAATAATTTTTTTATTCGGTGATTTCGGCGATGAAAAATCAGCAGACAGTTAAAATATAACGTTAAAAAATAGGCCACCAAAATATAAGCAATCATAGGTTAAAAATAAACTTTTATGTTTTCTAATTTTGTTTTGAAATAAAATAAACAAGAGCACATGGCTTGTTATTTATTATGTTTTCGATGAAATTTATAATTCTATGTCAAATACCAGATTTTCTATATTAAAAAATACAAAAGTTGAGTATCACTAATAAAAGCAGACTAAAATATATAAAGTATTTTGCAACAAAGTGTCGTACAACTGGTGTCCAAATTATTTTTTAAATGTCAAATAGTTTTAAAGTTATACCCTTTTTTCGAAAGTACCTAATTTTTGAAAAATTTCGCAAAAATGCCCTAATGCATTCGAATAATGAATTTATGTTGAATATTGTTAAAAATTAAATAATGTACGGTTCAAATATTGTAAATAAAATAACCGTTGATCTTTATAATTGAAATTAGTTTAAATAATATTTTTAAGGAGAATTTTAATTTTCTAATAAGAGTTTGTGTTTTGCCATGAGATGAGGGTTGAAAAAAGAGGAAAATTTTGGTATGGAGTATTTATAAGAAAGGGGACCACTGTACGCTTAAGACGTTCCGTTTGTTAACCCTTTAGGCCTAGTTTATGCTAAAAGCCACACAGCGACGATCTATCGGTGCATAATTTTGTGGATCATAGAAAAGGCAATACAAAAGAATCACTGTGAATCAAAAAAGGGCCGCTAAAACAACCAATTGTCAATAAAATAAAATCAATTGTAAAACATTATTTTCATAATATTTATGTTTTGTACGCGTTTTTTTCCTCTGTGGATTTTTATCCGTAGACTTTTAATATCCTATGGCTGGCAATTGATACTGATAAACAAATATTTTGACTTATGAGATGGGTTTTGTGTAGACAGGTACCCTATTTCGATAATTGCATTGAAGTCATGTTGCCGACGATGACGAATACAAAAATGACAATTCAGTGCACTTGAAAAATCTATTTATCAGTTGCACTTCGACTTCCTTTGCGTGCAAGCAAAGCAGACAAATACAATTTTGGGACTTGTTTCGAAAGCGAAAAATATCCCACACCACATGCAGAAGAGATAACCCGTTCTTTGCTTTCTTAATGGGTTACCATACATTATAAATAATTCATCTTAATCAATTTCTTTTTCTGATAATACTTTAGATTTAATACTGTCTAAATTTTCAGATTCATTGCAGTTTAATTTAAAAAGATATTACTTGAATAGTGTATTAAAATACGTACCAAACTGGGACGAGTGCGCGGGGGTTTTCAAACTGCTGTGCTGACGGGCGCGCACAACATTAGTTATTTTGTATTTATCACGATACAACTATTTCATTTTATCAAGACGAATTATTTTATTTTTTGAGCCTAATTTTATCATACCATACCAATTGAGTTGTTATTTGGATGTCAGGATTATTTAATAATAATTTGGTTCTTCTAAGATAAATATTATAAAAAATATTGAATACATTCAATACTGTACTTATTATGGCTTAGGCCTTCTTTTAGAAACAAAATGTTAACACCAAGATTATATAAATTATCAAGATCAATTGATAAGAAAGAATTTCTGCAATTATTTCAAAATGAAAATTAGCATACAAAAATAAAACCGAATCAGAGAGCAAATTGCAAATCACTCTACAGTATTTAAATTCATATAAGAGTATAGGTATAGCTTAATTATTAACCCATTACATGCGGTAAAATTTGATTTGTGTCAATTTATGAACATGTTTATATGCATATCTCGGTGAACGAATTAAATATTTACTGATTGAATCGGCGGTTACTTGTTCTCCATTACAAATTGAATTTTGTTGAGCTATTTGGTTATTTGTGTCGAAAAAAATACATTGCTCTAAAATGAAAATATTGTACAGGTGTTATAGATAAAAATAAACTTTATTGACTGAGTACACATCGACCCCTTATCGTCAAAGACACATAATTTGATTTTTGTCATTTTTGAGTTATACACGCGGCATATGATATACAATAACATATTACATTAAGTGAAAAAGAGAAATATCAATAAGAGAAGCAGATGCAGAGATATTTCAATACGCATCTTCTGAAAACAAATTTATTAAACATGTTAATCAATTTATAAAAAAACATTTACGAAATTGACACATGAATCAAAAAGTCGAAGCATCACCGTTTAACATAATGAAAAAATAATTTGAATAATTTTTGCACCTATTTGAAAACAAGTAACAGATTACTGGGAAACCTGTCTTTAGGCTCTCCTGAAAAGTAGAGAAATACAATAAGTTTCTTTGACCCATAAGGGCTGGTATTTAAACACTAATCTATCTATGTTTCTCATTGATCTAAATCACTATGAAATTGTGTTTTGTTGATTGTCATCGATGATGAGACAATCATCAGAATATACGTGTTTTTTATTAGCCTTGTCCGCTTCCAATGTGAAGCGTATGGACTTTTAATGAAGCTTATCATAAAAGAAGTTTTACAAGAACCAATCAGTCGCTCAACCTCAACCTTTTGGAGAGAGTAACCGAAGTCAACGTCCCTATCCACTAGGCAAAAGGCCTGACAAAATATTTTAAAGTAAAGCAGAATTCTCATTTTAATATAGCACTAGCCGAAAGAAATACCTGGCTAAGTGCATTTCTTTTTCCGCTTTCCAACACACATTTCAATGTATCCATAAAATGATGAAATGCTCTGTGTATTAGTAAGTTATCAGTTGATTAAATAATTCAATGATAATTATCAATAATGAGCAGTATTTGCTAAAATTATTATTGATGCTACTTGAGAGATAAGATGCGCTTAAATAAATTAAGCCTTTGATGCTTGGAAACCGATAATTGGAAAATTGTGAATTGAATTAATTATTGTTAATTACTCCCATATGTACATTTTATTGGCATATGAATTTATTGTTGTTATCTTATAAAAGAATAGAAATGTTTCACTAAACAATACAAAGAATCAAGTAGTCGCAAGATTGCAGTACAGCTGATTCAGATTATCAGCTTTTTGTATTAAATTAAAATTTGGAAACAGATTCATGATTTTGATAACTGATAACAAAGTCAAGATATATTCCGTTTACTTTTACAAGTGCAATGCGGTATAAGGCTATGCATGTTTAGTATGAAGAGAAAAAGTATTCAATATAAAATTAAAATTGATAACTATGTTATTTCTCTTAGAAGTCGCCAAGTCAGACACTTAAAATCCAATGATTACTATCTGAAGTTACTCGGCACTTTTGACACTCTATAGCAATCTTTTAACACGTTGCGTACGGTGTGCACAAATTCGTGTGTTTCAGTAACTTTGTATTGCCGCGGCGTGCATATTTTTATGCTTTTCATCGTCATATATAAAAAACGCATGTCAAACACCTTATTTCTTGACATGCTTACTTTACTGTGTGATTGGAAGATGTCTCCAAAGGCAAAACTTCGATTATCGATTCTTTGTTGGTTCAATAACACAATTAAATATTTAAATGAAAATGATGCTAGAATCGTCATTCTTTCTAAGTGCATTACCTATCAATATTCTCCGCGCCGAGTTATTTTTTGCAGCGTTTGTTAAACCGTGTTACATACTAACGAGCGTTATTGTGTAATATTATATGAAGTGTATTTAACTTTATTATACTAAATAATTTGTGAACTTTTGCCATTTGTTTTTGAGACATTAGAGATTTTTAAACCGTATAATATTGTAATGTGTATTTGAATTTATTTACTATTTAGATGTTTGTAAGCAAGTTTGTGATTTGTTTTTACGGTTTTTGTGATTAGTTTTTGGGACTCGTGTGAATTTTTTATTTATTTAAAATGGATGGGAGGATACTTTTGTCGACGAAAATTTTGAAGACTGTCTCCGATATACCGAGTGACGTTGAAGATGAAAATAATGACGCTCAAGAAGATAACAGTGAAGACGATGATAGACCAGTGCTACGTACTATTTCAAGACCGCGAGTAATGCGGATATCATCATCATCATCATAATCTAAAGAATCTTCAGAAATCCCAGATATAACGTTGGATTGGGCAGAGTTTGATCCTCCTAGGGATTTGCCTGATTTTGAAGGTGTACCGGGTCTGAAAGTTTTCCCTGAAAATTCATCAAGTGTAGGGGATGTGACATCACTCTTTATAGGTGATGATTTATTCGAAAGAATAGTCAAGGATACAAATACGTATAGGGAAAAAAATCATCACAACTGTCTGAGGTCAGCCCATGCACGTAAATGAACCGATGTAACCATTCGAGAATTAAAAAAAGCATGCTCAGAATGGGACACCTGCTAGGATTTTTTTAAATTTTCAAAAATATATTCTACAAATATTGATTTATCGAAAAAAAAATGCTTGTGGATCAGCAAGTCTAAGATGTTTATAGTAAAAAGTTTTACTGTATTATGAAAACAGTTAATTCACGTCGTCTAAATATATTTTTTCCATTATATATTATTATGTTTATTCAAACAAAGTTCGTTTTATTGATACGCACCTCACAGTTTGGAGTTTACTGACGTAATTAAGGTCGATTGCTTAGCGCGGAGCGCTTATCTAAACTCTCTTTGTCTCGATTATTTATCGCCTGCGGCAAGTCAGATTTTTAAAAAAATATAGCCGTAGACAATGTGTTAAAACCATTAGAACACTTTTATTTCATGACAGCAAAATGATTTGTCAATTTTAAACTGTTTATTAATTCTCTGGCATTCATTCAAAATACGAATATTAATATAAATCGTTACAAAGTACGTCACAGGATACTAAACTATAGGCCAGCTATGTGTATAATTTAAAAGTGTAGTTTGAAATGTGATAGTTATCGGATGCTCACTTTGATTTGTGCCCACTGTAGCATACAGCTCAGAAGCAGTGTCCCCGCTGTCTTGCCTCGGTACAGATGATGGAATCTCCGGCAAACTTCTTTGGCTGTTCTGGGCGGATGCTCTGCGGCAAAACAAAATATTAAAACAACTTCTTTGACAACATGTAAAGCAGTATTTTGAGATATTTTATAACATAAAAATGATACATTTTAATAAGCGAATAACTCATACCGGTTGCGTTTAGGTAAAATGGAGTAAGCAACAAAATAAGTAATTAAAAGAAGATATCCAAATGAAGGTTATGAATGTGAGTTACAATCGTTTTACTTAACTGAAAACAGCCGATTTGGTATAAAAAAATAAAGCAATTATGTTCAACAAACAGCAGTATGAAGTGAGAATAACTTATCGAAGTAAATAACCAATATTTATCGATGGCTTAGTTCCATAGTGCTACAACTATAAATTGGTAATTTTGAGATATGGATGTCGAAAGTTTTGACACATCTAAACTGAGTTGTAGAAAAGTGATAATTATTACTTGTCTTTTTTAGTGAATCATTTAGTCATTTATATCAATTCAATTCAAATTTATTGCAAAGTTGACAGAACCATTAAACGATATTTCGAGTTGTATTTATATGGAACTGAGAGATTGTTTATATTTCTCTATTTTCATATGCGAATATCTGCCTACAGAGAGAAAACTAGTAACTTTTTCTAGTTATACTTTTGTGAAGCTATAGAAAAGAGGTAATATAACATAAAACATATTTTTTTTGACTTATCGTTCTATGGAACTAGGCCATCGGTATGTACCACACAAATTCTATCATGATATGATGGAAGCAAGTGACTTACGTGATTCTTATGAAT
Source organism: Himalopsyche tibetana (assembly GCA_030503985.1). Lineage (NCBI taxonomy): Eukaryota > Metazoa > Arthropoda > Insecta > Trichoptera > Rhyacophilidae > Himalopsyche > Himalopsyche tibetana. The sequence continues at coordinate 19,323,491 of JAPJYX010000007.1, forward strand.
GGTAACTAATATGAAAACACAATTAACATTTAAAAATATATACATGCATTAATCCAACACTATTTTTTGTTGTTGACCTTCCTTAATTTATAGTGATCCTTATTTTCGCATTAAAACATAACTAATAAAATAGATCCAATAAATATGATTATGAAAATAAACCAAAGCTATAAAGTCGTTCGCTGTGGTAAAGTTCATTAGAGCCTGACTTAACTAGTTTAAGTTTAGACCCTCGATGAAAAATTTAGATATTTTTCTTTTTCAATTTGAGGTCTTAGGCATGGGTGATGGTGATGTCAATTCACCTCGAGTGGCTTACAAAACATTCCATGGAGTTTTTCTTGTATGATCATTCAACATAAAAATGTATATTGTATTTCTATTCTAAAAAAAAATCTCAAAAAAAGATACAGATCTTGAGCCAAACTGACATTAAAAAAATGTGTCCGTCTACTTCTCCCACTTATCCTCGATTTAGATGTCCACGTTGCGGCAGTATTAGAAACATTATAAACACATTGACTGCTAAGTCAGTATATGGTATGGACACATCTTAAAATAGTTACAATAAACAAAATATTCATTGAGCTATTGGAATTTTACAAAAAAAAACACTAGCACATCCCATCGAGGCAGTACTACTATGAAATTGTGTGTCGGTGTTACTCAAGTTTGACGTTATTTAATGAGCAGTGAACTTGTTAAGATAGTTTCATATGATAATTGTACTATCAACTACATAGGTAATTTGGGTACAAAAAATACAGTCTCATTGAAAGACCTTTTCAATTCAAATGAGGATCAACTGGTAGATATAGTCCTTTGGAATATATCAATAGGGGTTAGTAGAATCTGGAAGAGAAAGTTCAAACAATACCTCTTGGCAGAAAGAGGAGTAGTTTGTGTGGGGGGTGGAACCTCTTCTTCAAAGCGAAGCTTAACAACACCGGCGGTGCCCACCAGCTCACTTCTACAGAGGACAACAAAACAACAAATAATACACATTTAACAATGATATGCCTAACTAGTTATGGTTGCTATCACAATAATTATTTGTTGGTTGATTTTTGATAGGTCCAACAATCATACATGTACGATTGTATTTATTGAAATAACAGTGAATTTATTTATTATAAATTATGCGGAGCAATGTGATTTTGATTTGAAATATATTAAATGACGGAGAAATATGCCAGAGCGTAAATTTCATTACAATCTATTCACAGAAAAATAGTAAAAATTAATGATAGGCTTGTTGTAAAATAATCGGGTCGTTTGATATATTATCCTTCAACCTCATTAGCAGCAGTTACTAAAACTATGTTTGATGATGACAAAATGCTGGGTATTTGTTTGAAAAAACGTTTTTCAAAAATAACTTGAAATACCAATTTAATACATATATTTTAGTCAAAACTAATGTTATATTTAATACTATCTGAAAAGTGGGTAAATATGCTTTATCCAGGGGTTTGTCAATTTTTTCAGCAAAAAATACTTAATGTTATTATTATATTTACAAACTTTTATTGCAGATTTGATTTTAGAAAAAATCACACATTGTAAAAATTTATTATTAGATGGACAAGACAGGGTATTTGTGCTGGCAGCGTCAGGAAAATTAGCGGAATAGTTTTAACTAAATGTGATTTTTATTTAAACCTTATGATAATAATATAAGGTAATGTTAACTTAGTTAGGTTTTATTACTATTATAAAGACAGATTTCGTGGCAAGTGATCTCTGCATAAAATAAAAAAAACCATAAGATAACTCTTTATGTATGACGTCGTTTTTGCGAAAATACTTTGTATTTCGCATATTTTATTATTCTTCATAACAATGTGTGATTTACTGTCAATATCAAATCAGCAATAAAAGTGAGTTAAAAATAGCGTTGTTTTTAACAGCATTAAGTAATATTCCACGGAGAAAAATGACAAACCTTAGATAAGTCATATTTACCGTAAAATGCACTCATTAAGTGCAGTAAAATATGAATACTTAAATTTCTTTTTATTTTAAATGCGGTGTTCAATATTTAAAAGTCATATCCTACAAATTCTTAAATTGGTCAGCATTAGAAACTTGGAACATACTGAATGATGGGAATCAACTTTTGTAGTTCAATACCAGATTAGAAGTCTGAATATTGAGATTAATAAAACATCAGGTCTAGTGGCATAGTGTTGAATAAAAAGTCATTTAAGAATATTTATCAATTTGTATACAGAAAGTACTGCTCGTGTTAATAATTTTTCAATAATATTTCTTTTCAAAAGCTGTGATTCCGCCGAGTTCTCCATACATGTAAGCAGTTTTATAACACTGCTGTAATAAAGAATTGAGTCAATACTTCAGAAATCAACCAACAACTTTATGAACAGACGTAATAAATATTTATAGTAATATCTCACCATCTTTGATCATCATGTGATACTGTTTACACTCTCATTTAGAATGAGAAAATGAGCAAATAATTCAATCCCGATTTCCACAGAGAAGTATTGTATGTTAGCTCCTGTCTTTCGAAGGAGATTAAAATTACAGAAGTCTTGAAGCAAAGTAGCAGAATTTGACATTATTTGTTTTGCAAATGAATTTACACACCTTATTCTAATTTCTGTTTTAAATTGAATGTTTAGAATGACAAGCAAGACCGCATTCATTGTCAGTGATGATGTGCACCAGAATGTATTGTCACTGGTCCACGTTGGATACAAAATCCCTGTTAATTAATAGTAAACGTGTAAAATAGTAATTTAAAGTAATAAATCATATTCATATACTATTTTATGCATAAGTTAAATTGATGGAATTATTTTAATAACTTTACATTATTGATTTTAAGAATATATTAACAATTAACATTAGAAAAAGCCATAAGTGCATCTAAATTATTACAATTGACTAAATCAATGGTGTTTCTTCTATGGTAGGCTATCAATCTTACCGCTATATTCATATCAAATGACCACATTTTGGAGCTGCACGGATGACATGATCTAATCAAGTCATTTGCGTTCTTACTTCTCCGTGATATCTTTATTAACATGGTTAAGATTATATAATATTCCTTCTATCTTTTATTAACATGGGTGTGTACTATTATAAGTATTATAGTAAGGATATCTAATAAATTTGCTTTGCTTTGATTCGAGACTTTCTGTGTATTCCGAGTTATATTTAATTGTACTCAAATTCAAAAAAACTTACAGACAAAAACAGAGGAATATTTTAACATGATTTTTTCACACGATTATCAATTATTTTTTAGAATCGTTAACAGTGATTGTGTTGAGTTGTAAGGGAATCGTTAAACGCCCTTTGCAGTTGGTGAGATTTAACTGTAAAATAACTATCGTAAAACACAACAATTATTCAATGGATGAGGTATGAAAATCTAGATACTGACTTAAAAAAAACATAACATATTAAATAATTATCTGGGCGTCTAACAAAAGAAGCATCAGACGCATTACTTTATCTTCTGAATAATTCGTTTGATTTTCATTCCGCTCTTCAATTCAATCCTGACATTGATTGAAAAAGATTGCAGGTTTTTTCTCAATACATCTTTTTGAAAAATTATTCAAAATCACTTTAATGGTATTTACAGATTGACTGCCGTCTTGAAAGCCCACAAAAACAACAATAGCAAATCCCACCGGGTCAGTTATACTATGAAATGCGTAGTTAGGTTATTTCGGATGCGTTAGTGTGCATCGGTGCATATTGATGTAAAAAATTACCATTATATTATATATCAGAATTTCTTAGCGCAGAATCAATGTTTACATAGTGGTGCGTAAAATTTTTACATTTAATTATTTTTGTCTTATTTTGTACATGTACATTTTTTACATACTGAAAGACTTCAGTATTGACAATTTTAGAATTAACTTTTCCACACAATTTTCCGACATATTTATAGCAGACCCACCAATGATTCACTAGAACAGTTATTCGTTATAGTGAAATTAAAATTAATAAAACTTTTAAAAGAGATTCTATATATACAAATTGTTTTTTTCTTTCTTATTGCACTCATCCTTTTACCGAATTTCGTGTTTGTTTCCAGTCGTCAACATGATAGTTTATTTACCTAAATTATATAATAGTTGGGGACAACTTGACTGTATATAAATAATCATTGGAAAAAATACTTTCAATGTATTTTCACGTCATTAAAACTTAGTGATTTTTTAAAGTATTACTTACTTACTATAAAACTAAAAATCGTAACACTACGAAAAGAGCCCAGAATAATTTCTACGTATCTATAAATACTTGGCACAAAACAATAACAAAAATGACATCCGAATCCTAATTTTGATCATGCAATACGAGATAATTTTGCCATCCTTTGCAGGATGATAATTTTCATTCCAATATGTAATAATAATATTTATAGATGTATAAATCAATCTGTTTATATTTTGATACTTACTTGTGGACATCTTTCCGACATCCACAAACGCAAGCTGCAAGAACCACAACTAGTGTGATCGACAATGCAACTGGCAGGCCCACTTCCAGCACCGCCGACATACTCAATAACACCAAGGCACCCACTTTGTCCGAATTTATTCACTTCGGAATGAAATTATATCGGCTACATTTTCACCCCTTTCTATAACATTCGGTTACGCCCTTAAAATGTGTACATAACACACCCTTCATGAGTCCAACTACACTATGTATTTAAAAATCAGCAATTATTAGTTGTTTCTCATTAACATTTATTAATTCACAGTCATTTCTTGGTCGAATACACCTTGCCACTTCAATTTACTGACACACCTCTTAAAATTAAAATTTGACACTATTTAGATCGGTCACTATGGAACATTTGTGCAAAGTTATTATACACTAACAGTTTTGCACAATACAAGTAAGTTTTTGGAATACTCGCGTAAATTTTGGATATTCGGTATATTGATGACTCGAATCGTTCAAATCACATGCGACCCGATTTTTAAATGTCAACATACATGACGATTCTTATTTTGTTCGTGTATTCGACAAGTACTCCCACAAATGACGCATGACACATACCAATAGTGAGTATATAGTAACGATACCGTATTTATGTACTCGTTATAATACGATGGGAGTGGAATATTATACTGGTATTTGGGTATAACGAGTACGGATTTCTTTTGAGTTTGTCTTTTTAATTTGACTTGTATGTTGTATTTGAAGCCATCAAAATCCTTATTTTCTGAATGGGTAAAACGTAAAAGTAGTGCTGTCGTTACATTATTTAATAATCTTCACAGAAGATTCGAAACTTTGACTGCTATTCAAATAGTATATTATGACATTTTAAAAATAATTATGGATTTAACTATTTTATGTTAGTAGGTAAATCTAACTTATTTACAAATAATGGCTTTTGGTTGATGTTGATTAAATTAAAATCTGTTTTAAAACAACTTTGCATACAACGACAAACTATTTTTGACAATGTAAATGCAATCTCATGTTTAATTTTTGTACAAATTACTATGAAAGTTAATCCGTTTACTCACTAAGCGAATTAACATTAGCAGTGGCGGTTCCTGAACTAAAATCTTGGGTGGGCTAGAGGAAAGTTTAGCATTGTATACTATTTACGAAATTGTGTATTTTTCCACATCACCTTATACATTAATCTACAAGAAAATAAACAAATATTACGACACTACTGCAAAGCATAAATAACTATATAATAAAATCAATGCTAATGTAAGTAAGAAATAATAAAATAATAACCTTAAATTCGTCTTTTTCAAAGTGAAATAACAAGTACAAAAAGCAATACAAAGCTGTCACTAAGAGTCAATACCTGTCACTTTCATACAATACAACGATATTGGTATTTGTGTTTGAATATATTGGTCATGGGCAGATTCAATTTAGCTCTCAACGAATGACAGAAGCTTGATAATTTGAAGCACAGTCGTGTGGGTTTGATGACGTTTCCGTACATAGAAATACAAAAAAATCTAATCGTGCATGATTGCGCCCCAGTGTAAAGAAAGATATATATATTATCTCTGGAAAGATCACGGGCTTGAAAGATCTAGCCCTCGAGTCGTAAATACGTAGGTGTTGCCAGACTGACGTCACGTTGCCTGTTCTCTATGAAGTATTTATAGGGTTATTGTTTTTTTTATGCCGGCTCAGTTTAAAGTTGTAATACAAAACACCATCGAGAATATTATTGTAGGTAGACATAGCATTGTCTTACATTGACAGAGGAAAATCTAAGCAAATATATTTTATTCACTTGAGAAAGGTTAGTTACGCTTATAAATGTATTTATTTTGTTCAGCAGCCAAATTGCTGTTCATTTTTATTCAGCCATCTTAAGTTTTGGGTGAAAAATGCAGGTCGGGCTTATCCCACCTGGCCCAGTACCTAGAAGCGCCACTGAACGTTAGCATAAAGTTCGGTTAGTAAAACGTCACCAGTTTCTTGGCCGTCATTCTATTCAAATTCTACTACATTTTTTATATAAAGTATTTAATCTTTTAATGTAAGTTTGTATAAATACTCTGACCTTTGTTGCAATATGATGTTACCATAATAAACAATTACTAAAAAGTAACGGATATATAGTACCGAACACTATTAGCCAAACCGTTACTTGTTTCAGTACTAACAATATTCACGCCAACCTTAAATACGGAAATTATTGATAAACATACTTTTTACAAAGAATCTTATTTGTAACCATTTATTAAAAAATATGATGCATACATTTACCTGTTCATACCTCTTATGAACCATATTACTAAAATATTAAGTAAAATTTACAACATTAAAATTACAAACTGAAAACCTTGAAAAGAAAATTGATTAATTAAAGAATATGATTTAATTTAATCTGTAAAGTGCAATCAACAATATAATATTAATAGAAACTAATTTGATTTTTTCTAAAAGAAAGTGGTACCTAGCCGGTACTGGTAGGTTAATTAAATTGTTGCCAGTAGAAATTATTCAAAACTGACAATTCTGCAATATCTCAAATTTGTCCGTATTTTAAAATTGTTAAGTACTCAGTCCATTATGATATTAATATTATCATTATGAACTAGATAAATGCTATAACAATATCACATAATATATATTATATAATATTTAATCAATACTGTCCACGACGTTCATTAATGCTATGCTGTTTATTTTAAAGCTATAAAAAGAAATCGTTTTATAATATTAAAGTGTAGGCAAATAGTTTAAAATTCTTAAGTTATTGTTAAAATTTAGAAATGTATTTTCACACTGTACTTTATTAAGAGTGTGATTTATATTTATATAAAAAAAGGAATATTTGAGTAAACTTATCTCAGAATCAAGAGTTATGTTAACTATATTCACCAATATCAATGTCGTTATATTAAGAAATTACCCAAATGTAGTATGGTATCATTTATTGATAATAACTATTTTTTTTAGTTATATAAAAAAATCTGACATTACAAATGACAGTCACGGCGGGAGATATTTTGATTTTTTGTAAATCAAATCAGATCAAACTAAACGAGTTTTTTTTGTAAAGTCACTTGAGCTCAACTTGAGAACATTATACGTATTAATCCGTATCCTCAAATTTAACTATTAATTTGATATTGACTTTGTCAGGATTGAGAACTAGAACATTAATTTATCTCTGACATAAATGTCACCCGATTACTAGGATAAAGCTTTTACTCCGAAATCACAGAGGCCGACAGTATTAATTGGTAAAATATTTCAAAATATTATTTAAGAAATTTGAGATATCGACTGAGTGAGGGTGCATCATTGTATTTAAATAAGTATCAAATTTGTCACAAACAACCCTGGTGTTCTAAATTCAAATGCATAATACTCAAGCTCACAGTAAGTACAGAATCTGCAACATTTACATAATAAATGTTATCATCATAACAAAACAACCAATAAAAAAATGGGGTGTGGCTGTGTCATGGACACGGCCGTGTGTTGTACGTGAATACGTTTCGTAATAGGTGATACTACGCCCCATTTTTACGTTGCCAGCACTGCTTGACTCGGTCATATGGTGTTTTAATGGTACCATTCGATTGCCCTTTTTAACCGTATGCGATATTTGTATTTCGACTAGGTTTTTTGACGCGTTAAGCCCGAGATTATATATTTTTGATTTTTTTAACACCTAATTATAGTCACAGTCACAATATTACACTAATATTTTACAATATATATTGGTTGATGATGACAAAAAATACTTATTGCAGAGGGACCACTATATGATATATCAATATTAGTATTGCAAATATCAATACCGCAATTACAAAAGTACACATTTACCTCGATTTGCGCAGTAGATTTTTTTATCCGTGTCCGCTCCCAATTTGTTCATATGGTCTCCACTGGAGGTATCTCAACAGAAGTTTTTTTACGACAACCGTTTGTTACTCAGTCACTCAACCTGTTTTGATATTTTGAGTTATATCAGTATATAACTCATTATATTCGTATACCTCTCTTTTATACAATAGTATAACTAGAAAAAATACCAGTTTTCTCTCGCTAAGCAAATGTTTACATATTATGGAAATAAAGAAATATTAGCAATATCCAGCGGCGTAGCAAGAGGGGTGCGGCAAGGGCAGACCACCTCGGACGGCACATTTTTGAGGGCGGAATTTTCAATAATAAATACAGTATTTTTCAATAATTATATTTATACATTGAGACACCTGTAGTAAATACCTTCTGGTTCATAGTTGAAAAATAATAGAAGTAAATTAAAAATAAAATTAGAAGACATATTGGGGGCGGCAAATTCAAGGACCGCCCCGGGCGGCAGGACCCCTTCCTACGACACTGACAATATCTCAGTTCCATATAAATACGAATCGAAATATCATTTTATGGTTTTGTCAACGTTTCAATAAATTTGAACTGAATTGAGATAAATGACTAAATGGTTTACAGCTCGGCTTAGATGAGTCAAAACTTTAGTGAGCCATATTTTAAAACTACCAATTTTTAAGTGTAGCAATATGGAACTAGGCCATCGATAGGATCATTGTTTATACAAAAAAAATTACCCGATCCCGTGGAATTAAATTATGTAATATTTTCATTTGATATCTAAAACCGTGATATGAAAAATATGGCGCAATTTATCAACCGTGTTCAATCGAGATGATGTAGAAGTATCCGGTTATAAGAAATGGAAAGAAGCGTACCGGTTAATTCGCATTTTAAAAACCGGTATTTTGGCATTGAAAAAACGGTCGAAATACCGAGTTTTAGTTTCGGTAATATGGATGTTGAAAACCCTAGTCGTATATAAACATCGAAAAAGTTACGTAGACGCGTATCTAGTACTTTTTTTTACCATTATGATGTAATACTATAGACCTGTTCAAAGCAAATGCCGGATGAATCAATAATCTAACTCGTATATTTTTGTGAGCAGAACACGTGCAGATTTATGCGACCGTAAAACTACCCTTTCAAGGGTGGCGTGCATCATTTATTGAGCTTTACTGAACCTGGCATAAAACCGTAATTTGATCATAAGTTTTTCCTAGGACCTAGCGTTATAGTCAATGCATGAATCAAAGATTCAATATTTCGCCCCGGGCCGAAAAATCAATTCGTTTAGGTGGAATTGAAATAATATTTTATGTAGGTATATTTTCGAATATATTTTTGTAATGGAAATTTTTACAGAAAGAAAACAGCTATAGCAACGTTGATCATAACGTGTTAAAAGTTTTTTGTTATTATATTATATCAAAACAATCAATACACTGCAGTGGCGGCTGGTTAATGTGGCATTGGATCAATGCACCCCTTGTATATGCAGGGGCGGTTATATTTCATGAAATAATATTCAAACATAACATTTATACTATTCACTCATTTTAAATTCTTCATGTATTTATTGTCTATAATAAATATTTTAGAACATTTTATTTTAGACAATAAATACATGGATAATTAAAAATGAGTGAATGGTATAAATTTTATGTTTGAATATATTCATGAATTATAACCGCCCCTGCATATACAAGGGGTGCGTTGATCCAATGCCACATTGAACGGCCGCCACTGATACATTGTATTCCTCAGTCACCGCTTCCAAGATGTTCGCAGAAGGCGATGTTTCAAATGTTCCGAAAGCATATCATCACCTTCTATTTTCGAGGTCCTCTTTCCATGGTGCAGGTGGCTAACTCCAATATCGATAGCGTATTGATGCTGCAGAAATAAATTGCTATAAGAAGAATTGAAGAAGAGTTTGTGCGCGCAACTTTTTGGTGAAGGATCAATGCGCTCAACTTTTAGGTTAAGCGTATGCTGAGATACAGGCGACGCAGCGCAGGGTAACACACAATTGACAAATGCAGGCAGGCGAAGCAGAAATGTGCGATCAACGTATGCTTGTGACAGCTGCGTCACGCAAGTGTCATATATGAATGGCGCTCAATGGAAAAATTTGAAAATGTATTTTTATTTACTAGAAGACATTCAAGGTTCATTTTTAACGAGTAATTCAAACAAAACTCGTAGTTTTCGGTAAATGTAAATTAAATTTAAAACTACTACCATACAAAACCTACCACTGGACACAAAACAATATTTGAGCTCAGTAAAGCACTGGTCAAGCATGTGGTATATTAACAACACATCCACATTAACTCTTTAAATTTCTATCAAGAGTAGTCTCGTATAAAAAAAGTTTAGTTCGCACAAATTTAATTAGTTTAACTGTCATTTTGTCGGCGCAATTAATAAATACGCCTAAGGTTGTAAAAATGAAGCAGTCATCTGTGCGGTGATCGCAATGGACCACAGCACAGGGAGGACGCATGTATATGTCGCATGAACCTGCATATTTGCGTACGCGGCTCTGTGCTTCCGTGTGTAATACAAAATCTGTGATTCGTTTGCGCTGCGCTACGTCTGCTCTGCGTTCCTTTGTAAAACCAGCACATACTCCTGCGTGATGCGTATACGTTTATACGCAGTGGCGGATTAAGCACAAGAGAGGCCCCAGGCGCAATACAATTTAGAGAACCTGTTTTTTGTATAACAAAAGGTCGTCAAAAAAATTCATGTAAAATATATAAAAATCTGAACAAAATATATATGGGTAATATAATATAAACCATTTTTGTGGCCCCTAAGATTCAGAGGCCCCAAGCGCGCGCCTCATGCCCTAATAGGATAATCCGCCACTGTTTATACGTGTTCTTTTGATTCTGCTGCAAAACTGTCCGAAAAACTAATTCAATTAGTGCGAACTGAACTTTATTTATTCAATACTACTCATGTCACTAAAAAGAAATTGAAAGAGTTATTCTGTGTCATTCAGCTATGTCATTTGCACGACGAAGTAGTCACGGCCTACGTTCGTTACACATGTCTGCTTTGCCTGCCTGAACCTGAAAATTATATACTGCCCTGGTCTGACAAAATATTTTGCACTTGGTCTTGCATCTATGAAAAACACTAGAACTTATGTATTAATTTGAAATTAAAAGAGCATAGATTTGAAATATGATTCACCCAACGAACAAATACAAAAGCTTAGTATATCTAATAATATGTATCTTTCCTTGGAAGCGGATATTGAAAAAAGTGTGATCAAGTATAGTTAAAGTGAGTACTAGTTAATTCATCTGCATATTTTTCGAACACATCACACTGCAGGTATCTGATTTGAATTATATTCTGTTCTTTTAATAATCAAAAGAAAATATCGAACATCTTAATGTATGTTCGCTCCTGCATAATAATAATCGATTGTAATAAAGTACAGATAGTTTATGAAAAATGAAAAAAAAGTGGAACAGCAGCGAAGTATTTTAATCATATTTCATCCTGAGCAAGACAATAGTGACCTTAATCTTAAAATATAGATCGCATCTGTACAAACCAGTACAATTTAATATTACACTACATTTAAAGATAATCTTATTTTTTGATAGTTCCTCTCAGGCAACATCTTCTTTTCCTTTTTTTCAGAATTTTGCATACATAGTTAATCTACGTTGTTTATTACTATTGTCTATGATATTAAGTTCAATGACGCGAACATTATCGTTGTTTATGTTATAGAACCCAGTTGAACCTTTTAGCGAAATATTGTTGTATTGTACTTTGCTCATCGCTATCGCATGAATTATTATGTTTTTTATTTGTATAAATAATAGCTAACCAATAAATTGATAATAATAATAGACTTGAGTGCTTTTATTAAATTGTAAAAAATATTATTTGTTGCATATATTAACTAATTACCTGTCAATTTAGTAATGCTGGTAGGTAGTCGATCACATTTGGCACATCAAACACATCAATGTGGCCTTTAGAAATGAAAAGGTTCCACACCCCAGGTCTAGAAGCACTGTTTTCTCAATTATTCAACTTTGTAAACATTGAATTTTTAATTGATTTATGAATCTCGGAAGAAGAGAAGGGACATCATAGCTAATACAATACGTTGACTAGAAGCTGTCATAAAACTATATCTTTTTGAATAAAATACCAGAAAAAAGAAACGAATCAAAATACTATTTGATTTTACGAGAAAAAGGTCATGTAAAGAATTGTATAATATTATATGACGTAAAAGTTTATTACGAGAAATAAGCAAATATTATTTTCTGAGTGGGAATTGGTGAGCTTCTTAAAATTCCAATTCTGGCAACATGATTTTTTTTATTAACTTTTCCGGTTCTCAGCTCAAGAAATGCGACCCCAATACCAACATTTTCTTAAATATCTATTTTAATTTGGGTGATACAATGTTTATAATTAAGGTATTCTTATATCAGTTTTTTGGACCTTTTGTAGTTTATATAAATACGCAATAACGCGATAACGCTATAAGGCGATAAGCGCCCGCGATAACGATCGTTCGTAAGATAGCTGCGCTACACTCGTCAGTTGTAAATTCATGTGTGCTGGGATGGCGTCTTTTTTATGCGCAACTTAAAATATGATAATTTATTAAAAAACCACGGATTTTTATAAAAAAAATGTATAAGGAATGATGTAGAGAGATATTTTAAAACACTTAGACTATTTTTTTTGAAATTCATAAGAATAAGGCCAATAATGAAAAACCACTGGGGTCACAAAAGACCCCATCGGCAGAGAAGTATTTTTCTAGTCTCCGAGCAGCGAGAGTTAACCATGTCTGTTCCTAATTTGGAGCGTCATAATATGGACATTGGAGTGTATCGTAATTAAAATGTATCCACGATACCTGCCACTCTGTTTTTTTAAAGAGAGTAGGGATGGGTTGACAAGTTAGGACACGACTAGCGGTTAGCTAATCACTCTCGATACGTGTCGTTATTAGGATCGAATATGTTGGGAGGAAATATATCGCTAACGGAAAGCAACAGTAAAATAAAATGAAAATATACGATTTTAAAATAAGAATGCCAATCGATTGCTGAAAGATGAACCTACACAATGAAACACTGAGATTTAATTTACAAAAATGCAGTATTTAAATGGAAAATCTTACTTTTACATTAATTGATTTTGTCCTGTAACTTCAAATCATTAGAGTGGGATTAGTAGAATAAAGATATATAAATAATAATACATAAACAACCTAATATTATCTCTTAATATTATAAGTCACAAAAGAAACTAAATAAAGGCATTATTAACTGTTATAACACAAACCTTAAAGTCCAATTATCTCGAAACAATTATATTCGATTAATCTCACTGTTGCGTGCAAGTAGTGATATTTGATTTCAATATTATCGAGTGAAATACAAGTACATTCTTGCAAACGTTTCGATTATTTCACATAACTGATAATCTGTTACCCATTTCTTATTATAGTAAATTTCAAGGATTCAGTGTAACATAAATAAGCGGTTCAGAACAAAAATAATAATGTAATACTGTTGTTCATTAATTAAATTGAAAATTAACATCCATACGTACCTAACCTCACTTATATTATGTTTTCATAGCAATATGAAAATTGGTTTGCGTCTGTGGATCATCAGCAGCGCCAGCTGTTGGCAGCCAGTTGCGATTTGTACAATGTTATACCATTCAAACTTTCCCCTATTTAGATAATGTCTAATATATGAATCCAGGGAACTCGGAGGTATTTAGTCAGACGGCTTTGTCACCAAAGTTTGTACGTGGTTTAATGAATATTGTAAAGTGGGTGTATAATTATGATGATCAGGTCTCATTAATTACATAAATATACACTAAAATTTTACGTTATTTAGTCATTGTTAGTAAAGTATTTGACTCATAATAATCAGGAATTATTGTAAACATCGACTGTGGAAAGGAAAAGGGACGTAACCCACAGTTTTTTAAAACAGCTTTTTTTCAATAATCACAATGTATCAAACTCGATACACGTTCTATCTAAATGATGTAAGCTGCAAATGCCGAATTAGTATCTAAATTTAGCTTTTAAGTTTGAAAAAAGATGAGCTTGTGAAAATTTAAACCAAGAAAAAAAACTGAAAAAAAGGTTTTTTTTAGTAAATTTCCTTAATTTAAATTAGATTATGTCAATTAAACACTAGTTTAGAAGTCTCCGTGCACTTTAAGGTTGTATACATTTCATAATTTGCATATGGCCCAAAATCATCAAAACACGTATTTGTGCCTCCTGTAAAATGGTGGGTTACGTCCTTTTTCCTTTCCACAGTCCATATTGAATGGTTTGAAAATAGATCCAGAAATGCTTACACCCTGAAAAATGAAGTCACGAATATATAATATGATGAATGATATATAATAAAATGAAGTCATGAATATATATAATATTAAAACAAAATTATTGAATTTGAATCGTTAAAATTATATACATTCACACACGTCACTAACGACCCGGGTCTCATCTTTCGGCATCTTCAGGCGTTCAGATATACAGATGAACTTGAACTGACGGTCAGTAAATAAATGAATCTTGCCTATATAAGAAATAAATGTATCACTAAGTTTAAGGCCATTGCTGGCGAAATGGATTAACTCATGGGAATGCCTACAGATTTGAATATTTGTAATAAATCACTCTATGGCAAGGTGAAGTGAGTGGGTATTTTAAATTATACCAATATATAAAAATCATATTACGTCAAAAATAGTTAAGGAAAAAAGAATTATGAAATGAAATGATAAAAAAATGCAATACAGATCATTTCATAATTATCATGGCTTATTATAATAGTAATATAATCACATATTATCTGTAGAATAGCAAATAAAAAAGGTTTGTAAATAAAATGGTTGAGTAAGAATGTGTGACACAACTAGTGAAATAAAAAAGTGATGATTTTGTGTTTAATTAATATTAAAAGTGTATTTCATTATTAATATTTCAATTGAAAATGCTGAGATATTATTTAAAATAGCTAGTGTTTTGTATTCCTTTAAAAAATGTTTACGAACTCTTTTTTAAGCACCGGGTAACCTTTGACACTAGGAAGTTTAAGAATGAAAAATAATAATACCGCGGAAATAATCAGCCAGCTATGTAAATGTTACCCCGCATGTGTCACAAGGGTCATTTTATATTCCCTCCCTCTAGGGTTAACCACTTTTTTGGATAAATAAAAACATTCCCGGCATTCCGTGTATTTAACACGAAAATTAATTCATATTCATTTTGTAAAGAAGTCGAATGAAAAAGCAACAGATACTGCTTATGTAATTAGCCGTTATTTCAAATCCTGGTCATTCATTTTCAAACCATGCTTCAGTGCCATGATTAAAGATTTGGGCCCTATGCAAACCCATTTGTTGTATTGAGTTTGTAGAAATTTGGGCCCCCTTTTCGCTAGGCCTTCATGTATTTGCATGGAACTGATATGAAGTGGCTACACCACTGCGATACTTTCTCTCTTTGTATTATATGAAAATGTCGGGTCCATGGCACAGTAGTCAACGACGTTGGCTTCCATGCCGTACCTCACGGGTTCGAATCTTTGTACGGAAAGCATTTTTTGTATGGATGTTTGTGGTGTATCAAAAATCCCCTACCATTTCAATTCTAAAATAACAGGGTGAAGTGAGAGTGATACGCCAACCCCTAGTCGTGTCATGCCCTATCCTTTCTATTCATTCGAAAAAAGGGGTAGGCGACTGCGTAACAAACAGTCCTCGTAGAAAAACTCCTGTTCAGATACCTCCATTAAGAAGCCATATGCTACACATTGGGAGCGGATATGCATAGTAATAATGAAAAATGTAAAGAACAAAAGTGTGATTTATTGTAAGCAGACTGGTTGTTTGAACTAATTTGTCGTCCAAAGCTTGAAATTTTTTCGTTGTTGTGCTCAAGAGAGAAAAAAAAAACAAAAAACATTCGGGGAAAGTGGGTCGAATCAATTTATGTTGATAGAGTATTATGGAAAAATCTCGAAGCGATAGTAAGATTGGAGTTTTGTTTTAAGTTATAAGTATAGATCAACAATAGTAGATTATGGTGATGGTGTTTAAGGAAATAGATACTATAGCTAGTTTTTGAGAAAGCTTTTTTCACTAATTTTACCATCAAACGTACGAAGAACGTTTATTATTAGTAATACAATGTATTATCGTTGCTGAAGTAATATTGTAGCTTTTTAGGTTAGAATAAGTATGCTACCAACACACTGCCGATCTTTTATCTTTTGTCGAGGCAAAGGGTGAGAGAGAAAAAAAATATTATTCGCAACACGTTCGGTGAATGTGTGAGAGGGGTGAAAAACGGACACGTCGCTTATTGAAATCGCGCCCTTTCGCGGTAGGGTTATATTGTAAATTATAACGGAACATAAAGTTTATCTATTCCCGGGAAAATAATTCTAGAATTTCGCTAGAGGGTCACACTGGATTCTAATCTTTATGATTTGGGTGTGTTCAGTTTTTCTCCGCCAGATGCCACTGCTTTCTATTGGAATTATCTCCCTTCTTTTTTTGAAAACATAAAAGCAACCATATTTTTAGTTAACCATGTCCGTCATGTGGAGATGATGGACTTCTTTCGATCCTATTATTTGATTAATATAAATTATTTACAAATAACTGGTTGTAGTTCATACCATATTATCTTCGTAAAGATTTGTTATCTTTTTACAGAAAATGGGGAGAAAAAATTACATATAAGTGACTAAAACGTTGTTTCTTATTCGGAAACAAACGAGTTAAACACTTATAATTTAGAAAATATTTAAAAAAAACAATACAAATAAAATATTAATGGTTTCAATTTAATAAATAATTCTAAAATAATAAATAAGTCTTCAAGGGTCTTTAAATTATAAAAAAAATCAAGCTGTAGCGGAACAGCTTACTCAAATATTTCACTGTACAGAAAATTACTAAAAGCCCCATAAAATTTTTAATTCATCAGAAATAATGACTAACAATGCCACTCGTGATTTATCTGAGAAAAAAATGACAGCACAAAAATATATGCCTCAGATTTTACACAATAAATAATCAATATGTCATGAATAAAAGTAACGATCCGCAAGCACTAAGCAGATATTTTACCAATGAGCTATAATTTAGTAAATTATCTCTGGCTATAATGATCGATTAGTAATGACAATGTGCATCTTTAATATTCTACTGTAGTATATAAGTTAATTAATATGCAACACAATATACAATTTAATTAAAATATTGGAATATATAAAAAAAAACTCTTCCTTTGTTTATTATTTTTATATCATTTAAAATGTCTTGCTTAGTGTTACCCAGTCCAAACATATTGTTCGAATTCCAAACAACATATACGACGATAATATTGATCAAGTGTCATCATGACACGTTTTTTCAAAGAGCTCTTACTCAAGTCTGTTGTCTGGCAAGGTAAACAATACTGGGTATACTTAAACATGTGCTTCCTCTTTCTTTTTTCAACATATTCACCACTAAAGGGAAAGAACATCAATAAGATGTATCAGAAAGTAATGCACCATTTATTCCCGACATTATGGTACATTAAACGGTATTAAGTCAAGACCGTGTGTGTTTACGTAGTGTCTTATACGAAAAAGATAAAGAGACTTAGTTATAAATGGCGCAATTGAATCTTTTATTATTAAAAGAAGATTTGATGCAGATTTATTTTTTATCTGTGAATACACATTTTATTAAAGAAAAGAAGTGATACTAAATTTAACTAAAATGAAAAAAGAGAAAACAACATTTTTCGACAAAATAGGTTGATTTCGCTCTTTTTCCAAACGCTTGCGTATAATTTTTTGATCAAAGTGAATATACAGTTAAAAGGCCGCAGGTTCCCCTCCACTGGCTCTTACCAACTAGACCACGCAAGCTGTTACGGCATAAACCATTGTTAAGAAAATATTTTATAAATTATTATTTCAATTTATTGTACTCATTTTAAGTTATACGAAATGGCTGTTAACTATATCAGATTTTTTCATTGTAAAACATACTTATCTATTTATCTTGTTCAAAAAAGTAACACAATTATAAAACTAGCTAATATCGATAAGTATTGAAATATTTTCGAATGGACACCAAAAACAGTTGACAATATTGGCAACGGTGTCAACTGTCATACTTCGTTTGACATTTTTTGTTGTTGATTGTTTTTGTACGAGCTTAGATTAAGAAATACAATGTTTGTATTATAATCCTGAATACACTTCGCTGAGGACTATTCCTCATTGTTATGCATTATTTGGAAACTTTTCTCTTTTTTGGAGAAAAGAAGAAAATAGGGTTTTAAAGTTGTATTGAGTATAATAAAACTTACTACTCTTGACGAAGTTTCACGTGAAAAGTTTTAAAACCTTACAAATTTGAAAATTTTCCTTTTTTCTATTCGTCGTATATTTCTTTGTGCATTATTTACTTTTCCATTTGAAGAAAATATCGTTATTTTTTATAAAAAATATAACAAGTATATTGTTATAACATTTCTTGAACGAAAAATGGGTAGATAGGAATTAACCGTTTGAATACCGCGCAAATAAATCATGTCCCAGAGATACTGCGTGTTTTTGAGAAAAATAAGTTTGCCTAATATACACTCGAATTCGATATTTTAAAAACCTATATTGACTCAGTATAAATGGCACTACACATATTCATCAAAATATTGCTTATATTCTATTAGGATACCAAATATTTGATTTTTTAAATGTCTTGGACATCCGTCTTCGCTTGCATATGTTCCGGACACCTGTGTCCGCTTAGTATTCAAGTGGTTAATTTAAGTCATAGGTTTGTGGTGGGGTATGTCCAAAGCGGTCTGTGTGGTCGAGTGGTCAACGTCGTTGATACGGACAGTTTTATAAATTGATTTTTCAACCGATTTATGAATTTCTGTTCGAAGGCTTGGATGTATGTGATGTCTTGTATTCCTCCCTCCCACCCATCCTATCCTATGAACGGGGCGTATCAAGAGCGATTAACTAACCACTACTAGTCTTGTCCTAGCCCTATCCTTTTATTCCTACTCTCTTTGTAAAAATAGAGGTTGAGCAACTGAGTAACAAGCAGTTCTCGTAGAAACACTTCTGTTGAGATAAAATCCATTAGGAGTCCATATTCTCCACATTGGGAGCGGACATGGTAAAAAAAAATGTAGGAAAATATAAAGAAATAAAGCTATGAAATAATTACGGACAATCGTGACGGCTTTATAAGTGATCGCTATAATACGTACAATTTTATTTACAAGCAAATTATATGCCTGTGGTAAAACATACAAATTTGGTGAAATTTAACTATTTTGAGGCGTCACTATAAAAGCTTTTTCTTTCCATAATTCTACGACTAGTTTTTTGTTTTAATTGTAAATTATTTGTTAAAAATCAGGGGCCGGTTTCGCCCAACGCAAGCATAATCAACAGATGAAAATATAAATCGATACATCGCTTTTTACACAAAATTGAGTCATCGTAAAAAAATCCGGGTTTGTTGTATAGTGAATGACGTCGATAGCTACGGTTACGATTCAAATCCATGTTCTTAAAAAATGATTTTTCAATATATTTATGAAATTTTGTTTCAATAGACAGATCGCCACCAGAGTACTACAAGGTTCTATGCGAAAATTTTTGACGAAACAGAAATAACAGTGCGGCAATCTTCCAAGTACCATTATTGGTATAAATTGCAATTTTTGTTTCGTTTTCACATAGAAGAACCTTGTAGTACTGAGTTTCGCGAGATGTCTGTATTGTCTGAAATCCCCTTCCACCTATTTAATACTTAAAACGAGGCATGGCGACAGTGATTGGTTAAGCACTAGTCCTGTAATAGTCATATCCGTCTACTCTCTACACCTACTTTTTTTGAAAAAAGTAAAGTTGAGTAATTAAGTATAAAACCTCTGTTTAATGCTTTATTCTGGGACGGGACATCGTTTATAAAAAAATAAGTAAAATGAGGTAATAAACAACTTTGAATAGTTATATGTTTTTATTAGTTGATAATGCTTGCGATGAACAAAATCAGTCCTGATCTTCGATAAATAACGTATAATTATTGCAAAAAAGTGTTTATTTTTTGATATTGAAATGCTAAGAATTGACAGTGAACGCCGTAAAAGTGATAACATAATTAATTGCAACACACAGAACAATAAACAACTAATTCTTGTTCACTCGCTAATTAGGAATCCCAGACAACAATTTGAAAGCCACCAATACAGCTGGTTTGGGTAAGAGGCTTGTATTAGGGTACACCAGTCCCGTAGCCAAAAGGCCATCCCTCTTGGGACTTTTTCTTCCTCGAGTGCGCGGTCATGGTTTTAAATTCCCGAATGAAAGCTTTCACACATTGCTTTTTCGATCGATTTATGTAATTGTACTAAGAGGTTAAGGGTATCTGTGCTATTTTCATTTATCCACACCCATTTTTCATACAATCATGAAAATGGAACATAGATCTGTCAGATACAACAAGTTATTTCATAACGTTATCCTTCTTTACCCGTTCTAATCAAAGAATGAGGTTGAGAAATTGACTGACAGTTGAGATTGTTTCATTAGAAATGCATATATTCTACATTAAGTTTTTGACATTTTTATTACAGCATGCGGGATAAAGTTTACGACATCATATTGAGAGCAAAACGATTTTAAAGCATATGAAATTTAACCTCAATTAAGTGCAAATTAACCATTGTTTTTAAATTCATGTCACTCCTAATGTGGAGCATATGGTCCCCCAATTAAAGTATCTGAACACGTTTTTTCAACGAGAACTGTTTGTAGAAGAGTATTAGGGATAGAAGGATAGGACTAGGGTAGAAATGGTGGTTCTAAAAATCGCTATCGCTACGCCCCATTATTTTAGGATTGGAAAGATAGGATAGAATTTTGAGACATCAAAAACACCCGTGCCGTTGAACAGAAATCGATAAATCGATTGAAAAAACGCTGTTTGTACCGATATTTGAACCCGTGAGATCCGTTACGAAAGCCAACAACGTTGATCGCTGTGCCACGGACCCAAAACCTTTATACAAAATCAATATCAAAATATATAAATATAAAAATATCAATGAATTTAAATCAATAACTGTAGATCTGCTGAAGACGTGAAGTCGAAACAGCTCTAAACTATATCCGATAACCCTTGGTGAGCTACATGTATTGATTTTTTTACCCGATTACAATGGAGTTCTACAAAGTGAATATCAATTCGTTTAAAAACGTATTGTGTTTAAAAAATTCTTGAGTGCTTTACGTAGCAGTATTAAAAGAAAGCACCGTTTGACAGGAGGCTATTGCTACAGCCTGTAGTGTTGGGTACAACGTTGAGTACCCCGTGGGACGTTATTAAAGATTCAGTAGAAAGCGTGAATGTTTTTTTATGAAGTATACGCATGATAAACATATGATAACAATGTATAAAATAACGTTAATTCATCAAAACAAAAGAGTGTTGTGTGTAAGAAGTAATTCGGCATTATGATTGGTCCGTCTGTATCAAACTTCGTGTCGGTGCAAACGGAAAGCTTTGAGGGTAATAATTTCATCTTTCATCCACAGAATGATTGATCGCGGTTCATAATGCATTATGATTATAATGTAACACGCGTTTGTCTCGTGTTGTAAAATAGTACCTCGCTTATCCGCAGACAATAATATACAATATTTATTTGTATTACATTCATTAGTGGTACTTTAGCTAAGCTTTGAACGTTCTTGGGCGTATGTACTATTTGGTTACGGTGATCACCACCCAACGCTTCCTGACATTGACTGGGTTTATGGGTTGAGCTTAAAAGCATGGATGTCTGTTATGTTTAAATTGTCTCCAATAATTCTTTTCAAGTCTCAACCTTTCATCCTTACAGGAGTGGTGAAGGCATTGAATAACAGCCAGTTATCGTTTAAAACAGATTCTGATAAAATATAAATACTCAAAAGAGGCGTGAAAATGAAAAAAAAATACTTGGATCTATTTAACTTTGTTCTGCGCTATTCGATAAGAAAATTTGAACCTTTTGTTTATTATGTATATTTGTCCTTTAGAAAGAACAATTTAATTAGAGTCTAATACAACATCAACAACATGTTTGCAATAAAATTAATAATATGTGAACCCGGTCCATTCCAAAATTGTTGAAACATGAGCCATGAATGTAATTTAGTACATAAAAATAAATTTTGAAAGCATGTTTAGAAATCAGTCTCAAACATGGTTTGACAACGTACAAAATATCATTTCAAAGTAATGTAAAACTAAAAATACTTTTAAAATGTTCATTGTTTTTCAAAATGAAATTTATGTTTCATTTCTTAACCATTTTGGAATGAGCCGTGTTTGCAAATAATAACTTTATTTAATAATATAAACTCATTCTATTAATATTCGATAATGTTGGTTTCCTAGTTTGATATGTCACGTAATGGATAGGTTAGAAACGCGCTCCCGGAAATCTCACTAAATATTTGTTTACGGTAATGTTGTGAATGAAATAATATCATTTACGTTTACTTCGTGTGATTCAGAATATCATGGTAACGTTTGAACAGTAAAGTTTAAGCAAACAAATCGCCAAAGTATTTTTGAATACATAAACTATAAAATAGATAGGCAGTGAACTTGAAATTCTTAAATGTATGTTTCTGTTTGCTTTTCAAAAGAGTGTAACCAATTTTATCCGAACTTCATTGTGAATAATATTGTTGGGAGTGGTCAAAAGCTACTCGGTTGTTTCCGCATCGCTCAGAAAATACTTTTCGGGAGAATATGAGATAACATTACCTCCCTGACGTACAACACAAAGGACAATTTTTAAGCTGTACAATTTTGTTGAGTACTTCAGTACAAAAATTGTTCAGGTCCACGGACCACGCCGCACACTCTCCGAACCCAACTTTCGGTCGTAAGATAAAACTGAAGCGCTTTGTTCGCAAATCCGCGACCCCCCACTGCTGCCTCCATCACGCCTTTGTTTTTCGCATTTTTTTTCTTGCTGTCGCCCAAAATGGTGTTTGCGTTACGATAACTCCGACTTTAATCAGGTTTAGAACGTCTTTTTGTTTCGACTAATTGGCTAACATAAAACTGCGACGTAACTTAATTAAATATTGATTTCTTGTTAGTGGAAGCTTGTTAGTGAAATTCTATTCCTTCAATTTTGTATTTCTTAGTACACTATTTAGTTTCCGAGAAATGGGAATATCTTAAAGAATTTAAATATAAGAAAATGATTAAGACATTTTCAATGAATACTTAGAAAACATAAGACAAGTTTTTTTATTAATAAAAAAATAAATTGCTATAAAAATATACGCTGTCGTTGATAAATTATTTAATATTATGTGGTAACTAACCATCCAAGCGGAACTGATGTGATTTTAAAAATAAAAACCTTGCCCACGTTTTTAAGAGGTTTGTATTTCAAATAAACAATATTTTCCAGCGACAGCTAATTTTACAGATGGCACCTGATTTTTGCTCAGTTTGGCTTGCTATTTTAGAATTAATAGATTAACGCCAGAGCAACGTTAGCAAATTGTGCTATTAAAAAAATGATGGTGGCTAAAAAGTTATAGTCAACGAAGAGAGCTATAGATCCATGATAACTGAAAAATTTGCTTCTCAATTGAATGGGATTAATGTGGAAGGGTACTTTGGCTTTAACAAGACGGCGCAATATGCAACACAGAACGCACAATAATCAATTTTTTGAAGGAAAAATTCGATGAACGCATGAAGTATGTTTAAGAAAGCTCAGTACAATACCCACACGTTACTGATAGATCACGACTAGTTTTGTTAATTTATCGAAGCAGAAAAATATATTTATTATATCGAGGTACGACGTTCGACGGCATGGATGTATGTTTTTATCTAAAATTCTCCCCTAATCATCCCATCCTAAAAATCAGACGTAGCGGTAATGTTTAGCTTCGATCATTTGTCCATTATGCCTTCTTCTATCATTACTTTCTTCTCAAAAAAGAAAGGTCTAGCAACTGAGTAACAAACAAGTCTCTTTGCAATAATTCTGTTGGTATAAGTTTCATTTTTACTTTATATGTTACACATTGGAAGCGGACATGGTTTCTTATTAAATTGTTTTAAATGTTTATTTTTATACACAAATTTCTGTATATTTTCAACACGTTTTCATCTCTAAATATAACTATTTGACATAACAAAAAAAGCGTATTCGTTTTTGATTATAAGCACTGACGATACTGGTAAAAAATCTTCACTTTTTTATCCATAGATCAGTAACTTTATTTGTATTTCTTAAAACCTTAAACAACTGTAATAAAAAAGCTTGTAAAGTAAAATGGCGCTGAAATATCATTACAATAATCTTATAAATTTGAATTGCTTTGATATTAATTAATGGAAACTGCGTAGTATATCAGAAAACAAATCTTTGTATGTTATTAAAATAAAGAATATGTACCGCTTTTGTATTGTTGAATGCTTATGTATTATGAATTGTAATTTTATTATGAATGACAATGATTAATTTATTGCGGTATTGAACTCGAAAAGATGTAAGTAATGACTTGTATTTTATAAATATAATATAAAGCATGCGAATTCTGACTACATTCTATAATGTAAAATACCAAAATATTATAGCTTTAAATAAAACAAATTGAACTAGAATTGTTAACTTATGTACTACTTATGTTGTAAACTACTGCTGGATGTAAACGAATAAATCATCTATGTCTTCCATGACAAATCTCACGGGTTCAAATAACATTTTTTTATTTAAAATTTCCCTCCAAACTTTCCAATTCTAAAACAACGAGACGAAAAAAGAACGATTATCTGGAAATAATTCTGTTCTAGAGTATCTTTTATATCTCTAATACGTCAACAAAGGTTGAGTAACTTATGTACTACTTATGCTGTAAACTACTGCTGGATGTAAACTAATAAATCATCGATGCCTTCCATGAAAAATCTCACGGGTTCAAATAACATTTTTTTATTGAAAATTTCCCTCCAAACTTTCCAATTCTAAAACAACGAGACGAAAAAAGAACGATTATCTGGAAATAATTCTGTTCTAGAGTATCTTTTCTATCTCTAATACGTCAACAAAGGTTGAGCAACTGAGTGGCCCGCAGTTCTCGTAAAAGTCTTCTGTTGAGATACTTACATTAGGAGACCATATGCTCTACATTAGAAACAGATACGGATAAAAAAATTAGCACAATAAGACAGCATTCAATGTGGTATGTAATATTATATTCATATATTTTAGATGAAATTTAACAGCTAAATAAACTAAATGATATTTAAAAAAAAATATAATAAGTATCACAACGTTAGGAACCAAATTATAATAATATTTTTCATGGCGTGGTGATTTATTTTCATAACCATTTATTTAGATATAAGTAAAAAATATACTGAAAAAATTGCTGGTTTTTCTACTGTTGTATAAGTGTATTACTACTCAGACACGGTGATCGGGAGTCTATGTTTGTGTCCTGCTTCTGTTTCAATTTTGAAACTGATTGATTCTTTATCATTTGCCTTCGTCAAAAACTACACAAATATTCCGAATTAATTTCTTAGAGCTAAGCCCTCTCTATTGATATTTATTTTAAATTTCTTCATTATTTATTTACTTTTTATGAAAATAAATACAGCTAAATAAATGGGACGTCATTCGTTAAAATACTTAGTACTTTAAAAAATATTATGATTCTATTATTATTTCAGAATTAAGATCTTCCCGGTTAAAAATATTTCAATGAAATTCCATCACATTTTACCGGCAAGATAAGAAACCGAATTACGTCCCATAAATTAAAGACATGATATTAATAAAACCTGCGAGACAAAGCTAAGTCACTTATAAGTGTTGTGCGGGGGTGAGCACTTTGCAAAAGGCTCTATCTGCTGCGAGCGGTCTACGGCAGGCAGTGCGAAGCCTGGCCGGCACCCGCCTCAAACTGAAATGTCAAGTTAGTATGTGTCGAGCGAACGGGTGGCGTAGACGCTGCTACGCTTTCTGCTACGGTTACCGTAGCTCTCTCGCGAACGTGTTTTTAACGGGATACGAATCGTAAAATTCCCGCAATGGTTTTGATATTTAATAAAATATATTAAAAATAAAAAAATACCTCAAGAGTTTGGGTGAAATTTAATAATATAAATTGTTGTTTTATTAATCGTGTTCTAAAAAATCAGTATTCGTATTATAAAAAGATTTTTATGTATCCAATTCAGTAGTAATATATTTAAACAAATTAAACATACGAATCTTTCTCTAATTAATTTTAAAGAAGTGATTGTTTAGTGAATATATAATGTATAAGAATTAAAATAGAATTCATTTAAAAATTAATCTAATAAAAATAGTGTGCTAGTTAAAATTTTCTTTAATAATCTACGTCAGTGATAAGGTGTTCAGATAAAAATATTTTATAAAATTAGAGGAATGCTTGAATTTATTTAGTTATTATGGGATGACTTTAAATTTAAAATTGTGGTCTTGTACATAAATTATTTGCGAAGGCTTGAAAAACGGTGAAAGTGAAATCAACAATACCGAAAAATATACTGTGAGTATTTTAAATTTAATAATGTTCGAAATTTTATGATTTTCTAGAAGAATACAGGATCCATAACTTTATCGGCTTAGTCTATGTACACAATATATATAAAGCTGGTAGAAACGATAATTAAATCATCAAAAAATTAAATGTAGATCCTTCCATCGTTTATCAAGTAAAAAATAAAGAACAACACAAAAGGTTGTATAGCAATGACCTTGATAAAATAATCAGGCTCAGGGAAAGTAAAAGAAAACGCAAGTAAAGTGTGAAACCAGCGTATGGAGTTCTAAGCTAGCAGTGGAATAAAAAATGAAGAAATATATGATTGATCGACATAAAAGTTATATTAATACGTTATTTTGACAAATGTATTCTGCATGGTATTATAAAAATAATTGTATTTGTTTGCACTATTCCCGCCAAAAACGATTTATCTTTGAATACTATTTTTATTGCAAATAAAACGTTTAGAAACTTAATGAATATTTTTATTACAAAGTAAAGCATGATTAAATATTATCATGTAAGAGTTTTTACAAAAAAATAAGTCACTTATAAGGTAACTGTTTTTTTACAAAGTATTAAACTTTTGTCTTTAAAAAGATCAATATGGTTTTATAATTAATAATAAATAAAAAAGAGTCGGATATTGTTTAAATTAAATATATAAATTAAAACGGTTCGCTTAATAGCAAAGCAAGCGATTCAAAAGAAATACCAAACGATTTTGATGTACGATAGTAATAAACGGTTGAAGAGATAAAGTAAAATGAAGGGAACAGAATTAATTCAAGAAAAAATATCCTAAACGACCAACGCGAAATAGGCGTATAAAATAAGGTGAACAAATATTAATGAATTTTAGTTCTACAAATATTTAAAAAAAAAATACATTTTTACACCTTAACACAATAGAGTAAATACCAATTCAACAAAGAAAGTGACCTCATCTAAAAATAATAATAAAAAAATCATAGATAACACAGATAAATTATTGAGAATATGTAAAGAAAAATAAATTCGACGCACAAGAACGTATGCTATGTAGCTATTAAGTTAACTAAAAAAGATGTTTACGGAAAATGATCTTCTAATCTGATTAAATTATCACACTATTGGTAGAATTGTATTAAAAAATGATAAACGATACAAATAAGCATTGAGAGTTTCACATTAATTATAAGACAGTTGATGTTTGACATAATGACGTCCCATTATAAAGTTTCTAGCGTAAGGGTTTTAAATAGGCAATAGAATCAGACAATCTTAGTTTATTTTTCGATATACTTGCCGTTTATTTTCAAACATATTTTAGAATGTCGTTTCAACTTTTAAACGCCACTCAAATATTAGACTGATTTTTACCGTTTAAACTAACTAGTTAACAAATGAATGGACAGGAAACTTTTTGATAGTACGACGTAGTTTTGACGGTGGCGTAGAAGCTGACAAATGAAGAAAATAATTGCCAATTTAACTTTATTACTGAGCTGCGTTTGAATCCGTTGAAAATGTTTATAAGGAAAATGAAATGGCTTCTTGTGTTAAATTAAATAAAATTCGAAATATTGTATATAATCCTCAATAATCGAAAGCCGCATTAGGGTATTATAAAAGAATAGTGCGCACTTACTGTTGGTTGTGGCATTTTGTTTATCTCTTAGATAAACAGCTTATGACAATCAGGTTGCTTTTATATAATTTAACGCTGTGTTGCGTTGCTTAATTGAAGACCACACGATAAAGCTTTTGGGAAAATATTTCAGTGAAAGCTCACCTAACCTACCCTAACCGAACTTGTGATAGGGCCAACGTAATATATTATGCCGCTTGAATTATTAATGATGTAACAACCAAGTGAAAAAATGGTCCTTCTCAAAATCATCCCAATTTTTGTCGCCAGTTTATTTTTAGGATAAGTGAGATGATTATTTATATCAGACGACGAGCATCATAAGCCATAAAATAAATGCGAACTCAATTAATTTATTACATCAATTATTGTCGAATTTTATCAAAAAGTGGATAAAATTATTGCTTTGTGAGTATATTATTATATACATATATATTTAACAATTTATAAATAAATTGATCAAAATGAACTATCACGATCCGTATAAAATATGTTTTCCGCTTATCACCGTAGCTGAGTAGTAAAACTTTCAAACTTCCCTGCATTGGTTTTACAAATAACTTCAGAATTTATTTAAAAAATATATCCTTAGACTTTTTGATTTTAAACTTTTTAACAACTCTTGAATGCAACAATGACATTATTAACAAATAAAACACTCTTTTTTATTATCTACACATTAATTTATTAAAATCAGATCCGGTTTCGCTCATCACGACCATTTTCGACTGACAAAATTAAATACAAAGTTATATACATTGGCACAGAATTATTTAACCATTCATTCATACATTGTTTTACAGATATTTTTCTGTACAAAATATCTGTAAGTTTTCGGATACAAAAGAAACACAAAATATTAATAAATTTATTCAAAATAAAAAGGAGCTTATTTAATTTTGTTGAATACAAAAACCATTCAATTTTACTTAATTGGTTATATATATGATTTGAAACGAAGCTTGCACAAAACAAACTAAGACGACTTTATTTATCAGCGAAAAATAAAATTTATTGAAAAAGGAATCATTTTGGTCCAACATTAGTTGTTGATTGATAAAAATAAATTGTTGACTTACAAATTCTTTTAAATAACTAAAATTTAATTTAATTTTTAATTCTTTCTATTATATTATTCTCGTTAAAAAATCGATTCAATCATTCTGAGAACATATAATAGAACTGTACACTTGTTATTTTTAGGAAAACGCAATTCAATTATTGTGCTTATTTATACAAGACTAGAAAAATACCAATACAGCTATTTGTATTATACATTTTAATATTGTTTTGACTTATTCCTAGAATTTTTAAGTTTGTGTTTAAAATACATGGACTTTGAATATATATATTTTGTTGTTATGTTGTATTCAGGTTGAAAGATTAGGAGGACTTGAGATTAAGTTACCAACTTCATCAACTTAGGTTCGATGTTATATTGACCCAATAGTAAATCAATATTTTGACTAAGCCAAGCCTTAGTATAAGGCCGATACTTTAATTTATTATTTAACAATGTAAACATATCATCAAGTCGGTCAATCAATATTAGCAAACGCAAGAAACAAGAAACCTTTTTGATTAACTTATCGATTACTTGCCATCTAATATGTTTTTGTACATATAAGTCACTGTTAACCGTCAATTCTTGGTGTGAAGGTATTGTATTAAAAAATAAGCACGTCTTTTTTGTATTTATTTCACACTATTACTTCAATAACGATCAGGGCCGATTTTACTCGACGCGAACATTGATTAGTTGAACGTTATCATGGTGAGCAAAGCCGGTCATAATCTTTATTTAATTATGCACAATTAGTACAAAGAAATCAATATTCAGTTTTTGATTCTTTGTATTTTTTCTTGTGCGGAATAGTTTAAAAATAAATAATATTGAATATTATTGTGTTTTATCAAGTATTATTCAGTTCAAAATAAATCACTGAGAAAAATATGTAACGTACCGTGGTACGTGCATAACTCACTGTTTCACAAAGACTTAAAAATACAAACCATCCGCGAGTTCGTTCGTGAAATATCTCAAAAGTTTCACACCGAGGTAGGAAAAAATTATAACCCAACGATCTCTAATCTTTATAACTATAACGAGACAAATGCCTAAGAAGATTTTACACCGAGAGCGGTTCTGCTCGACGACCCCCATTTGAAGTCTAATAATTTTAATTTCAGGTAAGTATATCTTGATGAGCATTATTATATTCTTGTAATAAATGATAATTCAATTAATGACCAGGACTGGTTAAGCTAATGGCGTGTATTTTCAACATTGTAAAACCTAAGCAATATTTCAGGCTCGCGGTTGAGTGGTCAAAGTTGTTGCCTTCGGTTACTATGCACACGGGCTACAATCCCAGTACAAACAGTTTGTTTATAAATAGATGTTTTAATCAGCTTATAGATTTTTTTTAATGGCCTGAATTAGGGCATCCATACCGGGATTCGGGATCCCGTTCAATTTTCTGATCCCGAAATCCCGGGATTGATACGGCTGCGATCCCGGGATTTCGGGATTGAGAAATTTTGAGCAAATCCCGAAAATTGACACGAAATTGGCAAATCGTGAGTTTCAGATTCCTCGGTGAGCAAATCTCAATCCCGGGATTGAAAATTATTCAGTCCCGAAATCCCGGGATTGGAAAAAAGCTTCGGGATTGGATACCCTAGCATGAATGTGTGTACAAAATAAGTATTCTGTTTCAGGAAGTAGTATGCAGTTCTCATAGAAAACTCCTGTTGAAATAAACTCCATAAAGAGTTTATATGTTTCACATTGGGAACAGACATGGTAAAAAAAACAATATGATATAACATTCGCATATAATATACAGTAAAAGAATAAAGATAGTAGAAAGAATTATAAGATGTTTCACCTTTACCCGGCCAATAATTGTTTACATAGATAATATTTAAAAACCGTGTAAGCCTCAAAAAACTGTGAACACCAAAAGACGGATCCAAATATTTTACCGCATTGAACTGAAACCGTGTTATTTGAAATTTTAGCAAATATTTACAAACAAAATATAGTTTACTAACAAAGTAACCAATATTTTCAAACAATATTTCGTAATTGCATTAGTGCTCTAGCGAAAATTCATTATTTTTATTAAAAAATTGGGGGAAAAAATGTTGTTGATAAATAGGCCGGCAAGCGCTTGAAGCAGATGCTACAATTGATATTGATGTACCGATAAATTACTGCATTTTTTCATTCCGCCTGGAATTTTTCTTATTAAAACATTCTCGTGATGACAAATTTGAAATATGCATCACCGTTCTGAAAAAATAAATATTTTATTATACTGGAAATGAAGTTTGGTTGCTGCATGTATATAGTTTATTTATTTAGTTTTTAATTTAGGTTGCTTAATTAATTAGTATTTATATAAATGAACGTTTTTTAGATCAGTTGTAATAGAAACTATAGATAGGCATGGCTTGTAAAGCGGGATGTTTTCTTCTGTGAACAAGAGGCAAAATCTTCACTTAAGCGATTACGTGGGTCTGGTGTCAATTCTTCGTACAGTCTAAATAAGATTTTTTAAAAATCCATATCGCTCCCAACGTAGAGCCACATTAAGAGTGGATATAGATAAAAAAGAAATTTCAAAATAATAAGGTAAAATATTGTAGTTTAATGTTTGATTCCACTACAGTTTTATAAATTGGTTGACTCCACTTTACGCTGTGAAAAATCTATCAAACAATTCATGGCATTCTTAAGGAATTAAATTATTTGACACAGACGACATACTCTGTTCGAAGATACAAGTATAAAAATGTTCAATCTTTTCTATTGTACTCTTAAGTACAACCACTTTTTTATTTAGTGTTTTTGTGGATTGCATATTTTTTTTTATTTTAGGAAGAAAATGTTTTAGTAAGTATTTACTAACCCTATTTCCCTTTTACAATAATTTAAGATATGTAAAATATTATATCGTATCAATCTCAATGTTTTCTAAAATACCTCTTAGGTTACTTCACTTCTCAGTTATTCATATGATAAAATTAACTTCATTTATTTTTTAGTTAGTAAGAGCATGACTCTACTTACCAATTGGGTCTAGGTTCAATTCCCAGTAAGGTCAATATCAAATTTTAGTATCTATGATGGGTGTTTGTGACGTTGATCTCGAGTGACTTACAAAAAAAATCTCATCAAGTAAATCTCGTATGATTTTTTGACTTCAACATATTTGAAACGTTGGCATTAACTGTGATATCAAATATATATTCTGTAATTAAAACAATGCGCTAAAACAGCAATTGTGAATAAAAACGTAAAAAAATAATAATATTCTGAATATTTTTTATTTGATTTGTCGTAAAACAAATGAAGTATTCACGTTTGCACTGTTTTTATTCCTAATATTAATTATTATTTCTGTGAAAACACATATTAAATTTACTCTCATAATAAAGTTATCGTAACAGCTACTCTAGTTTAACGGACAAATTGATTGTTTCAATAAAACAGAGAAATAAATGAGTGGCAGAATAACAATAAACAAGAAGATTTTATCTGTCAAATTATGACGTCATACATAACATGCCACTTATGATACTTATGATATATAACCGCTTATGATAAAAAATAATAATTCTTTGATATATATTTATTTTTAAATTCATGTCCTCTACCAATGTGAAGCATATAGTCTTATAACGACGGTATTTTAAAAAGAAGTTTTTCTACGAGAACTGATTGTTACTCAATTGCTCAATCACTCTTTTTTTCGAAAGGGTAGTAATAGAAAGGACTAGGTAAAGGGCAGCGATAAAGAAATGCAATGTTTATTTGTGTCTCGTTCAATATACAACTACAGTGGAACCCCCAATAACACTACCCCGAATTGCGCGCTGGCTTGAAATATTCGCCGCAAATCTACCAATTGCACGGTCGCATTCCAATGTCGCACATACAGTCAAATGTTGGCTAGCGTTTGTGAATTCAATACACTCATAGCTGGGCGTCTGTCTGTGTGCGGGATATTTACTACTACAAAAACTAAATATTTTGTTATTTTTTTTTTTGAAAAACTAAAGGCAATCTTAGTTTTGCATTTTCCGCGAAAAAAAACCAAATCCCTAATTTTGTATGAGATTCCCACCCCCAATTACACGGTCCCGACTATAGTGTTAATGGGGGTTTTACTGTATTAAAAACTATAATAACACATTTTCTTACAATTATTATTTCGAAAGAGGCCAAGCCAACGACGTCAGACGGTTTTTACGAGACAGCTGTTTATTCTAATACGCGCCATAAATAAATAAATTTTAAACTTTATGTTCGAAACAAATTCTCAAAAATTTCCTGCTGAATCCATCGAAAGCATTATATTATGTCATTTACTTTATAATAATATCATTATAGCTTTTAGGCAGTGGGTTTATTCAGAAAATTATTAGCTAAGGACACTTATGCAAGCCAGTAAAGCATATATCGGTGGAAAATATCAAGAATGATATACGATAATGTGTTTTTAACGATAGATTTTCACGATATTGTGATCGATTTTCAAAATATGCTGAGAGCTGTGAGAAATTTTTCTTTGGATAGTGTTGGCGGAATGGCTTTGGAAAATAAATTCATGATTCAGTATTCTGGTATCATCATCCAATATTAAAATTTGCTTGCTTTGCCCACTTCAAATGTAGTGCGATATAAACAGTATAGATGGTGGTAGAATATTTTTTTTACGTCAAATAAAAGACAATATATAAGATTACTGCTGGCAATGAATGCACCATGCATTTGAAAAATATGGAACAGGCAAATATCAAGCTAATTACTTTTGTTCCAGGCAATGAAAAATACTTAAATAAAGTCCCTGAAAAAAATGGCTGTCCAGTTTTAAGACATAGTTTTTTAAAAATATCGAATACATAGTAATTATTTTCATCGTTGCTGACAGAAGAGCGTGATCGTTTTAGAGGTGAACTATTCACAATGAAGCCAGTTCACGTGAACACCATGTGAATTTATATGCATATTCTATTGTATAAACTAATTGCTCTCGCTACGTCCAGCTATTGAAGTATCGGGAGGGTGGGAGAGAATTTTTAGATATTACAAACACCCATGCCTTCGAACAGATAACCTTATCTTTCTATCACTACTCTATATGGCAAAAATAGGTAGAGCGACTGAGTAAAAAATATTTCTCGTAAAAAAAAATTAGCTCTATTAGCTGGCCACATTAAGAGCGGGAAGGATAAAAGTAATGTAAACCAAACAAAAATGTATATATTCATACACGCATACATACATATCGACTGTGGAAAGGAAAAAGGACGTAACCCACACATATCAAATTTTACAGGAGGCGCTAAAAACGTGTTTTGATGATTTTGTGACATATGCAAATTATGAATTATACACAACCTTGAAGTGCACGGATACTTCTAAACTGGTGTTTAATTGACATAACCTAATATTAATTAAAGAAATTGTCTCAGAAAAACCTTTATTTCAGTGTTTTTTTTTGGTTTTATTTTTTCACAAGGTCATCTTTTTCAAACTTAAGCAAAAGTTAAATTTAGATACTTATTCGGCATTTTCAGCTTCTATCCTTTTGATGGAATGTGTGTCAAGTTGTATAAATTGTGATTATCGAAAAAAAGCTGTTTTGGAAAATTCATGGTTACGTCCTTTTTCCTTTCCACAGTCGATATAATACAGAAAGATACTAGGAAAAGCTGAGAAAGTCGTTTTTATGATTCTAGAGGTCGCGTTGAACGTCAATCGACTTTTTTTCCAGTCGAACACTTCAAAGTCGAACACTTTTTTTTACTGTCGGATTTTCAAAACCAAGGAGTTTACTGATTTCCCAAAATGAAAAAATGTGGTACTTTTTTTTTTTTAGCTTGCTGACTCATTTCAAATACATGGGAATTTACTGGGTTTCCCGAGGCCCCCCAAAACTGTGCTGTGGCTTCCGTAAAATACTATTTTCTCTGTTGCCTCCTTGGAACATGTTGTTGATCTCAGTTGAGAAAAAATGCCTTAAAAAGTCATTGGAAATTTTTAGGTTTACTGTTTTAACTCATTTATAATATTCACACTTTTGTGATATCGTGTTCGAAAATTTCACACTGCTTTGCTAACATAGTTGGTTATACAAATACATAGAGATCGGGCAATGCAGTATGCCAACTGAACTTTCCCAAATGTTTGAGTAGGTGCGGTGTGACGTAACGAGACACAAACCGACCGAATTTATGGGATCAAACAACTGACAGCCGACCGAATCCCGCTCGCTTTATTTGGCATGTGAATCTTTGGTACTGAAGGATGGGTAATATATTTGATGATTATTGGTCATACCTTAACACAGCAATCATCGACGTCATCATCATTGTTTACTGTCGGACGCCAGTTGCCTATATGTACTCTTAACCCATCGACAGCCTAGCATAAAATCAAATGTATATTGCCCAGGAAATATGATTTAACAACACAAATTACGACTTGATTAATTAATTTTGTATTTACTTAGAAGAAATACATTGTAATTGTTATAAGGTGATAATTAGGGATCTCATTGTTTTGATCTAGTCCAGTGGAGGGGAACCTGCGGCCTCTTGGCTACTTTGATGCGGCCATTTGACTTGTTCAAAATATTTACTTTGATCATAAAATTATACGCAACCCATTATATTTTCAACGGTCGAAAAAAAAGAGAGGAGGGTGTCAACGTTTTCTTTAATGCGACATTATGTTGAATAAGATAAATGAATGTGGATTTAATAAACCGAAAGGTTCCCCACCCCTGATCTGGTCTATCACTTTTTAAAATGACAAACCCCCCGCCGTTACTAAGACCGTTACAAGACGCTTATGTAATTCGTTATACATACAACTTTTCGTTATACATAAAACTTTATGTTATATTTAAACTATTTTACTTTGAATGATCCCATATTTGTTATCTTTCCAGGAATCACTCAAGTAAATTTATTGCATGCAATAATATATATTATGAATATTTAGAGTAGATGGGAAAATTTATCATAAATCTTTTCTAAGGTAGTTTATATAGCTAAGTGAATGTAATTTAAAACAGAGTTATGTAGGGGCGTTAGTAGAAATAGCTATCAACCATACTTAAAATAATTTTCGTAGATGTAAAATACTTTTGATATTTACTCACCTTAAAATTATTATGCTACAATTTGAATTCGTCTAGATTTAACGCGCAACACGACTCTACTATGCCACAAGATGCATGACGCAGAGAACAAGACAGAGAGACAGTGTGTGTGTGAACGAGATTGTTAAAATAACGTTGACAGTACAATAATGACGTTGGTATATGAAAGTCATTATTTTTTTCTTTACGAATTTTGTTTAAATGTATGCTAATGTGTGCAAAAGGTAAGACTGTCAATAGACATTTTTCATCAATGAAATGTTATACATTTCATTTTAACAGAAATACTAAATCCATTATTTATTATTATAAAAACAAAAAATCACAGCTATTATGTTAGTAAAGTAAATATCATTAAAAGAAAATTAAATTATTTCTAGAGCTTATTTGATGTATCAATATTGGAAACTAACAATGCTTGCCCAAATATGACACTTCTTAAAAACAAATTGAAAAACAAATACCTAGAATAAATAAATATTTAATCAGTCATTAACGTGTAATTTTAAACGACCATCACGGATAAATAAAGAGTCGGATAAAGATAAAAATCTTAATGCCAAGAAAGCTTGAGCATGAAAAACGCGAAAAAAATTCTTTAGCATTAAAGTCGTGACAAAAAATATCTCAAAAACTGCAGTAAATCAATACATTCTAAGTAATTGCAGCAATTCATTAACCATGTTCATATAAGCATGAAGATTAATGGCAAATAGATAAATGCTCTTTGCTATGTTGACGACATATTGAACCTGGCGTCTAATGTCGTGGACCTTCAACGTCTAGTGAGCAATGTAAATAAAATAAATAAGATGTATGAAATATCCGCGAAAAAAAAACGTCTACATGGTCGTCAATAGACATACATAGAATCACAAATGTGTACATGTACGAACATGCCAGTAAAGTTCATTGACAATTTGCAATACCTCCAAATCTGAAAACAAATGAAATTAAAATGTGAATCTTCATATTGGTAACGGAACCAAAACCTAGGTTGCTAGGATTATCTATGATAAATACTGGAGAATTTCTGGCGTACTATAAAATATGCCTGTGCTTATTACATTTCTAATGAAGAGGTTTAATAGAAAAAGTCCGACAACCAGAGAGATCTTGTAACTCGCGCAAGCCCCTAGTTATCTTTAACTTAGGCTGGTGAGCCCCTTGTTAAGTTAAGATAAAACAATATTTTCAGATCTTTGTGCCATACAATGTATAAAATATAAAATTAAATTAAATTTCAGAACTTTATGATTCACATTTGGTGTTTCTGTAATTTTTCTGTCACATAAGCAAAAAAACTAATTCCTATTTTTGCATCAATATTTAAACAATAAACTCTTGCAATCTATTATTTTACGGTTCATAGCGTATTGTTGAAAGTAATTTTATTGCGTATAATTAATCCCTGATAATCCACCATTCCCCAGAACATCGTGGATAGTTTTGAGAGTTAACGAGCCCCTTGCCAACGTGTTGGTAGCCTACCGATGTGTTATAGTGATTTTCCAGCCGCACCTTTAGAATATTGGTATATATGTGAAATTACTGATCTAATATGTAACGCGGTGGAACGGCGTTCTGGCACCTTTTTTTGGCATTTTCAATTTTTCTATCAATATCAAAACGATGCTTTCGTGAGGGATCTCACAGATTTGAGCCCCAGTACGAACAGAGTTTTTTTCAATTGACTTGTGTTCGAAGGCATATGTGTCTGTGATATCTATATATGTCTATAAATATTTCCTCCTAGCCTTACAATCCTAAAATAAATGGGGCAAACCAAGAGCGATTAATTGGGTTCCCGGTAAATTGCTCGAATGGAAATTGCTCGAATAACAAGACAATCAATTTGTTTCCGTTTGTTCTGTCTTAGCCCTAGTCTTCTATGTTTTCTGGAAATATATAGAAACAGTTTGAGTAACTAATTAATAAGCAGTTCTCGTAGAAACACATCTGTTGAGATAAACTTCATTACAAGATCATATGTTCCGCATTTGGAGCAAACACGGTTAAAATAAATACTTACGAAAATTATTTTTATATTTCACTGTCTAAACAAGTGTTGCACTAGATAAAAATGAAATTCGTAGAAAAAGTCGTGAAAAATCGTTTAAATAACCAAGCAATTCGAATAATTTGTAATTCGATCAATTTACCGGCTCTCGATTAATTGACCACTAGTTCTATCCTAGCCCTAGTCCTAACGAATCCTTCTTTCCTTACTGTCTTTGAGCATCTTTATAACAAACAGTTCTCGTAAAAAAAACTTTAGATAATTATGAAACCCTATTTTTCACATTGGGAATGGACATGGATTAGAAAAATAGCTTAATAAGAAGTGAGTTCTACCACATTTTAAAAAAGTACTGTATCTATGATACATGACAATTAATCTAAATATGATGTATTTATTATGACTTTTAATAAAGCAAATAATCAAGCACCAATCCGACTGCAAACTCTATTTACTAAACATACCTACATTTAGACTGTGCATGTTACTGTCCGCTGTTGTTTTGAGTACGCGGCGACAGTAATTGCGTCCTCTTTACGATATATTGTATCTGTAAATTATCAGACTCGCTGCTGGCTGGTTTAGCCGCTAATTATAATGCAGAATATAAGCAATTTCACATCGCACGTTGCTATAATACAAGCAAACCGCCTGAATTTATGCAGTCGACTCAGTGTTTTTCGAAATATTACAATATTATCTTCTCTCACAGCTAAATAATATTTACTTTTTTGTAATGTAGACTTTGTCTACATGGACATTTTTGTTTTGTTTATTATCTATTGAGCTAAACAAATAATTATTTTAGCATCACTACAAGATGTTGCGATTCCTTGTTCTTCTAAAATACTTCATATTTGAAAATTCTTTCTTTTTTTCAAGTAACTTTGATCTTGAAAAAAAATAACTGCAAAGTGGAACGTGAAGAGACAATTGTGAATTAAGAGTAACACTAAAATAAACAACTTCTCTACATTTCTCGATGAAGACTTTTGATCATAAAATGTATTATTCTCTATGGAAAGACAGTAAAATAATGACAACTTTTTGTAATAGTTCCACATTTTCTAATAAATATCAGAACCGGTTGCATTGGTTATAATGCTCGCGATGAGCCAAAGTGTTTTATTTTTTAATATAACATTATTTCGAGGGCTTAGGGTGAAATATTTATTTATTGTCTATATCATAATCTTCTATTTATTGCATTTTGTATTATATAATATAAAGTTAACATATTTTTTCAAAACGAAATTATTATTAAAGCGAACCTTTGATCTCTTAATTACAATGATCAAATATGATATGTCTTAAATACAACATTACTCAGACAAACACTGTTTCTGCGTTTTTTTCAAAGATATTGCTTTGTAGTTTCGCCCTTGTCGCTCGAAGCCTCCGATTTATCAAAGTGGTTAGCAATTTCCTATGAACTTTAAAGAATCGATAAGAATTTAATAACTTGATAGTGTGTTATTTATTTTTAACAACCCCACAAAGCTTGGAAAGACAGTAGGTTATTTATTTAGGATGCTGTTTATTTCTTTGAACATGGAAAAGCTATTAAATATATAACAAAACTTTAAAGGTTTCCAATAACATAAGAGAAAAGAGAAAATTGTTGCATTTTGTTCAGTTTTTCCAATAAAAACGTTTATATTAGTAAGAAAATTTACTGAACTAAAAACACCGGTTATTTTGTACAACTTCGTATTTCAAAAAGTACAAGTTGTCATGATACACATACGCTATTTTTTGTGGTACCACGATCGCTATCGATTTTTATTGCTGTGAAAAACCACTGGAATGATTTTGTCTTTAATGTCAAAAACAAAGACGTTTCCATCCATGCCATCTTCTCCTTCATACAACCATAGTATTTGCCAACTTTTTTTCAGGTAAAATACAGCATGAAATATATTTTTTTTGAATACAAGATAAAAAAAATATGTGTGTATTGAAATTATTAATTCATTACATCAAAAAATTCACAACTGACAAAAGTTGAGATGTGTGTTTGTAGAAAAATAATGACGAAGTGTTATTGAGTAAATCTGCAATACATTTTAGTTAAACTGTTTAAATACTACTTACTAACAATTAAGTTAGTAACTTTAAAGATATATACACTGTCAATTGTTTGTTGGTGGAGAGTCATAACAATAAAAAATAAAACATTTCTTGTACGAATGCCATATAATTTATTATAAATCAGGACTAGATTAGATAGTTCATTGCGAGCATTGATTAACTGATGAAATATGACGAATTACACTAAATAATTTTGTATTTCATTCGCTGATAATTCTGGCGGTGAGCGAAACCGGTACTGATCTGTTATGTGGGATAAGTATAAAAAGTGTTTTCTATTTAATATTCTCTGCTGTGTAAAAAAATAATAATAATGTGCACGACGATATTAAAATATTGAATAAACCATATTATTAATAAAATTAATTTCCACAGTTTGACATGCTGTTAAATTGTTTGGTAAATAAGCGTGAAGTGAAATTATGTGAGCGTATATTAAAATACTAAATCGTGAAATTATGCTATAAACTCATTCCTCCATCAATTCAAATACAATTTGACGCTTAAAATCCTTTTAATGATACGTGCATTTAGACTATGAAATGGCACATACACGTTTATAATTATTTCTTAGTTTACATCGAGAAGTTTATATCGAAACCACTAGTTCGTTATCTACCGTTAAATGGTGGCACCGAAAAAAATATACCCGTTTAAAAACAATGCATGGAAAACGGACAATGGAGATAAGTCGAATAGATAAGCAAATTTTGGTATTTAGATTTTTGTATAATGAATAACGATACAATATGACCTGCTAATGGAGGGATCTCAAAAACAAATTTCAACAAGAAGTTGCTCAACCTTTCATTTTTTTCGAAGCGAATAGAGATATAAAGGAAATAGTAAGGTGAG
This sequence comes from Himalopsyche tibetana, assembly GCA_030503985.1. NCBI lineage: Eukaryota > Metazoa > Arthropoda > Insecta > Trichoptera > Rhyacophilidae > Himalopsyche > Himalopsyche tibetana. The sequence continues at coordinate 19,365,275 of JAPJYX010000007.1, forward strand.
GTTAGATTAGGCTAATCGCTCCCGCTACGCCCTGTGATTTTAGAGTAGGAAAGGTAGGAGAATCTTTTAGATATGACAAACATCCAAAATTTAAGAAGAAATGCTGTTCTTACTGAGATTTGAATCCGTGAAATCCAGCATGGAAGCCAACGACGTTTACCATTGTTATGGAACTGACAAATCTTTATTTATCATAAACTAAAAAGCCGACTTTTATAACAACAATTAATAAATCTTTTTTTTGGATGTATATCATATGGTTAATAACATACGGACGTATCTACAATGTATGTAACTATTTTTTTAGTAATCATTATCTCTAAGGATGTACATTAAATTAAAACTGTTATTTATCATAACTAAAATCAAATTACGCCTGTATGTTATTAAGCATGTGATATATGATCATAAAAAAGCTGTCTAATGATGCATAATTTGCAAATCTGATCAAAGTCGAGTTGTAAAGAAAGTCCTGCCAGATTGAAAACTTGGCGAAGGAATGAAATCAATACAAATAATTGAACACATATATGCCACCAATGTTATTAAATTCATCTTCGGTTATTAATATTATTAAAATAAAATAAAGAGTGGATTTTTCTTCTCATAAATACCAGTACTTTACATTTTAAAAACCGGTATTCAAAAATGAACCGAAATATAGCAATCTCAGTTTCGGTTATAGTAGTATTGTGAACCCTATCCAGTTTTGAACATTGTAAGTGTATTTAATCTTGTTGTATTGTATGTAAAATGTACAATGTTTGCTTAATAACCCTACATTTTTATTACATTAGAGATTAGAGCAAAATACACATATAAATTTGTCGTACGTGCTCCAGAACATTATGAATTATTACAAAAATAGCAGCATATTTTCAAAGATTTAAAATAACTGGCTGTAAGCCCGTTGACCTCAACGGGGGGTATTTTTGTTGCATTTTTAAGTAGTCAGAAAATTTACTGGCGTGAAAAATAATTTACAAACCTATTTATTGAATAAGCCAGAAATTCTGATAATAAAAGAAATATATCTCGGGGCATATATCGACAGCCCTGCCTTGCAGTATTTAAATTGTATATAATATAATTTTTAGAATAATTAAAATGTGTAAGTTTGCTAACAAATATATTTCGTAGTAGCAGAAATCGACCTCAGCGCATATATCGACAGCCCTGCAGTATTTAAATTGTAAATTATTTAATTTTTGGAATAATTAAAATGCTTAAGTTTGCTAACAAATATATTTCGTAGTAACAGAAATCGACCTCAGCGCATATATCGACAGCCCTGCAGTTTTTAAATTGTAAATTATTAAATTTTTGGAATAATGTTTAAGTTTGCTAACAATTATTTTTCGTATTAGCAGAAATAGACCTCCATTATATAAAATATATATTTTATTCAACTAATTTTCAAGTACGCTAACAAATATATTTTGTAGAAGAAGAAAAAGACCCAAGGACATTATTTGTACCAACATATTTGCGATTTGTGATTATTTGTGATTATTATTTTATCGACTATTAATATATAGATTATGAAAATGAGTTCGATTCATTTAAATGTGGTCGTTAGGACGAATGGTTAAAATATTTGAGTGCTTTTTTTAGTCAACTCCTGCGTCACGGGCTTAAATCAGAAAATGTCATTCATACAATGATTTTTTATTCGATTTGTAGTTTCTGTAACTTATTCACTCTTTGCTAGTAAAAGTAACTGACTTACAAGTTACAACTGATTACATAAGCTTGGCTGAGAAAATCAATTAAAAGCTAATTTGCTTAATGTTGAGAATAGGAACGTTGAAAGTAGTTTATTATAATCCATGTCCACTCTTAATGTGGCCTCCGAATGGATGTATCTCAACAAAAGTTTATATACGAGAACTGTTTGTTACTCCGCTCAACCTCTGTTTTCAGAAGAGAGTTAAAGGGATAGAAGGATAAAGCTAGGACAGGACGAGTGGTTAAATAATTACTTTTGCTACACCCAATTTTGAAGGATCAAAAGGGAGGTCACTTTTTAGACACCACGCCTTCGAACATAAATCGACGAATCAATCGAAAATATAGTAAATACATCATCAAAATTGATAAATTTGTTATTCCACTTGTTGAGTTTCATATTATGACACTTATTTCGCCTCTTTAAGAAGCATCGTCAGACAGAACATGTGGAGTAGAGGTCTGCACGGGCCCGGGCCTGGGTAAGGAATTTATTTATTCAGAAAAATATTTCTGACTATGTTCGAGTCATAAGTCAGCCATGATGATTTTAATTATTACCAGTTCAATAGAGAATCGTAAATTTTTGTAAATTTGTAAAAAACGGGGTTTTTAAACGAGGAACGAGGAGTGAAAATCTGGACTTCGGGTCGGTTTCGGGTAACAAGTGTGGTATTAGTCTTTCGAGCTCGGACCGGGTAATTTTGTAAAATTTCGACCTGTGCAGACCTCTAATGTAGAGTAACAGAGTTATCAAATTTAATTTTGTATAAAAAATTAACTTTCATTAACAAAGTTGCCGCCAAATTCGACGCAAATATAAAAATGTATTATTTTTGACATTCGTTTGTTTTCATAAACAAATCTTTGCGAAGCCGTTGCATTGTGGTTGTTGGAGTAATCACCTGACGGTTGCAAGAAAATATTTAATTTCAACCGCTGAGAACGAAACCTTTTATTATGATGTTTTTCTCAGAGTCTTCTCAAAACAATATCTTAATTTAAAAAGAAAACGTGTTTATTTTTCTTCATTATTTTATTTTTATTTTTCAAATTCAGAACACTGTCGCAGGTTACTTGGATAATATAAAAGACCTCTGTGACCCTAGAAGGTAGATAACACGCGTAATGCTATACGTACATGAGAGACAGCAATAAATAATATAAAACAAATATAATTAAATTCATATCCGCGTTGTGTGTTTTATCGGGGGAACACTTTGAAATTAGTTTTGCGTCTGACAGCAGGAACGAAGTTTGACTCGGGAAGTCCACAGAACAGGATGCAATTCTGCCGCTGACATAACGTTATTGTTCTACTATTTCAGAGCGGCTGTTTTTTTTGCGTTAATTACACAGTAGAAAAAGTTTTAGAAACAGTGGAGAAAGAAAAAAAAAGTTTGTTTGTCATTTACAACACTGAGCCGAAAGGATATACTATGTTATATGTATAACACAATTACTTACCCGTCACATTGATTGATCGTAACTCAGTGAGAAAATTGTAAATATTTTAGCTGTAAACTACGCTTCCGTTAACACAAAGTTGTCGATAGTGCAGACTATCATACGTATTAATTTTTTTTTTAAATAAAATCTTATTTTTAAGCAATGTTCGCTCTTAATGTGGAGTAATTGGACTAAGATGGATTTTGAAGCCAGTTCCGTGGACATAAGCGAGTAGGCAGTGTTACCCAAGAGAGGCAAGTCCTAGAGAGCGGCAAATTATCACAGATTTTTTTAACGACAATTGTTTTTACACATGAATTTGGCTTAGAATAAATATGATACCTCAATGTATTTGATAAAAAATGTCTAAAAATACATTTTCCCTTGTAATAATATCTGGTCATAATATCATTTACCGATGGCGGCAGTTTTGGCGTGAATTAATATAGTCAAGCGAAAATGGCGTCATTATTCGTATTCAGTATTCGAATTTCTATATTTGTTTATATATTCCTAGAATAATGGGAAATAATTACAAAATGCCACTTATACTTGTATACCTTTATTCGATTCACATATAAAACTAGTAAGGGCGCTATTTTAAACTCTCCCTAGGGCGGCACATAGCCTAGAAACGTCACTGATTGAAGATAATCTCCAGTAACTTTTGGAATTACGTATTTAACTATTACAGCTTTTAACTGATTAGAAGATCTTGTAAAGTTATTGTTTAAATAATAGCATATTTGATATATTATTTTGAATGTTTTTTTTCAACTGTCTGACATGTGTAAACGGCTGTGCAACGTTTTCATGGAATTTTGTTTACTTATTTCGAAATGAATACACTTTTACAATATTTCAGAACGTACAGTTATTATTCGTTGTAAATAAAATCATATTGAAAGCGAAACCAATTTCTTTTATTGTAACTCGTTCAAAATAAATTTCATTTCAAAAACAGGTTACTTATTTACTCTATCAAGAGAAATAAAATACCTTGAGAACGGAACTGAGAAGACGTTGTCTCAATAATGCTTTAAAACCATAATGCATTGACAGTAATTGAGCAACCAATTCCCCATCGCCGACGTTTTGATTCAGTATTCTTTCGCTTCGCCGCTTTTCTTAAAAAAAACAACAATGAAATAAATTATTCGTAACGTAAAATTGACACGTCCGTTTCCTTTTAGTAAACATCAAAATACCTATTTCTTTCTTATCAGAAAAAATGATGGTTTCATTGTGTATCAATATTGTCTATGTATTTTAAGACTGTCAAATTGTTCCATAAATGTGTTACATTTATGAATAGGCGTGAATTCGAAGTTTGAAAAATGCGAGTTTTTGTGTTTGTCATTATGATTGAGTTGGAACAAATGAAGCGTATCGATTTGCATTGAATGTCAATTTTATAAAATGGCGTTTCAATTTTTTAAGCGATAGGTTTGTGGAAATATTCTGAGCGAAACACTGTCACTGTTGGACGAACTGATGTCATTGTGTACGCCACGTCATTTTAATTGACGCATGTTTGGGATTAATAAATAATAGTAAAAAATGCTTTGAGTATAATATATTCATTGTGATAATTCAAGATGGCCACACATAAATCTATATTGAGTGTAGATAATTCTTTTTATGACTGCATATTACTTATGTGTAGGTACATTTAGTTGACATTTTAGAAGTTCTAATATCGATACTTTACAAACAATTAATAAAGGTTCGGTAGCAAATTAAAGGGAAAATTAGTCGGGCTCGTTTCTCAGTGTTCAACGTTCAGTTGACTTCCTTGAAGAATGACACGGATTCGAGTCCCAGTACGAACAGCATTTTTTCAATAAAAAGTTAAATTACTGAGTAACAAGCAGTTCTGGTATAAATCTTCTGTTAAAATTTACTCCATTAAAAGTCAATATGCTCCACATTGGGAGCGGACATGGTTAAAAAATCAAATGCATGTATGTCTGCAATGTTTCAATTTAGCCCTCGAATATGATTATTTATAAAGGGACTCGGCGAGATTGATTAGATAAATACTAATTCTTTCCTAGATCTTTCTATTCTGTCCCTGACTGAAAAAAATCGTTTTATAACAATCATTTCTCTGAAAACCAGCAACTGTCAATATTTGACAATATTGGGAGTACCTTTATGATTTATATTGAAAGCGGAATTCAAAGAAAAAAAAGTTTTTTTTTGTATAAGCTTTCAATCTTGAGTGATATAATAAAATATTGTATATTTCTTGTCTGAAAAGGTTGAATGAAATTAACAATGAAATTCTTATAATTACCTTAATGAAGACATTAAGGGTAAGTTAATTTACATAAGAATGGATGCAAATTCTTACGGTATACTACAAATGATTTGTAGGGTTGAGGAATTAGGGATCTGGAAAAATGTTTAGAATCGACGATTAAAAGCTTTGCAGTAATTTTCGTTGAAAACCCCACAAGTTGAGTGTTAATTACAAGGTGGCATAATTTATTCAACATGGTAATACTAATGAATGCTTACGCAAATGGCTTCAAACACGAACTTACCTGACGTGGTGTGGACTCACTTCTGTCACAAAAATCAGGAAATTATATTGAGCACGAAACGGAAACATGTTCAGTTCTTTTTATATATCAAATTGTCATACTAAATGATGATGATTTTTATAAAAAGGACTACTTACCATACTCAGTTATTGAATACTTAATGGAATTTACATACTATAAGAAATCGTATGCATTCTTATATCCCTTACACAAATCATGTCAATCGTGAAGACTTCGAGACTAAGTCGACGGCTTACCAAATCTTCTTGTAAAACGATTTTTTATAATATGAAAAACAATATAAATAGTTTTGTCGAAAACAAATTTTATTAAAGTTCTGCATTTGAGTAATTTAAAATGGCGGTACTAATCAGTGGTGTAGTGCTAACTTAAAAAGTCTGGGATCGCTGATTGATTATAATATTTTAATGCACTCTAACCGCAGTGATCCAATTTCCGCACCAACAAGTTTTCAATACGTTATTACAAATCATTTTATTGTATTATACTTACGTAAAAATAAATATTTATAGTAAAATTTCCAAATCATCTGGAAAAATTGTGGGGGCGCCGACTCCACGCGCCCCCGTCCCACTACACCACTAGTACTGATCATGTGGTATGTACGTCGGTGCTTCGGCTCATTTTAAAATCTATGTATATTTTGAATAATTGTTAGTATTATTAATTTTAAGGAATTTTTATTGTTTGGGTCCTTTTTGACCATCTAGTCACTATTCTAGTCAATATTCTATTGTATATTAAATTATGTGGCATATATGGTTATTTAGGTTGAAGGTAATGTGGTTAATTTTCATTCTTAATTACTCAGCCACACCGTACTAGTAAGTGGTTCCTTGACTTACGAACACAAGACAATCGCGCACATGACAAATGGCGGCACGAAATATGCGTTTCAGTAAGGACGCCAAACAGTGGTGAATGTGAAAAGCGTTTTGGAAAGAAATTTAGAAAATAAAAAAATAGGTTTGAAAACTAAAGTGTATGATTAACAGAAAATTTCCATTGTTTGACTTGTATTGACAATTTGCTGCAGTGTCTTCAGAAAGGCTGAATTGCACATGACTATTTTTTAAATCCTTTTATTGAGCTTTTCCGGAAACAAGACATGAGGCGTCCAGTGTCAAACTCGCCAACATCATGTTGTTGCCAATGTACAGATTTTTTTATCAAATTCGATAGGGCATTTTCATACTTAAATTTCAATAAAGGTTTCAAAATTGTACTACAAGTGTATGAAATTCAACTTTAAATAAGAATATTACTATAAAAAATGACAATTCAAAGTCGACATTTTGCGTGTTAATTCGCTAAAATATCGATAAAAAATACTCAAACAAGCTTTCAGCTCTCCTGAAAAATAAAGTAAAACTGACGGCCGTGCTTGATACTGGGCTGCTCAATTATTATTTAACGTTAATAATAGTAAAGTGATTTATTCTTTCTTTGGCTATATGTATTAAGCAAACACAATATTTGGAAAACCTTGGGCAACTCGCTCTTTCCACGGGGTATAGAATTTAAATTTCCCGGTGTCAACTTGGTCATGTACGCAACGGTTAAAGCTTTCGGCCACCCTATTTAGGCGAGGGTAGATAGCATCTTATAACGACATTTCGGCAGGATGCTAAATAGCATTCGACCCCGCAACAACTCCCCATAAGTGAGAAACCGAAATCACTTGGTCATCGTAATGGGATATGTAAATGTAAACGCGTAGAATTCATGTCGTAGGTGAAATGTGAATTATTAACTACGTCGATGTTTACAGTGGGTCACTTCGTACTTTACCCTGCTTGCGTCGCATAATTGTTAATCTTTGATAAGAAATTCGTCCACTCATTATTAGTTTAGGTTTCCCAAAGGGTACGCTGAAATATTTAGCAAGATTCACAAACGGCGCTAAAATTGTATGTGCGGTCAGCAATGATGCTAGCTCGACCGGTAATTTATATTTATGTATACCTACAGAGGCACATAAAAACTGCAGATTTTTCAGAAAATGCTGACAATTATAAAGAAATATGAGAGCATTTGTGAAAAATTGTTAAGTAAACTGAAAAATAATTAAAAATTTCGTACGTTGTTTATTTCGCAAAATTTTTGCTCGCTCAACATTTTTATATATAAATTAACAACAACGGTCTACGAAACTGTTATTGATGCGATAAACTGATAATAATATTTGTACCAAAAATTAAACAAATAGTATGAATATACCATGTAAGCATTTTCATATAAAAAAACAAAGAGTTTATATTACATCCAAATGAGGAACGATAGATTTGGCATATTATTACAAGAAGTTCACGGAATCACACCTGATCATTAAAATTTGAAGATATTTGCTTTAATGATTAATTATTAATATCTTGTATGTTATTTTTCCGAAAACAAATCAAAGGTAAGCAATTAATTTGAATACATCATTTTAAATACAAATTAAGGTATACGAGTGAATAATATGGAATATTCTATATTTATTATAAGACAGTAAATAAAGCCAAATCAAATTAAGTTTTCACTTTTAGGGTGTTCACTGTCAATACTTGGTGGAAAGGCATTATATTAATAAAAACACAATAATCCTTTGTACTTCATTCCACTTTATTTAATATGTCAGGACCGGTTTCGCTCATTGCGAGCATTGTCAACTGATCTCTCTCTGAACTCAGTTGACAATGCTCGCAATGAGCGAAACCGGTCCTGACATATTAAATAAAGTGGAATGAAGTACAAAGAATTATTGTGTTTTTATTACAACAAATTAAGTTTCCATATTTTCAGGCACGTGGTTCACCGTTCATAGTGGATGACTTCACACACAGTATTCGAATCCCAGAACGAGCGGGCAGTTTTACTTTTCAATCGAATAATTATTTAGTGTTTTCTGACATTCACTCCCATCTACTCGATCCCTGAAAACATGAATAGTAAGAGTGATTAGCTGATAGCTAATTCTGCCGTAGCCCCATCCTTCTATTACTACGAGTTTTTCATGTATGATCTTTCAACTTTAAAAGATTTGTCCCATCGGAATTAGCTGTAATGCCAAATACTTTTTAAAATAAAATATATATTAGTTCTTATGACACATCGGTTAGCGATGTAGGCATTTCATAACAGCATTTTTCGATCGATTTCTGTTCGAAGGCATGGGTGTTTGTAATGTCTAAAAGTTCCCTCCCACCCTTTTCGATACTTTAATAATTGGCAAAGCCAGAGCAATTGGTTAACCACTAGTCCTTTTCTAGCCTTATCCTTCTATTCTTAAAACTCTCTTTGCACAAGTGAGGTTGAGCGACTGAGTAACAAACAGCTCAAATAGAAAAATGTCTTAACAAAAACACAATATTCCTTTGTACTTTATTCCACTTTATTTTAAAGGTCAGGATCGGTTTCGATTATTTGACAGTTGGAAATGCTCGCAATGAGCGAAACCGGTCCTGACCTTTTAAATAAAGTGAAATAAAGTACAAATGAATACTGTGTTTTTTATAATTCCTTTCCACCAAGTATTGATAGTGAATAAAAATAATAAAACATTTTTAGTACTTTTTCCACATAAAATTTATTAGATCAGGACCGGTTTCGCTCATGATGAGCATTGTCAACTGATAAGAAAAACAATGTTCAGTTGACTTATCAGTCGACAATGCTCATCATGAGCGAAACCGGTCCTGATCTAATAAATTTTATGTGGAAAAAGTACTAAAAATGTTTTATTATTTTTATTATAATGCCATTCCACCAAGTATTGGCAGTGAACACCTTAAAAGTGATTGATAGTGAACACCCTAAAGTGAGAAAAACGTCTGTTGAGATAACTCCATTAGGAGGCCATATGCTCCACATTGAGAGCGAATATGGATATATGTACATATATATATATATATACTCTACGCTGTAAGCGGTTACAATTACAAACAATCTTTTTCACAAGGCCTTGTTGTATGAAAATATGGTGTTATGTGTGTATAACACAGTAATGTCGTCTAACGCCTACCTATCACGACGTGATATAACATAACTCTCGCAGGCTAAATAATTTCCTCAGTAATCTGGCCGCTCGGAGCAAAGTGCGCCCGTCTTGTGCAAACTCTCTTTCCCCTGCCCGCACGCATTCTAACTAGGGATTCTGAAGTCTCGGCTTTTTTAAAATCCCGGGATACGAGACATAAAATTCTCATGTACCGGGAAATTGTCGAGACGCGAGACCGTAGTACGGAAGTAATTATTATGACAACATATATAAACCGATATTCATATATCACTTATAGGTCACTGTCAATATTTAGTGGAAAGGAATTATATTCAAAAAATAAAATACTGTTTTGAACTACACATTTATTTGAAATGTCCAGGATTTTTTTTTCAAATAGTTGATAATGCTCGTTATGCTCACTATGCAGTACTAGTCATTGAAAATAAACGCGCAATAAGTATTTTATTTTTAGATATTTTTAGATCTATGTAAAACTGTAGAATTCTAATAAAACAGTTTTTTTAACAACCTGTTTTGAAATTATGTCTCAATTTAAAAGACTATTTTCACAAAAATATTTAAAAATGAAATACAATAATGTACTCAAATTACAAAACAATACTATTTAGGTAAATCTGTAATATATTCTATGATTTTTTCTTTCGACCTCTGAGGGTAATTAAAAAAACGAAGACAAAATTGTTTCGTTTGAATGTATAATTTGAAAAAAAATACGAGATTGTATTGTAAATATTGCTTTTTGTAACACACCATTATCCCTCAATTGTTTTTCCCAAAATTTCCTAAGAATAATATAACAAAAGATAGTCATTTATTTTATGTGTATTATTGCAAGCTAACATATGTTACAGAATTCTGTATTACGAAAATTAACCATGTTTCTTTTATTAAATGAGAAGAAGATTTCGTAAATTTATTGCCTATTTTTATTATCTACTTGACGTTTTGGAAATGTACGAAGGTTATCATAGTATAAAGTTTTTCAAGTATAATCTGTTTTGAATGAATGAATATGTAATTTATGTAGTCTCGAGTTGTTTAATTTGAATGTCCCGGGAACCAACACTGGCAAAAAGCGTCAATTTCCCGTGAATTTATTCTCGGGCTGTCTCGACACACAACCCCTAATTACAACTACTTCCCCGGGAATGGGCCGTTTTTGATGTTTCAGCGCCACAGGGCGCAACTGTATTTTCAGCGCAAGATGCTACATCATAGAAAACGAAACTGAAAAATTTACAGGCTAAGATAGGTATACCAACTTCGTTAAATTTTGTTATATTAAATATAAAGGGAAATATTTCACAAGTGACGTGTAGTGAGAATGTTGTCAGTTTTATTTTAGTATGTGTGATTTAGTCGGGTCCTATGGCTCAGTGGTTAGCGTTGTGTGCTTCCGTGTTCTGACACATGGGTTTGTCATGGGTTTGTGGCCCAGTAAGAACAGAATTTTTTCGATCAATTTTTCGATTTCTGTTCAAAGTAATGGGAGTTTGTGTTGTCTCTCCCACCATTTCCGATCTTATATCAACTGGGCGTAGCGAGAGTGATAAGTTAATCACTAGTCCTGTCCCAGCCCCATCCTTATATCCCTACTACTCGTTTTGAAAAAAAGGTTGAGCGACTGAGTCAAACAAACAGTCCTCGTAGAAAAACTTCTGTTGAGATACCTCCATTATGAGGCCACATTGTAAAGAAAGGCGGACATGTATAAAAAAAGAAGTGTGATTTAATGGTCTGGGCATGTATTTTTTAAACCATATCTGTTACCAATGTAGAACACATATCCTCCTAATATAGTATATATCAACAGAAGAGTTTCTACGATAGCTGCTTGTTACTCAGTTGCTTAACCCCTCTTTTTTAAAAGAGAGTAGGGATATAAGGATAGAGTTAGGACAAGAATAATGGTTAGCTAATCGTTATCGCTACTCTCCATTTTTTGGATAGAATAGGTGGGAGCGGGGAATTCAAAGCATCACATACATCCATGCCTTTGAACAGAAATTCATAAATCGATTGAAAAATCAATTTATAAAACTGTCCGTACCGGGATTTGAACCGGGCCCTCCGTAGCCGAAGCCAACAACGTTGACCACTCGACCACACAGGCCACAAGGCACAACGTAGTCTTTATAGTGCAACACAATATTAAGCGAACGCTAAAAAGAGGTCACATTTTTTTTCATTTTGAGTATTCCGTAAATTAGTGGGTTTTTCAAATAGGGCAAAGGGTAATTTTTTTTATAAAAAATCTCCGCTGGGAGCTAAAAAAAAAGATTTAAAAAATCCATAAATTCCCAGGATTGCCTAGGGCGCCAAATAGCCTCGTGCCGGTACTGCTTGTACGTTTTTGTATGTCCTGAAAATATGTTTTTTTTCCTGAATAGAGTTAGCAGATCAAGTAGTCCATATATTTTTGTATTATAAAAATAGCCCCGATAAACCAATTGATAAATTATTTTATTTTTTGAAATTTATGTCGAATTACGATCGCAATATCACCCGGTCACCGATATTCTATTTTACCTTAATTTTTACAAAGTGGATGAAAAAGAAATCTAGGTTTAAAATAAAAACGTGTTAAAACATGTCGGTTATGAGATTCAAGCTATGGTTTTGATTTTTAATGGATTGTTTGATATGACGCGACGCTTGGTCGTGTAGCGGCCAGCCCTAAACCGTGTTTGCGATGAACTATCACGGCACGATGGGACGCCTCGATGATGAGTGATAGCAGGCTATCCTCTTGTCTCCTTCACTTGCCCTTTCGTGCCCCCGAAATCCTCCCCGCGCCTCCTGACTAGATAGGGCACGATCGCGGCCAAATCTATCTTGTACGTGCGACCTGTCATAAACAATTAAGCAGCTTGCGCGACAAATTTTCCCATTACTTTTATCATGTAACGAAGATTAGGGTGGATTACATATATAAAAAACTAATGCTGTAAGTAAAGGAAAGCTTTTAAGAGTTTTAAGCTTTTTTCAAAATGTTTCAATTGGTCACGACCCACACTTCAATACTGGCCCCCCGATTGAAAAGTATAAGATAGAATATCATTAAAAGTTTTTTTTTATGAAACTTTATTTCTTTTTCGTCAAAATAATGTATTTTTTTATACTATGTTTTGTAGAATGTATACTCTACGTGTAAAATCTATTTGAACATAAGCGATTCAACAATAACTGATTGTTGTTCAGTCGTATAGTCTCCCTTTTTTGAAAACGTTGTGTATTGCTTGCTGGGTCCATTGTCTGTTGTAGGGTTTCCCAAACTTATTACACAATGGAAAACTTCGCAAATCTGAAACACAGCTTATTTTTTTAGTTGGGTAATTTATAATAATAAAAATATATGTTATTAAATCACTTTATTCATCGATTAATTATTATTAAAACATGTTACATCAAAATATGAGTAAACAAAGCTCTTAGTGGTTAAAAATCTCCACCTGATATGTGACTTTTTTATGTGTAAATTTACCATTACTTGATTTTTATTAATATGAAGTGGAAGTTGGTTAAATGTGTTGCAGCATATATAATATAACCATTCCAAATTTTTGTGGAACACCTATTTAGGTCTCACGGAACACCAGTGTTCCGCGGAACATAGTTTGGGAAACCCTGGTCTATTGGTTAAAATTGTTGGCTTAGATTACAGTACTCAGGGGTTTTAAATCTTAATAAAGATAGTTTTTATACACTGATTTTTCAATCAGCTTATAGATTTCTGTTCAAAAGCATGTATATTTGTAATGCAACGCTTAAATGCATACTGTACTACGTAGAGTACAATTGTGTATTTTTTTTCAAAACTGAAGTCGATTTAATCATGGATTTTTATACCGAATAGTAAAATACAAATAATTCTTTCAATCTTTATATTTTATATTGAGGTGGCAAGATGTCGTTGGTTATAATCTGCAATAAAAAAAAGGAGTCGAAGTTTTAGAAAATCTTGATTTAAGACAATATTTAAATTCACTTTTAACTGTTAAAAATTTGATTTTAGTTTGGAAAAAATATGATTGCCTTCTTTAATACATATTTATTGATTACTAATGATAAAATAACTAGAAAAATAATTTAGATTAAACAAAATGTTGCAATTTAGGTGTGTAATTTTGGTAAAAAATATGCATTCTTTTAAAATGTAAAAAAATATGGATTCAAGTAAAATATACTTCCCAATTGCATGTAAAAGTGCGTGTTTGTTAAACCAGCTGTTGTCTCTGTCTGTAATAACAGAAATACATCAAAACGAATGCGTCATGCTTTTAATGACAGTGAAATTCATTCTATTACAACGAATAAACACGATAAAATAAAACAAAAAATATAATCTAGCAAACTATTTAAGTTATCATGTATTCTAAGCTCAACTGTTATATTTATTACAGTATTTGGATAATTAATTGTAAAACTATTCAATATCGATTGACTCGTAACTATTGTTTCCGGTGTAACGTTTTTTTACGAGAACAAAGCCTATTGCCCAACCAATGTGCGGAAAAGCCCAAATGGTATATCAATCTCGTACCGCTGGCATGGCAACGAAGTATTAGCAGGTCTGCTAGAGCTTTACGATGGCCGATAAGTACGGCATTAATGAAACCAATCTAAGCTTTATAACTAACTATACGCAAAGTCAAAGTAGCTTTTAACTGTAAGCATGCCGTTTACGAGCTTAATCATGATCGTCTTTACACGTCCCTTATTTCCCCGATTGAAAAAAGGTACTTTTATTGTATTTTGATGTATTCAATTTCAAGAATAAAATATGGCGAAAGTGACAGTTCATAGAAGTAGAAAATAGCAAAAAAGTGTAAGGTTCCCAGAAAAAAATAGTGAACTACTCTATAAAGATTGCTGCATCACTTATGTCTTTAATTAAATTGAAGAGTTGATTTTTTATAATATAACATATATGATATATAATAAACAACTGTTAAAATATATTGTACTAATGGAAAAACACCGTCACATACTGAAAAATTCGAGTTTTTAACTGTGATTGCAAAATTAACTAACTAATCAGTATTTATGAGTTTATGTTAATGCTATTAAATTATACAAATTATTGCCGCTTAAATCTCAAATATGAAAACAAAAAAGGCAACAGTTATCATAGATAAATAAAGTTATTTTTACTATTTAAAAAATATATAATATTATGTATGAACTATGAACTATCCAGATGGTGAAACAAACTATCTGGCTATTTTTGAATTTATATTGAGACTAATATATAATGATGGTAGAAAATTTTAAATAAGATTTACTCACATCATGACATTTGGGATCCTGGCGGTGCTATTCTGAAAATTACGATATGATAGTGAATCTTATTAAATAAGATCACACACTAAATGCTTATCTTAAATCAACATGATTTTTTAATTATAACATTTTTATGAAGTTTCTTTTGTAATGATAAAGTAGGCAGCAAGAAACTACGGTATTTTTTTTCCATGCAATTCAATGCTACCAACCCAAAATATTAGATTTAGACAAGTTAGAGCGGCATTTATTGAACATTTTTGTTCTATAAATACCTTCATATTGTATTTTCAACAGTTTTGTGTAAATTTGTTTTTTTTTCGTTGGCTTAATTATTTTTCAGAAAATGACTGGCCTACGCGTTTTTTCTCTACGCATTATGCCTGTCAGCTATTGGGTTAAGCAGAATTATTTTGTTTACTAATACATTTAAGATTGAAATATACAAAAAGCTTGCATGATGAAATCTTCAATATTTATAATACTGGCACGCAATTTTATGAAAAAGTCAGTACGTCGGAACGGGTTAAAAAATACGTACACCAACAAATTAATTATTATTCCTTTTTTTTGCTAATTTTATTATTATGCAAAACATGCAAGTGTTCATAAACAGCACGAACATACATGGGCAATAATAAAAAATGTGTTTTATTAGCGAACCACGAGAAGGTATAATTAATGCCTATTTTATCATGCTAAGCGCAAAGAAGGTAAGTTAAGAATACACACAAACGGTTGGTTTAATTAGGTCACCATTTGATGAAAGCAATCGCTTATTTGAGCGCCGAATTAGAAAAAAATGTGACAAAACTATGGAACTATAATTGCTAATTTACACCGCTTGAATGTGATTGAGGCGTGTACAAAACCCGGTTTTCAAATTACGATATTTTCTAAAGCTCGGTTTTAAAGTTTACAAAAAAGAAAATTTAAATAAAATAACCATGAGATTAAATGCAAAGATGTCGACAAAAAGTGAAATCTTTTGTTTTGGTTTATTCGCAAACCAGAAATAGATTTTACCTTTTATTATTACACCCAATGGTAATGGTGGTCGAGTGGTCAACGGTGTTGGCTTCGGCTACAGAGGGCCCGGGTTCAAATCCCGGTACGGACAGTTTTATAAATTGATTTTTCAATCGATTTATGAATTTCTGTTCAAAGGCATGGATGTATGTGATGTCTTGAATTCCCCCCTCTCACCTTTCCTATCCTATGAACGGGGCGTATCGACAGCGATAAGCTTACCACTAATCCTGTCCTAGCCCAATCCTTCTATCCCTACTCTCTTTGGAAAAAGAGAGGTTGAGCAACTGAGTAACAAGCAGTTCTCGTAGAAACACTTCTGTTGAGATAAACTCCATTAGGAGTCCATATGCTCCACATTGAGAGCGAACATGGTTTAAAAAAAATTGTAATATACATATTTACTCTTCACATTGTTTCAATAGATGTCTTGTCTACACGTGCTAAAACATTATAACCTTCATTCAAAGGAGAAAGCTGGAGTTTTGGCGGCCATTGATTTTCGACCGTTTTTTAATACAATTTTCATAATAAAAGAACAAGGTTCATAATATTGGTACTAAGTAGTTTAATTATGTGTTTTATAGTTAATGTAATTGTTGCCTTTTTATATACTGTATGAACATCATGTTTTATGCCCATATGCCTTTTCAAGGTTACTAAGTATTTTTGGATAAAAATATATAAAAAAAACTATCGAAATTTTGTTTTTTTTGCAATCAAACCCAACCATTGTAAATGGATTTTTTTTATTATTTAAAGGTAGAAAATCATGCATTTAAAGGTTAAAAAAAATAAAGATAGTAAGAAAATTTGACTTGCTCAACTATTTAGTATAAGTCATATTAAGTTTCCTGTATATCCGTATACTGATAATCCACCGTGACGGTCGAATTAAATCCACATCACGTTGCATCCTAAAAAGGAGAATCAAGAATATCCCGTTCTCCATATGATTCGATGTTGCAAATTAATTAAACGTTTCAAAGCAATAATGACAAGAATAATTTATTTTATTGTAGTAATAGCGTTTTTACTAACAAACAATTGAAGAACAGACAGGGATGCGATTTTATTTCCAGCCGAGCCTCTTTTGTTTTTACCGCGTTCGAAATATTCAAGCAATTCAAATATATAAAAAAAGCAATTTGAAAATTCACGTCACGAACGCTTAGGGCAAATCCTCGTGATTTAAAATCGCGTCGAATAATTATTTCAAAAAATCACGTAACACTGAACCGCGAGAAACACGAAAACATTAAAAATAGTGTTTATATACATAGATATTCGCGTACACGTTTTGAAATATATTTCAATAAAATATACGTGTTTTATATTATTTAACTTAAGTACGAAACCAGTAATCCACATAATTAGTTATTAAAATGGATTATTATGAAATCATTCAATATTGAATACAAAAAATATATATTATGTCTTTCTAATCAAGAATTGATTGTTTTCAAAGTAAACAGTGATTGTAGTGAAAATAAAAATTGTGT
Organism: Himalopsyche tibetana; assembly: GCA_030503985.1. NCBI lineage: Eukaryota > Metazoa > Arthropoda > Insecta > Trichoptera > Rhyacophilidae > Himalopsyche > Himalopsyche tibetana. Next base: position 19,382,842 of record JAPJYX010000007.1, read on the forward strand.
TCACTTCTCTTATAGAAAACTATTTTGCAGCAGTTAATTTCATGACAACAAACGAAGCAAATACCATACAATATTTTTTTAACCGATTTATGGGTTTGTTGAGTTTGTGGTTGAGTGATCAACGTCATTGTCTTCAATTAATCGAATTCCAATATAGACAGATTTATGAATTGGTTTTGATTTAATGTCGGTGCTTTAAAAAATATCCCTGTACTCTATCTATCATGAAATTGGAGTTAGTGACAGCGATTATTTAGCCATTTAACCATTAACCATCTTGTCCAAAACGTATCTTTATTTATTTACTTTATTAAAAAAAGAAGTTGAACAACTAAGTAGCAAATTCTCGTTGAAACACTTCAGTTGAGATAAACTTTTCCCAAGAGTCCATATAATATGCTCCACATGGTATAAAATAAATAAAAAGTAATCTAAAAATACCCAGAAAACAATGAATATTTTGAAACAAAAAGACTAACAAAATGTATAATGTTGTCAAATATAGATTTACTTAAATATGAGTTATGATCAGATGGAATGCGGCAGGTGAATTGATGAATAAAAAATAGTCAAGTTTCGTCACTGCTGTTGAAAAATACTATATATATAAATAATTGGTACGAATAGTATAAGAATTCTAGCTTTTAACCATGTCCGATCCCAATGTGATACATATGGATTTCTTACACAGTATATCAGTCACTCAAGCTAATTTTTTTGACGGGTAAATAAAGAATTATTGGGTTAAGAAAAGACTTGTGGAGCATATGGCCGCCACGCGGCACCTCCATGTTTCCCTGTCTCCCGCCAACAGCGTTGCTTCCTCCCATGACATGCCAGCATCCCTCAGTTCCGCCGAGTACATCCTATGGATAGTACCCGACGGACGTCCAGGACGCCGGAATCCCACCGGTCGAAAGAAGGGGCAGGCAGGATTGAGGCTTTCTGGAGGCATCCGCAGCACGTGACCCAGCCAGTTCCAACGTCTCTCTATAACCACTGACGTGACGGGACGCTGTCTTGTACGCTCCCTTATCTCTGAAATCCTCACAAAATCAAACCACCTCACTCCCATTATCCGACGCAAGCATCTGTTTTCGAAGCTCAGTATACGAGTCTTCGTCAGGTGCCATGATTCGCAACCGTAAAGCATTACCGGCAGAATGCAAGCGTTGAACAAGTGGCATTTGGTGTTAATCGAGTACAGCTGTGTGTCCCAGACAGTCCGCATTGAGTTGAATGTGGCTCCAGCCATTCCTAAACGAATGGCGAGCTCGTTTTTTGTACTATCGTCTTCGGGGATATGTACGCCGAGGTATCTGAAGCTGTCAACCCTCTCGATGATCTTTCCCGCGCTGTTAAGGGTCCTATCAGAGTCATGACAGGTTTGGTTACACATCACATTGGTCTTACTAGTATTTTATACTAAATCATAATAAAACACTCATTGAAACTGAATTCATAAACAATACTACAGTATATGATTAATTATATTTAAATCAATTGTATAATAAATATCTTTTTTCGAGAACTACCTACTATTAGATCAACCTCTCTTTGCCTAATCTTTCTCGCTATTTTAGGATTGGATAGGTGTGAATACGTTTTTAGACATCACAAACAGATTGAAAAATGCTGTTTGTACTTGGCCACGGATATAACATAACATTTATAATAGATTTTAATTATTGTCAATAAGTTTTCATATTTTGGATTATTATTTATAAATTATTTTAACATTTTTTTTCAATAATTGTTTGTTATATACTTATGATTATTTATTGGTTTTTTATAAGTAGTTTTGTATCAATATATATATATTTATCAGTTGAAAATGCTCGTGTTGAGCGATCTATTGATCCTAATAAATAATTGTGGAAAAAAGTACAAAAGAGTGTTTCATTACAGTATCTTGCTAGCAAGTAATAATGTCAATGAATACATTAAAAATACTTTCATGAGTAAATATTTTAATAAACTTTCTACTATGAATGTTGGGGCCGCTTGTGCGGCAATATACCAGCATTTACTTTTCACGCAGTTACCTATAGTGCCACTAAATATTATGAAGCATAGTCACAAAGTGGTATATCCGAAGCTTTAAATAGACCCTTTAGCCCTTAATGTACATGCTCTTACAAACAGAAACTATTATTTGTTGTAAACCCCAGGTCAGTCCTTAGGGATTAACCCTCAAATCTACATTGCCGCATTAGTCCGATTGCCGTTTCACGAGCGAACCCCACCCCGCTCTAATGAACGCCTCTTCTGAGAACCGCTTCGCAAAATGCTGGATAGATCATGTTGTATTAACTGAAAGCTGCATGTTTACCAACCGCACGATAAATATACTCGTGCGGACTACTTCTGCCATCTGTGTTTAGTGTGCAGGCATTTAAACTGTTTTTTTTTGCTTATCAAATCTATGGAGCTTTCAAAGTCAAAGTTATTCGAGTCTCCTTCATCGCTAATATTTTGGTCATTTACATTCCTTTACCTTCGTTGCCGAAGGAAGGGCGTGATCGCTACAGAGGTGAGCAATCCTTAGTGAAGTCAGTTCACGGGTACACTGCGTACATTAATTTTCAAATCACTTATATATTTACCTTTTTTTAAACGTTCGAAATCTGTTCTTTTGGAAAATTGAGAATCTCGAAATTCCAGTATTACAAAAAGGATCCAGGACTAAATAACCTATCCTAAACATATTGCAATAAATATGAGTCTTTTAGTCCGTGTATGTCCGCTACCAATGTGAAGAAGAATATGGCCTCTTAATTGAGATACCTTGACAGAAGTTTTGCTATGAGAACTGTTTGTTAATCAGTCGCTCAATCTCTCTTTTCCAAAGAGAGTATTAGGATAGAAGGACAAGGCTATGACAGGATTGGTGATTAATTGATCGCTACCGCTACACCCAGTTATTGAAGGATCGGAAGGGTGGGAGGGAATATTTAGACATCACAAACACGACCGAAAAAATGCTATTCGTACAGGGACTCGAGCCTGTGAGGTCCGGCACGTAAGCCAACAACGCTAACCGCTGCACCATAAAACCCGACGAAATATTGTATATATTATTACTATGAAACCTTAAAATCTGAAAACATTTTTGATTGAAATAATATAATTTGTTAATTTTTATAATGCATTATAAAAAAAATAGCAACTTTAATGCACTTTTGATGGTCAAATCAAATTTGTATAAAATGTAAAATAATATAGTCTAAATTTAATGTCAATTACTAAGTTCTGCTTTAGAACCAAATTAAATGCAAGAATGTTGACAGGCGACACTGCCGACTTGTAAATTCTAATTCTAATAGAGTGGAGTGGGCTACACAAATTATGTTTAATTATTTTTAATTACGTCACGTAAAATCATATTTATGAATTTTCTTATGTGTGTGGGTAAATGTTGATGAAATGATTTTTGCTGTCGATTAATAAGCCAACATTGTTCAACTGTGTTTTCAATTAAAATTTCAAATGTTAAAAATTGACATATAAATCTTGCGACATCTGGTGGCAAAATATGCAAATTGTTTTTGTTTATGAAATATGGTATTTTAAAAATTATCGTAAAACATGATTGTTGCAAAGGCATTTTATATTGTGAAGCAAACCCATTTTATTTACACTTCGAATAATGATTCTATATACATCAATATGGGATAGTAAATACTATGTTACAATTAACTGTCAGGTCAAATCAAATTTTCTGTTAGGTCTTAAGTTTGTACAGCCTTCCATAATAGCATTTAGTTGTGGAGGTGTAGAAAGGTAACCCTTAGAATCTATCAAATTCAATCTCTTACAAAAGAGAATCTTATCTCTTCATAATATTAACACCATTTTGTACTTAAGTTGTTAAGTGCGATCATCGAGTGATTGTGAATTGTTACTATAAGTAAACTATTCATATCCAATTAAAAATCTTGACCCATTATATTAATATTTACATATTTGTCCGTATTCTGCCTAGAAACGAAGTTAAAAATACTTGTTTTAATATATTTACTTAAAATAAGTATTTTCAACTTCGTTAAAAGCGTGTGAAACGGTCTACACCAAGGGTGAGGAACCTTTTAATTTCTAAAGGCAACATTCATTTATCTGATTCAACGCAGTAAAGACACCCTCCCTTTTTTCGACTGTTGAACATATAAATGGTTAATAACGCTCTATTTACAAACAATTGCGTATAATTTTTTGATCAAAGTGAATATTTTGATCAAGCCAAAAGGCCGCAGGCGGCGTTAAGGTCGCAAATTCCCCTCCACTGGTCTACACTCTACAGCAGTGATGCACAACCTTTACCTTCTAGCGGGCCGCATAAAACAAATTATCGTGGATTCGGGCCGCAAAGAAAAAAATATATTTAAAGTACGCTCAATCCTCTTTTGTACAGAACTTATGTACGTTCCATGTAAAACAGCCTTAAAATCGTGTAACAAAGATGAAGTGAATTTAGATAAATGAGTAATAGGTTCCATTATATTATTTTGACCGTGTTATTTCAAAAATAAATAAGCCATGCAAAAAAAGGATTTGCTTATTAAAAATTGTTCCATTGTGAAATAGTTTTGTTTCATTTATATGCAATTCACAAGTAAAAAAATCTCTATTTGCTTTTTTTTTTGCTGAATTGGATTAAGCAAACAACGATGATAGAGACAGTATCAAAGCCAAATGTTTTATCGTTCGATACGAGACGATATTATTATTTTTTGCTTAAGTCATTGTGAGTTTACGGCGAAAACAGTTGCGCTACTGTACTCAAATATCACTTATCACTGGAAAGGTGTAAAGCATGGAATTGTCTCATAGTTTTCACTGTCAAGTATCATGCATTTCAATTTGTTATGATGATTGCGAGAGGGATCCAGCAAAGTTGGTAGGGGATGGCGTTCATTTGTCAAAACATCAAAATTGATTGAGCCGATCAATCCAGCTGAAATTCTTGGTTTAAACACCAGCGCATTTTGGAGATATAATTCCATCCCGCAATAAGTGAGGCAATTACTCAAGAGTGAAGGGTGAAGAAATGAATGCCGGGATAACCATCTATGGCTGGGGGATGTATGACACCCTCCAATGGAAGTGCGTGTTATCATTTTCATACAATCTCCGATTACAGCCGCAACAATTATTTACAGAGTAAAGCCACGCCATTGAATGTTAGCATCAACAATTTTATAAAAAAACAGAAAAAAAACTTTATTTATTTTTAATTTTAATTCAATTGAATAAACTTTTTAACTGTTGTATTGTGTATTATGTTAAGAATGGCCGTGGAGACGTGGAAATAAACCCACAACTCCGAATCCAACTCCGGATTTTATTTTATTTTATAGTGTTTGCTTAAGAGTTAGAGTTTTAAATGGCTCCAACCCAAACTCAATAGCCCTGGTTTTTGCGTGAATATCGTTATTTATTTAACAATTGTAAAAATTCATGTCAACAATTATCAAAAGTCTCATTTAGACCAACCGAGTACTCGACAGAGAAATAATATTGACAGAGTAAAATATTGACTGTCTGTCTATACGTGTATTTAAGTTTTTTTGGCGATTCTGTTAATTTTTATGTGCATTTCGTTCGATTCAAAATCGTTCAAACGTCTGTCTATTCACGACTTGGGATAAACGCAGTGTTTAAGGGTAGCTTTTCAACGTATTTATTATTTATTTAAAGTGATAAAATGTTGTGGATATGGATAAAGATTGGTTGCGAAAAAATGTTGATGTCTGCATAAATTTGATTTTTGCCAATTTTTAAAAGCCAGGTTAATAAAAGATAATTAATCATTTATTTAAGTAACTGCCTGTTACTTCATAAAAATAATTCAGCATAAAAATGTATAGTCATGCATTTTTTATTTGTTAAAAAAGCAAATCAGTGCACATCGTTGATTAAAAACAATGTCATAATTTTTATGTTACATTTTAGCGGGAAAAATCAACATTGGAAAAGTGTTTATTATGTAAATTAATTAAATTTGCATCAATAGCGTGTTTGTTGTTGCAAACGTGCGTGCGTCCATCAAATATTATTGAAAACTTGTTTACATTACAAGTTAACAGTAGTGTAAACTTAATTCTGTTAAATAATTCGCCAAAAAATATTTATTTTCTCGTTATTTTGTTAAAAAATATTTTAAGCAGATGCGATTTTATTTCGTTCTTCTTATCTTTAACCTTTTTAACGCGGCTAAAAATATAGAGAATATGGTCCGTGCGCGACACCTTTTTGGAAAAATTGTTACTACCATTTTATATCATAAATATAGATTTAAATATGTTTTAAAATGTACAGAAATGTAAATTGACATTTAATATATTTTTTAAAATGAGGAAAAACATATTTTTTTCGATAGTTTCGGTATAATGGTGAAAAAATCATTCTTCATAATTGTATGATTATGGATTAAGTTGTTGAGATTTTACATGCGAAACTGAGAACACTGCGCCACTATTCTTTCTTCGAGGCAGCCGCGACGCCCATATTACTGTATGTAATCGTATTTTAACACTAATTGCATAAAATTATCTTTCCAATCAAGCCAATACAACCAGTACGACGATTCTCTGTGTTTCCTTTAACAGTTCTATATCGCTTAACATCACCTTTTTACAACTTTACATTTTTATCCATGTCCGCTCCTAATGTGGAGCATATGGCCTCTTAATGAAGGTATCTGAACAGAAGTTTTTTCTACGAGAGTTGTTTGTTACTCAGTCGCTAAACCTCACTTTTTTCAAAGTGAGTAGTAGGGAAAGAGAGATAAGGCTAGAACATGATTAGTGGTTGACTAGTCGCTATCGCTACACCCAGCTATTAAAGGATCAGAAGTATGGGAAGAGAGGAAATAATGTTGATTTACATCACAAGCACCCAGTCTTCGATCGCAACTTTGAATTGAATAAATCTCAAATTCACTCTGATCTGACCGGGAATCGAATCCAGATCTGCGTGATCGGTAGAGCAAGCTCTAACCATCTGGGCTACGGCAGACGACACAATTTCATGCATAACTTAATTTGATATTTGTTGAGAAAATTTAATTTAAACTTCATTTGATTAACTGACGTTTAAGCTATATTTATTGACTAAAATAAAAATGATCAACGCTGTTTTGTTAAGTTGAAAACAATTCGATAATGTTTAATTGAATTTTGTAGAAGAAACGTTTAGATTATATTTAATAGATATATCAAACACATTGAAAATCAAGTAACCTAGTTTTTGCATCGAGTTGTCCATATATACTTTGATACATTTTTTACACGTGTAAGCAAAATAACACTTCATCTTACAAAATACTAGGAAATGCTGCCCCAGTTTCTACCCTGTGTAATTTATTTAATTCCCAGTGGTGGGCAGGTGTAAATTTCCAGTTGACTAGTTTACACAAACAAAATAATTTTAGTTAACTACACATCGGAAAGCAACTCTCAAGCTTTGACTGTAATAACAATTTAATATTTTTACCAACCGCGTGAACTTTCCAATGATAAGTTGTCTTTGACACCAAATGCAATTGAAAACTGTTAAAGTAATTAGAGTTTTTTAACTTTCAAAATCAGTGCTACCTTGAGTTTATATTTTAAATTATTCACTTGAATTTGCAATATTGTAGATCAGGGTTCAAACGTTTTCGACAATAGAACATTTCACAAATCAGAAAAATTTAACGAAAGACTTTTGTTGTTTTAAAACTATGTAAGTGTTCACGGAACACCTTTTCATGTACCGTGGAACGAAGTTTGGGATAGATAACCCTGCTGTAGATCAACATTTTACTTGAAAACATCGTGCTATTTGAAAACTTAACGGCGTAAAAATAAGCATGGACATAGCTATTTGACAGTGTAAAGCTGACACCGCGAATGTCAAGAGAGAGGTTGACGTATTATATGTTAAAAAATATTTCTTAGACTGGCTTAAAAATCATTTTGACTGGTATCGTATTTTCAAAAGCATTCATGGCGAGACAGTGAAAACTGGTTTACGGAATTTTGGTAAAATCTGAACGACTAGAACTTTTTTCGTATGTTCAATTGAAGTAAGAATGCTTTTAAGGATCTTTTCATTGAAATCTTACACAAAGAGGAGCAGGTTCTTAAGTTGTCTTTTGAAAAGATCACCACATATTTATGATGTCTCCACGGTATACGTAAGGCAAGCAAATCTTCTTGTGGAAATCTTATTGTGCAAATTATTTATTTTTTATTATTTTTACTGGTGCTTCTATATCAGTAGATAAAGTCATTATACCTGAAAAAATAGCATTTGAAAAAAAATGTTTTTTTATATATTATAAAACAGAAGTCGGCAAACCTTTTTCATAAAGAAGGAAGATGGTAAAAACTTTGAACTTGACGAACCAGGAATAAAATAAAAGATATTTATTTCAATGATTATACTTCGATTGATAATGCTTGTCGTAAGCAAAAGTGGTTCTGATAATATTAAATAAATGTCTAGTAAGTATAAAATACTTTTTTGAATATAATCCCTTTCCTCTAATACGTGGCGAGAAAAATTTGCTAACCACTAGTTCTGTTCTAGCCTCTAGACTTCTACCCTTAATCTATTTAAAAAAAGAGAGTTTGAGAAACTGAGAAATAAACTCATTTGAATGCCATATGTTCATTAGGGGTAGAAACGGATTAAAAACATAAAAAACGTCTAATTTACTATAACTTGCGACATATTTATTCTGCTCCTACAAGGAAATATAAGCTGTCTATTTTTCTTGATAATTCTATATATTGTCTTGCTATCGTATCTACATTTATGAGAATTACAGAAAAAAACATATATAGGCTAAACTAAAAGGTGTTTGTCTATAATGCGGTGAAGTTAAGAGGTAAATTTATTTATGTATAAACAACAAATAACAAATTACTTTAATAGGAAAGGTTTTTTTTTTATTAAAAAATTGTTTCTACAAAATAAAATCTTTTAAATTTGCGTAGACTATTTATCTAATAATTTACAAGATTTCACGTATTTAAGATCAATTAAGAAGCGAAAAAAAGCAAGAGAGTGCTTCAAATATGTATTGGATTCAAACACTATTCACAAAGAATAAAATATTTAAACAATCTCATATATTTTCGGATAGAAAGTACCAACCATAAAACATTAACAGTCGAAACATAGTAATACTAATTATTAATTTACATATTTATGTCATAAATAACAGAAATATCCTAATATTCATCAGCTAGACATATAAATTGTTTTTTTTGCCGTCTGGCATCTGAAATGTCAAAGCTTTTGAATACAAATTAAAACAATAATAAATTCATAGAGAATTTTAGTGGTCATGTATCCCTAACGTTCAAGTACACTGCAACTATATCAGCCATTTTATCTATTAAAAATGTTGGTGCATGTGGTTTTTTGTGTTAGTTAAGTCAGCTGTTTTATTTGCAAACGCGATAGTGTCATAATAAATTAGGCGGGATAGTGCGTGTCCCAGGATAAATTGTTCTACTGAAATTAATATATGTATTTCACAACACAAAACACGGAGAATTTTCGCCGACTCACTCCATAATAATTATTTATAAAATAAATTATGTAGTTATTATATTTACGTGAGCAAAGTTTTTTTTATCATGGCAATAAAATGATAGAGATTCAACGAATTAAAAATTATTAAGAGCACAAAACTCCCTTTTTACACAATAATAATAATATTGTGACAAAAAAGATGGAAAAAATCGAACATTCATTTAACAATGCGTAAAAGTAATTTGGAAATTCCTACATCTCTCCTATGTACTTTCTACTCACGTGTTTTGACCGCTTGGATGGCTCGTTACCAAGAGTCATACAAGGAACTCACAAGAAAAACAGTCACAGCTTTCTTTGTTTTTTTTTTAATAAACTGAGGTACAATAAGCAATAATGAATTTTATTCTTTGATATCCTGAATTGATTTTTATATAAGGAAACCTACCCACCATTTTTTTTTTATTTAAGTATATTTTTTTACATGGTTTTATAATGCTATTATTTTTTTTTTTTTTTTTGGATATCAAATTTATGGAGCTTCAAGTACCAGGACGCGCTAACGTCAAGGTTCTTCTAGTCTCCTTCATCGATAAAGTGTTTGAAGAATTGTAAATTGCATCCCCTTACCATCGTTTGCAGACAGAAGGGCGCGATCGCTACAGAGATAAGAAGTTCACGGGAACTCTATATGCACTATTTTGCAAATCACATTCTATATGCACAAACCTAGGAAACCATTTTGAAAATATACCAGAAAAGAAATTATTGTATATATTTGTAATATATATATATTTGTAATATATATATATTTGTAATGTATATTTGTAATAAATATATATATTTGTAATGTAAAATACATTTTTTTAAATAATTAATAAAAGTATTACAATTATACTCAATACAATTGAAATTTGTAGTATGTTAATAATGTCAGTATGATTAAATAAAAAATGAATTTAATGTTTACCTTTGTTATGAAATTAAATATAAATAAAACAGTAAACATTTTTATTTTTAAATTTTCATCAAATTGCGGACATAATTGGAGTTGTAATAAAAAGTACAGCCAAATAAAATAAGCTTCGAACAATAAACAATGAAGGTAATTTTGTTTGAAATAAATTGAAGCATGTAGGAAAAAGCGTTTTAGCCAAAAGTTTTTTTGTTTAATAATATAAAAAATAATAAAAGCTTCAGGGATGATGGTTGAAATCATTTTATTAAAATGAAAAGTTTCTATGAAGCAAAAAAAGTGTTTTAGGTTATTTTCCGCACATAAAAAATAAAAATAATTTGAAATAGAAATTTCCCTTTTACAAATCTCAATACACTGTGTCAAGCAAACTACAAAACTATTTTAGCAGCAAGTAAATGTTTTTTCAATACCTTGAATTATAAGGAGTCAATAAATCAAAACTGGTTCTGGAGTATTTCAATAAGAATAAATATTTTGCATTACAGCTAATGCCAATGGGCCAAATATTTTAAAGTTGAAAGATCATTCGAGAAAAACTCGATGAGAATTTTATTCTAAGTCACTCGAGACAAATTGAGAACACAAACATCTTAGGTCTCAATTTTGAATTGAAAAATTGACATTGACCTTACCGGGAATCGTACCCAGACTCACCTGATCGGTAAAGCAAGCTCTAACCAACTAAACCACAGCAGGTGTAATCTAAAACGTAAACTATTAAAAATATAAATAAAAAATTCGTGTTATTTGCGTTTCCACAAAGATTTTAAATTCACTTTAACCCTTCCCATACTATTCAAAAAAAGCACAAGCTCCTGAGCTGTGTATCCGTTACACATCAGCGAAACGGGAGTGAATCATGACAATTATATGTAGTACTGCTGTAGTAGTGTTATATAATTGTCATGATTCACTCCCGTTTGCCTGATGTGTAACGGATACACAGCTCAGGAGCTTGTGATTTTTTTTGCATAGTTAGAGAAGGGTTAAAGAAGTTTCAGTAAAATTTAACGAACATGTTTATTACTTTGTATAAATCATTAATGTTACGGTATTTTTTTGGAAGCATGAACAAGTTGAAATAGAAAAATTCAATTTATTAAACTATTGATTAAATTAAAATAATTATTTACCAAATTAATATACAAAAAAAATATTTTTATCTCAAAGAAATATTATAGTATGTTATGTAGCTTGATTATACAAAATCGGGCTTCCATAATGATCAACAAAAAAGCTTTTTCAAAGTTATTTTGGCTGTGACGTGTCACGTGTAATAATTCATATATACATTCGACTATTAGAGAAGAATGGGTCACTTGATAGCCTTTAAGCTGTACACGTGTCGAAAAGAAAAGCGTAGAGAATCCGTAGCACGCTACCGCCTTTATGAAATATGCTTAGTGCTACGGCAATGAAAGCAAAAATTAAATTATCCATTTTTAACCTCTACGAGCCGTCGTCTCTGATTTCACGCCTGCAAAAGTATTCCCTTATGACGTTTCCACGTGTACATATGTAAGTTGAATACCGAATTGGGCCTTTTTTTACTATAAAAAAAGCTCTCAGACATTAAGAATATACAATGAAAAAACTTTAAAATGGTGGCTTCTTCGTACATGAGAGGTGGTATTAAATTTTTATGTGGTAGAGTATTATTTTTTATGTCTTTTTTACAGGTTAATATGTAATGTGTTATCTAAGGTCATGAAAACATTAAAAAGTCTAAAATATGTATTTTTTTCCACTTAATCTTATTTTATAGTTTGTGCCCGATCTAATCCGGTATTGTCTATCACCAGCTAAGTAAAAAAAAAATGTAAAGAGAGCTGGTAGTTAACACCGTATAATGAAATAATGTACAGGAGCTGACAAAATGTTTACAAATATGTATTGTAACGATGTATTGTATAACATATAATTTTATACATTTGCATTTCGTTGTTGTATGATGCCTTTAATGAAAAACAAAAAAAATGTTAGGATAACAATAAATTTATATGAAGACCAAATTAAAAACCATATACACTCTGTGAGTTGAAAGGTATTTCGGTTGACTCTATAATATTTTAAGATTTCGACTGAAGGTGCTTGGTGGAATTTCAATATTAAATTTGAATGGTTCAAATAATGTACATTCACACATCAGTCTCACGTCAGTTCAAGTTCATCCGTGCACTTGAACGCCTGAAGATGCCGAAAATCGAAACCCGTGTCGTTAGTAATAAAACTTGTGTGAATGTACATAATTTGAAAGATTCAAATTTCTTTGATATTTTTTCACCTTATTACAATGGAGTTCTACCAAGTAAATACCAATTCCATCAATATTCTAATAGAAGGTTTTTTACGCAAACTGCTTGTTCCTCAGTTGTTTATCATATTTTTTTAAGACAGTGGAAATAGGACAGGGCAACGAAAGGACTAGTGATTTACTAATCTCTCTTGCTACGTCCTGTTTATTTTAAGATTGGAAAGGTGGTAAGAGAATTTTTACGCATCACAAACACCCATGCCTTCGAACAAAAAAGGCTGTTCGTACTGGGAATCGGACTCGTGAGATCCGTTACAGAAGGCAATAAGGTTTGACCACTGCGCCACGGACTCGATCCAATAGTATTAAAATTTACTAAAAACAGAGCCTATAGAAATAATCAGGGCTGTAGAGTCGTGTAAAAAAAAGACGACTCCGATTGCGACTCCGAGGAAAATTTTCAATAATTTAATTTTAACCTATATATATATCGACTGTGGAAAGGAAAAAGGACGTAACCCACACAAATCAAATTGTACAGGAGGCGCAAAAAACGTGTTTTGATGATTTTAAGCCATATGCAAATTATGAATTATACACAACCTTCAAGTGCACGGAGACTTCTAAACTGGTGTTTAATTGACATAATCTAATATTTATTTAAGAAATTGTCCAGGAAAAACCTTTATTTCAGTCTTTTTTCTTGGTTTTAATTTTTTACAAAGTCATCTTTTTCAAACTTAAAAGCATAATTTAGATACTAATTCGGAATTTTTAGATTCCATCCTTTTGATAGAACGTGTATCATGTTTGATACATTGTGATTATCGAAAAAAACTTGTTTTGAAAAAACTGTGGGTTACGTCCTTTTTCCTTTCCACAGTTGATATGTATACCATCAGATCATCTTTAGTCATGAAATGTCAACACTTTTAACTATTTTGATGTGACTACACGTCATTAAATATATTTTTTCAAAAAAAAAACGAGCCGCTCATTTTTCACGACTCCGACTCCACAGCCCTGGAAATAATCAATCAATTGCTTTGGTAAAAACTTGGTATACGTATAAACAATGTAAAAATGTGTATTTACTCATAATAAATGTCGTGTTTCTTAAAGCTCCTTCCAGAGATTTTTGCTATCTTACACAATGAATTAGTTGTTTTCAAATTAGAATTTAATTATAAAATAAGAGTTTTTTTCGCAAATAATTGATGCCGGTTCAATGCCAAACCCATGTCCGATTGCTCGACGTCGTCAACAAATATTTTAATTACTTTTTAACTTGTTAGATCTATCTGTCATGTTTCTATCGTTTGAAGTGAGAAAATATCCCGATTTATAATTTTCGAAATTTGGCAGCCCTGTAGGCATGCCAAGTTTGAAATATTTTCTTAGAATTTACTGTGAAGTCTATATAATAACGACGAAAATATTGGAAAGAATAATATAAAGTTTTAAATACAAAAACGTGTCGGAGTCAACTTTATTATAAACGAAATACAAAATGCCACCGCGCCGGTATAAAGATTTATTGTTTAGAATAAAACTCACAAAAAGGTGTCCTTTTCGTTTCCCTTCTATTATTATCGCGTGAGCTAGAAACTTTATGGCATCCCCAAAGAAGAGTTTTACTCAATATGTCTCAATTAAAATTCAAAATTAATTCCCATAAGGGTCATTTTATAAAAGCCGTTTCTCACTAAGCTCATTACTATTTAATCGATCAATTTATCTTATTTGAAGAGAAAATGGAATTGTCAGCGTAAGGGAAGTTCTAATTGAAATAATAATAGATAAATATACCCTTGGAGCGCTCGCGAGAAAAGATGGAATTTTTGGAAGGTTGTATATATTGTAATTTTGTCAACATAATTTTAAGCAACATATTTAGGTAAAGTTTTCCAGAATACTGAATTTATGAATTTAACTAACGTTATCTGGTTCCAGACATTCGTATAATAATATGTTATTCCTATAATGAGTCCAACTATTTAATATCAATTTTATAACCAAAAGTAAAATTAAATGATTTTCTCCCGTTGCCAATCTCTCTCTACCCTGTAGACTATTGGCCAACGCTTTCGTGTGCTTTCGTCGTGTAAAGTTGAATAAATGTCTTTAATGATTAATTTTAAATCGATTTGTAGGTTTCTTCAGGCATGTTCTATTGGGAGACTATATATTTTAAATGTGGAAAAAAAACATTTTGTAGTTAATTTTTGTAAAAAAAAATATTAAAAACATAAAAACTTAAGCAGTGGTATTCCCGCGTGCAAAGCACTCATTTATAATGATTTGAAAATTTCAACACGATCACTTTTTGAGTATACGAACCGTCCACTACAATCACGAGTTGAGTATTTCATACTGTGCCAAATGAGTGCTTTATTCGAAGGAACAGTCCTATTGATTATTTAAATGCATTCAAATTAAAGTTTATGTGATAAAATGGAAGCACTAAGTAGTTATATTTATGTTGTCTTTGCAAATAAAAGTGGAAATAAGTACAGAGAAGTGTTGTGTTTTTCTTTATATAATGCCTTTCCACCTAGTATTGACAGTTTCACTACGTTGTCAAAACTTGCTTAGGATATTTTTTTATCTATACATACTTACTGAGAAGAGGTAAAGACACTAACATATCGACTGTGGAAAGGAAAAAGGACGTAACCCTCAATTTCCCAAAACAGCTTTTTTTCAATAATAACAATGTATACAACTTGACACACGTTCTATCAAAAGGATGGAAGCTGAAAATGCCGAATAAGTATCTAAATTTAGCTTGTAAGTTTTAAAAAGATGACCTTGTAAAAAATTAAAACCAAGAAAAAACACTGAAATAAAGGTTTTTCCGAGACAATTTATTTAATTAATATTAGGTTATGTCAATTAAACACTAGTTTAGAAGTATCCGTGCACTTCAAGGTTGTGTATAATTCATAATTTGCATATGTCACATAATCATCAAAACACGTTTTTAGCGCCTCCTGTACAATTTGATATATGTGGGTTACGTCCTTTTTCCTTTCCACAGTCGATATTGTTGAAGCATAATGACCTAAATTTAATTGTTCAATCCGATAATTTCAGATTGAGTTGTCCTTGGAGAAAACATATAAAAGATTCTTAAAAAATCTAAAAAATCTTTAAATTGTAATGGTTTATAACTGTTGTAACTGAGTGAGCTTTTATTATATATATATATATATATTTAAACCATGTCCGCTCCCAATGTGGAGCATATGGACTCCTAATGAAGTTTATCTCAACAGAAGTGTTTCTATGATAACTGCTTGTTACTCGGTTGCTCAACCTCTCTTTTTCCAAAGAGAGTAAGGATAGAAGGATAGGGCTAGGACAGGATTAGTGGTAAGCTAATTACTCTCGATACACCCCGTTCATAGGATAAGATGGGTGAGAGGGGGGAATTCAAGACATCACATACATCCATGCCTTTGAACAGAAATTCATAAATCGATTGAAAAATCAATTTATAAAACTGTCCGTACCGGGATTTGAACCCGGGCCCTCCGTAGCCGAAGCCAACAATGTTGACCACTCGACCACACAGGCGGTAAATTAACATATAAGAAGTTATTACCGCAACGCCATTTATTCCAAGCATGTGTCAAATTCAATCAATAAAACATTGTTTGTATTCAAGAGATTGTCACTATAAACATTCCATCATTTAGTGTTAACTGTCAATTCTAGTTGGAAAGACATTATATGTTTTTTTACAATCAACAAGTATTTGTTTTGTACCTGTTTCAAACCAGTAGTTATTTGTAAGTTGTTCTTAAAATTTTAGTTGTGGATAAATTAATTAAAACTTTAATTTGTTATCTCATTTCTTGTTAAAAATTGGTTCATAAATAAGATACCTTGTTTTACTTAATTTTAAAATAATAACTCTGTTTGAATTTTCTTTTATCAGTGCTGAAAACGAAAGAAACATATTCTTATAATATTAATTGTATTCATTATTCTAAAATAAAAATGTGATTATTTTTCTAAGTAAAATCTGCTAAGCTGTCCTTTTTCGGTTATGTATAATATGATGTATGTAATATGAATAAATAATAAGACAACAAAACGATTTTTGTTGTCTTATTTTGATTGTTTACAATACTTTACGTAATTTCCGTTGAAAGTTTATGAGGTATATCAAAAATATAGCTCTTCCGAGCTGTGATAGCCAAATTTTATAGAAATAAAAGTCAGTATAAAGAATGGAGCGGCATAAGTATTTAATAAGTGTGCCGAAAGAAAATCTTGCGTAGGAAATATATCACCGAAAGCATATCTTGGCTGGGGAAATTTGTGGATTCGAGCCAAAGTGATTTTGTTTATTTCACTTGCCTAAAAATATGTTTATAAAACTTTCGAAAAAACACCAGTATTGTTTTTTTTATGGAAACATTTAAAAAAAATATTTTCATCAAAATTTTATTGCTGTCTGTATGAAAAGACGTTGGGAAAATGAGAAAATCTATTGACAGAAAAACCTGCGTCTCAGTGTTACCGAATTCTGTTTAATATATGGGTCGGCTTTGTGGAATAAATGAAAAAGTGTTTCATCAGTTTCGTTGTACCACGCGTGAAGAGGAAGGATATTATGGTCTACTGGTATATAAAAAAACACGATGTAATGACGACATTTTGAAAGAAGCGGTATATTGGATTTATTAGATATATAATTAATATGTCAAAGTCAATCGTAACCAATAAAACATTATACTACACAATACAACAATGTCCTCATAAATAATGTTAACATTTTTAGTAATAATTGCAAACTAGTTATAGTTGTCCGTTACCAAAGGTCAGAGGCAAAATGCTTTACTGTGAATGCAAAAGTTTTGGCTTTAATATAATATATTATGGGTAATCGAGATATCTTTGCTTACTGAAATTGAGTGATGACCAATGTTCCATCTCGAGATGTTAGCTGTGTGAAAAATTCAAAAGCTGCGCGAACCAATCCAACGAAAGCGCGGCATAGTTTTTCTTTTAAAAATATATTTGATATATATAAAAAAAGTGTTTTTTTCGTTTTGATTTTTATAACAAAAAATATTATCATTTGATAATTTATAAATAAATACTTTTTATTAATGAGTTTAGTAACGCGCGTGCAGCTTTGAGGGATCATTGGTGATGACGTAAAATTTGACTGGGAAGTAAGAATATACCAGGCATATTATGATCCTGATGCTATTTCCTTTATGAATTCTGTTACCTGTGAAAAATTCAAATTAATACCTAAGTAAGTGAAAGTAATACCGCCTGTGCGGTCGAGTGGTCAACGTTGTTGGCTTCGGCTACGGAGGGTCCGGGTTCAAATCCCGGTACGGACAGTTTTATAAATTGATTTTTCAATCGATTTATGAATTTCTGTTCAAAGGCATGGATGTATGTGATGTCTTGAATTCCCCCCTATCACCCATCCTATCCTATGAACGGGGCATATCAGGAGCGATTAGCTTACCACTAATCTTGTCTTAGCCCTATCCTTCTATCCCTTCTCTCCTTGGAAAAAGAGAGGTTGAGCAACTGAGTAACAAGGAGTTATCGTAGAAACACTTCTGTTGAGAGAAGCTTCATTAGTATTCCATATTCACCACATTGGGAGCGGACATGGTTTAAAAAAAAAGTGCAAGTATAAGTTTCAAAATCATACTACAAGTGTGTGAAAATCAACTTTAAATAAGAATTTTACGATCACTTTTAGGGTGTTCATTGTCAATACTTGGTAGAAAGGCATTATATTAAAAAAAAAATTGCACAAATTCCTAGTATTATATATTGACATTTGGACTGGTTTCGCTCATAACGAGCATTATCAACTGATGATTTTTTATTTTTATAAATTTTATTCTTTTATCAGTTGAAAATGCTTATCATGAGCGAAACTAGTATGATATTATTAAATAAAAGTGAGAGTGAGAGAAAAATCAAAACACAAGATTTGAATTAGCTGACTGAATGTCATTCAGTATGGTATAAAATAAAATCGATAAACGTTGAATAGGCTGACATTTAGTGACTAGGTTTTCCGTACTTAATAAAAATAATTTTCTTTTTTCTAAAATTAGTCAAAGAACTTTTAGTTCTCCTAAAAATTAAAGTAAAACTCGCTTGGCCGTGTTTGATATTGGAAGCTTTATTTATTTCATATCCCATTGGCATTCAATGAGACCAAGCAAAGTTTGAACATGCTTTTAATCAACTTGATAAGGCAAAAGGATTTTTCAAATTCTGACTGATAATTTTTTTTTCAGATCAATGGTGTCTTGATGAAGCGATGACGTCAAGATATGAAGGGAGATAATGTGATGGAGGTAATAAATTTAATTAAAAACGATAGTTCTTTTAAATGATAATATTGCGAGCCGAGAACTCAAAGGTTTTGAGTGTATTTATTGCGATACAAAAACAACAATTAGATAGTCTTCCAAGTACCCACAAATGGCATTCATTGTTACATTTGCTTTGCCGAAAATCTACTCTTAAAACCTTGTAGTTTTCGGGTCGCAATAAGTTAAATCGAGCGAATAGTGGCTGTCACTCCAAGGTTGTATATATGTATCTTTACTTCTTAATGTGTTCACTTATTCAATTCTTAGTCAAAAGGCATTCATTTCATTAAAAAAAAAGTATTCTTGCATTAATTTCACGTTGCTTATTAAAACTCAGCAAAACCAGTCCTGATTTAAATAAATAATATAAGAATAGAAAAAAAAGTGTTTCATTTTTTAATATCTTTTTTATCTACATACTATCTATATATATGCTTCCTATTCGGAGCATATGGCCACCACAGGGTTTCTCCAAGATTCTTTATCTCCCGCTAGTCTCACTGCTTCCTTACGGGTCATCCCAGTGTTGTAGATTTGCCGAATATGTCTTGTGGACGGTTATTAGTGGTATTTTAAGACGACGGGATCCACCTAGTTGGCATCTGTTTTCCAAGCGCAGTATACGGTTACTCTTGCGCTTTCGTAAGGTGCCACATTCGCAACCGTAAAACACAGCCATGATGGATGCGTTGAATTGGTTATGGCCGAGCACAACCGAGAGTCCAAGATTATCGCATTGAGTTAAAGGTTACTACAGCTGTCCCCAAATGGATTGGGATCTCTTCACGCGGATTGTCATCTTTCGTGATGTGTACCACCACTAACTATTTTTTATCATTCTATGTCTACTCTAAAGTGTTTCTACGATACCTAATTGTTACTCAGTAGCTCAACCTCTCTTTTTATCTAAGAGAGTAGATATAGATAAGAAAGATTAACACAAGGAATAGACTTATGGTTAGTTAATCGCTGTGGCTACGCCACGTTATTACAAGATTCTAGGATAAGAAGAAATTTTAAGAAATTGCAAACATCCAAGGTTAAAAACCAATAAATCAGTTTGAAAAATTTTCTTCGTACTGAGATTCGAACCCGTAAAATTCGTTAAGGAAGCCAACAATTTTAACCAATGCACTACGTACCAAACATATACATGAATATCTTTACCCTAATAAAATTTCTAGAAACAAAATCTGTACCCTAAGGCAGAAGAGAATTATTAAGATGGTCTCATCATTTTTAATTTACGAGAAAAAAGTATTTTATCAAAAGGAAAGATTTGTTGGGTGGTGTAATGAAATCACGAGTGGGTGTAATTAGGTCTTCTCCGGGAAAAATATAATCAACTGTTATTATATTTTTCTGAAACGTGAAAATATAAACTGTATACGTGGGAATAAATCTCCTTTCTTGTTAATACGCACGCCACCCGCTTATCTCCGGTCGACCAACTTCGACACTAAATTAACAGTCGAAATAACGATTCAATAATTTGCTTTAATCGGTCGCTGGGCGCCAATTCCTCCGAAACAGCGATTAAGAAGGGCGAAACGAGCGCATAAATATGTGACAATTATCATTTCACTGCGAATACATTTGTGCTTAAAAATTGTTAAGAGAATACACCTATGAAATACTTTGGTCGAAGCTGTGAAGAATTTTATGCCGTCCGTTTTTCGGCCAGTCAATATTAACAATGTTTAATTTCAAATTTGTTTTTTTTTTAAATCATGTCACGGGTCACATAGATTGAATAATTAAGGCTTTAAATAAAAACAGTCATTTCCAAAAGTTCAAGCGGATCAGATAATTTCTCATGCGGGTCACTGTGTGACCCGCGGGTCCCTGGTTCGCCATCCCTGGTCTAGGTGTTACGAACTAAATATTAACACTTTTATACAGGATCGGTTTTCGCCCATCACTAGTATTTTCAACTGATAATAATATGCATTCGTTAACACAGAGATATTTACAGAAAACAAGGAAAGAATAATTTAGGTGTAACAAAAAATTTGTAATAGAAATATTAAGAGAATTATCAGCTTCAATTATCCCTAATAATGTCCACTTTCGATGGATTGCATATTGACTCGTAATGTAGATTATTTCAATAAAAGTTGTTTAAAACAAGTTGTGGACACATAAAAAATGATTACTTACAAGAGAACTGTTTAATACAGTCGAAAAACATATATTTTAGGGATAGAGTCTAGATCAGCCATACTCAACCTGCGGCCCTGTCAGCCTTTATGTGCGGCCCAAAATAGTTATAGTCAAAACAAGTTTGACTCAATATCGAAATTCACATTCATTTTTAAGTAAACGATTTAATATTTTGGATATATTGGTATTTTTGTGTACTTTTTATGTATTTTTTATTTGTCGTTCATTGTTATTTTTTTACTATGAAAAATACATGAATACATATGTATATATTTACATAAAATAAAATAGATTTATTTTGACATCATAATACATACATATGTGTGCAGTATAGTTACATACATTTTGCGGCCCACGTAGAGAAGCGAAAATCGGAATGCGGCTCGGAGGAAAAAAAGGTTGAGTATGGCTGGTCTAGACTCTATATCAGGGGTAACCAACCTTTTTGGACCCTAGAGCGTAATCTTAAATACTGGTAGGGCGGCGAGTACCACATTTTTTCAAGGTTATTTGTAACCCCGGGAATTTTCCCAAAATATCAGCGTGACGCGCTTTTTTTTTTGAAATACAAAATCCAAGGAATTTAACAATTTGGCCAAATAAGTAAGCGGGCGCATCGGAATCGAAATGCCATGGGCACAGGGTTGGTAGCCCCTGCTCTAGATAGTAGCTGACATGTTTAAACAGTACTTGTTAGGAGTAAGCTCGATAATCAATACCGCTTTGTATTGCTTTTAGGATTGGGCGGGTGGAAAAGAACTTTTAGATATAATTTAGAAAAAAATATGTTTTTAAACTGTCCGTGTTAGGACTCAAACCAATGATAGATAAGCTAATGAAATACTCGGTTTAAAAATGTTGAAATTTATTTCGGTATCACACCATCGTGAGAACCATGCTTAAAAACAGTTTATTCACAGATTTTGTTTTATTCAAATATAAAATTTAATTGATGAATTATCATTTATCAAATTTTATATGCCGGGTCCGTAGTGTAGTTGTCAAACATCGTCGGCTTCCGAGACTTCCGTATGCTTCCATAAGCTACAGATTAGTTGCGGGCGTATAATTGAAAAAAGTAATGAGATAATTCAAAAAGAAAATAAGATGTTTTTGATAGACACCACTGAGCTTAATATTGTTTTTCAGTTAAACGTAATGGTAAAAAATAAATTACTTTTCTAAATTAATTGTGTAATCTTAAAAGAACAATGAGGTAAAAAATCAAATAAGGTATAGAGTAGAAAAAAGTACCTTTGTATTCAATTTTTGAAAATGTATTTATTTCCTCGTGTGATTTTGTAATCAAAGCAGATTTTAATGTAAGTTGTGTATGGCTGTATATTTTTCATTTCAAAAAGATGCCTATAATTTCCTGTAAAGGTGAGCGCAGATATGAACCAACTCTAGCTCCTAAGTAGGGTTGGGAATTATTTAGGTACAGTACTCATCGACAGTATTCGTTACTTTATCGAATATAAAGTTAATAGACTAATTTATATTTTTTATTAGACTAATTTATATTTTTAAGCATGTCAGCTCCCGGTGTGAAACAATTTTTATAAACATATCCGCTTGCAATATGGAGCATATGAACTCCTAATAGAGTTTATCTCAACATAAAAGTTTATTCAAAAACAACTTTGTACGAAGTCGCTCAACCTCTCTTTTTCTCAAAGAGAGTAGTGATAAAAGGATAAGCTTAGGATAAGACTAAATGTAAGCTAATCGTTCTTGCTACGTCTTGTTTTAAGAATATATTGGGAAAAAGGAATTCAAGAAATCACATAAATACATGCATTCGAACAGAAATCCATAAATCGATTGAAAAATCAATCTATAAAAACTGACCGTACTAGTATTCGTGACCTCAGTGTTTTAAGCCAATGATGTTGTCCACTAGTTTTGTCCTAGCTATATTCTTCTATCTCTACCCTCTTCGCAAAAGATGAGAGGTTGAGCAACTAAGTAACAAATAGTTCTCGTAGAAAAAATCTGTTGAGATAAGGTATCTCAAATATTAATAAGAGGTCATATGCTCCACATTGGAAGTGTACATGAATAAAATAAAATAAGGAGTAAAAAATGAAAAGTTACAATTTTATTAGTCACCGGTTGTGTTTTGAGGTATAACATATGTTTTGCTTCTCTGAGAAACATCTTCAGATTATACTTGTGGTGAGATGTTTACTTGTATTTTTTTAAGCCCATGTATTCTCCCAATACGGAACATATGAATTCCTAATGCAGGTATCTCAACAGATTTTTTTCTACGAGAACCGTTTGTTTTTCAGTTGGTCAACATCTTTTTTTGAAAAATAGTGGGATATAAAGATAGGATTAGCACAGGGCTGGTGATTAGCTAATAAGATAATCAGCTACGCCCGTTTTTAGGAAATTACGGCATATATAGAATTCAAGGCATCACATACATCTATACTTTCGGACAGAAACTTATAAATCAATCTATAAAAACTTCGTTGACCTTTACCACGAAGCCCGCTAATTTTTTATGATAATCATAAAATATTATTTTTTATTTTTTATTATTAATGGGAGAAAAAAGTGACAATAGTGGGATTTCATTTCAAAAATACTATTCAAAATATTAAGTATTGTAGTATTGAAGACTTTTAATAAGACAAAAAAATATCGATGCAAAGTATTCAGTAGGAACGATTCAATGCGCGCATCTCTATTCTGATGTATGAAACCATACAGAAAAGCCCGTTCGGTGCAATGGCTCCAAAATTTAAGGCGTAATTTGGGTTGAAAATTTACATAATAGCCGGTGGAAAGAGTCAAAAACAGAGCTTATTAAAATACAGTAAGGAAGAAGGAGGTTTCACTCAGAGATTTTTAAATAAAAATTATTATTCTCTTTATGCAGTGAAGTTTGTGTTTTATAGTCAAACCGAAGATGGTAAAGAAAGATATTATATTCTTTTGAAGTAGTAACTTACCTAATTGAAAGCGGTTGAAAATTATGATTGAGTGCTTAAATACTGAATAAATTGATTATTTTATAATATTCGACAAATCTTACGTTAAGTATTTGAACTTAAAAAAATAAGTTTAAAGAAACAAAAGTTTAGTGTAGTTCGAGCTTTTGATCATTTAAGACAATATATAGGATGTAAATTGTCAATTATAAATAGAATTTGATGCAAAACGATCAAAAATTCGATATACATACACCTAATTTTTGTCTCATTACCCACACTTCTGTAAAGTTACGATGTTTAAGTTAGAATATTGTGGCTCGCTGTACTCTAGTTGGTTAGAGCTTGGTATAACGATCAAACGGGTCTGGGTACGATTCCCGGTAAGGTCAATGTCAAATTAACTTTTCCGGTTCTAAGCTCAAGAAATGCGACCCCAATACCAACATTTTCTTAAATATCTATTTTAATATGGGTGATACAATGTTTATAATTAAGGTATTCTTATATCATAGTTTTTTGGACCTTTTGTAGTTTATTTGTATGCGATAACGCGATTACGCTATCAGGCGATAAGCACCCGCGATAACGATCGTTCGTAAGATAGCTGAGAACACTCGTCAGTTGTCAATTCATATGTGTGCTGGGATGACGTCTTTTTTACGCGCAACTTAAAATATGATCATTTATTAAAAAAAAACGGATTTTTATAAAAAAAAAATGTATGAGGAATGATGCAAAGAGATATTTTAAAGCCCTTAGACTATTTTTTTTTGAAATTCATAAGAATAAGGCCAATAATGAGGAAACCACTGGGGTCAAAAAAGAACCCCATCGGCAGCGACGTATTTTTCTAGTCTCCGAGCCGCGAGAGTTAAGATGTTTTCAGTATAAATATGTGACCTAACACCTCCACGAGTTGATCTCGAGTGACTTAGCTCTCTAGCTATCATAGCTCTTATTTTATTCTTACTCCCTTTAAAATAGAGGTTGAGCAACAAAAAGTAGTTTTTGAATACAATCTTTTATCGAATTCAAAAACTTCATTTATAAGTCTGAATGCTACGGAATAGGAAAAGCCATTGTAGTGAAAAAACATAAATGCGAAATTTTAAGAAGTTTAGTATATTAATAGTGACACCTTCTCATTTTTTTTAATAGAGAATATATAATATAATGGTCTTAAAAAAACGCCTTGCATATTATAGATCAGATTTCTAACTAGTATTCATTATAGAAACCACTTGCTCGTAATGGAAATTAAAGAAAAATAAAATAAAATAAAAAAAATAATAGTTTAATGATTATTAAACAGAATTGTTTGAAATATATTGAATTTAGAACAACAAGTGACAAAACACGGCGTGGATCTCAGCTGTTTTTCTACGTGAAAAAAAATAGTATTAAAAGGGCATTGATTGAGATAGGTCACGTTTGATTGTTTGTTTGAGTAATCTTTTTTTCGCCTGGGATCAACATCACCTATAAACACAGTGAATTGTAAAATAGCGTCATTGGTGACATATAATTTGCATAACTATCAGGAGATATTTTATCCGAATATTATCACATTTGCGAGGATTGAAGTAACTCGGGCTTAAGAATAACAGTATAAAGGGTAACCCACTGATGTCCCAGGCGAAAAAGAAGACGAAACAACGGAAGTTGGAAAGCTAAAGTTTTATTTGTTTATTATCTATTTGTAATTATTTGTGTGTGTTTTATGTTGAATGTTCTATTGGAATCTTTACATTTGTGATCGCAAATATTAGTTTATTTTGTTTTTCAACTGTGAGGGTTGAGAAATGTTATTTTGTTCAACTATGAGGGTTGATTGTAAGACACAGGTCTTATGTAAAGACTGGTTAATATGTAAACCAGTGCGGATTCAATCACCGGAGAGTGTGTTTCCACCTCTACTTTTTTTCGAATACGAGAGCGCCGTCATCTCTACTCTTTAGATGCGCAGAAGTATCTCGAGAGACCCTGGTCGCGGGGTTAGCAATGGGATGAGCCGTGTCTCGTATACATAATATGTTAGTATAAGGTAGGTAGGACATCCTGAGATTTCAGGATGTGCCTACAGGAGTTAGAGCGTTTTACTATAGGTATAAGAATGTGACAACGTAGCGCGTATCAATTGGGGATACGGTTATAACACCGCGATCGGTTTCGTAAGGCCAAAACCGTGGGATCGGTATGTGCGATCTCGCTGCATACGGTCAGTTCATTTTCACTGCATCCTAGCCCGATGCAGTAGGAAAAACAATAGAGTAAACCAAACGCTTTGTCAAGCGTAGCAAACATTGGATAATGTTTGCACTTCAAATGGCAGAACTTTCGGGACGGTAGATGACCCTCAGCCTTGACAACTGTCGGGAGTCAAAAATTGGGTCACATTCCTATACCTCTAGGACATAAACCTGGTAGCGTAACCATTGTAGTTTTAAGGTTGTGGAATTGGACCAGAAGCCTTGCTTGGGAATAATGATTGTTATAGAGCCTCCATCTCCGTTGAGGCCGTGCTTCTTGACTGGATGTCAGGAAGGGATCAGGGTGGTTGTATGCATAGCGTAGGAGGTGAGTCTCCGCTAAGCTTTATCCTTGGATCCGAGGTCCCTAAACAGCCGGAATCTATTCCAATTCACAGACAACCAGTTCGATTAAAGATTTTAATATTTGTATCGAATTGTTTCGTATCCTAACTGTGTATTAATTAACTTCGTTCATTGGTAAAGAGTAGTCCAATTTTGTGGATCAGCAGTAAGTTGCTGTACCCAGGACTATCTTTCTAATTATTGTTATCATCATGTTATCAAGCAGGAGGAAGTAGCCCTAAATTTTGAAAATGTATTGTAGTTATCTAGTAACTGAAGTAGATAAGTCGTTAATGACATAATGTTGTATTTCAGTCAACTTATTGACCGTAATAACTTGAATTTATATGTAATTTATAATTGAGTTTAGAATTCAATTGCTTATACGAATACTTGGTATCATTTTATTATTATGTTATTGCGACTTTAAGTCAATAATGGATTCGCCCCCTGAAACCCCAGAAAGATGAATGACATATTTTGTTTTATTTAATTATATTATTATTATTAATAAATATTATTGTGTGTACTTAATTGAATAAAGATTGTTATATAATGTACTACACGTGTTGACTGAGACCGAGTCTTTTATTGTTTAACTTTGCTTGTCTTCTTATAAAAATTATTATGTAACCAGACTGTCAGGGCTACGCCAAATCTGGAAGATCGGATTAGGGGAGGTTTCCTTCCCTGATTCTATCCAAAGAGGCCCTGGCTATGTTAATAGTTTATTTCTTGTACTAATTTGAACGTAAACTGATCGTTATTTTGTCTTAGGAGCACACGATTAGCTTTCATGTATTAATTCTTCTCTACAATCACTCATTGTCGCTAAACATATTCAAAGTCGTAGAATGCAGACGAGCACAGTGTCGGCTATAATCCTCTTCGGGATAAAGGCTGCAAAAGCTGGCGCTGTTCGGATCAAGTCTTTTGTTCGATGCGTGATAGGTTTGCGACCCCACTTAACGCGGGATTAGGGACGAAGGCGTCGCGGCGCTTCTGAGCCGTCGCCAATATCACTTATCACTTGCCTGGGCCGCGCGGCAAACTTAAGCTTCTATGAACAAGTCATGATTTTTTTTTTGTTCATCACTGTTATCATTTATTATTCTGCGTTTACGTTTAATTAAATAATTCAAATAAAGAATGTTTTAAAAGCAAGTAAAGCAAATTGATATTTTCAATGTATTCAGCGGTAACTTTGTGAAAGTTCATTTTAATATAAAAATAGCTTTGATTATTCCACGTATTGTGTTACTCACAGTAACGCGTGTTTTTCCTCATTCAGAAACATCTTCAGACTATACACGTGCCACTATTAGTAACACAATAAATTTTATACAGCAAATTGAGATTTATTAATATTTTAAAACTATAATACGAGAGTATTATTTGCAAACACGGCTCATTCCAAAATGGTTAAAAAATGAAACATGAATTTCATTTTGAAAAAAATTCTAAAAATAATATATTTTTATCTGCTAAATAACATTCATGGTTCATGTTTCAACAATTTAGGAATGAGTCGAGTTTGCAAGTATTGTAAAAGCCTCATATATGAACAGAACCTTTTGTTCTTCTATAAAGAATTAAAGCAGAAGATATTGTAAGATGACTAATTGTCAGGTAGTCGCTCAACATCATATTTCAAAGAGTAAAAAAATAAAATCATGACGCAACGAGTTGAATTATTCTTGTTGGATAATCGTTTTCTAATTGGGGACAATATTTAAAAAAAAAACTTACGTTAGTTACGCCAAGAAATATTCAAGTATTGATTGTAATTTTCCTTTGTTGCTGAGCGGTGAAATTTTTGTTGGTCCACCCCACTCATTGAACAGTAGATTTAATATTTTAATATACACTTTTTTCCGTACAATCAATTAGTCGAACCTTAAAAACGAAGCGTTATTCGAGAAAAAACCTGGAAGCAATTTGTCAGCCATTAAAAAATACGAAACTATCGTTAAGTGTCACGTAATATTGAAAGCAATTTATAGAAAAAAAATCTCACCTCTTTCCGTTCGTGGTTAAAATGTGCTTTTCCGCTAAGGGTGGAAGAATATGCTTTATTGTTTCTCGACACTTATCGTGAAAAGCCGAATTACGCGTGAATTTATTTTTGCTATAATTACGACTTGATTGTCAACACGTTGCCGCTAAATAAAGCTAATTCAGAGTTACTTTATTATTTAAAAAAATGGAGCTAAAATTAAAAAAAAAACATTTCGACTGTGTTTTGAATGATAATTTAATGTGTCGAAACGTTTTTCTTTTTTTTTTAATCCATGTCCGCTTTCAATGTAGAGCATATGACCTCCTTTAAGAGGTATTTTAACAGAAGTTTTTCTACGAGAACTGTTTGTTACTCAGTCGTTCAACCTCTCTTTTTCAAAGAATTAAGTAGGTATAGAAGGATAAGGCTAGGATATGATTAGTGGTTAACTAATCGGGTGGGAGAGAATTTTTAAACATCACAAACACCCATGCCTTCGAACGGAAATCGATTAATCTGTTTGTACTGGGACTCGAACCTGTGAGATTCGGCACGGACACCCACAACACTAACAGCTGCGCCATAGGACCCGACAAAATAAACGACGTTTTTCTTACCTAATTACTTATTTTGCAAGTGTGATTTAAATAATTTTGTTATAATAAACACGATTATATTTATTCCTCTAAGAAGACAGGTGTGGTATTCTCAAATTTGTTATGATCAATATACTAATTAGAATGGGTCTCTTATACTCAAAATGTTTTTTGAATCTACCTTTTGTGGTTGTCAATATGCAGATCAATTGTCTAACTAAGGTTGTCTCATGGCTTCATAAGTATTTACCTTTACCCTCCTCAAAAAAGGAAAGTCTACAAAATGACTAACAACATATTTTAGTACACGACGTAAACCGTTGTAATGATCGATAATTATAAATCTAGATTGAGCGCGGACATGAGTTTATTTTCTAATGACAAAATAACATTGTTTTTCCATCAGCATTAAGCTTACAGATAACCAAAATTAATTATTCATCACTTCTATCGCGCTGCTTTCTTTAATCAAGATTCTTTCTTTATTGCTCATCAAAATATGTATAACAATTGAGGTTATTATTTGCAAGCTCGGCTCGTTCCAAAATTGGTGAATGATGAACCATGAATCTAATTTTGTAAATAAAAATACATTTTTAAACTATTTTTAGAAAACAGTCTGGCTTGATAATATACAACACATCATTTTAAAAGTAATGTAAAACCAAAAATACGTTTCAAATGTATATTTTTATACAACATGAAATACAAGATTCATTTTTCAACCATTTTAGAACGAGCCTGGTTTGCAAATAATAGTCTCATTTATTAAATATCTCTCGTATTAATAGTAATACAATTAATAATGCATGATACAACTATTTTTATCATTCAGAATCAGGATTGCCTGTCTCTATTTGAGCGGTACTGTCCCGAGTTCAACATACAAATCCCTAGTCCAGATTTAACACAATTCGAATATTCACAAAATTAACCAATGTTAAAGAAGCTAATTTATTCAAGGACAGCCTGACGCGTCGTCTTTTATTAACTTTTCCGGTTCTAAGCTCAAGAAATGCGACGCCAATACCAACATTTTCTTGAATATCTATTTTAATAGGGGTGATACAATGTTTATAATTAAGGTGTTCTTATATCATAGTTTTTTGGACCTTTTGTAGTTTATATAAATACGCGACAACGCGATAACGCTATAAGGCGATAAGCGCCCGCGATAACGATCGTTCGTTAGATAGCTGCGCTACACTCGTCAGTTGTAAATTCATATGTGTGCTGGGATGACGTCTTTTTTACGCACAATTTAAAATATGATTATTTATTAAAAAACCACGGATTTTTATAAAAAAAAATGTATGAGGAATGATGCAGAGAGATATTTTAAGGCTCTTAGACTATTTTTTTTTTGAAATTCATAAGAATAAGGCCAATAATGAGGAAACCACTGGGGTCACAAAAGATCCCCATCGGCAGAGAAGTATTTTTCTAGTCTCCGAGCCACGAGAGTTAACAATAACTTGATTATAATTGCTATGACTTTTTAATTGTTTGTCAAACAAAGATGGCAAACATATTTTGATTTAAACTCAAAACTTGGATTTTTAAAAATAAAACTGTTATGATTGTATATTTTTTTTGCATTTAAATTAAAATAAAACCTTTATAATTGTATCTAATCAATATACATATTTGAATAACTGTGATTCCTTCGGATTATTATTGTGTCACTATTTGTTTTAAATTATGTTTTTTATGTATACATATGAACTTATTAATATTTGTTATAATTTAATTAAAAATTATGTTTTTTTCTTAATTCTTTGACTTCACTTTGACATTGAAAAACTTGCAACCTTGGTCAAAAATAATGACTAACTGAGAACCATCAAAAATTTTGATTAAATATAAACGAAAAATGTGTCTTTTACGTATTTATTTTAAGTGTATGTTTTTCACCAAGGATTAACAAACAATAATACTGAATTTGTTAGTACAAGTATCGTATTTTTAACTGAACATCAAAATTAAGTCAAAATTTCTTAACTTCCTTATTAAGTAGATTTCGTGCCGTATCATCGTGATCATGTTTTGGAAAGAGGTTACTTTTAATTGAATTTGTCGTTTCTTGTTGACTTTTAATGATTTTCAATAACAATATAATTCATTTTATATCCCTCTCTGATAATCATTTTCAATACTAAGCTTGCACAGCAAAATAAAGATAAAATTGCAGTATCAAATAGAATTTAAATTGTATTTAATCATTAAATTTCTTGTCATAGATACAGTTTATTACATAATAAATGCACCCAAAAGTTGTAAAAGATTCTCAGCATACAGCTTTTATTAAAAAACTGTATATGTGATGATTAAATGTAAATGAAAAATAATGGTTTTATGCTCAAATACATCTTGAATGTGTTATATCGATGGCAATAAGTTGACAACACGTAACCGACATTTGTTCAATTTTACAGGAAAGCCAAAAAACTGTATAAATAAACAACTATTGAGAAATCAATGAAAACAAAAGACACTTTAGAGTAAAATAATAATTATGTATATTTAAAATAATTTATTGACACAATATTAATTAAATAAACTTTTTATTAACAAGAATTTTTGAGTTAACAATTAAAATTTTGTTTCTTCTTTTGTGATGATACGAGGAAATAATTCGAAATATTTTGATCAATTCAATGCACCTGTTTTAACGTTATCCATATAATAATTGAAAAAATATACACAATTGTTATATATATTTTTTAATCCAGTTACGGATTGTCCACTCTCCAATACAAAATGTTGCAGTAAACATGTTGGAATTTTTTCTTACCTATTTATTTTTCAAATAGTAAGAAAACGTGTAATTCTTCTACTATTTTCTGGGAGTTTGGTCGGCTTTGTTTTCTGTTACGTGTTTCCAATTTTAGAACAATTTCAATGAAAAATATTTTTTATAAATTACTAGATGTCAATACTTTAACATAGCTTGAAAATGCAAAGAAAATTATATGCATAACTCATTTTATGAAAAAATCTCGGTTACGTGTTGTCAACGTATGCTTATTTCGAAAAGTAAATAGTTTTGTTAATTACCTCATTTAAATAGAGTTCCACCGAGTATATGCTAATTCAATCAAATTTATTATTAATTTGATGAAAATATAGATGTTTTATACTAAATATAAAACATCTAAATTTGTGCGTTTCATGAGATTTTATTATATAATGTACGTGAGTTTCGATTTTATTCGCGCACGTGTGAATATCCTTTATGCGTGGTTTTATGTTAATACCCTCAATGATTTCTTAGAACTCAACTGTAAAGCATATAAAGTTTACGAACTAGCCAACTATATCTGATGTTAACTGACGCGTTTGCGAAATAATGGGAAACAAGATAAAGTATATATAATAACATTCCTTTGTTAGCAAATCAGCAGAAGTAATATGTAAAACTACAGAGAACAATATGTCTTGATTTTCATATGAACAAAGAAAATGTGTTTTATTCTATTCCAAGTCATTTGTCAAAATCAAAACTTTGAGCGAACGAATCTCTCGGCAAATGTGGTGGCGAGCGTCGCTTCATTTTTAAGATAAACTTTGAAAAGATACGATCGGCGCTTAGAATAACTAAGCGTCTTAAGAGAGCTTTTTTGTTCTGTTTCATCAAAATCCGCTTTATTCTAGTAAATATCAACATTAGTGACTGGCAGTTTGGCAGGTAACTGTCTTGTATTTTATATAAGACTGTAAAGTTATATTTACCTTCCCTTATTTGTAAATCGAAGCCCTCTTTAAAGCAGGGATGTGGAATCGGGTAAAAAAAGACGACTTTGAATCTAGCATTAAAATAAAAAACGACACCAGCTCCGACTCCAAATTTTTTTTCAATTATTTCAATCATTGTTAGCTTCCGTGATGGATTTCACAGATTCGAGTCCCAGTACGAACAGCATTATTTCGATCGGCTTATTCATTTTTGTTCGAAGGCATAAGTGTTTGTGATGTCTAAAAATGCTTTCCCACTCTACCGATCCTTCAATTACTGGGCGTAGCGAGATCGATTATTTAACCACCAGTCCTGTCCTAACCTCTTATTTTTATATCTCTACTAATCTCTTTGGAAAAATAAAGGTTGAGAAAATGAGTAATAATAGCTCCATATGGAGCTCATATGCTTTACATTGGGAGCGGACATCGACGAATGAATGAATATGTAAAGCATCAGATCATCTTAAGTCAACCTAGCATGCAGTGGCAACACTGGACTATTGTGGTTTGATTTTTTTTAAAACCATGTCCGCTCCCAATGTGGAGCTTATGGACTCCTAATGGAGTTTATCTCAACAGAAGTGTTTCTACGAGAACTGCTTGTTAGTCAGTTGCTCAACCTCTCTTTTTCCAAAGAGAGTAGGGATAGAAGGATAGGGGCTAGGACAGGATTAGTGGTAAGCTAATCGCTCTCGATACGCCCCGTTCGTAGGATAGGATGGGCGAGAGGAGGGAATTCAAGACATCACATACACCCATGCCTTTGAACAGAAATTCATAAATCGATTGAAAAATCAATTTATAAAAACTGTCCGTACCGGGATTTGAACCCGGGCCCTCTGTAGCCGAAGCCAACAACGTTGACCACTCGACCACACAGGCGGCAATGAATTTGAACACACACCATTAAGTATTAAAAAAATGGTTTGAGTCATAAGATTTTTCCGTATCCATAACTCCCAACTCCAACTTCACAGCCCTGCTTTAAAGGTCATGACCAATATTAATTAAAATATTTTATACATTAAATGTACGTGAGCAGTTAAACTTATTATTTTTTAAATATTCAGCGTAATACACGTTTGTTTCACTGTTTGATATAAGCGTAATGAATAACTTACTCTAAACGAATTTGAGAAGAAATGCCTTTGTAAAATCCATGGCCAAGTCAAATAATGATGGATTGTAAAATATAATGGGCATTGGATGAATGAATGACATTTCGTTTAAATTCAAAATTGATCTTTCTAGTATATATAAACCTTTATTAATATCTATATATTTTTAATTATTATTTTTTGTTGCCTATCAAATTGTATCTAAAAAAATGTATCTTAACTGTTTCACTGAGGAGATATCATCTTTTGTGTGATGCAGAAAGGAAAAACAAGCTTATCGAATAATAATAATAAAAAAAACGGTTAGCTATAAACTAATGGTGAATATTAAATGTTCACTCCCAACGTGGAGAATAGGGACTTCTCACGAAGCATCTCACTTAATGTTGTTTGTAATGAGAACTAGTTAGTAATAGGGTAAACATATCAACGTATTTTAGTTATAAAGTTTTTTATATTTATGAGTTGATAGGTATTTCGGCTTTCGCCATCGTCAGAACTATATAAACAAGTTATTCAATCTAACATCCTAATTCAAATTTTAATTACAATATTACACTAGAATCACATTTAATAAGTGTAATATTGTAATTATTATTTGAATTTTATGTTAGACTGAATAACTTGATGCATTGTGTATCTCTTCGTAGCCAGTATATATAGCTGAGCAAAATATAAGTTTAAACATAGTTCTGACGGT
Source organism: Himalopsyche tibetana (assembly GCA_030503985.1). Lineage (NCBI taxonomy): Eukaryota > Metazoa > Arthropoda > Insecta > Trichoptera > Rhyacophilidae > Himalopsyche > Himalopsyche tibetana. Next base: position 19,417,824 of record JAPJYX010000007.1, read on the forward strand.
GGCGAAAGCCGAAATAGCTATCAACTCATAAATATAAAAAAACTGTAGAACTAAAATACGTTGATATTTTTACCATGTTATAGTGGAGTTCTACCAAGTAAATGCCAAATCAATAAATAAAGAACTAGTTAGTATTCATTCAGCCGTTTAATTTTATTTTTTTAAGTACGAGCGAGGATATAGAGATGTGGATAAGAATAAAATAATTTAAAAGATAATCGATTACTCTGCATTGTAATCTAAGGGTCATCACAGATATCGATATTATTTATATATATCTATTTCCATAACTCGAACTTTTCAGTAGAGTCAAATATTATAACGAATAACACAAACAAAATAACATTTGCATAAACATATGATTTCCAATTTGAAAACGACAGTGTTTTAGACAGTTTATATTAAAACTAGAAAGACCAGTCAATTCATTAGGCTTTAATAACCCTATCTGCATAGCTAACTCAATATCGCTCATTTTGGAAATAGTACGTTTTGCCTTATAGCCCGACAATTGCGATAAGACAAACGTCCACGAGCGTTGCTCAGTCGGCCACATGACTTGATAACATTGAATATGTTAATTGTGATTATGTACGCTGTAGAACAGTGTCTGTTAGTTACTCAGTTGCTCGACCTCTCTTTTCAAAAGAGAGTAGGAAAAGAAGGATTGGGCTAGAACAGGACTAGTTGTTAGCTAATCGCTCTCGCTACAGAAATGTTTATAGAATAGGATCGTTGAGAGGGGGGAAATTAAAAAAATCACATACATCCATGCCTTCAAACAGAAATTCATAAATCAATTGAAAAAACAATTGATAAAACTGTCTAAAAGGGGTTCGTAACCGAAGTCAACAACGTTGACCACTCGGCCACGCAGGCGACAAATAATATCTATATATTTTCAATTATTATTTATTGTTGCCTATCAAATTGTATCTTAACTGTATCATTGAGGAGATATCATCTTCGGTGTGATGCAGAAAGAAAAAAAAACTAAACTAAAATAATTAATTTAAGCATAATAATATATAGAGCCATGTTTACTTAAGGAATGTTATCAGTAAATAATAATGAAAAAATAATTATTTTTTATATAATTATAATTATTCAAATAAAGATAATGTGAGTAAATTGTTAAAGCTTTCATTTAGAGAGCAATAATGAAACGTAACAGGCTAAAATGAATCCGTTAAATTATCAACGTGCCTGGTTATAGTATTTCCCCTTTACCGTGCTGTGTGGAAATAGTAAAAGTTTATAAGAGTTATAGGCTCTCATTTTGGGGGTTTATTCTGGAATGTGCTCATTTCATGCACTGCTCGCTCCCCATTTTACAACGCATAACCTAACCTGACATAACAAATAATGTTTTCTTAGGCTGTCTCCCGGAATACAAATTTACAAGAGCCTGCATGTGAAGTATGATGTATTTGCCTTTTTACTTTGCCCACTTTTACGGTTATTCTAGCCCCCACACTTCACGTGACGTGCTTTATCTTTATTCTTATATTATGATATGATAACAGGTAACTAAACTTTACAGAAACTTTTACGGAAAATATTAGAATATTTGTCATCTCAATTTATTGAAAGATCTACATCAATAAATAACCATTAATTTACGAGATTTCGAGCCTACGGTTATTAACAAGATTTTTAACCATTTTAACAAGAGGTAATAAAATCAAGCAATATTTTTTTCGGTTTTATTATCGTTAATTCATTTTTTTTGAACAGCTAATTAATTACCTTTACTTTACCTATACACTTTATTGTTTTAAGATTCTAAGAACGAACGAAAGTTACAGTATATTACTTCGTATTTTATTACCATTTATATTCTAGTTTAATTCCAATGTAAAGTAATAACCTGAGAAATGTATTTAGTTATCTCTATAAATGAATTTTGTTTGGAGGTAACAAAGGTCCATTAATACCACGGCCGACTTCACAACACTCATCTGCACATACTTGTCGAGGGCTTTTTTACACCACTCTGCACTCATTTGAAAGCTATCCATCCATGTCATCCAGGAGTCACTTAGAATACCTCAAAATTACCTGAGTCTATAACTATGGTCTTTTTTGACCAGTGTAAATATTTATTGGAAAGTTTTCGTGCAAGTTTTGTAAATATTGTCCGTAGCTATTTTGGTATCACGACTAGGGCATCCAATCCGGGATTCGGGATCCCGAAATCATGGGATCCCGTTCAATTTTCTGATTCCGAAATTCCGGGATCACAGCCGTATCAATCCCTGGATTTCGGGATTCATTGAGAAATTTTGAGCAAATCCCAAAAATTGACACGAAATTGGCAAATCGAGAATTTCAGATTCCTCGGTGAGCTAAAAAAAAAACGAGGTTTGGAGATAATCCGGGGAAAAAGTATAGCGAATTGAGGATTTCAAATTCCTCGGTGAGCAAGTCCCAATCCCGAGATTGGAAAAAGGCTTCGGGATTGGATACTCTAATCACGACGTCCCAGCAACTATAAATGATATTTATAGCAAGTGAAAATTAATAAAAAATCTACTTAATTACTCGGTTATATTCTATTTTATTATATTTAGTGTAATTTAAGTGTTTTTTTTGATTGAAATGTTAACTCCGTTGAAATAAATAGTTGAAAACTTTCATCTTCTGCGTCTTTAATCATATAAAATTCCTGTGTGAAGCATATGACCAGTTCCGCCATTCGGTTTGCTTCCTCCCATGACATGCCAGCATCTCTAAGTTCCGCCTAATACATCTTATGTATAGTATACGACTTCGTCTAGCTAGGACATCGGAATCCCACCGGTTGAAAGAAGAGGCAGGCAGGATTAAGGCTTTCCTGAGGCATCCGCAGCACTTGAATCGGCCAGTTTCAACGTCTCTCCATAACCACTGACGTTACGGAGCGCTGTTTTGTACGTTCCCTTATCATTGAATTCCTTACTCTTACGAAAGCAAACCACATCGCTCCAAATATCCAATGCAAGCATCTGTTCTCGAAGCTCAGTATACAGAGTCTTTCATAGAAAGAATACTAATTATATCATCTGAACGAGCTTACGAATTGAAGTAACATTATTCTGTGTCTGGTGATAAACTAAGTAATTACTTTAACTATTTAACTGTTTGACCGTCGAGAAGAAAGGAAGATGTGGAATCCAGTAACAGCCATGAGCTTATTACGATACAGCCCGATATTTATTTTCAGTATGCACATCAACCTACTACAAAAACATTGTATGTGACTGAATGATACGACGAATAACAGTATGCAAATTTTATCTATCCACCTTTTACGAGTATCAGAACATAGAATGTAATTTTTATGACAATCTGATGTATATACGGATGATATAAACAAAGTAACGGCATCGAGACATTTTTTGTATTGGAATAAAATCAGAACATAGTAAAAATATGTGTTTCTAATCATACAACAAGAACTTTGCATTGTAAAGAATATCGATTATAGAAAACGATGTTTGGGATAATAATAACATTTAAAAACTGTTTAATAAAATTTTCTTTGTGATCCTATTCAAAAAATGAATTGTTTGAGTCATGTAAATACCGAATAGACCTCAACACATAAAATCAAACTTAACCTTCGCTAAGAGTGATTGAATACCAATATTATATTGCAATTATCAACAGTGTATGACAAAACAATTATAAATGAGCAAAAATAAAATAAATTACATTAAATTGAAATCACAATAGTACACATATCAACTATGGAGAGAAAAAAGGTCTTTCAAAAAAAGTTTTTTCAAAACAGCTTTTTTAGATAATCACAATGTATCAAACTTGATACACGTTCTATCAAAAGGATTTAAGCTGCAAATGCCAAATCAATGTGTAAATTTAGCTTTTAAATTTGAAAAAGATGAGCTTGTAAAAAATTAAAACCAAGAAAAAAGACTGAAATAAAGGTTTTCCCTAGTAAATCTATATATTAAGAGTCGATAATGTCCGTATGTCCGTCCGTCCGACCAGATTTCACACCTTCCAGTCTCCACTTTTTTAAATAAAATAAAATAAAATAAAATAAATTAAATTAAAATAAAATAACATAAAATAAAATAAAATAAAATAAAATAAAATAAAATAAAATAAAATAAAATAAAATAAAATAAAATAAAATAAAATAAAATAAAATAAAATAAAATAAATTAAAATAAAATAAAATAAAATAACACAAAACAAAATAAAATAAAATAACATAAAATACCATAAAATAAAATAAAATTAAATACTATGCAACAAAAATCTCACGTTGCTGGGCAACGGGCTTACAGCTAGTTTCTTTAATTAATATTAGATTATGTCAATTCAACACCAGTTTAGAAGTCTCCGACTAATTCGACTTTTATTTTATATGATCAGAACCATCATTATAAACTGATATTGTTTATGTTTTTCCAAGAAATAAAATGTCTCGTATGTACTTTAATTAAATAAGACTGGAGCCGGTTTCACTGACATGACGAGCATTATCAAAATCAATTTTTGAATATAATTCCTTTCCACCAAGTACTGAAATTGAACATCCTGTTGTTTATTTTCATGACTTGATGGATTCCATCTGCCAGTAAAATATATGATATATTTACCGACACGATTTTCCATTTGTGCCTAAGCTTTGATATTGCTATAGATAAGATATACCGAAAGAGAAATATAAGCTATTCACATCCCCTCCATGATAAAATATTGCGTACACTTTAAAAAAAATATGCAGGTCTATGCGACCTACAGGTAGCGATAAATTACTTTCAGCGTTAGTCTAATACAATGTCGTGTGTGTGTTTTATATCCAAATTATGCCACGAGATTGTGAACCCAACGTTTTTTTCGCTATTTTCGGAAAACGTACACACTGCGAATTCCAAAACCGCTCGACGTTGGTGGAAAAGAACATTTTCAAAGGAATCAAATTATATTAAACATTTTCCAAGATATCATACAATATCTCATAGTCATATTTTGTAATGGTTTTGACTGAAGGTGTTTGGTGGAATTTCAATATTAAATTCGAATAATTCAAACTATATACATTCACAGAAGTTTTGTCACTAACGACCCGGGTTTCGCCTTTCGGTATCTTCATGCGTTTAAGTTGAATGAGCAGGTAAATTTGCCAAAATACCCACTTTTGTATCCTTTAGGTGAGTAAATACAATTATAAATCTTCCAGCAAACAAAAATTAATATAATTCTTGAAACTACTCACCATTCAAATCTGTAGGCATTCCCATGGGTAAATCCATTTCGTCAGCAATGACTTTAAACTTAGTGATTAAACATTTATTTCTTATATAAACAAGATATATCTATAAACTGAGCGTCAGTTCAAATTTATCCGTGCACTTGAACACCTGAAGATGCCGAAAAGCGAAACCCGGGTTGTTAGTGCCAAAACTTGAGTAAATGTACATAATTTGAACGATTCAAATTTCATAGTCATATTTTTTAAAATGTAAATTATGATCACCTTTACATTAAAACAATTATTAATTCGATAATTGTAATGATGTTAATGTAATTTATTCAGGCTCGTCAAAAATGGTAACAATGTCTCCAACTGGCGCCAAATAAAAAGCAATGTTAGATAGCATTTTATTTATAAATAAAATGTTATAATATATTAGTTTTGTTGTTTTTTTGTTGTATAAAAAATGATTAACGTATTTGCAGATTTGTTTCTTTTAAACGAAACGCTAAATTAAAATTGAATCGATTTGTTCGGGTTTTATTGTTGATATATTTCAAAAAGCCTTTTTATACATTTAGGAAGTTGGAAAAAATTGTCAACGGTTTGAAGCTTTATAACTCAGGGATGGGTGTTATTTATCGCCAAGTATTTAAAATTGAGATAAAAATTGCACGCCAAAGTGATATCAGAATAAAAATTGGTATGCGTTTCTTTTTCACAATTATCAAGAGAGCACGGTTTTGCGGGGTATTTTTTTTCGCTGCCTTTAATTGCGGACCAACAATAAATTCTTGCGGACTAAAATCGGTCTGCGAACCACCGTTTAAAGACCGCTTATATATACATATATGATACAAACGAATGGCATGTCACTTTTAATTTAAATAAATATTTTGTTTAAGCCTGTACGCTCCTAAATTTTTGCATATGCAGTTCTTATGAAGCATTAAAACATAAGATTTTAGAAGAGAATTAGTCATTTTTAGAAAGATAAAAAAATGGTTGAACTTTATATGTATACTATATGTGGAATCGTATTTTGCAGTTTTTCACGTAAACTACTTGTTAATTAATAACACTACCTCTCTTGACTGAACACATTTTTGATGGACACTTGATTTATTAGTATTTACTAGTAATTGAAAAATAAAACACTTTTTGAATATAATACCATTCGACCAAGAATTGATAGTGAACATCATAAAAGTGATTTACTCCTAATTCTAAAAATGAATAATATATTTGATATTTTTACATATTTAATTTTACTTTTTTATATTACTTTTTGTATATGTATTTATTTTTTGGTTGGTGTAGCAATTTTCAAGAACATAAGCCCACGGGTTATCACAAATATGACGTAAAATGTATGGTTAAAGAATATAACGTAACGTATTTTCTCTGCTCAAATATTGTTCAACCCTTAATAATGTGTTTTAAAAACATACTTAAAATATATATTATTTGTGTTTGGTAAAGTTATTTTCGTTAATTGGCTAATTGGAATCCGTATATGTATTCAACTATCTATTCAGAAAAATGTAACGGGATATTTTATACAAAGCGATCTGTTTAAATTTAAAATTAATGCTGACTGCGTCATTCATCATTAATAATACAATTAGAAAATAATTAGTAAATAATTATTTCCGAAAATACCCCGATAACATTAACGTGACAACTTTGTTAAAACTATTTCTTCTTAAAACTCATTTCATTTAGTGTAAGTTCTAGTAAAAAATATTAAGCAATTATGTTACGAACTATTTAAACAATGAGTAATTTATTATGCCATTCTTGAGAATGTGAACACTAATGTTCATAATATTTTTTTGAGAAATCGTAGACATCAACTCTTTGTTCTTCCAAGTTGAAGAACCAATCTGCCAATGGGAAACCCACTGTGGAGAGCTTTTACAGTGCTCTACAATATTGTCCGCGTCGACGTGAGTGAGTTCAGACGGATATTATTTTTAATATATTGAAGTAGATTTTGACGGTGTTTACTTAGTCGAATTTCATGCCAATTTCAAATGCTAAAAATGTTTCTCTACTAATAGTTTAACAATATTTTGATATACAAGTTGGTTGTTGAGTATCCCACCACCAACCGTTATGTGTACGCAACCGCATTTGAACGGCCGCCTTCCATAACGAAATGCGATCAATAAAAGAAAAAAAATATTCCTCATATTATTGGCCCGATATAGAGCTGCACGGGACCTATCTTTTAACCATGCAATGTTGTGCTTAAAAGATAAAAATAGAAAGAAAAAAGAGAATTTGATTTGCTCGGTCATTTGTTTAAGTGATATTATGTATCCTGTGTGTCCGTATACTGAGAATTCGCCGTGGCAGAAGAGTTTAATCTACTCAAGAATAGCCCGTTCCCCTTATGATGTTGAAAATTTATCGAATGCCTCAAAATTGGCCGTGGTTGAGATCAGGTCAGCGTGGCCTATTGGGCTAAACAGCTCTGCTTGTTCGGCATTCATCTCAGAACGGTCCCACAGTACGTGATTGGCGTCCTGGTGGCTGTGCCAACTTGCCCAGCCAATAACCTAATAATTTGTCTTTTTCGAAGAGAGTAAGGATATAAGGAGAAAGCTTTGGAGAGGAACAATGTTAAATTAACTGATCGCTTTCACTGCGCCCTTGTTAGCTTAGGATTGGAAAGATGAGAAGGAATTTTTAGTAATCACAAACATGCTTTTGAACAGAAATTGATTTAGAATAATCCTTTTCTTAGATAATTTTAATTAAGTTTTCAGTCACACAAGAATTAAATTATATATATTAGTCGAAAGTACTGAAATGTACTGAAATAGCATACATATGTATATTTGAAACTTTATGATCTAAAAATTATATAAATATTAAAGTATAGTATTGTTTATCACACAGGCAATATTTTTATGAGGACGTATATTTAATTTCCTCAACAATATACCTATACTATTTTTATACATAAAGAAAATTTTCAATCCAGTTCAAAAAGTTCACTTATCTTACACTATGCAAGTGTGAAAAAAACTTTTTTTATAAAATATGAAAGTGAAATAAATCTATTTTAACACATTGGTTACGGATGACTCGTATACGAGTCTTTTCGCCGGTCTGACTTACGCGTTGAAATATATACATCCAATGCGACAAATGTTTTAGATTCTCTATGCAGATGGCGTAACAAATGATTGATGCATCATTTAAAAATTAAAATATTAAAATATATGCACAAATATTTTTTTTATTCGGTGATTTCGGCGATGAAAAATCAGCAGACAGTTAAAATAAAACTTTAAGAAATAGGCCACCAAAATATAAGCAATTGTAGGCTAAAAATAGGCTTTTATGTTTTCTAATTTTGTTTTGAAATAAAATAAACAGGAGTAAATGTTTATTTGACTTGTTATTTATTACGTTTTCGATGAAATATATAATTCTATGTCAAATACCCGATTTTCTATATTAAAAAATATAAAAGATGAGTATCGCTAATAAAAGCAGGCTAAAATATATAAAGTATTATACAACAAAGTGTTGCACAACTGGTGTCCAAATTATTTTTTTGAATGTCAAATAGTTTTAAAGTTATACTATTTTTTCAAAAGTACCTAATTTTTTGCAAAATTTCGCAAAAATGCCCCGATGCGAAACTAAACACTCATTTAAATATATTAAAATCTTATTTACACAGTTTCAAATTCAGTTTTTTCTACATATTAAATAATTTATGGAGGTACAATATTTTAGCTCTTAGACATCTATATTATAACGCATCAAACTGATTTATAAGAGATTTTTAAATGTCGCAATCTAGTATATAATCAATTGCTACAGATAAACAATGGATAAAAAGTTATTAAGCCGTCGACAACCTAAACACGTAGAGTCTGCTTATCTTGAAGTAACTAAGTCAACAAAATACTTCACTACTTAGTTCACACAACTAACGCAACCTTTTTTTTTATTGCAGAGATATTTTTTTATTAGATTTTTATTGATAGTGGAGGTATTGAAAAAGAGGTGCCATTAAATAAAGTTTTAAGTCCACGGTATTAACCCTTACTCAGGCTTTGGCCTATAACTTTGCTTCTCCACCATCTTCCTCGCTTCTTTGAAACCACCTTGCTTTCCTATCCAACCCTCTTGCTCTCCGCTACAACCTCCCTCGCAGTTTCATCTGACTGGCCGCTAAATCAGGGTTACCAACATGGAAACATTACTTTCATATCACTGGGAAAATTAATCATTTCCGAAATATGATTACATTTTATTAGTAAGCTGAAATAGCTATCTAATGTGTTTAAAATAATAGTTAAACACTCATTTTATCAAATCATCAATCAAAATTAATTGATCCATAATGATCTATGTTAAATTGGGACGTTTTGAGATAATCGAATAAAACTATTTTGTTAACAAGAAACCATTTTCATCTATATATTTAGTATTTTTGTTTGTTTGTTTATCCAGTATGCGTTCTTATACCGTTCATCCGATTGCAATAAAACTTTGATGAATCGTTGTCTGGACGCCCACAAAGGTTTCAAAATCAAAAAAGCTAGCAGTGGGCTGCCAATACGTTAACAATGGAGCTCGATTTACATCAAAGCGATTCTCTGGAATTCTGGGGAAGTAGTGAGTTTTTTTATCACTCTTATGCAATTATATGCAATACTCTATTGTGTATACAAACACACTTCAATAAAAACAATTAAAACAAGAAAATTTTCTTTCTTTGAGTGACATTGCATTGTATACCGGATACTCGCTAGTTTTTTTTTTTTTTTTTTTTAAACCATGTCCGCTCCCAATGTGGAGCATATGGACTCCTAATGGAGTTTATCTCAACAGAAGTGTTTCTTCGAGAACTGCTTGTTACTCAGTTGCTCAACCTCTCTTTTTCCAAAGAGAGTAGGGATAGGAGGACAAGGCTAGGACAGGATTAGTGGTAAGCTAATCGCTCTCGATACGCCCCGTTCATAGGATAGGATGGGTGAGAGGGGGGAATTCAAGACATCACATACATCCATGCCTGTGAACAGAAATTCATAAATCGATTGAAAAATCAATTTATAAAACTGTCCGTAGCGGGATTTGAACCCGGGCCCTCTGTAGCCGAAGCCAACAACGTTGACCACTCGACCACATAGGCGGCACTCGCTAGTTTATAATACAAAAACATGTGTATTTAGTACTAAACATGTGTATGTCTTTCGTTTTTAACCTTTATTTTGCTCTTTTGCATCCGCAGGACTAATACAAACTCTTGTGTCATTCTTCATTTTGACAGTGCACAGGGTTCTTATTGCAAGCATGCCAACATAAAGGATTGAAAACAAGCAAATTTATGCTCCCAAATCAAAAACTAAATATACCAGCATATATTATAAGCAGTGACATAGCAAAGGGGGTGCGGTAGGGGCGGCATTTTCATTAACATGAAATTATATTTATACATAAAAAAATTAAGCCACATAAAACACTTAGTTCATAGTTAAAAAACAGAAGAAGTGATTTAAAACAAAAATTAGAAGAAATATTGGGGGCGGCAATTTAAACTACCGCCCCGGGTGGCAAGACGCCACTGACTATAAGATATTGTGATGTTGTTCATTGTTGAATATTTAGTTAAAACTGTCATACCGTAACATGCATCATTAATGGTGGAGAGCATTTAATTGTAGAACTAAAATATATTTAATATTAAATAAATATTTTCCATTGTATTTTTGTTCAATTTAAATATCTGAAATTTTAGTAGATTTTATAATTTTCGACAATAACCCGAAAATATATTGAGAGTGATGAATCATATTTTTTTGATAGAATATGGCAACCCTGTTTGCTATTACCGAGAAAGCACTTGCCGCCTGACTGTCAGACTCACTCATTCGCTCTGAGGAGAATCATTAGTCAAGAAAGTTACAAGTTATGAAGGAATCTCCTCTCCCCCTGGCCGGCCATTACAATTCCACTAAGGAAATTAACCATTACATTATGCTAACGTATATTCATTACAATTTCTGAAGGGTACATTCTGAATACACTCCATTTAAATTATTTATCGGAAGCGTTTTGAATTAAACTCTGCTTCATTTGCAGAAAATGTTATCTAAAAATTACAAGCGTGGATATACAATGGCTGATTTTGAAATATCAAAACGCTCACCAGTACAATACAAACAGAAATGTTTTGAGTCACGGTTATCCATTGACTCTAATGCACGGAATTTGTAGCGTGCTATAAAAACCGTGTTACAGAAAATTGATCACTTTTAAAACTTCCCCTACGATGCTAAAAAATACTTTCGATATGTTGCTGGCCCTTAAAGAATCAAGTGAAAAAACATGTTTTAACACTTACCGAACTTTGATAGACTTAACGGAAAGGCATTATATTAAGAAAAACACAATATTCATACTTTCGATGGTTTCGGCGGTAACTTTGTGGAAGTTGATTTTAATAGAAAATTTAAATTAACTTTGATTATTCCACGTATTGTGTTACTAACTGTGACACGTGTTTCGCCTCTTTCAGAGGCATCTTCAGACTTACTATCGCAAAGTTTGCTTAAGTAATGAAGCAAGATTGATTCTAACATTTTAAAATTATGAAATTACAAAATGAAGTTTTTGGTTTTTTTCCTTTTAAGAGGAGCAAGGAGGGGGGTGTATAATCGAAATAAAGCAAACAAATAATTATACTAATGAGTTGCAATCAATCAGATTGGGATTTTTCCTTTTTAAGGGAAGCAAAGAGAAACACGTGTCACAGTTAGTAACACAAAACGTGGAATAATCAAAGTTAATTTAAATTTTCTATGAACACAATATTCCTTTGTACTTATTTCCATTTTTATTTACCAAGTCCATGACCAGTTTTACTCATGGCGAGCATTTTCAACTGATCATCAGTTTATGAAAACTCAAATCAACAGTGGAAATAAGTGCAAATGAATATTGTGTTTATTTAACAAGGAAATTCTGCTGATGTTGTGGTTAATTGTGACACGTATTTCACTTGCTTAAGAAAGTAATCACATTCTGTGTCTATAATAATATGAATAATTTTGTGTAGTTAATTGAAAAGTGCTCATTTATTCTTACGTGTATACCATAACTGACTAAAATTGTCGAATTGTACACTTGAACTGGAACACATACACCTCTGGAGTAGGTGGTGAATATAATAATACTTTATGCGAAACAAAAACCACTATAAAGTCCGTTAAAATTAACATTGACAGTTTCACGGAATACGTATTGCTGAAAAGGGTATATTGAAACGAACCTTCGTCGATCAAGCAAAAGTTAAAAACTTTTCACGATAAATCTGCGAGTGTGTAATAACAAGCGCGTGTCAAAATGAGGCGAAAATAAATGGCGGGCCGTAAATATATTTGCGTCAAATGAAATTTATTGATTGTGATATGAGGTGAAGGATTGTCGTGATGACGCCAGGAAACGGCCGTTTCCTCTCCTCCGGGGAAAGAATTTACTTTCACATCCTTTTGATTCCTTACCCCACCCCCTGACCTTTTCTCGTATGATATATTTTATTTCTTTGACGGGAATTCTCTTTATGTAAGCTAGTTGGTTTTTTATTTCAATAGATTGTTATTCAAGCAAAGAGTTTCATTGTGTGTACGTTTGGGGTTATTTTATTTATTTTTATTGGGTAAATAAACTGCCTAGCTGGATGTATGTGTCATACGCCATAAAGCCAATGTATATACGAATAATATTTTATATTATTATTTCCATTATAGGGCTTTACCCAATGGAAAATAAAAGTGTGCATCAGGATTTTATTTTCTCTAATCCTGACATATAAATAATATTTTATTTGCATTGTAGTACGTTTCTAGAAGTATTTTATTGAACTCATATAACATGTAATTATTATAATACTCTACGCAAGGTCTGTGGCGAAATGATCAAAGCTGTGCCCTTCAGTTCTGGTGTATTGGAACACAATTTCTTTAATTGACCGAAAGCTTAATTTATTAAATAGTTTGTAGCATGATTTTAAATTCGTTGAAGTTGCAACAAAATAAAACAAAGTCAAAGATTGTACAATCGGTTACAATATAACTTGGATAAATCAACAAATTCATTACTTGATCCCTATAAAATCAACTGTGACGACTTACCCGTGTATTAAAATATACAAAACGATAATTTGATGAACTTGTATCCACATTGTCCACATGCATTGAAAGAAAATTTCTTTAATCGACCGAATACTCAATTTATAAAATAGTTTGCACTGCGCTATGATTTTAAATTCGTTGAAATTTTAACGAAATTGAACAAAGTTAAGCGTTGAATAATCGTTGACAAGATCAACTAATGCATTTAAAATAAACAAATCAACAAATATATCCACTTTTTGCACGTATTTTTTACACAGTTTCGAAATTGCACGGTCCAATGTAATGGAACGTATCTTCAATTTCTTTTTGTACATTTCTTTCATTTTTTAGACGGTTTCTTGCATGGAACGTATCTCCCGTGCAAAAAGAGAATTGGGTGTAGGTTGCTCGATCTTCGCTTATATACACATATTTTTATAAACTTATGTCTAAATTGTTCACATCAATTTAAATACGATTTCGCTAAAAGATTGAAAGCTCAAATTATGAAATTTCTAATTCGTTCAAAATGCAATCGATTTGAACAAAGTTAAGTAAAAATATTACTCGATCTCTACTGAATCACTAATTGTATTCAACAATTTGTTGATGTATGTATGCGCTGAAAGTTGACTCGATTAAACTAAAGCAAAGGGTTACAAAATGCTACAGAAAATTGAAAAAGTTTTCCTAGCTTTTGTAACGATTGTAATATCTCCATCGATAAATAAGTCAATGGTGATATCGCAAAAGAGATACAAAATACGAAGCCACTCTCACAGACTGGACGTGTATGTAGTCTAAAAACTTTTCACATCATCATGGTATTAAATTTATCGCACAGAAATGATTGACCAATGTAATAAATATTATATTGTATTCCACACTATTTTATTTTTCATATTTTCTCAATTTTTCCAGAGGGTTTATTTATTCCCACCTAAAATTCCAAGTTTATTCCGGGAATACATAAAACCTTCTAAAAAAATTAATTGTAACGAGTAAAATTAACACCAACAATGTACATTACAATTATTGAGGAACTTATATGTTTATTTGCAACAAATAATACAATTAATGCGATTATCAAAAATTACTGACAATTTAGTTTTTTTATCCAAATATGAAGAAATAATGACAATTCAATTAAAAGCATGAGAATGGCAATAAATATAATACAACATAACATTTGATCGCGCGTATACGGTCATACTCATCAAAGAGTGACTTTTGATCAAATTAATATCTGAAAGAGTAATACACGTAAAATTGTTGTAATTTTCTAGAATTGAGTTCACGTTAACAATGAATATGCTATACAATACAGCATTGATGAAAAAGCGTTGTTTATTTAACTCAGTATTCTAAAAAAAGCTCAAAAAATCCTTGAGTAATGAATGGTCTATAAAAAATGGACAGGCGAAAGCTAAAATAAATAGATTTTTTACCCTTTGAAGGCCGATGTGAAATATTAATCGACTGAATCAATAACGGAGTCTGGTCGTTTTTTAAAAAATTAGCCAATCATAATTTATATAAAGCACTAATCCACCAAGCTGTGTAGCTATTACAAGAGCTATTAACTATGCAATATGCATGCTTGAGCGCCGACGGTGCCTAATAGGCTGGATGTAAAAATGTTTTATAAAATTCCCCGATCAATTTTATTTTATGGCTACGAAAGCTCGGGCGTAGCTAGAGTTTGTGTCTGCGAAATATTATGTTGGTTTCAACTCCGGTGAAATATTGCGCTTTGAAAGCTTAATTTTATTGAGTATAAATAACGGCCAAGTTAGACTTAAACGTCAGTTTTCAATCCTGCAATAAAATAACTCGAGTTTCATGTTTTATTTATTATACAAAAAGTATTCTTTTATTTATGCGCGTAGTTTTAGCATGTACATAGCTTATTTTTCAAATAGAAATTGAAAATGATTTAAACATATTTCTACAAACGTCAAATAAAAGTTAAATGGCCACGGATTATAATCCCGTATAGGCTCGATATCACTATCAAAAGCATTAGAAACGTTACAAACTATTTACTAGTAATTTTATAGCTCTATCATTATACAAACGAGCAAAAAAAAAAATTACATATCAACTGTGGAAAGGAAAAAAGGACGTAACCCACAGTTTTTTCAAAACAGCTTTTTTAGATAATCACAATGTATGAAACTTGATACACGTTCTATCAAAAGGATGTAAGCTGCAAATGCCAATTAGTATCTAAATTTAGCTTTTAGGTTTGAAAAAGATGAGCTTGTGAAAATTTAAATCAAGAAAAAAGACTGATAAAAAAGTTTTTCCTAATAAATATTAGATTATGTCAATTTAACTACAGTTTAGAAGTCTCCGCGCACTTTGAGGTTGTGTATATTTCATTATTTGTATATGGAGCAAAATCATCAAAACACGTTTTTTGTGCCTCTTGTAAAATTTGCTATGTGTGAGTTATATCCTTTTTCCTTTCCACAGTCGATATACAATGAGTGAGCAGGAATAATAAGTTAAAATTGTTTCGATAGTTTTATTTTTATCCAAAAACAGTTAGTAATATTAAAAATCACCTACACATTAGAAGCATTAAACATGATTTCCATACAGTATATAAAAAGGCAATAACTAGAATACACAATCAAACTACGTTATGCTGTTATGATGAGCCATGTTTTATTATTGTGAAAATTGTATTAAAACCGGTCGAAAATCAATGACCGGCAAAACTCCAGCTTGCTCTGTTTGAATGAGGGTTATAATGGCTTAGCACTAGGGTATCCAATCCCGGGATTTGGGATCCCGTAGTCCCGGGATTCCGTTCAATTTTCTGATCCCGAAATCCCGGGATTGATACGGCTGCGATCCCAGGATTTCAGGATTGAGAAATTTTGAGCAAATCCCGAAAATTGACACGAAATTGGCAAATCGAGAATTTCAGATTCCTCGGTGAGCTAAAAAAAAACGAAGTTCTGTGACAATCGGGAAAAAAGTATACCAACTCGATGATTTCAAATTCCTCGGCAAGCTAAAAAAACGAGGTTTGGAAATAATCCGGGGAAAAAAGTATAGCGAATTGAGAATTTCAAATTCCTCGGTGAGCAAATCCTTGGGATTGAAAATTAATCAATCCCGAAATCCAGGGATTGGAAAAAGGCTTCGGGATTGGATAACCTACTGAGCACGTGTCGACAAGACATCTATTGAAATAATATGAGTAATTAATATGTATTTTACCATTGTGTATAACGATAAAAGGTAAAATCAATTTCTGTTTTGCGAAAAGGCTAAAACAAAAAATTTACTTAAGTCATTTATGCATTTTACTCTTTGGATTTTTTTTTATTAGTCAAGGTACAGACAACAGCAACAATTGTGCGAAGAAATAATAAAATAAAATCGCTGACTTATTGAAACAGTTCATCATTTATACTTCATTACCGAAATTTATAAAAATGAGAAAAAGCTCATAAAAATCGTAAAAATAACAAAATGAAGCGAGATGTTACAAAATACATATATAAAAATTTGTGCCGAATACCTCTCAGAGCTTTTATGTAACATGTATATGATGACGTTTGAATTACCGTGTCGAGGGTAAATTTGAATTAAATCCATTCATCCCATGAAGCTCATTCAAATCCAGCAAGTCTCGCAACGTTTCAGTGTCGCTAGAAAAGTGTAAGCTGCAATCTGAGCGAAGCTTCGAATATAAATATCGTTTCTATTCTTGGAAGAGGTCGCTTATAATTAATTCTTCCGGTCACATGGTGCAATGGCTAACGTTCAGCTGACAGCTTATCGTCAGCATACTTTACAATCTTCGTACTTACACTTTGAAAAATGTTCATTTGTAATATGAAAATGATTTATTGGCCGCACTAGACATGCTGATTGAGCTGCTTTCAAGCAATTTCAAAAAGCAATAAATGACGTTGAAAATAATAAAAAAAAATCAGTGAAATGCGATTTATCAATAATAATAATATATTAGAAAATAAATTTGTTAGCGTTATCTGTAGTTAATCAAATAAGAGGATTAACAATGATATCAACGGTGTTGTATATATACTTGCCGAAACAAATAATTAAGTAATAGTTTACAAACTTTGCACAATGTATCATTTGATGATATTGAATGCTCGCAATGAGCGAAACCGGTCTAGACCTATTGAATAAAGTGGAATGAAGTACAAAAGAACATTATGTTTTTATTAATATAATGGCTTAAAACCAAGTATTGATAGTGAACACACTAAAAGTGGATAATTAAGTAAATGAAAATGTAATGTATTGATTTGGTGGTAAATTTCAGGAATTCTATTTTTATTGAAGTTTCCGTGTGATAAGTATTTCACCTATTCGATAAGCATACTGTACTGTAGTAAGATTTAAATTATTTTTTGAGAACTGAATGTTATTCAGTTTCTCAACCTACCTTTTTTTAAAACAATATATCAAGCAATATACCAGTGGTTCTGGTCACAGAGTAAGTCTATGGACCTATAATTGTTTGTAGTATGACATTAACTTATGAGTGTTACATTACCCGGTACATTACATTCAAAAGGAATCTAAAATAGATACAAACAGCCAATGGTTTCAATAAAAAATAAAAAATATTGTTTTCGAAAATTGATTTGAAACAACGACGAGAAAAATGTGTCAGAACATCAAAGAAATAGCCATGGTTAAAACTAAAAAAGTGTGAATTTATTATCTAGTAAAAAATAAAAACCTCTGGTCTTTTGATCAGTTCACATACATTTGTCGAATGAACGTACATAAGTGTGTATTATAAAGTAGACTCACCTTCTTTCCGATGTATTCGAATATTCTTGAACACGAATATGAAATGGGCCCTTTTTATGAACGCTTTTTGAGCTATGACGTTCAAATTGAGATTGATTACTTGTGCCTTATTTAAGTGCTTAATTCATGTTTAAAGAAAAAAAGTCATTCACGACGTGACAGCAAAAAAAGAAGTACAAATGAAAATATAAGCCAAGGCGAATAGAATCAAATTTACATTAATATTAAGAAAAATGATTGAAGTAAACTCTCATTAGAATGGTAAATTTGTTCTGTGTTATTTGAACACGTAACAATATCTTTATCTATGCTTAGTGATAAAGATCTGAATTCACTTTAATGACAAGTATTTTTTTAATCGAAGTAAAATAAAAAAAATCGTAATAATCACCTTTGAATCAATGTCAATACTTAGTGGAAAGGCACTACATATATTCGAAATATAAAATATTCTTTTGTACTAATTCCACTTTTGTTTACAAGCATTATCAACTGATTCTATTCATTTTGAACGAATTAAAATTATTAAGGTTGCCACATTGATAATAGAAATAAGAAAAGAATTTAAATAAATATAAGAAGTAGAACAAAATCCATTTTTAAATAATTGTATTTAAAGTTTCATATAATCTTAAATGAACGTGATTTAATTTTAAAATGCATGCTTTTGATTAATAAGTACCTTCGGTAAAACCATAATATATATTATTATTATTATTTTTAAATCCATATCCGCTCCCTATACGGAGCATATGGTCACCACGAAGCTCCTCCACAATTCTCTATCTCCAGCCAGTCTCCTCGCCTCCTCCCAGGTCATCCCAGCGTCCCGTAACTCCGCTGAGTACATCCTGTGGATAGTCATCAGTAGCCTTCCACGACGCCGGGATCCATCCGGCCGGTAGAAGAGACAGGCAGGGTTCAGGCTCTCTTCAGGCATCCTCAACACGTGTCCAAGCCAGGTCCACCGCCGTTTCTTTATTTTTTTCATTATTATTTACCCCATCACAATTATCTGACCAAAAATGTACAATCTTATTTAAATATTCATATGTAAAGTTATCGTAAAGAAATTTTATAAGACCTCTTTTTCGCAGCCACTAATTTAATCAGATATCTGAAAGTCTGACTAGTGTCTTTCATTTTTTACAGAGAGAAGAGCTCTTGTATTGCCTGGAGAGTTTTAAAGTGATTCGTGTCTGCGTGTGCCCACATTGACATGCGTAGGTCTGATTATCGCGGTGTAAAGCAGTAATTTGCTTTTAACGGCACGTTTACTCTCACGGCCTATCATCGGGTATACTCTACCTGCGATGAGCGACATCTGAAGTTTCTTAATACATATGTGTCTTTTAAAGTTATATCGGGGATCTAATGTGAGTCCACGTGAAAGTCATTGATATAGTAGATATATATATATATTTAACCTATCTGCAATATAATCGCGAAATTCTCCATTATTGTAAATAGAATAGTAAAAAATTTAGGGTGTTCACTTTCAATACTTGGTGGAAAGGCGTTATATTAATAAAAACACAATATTTCTTTGCAGTTCATTCCAATTTATTAAAAAGGTCGAGACCGGTTTCGCTCATTGCGAGCATTTTCAACTGACAAGAAAAATATATAAACAGTGCTATTTATACAAAATTTAAATTGAAATAAAAGATGTAAGCAACTATTAACAATGAAAAGAATTTACAAATTACATTATAAGTGACTGTACAATTACACAAAATTAAAACACCTATAACATACAATTAAAAAATCATCAAAGACTAATAATTATAAGTGGCGAATGATGGCAATTATAAATCCAATTAAAATTTGGGAAATTTTTAACAAAGTGAAACTCTACATTACTAAAGTATATAACTTAATGATCATGGGACATGTAATTAATTTGTCTTCCATCCCCGACAGTGGTTTCAGAACCTCTGGTTTGTCGATCAATTGACTAGTACATGGCAATTATGTTTGCCAAAATAATGGAAAAGCTACAATAAAAATAAGCCCTGAACATTTTTGTGTATGCTGTGATATATTCGACGTGGAATTATTTTTTGAAAACAAGCCGATTATTAAAAAAAAAAATTGATCGGCTTATGGCTTAGAGTGTCGGTAGATTTGGAATTGTCGAAAATTTTACAACGGAAAATCCTTCGAAGCCAGTGGCCTAAAATATAATACTTCCGGTTATTATTTATATTTGTACTGATTGAATTTTTTAACCAATTTATCGGCGGTATTAGGGTATTGTCCGATTTGGCTGAGCTGTCCACAAGCTTAAATTTAAATACTGACAATTTGATAAAAAATAAATGATTGATATTATATAGATTCGAGTTTATGACTATGACATTAATATTTACTACAATGCATTCTTTTCCAGTAACAGAGCAAAGAGAAAGTGATTTCTTAATAATTACTATTGTTATTAATATATTGTAACGACAAACTCTTAGTAAAAAAATATTAATTTATAGAAAAATAAATTTTAAGATTTTGAATAAATAGACTCATAAAAATATGTTCGATGAATTCGGCGGTAACTTTATGAAAATTCATTTCTAAAATAAAATAAAATTTGATATCTTTGTTATTTCACCACACTTCTATTTGACACGTGTTCTTAATTTAGTGAATAAAATTTTAAATAAGACAGGCTGCTCAACACTATTAAATTTCACTCCTATGGGATTGACCTTTCCATATACAAGTAATGAATTTGAAATTAGTACAATTATTATTTGAATAAAGCCGACATATTGTGTCCTGTTGAAAGAAAAAATTACAGCATCCTTTGGAGATTATACTTTTGATTTAATATCAATGATTAATTCATCAATAAATAACTTTATGGCATTCTCCAAAGATGCTTCTCAGAAAAACAAAACATGTTTCAAACAAAGTTATCAAAGAATATAATTACAATGATTAACTATTTTGAAGAATAATTAATAAATAACTAATAAACTGTGCCTTATTTTTGATTGATTTTTTATTGTATAAAAATAAATCTTGATGTCTTTGTAGCTTGATATCTTAACTTGCTTTGTTACAAAGTGTGACACGTATCATCAGACAGAACATTGCAACGTTCTGTCTGATGATGATTCTTAAAGAAGCGAAACACGTATTACAATTTGTAACATAACAAGTGGAGTAATAAAGTTATAAAATTTAATTACAATATATAGGTGTACCGGAATTAAGTGTCGTATTTTTTTTTCTCGATCTTCAATGGTCAGTTGTGCTTCGCCAGACAATCTTTCACGACATATTTGAATTTGTGTCGTTAGTCATACATACCTGATGTGTATTGTGATGATTTAATAAAAAAATAGTAACCGTATTTACAATGGAAGGCTTTGTACCAAATTAAGTATTTGTTCGAAAAACCATGTTGTACCATTTTTTGAAAAAAGAGAAAGTAAAAAGTGCTACAAAAAATATTTGTGGTACACTGGGGAAAATTTTAAACATTCGTTAATCTCAAAGGTGTTTCAAACAATTCAAATCCGGTGATTTTGATTTGAAAAAAAAAACAAAAATTGAACAAAATCCAACGTTCACGGTTCAGGAACTGACAAATAAACTCGGATACGCATGGTCGAGTGTACAGGAACACTTTTTAAAAATCGGCAAGACTTGGAGACAGGGAAGATGGGTGCCGTAAGATAATGCACGGC
The DNA here is from genome assembly GCA_030503985.1 of Himalopsyche tibetana. Taxonomy (NCBI): domain Eukaryota; kingdom Metazoa; phylum Arthropoda; class Insecta; order Trichoptera; family Rhyacophilidae; genus Himalopsyche; species Himalopsyche tibetana. The sequence goes on from JAPJYX010000007.1 coordinate 19,439,678, forward strand.
CTCACACCAAACAAAAAATCAAGAACCTTGGATGGAAGACTATCAGACATCCACCATATTGACCAGACATTGCTCCGTCCGATTATCACCTATTCAGATCGATGCAACTTTTTTGTATTAAAAAAATATGCTAGTTATGAAGAGGTCAAAATGGGCATATCCGAATATTTTAATTCAAACCCCGGTGATTTTTATAACAGAGGGATTGAAAAATTGGCAGATAGGTGAAGAGAGTTTATATCCAACGATGAAAATTATATAATCGACTAATTTTTGACAAATAAATGTTTTTATCGTATCAGATTGTTTCATTAAAAAACGACACTTAATTCCGGTACACCTAATATTAAAAAAAATACCCTACTTCATGACAGTTTGACAGATGAATACAAAAAAAATAATCAGTTACTAAAATTTTAATCAAATAAGTTTTAACGAGGCGAATTCGTTTTAAATAAGCGACAATATATTTTTTATTTTTTGAAAAAAGTTCTTTGTCTTAATAGGTTCCAACTGAAAGCATCAGTTGACCGCAAAGCTTCGGTTCTCAATTCAACAGAGACACGACAGTTTAATCCGAAAAAAATTGCTCCGCCTCGCATTTTTTTTTACTTCCTCACCCTCCCCCAAATTTACTCTTTGTATTTAACAACGCCTCTGTCAACTTTTTGCGAGTTTCATTTGCCTTTGTACCGCTTCTGCAATAAAAATATACTATATATAGAAAAGAAGAATAAAAGTTCTGAGAAGTCATTATTTCACAAACTATGAAGATTTTTTTCTTAACGAAATTCCGCTAAAAAGTTACCTATAAACATATATTTTATTTATGCTTAGTGAAATTTAAAAAGAAAAAAATCATGTTTTTTTCATAGTTATTAAAAAGTTTGCCTTTATTCTATTAAAATTTTAAGCAATTTATTTTTTAGCAACCCTACCTATACACGTGTTGACTGTTTATCGTTATAATTACAATACTAATAATACATATATAATGCGATAAAATAATTAGTGTATTGGTGATTGCCGCTCGGGTGAGATCCTGAGACAGCGGATAAGTTAGAAATTTATAAAAATCCAAAGACGTAATGATAATGCCACTGATAAAGGGAACGCCAAATGTGTCAAAGTTACTTGAAGAAGTGTTTAACATCTTCAAATTTATTTATGGTTGTATTATTTTCATGTTAACATTTTACACTATAATTTTATCAGTCTATCTGTAACACAACAAATGAAAAATGTTGGAATTTTCATCTGGTATTCATAACAAATGTAAAGATTTTAATTATTTATTAATTACACTTATAAACTTTACTAAATTGATTTCAATTATGAGTGAATATTTTGGTATCAAAAACCCTAAAGTGAAGTGTTTTTGGACAAACATCTTTTTTAATCGAATGAAATATGACGTTAAGTCGATGTGCCCTTTGTGTCTGCAAAAATGCCATTTTGTACGAGTTAGTAACAAGTGAATTTAAGTTAATCGGATTCAATAGCAATTATTGTCGGGTGCTCTGGCATTTTAGCAGGGGTATTTTTTACCCTTCGGTCTCTACGCGTGACTCATTTTACTGCCGAACGGTCCCTTAAATCTCACTTTAATCCGCTTCCCAAAAAGCCCATTTTATCGGATCCATTTTGATGATAGCACAACACTCACTGACTCCAAAGTACAAGCGTCTGTTTTGTTACCTGACATGGCTCTTAAATCGGATTCATTCTATACAGATAAATGTGTACTAGGGTTTCTGTCTCGACGTTTTTCAAGTCCTGTAATAGTTTTATGAAAACATATTGAAACGAATATTTCTGTGCACGAACATGCTTACTTATTTTATAAGTTATGCCTTGCAAAATTCAAAATTTTTGTACTTTAAATATTTAGATTGATTTTTATTACACACCATTCAAGAGATTCGTTTGAGTTTATTAATAAAACCATAAACTTCGAAAAAAAAACATTGGTTCAGTAATTTTATGGATTTTTTTTCAAATTAGCATCTGTAACTGTACGGTAATATTTTATTGGAAAGTTTCTTATCTTTTATTATTACATTAGAGGTTTTCAAAGTACAAAAAATCAAGTCTCGGGTTGTTTTATTCACATTTGGAAAACAGCGTCGATTTCCCGGGAATCTTTTCTCGGCTTGTATCGACACATAATCCCTTATGCTTACTATCACACTTTTTAACTTTTCATGATAAACAATCATTTTTCGATTATGTTTCATAGTAAAATAGTTTCGGTAATCTTGTATTCCTCACGAATCTCAAGGATAGGAAATAATTAGTGTTTTAATATTGTTTTGCATATCATTGTCTGAAATAATAAATCCGGCCGCAAATTGCTACGAAAAGTGCAATTTTTTTTTTTTTTTTGAAAAACTGAAGTCGAAGCTGATTTCAACATAGATTTTTATACTATACACCAGTGTCTGCCATTTTTTTCCTTTACGGCACAGTGATGAATGGATCTAGTACCGCGGCACACCAATATGCCACAGATTATCTCCGAAACTCTTTTTTTTAGCTCACCGAGGAATTTAAAATCCTCGATTTTGTAATGAGTAGGCATTATTTAAAATTGACATTTTTAAGGCTTCCTCCACCGCGGCACATCTGGGACTTCTAGCGGCACACATTTTGGCAGACACTGATATACACAGATCATTCTTTCAGTTTTTTATGGATGTTGTGGTGACAAAAGATTGTTGTTTCTAATCTGCAATCAAACTAAGAGAGGCAGAGTCTTTGAAAATCTTGATTTTAAGCAATATTCAAATTTTCTTTTAACTGCCAAAAAATTGATTTTTGCCGGGTTTTTTTCTGTATTTTTAAATACATGATTATAAACTGTAAAAATGATTTCAATTAAGCAAAATGTTGTAATTAACATGTGTATTCTTATATATAAAAAAAAGCATTTAAGGGTTAAAAATAATGTCAAAGAGATATCTATCTTTTACTTCTTAACGTTCGTTCGTCCAAGCTGACTTATAAAAATCATAAATTAATAAAAAGGTTACTGTGAAAATTTGAAATGTTAAAATGTTCTTTTCATATTGCGGCAATAATATTTTACGACCTGTCTGCGAGGACAAAACTTGTTGGGGTCGGCACAACCTTTAAGAGTCTTGTTAATAGCCTCTATGGTGAGCCAGACATTGTCAGATTTGTCAAAGCACAACGCCTACGCTAGGCCGGACATTATATATCACACATAGATGAGTGGAAGCCTTCGAAACGCCTCTCATTTTCTATTCCTGAAAGTAGAACGCGAATTTACTAGATGGATAGGCGGTTCAAGACTCACAAGACACACGACGAATTGGAGTTCAGTAATTGACCTAGGAAGGTAAAGAAACAAGAGAGGTGAAAGAAACTATTGATTGAAATAGTTAAATTTATCTCCTGATTGTAGAGTTAGAAATAAGAAAAAAAAAGTTTTATAATAGAATTGTTATTGTGACGTTCTGATATAAATTTGTGATACCTATGTTTGTTCGCACCACCACCCACTACGACTTTACATCAACGTCTAATAAACGATTCCCTGCCTTAATGAACGTGAAGCGTTTTTGGATATAGGCAGAGATTGTCTCGGAAAAATTGTCTAAGACTTGGCGGCTTGCACTTAAGTGTGCGAAAATTTTCTCATGAAAACCTCTGGATTTATCAACAGTAGATCTCTACTTTATCTCAGTAAGATGCCATAACTTTACTAAAAATTAAGAAGTTTGCCCTAGTATATACCAACTCGGCGTGGCCTGTGGTTCTGAAAGTTGGTTGGACCGACTTGGTTTATTCCTATCGTTCAGAAGACATGAAAAGACAACCCCATATGACGTGGTCAGCATCCTACGTTATGCTCTTTCTTCTTTCCGGTTAAATGCAATTGCTAATTTGTGATAACCATATGTTATCTTTCAGGTCCTTGGTGCAATTATCAACGTCATTATCTCCCGTGTCAGATTTCATTGGTTCAAGTCTCAAAACAACATTTTTTTTCAATTGAAAAATGTGGGTTGAGAAATTGAGTTACAATGCACATTTTTTACAGATGAACTTTACTGAAATGTTTTCAAAATCATATTAAATCAGTTTTTATCAATTACACGAATGTTTGTCAAAGGGCCATTTAATAATTTGAATTATTAATAGGTGCCGCTGTAGACCACGACTGACAAAACAAAAAATATGACAAACCAAAAAAGCTTCACTGCAAACAGCAACGCAATAACTAAGAACTTTACTCTCTCACAAAATTGATGTCAATACAATTTGTTTTTATTTTAGTTACTTTAGCTGATGTATAAATGACAGCAGTAATAATGCTTAGAAATAATGAAATTAAATCACGAATTGTTTAAACATTAGATTACAGTGCGCAATCAGTTTTTCATATCGGAGAAAAAAGCTCAACATCAATTGGAAAACTATCAAAATTAAGCGTGATGCTACAGGATATAGATATTTATACTAAAATACATTTTTTATGTGATTGGATTTGAACGATCGTAAATTTAAAATTTGAATTAAATCCATCCATTTCGTGAATGTCATTCAAATCCTAACATAAACTATAATATGTCGATTTTACAAATAAATAAAAACGTGATCTATTATCTTCCACTACACGACATGGAATATTTACGACATATAGTATGAATAACTGTCTTTATAAATGCTGCATTAAGCTCTTGATTTTGCAACATATAAACGTACCGTTTTATTATTCTTAGGTAAATAAATTTGGTTTATTGGTGTAAGAGGAACATGTTTTGAATCGGGATTTAGTACTGAGAGTCTTATACAATGCCTGGAATGTATTATGAACGCCATACAAACGAGGTCAAATTTTTAACGACGTACGCAGTTGCGTTTGTGAGTGGAATATTAAATACTCATGAAAACATCTAAGAATGGATACTCTTGGCATAGAGAATGGTTAGTGCCTACTTTTAATATCCCCAGAATCACATATTTTTCAATGAAACGTTTGAAAATGACCAACGTATGACCGTTTATACGAAAAATGTGGTTGAATATAACAATGAAAAACTGACAGAAAAAATAAATTAGTTTTACTTTATGATGTGAATATTTTACGATCGTGACCGTAAGCGGTACTTAAATCTAATTGGATTATAGCTATTTTGTTTTTTCGAAAACCATGTCCTCTTCCAATGTTGAGAATATGGCCTCCTATTAGAGGTATCATTAGAGGTTTTTCTAAGTGTTATGGATTTAATTAAAACACTTAATTTTATTAAAGATGTTTCACTTTATTGGCATAACATAAGTTTATACAACTGTATTATAATAATTCACTTGACCAAAAAACGTCAGAATACAAAGAAGTATTGGTAAGTTAACTGAGCTATCGGACCTTTTGATTAGTGCTGACTTGTTTCTAAAGAGTGTTCGTTTTTGACGGTTGAAAGCTTATTTTAATTAAAACACAATATTCTTTTGTACTTCATTCCACATTATTAAATATGTCAGGAGCGGTTTCGCTCATTGCGAGCATTTTCAACTGATAAGAAAAAAATATAAACAGTGCTATTTATACAAAATTTAAATTGAAATAAAAAGTGTAAGGAACGATTAACAATGAAAAGAATTTACAAATAACATTATAAGTGACTCTACAAATACACAAAATTAAAATGCTTAACACATATAACATACCAAATTTGAATTGTTTGAATTTTGTACTTTTCCATGAGTTTTGTCGCTAACGACCCGGGTTTCGCCTTTCGGCATCTTCAGGCATTCCAAGTGCACGGATGTACTTGAACTGACAGTTCAAGTACATCCGTGCACTTGGAATGCCTGAAGATGCCGAAAGGCGAAACCCGGGTCGTTAGCGACAAAACTCATGGAAAAGTACAAAATTCAAACAATTCAAATTTGATATTGAAATTCCATCAAGCACCCTCAGTCGAAATACTTAATTACATATAACATACAATTAAAAAATCATCAAAGACTAATAATTATAAGTGGCGAATGATTGCAATTATAAACCCAATTAAAATTTGGGAAATTTTTAACAAAGTGAATCATTGAAAGTACTAATCATTGTTTATGGTTAAGATTTAATTCATAAATCTTTGGCGGATGTATATTTATGTTAATAGCTAATTCTGATTAGTTGTGTATTGAAACTTTACATAATGTTCGAGTGCAAGTAAATAAGATAGATTGTAATTATAGAATGTCAAGGGTAATCAATATTGTACAGTGAATGATGGGGTGTATACATAACATAAGATAACTGCTTGCAGTAGGAATATAAAGGATAAGGCTGTGCAGGAGTAGTGGTTGGGTAGTAGCTCTAGGTACGTTTAGCTATTTTAAGACTGGGAGAGTAAAAAGTAACTACAATCGATTGAAAATAAAATGCTATTGGTGCTGAGATTTGGACTGCAACACATTAAATTTGATAGCTGTAAGAATATTATTGGTTTGATTTCGTATTTATTTGAAAACTACATATTTTACTTGCAAAGTTATTTAAATATTTTAATCAAATTTGAATCGATAGTTTGATTAAAATGATTGATTAAAAATACTCTTTAAACTAGGGCTGTGGAGTAGGAGTTTGAGTCGTGAAAAATGAATGACTCGATTTTTTTTTGAAAAGTAATTTTAATGATGTGTATTCAAACAAAATAGGCCAAAGTATTGATATTTCACGCTTGACTGACTAAATATGATCTGATAGAATATATATATATAAGTTACAATTAAATTTTTGAAAAATTTCCTCGGAGTCGGAGTCGTCTTTTTTTACACGACTCCACAGCCCTGCTTTAAACACTGGTTAATTTATAGAAAAAACTACCATCAAAATAAGGTTGAGAAAAAAATCTTGAATTATCTATAATTTTATTGACGTAAAAGAAAAAATAAATATTGTTCTTTAAAATTATTTGTATATGTTTTATAACATTGTTTTATTTAAACATCCATAAAAACAAATATAATTCAATTCCAAAACACCTACACCTTTGTGTAAAGATTATTTGATAAATAATAATGTTTATTTTGTGGTAAAAAATAAGATTAGAAAATTTTTCCAATAACGAAAAATAGAAATTCATGAAATTAGACAAATATTCAGCTCGTTATATTTATTGAAAATTAATAAAAACAATAATCCTTTGTACTTCATTCCACTTTATTTAATATGTCAGGACCGGTTTCGCTCATTGCGAGCATTGTCAACTGATAAGAAATATAATTTAACAATGCTATTTATACAAAATTGAAAAGTTATACACAACAGTTGGCACTGAAAAGAAATTGCCAATTACATTAAAGTGATTCTAAAATAACACAAAATTAAAATGTTCAACACAACTAACATATAATTAAAAAGTCATCCCAGATTCATAAATTCAGAATGCGATTGAAAGTAATTACAAACATAATTAAAATTTGGGAAATTTTTGACAAAGTGATAAAATGCTACATTAATAAAGTGAATATGCTTAATGATATGAATATGCTTAATGATAGTTTTATGTTTGTGAGCGAAACCGGTCCTGACATATTAAATAAAGTGGAATGAAGTACAAAGGATTATTGTTTTTATTAATATAATGCCTTTCCACCAAGTATTGACAGTGAACACCCTAAAAGTGAGTTTATTGAAAATCAACGAATATAAATAGTATTTAGATTCTTCTATTCTTAGAGTCGTTCTCAAACTATTAAACATTGATATTTTGCTTCATGTATCAACACATAATTGTTGCGAATTGGCGTCAGCTGTCATGCCATGTCATTTTTTTTTAAAATAAAAGAATATCAACAAAACATACTGATCGTGAGTGAGTTTAAATTTATCATCCCTTATTATTTATTTTTCGAATTTTTAAGAAAAACAAAAGCTTCAATATGTCAAATATTAATCTAAGTTATAAATAAATACATGTTTGTTTTATTCTTTCAGATGCCTGTTGTTCTGTTGCTGCTACTTCATCTGTCATTGAATGGACCTGACGAGAGCCACGCAGTTAACCCTGGTTAGTGTTTTTGGAGAATTCGCACAATCGTAAAATATTGTCGAATGTCTTATTATAATAATAATTTTCTTTACATTTTGAAAAATATAATATATTCATACAAGGGCTTGTCGGTTTTCAAAAACCGGTTTTTAAGCAAAATTTATGACATTCGAAAACCGGTTTTTCAACTTGGCAATCGGTTGTGCCGAATTTTCAACAAACGAGTCCATAAACAAAAGCACAGAAAATTTGTATTTTTTATTTGATGGCCATAAGCCCCACATCATTACCCAGCGAAATGGTTTTTTCGATATCAGGAAATTTTGTTACAAAACGATCAGTGGACGCTTTGTGTTTATTTAAATCATATTTTCTGAAGAGTAACACCAGATAATTTCTTGTCGTGTATTATTATGTATATAAATAAACAACATAAAACAATGAACCGCTTCTCGCTATTTTAATTGAATTATCCATTTTTTGTAAAACATAACAATATTAACATTTGAAAACTGTTTTTTTCAAAAGTTTGCTTTTTTGTATAAGCCCTAATTCATATCGTTCAACTCATTTCTCTTCGCCTTCGGGGCCGAGTTAATAATCCTGAAATTCTCATGACTATTAATTTACATACTCCCAATTTATTCTTACGTGGGCGAAACTATGAGCAAAAACTTTTATTTCTAAAAACTTATACCTCGCTTAGGAGGTATGAGTCACCAGTTCCTAGGGCCGTTCGATTGATCAACTCGTTGCCTAGAGAAGTGGACATTTTTAGTGATAGTATTTGTGAACTTTTTGATAAATTTAACTATTATATTTCTTGATTTTTTGTGTTGATTTCGATGAACTGTGTAGTTTTATTTTATATTTTGTCTTATTATATTTTTCAAGTACATGGCGATTTGGCTACAGCTGCTATGTCATGTACTATAATTTTAATTTTTAACAATAAATAAATAGTGTCACACAACAAAACGGTGAAATCAATACTAAAAAAATCCTGTTTCTATTTATTTCAAACTAAAACTACAGATGTAAAAACGTCGTGTTTTTCCATAAAAGCGAACAAGAATGTATAAAATTGGACTTTTCTATATTTAGAGAAAGTTGCTGAAAACGTAAAAAGGCTTTCCTGCTTAATTAATAATTTATACATACGACTCAATGTAATAGGAATATTAAAGATCGATATGATATCATATTATAATCAAACGAGTAGCAATTCCACTTTGAAAAGTATCTACAACAATTTATTTTAAATATTATGTTTTCGTTGTGTATTTTTTATGTGTATCTGAAAGCTACGAGAGGTCTCCTTTTTGGATTATCGAAACAATTTTTATGATTTTTTTCACCGCTGAAACTTATTTCACAAGAGCCACAAGGCGTATCTAATTGAAAGTTTTAATATTTTTGTAACCTTGTTGGTTTATTTAAAAGAAATCGAATTATTTTCCAATTACATTTTGTATTGATCATTTGAATAAAAGTACAATTTAAAACTGATACTGCAGAAGATACTACAATTATTGTTTATGTATTCAATTTGAAATATGTATATATTATTAAGGTTCGTATTAAAGTATGGGCACCTAAGAGGTGAAGTGAGTCAACTGTTAAAATGATAAAACTTTTTCTTGGACATAAAGTACTATCACGTCTTTACGTGACGCTTTGGTGGATTGCGTATTTTTACTTTACGGGGATAACACTATTGCAATGTGTATTAATTGAGGTTACTTCACTTTTCCTATAATTTAAGACGTGTAAGATATTATAACGGATTTCTCTATTTTTTTTATAAAATACCACTCGGCTCACTTTACCTTTAATGGGCCAATATGTCACTTAGTCGTGTATTGGGAAAAGTATTTTTTAATATTGTTTTGAAAAAGTAGTTACATACATAGACAATTTATCACAAGAATCATTGAGACATCAATTAATTACGATAACCCAATTTTTATCCAAAGTTAGATAATCAATTTGTCTTCGTCAAAACATATTTAGGAAAGAAAGAATGAAGTTAGATGAAAATAGCGAAATTTGGACCAACTGAGCACAATTCGTGACCCCAGAGGAAAACATACATCACACTAGAAAGTTTGAAGGTGACAGAAAAACACACGTCCATAGTAAAAATAAACTTTGTGCTTTATCATAAATGATATAAGCCAAAGTTGTAGAAAGATATCACTAAGACAAATGATACCCAAAAACATGATTGAAAAGCAAACTACATATATGTAAATGTAAATATGTTTATTCATTTAAATAAAGATCTTGGTGAAAAAGATGGTGGAGTTTAAGTATAAAATTTGAACCGTTAAAATTGTGTACAATTATTATGTTAGTAAATATAATTAAATTTCATAAAATAATTATAAATTTACCAGCGAATAAAAATAAATAAAATTATTAAAAATACCCACCATTTAAATCTGTTAGCATTCCCATTTTATAATATTTTGAACGATAGTCACATTTCATTTTAAAAACCTACAAGTAGTATTTGTTAAAGATCATTAAAATCAAATCATAAGTAAAGTTAATACATGTCGACGTCCATAGCTTTTAACTTTGTGATACATTTTTTTCTAGTATAAAAACAATATACTTATTTACTAAGCGTCAGTTTAAGACAAAACCCGGGTCGTTAGTGACAAAACCTGTGTGAATGTAAAAAAAATAAAGACTAATGTTTATTCATTATTAATCTTAAGCAGATGTAAATATTTATGATTTCAGTTTTGGTTGAGAATTCCTTTTAGTCTTCTTGCATAAATAATGAGATTTTTTTTATATTTTCGATAGATTCAGCAGTAACTTTGTGATTTATTTTAAGTAAATATAATTTTGATAAATTCGTTACTCCACTTGTGACAGCTGTATCGTCTCCCTAAAAAGCATCATCAGGCAGAACATCGCAATGTTAACGCATAAAATAAAAATCGATTCTGATTCTTAAATAATAAAATAAAAGATAAGTTTTTATCCTTTTCTACTGAATGCAGGGAGGGAAGGGAGTAAAACACATAAATTACTAATATAATTACAAATTAACTATTTGTATAAGGTACGCTAAATCACAATGAAATTTAAATTCAACAATTTTTCTTGCTTAAATTACAAAACACTAAATATAGAAAGAAATACATTTCACCAATTAAAAATAAGTTATTTGTGATATAAAATTATGATCTTAAAATTTTACGGTAAAATTAAAGTTTTAAGTATTAAAATAAATATTATGGTAGAGAGATAGTGGTCGAAGTAACGGATAACGTGAGTGTTGTAATATGTTTTAGTTTAAAGTGAAGTAAAAATGAATTAAGTAAATTCCTTAACGTTTAAAATTTTAATTTAAATGTAGCCATAAACTAAATTAACTAAGTGAGTAAATTTAATGACACGAAAGAATATATAAGCACGAGGTCGTAAAACTATCATGAGTGCCTTCCCTATACTTAAACTTTTACCTTTGGCAATCAAAATGCATTTAAATTAAGGAAGGTAAACGTCATTTATGACTCGCATAATACATGTGGTAGAAGGGTATCTAAATAGCCTAACGTTGGAAAATTTTCTATCAAAATGGTTTTAAAATTAAATTCTTAAGTTTTATTTCAGAATAATAAAAAAAGTTTTTTGAAGTGCTTAGAATTTTAAATGTGTAGAGCAACTTGCTAATTAATGTTAATGGAAGACTCAAAGTTATTATTTTCGACAGTGCCTCTTTAAAACATAAATGCTATATATAAGTTGGATCCATGAAACAGTGGTCAACGTCGTTGGCTTCCATGCCGGACCTCACGGGCTCAAATCCCAGTACGAAAACCATTTTTCAATCAATGTTTGTGATGTCTAAAAAAAATTCCCCATCATTCCAATCATCAAAATAACGAGATGTAACAAGAGTGATTGGCCAACTACTAGTCTTGTCTTTACCCTGTACTTTCTATCCATTCTCTCTTCGAAACAAAAAAAAGCTTGAACAACTGAGAAGCAAGTAGCTCTCATAGAAAAACTTCTGTTGAGATACCTCCATCAGGAAGCCATATGAACCACAATGGAAGAAAAAATGGATTAAAAAAATAATGAATAAAAAATATTAGAATTCAAACAATAAAACTACTACTTAATTTCACACTGATGATAAGAATACTCGTGACAATCAAAACCAGCCCAAGCCTTTAATTAATATTTTAAAATTTTATAAAAAAACTTTTTCTAAAATACATTTCCTTCGAGAATAGATAGTAAACACCTTTAAACTTTCAAGATTTGAACTCCGAACTCTGAATTTGATTTGAAAACTAAATAATTATTTAAAAAATTCAACTATTTTTACATGATGGTTAAGTATGAGTTTATATTAAAGTGTTCTACATTAAATGCATCCAAATCATTTGTACGATCTTTGCTTCAAGAATGATTTTGAGGTTAGAATATAAAAATCCCATTGCTTCGTTATCTGTCGGTGTAAGCAAATTTATTTTCAATGCGGAATCAGTTATACGGGGGGGAATGTATTGAGCCGTGGGTCGAAGATGGCCTCGTCAATTTTTACGATTTTGAACAGGTGTTGCTAGAGGAATATCTTACTTTGGCATTCCGGTAAACGTGATAGCACTAACTGTTAAAAATAACGGAAGCCATTTTGTTGAAAACATTCAATTCTAAAATGGCCGCCAAACTCCAGCTGATATTTGGTCAATAGTGATCACGGATACTTAAATTGAAAGACTTCGTTTTCGTTTATATATTACTACTTATCGATAATTTTCACATACCATAGAGAACATTCAGATGAATATGAAGAGTGTTATATATTTTATTTTTGTATAATATAATAACAAATAGATTTTTATATGTCTATTTGTATAAAACGGTATTACAAAATTTTATTTGACATTGTTGGTTCTACAATCTAGTGAGGATTGTGGCCTCAATAAGGTTTTATGCTTGACTTCTTAAAAATATTTTTTAATAATAGTTTGAACGAATTCAATGAAAAATAAATAAAAATTATTATGCTTAATGGATGGAAGAAGCGATGACTACCAAAATTATATTAAGTTCTTAGAATTACTCACAGAGGATATAAGAATCATTTATTTTTAAAGAAATATTAACATTAACAAATATTAACAAATTCATTCATATTTTTCTTTGAACGTTATGAATTTTGAATGTTATCGTAACTAGCCTTGTTTTAATACAAAGTTTAATATTTTGAAAAGATTTTGTTAGTAAAATATTTATGATGAAAATTTGCGAAACTAAGAAAACGAGAACATATGTACGAGAGTAGTAAGAATTAAAGGATAAGGCTAGAACAGGACTAGTGGTTAACTAATCGCTCTCGCTACACCGCAGTTATTAACCTTTTTAGTACCGCGATGTTTTAAGCTAAAAAAACGTTCACTCACATACCTACCGCATGTTTCTAATAATTTTTGAATAGTTAAAAATAGGTCTGAATTTATGAATATTAAGAGTTTACTTATAAAATAATATATATAGTTAAATATTTTCAAGAAACATTCGTGGTCTTTAGTGGTCTTACGGTATTCACGCCGTTAGTATGTAGTGGCCAACAGTGGCCTTACGGTACTGAAGCGGTTAAAGGATCGGACAGAGTGGGAGGGAATTTTCAGACATCACAAACACCCATACCTTCGAATAGAAATCGGTGAATCGATCAAAAAAATACTGTTCGTACTGAGACTCGAAGCCATAAAGTCCGGCATGGAAGCCCACCACCCTAGCCACTACGCCATAGGACCCATGTGTTTTTTAGTGATCGTAAAAAAACAAAGATGAAACAGTTAATTTCAGAAATTTATTTATCTTAACTTATCTTATACATTAAAAAATGATGATACATGAGGTGTTATTTAATTCTGCATATTTGAGGAGCAAACATTCAAAAAGTGTTTTGTCACACAAATACAAAGCTTGGAAAATGATGATTTAAGTGTTGCAAAAGTGACGGTTTGTATGAATGTGTCAACTTTATGATTTCATTTTAATATGAAAAAAAACCTTTTTGAACACTAATTTTGATTTCCATCCATAGGTTTTATTATGGGCTATCAGAATTTATATAAAACGCCATTTTTCAAAATTTGTGACAAAACACTTTTTGAATGTTTGCTCCTCATTTAATGGTTTTAATAGTAATGATATTTAAAAGGTCCACGGAGCATGCGGCATTGAAGCAGTGGTGTGACTTATTAAAATTGCTAAGTTATTCATGTTTGGAGAAGAACATAAATCGACGCGAATGTCTTTTAACTCTTTACACACACGGCATAAAGGCAAAAACATTAACCTCCGCGTAGCGTCGCGTGGCCGCTACGCCTCTATGCCGTAGAAGCGGTAGACTCCACAGCGCAGAGCGTAGAGGACTGGGGGTGTTTAATATTCAAGTTGGGGCACGTTTCGGCCATCGACTTCGACACGTCTTTGCTGGAGGGTAGGAAACGCGGCAAGGAGACGCCGGGAAAGCCTTCAAAGGGGTGATATCGCAAACACTATCCCTCGTATTAGTCTCCTAATTTTATGTCCATTCATCCATATTTTTCTTTCGATAGCGTATTTTCACCTTTTAATATGTGAATACACAATCTTGTGGAATCAAGGAGAGTGATAATATAAAATGAAATTTAAACATTACCATAAACGTACAATACGTAAGTCCACTCTCATGGCCGAGAGATAAGGCTGTGAAATTGACGTCCTTATTCTTTAACGCGATTAAGGTTTTGAATGTTTACCGATCAAAAATCAACTGCTCAACTTCTGTGTTTAAATATAGTATAACAATACTCGTTGTTGGCTCATTATTCGACGCTCTATTTTTAAGACGAGTGAAAGATATTCGGGTTTTAGATTTGATTTTTTCTGAAAAATCATATGTATCAAATAAAAAAATCTTATTTTTATTAAAATACTTAAAACAGAACAACACTTTTTTATTAATCAACACAAAAATTGTCTCAGCAAAATATCGATATCAAGATGTCGAAGTAGATGATACGAAGGCTCTAGAAACAATGACGGAGGTTTACATTGTTTTATTGAAAATGAGAAATAATATATAATATCGCGTACAGCTGGCAATTTCGCATATAGTAGCATTTTTGTAATAGGCTAAAACATGCACACATTTTTGAAGAATAAGAATCGAGTTTGTGACAAAAATGGCAGCTTACGTAGACCTTTAAAGTAAATACTACAGTTTTTAAATGGATTTCCCAAGAACATGAAAATATATTCATTTTAAATATCAATATTCGGAATACTTCAATTTATTTTTTTAGACGTTTTATAAATTTATAAATTATGAAAAATGCCAATTTTTTCCCGAGCTCTTATAAACATTAATATTTCTACCAGACAAAAATGAAAGAAGTTTATATTTGAACAAAAAAAAATACTGTCTAATAATATGCACATCATATTTTGATTTTAGAAAGACAGTGTAAGTCGATTGTTTTTTGTTTTTTACAATATAAATCTGATCTTATATACGTTATAGTTTATTGGTATTTGAGCGAATATAATAAAACACTGTTTATATTAGTTAATGAATTGTGTTAACAATATTTGAGTGAAGGTATATTGTATTTAGAGCGAACCCAATTACGATGCGAAAACACATTATGGTTGACATCTTTGCCGGGCCTTTATTTCCTTCCAAGCCTCTTGTCATTTGTTCTGCCTTAATATGAAATAAAACGAAAAACGATTAAATAAATCACGGACGATAAAGCATGCAGAAGGGAAATTTTAAAATCTTTCCGGGTATGCCTCCTAAAGTTTGACTCAAAAGGAAAACTTGAAAATGTTCCCCAATGCCTCGAATCGAAATTTATTCAGAAGTCGGATGATTTGAATTATAAGAAGTCACAATTTTGACAAAATAATATTATAAATTGCTACCTGATAACAAAATTCGTGTTCCGCGTTTTTTGTTTTACGTCCGTTTTTTATTTTCTATTTGATTAAACAAATCATTTTTTATAGATTTATGGCGAGATAATATCTTTTAAGAAACCTTAATTTTTGATGGATTTATTAGGCAATGTTGAAAGGAAAACTTTTAAAATTATTGTTAAAATAAGTTGATTAAAATTATATTCTTTAAAACAATTTTTAAGCAATAATTAAATATACGTTTGAATATTAAATTCCTTCAATGAAGTCTACTCATAATTTATAGCAAATAAACTCTTTATAGAATATGATAATGTAGTGTAATACCGATTTTTTAAAACTTGATCTGTATATGAACTTCCAATGGAGATAATCTAAAAAGATGTTTTTCGTGTAAGAACTGTATCTCACTCAGTTTCTAAGTCTCTATTTTTCGAAAAGAACCGGGATAGAAAGGTAAAAAAGGGATAATAAACTTTATCAGAGTAAAACTCAATTTTTACCAAATTACGTATATATACAAAAATAAATATATTGAAAAAATGTAATTAAGATACATAAAGAATTTCAATAAAATAAATGTCAACACGTATTTTTATGAAGTCTAACCATTTTGAGCTCTCGAAGTTAATGTTCGAAAATCACGTTTTTACAAGTTTTAAGAAGGAAGAACTTAGATAAAGTAAAAATACGAAACTTATATTGATTTACGGCAACCATAATATATTGATGTAATTAGTGATTTTTTCTAAAGCCATGTTTATTCACGACTAATAAAAAAATACACAAACTTTAATAAGTAAGAAACATTAATTTGTTCACATCTAGTTAATATATTTTTTTTGTACTGTATAACAACTACGTACGGCAGGAGTTTATAATAAACTCGATCAACAACTGAATATAGTTAATGCAATGCTCAAGTGTACAAACTAATGAAGTATTGACATAAATTTTATACATGAGAAACTCACAAATCAGTTGATAACGCTCGTGATGAGTGTAGGAATTAGTAGAACAGAGTGTTTTGTTAATAAAGCTTTTACAAAAAGAATTGATAATGAACACAGTGGAAGTGAGTAAGACACTAAAGTAGTTATTTTGTAATGTTCATTCCACACGCATCAAAAATTTAGTTATACAACACAAACCTTAAAGTTCAATTATCTCGAAACTAATATTTTCAAATTATCCTACTGTTGCTTTAGGGTAGCGATATGTATGTACATACAACTTGAAATATCGTTTTATGATTCTATAAGTCAACATTGCAATAAATTTGAATTCAATTGAGATAAATGTCTAAATCAGGGGTGAGGAACCTTTTCTTCTCTAAAGGGAATCTTTGGCCGGAAAAAAATTCATGCCAATTTCTAAAGCCCAGAAATTCACGGATTTGTCCAAATTTTTTTAGGCCTTCTAGGAATTTTCAAATCCAAAATCTCAAGAATTTACAAAAATGTACAGAATTTGCAGAATAAACCAGAAGGCCGCAACAGGGTAGCCAGAATGCCGTAGGTTCCCCACGCCTGGACTAAATGATTGACAAATAATAATTATTACCTTTTTAGAGCTCAGTTTAGATGCGTCAAAACATTGGCCAGCCATATCTCAAAACAATCAATGTTTAGTTGTAGCACTATGAAACTAAATCATCGAATTACGTTTGGAAGTTCAATACAAAAACGGCGATACTGAAAAAAATTCAGACATACTATTGATAGAACACAACTAGGGTATCCAATCCCGGAGCCTTTTTCCAATCCCGGGATTTCGGGATTGATCCCCTTTTTTTCGGGATTGGGGTTTCGGGATCCCGGGCTTGTGATTTTCTTACCGAGAAATTTAAAATCCTCAATTCGTTATACTTTTTCCCAGAATCTCGCCGAAACTCGTTTTTTTTTTTTAGCTCACCGAGGAATTTGAAATCTCCGATTTGGTATACTATTTCCCAGAATCTCACCAAAACTCGTTTTTTTTTTTTTAGCTCACCGACTTACCAATTTCATGTCAATTATCGGGTTTTCCTCAAAATTTCTCAATCCCGAAATCCCGGGATCGCGGCCATCTCAATCCCGGAATTTCGGAATCAGAAAATTGAACGGGATCCCGGATCCCGGGATTGGATGCCCTAAACACAACCGTTCTTTGAAAATAATAATGTTATATAAGTCTCTGTTTGCAAGTAAAAAGTAACATGTTTGTGATATGATAGAACGTGAGAGTGGTATGTACTCGTAAATATGAATAAAGAATGAGTAAAAATCTATCCCAGGCGGAGCCGAATAAAAAAGCTAGTGGGCTTATAAAAATAAGGCTGTGAAAGCTAATAAAGCTCACAAAATACCCCATTATAAAAATAATTTAAAATAGGATACAAACTAAAGTATAAAAATATTTTATTAACTACTGACATAAAGTGTGTAATAAATTGTTTTAAAAGTGTAGAAATAAGCAATTATTTATTTTTCATAATCTAAATTGACGACTGTGCTTAAAAATACACACATTTTCATTATTGCTTATAATGTCGTTCTGCGAAGGATTAAGAATAAAAAATATTATATGGTGTAAAAAAAAAGAAAGTACAGTGGACAGCAGCGTAGAATATTTAATCTACCCTAAATCCGCCACTGCTGGTTTGCTGTTTGTATGATCGCGTGGCAATTCGAGGGCAGGGTCGCTGCGTGAATATCGAGTGGGCCTTCCCGTTTCGCCCAAACCACCGCCTCCGGCCCCACTCTTCACGGATATATGGCGCTCAGGTGCGGCCCATTATTGAAATGTCATTGGATTATAAAGTGGACCAATATGGAAAGGTATTTTTCACCTCGCAACTCTCACTCAGAAGCGATTCTTTCCACTTGCTACGCGACCCAAAGATCACGCCATAAGTGTAATTGATTTTTGTTAGCGAAGGAGAACTACTTTGGGGCGAATGAAAAATATCATTGTCATGCAACACTTTTAATAGGGTACACGAAAAGAGGTAAGAATATTTTTTGAGCTTTCTTCAAGATTGTTATCTCAATGTATACAATATTACAATAAAGCTTATAATGACATATCTGCCTATTGATAACGTGCTCAAATACTTTAACTTTGTCTCTTTAAACACACGTGTAAAGGGTCAGAGAGTGTGTTTAGGAGTTTATTTTTAATAATTTAAGATTTTACCTTACTATTAAAATATTTATCTTGTGAGACATTGATTGCTCTTTGTTGTTTATGTGTGAAAAAATTGATTTGATTTTATCGTAAAGATTCGTTTATGTAAGCCATGTTCTATTTAATACGTAATAATTTGCTTGCTTCAAGTCAAGTTTTACCTATCGACATATTTATGCCATCACAATATAATACATACTTTCAATTGAAAGATGAATTGAAGTATTTTCAGGTAAACACAGTCACGTTGGTTTGAATTGATTTTCTCAAATATAATATGTATAAATAACAATAATGATATTAGCATACCATTCAGATTAATTAAAAAATGTATTTTCTTATAATTACATTGTCTTAAAATTGAGGATGTACATCCTTCGGCCAATTCAATTTTTTGCGGCCCTTGCCTTTTTTAAAAATTAAAATAAAGTACAAAATCCACTCGTGGACAAGTGTGAATTCAGACGAATACTATTTTATATATATATATTAAAGTAGACTTTTTTTTTTCGAAGTTTACTCAGTTAATTTTCTTCTCAATTTAAAATGGTTGAATTGATTTCCTAACATCACATTATTTGTTTTAAATATTTTGTTATATCGTGCTTTTTTTACAATTCTAGAGTAATAAATTAATGATTGTTTTGTATTGTACATGTAAATGAACAAATAAAAAAACTTATAACAGTTAATATGAGCCATATAACATTTTGATGATATTATATTTTACATTACAAACTTATTGTAAGTACCAACGTTATGATGTCGTCTATTCTCAAAGGCAGCGATCAAATGAAAAGGTAATTTAAATCAGGAAATCGAAACGTCGTTCAAGAGAGGAATGTATGAATGAATGGTCCTGTAAATTTCAAATGTTCATTTCCTGGAAGATTTTTTGGAAATACTCCAATGTTTGAATTTAAAACGATGATACGAAAGTGCACAAACGGATTTATTATGATTGTTGAGTGGAGTAAAGAAATATTGTTTGGTGATGTAACGAGAATATTCGGATTGAGTTTTATTCGACAGATTTATAAGTTGCATACATCTTCAATCACACGTTTTTCGGTTCTTTCCTGTTATATGGATACACAATTTTAATTGTATAAAAAAAATGTTAAATAATTTTATTTATTTGTTTTTTACACATTTTCTCACAACTATATACATTTAAAAATGAAACTATTCACTCTGCTGTGTATCGAAAAAGAAGCAATTATGTTGTTGGGTTAGGTTTTTTTTTTTTAAATATAATTGAAATAATGTGACAAGGTATAGTTTAAATTTTATAATCAATTTTGTTGTAAGGTTAGGTTAGGTTCTTTTAAATATAATTTAAATGATGTGTACATATAACAAAGATGTACCCGTTCTTCTTTTACTAGAATTAAGCATTTTATTTCTCACTTATTAAACGGATTGAATTTAAATTGAGGTTATAAAACTGATAAAACTTAACGTTTTTTCAATATGCATTACTTTTTTTATAAATATACAGTTATTTTTATTTTCATTAATTAATTTTTCTTTAAAATTAATTGATTTAAAAGTCTATATTGCAGGAGATTAATAGTCAGTTTCAGAAAACGGATAGAGAAAATACTTCTTCGGTCAGAAACATTATTCGTCATGTCTTATCTTAGTTCACAAAAAGTTGAATTAATTTCTAACAACTTAATTTCTTAATGAAAACGCTAAAATATCTAGAGTTCTACTGACAGACATAAAATCGGAATTATTTTATAAAGCAGTCCTTTCAAGAAGACTAAATAGCGTGATTGTTAAAAGTTAAAAAAAAAAACATGTTAAAAATTATTACTTAGTTAAAGTTTAGGAGAAATGACAACGATAGTTTTTTTTTTTAAATATTTTTCACATGGATAAATAATTAAGCTTCCTCAATAGCGGCATTGAAAAATAAAAATTAAGCATGTACCTATTACATAAAAATAAATAAAACGATTAAATATAAAAGAATTTTGATTTAATTAATCCACAGATTTTGCATACGGTAAATGCTAAAAGGTTTTGTTAAACGGATTGAATTTATTAGCCATCGAAACTAAATCTAGATGCTCGCAGCTTCTGCAGACACACTCAAGAGCACGTATTGTTTATGATTATGAACAATATAAAACAACTTGTTTTTCATGTTCATTTTGCTTATACTATTGAAATATACTAATTAATAATAATAGAATTCAAATGCCATTCAATTGAAATAATAAATAAGATGCGAGATTTATTAAGACGCCATGAAAAATTATCCATCGGACCATGTGTCAAAAAATCAAGAACGAATTTTTGAGAATATTTTAAGATTCTCCAATCAACGCGTTGCCAAGAGCGATAACCATAAACACTTTTATGATTTTTGAAAGAGTTATTCATAGAGAAGAAATCTGGCAATATACATATTTGATAGTGATATTATTTATTATATTTTTATAAATACAGTCAAACACGTAAAAAAAAATTGATTATAAATAAAAACATGAAAGAACTAATGACAAAAATTGGAATACTCTGGATAAACACGGAGACAGTTTACTGTTATCAAAAACACAAACAATTTTAATATATTTTAAAATAAAAAATTGTGATTTTGTTACATGATATTTTCTTAGAAAATTAAATGAAAATTTTTATCATCGCAATAAAAATATTTCCAAGAAAAATTAAAATACATTTCATCAATATTTACAATAAATTGTTATTCAAAAGACATTTTCCTCAGCTGGTGTGCAAGAGAGATAGAAAAATATAACAATTGCTGTGTTGAGAGTTGTCAAAAGATTTCTTTAGTAGCAAAGAATGAATGCACTTAGTGGATACAGTCGTTAGCACTATTGTACCGACTTATTCCTTTTATACAAGAGCTGCATATCTTTTCAGACTTATGCTGTAACTGAACTTACCGAATACAAAATAATAAAAATATGCACAATAAATTTGATGCAATTTAGTGAATATGAATATTCTTGTTGATGTATAACTCTTTTAACAAGAGTTATACATAAGTAATTGACTCGAGTCACTGTCATCCCGATTAAGGATTCTGTGCCAAGACGTCCTGGGACTTTTCGGGTTTTTTGCTGTCTTAAGTCCCGGGACTTTTTTGGAAAATGTCCCGGGAATTGTGACTGTGATTAATAATGTGCTCATAACATGTACATTTTAATTTTGAAAAGAACAATTCTTTTGCTTAAGAAACCATCAAAAGGACTGATATGTATTGAATGAAAGCAGATATAAGAGAGGAGCCCCAAGAAAAACGGACACGGCATGGTCGGGATGTGGACACTTACCCGAGGTTTTAACAAAATTAAGTATGCATATTTAAAAGGAATCTGATAGAAAAACAAATGTTTGGGATTTATTATTTTGTAGAAGTTTCAAATACCATGTGTATTTATATATTGTAATAAAATTGTAGCAAAAGCAAATTACAAATTATTAAAATTAAATACTCATACCTGATGTTGTTTTAAGTACAAATGTTTTTTCACTATTTCAAAAAGGTAACAATGTCTCAATAGGAAAAAAAGGGTCTAAAAGCTGTATTGTGATACATACATTTACTCCTGACGGTTTCATTGATATTTTTTAATAACATATACCGTTATCACCTCTTCTTAGTAAAAATTAACCGTTAGTATTGCACACATCCATTATATAAAAAAAATAATAATTCATAAACATTGTTAAAAAAATCGCGATTTTTACTAGTGCGTACTTTCAAAAGGCGCCGAGTGTATTTTATACATAAATACATACAAACATGCAAATATTAAATTTAAATAAAATTATAACTTTATTGAAAGGGAAATAAAAGTGTGGATGTCCCGGGATATCCCGGGACTTTGACTTTATCACGCCTCGAGTCCCGGGACTTTGAAAACCCCGAGACTTCAGAATCCCTAATCACGATGGATTCGACGGTAACTTTATAGAAGTGCGTTTTTCATATTATTTGCAATATAAGTCGGGTCATATGGCGCAGCGGTTGGCGTTATGTGCGTCCGTGACGGATCTCACGGGTTTGAGTCCCAGGACGAACAGCATTTTTCGATCGATTTATCGATTTCTGTGCTAAAGCATGGGTGTTCGTGATGTCTAAAAATTCCCTTTCACTCTTTCCAATGCAATAATAACTGGACGTAGCGAAATCGATGAGTTAACCGCTAATCCTGTCCTAGCCTTATTGTTATATCCATACTGCTCCTTTTGAATAAGAGAAGTCAAGCGACTGAGTATAACACAGTTCTCGTAGAATAAAACTTCTTGATGTCTAAAACATTCTGTACCACCTTTTCCGATCCGACCCGTTGTATCCTAGTCTTATCCTTCTAAAGCTACTGCTCTCTTTGAAAAATAATGATTGAGCGACTCAGTACCAAACAGTTCTTGTAGAAAAAGTTCTGTTGAGATACTTCCATTAAGAAGCCATATGTTAAATTGGAGCAACAAAGTAATTAAATTTGATTTTACACAATATTGTATTTCTTAATACGACATGAAATGTTCAGTAAATTCGATCAGCAATCCGTTTGATTAGTACTAGGGCATCCAATCCCGGGATTCGGGATCCCGTTTAATTTTCTGATCCCGAAATCCCGGGATCGCAGCCGTATCAATCCCGGGATTTCAGGATTGAGAAATTTTGAGCAAATTCCAAAAATTGACACGTAATTGGCAAATCGAGAATTTCATATTCCTCGGTGAGCTAAAAAAGAAAAATACGAGGTTTGGAGATAATCCGGGGAAAAAGTATAGCGAATTGAGGATTTCAAATTCCTCGGTGAGAAAATCCCTATTCCGGGTTTGGAAAAAGGCTTCGGTATTGGATACCCTACTTAGTACGCAGTATTTAAAATATTGATTGAATGAGCTATATCTACAGCCATTTTTTTTTTTTTTTGATCGTTCTAATTTTGTTTTAATAGCAACGACGATACCTTTCTAAATTTCTCAATGCCACTATCTTTCGTATCCGAAAAAAGAGAAATTAAGTATAGACATACGCACAGTTCTCAGTTAAAACATGTTTAGATAACCCTTTACAATCCTTGATTTTTTATATGATAACACATTAATTAGTCTCTGATTATAATGACAATTATTTCAAATATTACAGTATAACAAAAATCATCTTCCGCATAGAAAATATTTGAAAGGAAAATAAATCTTAAATGATAAAAAAATAGCCAAATCTGTAATGTCAAACCTAAATCGAAAAAGGATTTGAAAGGGTTTATTATATACATGGTTGAAAATTGCAATTTAACAAAATTTAAATGAAAGTGCAGATTTTTTACAAAAGTCTCGCATAAATTGTATAAATTGAAACGAGTTTTTTAAGGTGGCAAATTGTGCCTTTCATTTATGAGGATATTATTTGCAAACCCGGCTCATTCCCAAAATTGTTGAAATATGAACCATAAATTTAATTTAGAAGATAAAAATAAATTTTGAAATTATATTCAGTAATAAGTCTCAATAATGGCTTGATACCATACAAAATAGCATTTGAAAGTAATATAAAACTAAAAATACTTTTAATATGTACATTGTTTTTCAAGATGAAACTGAACTTTTATTTTTTAATCATTTTGGAATGAGCCGTGTTTGTAAATAATAACCTCAAATATTTTTAAGCGAATGTGCCATGATAATTTTTATTTTTATCACTTGAGCCATATTAAGTCTCCGTGGTACATTGGACCTATTTGTATTACATGTGTCATAAATACGTGTTCGTTAAAATTTGAAATTTTGACACTCATATATTCAATTAACGGTTAAAAATATTAAATAATTTTATGTTCAATACAATGTGCTTGAAAATACCCTTCGAATTTTTTAGAGAAATAAGAGAATTGAATGTATATGGTGGATGTATTTAATTTTATGGCGCTCATAATAAAGATTGTGGTTGAAGGGTTCGTTGCTTCCTACAGATTAAACCGCGTGTACTTAATGTAATATTTAAGTATGCATAAACGGAATACAAAAGAATTGGCGGATGGTTTTATTCGACTGTTTAAAAATTACGGCCCTGCTGTAGGATATTAGATTTTGCAAGAGAGGCAACGGGTACCCATGTCGGGCATTAAAAATGTATGTAAAAAGCGTTTGGGAAAAACAGATGCAATTTTCACCTCTCGTCTCGGATCCAATTCCAAGAAATTTTATTACGTTCGCCTTTAAAAAGTTTCTTTGAAGCTTCTTTGGCCCATAAAAGGTTAAACCTAAAGCCAGGTAGAAAAGTTTCGCTCGTGTCGTGAAATCGGAATGACATTTCTAATAATAATAATATAAATATTAAAAATGTTTTATGAATATTTCAGACGTAATTCAAATACTTTTAAAATTTTATCGGCACGGCTTTTTCATCAAAAAACATAATTTTCTCCTGCTATTTTTATGGAATTGGCTTTTATTTTTTAGCTGTCAAAGCATCACAACTTTATAAATTACAACAAATAAATATTCACAACAAATAAATTACTCTGTATTTGTACTAATTATTTTTAACATAATTTGATTCCTCGAGGATTCATTTTTTTCTACATTGAATTAACTTCACGATGTTTTGTAGCATTCTTTTTATCCATGTCCACTCCCAATGAGGTGCGCATGGTCATCTAATGGAGGTATCTCAACAGATTTTTTCTACGAGAAATTTTTGTTTGTTAGTAGTTCAACCTCTCTTTTCCAAAGAGTGTAGTAGGGATATAATAATAAAACTAGCAACGCTAATCGCTACGCCATAAGACACAACATATATTTGTAGCGCATAAATAGTTGTTAATATAATCTATGAGTTAAAAAATGCATGGGATATAAAAAAAATATTTACTCAAAGATAAAAATAGTTAAATTAAGAGCTCGCTTCCCAGGCTAAATATAGTTTCATTGGGCGCATATCATTAGTAGGATAACAAAGGGGATGTTAGAATCCACACAGTTTTTTTTAATGATGGTGTTGTCTGACTTTCGAAATAACCAATCCTATGGGTAAGAGTCATGGTCTACAGAGACATCTACAATCAAGACAAATTATTAAATTCCTTGTATATAAAAGAATTTAGTTTTATTGATAGAATCTAGGTTTATAGGATTTTTAAATCATCCCAGTTGAGTTGAGCATTACTTATTATAATATTGTAATAAAGTTTATTAGTAAAAAAATGAACAGTGAGCCAGTAGCGTACTTAAGCAAGGACCTCCTATTTTTTTTCAATACAAATTGCATCTCAACCAAAACGTACTATTTATTTTTGAAAAAATATCAAACGTTACAAAAAATAAATATATTGAAAATTACATTAAGTTTATATATTTTATCAAATTATTCATTTGACAGACACTATTAGAAAAATTGATTAAGTATAAATGTCCAATAAAAGATGAATTTTTAAAAAAACTTAATGTAACTATTGATGTATTTGATTTTGCTAATTTTAAATATTTTTTTCAAAAATAAAAAAAATACGTTTTGGTTGAGTTGCGATTTTTTAATGAAAAAACATAGGAGGTCCCTGCTCAAGCATGCCAATGGCTCCCTGTTCATTTTTTTGTAAATTAAATTTATTAAAATATGATAATATGGAACTGGGATGATTTAAAAATCTTATTTAGCTAGATTCTATCAATTAAACGAATTGATGTATATGAGCAATTAAAAAAAATGACTTAATTATAGGTGTCTCTGTAGACCGTGACTCTTACCATTAAGGGCGAACAAATAAGATAAATGAAGTTTTAAAATAAAACCATTATAAAAAGAAAAGTTTTAATGTCATAATTGCAAGTTCCCCCAAGCGCCGCGACGACGACAACTTAAAATCGACAACATTTCGATTTGTTGAACGCAAACGTCGCTAAGCGAGTCGACACAGGACCGGTAAAGCAATTGACAAAATTCCCCGTAATGTTCCAAATAAAAAGACAATTCATTTAAAGTCGAACGAAACAAAACTTTAGGGGCCAAAGAACTTTCCCGCTTAGATATGTAGGTACAGCTGGGGGTAAGTGCGTTGTTTTATGGCGAATATTTATATTATTTTAACTTTTCTACCTCTTTATTGAGTTTCACATTATTTGTCACGAGCTATTTGGGACGCTGAAAAAGATTGCGGAAATTTTGTTTCAATGTTTTAACGACAGCACGTGGCAGTTTTTTTGTTGTAAAGTTATTTATTAGCTTTGTAATATCCTTTAGCACAGGGTTTGCCAATTATACTTTGTCACGAAATGATTTTATACGGTGTATTGCAAAATATATGTCATTTTTAACCCGATAGAAAAAAATCTGTAAATTGAACATCAGAAAATATAAAATGTTGTTTTCTTGATTCTCTTTGAAGTATATACAAAAAAAACACAGAATAAACCGACAGGCAAATCATGGTAACAAAAAAATACTACGGTAAAATTTCAGTGTAACGGCCTAATGTGGTTGATGGGGATGTCCGCTAATGCCGAAGTGCGTTGTATGAAAGTGAATACATTTGAACTTTTTTCAGTTAAAGTTCATTCATGCAATTAAATGCCTGATTATTCTGAAAGGTGAGACCCAGGTAGTTGCTAAATTAGAAAAATCAAGGATCAAATTTTTCAGAATGTTTTATTTATTTATTTCGCCGTCACGGAAGGCTACTGATAACCATCTATATTCTATATGATGTACGCAGAAGAGCTATAAAACGCTGGAATGTCATGGGAGGAAGCAAGAAGACTGACGGAGAACGGAGAATCTTGGAGTAACCATGTGGTAGCCATATGCTCCGAGTAGGGAGCGTATATGGAAAAAATAATATTCACATAACTAGTAATACAATAAAATATGTTCCCGCCAGAGTATGTTTTTGTTTTTGTTAAAAAAATATATACTCTAAGCTTACTGGCAACATTAAATTTGATTCGTCAATAGTAACAGATGTATCTACAATATTACCAGTTTTTAAAAAATGTTTGTTTTTAAAAAAAAACACATTTTCGCGGAACATCAATTGAGGAGAGCTGCTTAAAAAATACCATTATTGATGGGTACAAATACATAACGTATATTCAAAATCGCACGGGAAAAAGTAAAATGAGATTTTTAAGGTCGAGGCAACCGGAAACATATTTTATAAATCCGTTCTAGTATTGACTCATATGGCCATTTAAGATCATTACTCATCAAATAATACGATAAAAGATGGAATCAATTTAACTACTAATAATCAATCAGCTTTGCTATTCGATTCGCAGCATTTTTTTATTTTAATCGATTCAAATCTGGAAAAAATATATATGATTTTTTTAGTAAATTGAAAGATCATACGAGTTTAACTTGGTGAAAATATTTCTAAGTCACTCAAGATCAGCACGATGAGAATAGACATCACAGATACCCATTTCTTAGATCTACAATTTAAAATGATAACAGTCTTAATAATTTAACATGTCCCTTAACAGGACTTAAACCTAGATACGTCTGATCGGTAAGGTCAAGATCTTATCATTGAAACCGCAGCCAGTAACAAAGAATTTTTAAAAAGATGTTTCATATTATTGTAAATACTGAAAAAAATGATTTACCTTTATATCTTCACGTTACTGACTGAAATAACATTTAGAATAGAGCCTCTTGTTTTGATATTTTATGTATGCTTTTATAATAATCTATCAAATTAATATAAGCTGGGACAATTTCTTGTATATTATTCCGAAAAAAAGTCTTGTTCTTTGTCAACCTGCTACAATAAATGCGGAAACTTTTTGACCTGGATAATAAATTGATATTCAAGATTTTTTTTGTTAATAATCTTAATAACTCCTGCCAGTACAATGAAAATTAGGCCCAATAGAAGTGAAATGAGCCAAGTGGTATTTCAGAAAAGGTCAAGTTAGATTCGTTGTTATATTCTAAACGTCTTAAAGTATCGTACAAATGAAGTAAGCTCGGTTAATACACATTACAATATTGTTATCTCCGTAAAATGGTAATATGAAATCCACCAAAGCTCCAAGTAAAGACGTGATTGTAATTTAAAGTTCAAGAAAAAGTGTGACCATTTTACTAGTTGGCTCACTTCATCTCTAGAGAGCTCATATTATCTTTTTTTTTTAAATATAAATAAATACAATTGAATACAACGAAATCGCGGGACTTCATTATATCAACTCCGAAAATTTTGATAGAAGAAAGACAAGATGTAGGCCGCGCTTATTACAATATCATAATGTGGCAACAAAAACATAATCGTTAAGTGTTTGAGAGGATAAATTATAATCCTAAGATTAACCACTCCTTCAATTCATTTATATCTCACAGGAATCTTCGATACAAAAGTTTTGACGAAACGTTCATTCAATGTTGCAGTTATTTCAAGTATTTTTCATTTAGTTCAAAGAGTTTCCGTCTGAAAGCCAGAGGCCGACACTTGAGTGACTTCGTCAACGTCTCTTCAGCTCTCTTGTTCTTGGAAAGGGGACCTTCTGTAGGGGCTCGTCGTATTAATTCAATTAATAATGATCTGGCAAGCCATATTAAAAACGAAACCTTCCAGATAATAGAATAAATGGAAAACTGGATATCTTATTCCACGAAAATAATTATTATTTATTCGCGTATTGAAGTTTAGAGAAATCTAGAAGGTCAAACGTTTAAGCATGGAAATGTTTCTCAGACGAATTTCGAATTTGTATATTTTCTCACAAAATCAGGATTCTCCTGTTACTATGGAGATATGCTGCCGTTGCGGCCGGATCAAATTCTAAATTATAATTCCCAGCTTAACGTAAAGAAATTGATTAAATTTTAAAATGATTATAAGTAAATATTAATTAACCATGTGAATGAAGGTATTTAATTAAGTTATAATGGATGATTTTAATAATTAATTTAACAAAAAAAAAAACATTCATAGGCACACATTTATTAAAGGTTTGAAGTATAAGAATTATTCTCTAAATGTTGCCATATAAATAATGTGATAATGATTTTCCTTTCTTAAAATAATTTAAAAAAAAACTGTATTGCCACAACTGGATTTGAATTTGACATATCTTGATCAACTTATATGAATACTTTATTTACAAATGAGAAAAAATACTTATTTCTCGTACAAAACTATTATTAAAATATTCAACAAATTCGTCATTCTATAGATATCATGACAAAAGAAAGACATTGATTATTTTCGAAAAAAAATACAGTTAAAAAAACAGCTCTTTTATTTTCATGGATGGACTTGTAAATTTTTGTTTAGGAATTGAATTTATTTATGTAATAACATTACAGACATCCAAACAACCGAATAATGTAAAAAAAAAAATATAGAGTAAAAGGAAGTTGACGATTTTACATGGAGCAAGTATATAATTAAATCAATTTTTAAAACCACTGTACAAACCGAGTTAGGTTCGTGGCTCAGCGGTCAATATCGTTGGCTTTAGTTACAGGTCTAACAGTTTCAAGTTCCCGCAAAATACAAATTGATTTATTTTTTAAGCATGGTTGTTTGTGATGTCTCAAAATTCCCTCCCAACCTATCAGTTCTAAAATTAAGTGGCGTAGTGAAAGCCATTAGTTCACCACTAGTCCTGCTTTAGCTGTATCTTTTTCCCTAGTACTCTTTTTAAAAAAATAGGTTGAGCAACTAACTGAGTTACAAACCGCTCTAGTATAAAAAAAAACTTCTTCGAGATACTTCGAGGCTATATGATCCTCTTTGGAAGTGGACATGGATAAAAAAAATACTATTCATTTGAATTGACAATATATTATTCATTAGTAAAAACTCAATAATCCTATGTACTTCATTTCACTTTATTTAATATGTCAGGACCGGTTTCGCTCATTGCCAGCATTGTCAACTGATGCGACACCGAGCGAAACCGGTCCTGACATATTAAATAAAGTGGAATGAAGTACAAAGGATTATTGTGTTTTTACAAATATAAAGCCTTTCCACCAAGTATTGACAGTTAACACCCTAAAAGTGATATATTATTTATTTGAGGAATGTACATAAATGTGCAAAAACATAGTTTAACTCTCGCGGCTCGGAGACTAGAAAAATACTTCTCTGCCGATGGGGATCTTTTGTGACCCCAGTGGTTTCCTCATTATTGGCCTTATTATTATGAATTTCAAAAAAAAAATAGTCTAAGGGCCTTGAAATATCTCTCTGCATCATTCCTCATACATTTATAAAAATCCGTGGTTTTTTAATAAATAATCATATTTTCAATTGCGCGTAAAAAAGACGTCATCCCAGCACACATATGAATTTACAACTGACGAGTGTAGCGCAGCTATCTTACGAACGATCGCTATCGCGGGCGCTTATCGCCTTATAGCGTTATCGCGTTATCACGTATTTATATAAACTACAAAAGGTTCAAAAAACTATGATATAAGAATACCTTAATTATAAACATTGTATCACCCATATTAAAATATTTAAGATATTTAAGAAAATGTTGGTATTGGGGTCGCATTTCTTGAGCTTAGAACCGGAAGAGTTAATAATAAATCTATGAAAACTTTATGGGTTAGTAATTATAATTTAAAATTATGACACTTTAACGTTGTCAACAGTGAAAATACGTTTTATTTATAAAACATAATCAGATTTTCATTCCGCTGATTTCATTTTTTTTCAATTTCAATTCAAATGATCAGAACTGTTTTCATGCATCCATATGTCTAACCGATGTAAATTTTCGTTATGTGCTGGTGAAGTCGTACAAGAATTGTGGGTTTATAATGCAAAACGTACTATTTCCAAAATGAGCATTATTGAGTTAGGTATGCAGATAGAGTAATTCAAGCCTAAGAAAGCGACTGGTCCTATTTATTGTAATATATAATGTCTAAAAGGCTGTCGTTTTCGAGTTAGAAATCATATTTTCATTCAAATGTTATTCTTTATAGTATTTGACTCTACTGAAAAGTTTGAGTATTGGAAATAGTACGTTTTGCATTATAACCTCACAAATGTGGAATTTATTATACAGATAAAATGTGTTTATTTTTATAAATTATAAACAAGTTTAATTCCGTTAGGAATTTTTTGCTTTTAGGAATTAGTAATATTCGTTATTTCACGATGAAGGAAATAAAATGAATTCAATTTTGCCATTCTATAGGCTTACGTTTTTTGAATTTTGAATATAATGCCGAAATTCCTTAGACGTTAAACGAAACGCAATGTTGTTATAAGGTAAATTCTTGAATGATACTGCGTAATCCGTAATAAAATGAAGGTCTTAGACAAGGATTAGAATGGCATTAGAATAAGGCGAAGAATTTCCCGAGTGACACGACTCAAATAATTCGAAACAACTGAAGTGAGAAATGGCAAAACGAAATCACGGCAATGAAATAATGACACGTATATAGGAACGTACAAAATAATAAATTTTAAATTCCTCCCACCCCGGAAGGATCAACGGGGAAAGCTCAAAAAGGCGGTTGCCTCTTGACGTTGACGTATATTCTTAAACAACTTCTAGGAATTTTATATGTATATGTAAAGACGAGCGAGTAAAAATAAGCTTCGCAAAACATACAAACATTTTCTCTGAAAAGAGATTCAAATCCATCAGAGTAAAAAGTATTATGGACTTGAGTGAAAAGCTCTCAGAATCTTGAGGCTTGTTTTTCGAAAACCACTTAATACACACGTGAACTTTTATTACAGTTAGAGGATTCGTTTACATATGAAACTTTCAAGGAGTAGTATTTTTATAAAACAGTAAAAGTGATTAACATTTCACAGATATAATAATAAAAGTATTTTTTTTAAGTCTTCTTCATTAAAGTTGCAGTCTTATCGTATAGTCATATAGCTGCGTATTGCATATAGAGCATCGCAGTAATCAATCCAGTGACAATCACAACCAAAGCTCACGCTTTAGGGCTAGATACCATTCGACTGTGGAAAGGAAAAAGGACATCCACAGTTTTTTAAAACCAGTTTTTTTTGATAATCTCAATTTATCAAACTTGATACACGTTCTATCAAAAGGATGTAAGCTGCAAATGCCTAATTAGTCGTTAAATTTAGCTTTTATGTTTGAAAATTATGAGCTTGTGAAAATTGAAACCAATGAAAAAGACAATTTCTTTAATTAATATTAGATTATGTTAATTAACACCAGTTTAGAAGTCTCCGTGCACTTCAAGGTTATGTATAATTCATAATTTTTATATGACCTAAAATTACTAAAACAAGTTTTTTGTGCCTCTTTTAAAGTTTGCTATGTGTGAGTTACGTCTCTTTTCCTTTCCACAGTCGATATTATAAGTGTCGATTTAAATTGTAAAATTGTATTGGTTACTTTATTTGTGTACACGACAAAGTATAATTATATTCTATTCAGTAAAACAGAGAAAATTGAATAAAATACACGTAATATAATATATCATATTATATAAATGAGAAATATAGAGTGTAGATTCCGTTGTTGATTGCTAAATAATTTTGGGCTTTTGTATTTTCCAGTTACCAGATCAAAAAAATTATTCAGTCGCCAGGCTGAAAAAAGTCATGTCAGTCGTTTTTAAGAATGTTGAGGAGAAAAAGTAAGATTTTAGTTTAGTCCGGCAAACAAAATACACATTTTACTATTATTTGTGTAGTAAAAATAACTAAGATATTTCATATTTTACTTTAGTATACGAATGTACATGTTCACATATTGATGGATAGATTCGTATCAATATTAATATATAATATTTAAATGTTATTAGTTTATACTTAATTACCCACTCTTTAATTGTACCATAAAAATATAAAATAACAAGAGAGGATGGCTAGCATACATCTCGTCTTTTATTTTCTGAATATTTATTCTGTTATCTGTGACTTAATTTAAATGCAGCGCAACGTTGAGATATGACAAGCATTGAAACTTGAATCATCAACCAATATATTTTTTTAAAATCCATGTCCGTCCTTAATGTAGCTAATCGCTCTCGATATGCCCCGTTATTTTAGGATTGGAAGAGTGGGAAAGAATTTTTAGACATTACACACATCCATGATTTCGAACAAAAATCGATTGAAACAATACTGTTTGCACTAGGATTCGAATCATCACGGAAGCCAAAGATGTGGACCACTGCTCTATGATCCAACAGTAACAATTACCTAGTCGAATTAAATTACTAAAAGAAAAACTATTATATAAAAACTTTAAAGTATTTCATTAAAGATACATAACTTGTGATGAAGGTTACCAAGGTTACCAATAGTATGTCGGAGAAATTTATTGTGTTTTATACGGATGAAATATAAGACTATAAGTTAATATTTGGTGAACAGAGTTATACCTTGTCGATAGATATTGTTTGGAAATTACTAAAACAGATAACCAAACAATAACGAAAACTTTGCGTAATTATTTCTGATAATGTTGTTCATAATGGTTTGTAAAATATATTGTAAAGTTTATTGAAAGTGACTGAACTTGTTAGAATTAATAAACTGCGACGGCGTGGTTATGTTGGAATAAAATTCTTTATGTATTAAGCAACAAAATTGGTGGCGTAACACAAACATGTTCAAAAGTACCTTCCTTTTGAAAACTACTGCATTTTTATACTGTTAAAAATTGTGCGGTTTCTTTATGTATAAACGAAATGCAAAAATGCTGTTGATATAACTCCATTCGGAGATCACATGCTCCACATTGGTAGTGGACATGATTCAAAAGCCAAAATTAAGCGAATATACGAACAGTCAACATTCCTATAGTGTACAAATAGGGATCACTAGGGCATCCAATCCCGGGATCCCGTTCAATTTTCTGATCCCGAAGTCCCGGGATTGATACGGCTGCGATCTCGGGATTTCAGGATTGAGAAATTTTGAGCAAATCCCGAAAATTGACACGAAACTGGCAAATCGAGAATTTCAGATTCCTCGGTGAGCTAAAAAAAACGAGGTTTGGAGATAATCTGGTGAATCCGGTATAGCGAATTGAGGATTTCAAATTCTTCGGTGAGCAAATCCCAATCCCGGGATCCCGGGATCCCTGGATTGAAAATGAATCAATCCCGAAATCCTGGGATTGGAAAAAGGCTTCGGGATTGGATACTCTAAGGATCACGCTATATAAGAGTTCCATATAAGCTCCATACTCATCCACAATTTGGGGTTAATTTTTTTCAAATGTGTTCTACAAATTGAACGAATTCAAAATTTTTTTCCATTTTTGGACAATGGCCTTGTCACTATAGGAAAATTCGCTACTGGAGAGTACGCTATAAGAAGGTTGACTGTAATTCCTTTAAGATGATTGACGCACTGTTTACACAAATAGCTCAGGCATTGAATGCTGCCAACATCTCCATTTTACATTTTACAAAATTCAGTGTATCGTTTATTATGTAGATATTTCAAACAGAAACTAACAAAAGGCATACAGCACAGACGGTGAAAGCCAAATTGTAACAATATGACATAGTATAGAATAAAGCGACATTGTTAAGGTTGTTGATGGCGTAGGTAATAGGTATGTATGTACATATATTACATTGTTAGAATGTACGTGTCAGTTAAGTTATATAAATAATTATTTTAATAATTCAAATTGTATTAACACTCGTAACATTAATAGCTGTTAAAATTTCAAATTATTTTTTAAATAAAAAGAATGATAACAAATGGAAAATGGATTATTACTAATTTCTATACATATTTCACTTTTAGGGTGCTCACTGTCAATAATTGGTGGAAAAACACTATATAATAAAAACACAATATTCATTTGTACTTTATTCTACTTTATTTAAAAGGTCAGGACCGTTGTCAATCATTGCGAGCATTGTTAACTGATAAGAAAAATATATAAACGGTGCTATTTATACAAAAATAAATTTAAATGAAAAGGTGTAAACAGCAGTTGACATTGACATTAAATGTCAATTGTTGTTTACACCTTTTCATTTTAATTTATTTGTGTATAAATTTCTTATCAGTTGACAATGCTCGCAATAAGCGAAACCGGTCTTTATTAATACCATACATATTATTGATGAGAGATCGGTTTCACCGATTAATTATTACTAGTGACGTTTCAATGTTTTCCACTGGATCTCTCTTTTTAAAACTGAAAAACTTTCGAAATGACTTTCTCATATTATCAGAATAAGGAAAATAAAGCGAGAAATTTCTATGAAAACTCTAATAATGTTATAGTCAAAAATTTCCTTTTCGAACTATAAAAATCTCATTCCATACATCAGTGCAAGACGTGATGTGCCAAGGCATAAATGCAGCGCGACAGAGTGAAAGAAACATGGGTCGCGGACGTGGCAGCGTGCGGCTCCTTTTTCGTGATCCCTGCCTCGCGTCTTTTGTACGTATTTCGTGAGACTGCATATTTTAAAGGTCAAAACCCAGGTTCTTTCTGCTTCATAATTTAATTTTGTAACGGATTTTTTTAAAATCACCATTCGCTTTAAAAATACCACTTATGGATAAATGCTTCTCCAAAAATGCGGTCAACAAAAATATAGCAAGGTTGACAGAGCTATTTTTTATTTTATTAATGCTAAAAAAGTAAATTTGATTTAAGCATTATAACTTATCTCAATGCGTCAATTATTTTAGAGTTGAAAGATCACACGAAGAAAACTCGATGATAATTTACTTGAGCTCAACTCGAGTTAAATTGACATCACATACACCCACGTCTTAGGTCTCAAATTAAAATTTGACATCGACCTTACCGAGAACCGAACCCAGACCCATCTGATTGGCAGAGCAAGCTCTAACAAACTACTCCAAAGCGGGTGACTTACAGAATATAAACTTACATTATTCGAGCTATACATAATATACTGGTATAGAAAAAGTACACAATACATCTTCTCATTTATTCTAATATTGTAAATTATATTGAAAAATATAGTATTGAATGTCATAAATTGACTTTATGATAAAATGCAACTATACATATTATTGGATCATTAAGTTGTCTTTAAAGAAAATTTAAATTTAAATGATTATGTATGATTACACTAGCTTCTTGCAACTGCTTAGGTTAAAGTGATGGATTAATATTTGTCTATTGTACTATTAAAAAAACATTTATATCGTTAACCCAACGATATCTAATCTCCACAACTATGACGAGACACTGCCTGAGAATCGTTTTAGACCGAGAGCAATTCTGCTCGACGACCCTCCATAGATCTTATGTCGTCTAAAATTGGCACTTTTAGAACGAAATTAGCATCACGAAAATGACTCTCTTTGTTTGACTTTCTTTGTGCACTGTATGTGTGTATGTATGTATGCGTATGTGTGTGTACATGTACGGATGCAGTATGGGGAAGCATATAGAATGTGATTTGCAAAATAATGCATATGGAGTTCCCGTGAACTTCTTATCTCTGTAGCGATCACGCCCTTCTGTCTGCAAACGATGGTAAGGAGATACAATTTACAATTCTTCAAAAACTTTATCGATGAAGGAGACTAGAAGAACCTTGACGCTAGCGCGTCCTGGTACTTAAAGCTCCATAAATTTGATATCCAAAAAAAAAAAAAAACATTTATATTTTGTTCACTTTACTATTATGGAATTCTAAAAACGTGTATGGCCTTGCAATAGCAAAACATTCTGAAATATGTTTATTTATTATAATCATCTTGATATATCTTCAAAACATTGATTTCTACTAACAGTTAAGTAGTTATGCAGTATTTGGTAAGTAAGGCCAGTGATAGTGCAAGAGATCGCTGACAGCAAAGTTGATATTCGTGATGAATAGTGGTTGATAGCACGGGGGATGAGGGTAAGTATGAATATTCAATTGATTTGAATAGTAGATATTCATGATTTGTGATTTATACAGGTTTCCTTAATTTATACGCCAGTGGAAGGATGCCACCGCCAGGTGAATTTGCATTTCTAGTTGGACAGTTCTGCCAGATAACAACGTCATGCCTGTAAATGAGAAAACACAG
Organism: Himalopsyche tibetana; assembly: GCA_030503985.1. NCBI lineage: Eukaryota > Metazoa > Arthropoda > Insecta > Trichoptera > Rhyacophilidae > Himalopsyche > Himalopsyche tibetana. The sequence continues at coordinate 19,477,803 of JAPJYX010000007.1, forward strand.
GAAGTCGTCATAATACGAAATTTCGCACATTTGAAATAAAAATGGGCGAATTATAAACTAAGAAAATCAGTGGAGAAGCAGCTAGTGGCTAGGGCATCCAATCCCGGGATCCCGTTCAATTTTCTGATCCCGAAATTCCGGGATTGAGATGGCCGCGATCCCGGGATTTCGGGATTGAGAAATTTTGAGCAAATTCTCGAAATTTACACGAAATTGGCAAATTGAAGATTTCAAATTCCTCGGTGAGCTAAAAAAAAAAAAACGAGTTTCCGTGAGATTCCGGGAAAAAGTATAGCAAATTGAGGATTTCAAATTCCTCGGTGAGAAAATCTCAATCCCGGGATCCCGGGATTCAAAATAAATCAATCCCGAAATCCCGAGATTGGAAAAAGGCTTCGGGATTGGATACCCTACTAGTGGCTTATTACAAAGCTGCTGAAAAATTATGATGTTAATTAAGAAAAAAGGATTTGTAATGAAAAACATTTTCAATGGTGACAAAGCCGCGCATTATTGAAAGAAAACACCTCATTCGTAAAGTAAAAAACGTCTTCCAAGATTCAACTTATTAAAGAATTGATTTGTTTATTTTTAAAAAAATATTTTCACTCCTAATCTAGAGCATGTTGCCTCATAATGAAGGTATCATTATATAAGTTTTTATACGCCTTTTTTTGGTATTTTTTTTACCATGTCCGCTCCCAATATGGAGCATATGGACTCCTAATGGAGTTTATCTCAACAGAAGTGTTTCTGCGAGAACTGCTTGTTACTCAGTTGCTCAACCTCTCTTTTTCCAAAGATAGCAGGAATAGAAAGAAAGGTCTAGGACAGGACTAGTGGTTAGCTAATCGCTCTCGATACGCCCAGTTCATAGGATAAGATATATGGGGGGGGGGGGAATTCAAGACAGCACATACATCTATGCCTTTGGACAGAAATTCATAAATCGATTGAAAAATCAATTTATAAAACTGACCGTACTGGGATTCGAACCCGTGCCCTCCGTAGCGGTAGCCAACGACGTCGACCACTCGACCACACAGGTGGCTAATAACGTTTTGTTAAAAAGTTGCTAAATCTTACTTTTTTTAAGAGAGTATATATAGAAGGATAGGAGCTAAGACAAGACTAGCTGTTAATTAGAAGCTCTCACTTAACCGTTATTTCAGGATTGAAAGGGTGGAAGGAAATTTTTAAGACATCACAATCATTAATGCTTTCAAACAGAAATCGATGAATCGAATAAACAAAAAAATAGAGTTCGTACTGATACTCAAACCCGTGAGATCCGTCACGGATGTCAACTACGTCGACCACTGTACCATGAAGCCGAAGTATCAAATATTCACTATTATTTTAAATATATCGTATTCATAGAAAAAAACCAGCTTCTTAATAATTTGCCTTTGTGGTCGAGTGGTTAACGTTGTTGACTTCAACTACGGAGGGCCCGGGTTCAAATCCCGGTACGGACAGTTTTATAAATTGATTTTTCAATCGATTTATGAATTTCTGTTCAATGGCATGGATGTATGTGATGTCTTGAATTCCCCCCTCTCACCCATCCTATCCTATGAACGGGGCGTATCGAGAGCGATTAGCTTACCACTAATCCTGTCTTAGCCCTATCCTTCTATCCCTACTCTCATTGGAAAAAGAGATGTTGAGCAACTGAGTAACAAGCAGTTCACGTAGAAACACTTCTGTTGAGATAAACTCCATTAGGAGTCCATATGCTCCACATTGGGAGCGGAGATGGTAAAAAAAATAATTGATCTTCAGTTTAATTTCAAAGAGAGTTTTATTTTGACAATTTAGTCTAACCCAACCACACTTTTATAATCATGGATATTGACTTTATTTAAAAAATACATAAACTTTTCTATGTTTACATAAAATAAACATATTATTTTTACTGACCCTTTGTAAAATATTGACCAATTAAATAATAATCAATCAAAAAGTAAGTGTTTTTTAAACCAATAAAGTAAAGTAAACAACGATATATTTTTTTACTGTTGAGACCAAGAGAGAGCTATAAATATTTTCTTTAATTGGCATAATTAAAGAATATTTGACACAGCTTGGCAAAATAAACGTGGCAACTAGGGCATCCAATCCCGGGATCCCGTTCAATTTTCTGATCCCGAAATTCCGGGATTGAGATGGCCGAGTTTGAGTGAAAAATGAGTTTGAATGAAAACGAGTTTCTGTGAGATTCTGGGAAAAAGTATAGCAAATTGAGGATTTCAAATTCCTCGGTGAGAAAATCTCAATCCCGGGATTGGAAAAAGGCTTCGGGATTGGATACCCTAGTGGCAACACTTCACTTGCGTTGTGACTGCCGAGCTTGAATGAAATTTCATCTTATCCTTGAGTATAATATTATTTAACCCATAAATTACTATTCTCACTCGAAAATTTCAAATAACAAAACCAAGGGATGCAAGAAAGGTCACGGTGGTTTATTATGCCACCCTCTTTTTAAATAGATATATCATTATTCATTAAGAAATCGTTCGGGGTCGTTACAACGTTATCACTTTTGATAAAGGTTCGCGACAATTCAGCGACAGCGAATCTATTGAGCGAAATTTTATCTCAAGGATGGTTGATTTTCAAGTTTATGCGTTTTAACGAGGGATTGGAAGTACATGACGAATACATCAATGCCAGTATTTCAAATTGAATACAAGTATTACAATATTTTTTTATAACAATTCAAAAAATACGGTCAGTTAGAATCGCAATAATAGACTAGTATGGAGACTTTTCAAAACTTAACCACTCGAATACCAAGCCGACACAGGTGTCCGGAACATATGCAAGCGAACACGGATGTCAAAGGCATTATACAAATTAGACAAATACTTGATATTCTAATAAAATGCAAGCGATATTTTGTTGAATATGTGTGGTGCTATCTATTCTGAGTCAATGTAAGTTTTTAAAATATCGAATTCGAGTGTATATTAGGCAAAACTATATTTCTCAAAAACACGCAGTATCTCTGGGGCATATTAATGATTTATTTGCGCGGTATTCAAACGGTTAATTATTATAATATACCACCATTTAAAAAAGGCTGGCTGCGTGGTCGAGTGGCCAACGTCGTTTGATTCGGTTTCTGAAGTTACAAAATTAATTTGAAAAGTTATCAATGAACAATTAACTTTCAGAGGTAATAAGCGTTTGAACTAAATTCAATTAACTGATTCAAAATACGTTGCTTCTTTTTTTTTGAAAATCCCTCTCATTGTCAATTGTTTGTTACACCCTGATAATTTTATTTTTTGTATAAATAGCACTGTAATATTTATTTATTATTTTAAAAATGAAATTAAAGTGCTGACGCCAATTCGCCATGCACTTGACAGATATAATGAGAAAAAGAAACACTACATAAAACATCAAAACAAACATACAAAATCGAGAAATAAAATAGTAAAACAGTTCACAAATACTGTCCACTTCTCTTGGAATTGGCGACTCAAACGTCCTACGCGAGGAACAAGTTTTTAGAAACAAAAGTTTTTGATCATAGTTTCACCCATGTAAGAATAAATTGGGAGAATTCTGTATTCTCTTATCAGTTGATAATGTTTGTCATGAGCGAAACCGGTCCTAATCATATTAAAAACAAATGGAATGAGTGTTTTATTATTTGAATCTTTGTAATCTTAACTGTGGAGGCTTTAGAGAGAGATATTATTAAACTACCCACCGTATCATTTTTTTTTATTTTCTCCGAAAAGACGTGCGAATATGATTTGATTTATTATAAACTTCTTGTTAACGACTACAATTAAAATTAGAAATCCATTTTCTGCTGATTGGGTTGGACACGTTTTAACAACGTATGCATGTAAAGAGTGCAAAAATAAATGACTTATATAATCCAAAACTAATCGAACAATAATTAATTTTAACAGCAGGCAAAGTAAAAAACACCCACGACTTCGAACAGAATCGATAAATTGATCTAAAAAAATGCTGTTCGTGCTGGGACTCGAGCCCGTAAGATTATAGCACGGAAACCGACAACGCTAACCGCCGCGCCATAGCACCGTATAATATTAGTATAAAATATGTTGTAATATTAAACCATCTTTAAATTATAGCTCGATTGTTATAAACGGTATGATCAAATAACGCTATTATTATAAACTGAATATCATGACTTTAATAATGGGCTGCAAGGCAGCCGAGCGTCTCGTGTTGCTGTCAGACGTCTACTTGAGGGCGTCATTACAATAATGGTATGCTGCAGGGTCCAAAGAGGGTCATCTTAATTCGCAAGGGAGCTCGACGACTTGGCTCCCTATACTTCAACACGTCTACTCGACAAACACAATACGTACTTGGGCATTGTAAGGGATCTAGGGTTGGTCTATTGCTGACGTGTCCCGGAAAGATAATCATAATAATTGTCGAGATAGTTCATGTGAATATTAATTTAAGATATACACACGGATATCAGGTTTAATTAGTAGGACCCGTTTGAGACAAGGTGAAAAAAATATTAAAGTATTATAGCTCTTCAAATATTATTTTATATAAAAACTGTAGTCAGGTAAAAAGAAGTAACCGTAAGTTTTTTTATAGATGAATACAATGTATATAGCTTAATAAACATTATATCAAAAGTTTGTATGGTACAAATGCTGAATTAATATTTTAATTTAGCTCTTAAGCTTGAAAAAAGGACTTGCAAAAATTATGACTGAAAAAAAACTGAAAAGTTATGTTTATTTAATATTTGAAATTTGGCCCAAAATCATTAAATAACGTTTTTAAAAAAAACCTACAGTCGATATGGTTAATAGATATTTCAGCTTGCGCCCTTATCAGAACTATATTGACTGTGGAAAGGAAATAGACGTAACCCTCAGTTTTTTCAAAACAGGTTTTTTTTTCTTTAATCAAAATGTATCAATCTTGATAGACATTCTATTAAAAGGATGACACCTGCAATTGCCGAACTATTATCTAAATTAAGCTTTTAAGATTGAAAAAGATGACCTTGTAAAAAATTTGAATCAAGAAAAAAGACTGAAATAAAAGTTTTTCCTGGACATTTTCTTTAATTAATATTAGATTATGTCAATTAAACACCAGTTTAAAAGTCTCCGTGCACTTCAAGGTTGTGTATAATTCATAATCTGAATATGTTTTTAGCGCCTCCTGTATTTTTTTTTATGTGTGGGTTACGTCCTTTTTCCTTCCCACAGTCGATATTTAAACATGCAATAATTAAGCTATATATACTGGCTCACAATAGATATACAATGCATCTTCTCATACATTTTAAC